>CM028343.1:18847766-21247766 GCA_016618105.1 Dendrobium huoshanense
TTCATTCTTCATCAATGTCAGTAATCTCAAGATTTCTGAGTCGATCTAGCTCATCTACGGACTCAGAACCTTCGATGATTGAGACCTCGTTGCCTATGCCTTTTCATTCTCCCCTGTTCTCCTCTGTGCGGGATAAGCTGCTGCAACTACGGCTCAGACTGGTTGCAACCGATCAAGCCTAGCGTTAATCACCCTTAGCTCCTGTCTAATTTCACCGTAAAATTGATGAACTTCCGTTGCTAAGTCTTCCGATTGTTGCACTAAATTGTTATGCTCTGCCCATAGAGCTTCTAGGCTGTTTTCATGCCCGGGCGCCATCCGCCTACTGCTTTCGGCCATTCTAGCTCTGATACCAATACTGATGTAAGAATCCTGTGGTAGGAAAGCTCAAGCAAGTAGATTGATATAACAGTAACTTCAGGTTACTAACTTTGTATTAAAACTTGCAGAAATTGACAGCAAAAACTACCTTATGTTCTTCTCGTAGTCACCTATATGGTTACTTCTGATAACAAGCAAAACTAAGGAATGAAACATGACTAAAGGGAATAACAGAAAACTTGGGCACATGTGCAGCATGTGCTACCGTACTAAAGAAATCATAATAATACTATATTCTAACTAACAAATAAGAAGCAGTGGTAATAAGTTGTTCTGCCAGGTATTCTTGCTAATATGCCCCACATCATTTAGTCGTACTATTGATCTTGTAGCCACACGTTTTGAAAAAAATATGAATATTAATTGTGTAATAAAAATTTCAAACAAGTAACATCATTTATTTATTTATTTACGTTTTTTGGTGGGTGTGAGGGAAAATATAAATTTGATGCAGGAGGAATACAAATCTGATACTTAAAATTGATGTAGGAGGAATACAATTCTAATACTTTGAAAATAAATTTAAAAATTTTATCTCTAAACTAGCTGAGACATTCTATAGAATTCTTGTTAATAAAGAAAGGCTATGAAACTATTATTATAATTTCTTCCTCTTCATTAATTTATTCTTTGGTATATTTTTTTGGCTATTAATAGAAGCTAAAAAAAAAATTTGCGGATCAATATATTTCATTTTTAAGTTTTTGTCTTTTGAGGAGCAGGCTTCATAATATACTGGTTGCTCATTTATAATTTAACCATCATGAAATTATTTGATGAGCTATAGGGCATGGGTGGGGCCAGGGTACTGTTTGCACAACTGGCATCTCTTATTGTATTTTCAAATTAAAATAAACATGGAGTTCAAATAGTCTATTTCCTGCCCCCGTATTAAGAGGATTTCATCATACTTTATCACATTATTTTCTAATAAAATCGACTAAATGAAATATGATTTTTCCTTTGAGTATCATAACATCAAAACTTGCTTTTATCTCATATACAGAGCGATATCAGACGAGTTTGCACATAAGACCAGAGAGATCTACAATGAACTACTTAGAGCAATATGGGAAAGCCTTGATCTGGACGTAAGTTTTATGGAAGAGTCTTTAGAATTAAAATCAAGATCAACTCTGGTAGCAAATCTCTATCCTCCGTGCCCACAACCAGAGTTGGCCTTGGGGTTACCTCCTCACTCTGATCCCTGCCTTGTCACTCTTCTTATGCAAAACAAAGGTTACAATGGCCTCCAAGTTCTTCACAATGGCAAATGGATCGTCATCCAACTAGTCCCTCGCTCTTTACTCTATCTTACTGGAGATATTATAGAGGTATACATTTCGTACCCATAAACACATTTCCTATAAGCCGAGGGTTGTTTAGTTACTGCTAGAGTTATATTGTCATTGATCTTTCAAGTCAAAATTCAAAAAAGTAATTTGTTTTGCTAACATTTATTATTTATTGGTCATATTTTTTTAGATTATAGTTAAAATTTTGAAAGAAGTATGATTGTTGATGTTGTAATTACAAATTTTAATTACGATTCTTATAAAATATGATAAAAATCATTTTTATTATAAACATTTTGAGCAAGATAATAAGAGTAAATGGTATCTGAAGAGATTCAAGAACCTGGGAGAACAGTATCGGACAGGACAACAGAGAAGAAGAATAATATTTATTATTTTGTAGAAGGTGTACAAGAGATTTATATATAGATAATACAACATGATTTAGACACGTGTCGTTCTCTTATAGAATATCAAGAAATACAGTTAACTAAACTAATTTATTTCTGGTCTAATAGTCTCCCGCAAACTGATTATTCTTGAGTGATCGTCAGTTTGTTCCGTAAGATGCGAAATCTGGGAGTGGATAACGGCTTAGTAAGGATGTCAGCTATTTGGTCTGTCGTGCTTATTGGAAGCAGTTGAATGTTATTGTTTTGAATATAATCCCGAATGAAGTGTTGATCAATTTCAATATGTTTCATTCGTGCGTAGAACATCGGATTGTTTGCAAGAGCAATCGCCGACATGTTATCACAGAAGAGGTCGATTGTAGTAGCATGATTGACCCCAAAATCTGATAGCAACCATTTAATCCAAATTGTGTTTGCGGTAGCAGCAGCCAATGCGCAGTACTCCGATTCAGTTGAGGATCGTGATGCCGTGCTCTGTTTCTTTACAGTCCATGAGACAAGAGTGTCACCCAGAAATGAGCAATATCCCAATGTAGACTTTCTGGTAATTGGATCGCCGGCCCAATTTGCATCCGAGAAGGTGCGTAGTTGAAGAGATGATTTTGTGATGGCTAGGCCAAAATCAAGTGTCCCGTGAATATACCGGAGAACTCTTTTTAGTAGATAAGTGTGAGTGATGTTTGGATAATGCATGTGCTGAGGCAAAATGTTGACGGCGTATGCTATGTTTGGACGTGATCGATGGATAGAATGACTCTAGTTATCTTCTGGTAGACGTGCGGCTCAAACATTTGGACATCTGCAGACATTTGATCTGGCAGTTTGGTACACGAGAGATTAGCTAGGGAATTACATTGGCTAAGATTCGCTTGTTGAAGGATAGATTGAGCATAAGAAGTTTGTGAAAGAAAGTACTTATCTTTAGCTGATTGAATCTTGATTCCAAGGAAATGATGTGCTAGACCAAGTTGTTTCATGGTGAACCGCTGATTTAGTTGTTGTAGAAGGTCTTCAATAGCTGTCTTGTTGTTACCGGTAATCAATGTCGTCGACATATACAAGAAGATAGATTTGTATAGAGGCTTGACGGAAGGTGAGCAGAGATTGATCCGCTTTACTGTGTTGGAAACCAATGCTGAGAAGATAGTTGGTGAACGTAGTGAACCACTGATGAGGAGCTTGTTTTAGACCATATATTTCCTTGCAGAGAAGGCAAATGTGATTTGGATGCGTAGAATCTTCAATGCCTTTTGGTTGCTTCATATATACCGTTTGATCAAGTGTTCCGTGTAGGAATGCATTGGTGACATCTAATTGTTCAACCGGCTAGCCATGGAATAACACAATAGTGAAAAAGAATTCGTATTGTGGCTACCGGACTAAATGTCTCGCTGTAGTCGAGACCGTGTTTTTGTCTGTTTCCTTGTGCCACTAATCGAGCTTTCAACCTTGCTATAGAGCCATCCGAGTTAAACTTTGTGCGGTACGTCCACTTGCAACCCAGTATTAAGGCATTGTTCGGCGGTGGTACAAGGCTCCATGTACCTTGTTGTTGCTAGGCAAAGAATTATGATGCCATTGCCTTTCGCCAAGCTACGCTTCTGTTGGCTTCATTATAGGTGGAGGGATCCTGGAGTTGTTCAGACGCAGATTCTATGTGAGCTAAGTTGAATCGACGAGACGGTTTAAGAGATCCAGATTGAAGACGCGTAATCATAAGATGCTTTTGCGGTTGCTGTTGCAGAATTAGTGATGTAATAGACACTGTATGATCAATGTGATCGGAGTTTACAGGAGTGAGAGATTGGTAGTTGCTTGATTGAGTATCAGAGATTATGGTATTAGTTCAGGTATGAGATGTATGTGCCAATGTGGTTGGAGCACGAACCGATGTGGGAAGAAGTAGAGCTGGAGGAGTTTCACTCTCAGTTGGAGAGTTTGTGTGCCCGGTAATGCTGAAACGGAAAGGATGCCTCGTTAAATTGAACATGCCTAGAGATGACCATAAGTTTAGTTTCAATATTCATGCATTTGTAGCCTTTTGAGTATCCGAGTATCCCATGAAGATGCCTGATGCGGATTTAGGATGAAATTTGGTGCGACCTTGGGTTGGAGTTAATGTGAAGCATTCACAACCAAGGTTCGCAGGTGTTCGTATGATGGTGTAATGTTGAACATCAGCTGTAGAGGAGAATAGAATTTGTATTAGTTGATGGCAGTCTATTAATAAGATATGTGGCTGTAGAAATCGCATCAGCCCAATAAGTATGTGGCTTTGATGCCGTGTGCAACAGTGTTCTTGTGGTCTCCATGATGTGCTGATGCTTTCTTTCGGCGATCCCATTTTGCTCCGGCGTATATGGGCAAGATGTTTGGTGGAGAATACCTTTTGATTGCGTAAATGTTTTGAATTGACTATTAAGATATTCTCGTCCACAATCAATGCAAATGGCTATGACTTTCTTATTGGTTTGGCATTCGATAAACGTAATAAAATAATCAATGAATATTTTAGTGACATCAGATTTAAACGTAGTAGGAAATAGCCAAGTGAAGCGAGAAAAATCATCTACGAAAATAACATAATAGCTAAAGCCCTGATGTGAAGGAATCGGCGATGGCCCCCAAACATCATAGTGAATGAGATCGAGAATGTTTCGTTTTCTGTTAATAGAATTTGTAAACAGTAATTTGTGACTTTTGCAAGTCTTACAAGAAACACAATTAGACAAAAAAATTGGTATATGCAAGTTGGAGTTACTGCTGGAGATAGACCGAAGGACTTTGTAATGGGGATGCCCAAGACAATTATGTCAGTCGTGTGCTGTGATAGAAGTTGCGTGCAGAGCTTTATTCTTGATGTTGTGCTTCTTGGAGGAGATTCAGTACAGTCCATTCTTACTGTGACCTTTGAGAACCTGTTGGTTGGTCAGAAAATCCTTAAAAATGAAACCATTTGAATCAAAAGTGATAAAGATATGATTATCTTTAACTAAATTAGAAATTGAAAGAAGGTTATGATAAATAGATGGAATATGCAAGATTTTTGATAGGTGAAGCTTACGAGTCGGGGTAGGAAGGATGCCCGTGCTCGAGTGAGCTATGGGAATCGTCCTTCTGTCCCCGATTGCGACGGTGTCTGAGCCATGATAATCTTTGATGTTGTCAAGATTGTCCACTACATTTGTCATATGAGATGAGGCGCCTGAGTCAAGATACCAATCGTTGGAGGATAACTCATTGGTCGAGAGCAGAGCGTTATTAGTCTTGGAAGAATTGGTCATCGGAGTGTAATTGGTGTTGAGCCTGTCCCAACATACATCGGCGGTGTGTCCTTTCTTTGTACAAATTTGACAAACAAGATTAGATACAGAGTTAGAAGGAGGTTACTGATTTCCATTCTGGTAAGATCTGCCTCGTCCACGTCTTGCATGACCCCTGTTGGTGTAAAGTACGGTTTGGTTGTCCGCAGTGCAGAATGTTTGGAGGCATCGGTGTGGATGTGAATTTCTTCACTAATAAGTAGTGCGTAGAGGTTGTCTAAACTCAGTGGTGTTTGGATTGTTCTCACAGAAGTCTTGAATAATTGATATGTCGGCGGAAGGCCGTTCAAGATGGGATGAATGATGTCCTCTGTGTCCAGTTTTGCTCCGGCATATGCAATTTGATCAACAAGTTTCTTGGTATATGTAAGATATTGCGTCATGGAGAGGGTTTTCATAGAGATGTCGTGCAATTCATTCTTGAGCTGAATCACTTTGGATCGATTTGTCAACTGAAAGCGTGTTTGAAGCTCCTTCCAGATCTCAGATGTGGGTTCAAGGTGCACGACGTACGGAAGAACTTGCGGTGAGATTGTTGCGTAGATGGCCGCTGCGAGACTCTGATCGGTAACAAGCCATTTGGTGCGCGTGTAGTTTGGGTCTTCGTTTTCGGATTCTTCACCAGGCAAATGCGTTGTAGACGTTGCAGATGGATCCAGAAAAGTTTCAAATCCATTGTCCTTTAGAAGCTTGGTGATTTGATTTCTCCATATCGGATAGTTTTCCGATGAGAGTGGATGAGGAATGAGGGATTTGAGATTAGATATAACGAATTTAAGAGAGGGATTGATGAGAGATTTTTTAGAAATAACACCTGAAATGTTTCTGGTGTTTGAAGAGGCGGAAGCCGAGCTCGCCATGAGAGATCCTCAGGAGGAAAAGACTCCTGATACCATGAAGAGATTCAAGAACCTGGGAGAAGAGTATCGGACAGTACAATAGAGAAGAAGAATGATATTCATTATTTTGTAGAAGGTGTACAAGAGATCTATATATAGATAATACAACATGATTAAGACACGTGTCGTTCTCTTATAGAATAGCAAGAAATACAGTTAACTAAGCTAATTTATTTCTGGTCTAATAGTATCCCTAACTTTTTCTGAAGAATTAAAATAGTCTTCGACTATATAAAAGTTCTAATTTGAACATTTGACTCTTTAAATAGAGACCAAATGAGTTCTTCCGGGGATCATTTAGGTCCCTATTTAAAAGTCAAGTAAAATGATGACTTTTAAATAAGATGATGTCATATTGATCTTTGGTAAAGTGTTTGGGGCCATTTTAATTCTTATTTGAAGACTTCATTACCTTATTTATCAATACTGTTTTAATGTTCTAACTTTAGTATATCGCAGCAGATTATTAGCAATGGGAGGTATAAGAGCATAGTGCATAGGGCCATGGTTAGCAGCGAGAGCACGAGGATTTCAGTTGCGACTCAGGTAACACCTCCTATTGAAAATGTTACTTTTGCTCCTGCGCCAAAGTTGCTTGAAAGATCTGATTTCTCTACTATATTTCGTGGCATCACATTCAAAGAGCTCCTTGCATTAAAATATCAGCACAAATCGATGAATTATATTATGGATTTTATAAAGGTGTGATTTGTAATATAAAATTATAAATCAAATAATATTGTGAGGTAGTATGAATTTCTATGAGATATTATAAAGAACAATATGATGAAATCGAATGTAACCTATAAAGCATTATGTATAAAAAACTTCCTCAGCTATGTTATGTCAACAAAATGTATTACCATGTGTGGGTATGAGGGGGCTATCATCCCCAGATTATTATTGTAATTTGTAAGTAAGTGTGAATCTGCCATTATTGTTGCAACTATTTTGATAATTGTTGGAAATAGTTGTGGATTATGCATAATATTGAGATTGTATTAGATGTGATTTGTGCTATTAAGGTTTTGTTTGGGACGACTTTCTTATTGCAGTAGATTTATAAATTTTTAGTATAAAAATTAAAAATTTTATATTAAAATTTTATTTTAAGAAACAATAAAAAAGGCGTCCCAAACAATAAGTAAATGTGATATATTCATAATTAGTTATAAATATTTCATATCTCAGATATAGATCAATTGATCTCTTTTTCCCTCTTGGAATCAATAAATTAATCTTTTTTTCTGATTTTGACTAGGCATATTGCTAAGAATATTGAATTTTTATTGATAGTTATTTAATTAGTTTAAATGAACTTAAGAAATTATCATTTTTTTTTAAATCGTCTATCATGCGCACTTCTAACCGAAGCTCCATCGGTTAACACTATAGCAATAAAATTTCCATCATTAACAGCTACTATTGTATCATATTCTGAACGATATTCTTGTTGCGGGCTAGAAATTACGCGGCGATAGAGATTTGATCCTACGTCTTAGCGTTGTACGTATAACTAGCACACACAGAGAACACAAATAATTTTTTACGTGGAAAACCCTTGAAAGGGAAAAAACCACGAGGCCTAGCCCAGTTGAAAATGGTTCTACTAGATTTTGAGTTGGTTACAAATGACTGAATCACCTCCAGGGGTGAACAGATTACAATCAATTACTTAAGAAAGAAATCGAGTCTTTGGCAGGACGTAGGGACTGGATATAGGGCCCTGAACAAAACGTCGGGTCTTTGGCAGGAAGTAGGGACTGAGTGTCAGGCCTTGAACAAGACGTCGGGTCTTTGGCAGGAAGTAGGGACTGAGTGTCGGGCCTTAAGGTGGTGGTCCGGCGAGGTTCCTGCGGTGGTCCGGCGGTGGTCCGACGAGGTTCCTGTGGTGGTCCGGCGGTGGTCCGACGAGGTTCCTGCGGTGGTCCGGCGGTGGTCCGGCGGCTGTCGAGGAGGAACTCCTTCCTTCTCTTCTCTTCTTCTCTCTCTTGCTTGGATCCTCTCTTGTGAAGAATGAGGGCTCTATTTATAGATTTTCTGGAATGGCATGGCCCGTAAATAGGCGTGAGATCAGGGGCGAATAGGGAGTGGTCAAATGAACGGTCGATATTGAATCCTATGGCCGTGCACCGTTCGTTGGCCATTTGGAGGCCTTAATGATGTCGGAATTTAGTGATCTTGGGCTCGTTGGATTCGTCTCGTCGAGCCGTTCGATTCAAGTATAAGCTCGTCAAAATCAGAGACCGTTTGGTAACTCAAATTGCGGTTTGAACCTTCCAACAGCGCTTTGAACCCTTGATTCGGACTCATTTGGGCTCGGATTGAGTCGATCTTGGTGTCATTGGGTTCGTATTTCTGAGACGCTCAGTTTGACTGTAAGCTCGTTGAAATCGGAGTTCGGATGCTCCCGGATTTAATTTTTGAAGTCTCCAACTAGCCTTTGCCTCGAGATTCATGCTTGATAAGGCTAATTTTGTGATGACGTATCAGTTGCCCCCCTATTTTCGGACGTCGAAGCTCCAGAAGTCCGAAAATATAAGTGTCAACAATTTGCATAGGCCGAAATGCCAAAAAATGCGTTCCGAAAATTAATGGCTTGATTAAATTTGATCATAGAGGCCTTGTTGAGCTCCGAAAGTGTCGGAATCGAGTCCGGAACGTCGAAAAACATGTCCGGGGACCCCAAAAACGTCAAAATCGGAGCTTTCGGGACGAAAATCGGGCCCAGAATGGGCTAGGCGGCCGGACCGACCGGCCGGCCGCCGGCGCCGCCGGCGCCGCCAGCGGCACCGCCAGCTCGCGCTGGATCACGCGCAGCGGCCCGCCTGGGCCGCCCGACCCGCCTGGGCCCACGCTCGCGGGCCCGCGCTCCAACACGCGTGGCGGCCCGCCCTGGCCGCCTGGGCCGAGCCTGCGGCCCGCGCTGCAACCCGCGCGGCGGGCTGCTGGGCCCGCTTTCGGCCCGCGCGGTGGCCCGCCTGGGCCCGCGCGGTCAGCCCGTCTGGAAGCTTCCCACCGCCTCTTTTGAGTGAACGGACGGGTCGGTTCGGCCCACCGACCTAGCTGGCCCCACCTGCGCAGGAAAATGTATTTTTTTGGCCTTTTTTGGCCGAAAAAATTCCTAAAAAATTCCAAAAATTCTGAAAAAATTCAGAAAAATTTAGAAAAATTTGGGAAATTGGAAATTCTAGAAACTTCCTTCCTTTCTCCCAAAAAACTATAAAAAGGGCCTTAGATCCTTAAGAAAATTCATTCCTTTCTTCTTCTTCTCCTGTTTTCTTCTCTTCTCCTCCTCTCTTCTCATCTCCCTCTGTCCTTTCTATTGAGGCCTTCCCTCAGTTTTCTGAGGCCCCTCTCTTGGCAAGGAAGTCCGGAGATTTTCTTCTTTCCCCCTCCTTTCTTCTCATCTCCCTCTGTCCTTTCTATTGAGGCCTTCCCTCAGTTTTCTGAGGCCCCTCTCTTGGCAAGGAAGTCCGGAGATTTTCTTCTTTCCTCCTACACCCTTTGAGAGAAATGTCAGGTGATCGCCCTCCACCGAGAGATCCTGCGATCCGGGGAGACCCTGTCGCACCGCATGACGGTGAACGGAGGTCGAATAGGGAAGTGGATGAGGCAATGTCAACTGTTACAAATGACTTCCTATTCTTTTTTCGCAAGAATTATTACTTCCTGAATGATGTGAAGACGATGGTCCCTAGGATGTCTGATCGGGCGAATCTTCCTCCTCCCGGGTACGTGACCGTTTCTGAGGCCCACTTACGGGGTGGTTTACGCTTTCCGCCTCCTACTGAGCTGATCGAAGTCTTACAAAGGTGCGGTGTGAACCTATTCCAACTTTCATTTAGAGCAATATCAGTGGCTATGGGATTGATTGCTCTCTTTCGGGATCGGGGAGCTACTATGACCCCGGAGCACCTTTCACGGATGGGCAAGCTCACCAGCGATACGTCTGGGCGTGTGACTTTTAGATCCAAATGGTTGGATGTACGTACCCGTGATCCTTCAAAGAATTGGGTCAATGCTTTCTTTTTTGTGAAGAATGATTGGGGCTTGATAGAGAAGTGGGGAAAGATGAGGGATTTGCCATCCCCTCTACATGTCAGCGAGGAAGACATAATGAGGATCTTGAAAGTTCCAGATCTTGAACATCTTCTATTTGAGGTTCGTCATATGAGCAAATACACTGAAGAAGAGTTCTTATTCAAGGTTGGGATTTCATTTCATGCTGGGAGGTCTGATGCAAGGAAGTTGAAGCCGACATCCAGGATTCCTGACTCTCCTGCCCCTGCTTCAAAAGCAGCTCCCAAACGACTGGTTAGAGGCGACGACCCCCAGGTTTCGAAGAGGAAGAGGTTGAAAGAGATAACCACTGACAAGACCCCACCTGACTCTTCACCAGCCAAGCTGCATATCCCTGAGGATGTCATGAATCATCAATGCCTCGGACATAACAAGACCAGTAATTTGGTGAGTAACATCTCTCAATATTTTTTATCTCATTTGCTTCTGAGGTGACTTCTAATAAACTTTCCTTTTTATTTCAGCTGTCACGCATTGGGATCGAGATTAATGACTAGAACAGTGAGTTTGTTAAGATCAAGTATCTTCAGGGGGAGTTCAAGTGGAAGTATGAGCAGAAGGTTAAGGAGGTGAAGGTGCTTGAAGATGAGTTGAGCGATTGCAGGACTGAGCTTGCCAACACAATGCGCTCTGTATCTCTCCAGAATCGGCAGGCAGATCGGCATCAGATAGATCTTGATGAGGCTCAAGCGACGATCACCAGGCTTTTGAAGGAGCAGAAAGTTTCTGAAGAGAAGATAGTGTCGCTTGAGGTGAAGGATAAGAAGTCCCAGGCCATTATAGCTGAGAAGGAAGCTGCCTTGTCTAGCCTAGAACCTTCCAGAGTTATTGAAGACTTTAAGAAGTCCATAGCATTCAAGACTATCGTCCAGGATCACATTGAGGAGGCCCGAGATCACATCTATGGCATAGAGGTGAAGGATTTGGAGCAGCAGTGTACTGAGGATGGATTTATTAGAGGCTTCTTTAAGGGGGTTCGCTTGATGCAGCGAAAGACCGGAGTTTCAGCCGAAGAGGTGACCCCTAGCCAGGCTTCAGCTGACTTTCCTTCAGGCTCTGATGGTGATGAGGTAGAGAGTGATCTACGGAAGGTCCTTGATCTTGATGCAGATGATGAGATAGTAGATGTTGAGTAGGTTTTCTAGTTCCTGTTATCTGTATTAGTTTGTCTTTTTTAGCGATTGTGATGTACCTGATGTTTGTACTGTTGTGTGATTTCTATTTTGACTTAGTAGTTGATTATTGTTCTGTTGTTATATGACTTTTGATATTCTGGTGTATTTATTCGTCCTGAGTAAATTTTATTCATGTTTGCTTAAGGTATTTGTCTTCCAACTTGTGCTTAAAAGTTTAGAATGATCCTCTAAGGATGTGCGGTTTACTCTAAGTTGTACGTCAGAGCCTTGCTTGATGACGTCAACCTGTAAAAGAGGTTAAAAGAATCTATAAGAGATGTAAGACCTATCCGAGGTTGTGAGTCAGAGCCCTGCTCGATGACGTTAACCTGTATGGAAGAGGTCGGGAGAATCCACCAAGGATGTAAGACCTATCCGAGGTTGTGAGTCAGAGCCCTACTCGATGACGTTAACCTGTGTGGAAGAGGCCGGAAGAATCCACCAAGGATGTAAGACCTATCCGAGGTTGTGAGTCAGAGCCCTGCTCGATGACGTTAACCTGTGTGGAAGAGGCCGGAAGAATCCACCAAAGATGTAAGACCTATCCGAGGTTGTGTGTCAGAGCCCTGCTCGATGACGTTAACCTGTGTGGAATAGGTTGGATCGAATCCTCCTAGGATTGATCAACTAACGATTGAACAATGATCATTTACTGCTCAAACATATTAAAGTTCATAACTTAACAAAGTTTTTACTGCCATTAAACGAAGAACATTGCTCCCGAAAATAGTTTAAGGGAGAAGGAAACTAGAAACACCACAAACAAAGTCCGAAATTAAAGACATGTACAGTAAGCAAAAGACATACAACATTCTAAAACAAACGGCACGATTACGCTCTGCTGATAGTATTTGCGGAGGTTCTCGATATTCCAAGTTCGAGGAAGCATCTTCCCTTCAGGATCCTTTAATTTGAAAGTTCCTGGCTTCACCATAGCTGCTACTAGGTACGGACCTTCCCAGAGGGGGGAGAGTTTGTTTCGTTGAGGGCCTTTGCCTGCTGCTTCAATGCTGCGTAGGACCAGATCTCCTACCGATATATGTCGCGGCTTCATCCTTCTGTTATAGTGACGGGCAACTCTCTGGTGGTAGGCAGCAACCTTAAGTATTGTCCCGTTTCTTACTTCTGGAAGGAGGTCTAGGTTGTGCCTGAGTTTTTCGTCGTTGGTATTGGAGTCGAAAGTTTCTACTCTATGACTGGGGACTCCAATGTCGACTGGAATGACAGCCTCTGTACCAAAGCAGAGGTTATACGGCGTCTCTCCTGTTGGAGTCCTTGCTGTCGTACGATAGGCCCAAAGGACGTTTGGGAGCTCGTCAGCCCATTGCCCCCCCAGCCTTCTCCAGCCGTGTTTTCAGTCCTCTCAGAATAGTCCGATTAGTGACTTCTGTCTGTCCATTAGTCTGAGGATGAGCCACAGCCGTGTGTACTAGATGAATGTGGAGATCTTTACAAAATGTGGTAGAGACCCTTCCGGTGAACTGTGTTCCATTATCAGTAATAACTTTTGCAGGAATGCCAAAGCGACATATTATGCTCTTCCACAGGAACTGTTTGGCATTTGCTTCAGTGATCTTTGCTAGTGGTTCTGCTTCTACCCATTTCGTGAAATAGTCGACAGCCAATATGATGAATTTTCGCTGTCCCGTGGCCATATGAAATGGTCCCATTATGTCGATCCCCCATTGGGCAAAAGGCCAGGGACTCTGTAATGTCGATATCTCTACGGCGGGTAGATGAGTGAGGTTAGCGTGCAACTGACAGTTGTTACATTTCCGTACAAGTTCTAATGCGTCCTGTTTTATCGTCGGCCAGTAGAATCCTTGTCTCAGGACCTTTTGGGCTAGTGCCCTTCCACCCAAATGTTCCCCACAAATGCCCGAGTGTACTTCGCGAAGTGCATAGTTTGCCTCCGAAGGAGGAAGACATTTGAGGTATGGCCCTGTGAAAGATCGTTTGTATAACTCTCTGTTAATAATGGTGAAGTTGGCTGCTTGCCTTCGAAGCCGTACTGCCATAGCTGGGTCTTCAGGGAGAGAGCCTTCTTGTAGGAGAGCAAGAATGGGGTCGATCCAAGAAGTTTCTTTTGATTCATCTATTGATTGAAGTACCCATGAGCCTTGAATGCTCGGGAAGTGGATCTCCTCAATAAATTTTTTTTTGAAAACATCTCCCGTTGTAGAAGTTGCTAGCTTGGAGAGTGAGTCTGCCCTTGCGTTTTGCTCTCGAAGGATATGGATGACCTGATGCTTTGCTATTTGAGCCAACAAAGTTTTAACTATCTGACAGTATTGAGCCAAAAGTGGATTGTGAGCATCAAATTCCCCTTCCACTTGAGAAGCAACCAGTTGGGAATCAGTGTGAACCACTAAGTCTTGGACTTCGCAATCAATTGCCAATCTTAATCCAACGATTAAAGCTTCATATTCAGCAACATTGTTTGTTGCTGGAAACTTCAGTCTAAACCCGTATTCGAGTGTGGCTTTCTGCGGGGAGATTAATAAGATTCCAGCGTCAGCACCAGAACTCCCAGAAGCTCCGTCTACATATAATGTCCAGCAGGAAGAGGAAAGAGACACATCAGGCGATTCCTTGGAGGTGTAGCTAGTACATTCGACCACAAAATCGGCAAGCACCTGTGACTTGATGTCGGGTCTAGGCAGGAACTGTATATCAAACTCTCCAAGTTCTACTGACCATTTGATCAATCTTTCGGATGCCTCGGGTTTTTGAAGAATATTTTTCAGCGGTAGGTTTGTATAAACCCTGATCGCGTGTGCCTGAAAATAAGGTCGTAACTTCCTGGCTGAGAAGACCAATGTTATGGCTGTTTTGTCTGCCAATGGATAACACATTTCAACATCTGAAAGCACTTTGCTGATGTAATAGACTGGGCGTTGAATCGAATCATCCATCCGAACCAAGACTGAACTTATAGCTTGAGGAGAGACGGCCATGTACATATACAAAACTTCCCCTGAAATTGGCTTTGAGAGTAGCGGTGGTGAGGCTAGATAAGTCCGGAGTTGTTCAAAAGCTTCTTGGCATTTATCAGTCCATTGGAATCCTGAGCTACGAGCCCCTCTGAGGATCTTGAAAAAAGGCAAATATTTATCTCCCGAACGAGCTAGAAATCGAGAGAGTGCTGCAATCCTTCCATTCAGTCTCTGAACTTCTTTGATATTTCTGGGGGGTAGCATGTCCCTTAGGGCCTTGATCTTTTCCGGGTTGGCCTCAATCCCTCGGTGAGTAACCATGAACCCTAGAAACTTTCCTGAGGTGACTCCAAATGCACATTTGGAGGGGTTGAAGCGCATGTTGTAAGATTGGAGGAGGTTAAAACATTCTTCCAAATTCGAGATATGCTGAGATTTCTCGAGGCTCTTCACCAGCATATCGTCCACATAGACTTCCATGGTACACCCAATAAGGTTCTTAAAAACCTTATTCATAAGTCGTTGGTAAGTTGCCCCTGCATTTTTGAGCCCGAATGGCATTACCATGTAACAGTATAACCATTTATCTGTTTGAAAAGATGTTGCCTCCTCATCGGCAGGATCCATTTGTATTTGGTTGTATCCGGAGTAGGCATCCATAAAGCTTAACATTTGATGTCCGGATGTGGCGTCGACTAGCTGGTCTATTCGGGGGAGCGGGAAGCTGTCCTTGGGACAAGCTTTATTGAGATCTGTATAGTCCACGCACATTCTCCAAGCTCCACTTATTTTTTGAACCATCACGACGTTGGCTAGCCAAGTTGGGTAGTGTACTTCCCTTATAAATCTTACTTTTAGAAGCTTATCAATCTCCTGTTCGATTGCCAGCTGACGTTCTAGGGCGAAGTTTCGTTTCTTTTGAATTACTGGTTTATATGCTGGGTTGATCTTGAGGGAGTGCATAATTACTTCAGGATTAATGCCGGGCATATCAGCTGAACTCCATGCAAATACATCTTGGTTTGTACGTAGAAAGTCTACATATTCTTTTTTCTCTGTATCTAAGAGGAGTGATCCGATCTGTACTGTTCTAGAGGGATGTTCTTCTGATAGAGAGACATATGTAAGATCTTCTACAGGGGAGGCCCTTTGAGGAGTATCTTCATTCCGAAGATCGAAGTCTTCGATGCTTAGAGTAACTGATGAGTGTGGTTGAGCCTGCCTAAGATAGCATGATTGTGCTACTTGTTGATCTCCTCGTACTGTTCCGATCCCTGATGGGGTAGGAAACTTGAGCTTTAAGTGAGGAATTGAAGCAACAGCCCCGAAGATTGTTTGGAGTGGCCTTCCAAAGATCGCATTGTAGGCTGATTCGGACTTCACTACAATGAACATAATGGGGTGCTCAACTTGACGGGGGAATTCTCCAAGCACAACCGGGAGAGTAATGGTTCCTTCAACTCTTAAAGGCCGGTTGTCAAATCCGTACAGTGGACCGGCAGCAGGCTGGAGTTTCTCTCTAGATAAGCCCATGCTAAGAAAAGTGGAGTAGAATAGAACATCTACTGAGCTTCCATTGTCTACTAAGATCCTTTTAACATTATAGCATGGGTCGCCAATTCCTGCACTAATCACCAGTGGATCTTGATGAGGAGTTTTTACGCCTTCTAGATCAGACTCCTTAAAGGTGATGGAGAGATCGACATGAAGCTTTTTTGTTGGTGGCTCCTTGTTCTCTGCAATTAGAACTTGACAAGGCGTTGAAGGGCCTCCAGCGATAGTTTTAATTTCGCCGACCATCAGGCGATTGTTTGTCGACTGTTTTTGTTGATCTTGCCCCCCAGTTGGAACAGTTTCTTCTCGAGCTGTTGGATTCTTGACGAACTGTCAGAGATATCCTTGTCGGATCAGTCTCTCAATTTCCTCTTTGAGCTGCCTACATGCTTCAGTGGAGTGTCCACGACTGCGGTGGAAATGACAATACTGTTCTTGGTTTCCGGTATTAGGCTTTAAAGGGTATGGCCACTTTACACTTTCTTGGTCTCGGATGACCATTAATACATTTGCTCGGGATGTATTAAGTGGCGTGTACTCTTTTTCTTGTCGGGGCTCTCGTCGTGGCTGTAAGGGTCGAGGAGGAAGATTGTAGTTTCCTTGCTTCTTCCTTTGCGAGGGGGGATTCTCCGTCCCTGGGGGATTTTTTCGCTTCCCGGTTGTTTGCTCGAATTGCTTCCTATGAGCATTGATGGCTTCGTCGGCAGTGATTTGGGCCTCTACTCGGTGGATTAAATCCGCATAAGAATGGACCGTTTCTCGCATAAGTGCCGAGTAGAAAGGGCCTGGACGAAGCCCTCCAAGAAATACACCTCGTAGCAATTCGGGATCTACCCCTGGAATTTGTCGGGCTTCTGTAGAAAACCTTTGAAAATACTATTTGAGAGATTCACCCTCATTCTGTCGTATCCCCGAAAGGTGGGAGGAGTCTTTAATCATCCTTCGGTTGGCGACAAATTGTTCGACAAATAATTTGGCCAGTTTAACGAATAGGGGAATGGACCGAGGGGGTAGGGAGTAGAACCATGTCCGGGCCTGCCCTTTAAGGGTGGCCGGAAAAACTTGACAGAGCAGAGCGTCTGGGGCCTGCTGGATATGCATAATAGTGCGGTAGTGATCAATATGTTCGTAGGGGTCTGAAGTCCCATCATAAGAATCAATATTTGGGAGTTTGAATCTTGCCGGAACGGGATATCGGAGGACAGCTTCGGTAAAAGGTGATGACTCCTGAATGTCCTGTTGGTGAAGGGACTGCCTGATACCCCCTGTGGGGAACTCTTCTCGGACTAGTCTCCGTAACTCATGCCGTAGAGTATTACGGGGGAGTTCAGTGACGTGCTGTTGGTCCAAGTCCTCGGGGACGTCCGGCGGCATATGCTGTCGGTGGCCCGTGCGCGAATGATGGGTAGAGCTTGCTGTATCAGCAAGCTTGTTCTCCAGACGTGTAGGAGGGCGCATCCTTGGCGGAGGAAGGGGGACTTCGACATGAAGAATGCCTTCGAATCCTGGCTGATCTCGGGGGAGAAGAGTATCTTCTTGGGGTATTGGCGCTGGTCCTCGAGCTCCCCTTAAGAGCTGAAGGATCTCATTCTGAGATTCCTCCATTTTTCTGATATGTTCTTCTAGGGACGGCCCTGGAGTTCCTTCTCCTGCAGGGTGTCGGTTAGCGGGGTGAAAGGAGGTAGACGCCTGTCGTCCTTGATTTAAGGACTGATTCCTGGATTGGTGTGAATTAGAGCGGGAGGTTCCCATGATGCGATGACTACGCCTGTTGACCATTTGATGATTCTTTAATGTAGTGGGATTGGCTTTTCCCACAGACGGCGCCAATCTGTTGCGGGTTAGAAATTACGCGGCGATAGAGATTTGATCCTACGTCTTAGCGTTGTACGTATAACTAGCACACACAGAGAACACAGATAATTTTTTTACGTGGAAAACCCTTGAAAGGGAAAAAACCACGAGGCCTAGCCCAGTTGAAAATGGTTCTACTAGATTTTGAGTTGGTTACAAAGGACTGAATCACCTCCAGGGGTGAACAGATTACAATCAATTACTTAAGAAAGACGTCGAGTCTTTGGCAGGACGTAGGGACTGGATATAGGGCCCTGAACAAAAAGTCGGGTCTTTGGCAGGAAGTAGGAACTGAGTGTCAGGCCTTGAACAAGACGTCGGGTCTTTGGCAGGAAGTAGGGACTGAGTGTCGGGCCTTAAGGTGGTGGTCCGGCGAGGTTCCTGCGGTGGTCTGACGGTGGTCCGACGAGGTTCCTGCGGTGGTCCGACGAGGTTCCTGCGGTGGTCCGGCGAGATTCTGCGGTGGTCCGGCGGTGGTCCGGCGGCTGTCGAGGAGGAACTCCTTCCTTCTCTTCTCTTCTTCTCTCTCTTGCTTGGATCCTCTCTTGTGAAGAATGAGGGCTCTATTTATAGATTTTCTGGAGTGGCATGGCCCGTAAATAGGCGTGAGATCAGGGGCGAATAGGGAGTGGTCAAATGAACGGTCGATATTGAATCCTATGGCCGTGCACCGTTCGTTGGCCATTTGGAGGCCTTAATGATGTCGGAATTTAGTGATCTTGGGCTCGTTGGATTCGTCTCGTCGAGCCATTCGATTCAAGTATAAGCTCGTCAAAATCAGAGATCGTTTGGTAACTCAAATTACGGTTTGAATCTTCCAACAGCGCTTTGAACCCTTGATTCGGACTCATTTGGGCTCGGATTGAGTCGATCTTGGTGTCGTTGGGTTCGTATTTCTGAGACGCTCAGTTTGACTGTAAGCTCGTTGAAATCGGAGTTCGGATGCTCCCGGATTTAATTTTTGAAGTCTCCAACTAGCCTTTGCCTCGAGATTCGTGCCTGATAAGGCTAATTTTGTGATGACGTATCAATTCTATTGATTTTTCGTTGGTAAAATATAAATTACAAAGAAATATACAGTAGATTTACAATTTCACACAAATTTATAACAATTTCATAGCATTTTTTAGTACATATATAACACTAGGAAAAACATAGAAAATAAAATTTTTTTTCTTGTTTTTCCCTTGAGATCAGTTGGAAATTCTTTGCTAGCTATTTTTTAATATAAGAATGATAATTATTCCTGCAAATTGTCACCCGGCTTGTATTATAACTCTTCTCGGCCGTATCGTAGCTTCTGTTGTATTTTATCCTATATTAAAAATATATATATATTTAGTTGGCTGAAGCTAAAGGTCAAATAGTAGAAGGAAGAATCTTGTAATGAGTAGCAGAAGAATAATAAGAAGGCCATTCAACTAAAGCTTAAGCCTTATAGTTAACACTAAGGTTAAATAATGACGTACGTCGCTGTTATATTATTGAAAGCAAATTCCTCTTGTTAAACGATTTATATTAATTTCCAGTTTTCATAGTGGACGGTAATCTGTTCGTACTTGCTTCTTCTTCTTCTTCTTCTTCTTCTTTTAATTTTTATTTTTCTCCGAGGCGTAATTTATTTTGAAAAGGCTTAGCTAGTGAAAATACGCCTCGTTAATTTATTTGATAAAAACATTTAAAATTGTTATTAAGGTTCAGAAATTAAAGAAGTCTACGTTAAATATGTGCTTTGGCACTCAAAAATTTCAAACTAAAAATATGTTAGCAAGCATAGCATATTACTAACTAAGCAACCGCATTTTTTATTTGAAATTATTTATGATAATTTTGCTTAGTGCAATATAATACAAATAAATATAATCATTATGTATTTATTAATTTGACATCTAAATATTTAATTATATCAAAAGTTTATTCATATTAATTTCTTTATATATATATATATATATATATATATATATATATATATATATATATATATATATATATATATATATATATATATATATATATATATATATATATATATATATATATATAAAATGTAATTTTGATATTAAAGCATTATGTAATTAAATAAATATTTTAATTTAGATAACAAATATATATGATATGTATTCAAATCTAACTATATAAGGCTCAGATTTATAATAGTTGGGATGAAACCTGCACGCGTATAATTATCGCCATCCAGTTGTCCGATTCAGCTTAGATGAAATTATTATGTGCATTTTGTCTCTGTGAAGTGTGAACAGTAAAATCATAGTGACAGAGACAAACCGGACTAGCTATTCTCTGTATTAAGTATTTGATTATAATAATTTCTCGATGACATGACAATTTAAACCAGGCCAACTTTGAAAAACTAGATATATAAATTAGACTTTTCAAAAGCAATAAGTAAATTGTTATACAAGAATAGTGCTGCAATTTTTTTATTTACATAAACATTTTGTCAAAATTTTCCCTTCCTCATAAGTGAGGAAAATGCGATTACAGAATTTAAATATCCTTAGATAGATTACAAAAACCTAACAACAGGATTATATTTTTATAAAAAATTAGAAAATATAACAGCGATCGTCAGCAATGATAGAGGGAACATACCTAAGAACTTTTTAGTTCACTCAGCTCTTTAATCTCCCTCGCTGTAGAAAATGATGCTCTATTTATAATTTTGTAAGAAGGGCATTTTGATAAATTTGATCATAATCCAAAGCTATCCATCGTATGAGCCATATTGAGCACTTTGATCGTACATCATTTATTAAACATTTGAATGTCTTAATTAATGATGCCAGATTGATCAGGTGATCCTGGGCTAGTTCAACTTATAGCGTTGAGCCGCACGTTTTGACTATAAGTATATCATAATTGGGAGATCAAATTGTCTTCTCTTTATGTTAAAAAATCAAAAAATTTAAATATAATATATATGTTTGATTATATATATATATATACTACTATTATAAAAGGGGCTTGAGTTTCCACCCCTAACAAATCTTAGCCATCCATTTTAATTCTTCTTAAATTATCTTGGCCATTCATTATAATATAACTATTTAATAAATCCAAAAAATAATATTTATATAATTTAATGCTATTTACTTTCAAATTAAATATTACTATTCATTTAATACTCTACAGCTATTAAATAAAAAAGAGGTCCGGATGACCCCCTAAAATTAATTAAGTAATTTTAGACTCCTCAAATTCTATCATTTATCATGTATAAATATCTAATTAACTGGTTTTTTCTACCACCGTTTCAAATCTTCTGCCATAGCCGGATTTCATCCCTAAACCAATAAATGTTTAATTAAATGATTTTTTCCTGCGTTTCAGTTAATTCTAAATACCGTAATTAATTAAAGTTTGATAACGTAATGTTCTGCTTATAATTTAACTGTTCGAATCTCTAATTGAAATTCAGTTTTTTTCCTATGTTATTTATAAGTAAAATTTATGTTAATTCCTATGGTAATTTTTTTAAATTCCTATGCTAATTTTTATTACATGAGGTACGTTTTTTTTCTCCTGTGGTAAATATTCCTGGCATTATTCTAGCTATATCTATACTATACTACTATTATAAAAGGGGTTTGAGTTTCCACCCAAATAAAATCTCAGCCTTTCATTTTAATTACTCAAATAAAATCCTAGCCATCCATTTCAATTATTATGATTTATTAATAATTAAAATATATTAATTATTTTATTAATATCAAATACTCCATATTTATTATCATAAAGTTGTATTAATTAATTGTAACCATTGTGACGTTTTATACTCTGCATACGTTGGTATCAAATTCAAATTATTTTGCTTCAGCTTCTACCTATCAAATAAAACTTCATTTCTCTTAAATACAGAGAAACGCCTCTTCGATTTAATGCACCTTAGATCTTATACTAAATTAATTTTAATTTATTTAAACGCTCTGTCCTTAGTATTCCCACTTTCAACTTTTCCTATTCACACTTTCAAATACTAGTTAAATGCCCGTGCACATGGTGCACGTTAATAAAATTTTAAAAAATAAAAAAGATATAAATATAATTTAAAATTAATTTATGATATGCTATATGATTAATACTCAAGTCTTTATAAAAATTATATGTAATTTTTTATATCAACTTATTTTTTTCATTCTTTCATATAATAGTTCTAAAAAACTTGAACTTATCACAAATTCCTTTCACTTATAAGGTAATTAAAAAAAAAAAACTTAAAAATTTTAAAAATTTAATAGGTTATGCAATTTAGATGATGCAGCTAGAAATCGTTATTGATTTTAAACCACTCAAACACATTCGAAATCCCTAACATGTATCATTTTAATTTTATATAGAAAATGAATTAAAAAAAAATCATCGTGTTCTAATTGTGTTTGCTATATATCTACAAATAATAAAATAAAGCCTATGCGTGGAAAAGATTAGTTATTTGTTGCCAAGAATAGAGTGGAAGTGGAGGATGGTTTGTGCATCTTCAGGTGAAAACTTGCCCCTCTTGATATCTGGCATCAAGTAGTTGGTCCGTCTCCAACTACAGCTATTCCCACATCTATTAAATCCTACAAGCGACCAATAACAAGCTTTCTTGATAAATGCTCATATTCATACAAAATGATTGATACTATAAAGAGAAAATGAGGAAGAATACAATACCAACAAGCTTAGAAAGAGCTCTCCAACTGCAATGGCCATGCTTCTGGATGTAATGAACCAACTTATGATCTTCTTAAAGTGTCCAAGGGCCATTTTAAGGTCATTATCATCACAATAAGGTGATCTTCTCATGAGAAGAGAGTACAGAATGATGTAGAGAGTAATGAAGTTGGAGAAACAAAAAAGGATAGTCGGTTATATCACTTATTTATATGGTTAATTTATACACATCTCAAGGCATGGGACCACCATGTTATTTTGGAAAGAAATTATCACCAGATTAAAAACAAACCCTCAACCTTTTTCATCCGGGCTTGGGACCGGCATCGGCGGTTTTAAAAAATTTTGATATAATATTACCTCTAAATAATCTGTTGGATTTGTAGTGCGAATCTCGGTATAAAAATTGATACTGCAAAAAACATAATATATTTAAGATATGTCAATTGGTTGAAGTTATAGTCAATTAATTTAAAGTAGATGTACACATCGTGAAGTTTCATTTATAAAATTTCTGACTATTGTTAGACATTTATAGTATCAGTTATAAATAAGATGCATATTCCATTTGATTGAGAAATGCCAAACTGCCAGCATGCAAAAGTGAAAAATATAATCCAATTTTTATAATAAACTTTGATTACCAAGTAAATACAACTTGAACATCTCACAAAATATGAATAAAGATGAAATATTGAATTAAAAAATAATAAAAAAATGAAATGCAAACTAAAACATAAAATAACACGCTTAAATGAGATAACTAAATATCTAAAAAATATATTTTAAAAACTAAACTTAAAACAAAGATTGTTGAGATGTAATTAAAAATATACCAATTCGATTAAAATCAAATTCTATAATAGATCATACTATCAACTTACAATGATGGGAGATCTACATCTGAAATGACTTCACTAAGGATGTGTTCCTATTCTTGAATGTTTTGATTCATTTCACGTGATAAATTCTCTTGTCCCTGAAGTTTAGCAATCTTTGGATAATAAGCTCTAGCAACAGGAACTTATTTACTGTAGCATCTTTCATTGCCTCTTTATGTTCCTTCGACCAAAGGTAGCAACTCCTAAATTGAAGCTCACAAGAACTCTAAGATCCATATAGATTTGAAAACTTAGAAAGATTTGCAACAATTCTATCACCTGGTTGACAGAAGAAAAATTATATGAACCATGACATACTATTATTTTTGCAAGATACGCCTTAATTTTGAACCATCTCAGATTTAGAACCAAGAAAAAGGTCAAGAAAAAATACAAATCAATATTTGGTTGATGAAAGATGAAATTAAAAACTAATAAAAAATGGAATGCAAACTAAAATATACAATACCATGTTTAAATGAGATAACTAAATATCTAAAATAATATACAGTTTTTCTAACTTCAATTGTAGTTGTTTATTTAAAATTTCTGAAACTACAATTATTAACTTGATTGCTAGTCATATATTTGGTTGCATATCTCTGAAATTCATTCAAGCGGCTCGTTTTGGTATACACAACAAAAGAAAATATAATTTTTTGGACTCACGTTAGATCCACATTCACAATTATATGAATCCTTAAATTCCGAAAAAACTAATCAAACAATTGATCTATGTTTAATTTAATTTAACAAATATTTATCCAAATATTTATCAGAAAATATCATTAGTAAAAATTTATTGCAATTCAACTGTGATTGAGAAAATTTTTTAGTGGATGGAGAAAAGAATTTTTCAAAGCCAAGGAATTGAAAACTTATAGTTTGCAATATATTGGTTAACTTCGGCTAAAAACTAATTTGAACAACATAAAACTCATATAGGTGAGGGAGAATATCAAATAATTCTATCTGCTATAAAAAAAAAATCCCTGATGAATCACAAAGAAACAGGGCAAATAAAACTGTGGAGAGAGAGAGAGAGAGAGAGAGAGAGAGAGAGAGAGAGAGAGAGAGAGAGAGAGAGAGAGAGAGAGAGAGAGAGAGAGAGATATGACAATCATGCTAACTTCAACTAAAATTCAATTGACTTGGCAGAATTCAGTAACTATAAAGTAATGCATGGTGGAAAGGCCAGTAATAAATTCAGCTGTCTCAAATCTTTGAAAAGAGCATTGAAAATAAAGCTGAGAAACCCATTAAATGTAAAATTTTTGGAGAGAAGCGAGGCTGGGAAGGCAATAAGGCATGCAATCCAGGTTATCAGGAAGTTGTAGATACAATACACACCAAGATTCCTAAACCCTAAACTTCTTTAGAAAACATTAAGAAAGCCACCACAACTGAAGCCGGAATTAAATCCTGCTTGTTGCAAAACAGCCCATTAAGGCCTAATTCATGCATGTAAAAAAATACAACAGAAGAGATGCCATCCAGGAGAACCCCTAGGGGCATATGACTCATCATAGCCCTCTATAAAAAAACAAACAAACAAACAACAAACAAAACAAATTTCTCAACAAGGAGACGCACAGATCTGAAAAAGAGCACATTGGAGATGAACGCCTTACCGATTATGAGGAAAAATATAAGTTGTGTTGCCAGCATTGTAAAGAGGAATAAGAAACTCATGCTCTGGACGAAGTAGAAGAAATGTGACCTGCAATTTCGTTACTTCCATAAAAAAAATAAAAATAGCCTTTCATTCTTTCCCAAAGGGCCTAGCTTATTTGATCCAACATTTGTAGAAAGAAGAAAGACTAAGAAGGTAAGAACGTAGATAATCCATGCTCTCAAGAAATGCTTGATAAGGTACAGGTTCTCAAAAAAAAAAAAACATAACATCAGAGAGGCCATCCAGGAGAACCCCTAGGGCCATATAACTCATCATAGCCCTCTCTGAAAAAAAAAAGAAACAAACAAAACAATTTTGCAGTTAGGAGGCAGCCACCAATCTGAAAAAGGGAACATTTCAGATTAACATCGTATCGATTATAGGAAAGATAGAAATTGTAAAGAGGGATAAGAGACTCATGCTATCCTTTTTTTTTTTCATTCATCCATATGAGAACGCTTCCTGTTTAAAACAGACGAAGAAGAAGAGATGTGATGGCCATATTTCCTGCCATTCCGATCCTTCCATAAATATATAAAAAAAGCATAAAGGGATGAGAAATTTTCCATTCATTATTTCCCATCCAAAGGGTCGACTTATTTGATCCAACAGATTTGAGTAATAATGAGTCTCATAGGAAGAAGAAAAATCTAGCAGCCACAATCCAAAACTTGAGTAAATGAAACCCATATGACCGTGAAGTTTGTAGAAAGAAGAAAGGCTAACTTGAGTAAATGAAACCCATATGACCGTGAAGTTTGTAGAAAGAAGAAAGGCTAAGAAGGTAAGAACGCATATAATCCATGCTCTCAAGAAATGCTTAATAAAGTACAGGTTCTCAAAAAGGGCTACAACAAGGCGAATATTGAAAACCAGGCACCCATGTAAACATTTCTCCTCAGTTTATTTAGATTGTTATGTGGTTTAAAAATTGTCAAGCAACTTCTCATCCAAAAGTCGAGATCTACAATGTGCTCGAAATCTTCACAAATCCAAACGCTGCAAAGTAATGTTAGTTTCATTTTCAAATGAGTTAGAACGGTGGTTTCTGCAAGTTAACCCATATTTTTTTCAGAGACATTGTTAGGTGCGGAATCAATCAATCTTGGTTGCAAATAAATAAAGTTTTAGCTGGTGTTAGTACTTTTCTTCATCTTCTAGATAGCGCAAGGAAGGTTCGGAAAAAGCATAGGAACTATATTGGACATTTTAGAGTAAAATGTTTTGCCTCTTATTCTAGAAATGTTGAAGGAAAAATAAACAAGACAAATCAAGTATCAGTACGAAATATATATATCAAACATGAATAAATCATATTTTTTAAACTTTATCAATTTTTATTTTGATATCTGCATGAAATTTAAGAAATTAAAATTAATTATAATAAAATAATAAATCATAAATTATGATAAAAATAATAAAAAATCAAACAACTAACTTTCCCTTGATATCTTCAATTACTGATAAGTTGATTTTTGGTGAATCTATATTATCAGTTACAGATAGTTGTATGTATGATGTGTTGTTTAAAATAATCTCAAATTTGTCATTGAAATTGTAAAAATCTTTATTAATCTCTTTTATTTGTCCATTTGAGAAAACATAAGTTTTTCCAGTATGTAAAATATCATGAAATCTATTGATTATTTCATTGAACATGATCGCATATATTTTTGAATCCTGAAAAAATATGATAAGAAGAAATATAATATGCCATATTAGTCATTCAAATAAAAAAAAATTAATTTGTGTTCAATTTTATATTAATATTTTTAATAAAAACTAAAGAAATTATTAAAAAAATTATTTACCTCCTTATCCATTAAAGTAAATTTCTGGATCCTTCCTTGCCCAGATTTGAATGTTCGGACAATGTCAATTTGAGTTATAACAGCAATAATACGCCAATAGCGTTGGTGAAGAGATAAATTTCTGATAAAACTTGAAGCCTCCATTAATCTTTATCTGTGATAAAGATTAATCTATATTTATTACACGGATTTTTACATAAAAGCACATGAAATAAAATTTTGTAAAACGTTTGATCGTACCTTTTGCATTTCCAAAATATTTTTTTCTAAAGGTTTTCTTATGTGATTTTTGAAAGCGATATGTCCATCTTAAATAAACCTATATGTTAAAGTATAATGCTCATTTCTACATCTTAAACAAACGTTTTCGATGTGGTATGCTATATATTTTTACTCATGAATAAAACATAAGAAGGGTTTTGTGTGCATTATCTGCTTCATTTTCATTGCCTTCATAAATCGTTAGCGTGGTCTCGTTAACATTCAGTTTATTTCTAGGATGTAAAATTCTAGGAATGCTTGAATTGGTCTATATTTTTTTGCCTACAATATTTCAAGCGTGTTAGGCTTAGATACTGTTTTGTTTCCTGAGTATTCTTAAAGATAAAATTATAAGAAACGTATGCTAACTTCAACATAAATTTCATATATCTAGAAAGCTTTGGTTTGATTAATTTTGGACTTCCCATCTAGATGAAGAAATAATTAAATCCAACATGCATATGATTTTCTTTGTTCATGTATTTTGGTCCATATATATATAAGAATTAATTTTTTTGTCCCAAAATCATCCCAAAAGACATTTCCGAGCAACAGAGGCGAAGAAACAAATTCCAAGTAACAAGTCCCGAGTAAATAGAAACAAGAGAAAAGAGGGATCATTAGCTTCGGAGCGAACTCCCAACGACACTTCTGAGCAACGAAGCAGGAGAAAAAGCGACTCTGACAGGACCAATGAAATTGAAAAAGTAGCGACTCTTTCAGTATCAATGTTGTAACTATTCTTCATACATATTTTTGATAATGTGAACATATACTTATTACACGGATTTCTACCTAAAAGCACATGAAATCAAATTTTGTAGTACTTGATCGTACCAATTGATTTTCCAAAATAATTTTTTCTTAAAGGTTTTCTTATGTGATTTTTGAAAGCAATATGTCCATCTTAAATAAACCTATATGTTAAAGTATAATGCTCATGTGGTAAGCTATAGATTTTTACTCATGAATAAAACATAAAAAAGGGTTATGTGTGCATTATCTGTTTCTTTTTCACTGCCTTCATAAATCGTCTGTGGGGTCTCGTTAACATTCAGTTTATTTCTAGGATGTAAAACCTAAAGTATATTATATTTTTCACTTAAGGATTTATCTACGCTGATTGAACTCGACCCAATCCTGCAAAGGATGATCTGAATACAGGCGATTCATTTAAAAATTAATTGAATAAAATGTATGATCAAAGCTAATTTAGAGCATAACAGGTTCCGAATAATAGGTTGCGAGAAATAGAAAGAAGAACAAAGAAGGATCCTCACCTTTACAGCGAACTCCCAATGACACTTTCGAGCAATGAAGGCGAAGAAACAAATTTCCAAATCACAGGTTCCGAGCAAATAGAAACAAGAGCAAAGAGGGATCGTTAGCTTCGCAGCAAACTCCCAACGACACTTATGAGCGACGAAGCCGAAGAAGCTGGACTCCGACAGGACTAACGAAAGTGAAGAAGCAGCGACTCTTTCAGTATCAATTTTGCAACCAGCTACGAAGAAGGATGTAAAAAAATTGATGAGTTGAAGAGGCAGAAAGAGAAAGAGATTAGAAGAAGGTATGCTTACGGATTGAAATGTAGCTTCGTGTTTCTAGCGGAGCTGAAACGCTCGGGAATGTTAGCCGCTGAACGGCTAGATGGAAAAGTAACCATCCAGTTTTGAATGCGCTTGCGATGGAGAGAACGCCATGTTGCGGCCATTGGGAGTGAAACGGTTGGTTGTGCGTTGGTGATTATGTTGAATGTGAAACGCCAGGGTGCAGTAGTCGGACGCGAAAAGCATTGTTGCGATAGCTTTCGAGATGTAGTGGTAGCGATGAAGTCGGCCGATTGGAAGTGAAACGTCCGGCTATGCGCTGTTGAGATTGTCAAAAGTGAAACGCGTATGATTATAGAAGCCGGAAGCGAAACGCATGGCAGCGGTAGCTTTCAAGTGTTGTGGCGGGTATGAATTCGATCGGCCGTAGAATGATAGGGTTTATGTGTTTGTGCGAAACGTCGGGTACATGTGTTTGTGCGAAACGCATGGCTGTGGTAATTTAATAAATGTTAGAATTAATATTTAATTCGAATTGGCAGTGATTAGGCTTTGAGTTGTAGGCCTGAGCAACTTTTAATTTTTGTTTTTTGAACTGCGTGCGAATTAATATTTACTTGATATTGAACTCTTGCGAAAACATGAAATGTCATAGGCTTAGTGGCTTAGTGCTAACGCTTTGGAAGTTCAAGAGAACAAAGATGATAATTAATTAATGAAATTTAAGGCTTTTTCAGTTATGCTTTTAAAGCCTTCAATGAAACAGATTTAATATGAAACTCAAGCCCCTCCTAAAGATAACGAATATGAAGAGTTATAAATGGATGGTGAAGATTTAATTTTATGTTTATAAATGAACGATCAAGATTTACTATGGGTGAAGTCCCAAGCCACTTTTATATAGTAGTATAGATAGTATAGATATATTTCGCAACCCTTTGTCCAAGTATCCAGTTCCCTTGCTCGCATTAAAAATATGAGAAGAAGGAGGCGATGCTGCTTAGAAAAATAATTATATGCACTAATACGCCTCCGCTCTGCTAGGGTTTCGATTTTGGGGGTTTTTTGCCTCCGTCGTCTCCCCGGCCTCGGGGAGGG
Organism: Dendrobium huoshanense; assembly: GCA_016618105.1. Lineage (NCBI taxonomy): Eukaryota > Viridiplantae > Streptophyta > Magnoliopsida > Asparagales > Orchidaceae > Dendrobium > Dendrobium huoshanense. Next base: position 18,877,630 of record CM028343.1, read on the forward strand.
GAATCTTACGCCGGAGATCTTCTTTGTTCAGGAAAGTTTTTTATTTCCTGCTGTTTTTCTTCTTTCTAGGGCTTTTGCGTGTGTTTTTCCGTTGGTTTTGCCGGTCTTTCCGGTATGTCTTCTTCTAAACTAAAGGACCCTGGTTTTTTGGGTGGGTTTCCTCATACTCGTTCGTTTCGAGAGGCTCTTGATGGCTCCAAACCGGTTTTTCCTGATCTTAGGCGTTTGACTCACCGTGGATTACATTCTTTGTGGGTTTCGGATCTTGAGATTTCTGAGCTTGCTATCCCTTTCCAGTTTTGTTTAGTAGGTTTTTTTCCTTCTAAGAGACCTTCTTTGGAAGCTATAAGAAATTTTTTTTTTCAACCTAAAGCTTAAGGGTGAGGTTTCTGTGACTGTTTTAGATCAAACCCATATCCTGATTAAGTTAGCAAACGATCTTGATTACTGCAGGGTGTTTTGTCACCGGTCTTACATTGTGTTCAACTGTTATATGAAGCTAACTAAGTGGTCTCCGACTTTGGATATTGGGGTGGAATCACCGATTATTCCGATTTGGATTTCTTTTCCGCGCCTTCATCCCCATTTCTTTGCACCTCGCATTCTGTTTGGTTTAGCTGAAATCTTTGGTAAACCTTTAAAAATTGATGAAGCGACTTTGGTGGGTTCTCGACCTTCTAATGCTCGTGTTTTAGTTGAGCTTGATATCATGAAATCCTACCCTAAACAAGTTTGGCTTGGTTCTGATTCATTGGGCTATGTTCAGGATGTCATTCTTGATGATTTTCCTATTTTTGTTCTGTGTGCAAATGTATCGGGCACGCTAAAGGGTCGTGCAGAACGGTTTTGGATGTTCCTACTCCTGCTGGGGGGGAAATGGTTTCTGATGCTCCGGTTTTAGCTGAGTCGGTTGGGGTGGAGTTAAATGTTATTAATAATGGTGGTGTTCTTTCTGAACCTCATGTGATTACTGATCTTAACGCTTCTTCTTTGCTTCGGGAGGGTGCGGAGGTTGATTGCGTTGATGTTATTGTTGGACAGAATCCTGTTATTATGCCTTTAAATTTAGATACTGCTAAGTTGGTTGATTCGCTCCAGTTGATGTAGTTCCAAATGTCTTAATTGACCCTGTTTCTGTTTTGGTAGATAATAGGTTAATTAATGTTGGGGGAATTTTGCCTGAGGTTGTTGGGGGTGTTCTTTCTCCCAATGCTACCCCTTTTGTTCCTAATGCTTCTACTGCTGCCTTGGCAGTTATTACTTCAGAGAAATTTAATACTTTAGTGGAGGGTGCTGTTGTTAACTCTGATATTGTTTTGGAACCGGAGATGGGTGAGGCGGTGCCTCTTCTGCCTAACGTTACTGAGAATGGTGTTCCGGCTTTGGATAGGATTGTTGATGTCCCGGTTAATTTGATTAATTCGCAAGCTAAGGCTAACTGTTTAGGCGATTGCTCTGGTTTGGAAATTAGGAACCAAACAAACTGGTTGGCTGGTGATTCCGACTCAGAATCTACTGATGATGAAGTGTATTCGGATTAGGACAACGACTTTTCTGTGGTTAGTATTAAAATTGAGCAAAACCGGGGGAAATTTTGGGGGAGAGGCCGTCACCGACATTGATTTTCCATGCTATTCGTTCTTTTCATCGTTCGCCGAGGCTTTGTGGTTTTTTTGGGCTATAGCAATGATGTGGTCGGGACTCGAGGCCTGGTCATCTTGCTTGTGGCAACCTTTTATTGGACGGTCCGTGCGTGGCGACTGGGTCGCTGGGAGCCTCGGCCGTCTTCTGAGCTTTCTTTTTTCGCCTATAATTCCTGTTGTTTTCTTTTACTTTGTTTCCCTTTTGTAGCTGTTGTAACCTTTGTTGATTGAGTAATGAATTTATGTTTTGAAAAAAAAAAAAAGGAGGCGATGCTGCTTTTTTTTATCTTAATTTGCCTCCGATGCATTTGGAGCAGTTCTTCTGCAATGTATCTTATATGTTTAAATTTTTCTGATTTCATAAAATATTGGACATTAATGATCAGTTACACCCCTCACTCTCTTTCTATCTCTTTAGATAAAGGAAGAAACATAATATTGTTTGGATGCTTGGCAGTTTTCACACATAAGAAATGATGGTGTATAACTCTTTGGTTTCTTTCTTCGTTCTCGAACCGTGAGAACCCGCCTGCTTCCCAACCCTGTAATCTTATTCTTCTTAGATCAAAACCGTTTGGAGATAGAGCATCTTTGTGATTCATTAACTATTAATCTTACTTCTCTTAGATTAAAAAAAAAAATTCTGGAATGATTCAGAACGAGTAAAATCTAATGGATTTTTTTTTTTTGTTGAAACAAATTTATCTAAATTTTTCTTGCTAATTTTTTTTATCTTATTCTTCATAGATCAAATTGTTAGGAGATTCATTAACGGAATCTTATTCTTCTCAGATCAAAATTGTTTTTTTTAATGATTCAAAAAGAGTAAAATCTAAAGGAATTTTTATTTTTTTTAAAACAAATTAATCTTGATATCTTCTTCTTGCTATCCTTTTCACTTATATTGTCTATAATAAGGGGGGAATTTTTTTAAATATTTTATCAATTAAAAATATTTCAATTAGTTATTATTTTAAAAAAATTAGTTATCTTTAAAAACTAAATTTTAAAATAATTTATGAAACAGAAAATTAAATAGTTAAATTTACGTAAGCTCAATAGTGAATAATTTACATGGTATAGATAATAAAATTTTTATTCATGCATCTTCACAAACAAGTATATAAGACGGTTTTATATGCTTATTAATTTTGTTTAATTAATAATTATTTTTCATTATCACATGTGTAGCTTCGTAAAGATCAGCGGATCCCAAAAGATTGAAAGCTCCACAGGAACTCATGCCCAACGCAAACAACATAGAAATGGAAGTGAAATTTCTATATAGATTATTGTAGTTCAGCTCATTGTGAAATTTATTTATAATATTTAAAATTATTTTTTAAAATTTATTTGTTATGAACTAATTCATTTAAGTTTTAAGGAATTTTGAACTTTCATCAAGGTTATACTAAACTATCATAAATTGACCATTGTTTTTTCAAATACTAAGAATTGTACTGAATTTAATTTGTTTCCATAATATCATATCAGGATAAACTTTAATTCTTGCGTAACTTATTTCAACTTAGCTTTTTGATGAATTAGTTGTTTGAATCTAAGTTATATTAGAGCTTTTAGTTGTTTAGAATGATATTTATAATATAAATTCAAAATAAAATTGATAAATGCATTTATTTGACTGCCATTTCAATGTTAGAAATACACTGGCATTCATTTGAACTAGGCTTATTAATTTATTCCATTTATTTAGAAAAGAATTAACTTAGTTTTACATTGGGTATTCATTAATATTTACTTATGTGAATAATATTAAAAAATAAATATTATTTTAATTCAATTAGGCTTGTTACAACCTTTAGATCAACACGTTATGATTAGATCAACTTCACTTTCTTCTTTCTCAACATATATTTTCAAAATATAGAGGGTCATTCGAAAAAAAAAAAAATACTATAGTTGGAGGAAAATGAACAATTATCATAAGCTGAGTCATGATTATTAAGCCTTCTATTAAAACATTGAATTAATTAGTTTAATTAATCCAATATTGAATAAGTTCAAATGTCATATATTATTTTAGAAAACATACTATTTTAAAATACATGGGTATGAGAATATAATATCACGATATGATATAATATATATATATATATATATATATATATATATATATATATATATATATATATATATATATATATATATATATATATATATATATATATATATATATATATATATATATATAAAATAAAAATATTTTTAGTAAATAACGATAATATTTAGATGATGTTTTACTATGTATTTTTACAATAATATTAAATTGCTTTTAATAGTACAATAATATTAAATTGCTTTTAATAGTATATGAGAACAATTTTTACTAATGTATATTATATATTTAAACACGATAAAAAAGATGCAAAGTATACAATTCAATGCATTTGATGGGAATCCTTTGTGTCATGTCGGCGAACATGCAGTACTTAAGGTTCTTCACAATGAGAATCATCATGCACATTGTGCAGATGTCGGGTCTCACTTAATTGGACGATTGAAAGGGTTCTAACATAAGCATGAAATTGAGGGTTTTTTGCCTCAATTTTGCTTATTGTACATTACGGAAAACATTTACTTAACCTATATGATGTGTATATAGAAAGGCCTTGCAAATTCTTTCGCCTTTATGTGGATAAAATATTCTTCTATTCATTTCATGTTAGATTTTGATTCCTAAATATAGTGATGGGTTAAAAGAAGCATTATCCTACATTTTTATGAACTTACTTGTGTATGATTATCTGATTTTTGGTCGAAACATATTTAGGAGACTCTCGGTTCTTACTTTTAAATTTCATAATGTACATTAATGAAGTTAGATATGTTTCTTTTATCATACTGCAATTATTTTCATGATATTTTCTTTTATTAAATTCAAATACTCCTTTGTTCGTTGTCTACCATATTGATTTTATAATGTATGAATGACAATTTATCTAGAGATTCAGTAATATTAAACTGTAATTTGTTCATCAACTGTTTGGAGTTCTAAAAATTTATCAATCATACTCCATGTTTCCAATTCATAAAGTTGACTTATAGCTATGTTCACTTTGCAATCATTGGAGATGTCATCGTACTAATGCTTGATGTGGAACTTGTCATTGATAGAAAAGATAACTTTGGCAAAGAGTTGCAAGTTTTTATTATTTTTCTCACTCAAAACAATATTATTATTAGTGCATTATTTCATGTTCCTATTTCATTAAATTGATAACTTCCTTCCTGATTGCAAATTTCCTGGTTAATGCATTGGACTATGCCATCTCCATTATTTGAGATATTACTTGAATTGGAAATAATAGAGCTTCGATATTGGTTATGGAGTTCTATCATCAAGCATATTGTAATATCTTATTTTCTTCCTCTATGATATTTATGTGTTTATCTAAAAAGGTTAGAAATTTTAGAAGGGTCAAATGAAAAGTCTATAAATCAAATTAAAATTTAAGGAACTGAATTCAGCTCTTGTTTGTTTGAGTTTTTATTGCTATATTAATGAAGTTTTGGTTGTGTTGATATATTTCGAGCTCATCCTCTTATCAACTCATGGCTCCTATTGATTTTATTGCATAATTAGTTCTATAAAGATAAACAATGTATTTTTAAATATTAAATTGTAAAATAATATTAATATATTTTCTCTATCACAATTTTAACAAAAATATCTACTTCTTGATTAAAATAAGTAGTAATTATAATTACTTATGAAAATAAATTTAATTTATTTTTAAAAAATGATAATGTTATTAAATTTTAATAATATGAATTTTTGTTTTTAAATTTTTAGTCACGTGCATTTAATGCACGTACAATAAAACTAGTATATATATAAAGTACTAATAGCTAGATCGCACATTTTTATTTTCTTTGACATATTGCAACAGATTGTTAGCAACGGCAGGTATAAGAGCATTTGTCATAGGGTCATGGTTAGCAATGAAAGCACAAGGATTTCAGTCGGGACTTCACTGTCGCCACCTTTAGAAAATATTATTGTTCCTGCGCCCGGACTGGTTGAAGGTTCCAATAGCGCTGCCGTATTTCGTGGCATCACGTTTAAAGAGTTCGTCGCATTAAAATGCCAGAACATATCGAAGAGTTCTGTTATGGATCTTATAAAAAATATGGGTCGGTCTGGGTCATTGTCGGGTTTTCGCGTCAACTCAAACCTAGTCAATTTTTGAAATGAGCTAGTTTGTTGAACCCAAACCTGACCAATTTGACAATTAGGTTGATCATAACCTAGAATTTTTTAGTTGGGTCACATATTGACACCCCTAACATAGATAGGTACCACTATCTTTTTAAGTGGATTTATTCTCACCTAGGATACTAATATTATTATCTCCTTGGCATCATCTCTTGTGGTGGCTTTGGCCAACACCTCACTTAGGGTGGGATATCAAATTGAAGAGTCTAAAGAGTTCTATTATATGAAATATGAGGAATGTATATAGCTCCTTCTGAAGTCATAAATCTTATGTGTATGAGATGATATATTATATAAAATTTTATGGACGTGAATAATCCATCCTAGAGTCCTAAATCCCATATCTATAGGGATTCAAATTATTAGTGGATCAAAAGGCTTAACACAGTTTTTCTTATATGATAAACTATGCCATCCTATTCAAGTTATTAAAGTATTAATTAAAAAGTTGAATACAGTTGATCTTAGTATGAAATTTGCAATCATAAGATCTTAAGGCCTGATGATGTGATAGTTCCCTATAATCGGATGTAACATCGCATTGTCTAAAGAGTTCATTCAAATACATGTTAATATCATTAATATATTATCTGATTTTTAGAAGTTTTCAATATAAACTTTTTTGAATTTAATCCTTAAAAAAATTAGGTTATTGAGTCATAAAATATCGGAAGGACTTGCGATCTTAACCCGAAGTGTGAAACTTATCTTGAAATATCTAAGAACCGCTAATCTAGTGATTTTTAGAGTTTTCATGATTTCTCTTAACATTTGCTAACTACTTAAATAAGTGATAAAATTATTAAAAGAAATGAGTTATGCTAAATGAGCTACGTCACTTAAAAAATTAGCATAAAATTATTTGATTATTTATAATGTACATATTTTTTGATACCTTAATTGAGATTCATAACTTCTATAATTTTTAAAAATCTTAAATGAAAATTTATTCAAATCTTAATAGATTTTTTAAATGAGAGAGAGAGAGAGAGATTGAAAAAAACCCTAAAATGACTTGAGCATTTCAAATCTCTAAAAATTATCAACAAAGGTCCATCAGATGCTGATAAATCCTAACAATTGATCTTCAAAAAATTAAAGTTATATTAGGGCATCCATAAATTCTTATGACTTACTAAATTCATAATCAAATATTATGACTTTGGAAATAAGTTGGTAGAGCTAAGCTCACAAATTTTTAAAAATTGATTTAACAATTTTCTCCTTAAATGGCCTTTATAAATGTTGTGTCCTAGAATATTCATGGCGGTAGAGAAATATAAAGTTTAACTTCTTAGTTTTGTACGAAGATCTAGCACACAAACAAAAGAAAGAGATGGTGTAGCATTCAGAGACACCAAGATTTTTACGTGGAAAACTCTGAAAAGGGGAAAACTCAAAGTTCCTGGCCTAGCTAGTTTGAATGAATCCACTATTATTTGTAGTTTGAGTACAAATGAGGCCCTTCTTTGGGGGAAGGCCTTAACTTGATGTAACAAATATACATCATATAGGGTGTGTTACATGATGGGGACTTGAAAGAATCATTATTAATAAATCTGTTTGGTCGGTAGAACTATAGTCAGCGGTCGACGGAGGTCGCAAAAAGACCTTATTCTAGTGATGGTGGTAGGAGGGACAGTAGTTGGTGAGCGATGGTGGCTAGAAAAGACCGTTGTTTGGCGACGAAGGTCGGAAGGACCACAATCTGACTATGGTGGTCAAAATTGAAGGACCGTAGTCGGCGGACGATAGTAGTCAGAAAGATCGTTGTCTAGTGAAGGAGATTGAAAGGACTGTGATCGGCTAGCGGAATAAAACGACGGCTTCATTTTCGTGGTCCGCCGTAGATTTCATCACAAATTGCGACAGATTTGCGATGGATAATCTGACGCAATTTTTGATGGATATGTCCGTCACAAATGTCGTATCAACATTTGCAACAAATTTTTTGTCGTAAATTCACCGTAAACCTGTAGGATAACAAAAAAAAAAAAGCTCATACAACCATTATTTGGGCTTTCCAATATTTACAATCCAAACAGTTATAAAAAAAGTTATGCAAAGCAAATAAAAGAGTACTATAAAAATTGCACAAATTAATGAACAAACAAACATATTCAATAAAATTCAACAAAAGATATAACAATGTTACAGTTGCAATATAAAATATACATCAAATGTATCAAAAGCTATCTCAGGCGATAATCTGATCGGAACCTGTAAGCTCGTTTTCCTGCTCTGCCGATAGAGATGTCGATTGAGATCTGCTAATTTTCTCACTCAATCTTCTAAGATCCTCCAATATTTGCGTGTTCATGTCCACTTGAGTTTTCGGACATTTTCTAACTCTGCTGCTAAGTTAGCCACCTATTGGCTAACTAAACTCTCCCGCCTGCTTACAAAGTGGCTTCTGGCAGAAGAGGATTGTCCCTCGTATGAGGAGGCCTACAAACTTAATCTATAAATTCTCTCCTTTTGCATTCCACTTATCGCCTATGTCCAAATGCAGTAGTTAGAAACATCAACAAAACCTGCAGAGGATCCCTCTCCAACCACCACTTAGCTCTCTAGAAGCCGTGCATACTCATCATACAAACAAAATATAGTATAAGATTAATCATCGTATAGTCTTTGCTACAATATTTTTGTAAGTATAATATTCTTATATACTTACATATGATATCCTAGCTCGCTCATTTACCCACTATTGATCATGCTGACGCCTATGAGTGTGACTGTGTAACTCCACCGCAATGGATTCTCTACCAAGCATCTCATTCTATAATATACTTATACAAAGAAATTATATATTAAAATTTATTAAAGTTCTATTCAATCATTGTATATGCTTTGTGTGTGGAAGTGAACCCCTAATATGTAGAAGTTTCCAAGGCCTTCGACGTCAAAAGCTCTATTCTACATGTTCTTCTCATTCCTTGTTGTATAGTCTGGGCTACTCCAAGCACTTCTGAGCTCATCCCATACACCCTCGCTGATCCAAAGCATACGCTCCCCTATCCTCCTGATGTGAGTAAATATGTCTCGCAGGCAAGTCACTCTGTGTTTTTCAAAATTTGTTATGATACGAGTATTATGCTTAGGCAAACAATAGAAATCTCATTGCACACAATAAATTAGGAAAAAAAATATTATTTACTTACTTAACAAAAAATGGACAGTAGTTAATAATATTGTGGCTTATTAACCTCAAACTCTCTGAATCAAATGTCACGTACTTCCTTAGAGATTATGTTCTAAGATATATATGGAGCATCAAACCTGCTCCAAATGATATTCCAGATATCGTGTGTGGGCTACTTTGATGGATGAAAAATGTACAAAATATTAAGTTGAACACTGTTATTTCACACACACACACACACACACACACACACACACACACACACACACACACACACACACACACACACACACACACACACACACACACACACACACACACACACACACGTGTCATCATTAGGATCAATCAGCATGGACCCATTCATAGACGGTGTTGTGGTAGCCTGTGTGTAAGGTCTAGCTGCAATAGGGGTGGAAGGTCTAACTACAAAGGTTTGAGGGCGGGGGTGGTGGGTAGTAAAATGGTTGTGAAACATATAGTGGATAGGGATACCTAACAGGGAATCTTTGAGAAGATGGTGGGGGATAGTACGGGTAAAAGGGAGCGGTCTGCGTAGGGTCTGGTGATGGGAAGCGGGGGTCTGTGATATAAAACTGCTGACTCTCTGCAGGAGTTGTAGGCTAAGGGGGGCTAAGCTGGCTATGAGTGGTAGACTGTGAAGTTGACATCCCCTCAGTACCAGATCGTCCACCAGATTTTGACATGCAACTAAAAATATTTGAGAAGGATCGCCTATGGGTCTCATCGATCTCTTCCAGAAGACATATGCAAAAAATAAAAGAACCAATTTGCAACAATTTGTATATTTATAAAAAAGTAGGAAATAAGTAAATTAAATGCATAAAATAAGTAGTAACTACTACTATACTAGCATGTCAAAAAAAAAAAAAAAACTATTGTACATGTAAAAGGGAACTAATGTATATATACTAACATATAAAAAAGGAAATATTATATATATACTAACATGTAAAAAAGGAACTATTTTATCAATAGTAACATGTAAAAGGAACTACGTAATGTATAGAAACTGTTGTATGCGTAAACTAATATGTAAAAAAAATACTAGTTAATTCATATTTACCTCCTAATTATTAATCACTAGATGATTCACTTTAATCTGGTGAGGCCAACTCCTTACTACTAAAATCTTCAATATTCTCCTCAATGTCCAAGTCTACCGCCTCCTTTAACAACAACTCGACCTCATTAGCTGTAAGTTGATCATCTACATCATTAGCAAGCTCTATAAAGTTCGACATGCACTCTTCTTGATGTGTTGTTGGTATTGATGCATTATTCTCAATGAACCCCTTAGGTTTAGTCTTGATGACTACAAGCCAACCTTGCTTACTCCTTAGTCAACCTGGATAGTTAGTAAAGAAGACTTATATAACCTGGCTAGTACACAACAAGCCCAATGCATTCCTCCACTTCAACCATCCAATTTGAATTCTACTATAATATCCTCATCTATTTCACCATCACTTTGAACAATAGACCCAAGATATCTAAAACGTATACTCTTATTAATGACTTGATCGATTAAAGTCACAAACCTCCCACTAGATCTATTACTATTAAAATTACAATCAATGTATTTGGTTTTAGATCTACGTACTAAAACGAAAACCTTTAGACTCTGAGGTTGACCTTCATAATTCAAGTTTACCTTTAACTCCCTTTTTAGTCTTATTAACAAGAAGAATATCGACACACATACATTGCTTTTGACATGGATTTTTCGTCGTAATGCCCGTCGCAAATTAATCTACCGCAAATCATAATATCGTAGAAGTGTATCTCTTTGTTAGTTCTGAGATAAAATGAAATGAAGTGAAGTGAGCTAAATAGAGAGTGAGAGAGAGCAAGAGAGTTGTATAATTTCTACAAAATTTTAAAGTAAAATTTTTATTGTGACATGTCTTCATAGTGTTAATTTCCATATTGTGCGTGTGTGTGGGGCGGCAGGTGGCGGCGACTTCGTTCCCAATAGGCAACATGCCTTTTGATCAACCAATATCTTGGACTGATACACTCATCAACATGGAACAATACTGTTAGATATAAAACATATTAAATTTGAGGACTATCTTTATCCTCTTAGGCTTCGTTTGGGACGGTTTTTTTATTGCTTTCTAAAACGGAGTTTTAGTACAAAAATAAAAAAATTTGTACTAAAACTCCGTTTTAGAAAGCAATAAAAAAGCCGTCCCAAACGAAGCCTTAGTCACGGTCACCTCATCTTCGGCGCACCCCTTTCTGTCGTGTACTTCACTGTTACAGAACTAGTTTAATAGTTCAATAATGGCGTATTATCTTTTTCCTCCCATCTTACATTATTCGTAATAGATACTGCCATCAACAAACGAATACAATTTGATATTTCTGAACCTCTTGTTCGTATTAATCTGTTCATTAATCTGCTCCACCACTTGTTCGACTTTTAGTATGGTTTGAGATAGCGAGAGCTTAACAAAGTAATTTACGTTAGTGTGGATGGATCTTTGTATGCTGACCCTACAAATTTAGATCTCTACTATTATCTAGAGAGGATAAAGGATTAAGCTCCACCTGCTTCCTCCAAGAGAAAAGATGCTATTCCCATCTAATAAGATGCTCATATGTTATGTAAATTTAAATAAATAGTTTATTAAAATAAAGTTTCATTTGAGACAATTTGTTTATTATTTTATAAAGCAGATTTTTGGAGCAAAAATTTAAATTTCATGAAATTTTTGTTCTAAAAAATATTTTTATAAAATAGTAAAAGAATTATCCTAAAAAATATCAAAATAAAACATATGAGTATGATAAGTTTTTCTACTGTTTGCTCTGAACTGGTTGCTTCATGATTTATTTGTCTTTTTTTTAGGAATCTTAACATGGAATATCAGCATCCCTGGGACAATTGGGTTGCATAATTTGTATAATAAAGGAATTTCTTATAAAAGTATCCAAGAAGCAACAAAACCAAATTATCGGCTCATGTGATGCAAATAAAAAAACAAATGTAAGAATATCCTCAGTTTTTAAATCATCCAAGTATAGAGAAGGTTAGTTTTTGTGAAATTTGATTGTGTCAAATAATTAGGTTGTATTATTGAATATGATCTTAATTTTTTTTTATGTGCAACGCCACCTTGTTTTTTTTTTTTTATACAAATTATTAGTATTATATATATTATAACCGTATGAAGGTTATACTCTAACATATCAAAGTACTCTAGATCACGAGAGAGAATAAAGTGAATGATCTTTATGGTTTCTTCTCTCCCAATCATCAATACAATATGCTCTAGGTTCTTTGTAAAAGAATACATATTTTTAATCCATTGTGCATGATTCAACAATCATATTGCCATCTTCCCCATACAATACAGAAAAACCCGGTATTACTTGCGGACATTATCCGCATCTTTCGTTGGTTAGTTTCCGTTGCAGGTTGTGCCGGTACAAACGCTGTCGTTACCGACTTAAAAGATTCCGCCAAAACATCCGACGGTATTCGCGCGTTTTCCTATAGTGCTAGGAGGTGACATTTTGGAATAATGTCACAACAAATTAAACTAGTTCGTGTAATTTATTTACAATAGAAAAATTCACCAAATACTATTTAATGACCTTTATTATATTGCCTCTGCAACGCTGCATATGATTGAGCTTTAAGATTTTTTTCTCCACCAGTTGTAAAGACGATATTTTCGTAGCTTCTGTCATCTATAATAATTAGTTTGAAATATATCAGCATAGCCACTCATATTGTTGGAATGAGAAGACTTTTAGAACAAGAGAACCCTAAAAAGAAAAAATATGAAAGAGGCTTAGAAGAAGATGAGAGGACGAAAGATCCTACAAATTTTAATACTCACTTTTTTTCTTGATGCAAAAGACATCACCGTTATTTATAATGGTAGTATCCCATTAAGTGCCAACATATTTCTATCCAATAATTACAAATGAATCTCTAGAATACTCTCCTATATCTTCTGACATTAAATGTTATTTTAGGCCTTTCTAACAATTACATTATAATATGTTTCTAGCATCTTCTATAATAGATTATTCTAGAATATGGGCTTCAATCAAAAACACAAAATAACAAGAAGACATAATTAAGGCTTCGTTTGAAACGGCTTTCTTCATTCTTCTTAAAATATAATTTTTGTTCTAAAAAGTTGCTTTAAAAAACAACAAAAAAGCTGCCCCAAACGAAACCTAAATTTAATTTCCGACATAATAATCCATAATAAGTGTCAAAAGTTTATGTTGGTCGCTTCAAGAACTAGATATTCGATCATTATTCTATTGAAACATATTCTAGCAGTTTTCTTTGAAAAAGTTTTTCTACAAACATACATAGACCTTAAGAAACTGAATTCATCAGAGAAACTTATATTTGTCCTCTTTAGGAGTAATTATTCATTATCTTCTCTTCCTAAAAGCAGAAAAAGTTTCTGAAGAATTTAATATAATCAAATTAATTAATTTAATAAATTTATTATAAATTAGTTAACTTAATAATTTAATTTAATTTAATATATTTTAATTTTATAATGAACATTAAATTTTAATATTAATCATTTGCCAAATAAACACAAATTTAAGTTTTTTACATTTCCCGAATGAATTTTGAACTCATTAACTAAAAAAGTTATATAAAAAATACTAATATAGTGTTTGATGTGAAACTAAATAATTAAATTGAAGTTTTCGAATTCATAATACATATGTAATATATTTTTATATATATTTTAATTAATTTTAATACTATGAACAATATTAAATTTTTAGTTAATAATATTTAATTATGTATTTATTTAATTATACAATATAAAGCTAATTTTTTTATCTCCCGTCTCTTCAAGCAGAGTTGGCATTAGGCCTGCCTATTCAGTCTAATCCCTTCTCATCATTCTCTTGCAAAAGAAACTGTTGCCGCTCTTCATGTGTTGCACTTGCACAACGACAGATGGGTCGTTGTTGGACCTACTCCAAGCTCTCTCTTTTTTTGTTTTTTGTTTTACCTACTCCAAGCTCTTTCTTTGTTAACGTACGAGACATCTTAATTTCTAGTTGATTATTGATATATCATCAAAAAATTATCTTGACGAGCACGAATCTCAAGATAAAAACGCATTAGAAACTTTCGAAATTAAATCTTGTGTCATCTGAACTCCAATTTCAGTAAACTTATAGTCGAACTGAATGTCTAGAATAGACGTACCAAATGACACCTAATTCAACCCAATTGGAGCCCAAATGAGTTCAAATTAAGGACCCGAAGCATTTGGAAGGTTCAAATCATAAATTAGACGACAAAATAATTTTGAAACGTGACATGCTTATAGTCGAATTGAGCGGCTCGAAGAGACAAATCCAACGTGCCTAAGATCGTTGAATTCTAACTTCATTAAGACACTTAAATACTCGATAAATAGTCTATAATCAAGGGACTCGGTAGCGACCGTTCATTCAAAATATTCTCAACATGCCCTTTATCTTCTCCATATTTACTGGTCATGTCGTCATTCCTAGAAAATTATAAATAGATCATTCATTTTTCAGTGAAAAGCGACCTAGCAAGGACAGAAAGGAAGGAGAAGAGGAAGAAGGAAGACAAATTAAATCTTAGATCTCTCTTACCACCAAGCTCCTCCTCGACTAACGCCCGACCACCAACCATCATCGGATTTTCATCAGACTTCTGCCTGACCACCAACTATTGTCAGACTTACGCCCGACCACCAATTGTCTCTGGATTTTCTCTTGGCCACCAACCGTCGCAAGACTACGGTTCTTCCGACCACCGTTACTCGCCAACTATAGTCTCTCCAACCACCATCTCCAGACTAAGGTCTTTCGGACCTTTGTCGCCCGACTATGATCTTTTCGGCCACCATCGCTCGACAAAGATCTTTTCGACCTTTGTCGCTCACTGACTATAGTCTTTTTTACCTTAGTTGCCTAACTAAGGTCCTTTCGTTCACTGTCACCTGACTACGGCCTTTCGGACCTCCGTTACCTGTTGATCACGGCCATTCTGACCATCGTTAACCGATTATCGTCCTTCCGACCACCGTCACTTGACTACGATCTTTTCGACCTTCGTTATATGCCAACTATGGTTCTTTCGACCAATCTCGCCCGGCAGCGATCTTTACAACCTTCGTCACCTGCCAACTATGGTCCTTCCGACTACCCTCGCCCAGCTACAATATTTCCTAATACCATTACCCAACTATAGTCTTTCTGACCACCGTGGTCCGACTACGATCCTTTAGCCATATACATCGCTTGATGACTATAATCCTGCTGACCAAACGATTATGTCAACACTGATTCTCTCAACCCCATCATGTAATGCACTATATATGATGCATATTTACTACATCGAGCCAAGGCCTTCCCCCTAAGGAAGGGCCTAATTTGTAATCAATTGCAAACACAAGTAGATTCATTTAAACTGGACAAAGCCCCGTGATTTTTCCCCCTTTTCAGAGGTACGTTTTCATGTAAAATTTTTGGTATCTCTTATGAACACTACACATTTTTCTTTCATTTGTTTGTGTGTTGAATTTTTGTACAAGGCTAGGATGCTAAAGTTCATATTTTTCTATTGCCACGAACATTCCAGAACGCAACAATTATTATGTTATGATAAAATGAAACAAACTTTGATTTTATAATATGATGATTTTATTATGCGTGGATTAAATATAACTTAATTTCTAAAAAAAATAAAAATGATATTAGGATATTTGGATATAAATTATAAATTAATGCAAATTAAATTATTTAGATGCAGCAATAATCTCATAATTTAAATTAGCTGAATATCCTTACACTGCTATTTTATTTCTCTAAAATAGTTCAAGAGAACCAGTCATTTTATAACACGTGCTACCAAACAATACATCTCACTACAAGAGTGGCGGAGGCAGAATTATTTATCTACAGAATCACAAATTTCTAATTTGAAAAATACCATACTTTTTCGTTCAAACTTGAAATTGACATTAGACATGAAAATTTAGAACATTCAACAACCTCACATTATTATTCTTACATATCTTATATTAGAAGTCCTCCAATATTTTTGTTACAATAGCTGCATGTTCATATCCTAAGGAGATCGAGAACCGATTTCCCAAATGGATTGTATTTGACGAGTTCAACATAGTCCACGTATTTGATGCTCGGAAAAACCGAGTTTTTGCTGACAATTTCAACCAACTTAGGCGCAGGAGCTACAATATTTTCCACCGGCGGCCCCATTGCAGTCACAACAGAGATTCTCGTGCTCCTCTCATCCAGCATAACCCTATGCAGCAAACTTTTGTACTTCCCATTGCTTACAATCTGTTGCAAGAGATGCATCGAAATATTATTTATTTATTTATTTATTTTGGTGACGAGGAAAGGTCCGCTGCCACGCCCGACTTCGCCGAGCGCTGAGCGGTCCGTAAACCCCGGCCGACCAACCAGGCCACCCACGCCACTGTACCCACTGCCGGCGAGCGACTGCCGCTCGAGGGAATCGAACTCGGGTAATTTCATTTGTATATATAACGTGGAATATATGCGTACCTCCAAGAGATCTCCTGTATGGATGAAGAATGAGCCGGGGATGAGCTGGACAGGGATCCACCGTCCATGGTGCATTACTTCGAGGCCGTGAATGCTGCCCTTTTGCATGACAACTGAGAGTAAAGGAGTATCCGAATGAGCAGATAGACCCAAAGCTAGTTGATGTGCGTGGGGGCTTGGAGGGTAGCGATTTCCAACCAGAATTTGGTGGCCATTTGCAAGATCTAAGGCCTTCTCCATGTAACTTTCATCGAGCCCTAAGCTTTCTCCAATGGCGGTCAATAGGTCGTTGGCGATCTCTCTAGTTTGTCTTGCATATTCTTCTAATATTGCTCTAATATTGGAATTAAAGATATGTAATTACGCTCCTTCGTTCATGGTGTTCATTAGGTGCCAAAGAATATTTATACTGAATTATCTGTTTTTTTTTTTTCCCTTAGAGATTTACATACATACCACTTTCTTTCATATTATTTATATATCTAATACATAAAATTTTAATATTATATGTCTTTCACCCATAGAACAAATATGGATGCATTGAAATGAAATATTAAAATTTATAGGTTGGTATGAGTTGTAAGAATTAAATATATATATGAGTGATATATTTGATATTAAAATTTTATATAAGTGGTAGAAATATAATATTAAAATTTTAAGTATTAGATATACAAATAATATGAAATAAAGTGGTATGTATGTAAATCCCCCTTTTTTACATTTATTTATGAAAGTGAATGCTAATTTGCTTGCACTACCAAAAATTACGACTATCGCAATACTATTTTTAAGTTATACCGGAGGTCATAACCCACTAATTTCTTCACAGCGATTTTAAAACAACTGCACGACCCCTATAGTTTCCCGTTGCATTGTGTATATCAATAATATTTTGTCACATAAATTTTAATATCAGGCATTAATATTATTCATCCCACAGACGAAAAGGTATTACCCTTTAGAAGAATATATTATCTACAAAATAATTTATTCCCGATAAAGAAAGATTAACCGGATAAATAGGCAGTCAGAAGCTAAACTATGATTTTACAACTTTTTCTAGATTCAAGCAAAACTAAAATAAAAAGTTATTAGAATATTTTGATCAACTTTTTATATGAGAATGAATTTCAAATATATTTATTTATTTTGATATGAATGTAATATAATTTTCACTAATTATTCATAGAATATATTAATTTCAAAATAAATTAAATACTCATCTAGATTAATTTTTTAGTAGAATATTCTAATATTAGAAGAAATGGTTTTATGAATGATTTTGCATATATATTTGAGCATAATAGACAATTTTGTTAAATAAGACAAATAAGAGATAATAAATACTTCACAAAATATGCTTTTTTATACAAAGAATTTATATAAAAATATTACTAAAATGTTATCAAGATGAATGGATTTTAAAATTATTTATTTATTTTAATATTAGTGCAATATATATTACGTATGTATATATTATATATATCAAAAAATAAATCTAAAAACTTTAGATTCATTCTTATCAAAATTTAGTGGTAATATTCTAATAAAAATGTTTATCTAATTTAAAAGCCAGAAAATACCTGAAATGTTGAGGCTTCGATGGGGAGTGCATGGCCGGGTGGACGAAAATCCTGACAAAATCTCTCGAATATTTCTCCCCCTCCGCCGTTGTTGAAATGCCCATCTCATGCCTGATTGGGTCTAATATCCTCTTCCCCAAATACTCTCTTCTCTCCTCTTCCGACAAATCAAAGAATTCAGTAAATGCTTCCATCATTAACGTTCGTAAGCTCTCAGGCACGCCATGATTTATAAGCTGCAACATTAACTTTATTCATTAGCTCTCCTTTTTTTATATTTTTTGAGCCAATTAAAAAAATTCATATAAATATCGATCACATAGATAAACTTAAAGCGCAATACCTCTTAATTATTAGTTGATGCAGAACATCTTAACTTAAGTTTTCCCTAGGAATATTTTATCTAGTTTCTTACATATTTTTCTAGAAAGTTCTAGAAATCACTTTTGATATTGGCTTCCTTTGGGACGACTTTTTAACTGCTTTTTCAAATAAGGTTTTAATACAAATTTTTCAATTTTTTACTAAAATTCTGTTTTAAGAAGCAATAAAAAATCATCCCAAACGAAGTTATAGCATATATAGAAGGTTGTAGGAAGAAGGGGGAGGAAGAATATCATATTCTTTTGTAACTTTAAGCTTGTGTTAGTTCTCTTTTATTTTTAGTGTTCCTTCTAGCATATCCAATTTTTCCGCCGATCCACCGCATCAAAAGTCAAAGATCACAACTAATAGACTAAGATGAGCTACTAGCACTCTAATTAACCAACCTCACCCACCTACTTAATAATCAATACAATCATTTGAAGTTCTCATTTTGACTGCTTGAAGTTAATTGCAACTGATTCATTACAATAGCACAAAAATAAAGATTTCAGTTAGACAATTAAAACAAGTGAAAAAAAAAATTGTTCGAGCAGTCACCTACCGAGAAGCATCCCCACTCTTTACAGGCCTGTCCAATTTCCTGAATGAGTTGTGGTCGTTGATTGGGAGTCGCGTTTCTTAAGATGGACAAGTCGATGACCGGGATCTCTTCTTTAATGATAGCGTCAATGGCAGCATAGGCGGAGATGTGGGTGACAGAAGAAGACAAAGAGGCAGCCATGATTGAAAAGCAAGAGAGGAAAGAAGGCAAAGAATTTGAACGAGCGCTCTGAGTGTGCAAAATTGTGGCATATATAGACGCATATGAAGTTACTTGAGTATTTAAGAGACATTGGAAATAACTTTTTAGTTCTTTATTAAATAGGGGATGTCTGCCAGTTTTAATTTTCTTACTATTGTTTTAAAAAAAAAGTGTTTGTTTAATGAATTTGTTTAAATTAATTTTATATTTTATTTAAAAAAATATTATATTTTAGATGTTTTAAAATTTTTTAAAAATAATAATCATCATCATCAATAGCCACCCCACCTCAAGTAATCACTAACACAACTATCTTTATCGTCATCCACTAACGCTATTATCATCACCAAAGCTAGCGCAGCTGCCATAACAACTACTATCATTGTCTTTAACCTGAAAACATCGTCATAAGTGATGGTACTCACACATGTTAGTAATGATAACCTTTATTCATCACTCTCAGCAATACTGTCAACCATCACCAATGATTTGTCTGGCTCTTTGGTTTTGGATTTGCACCTATTTTTTGTTAGATTGTTTGGTGTGGTTGAGATTTTTATTATGGGCAATGATGAAGGCCGTACTAGCTATCTGTTCGTATGGCTTGTTGGCATCCATTATTAGTTGCTTCTTGTTGGTCTTCGTGCAGGATTTGGTTTTGATGGCTTGTTGTTTGCCCTTTGGAGGGCCCTTGTCTATTGTTTGAGTGGCCGCAGTGTTTCGCCACTACCTGAGCCTGCTTCGGTGATTCCTCTTTTATTTTCTGGTCGGTTGCTCCACTGTGTATTTTTTTTTAGCCGTTGTTTACTCATGTTTCGTTGGATGGCTGTATCTTCCTTTTTAAGGAATAAAATTTCTTGTTAAACTAAAAAAAAACCATCACCACCAATGATCACATTATCGTAAAAAAAAAAAAAAAAAAAAAAAAAAAAAAAATCAACTTGTTCGTTATTTAATAAAAACATAAAATAGCCTATATATATATATATATATATATATATATATATATATATATATATATATATATATATATATATGAACTTTAAGAGTTTAACTAAATTAACCAGCACCTATTTATTTTTAAAATTTGAACGAAATATAGCCGTATATGGTTATATTGTCAATCCTATGCTCTCCTAAGAAAAGAACAAACAAAAAATTGGCACGCACTTGTAGATGCTTGCGGATAAACTTCTTTTATATTTTAGGATGTCCACCTGCTTGTAATTTTTTTTTGGAATATTTAGGTAAGATGTATATATATATAAAGACAAACAAAATTTTATTCCATCAGTAAAGACAAGTACATCATAGATCAGACAACAAAAAAAAAAATCAAATACATGGAGAGATTACAATATGAGAGGGCCAGTAGAAAAACAAAGCATGAAAGCCCAATGGGCTCAGTAATTTGCAAAGACTACCAACCACCCTGAATCCAGGCACGGATCATCCAGAGAAGTGACAGCAAAATACCACAAAAGAGCAAAAAAATTGCCAATACCGAAGAGAGCCAAATAAACACCCAAAATGGTTGCCAACGAACCACGAATCCAGAGTGGTGAGCCCGAGCCACATCATCACCCAAATAAAACTGATTGAAAACCAAAAAGGCAGCAGCAGAAAAGAGACCAATAGAGGGAAACCAAAAGAGCATTATTTTTTGGATTTCCACTTTCTACGTTTACCAGCCCAAACATTATCATCACGCACAATATCTTGTTGATCAAAACATTCCCTTTCTTCAAACTCAGAAGAGGAAAGGGAAGAGCAGTCAAGCCAATCTATTTGCATCCTAACTCCCGAGCTGGCACCCACATGGGAAATCAAAGCATGAGAAGAAATTAAATTCACAGGGGCCTCAACAAGATGGCCAGCCAATTGTAAAGGAGGTGTCACCGGGGTACAAACCAATGGTTCCACTACGCAATCAACCATAGAACAATTCTAACCCACAGGAGCTACAATTAAAGCCAAATCATGAGAGTTTAAAGGAGAAACAGTATGAGCCAAAACACTTGATAATTCATGCTCAACTACCCTAGTAACCTCACAGGCAACAATATTCTCCTCCATCAATTTTTTTCACTGGCAAGGGAGTGGCAACACTCCTAGGTGAAAGATAGGGAAGTAAAGCATTACCCGTCACGGCATTAGTATCACCTAAACAAACTAAGTTAGAAGCAACAATACCATTCATAGGAACACCTACCGTAGGAGATAGGGTAACAAGCCCAGCAGGCAAAAATGTATCACAAACCGAAGTACCATTAACGTGTAAATTAACCTCAAGACCAGGAGATAGGGCAATAGACCCATCAGGCAAAGAAGCCTCACAAATCGAAGGAACATTAACTTGTAAATTAACCTCGGGAATAGTAAAATTACCCGCATAAACAATTAAAGGCTGCTCGGTAAGAACATCAACAGAGACCGCAAGATTAGCGGGCTTAACAACAAAATAAGGATGTAGAATTAGGCAACCAGTATTAGAATGCTTTGCAAGGAGAACAATAAAAGGGAAACTCTTCCATCTCCATTTGTTGGATATAACAAAAACTTCTCAGAACCAAGCCACACTTGGTCCAGAAACTGCTTAGTAATGTCTAACTAGACAAGAAAGTGGGCGACTGAGGGCCTAGACCTAGAAGAAGTGGCATTATCAGTACGCAACGGACGACCAAACAGAGAGCCAAGACCATGAAGCACATGAGGGGAGAAGAGGTGCGGATGCAAATTAGGGAAAGAGACCCATATAGGAATAACAGGGGACTCAACATTAATGTCAAATTGGGGTGACCACTTAAACAACTTCATATAACAATTATTCACAAAATAAGAGCGATGAGAAAAAAATCCTAAAGTAGTCTAGGTCGTTCATAAACTTAATCAAAATGTTCTTACAGTTAAGCACAGTAACAAAAAATTCACCATTTAACTTAATCTGGAAAAAAATTTACGAATCAATTGAAGCAATGGACGCCGACCAGTAAACTTCACAATCAATGCAAATTCAAACGGAGCAGCCAAGGCCAACATCTCGGCATCAAAAATCAAAATAGAAGGATGGTCATTGCAAGAGGTGATTATGAGATTAAGAAATTCTGGCGGGGAAGAAGACCCAGCTAGAGCCTCCTGGAAAGAGCGCATTTTGGTCATTCTGTTTAGAAAATCGGGGTCAATGAGCCAATTAACAACCATAACCACCAGGATAAAGAACAATGGAGAGAAAACGAAATGAACTCGAGAGAAATTAGGAAGAGATTACCCATGTGGCGGCCACAGAGCGAAGAGGAAGAGGAAGACGGAAAACCCTAGCCACGAAACGAGACATCGAATTGTGCTGAGGATGGACATGTTATTAGTAACTATATATATATACTACCTTCGCTCCGCCCCTTGCTAACTCATATATCGTGCTTACCCGTGCATACTATGTAGTCGTGCTTGTTGTGCTATCGTGTAATTGTGCAAATTCCCGGGAAACTTGATGTCTCAGATATTTGCCCGGGAATTTGGGTTGAATAAGAGTAAGAGTCGACTCTTTCTCTTTCCCTCTCTCTCTGCTTTGAGCTTCGTAGACGTAGCTCTTACCCTGGGTCTAGTCTACCCCAACCCTACCTTGCTTAACTAAGGCTTTCTCCAACCCCGCCTTTTTCCCGACGGTCTACCCTTCACTGCGTCCACCCTCAACTAGCGCTTTCACTATATACATATCAAAGATTTGAATTCAAAGATCTATTGATTGATAAACAAAATCCCATACTAATAAAATAAAGTGAGCTAAGTCTCGTACTTTCCACTAGTCGAAACTGACAAACCGCTATGTACCTACTATGTCCCTATATGACACGATAAACTTTATCCTGTCATATTACATGTACATGAAAACTATATCAAGCAGGGACAATAGGATTTTCCCTGCGTACTTTGCCGTACATTTAAAGTTCTCTTATTGAAATTTATTTTGAAGATTATTTGTATTTCAAAATTAGGATTGAATAATAATTAAAGATATATTGATCAAAATTTAAAGATGATTCAATTAATATATTTTTATAGATGAGGCATGTCATTCCGATAAAAAATTATAATACTCCATCAGATGATCCTTATTAATCACCCTTGATAATATCATAGTTTTGTTAACATATAATACGAAAAAGATATTAGTATTGAGTGATACAAGACAAATCAAAATTAACTTCAAAGTATTCTTAACGAGTACTTATTTCAATTATTAAGCACACACAATTTGGATAATTTTGGACTCTCAAATGGACTCATAAAATTTGCAATTATGCTTGATTTAAGTTCCTACACCAATCATCAAGTTCATCGTGAAGGAAATTGCACGGTATATCACTGATGTGAGCTGAAGTATATACAACTCCAAAGAATGGATCACAAGTAAATTGATATGCGCATACATAATGGATGGGGTTGAATAGGTTGTATCATTAGAAATATTACTTGGAGCCACTTCACAGGCAATCATGTGATAGGTAGGTGACCTGAAGGAGGGCAGATCTCAATGAGCTCGGCCTGTAAGGATTTCAACTGGCGCATCTCACAAAGGAGGTGAAGGATCTCACAAGCAACAAACCACTAAATCTTGGTAGTCTCTTAAGTACAAACTAAACTCTATTCCAAATTTTAATCAAACCTAAAAAATTAAAAATAAAACTTTGATTAATAAGATGTCTAGGGTTTTCTGGCGTCTCCGCCTCTGCGTACCTCTCGTCCGTTTTTTTAGATAAACTCCTTCCTCTTTCCCTAATCCCTCATTTTTCTTGTGATTTTATATTTAATGGTTGTTAATCGTATGAGTGAAACTGGTTTTTTGGAGGGGAAGCTCAAATCGCGTTCGTTTCGACACGTTTTGTCCGGGGATTAGCCTACTTCGAATTTTCCCGATCTTAAAATAACTTCTTGCCATTGTTTGCTTTCTTTATGGATTTCTGATGAAGAAATGAGGGCTTTAGCTGTTCCGTTTGAGTTTGCGTTGGTAGGAAAATTTACTAGCCAATGGCCGCCACTTGATGCCATTTGCAAATTTTTCTTTCAACTTAAGATTATTAGTAGTGAATTTTCGGTCACTTTGCTTAATCCAAAGAACGTTTTAATTAAATTTTTGAATGACCTAGATTATTGTCGCGTGTTCTCGCATCGATCTTACTTCGTTAGCAACTATTTCATGAAATTGTTTGAGTAGACACCTCTGTTTGACATTAACATAGAATCTCCAACCATTCACATTTGGGTGTCTTTTCCCAATCTACATCCGCACATGTTTTCTCCTCGAATTTTGAATGGTATTGGCTCTTTGTTTGGCCATCCTTTACGGATGGATAATGCCACGTCTAATGGCATGAGGCCCTTGGTTGCTCGTGTGCTTGTGGAATTAAATGTTACTAAGAGGTACCTTGACCAAGTTTGGCTTGGTTTTGAACCTATGAGTTACATTCAACTAGTTGAAATGGAAGAGTTTCCTTCTTATTGTGCTAACTGTAAATTTTTTGGGTCATTCTAGAGTTGAATGTCATATTTTGAATCCTCATTTAGCTAATAATCCTGTTGCTATTGTGGTTGATGGTTTGGTAGTGATTTTGGGTGATAAAAAGTTGAAAATGCTGCTCCTGATCTTTCGTGTGTGAACAGTCCTATTGATGATCGTGTTATCACTGCAAATGTTGTAACCATTCATACGGGTGAGAAAAATCTTATTGAAGATGTTGTGAACATTGGCATTGATTTCCCTTTGGCTGATAATGATTCGTTGGTTCCTACTGTTGGTGAGAATGTTCAGTTAGAGAATATTACTTATGTGGTTGGGGAGGATGATGGTGGTAATGACTTGGTTAAATCTCCTAGGGATGGAATTATTAATGGTAATCCCATGGGTGCGATTTTTGTGTCTGGTAATGAGTTGAAGAAAGCAGGTAATAATGAATTTTGTGATATTAATATGGCCACAGTGAATGCAATTTCTAGCAGTTTGGATCCTTTTATTGCTCATTCTATAATTGTCGATGATCTGGTTGCTTCGGACTTCTCAGTGGGGGAGGATGTGAATGAGATTCTTGTTGATATGTCAGCTGCTTTACTTTCTTCTAATGTTTTGAATGCCCATTTGGGCATTAGTTCGGGGGAAATTATTGCGGAACAAATTGATTGGCTTGAGGTTTCTCCGTCTTCTCCTTGTGAGTTTGGTGAGATGAAGGTGAATGAATACAATGACTTGTATGATCTGAATGTTAGGCATGTTGTGAGGGACGTTTTTTCTCAGGTTGGTAAAATGAGATAGCGTAAATGAAAAAAATAGTTTGTGATTATCCTCTCTCGCGTGATTGTTTTGGTTGGGTTGTCTTAATTGTTGAGTGTTGTTTTCTTTTGGTGGATGGTATTAAGGGCTTGGTGCCTTGTAGTGTTGGTTTTGCTGCTGAGTTGCTCTATTGTGGGTTAGTTTTGTTTTGTTGGCTAGTGACTTGTACAGACTTGGCTTTTCTTCTGTTGTTGTTCTTTCTTTTATGTCTTGATGTTTCATGCAGGTTTTACTTCTCTAGAGCTTTCAGAATTGGGGTACTGCTGGTTCGTGCTTTTGGCTTTTTTGTTGTATTGCCTTTTCCAAGTTTCTTTCAACTTTATTAGGTGTTTCTTCTTTTGTTTTATTCTAATTGTTTGTATTAGACAGAATCAATAACTCATAGGTTTTACTTTAAATGTTGTATTTTAGGGAGCTTTTGATTCTTCAAGGGCCTATATCTTTATTTTTATGGAACATGTAGGCCCCCTACGTGGGGTTTTTATTATTAAAAAAAACTATATTCCATGTTTCACTTGAGACTCGCCACAATGCATAAAAATATGATTATTTGGAGTTGAAATGTAACTCCAAGCACAAACATATGAAATCATAAAACAGGTAAAAAATAACAAAATGTTATATTAATTTAGTCATCAACAAAATCCCTCACAATAAATCAACATCTTGACATTACAACCATTAATAGGCAATTGAATGCTCAGAATTCCTAATTTAGTCAATTAAAACATTCACAGTACAATAAAAGCTCATGAATGCTTCTCTCCCATTAAATATGATTTATCTTATCATTTTTTTATTTTTACATGCTTATTAAGTTTAGAATCTTATCAAATAAAAGTAATTTACCTTAACAAGAATTCATGAAGAATGGGACTAATAAAACCGACTTTAAATAATTGGGATCAGAAAAAAGAAGCTGACGAATTCAAAGCACTTTTACCCTTTTAAAGATCTCAGCAAACCTGAGCTGAAGCTTGAAGTGGTTGGCTGTCACCGATCACTGCATTACAGCGAGAACAGAGGGTAGGGTGCTCAGAAAACATACCAACATTAGGAGAATAGTTCCAGCACCTCTCACATTTCATGCCATCAGCACGAGACACGCCAATCCAGACCTCAATATTTGCATGATTGGTGTAGGATCCAGTATACTGGACGGGTTGAACCATCTCATCAAGGCCAGCCAAAACCTCAACCTACAGGGTCCAAAGCGACATCTCATCGGTAAGAAAAATTAACTTCAAAATGAAGGAACATATCAAATAAAATGTGGACTCTTATGAAAATAATCAGAAGCAATATTAGCAGTTTAACTACTGTTAGGATTCAAAGATGAGTTGGGCTTCGTTTGGGACACTTTTTTACTGCTTCTTAAAACAACTTTTTAGGAAGCAGTAAGAAAGCCGTCCCAAACAAAACCTTAATCTCCTTCGAAAAATAGGTACCTGTTCACTTGTCCAAGGTATTCTAAAGAAAGAATTTTTCAAAGGGCAATTGAAGTTGTGAATGGCTTCAGATAGTTGTAGATGAATTTGATTTGTGGAGTGACCAAGAAGGACTAGAAGCTGCAATTCACTATTTTTCACATTGCTACATGCTCAGCCTCATCCTGAAATGGGTGTTTTGGCTTTTCATCAAAACCATTCAAAGCAAAAGCAAAATAAAAATGTATCCGAGATCCAACCATTGCAAGCTCTAGGAAGGGTTGATATATTTAGTCTTATCCCTAGATTTATAGAGATTATTTTCATGACTGAAATCTTGGACCCCTAGATTATATTAGAAGTTTTAACAGCTGTTCCAAACCAACCTTGAAACACCCACCACAAAAAAACTAAATGCTCATAAGCATGAAAAAGCACACCATTGCTTTAGGCCTTCCTTCTAGGGGCATCAATATTTGACTTTACCCAAAAATCCGACTCGAAACCGACCCGAATATTCCGGGTTAGGGTCAACACGGACCCGAAACGGGTCAGGTTCGGGTGCAAATCGACTAGTTTCAAAAACTGGGTCGGATTCGGGTTGACTCAGTAACATGAAATTAACCCATTTTTAACCTAGAAGCCCGAGATTGACCTATTTTGACCTGAAAATTGGAGATTTACCCGTTCTTTGACCCGAAAACCAACTATTTTTGGTCAGCCCCAGGTCATTTGGGTCGTGTCGAGTTGACTCGGATCCGGATCCGAAGCGGGTCGGGTTCGAGTCCGAAAAACCGACCCATTTGCAAAAAAACGAGTCGGGGGTTTAGGTTGAGCTGAATAGTGCAGGGTCAGTTCCAGATTTGACCAGAACCCAACCGGTGACCCGAAATTGACACCCCTACTTCCTTCCCCAAACGAAACCATAGAATAGGCCATCTTTGGATAGAAATCTTAATTCTCAAGCAGCTGCTCTCCAGTCTCCATAGCCCCACCACATGGCATTTTCAGCATGTTAAAAGCATTCTCCAAGTAAATGTATTTTCAGTCTAAGAATAAATTTCCATGGAAGATAAGAAGCCACGGTTTTGAAAAGAATTTTACCTGTGATGTTATAAATATACGATGCAAAGAATCTGCCTCATGCATTGCCCCACACATTTCCTGTAGTTGGGAGGAAGTAGCCGCATCAGAAGTATAGAGGTAAACCTTTGCTTCTAAGCTAGAACCAATCAGTTTCTCTCCACGAGCAACCTCAAGAACTTTATTAACCTCAGATCTCAACTGGAAAAGATTATTAAAAGAAATTAGGATACTAACTACTACTGATACCTCTAAATACTTCATACTACATTTGATAGCCTCTTTGAATTCATTCAAATAGAAAAAGTGAAATACACTTTATATCATTTGATACAAATATAGTACGGAGTGAATAATAATTCCACAATAAAAATGTTTCAAGGCAATTTATCTGACATGCTACAACCGAAAGACAGTTGTTCAATGTTAGATAAGTTGCACAAAAAACTCCAAGTGGTCTTTCTATGAATGTTGGCACAAGGAATGCTAGAAATCAATGCTAGGCAATCTACATTTAAGTTTAGTTTCTAAGATACTCAAATTGATAGTCGTTGGGAAAAGGGATAGAAAGAAAAGCAGGCAAAAACAAAGTAAAAAATGATTCAAACTTCAACAATGTAATTACCCAGAATTAATTACCAAGCAATACTACTTTACCATACAATGAAAGGTTTGTAGATCCTTTGCACAAACAATTGGAAAATAAAATATTGGACAGGAAAAGAAATCTACCAACATCATTAATCGTACAAGAAAGTCTGGAAATGGGTTAAGCATTCAGAAAACAGAGCATGGAAACACTTCTGAATTCTTGAATCTGATTTCAACCCATGTGCTTAAATTTTGGGGTTTCTATTTCAGCTAAAGAAAAAGAAAATGCAAGTCAACCATTTCTATCACAAATGAGAACTAAAAAATTAAGGTTTCAAAGCATAGCGCAA
This sequence comes from Dendrobium huoshanense, assembly GCA_016618105.1. NCBI lineage: Eukaryota > Viridiplantae > Streptophyta > Magnoliopsida > Asparagales > Orchidaceae > Dendrobium > Dendrobium huoshanense. Next base: position 18,906,739 of record CM028343.1, read on the forward strand.
TGGCATTCTATAGTCTACCAAACCAAGAAAATTCTCAAATCTTTCAGAATCATGAAGGAGGATAATTATAAAAGACAAAGTTCAAAAAATTTGGCTACCTCAAGAATTGAACCCCAGAAATCTGCTTCTGAAGCTGGCATTGAAAGCCATCTTTCATTTAGATCAGACCACCTCAGATCAAAAACATATCTTGCTATAGAACCATTATCCATTACATGTTCAAATGGAAGGTTTTGCCAAGCATCTTCAGCCAGATGTGGCGATATTGGAGCTATCATTTGAATGATCGAAAGCAAGTGAGCTGCAAGAACTGTTTGGCAACTTCTCCTTGTAAAACTAGTTGAACCTCTAAAAGAAATCAACCTCGTTAGGACAAATAAAAAAGGTTGGTAATTTTGAAGAATAAAATTGAAAAGAGTTTCCCATAGGACCCATACAATGAATAGTACTTAAATGAAAAATGAGGTATCTATAATCTTCAACATAAAACAGAAAACACTTCATCGAGTGCCAGAACATATTCATTCCTTCTACACTAATATTTGAGCACATAACTTATTTTTCTGTTACTCCATAATACTTAATATTTCTTTAACATATAACTTATCTAATTAGTTTTCCTATTATATCCAGCTCTATATTATTATATGATTTCTTATCGTTCTATATATGAATGCCACTCAAAAGGCTGGAGGAAATTCTTCTTTTCATTCCTTAAGAGGCCAAAAGAAGCTCCCTTTTTTTTTCATTACGATAGAGGGATGCTGATTTCTAATAATAACGAGATGTAGAATAAAAATAGGGTGGAAAAAAGGATTTAAGTCATTTGATAAGCTCTGACCGATGTTCAAGCACTCTAGGTATATCAATTGTAGTTATCTAATTTCAGCCTTAAAATGTTGACATGGCTCGCCAATAAAAGATGGCAATCTCTCCTTCCGAGTCTATTTCACTTTTAACATATTAGATGGCAACCTCCATTGTGTAAGATTTTATCCTCCTTTGGCCCGAAATCATTTAAAGGCTCTCATAAGAAGAAAACTTCAAAATGCTAATTGACAAGAAAAACATTTCCTAAGCTTTCCACTAGAAAAAGGTATCTAAAATAGGATTAAATTTATGTGTGATTTGTAAGGAAACAATGCATTATCACTTCATGTTATTCTCTATCAATAATTGGTGAGCCCGTCCTAGTTTGCTAAAGGAAATCCTCAGCTCAATGACAAGTATAAGCTCTCCTTATAGTTCAAATTTGTGATAGTTAATTTTCATGAGTTGATCAATAAATTGAAATATTCGAGAGAACTCCCAACCTTCCATGTGTGATAGAAGTTAAAAAAGTGATATCCCCCAATAGATAAAGAATTCTAAAAGCTTGAAGTAATGAATAAAATGACAAGGAGCAGAATGTTTGAAATATCAAAAACCTCCTTAATGGTAAAAGCATTAAGTGGATAGGGTATGGACGTACCCCACGTATAGGCGATCTTTGGCAACATCAAAGTAGAAGTTTGAAAGGTCGACAATGGCAAACCGTTGAAGAATCTAACATAAAGATAATGGCATTGAAATAATATGTAAAAGTATCTAACATAAAGAATATGAAATTAAAATAATATATAAAAATCGAGATAACCATTACAATTGAATATTGAACAAATAAATTTTCTGAAGGTTGCAATACTATTAAATATTTATCAACCATCTATATAATCATAATTAGAATTCAGAAATTACACCTAGTCGTATAATATTTTTCCAGATAGGTCACAATCTATATGAAATGTTTTAAGAGCTTGAAGGACCAAACGGAAAAAATTTAAATAAGGTGGGCCTAAACTGTACTTGGAGCATACTTCTGCAAGGAGTTCACCCACAGAATAAGAAAAATTCAACAAAAAATGACACATAAGCACCACCAACTGCCCCACTTTCAGAGATAAGCAGATAGAAACTCCAAACATGTAACGAATTTCAATTTGTCACAAGGTCTCTATTTTGAAAGGATTGCTTTTTTATTCATCAAAAACGAAAGCCCATATGCTATGAATATAGTAGCAGCTTCAAAATAATAATAAATTCTATCAGAATTGGTATTACCTCCTCAGGGAAGATTATCAGATGCCAATTTTATAAGAAAAAAAAGGGGAAAATGAAAAAAAAAAAAAAGGCAAATAAAAAAGAGAACAGTTTTTGTAAGTGTCTTTACATATTTTATTCAGCAAGGTACCAAGACACTTGGTGTGATGATATCCTCCCTTCCTCTCTCCCTCTCCCTCTCACTCCCATTCAAATTTCACTCTACATTCAAAATCACAACTTACCCAACTCATATCATTAGATTTCTCCATCCTCAAAAATTTCAAAATTCCAATCCAACGTTCTCCCTAACCTTAAATGCAAATAGCTTGACCGCATCTTTCAAATTGAAATCATCAATTAACCCAAAAAGCAGTAATCAACTTTCAAAGGCCTAGTAGAAAGTGAAAACACAAACCAACCTTTTACATCTTACAATAGTTTATCCCTAAGATATTTTTCTAAATCAATTATTTTTCACAAAAACAATCATCGCTCGCTCGTTTCATAGAGAATGCTAACTAAGGCCTCTTTCTAACTAGAAAAGTAAATTATTTATCAAGTCAATTGCAATTAAAAACAACCCAATCCTGCAAGCCCCACACCCTAGCTTGAAAACAATCAAGATTAACCCCAAATAATCCAACCCATCCCAACCCAATCGAACTAGCCCAACCCGACTAACCATACAATTATATCTACTTCATCAATCCAACTATTTTGAATCATATGCCCAAATGGGAAAAATTAAATTTTTTTTTGTTCAATTAGTTTATTAATGTGCATAAGAAACTTCAAAGTTTCAAGGACATTCTTCTAGAGCTTACTATGTAATAGTGTTTCACAATGATTTAGATCATGAATCTTTTGCTATTATTGTTACAAATGTAGACAGCCCGCTTCTCTCACTTTCAAATGAATTTACTATAAGATGAAACCAATGTTTAAAATTGCGTATTCGGGTATTGAGGCGTTTTTCATTCGTGAGGCGAGGCGTAAGCCTCAAGGCGTTTTGAGGCGTAAGCCTCAAAATCAAAATATTGCGTAAACATAAAATGATAAATTTTTTATATACTAATGAGTGAATAATATAAAACATAAAAAGCATAAGATATGATGTGAAATCAAAATATCTCAATAATAAGACAACATGAAATATAGTTCAACTCAAAATTCTATCTTTCCCAAATCCTATTATTCTTTTCATTAACATATAATTCCAATTTTAAAAAATAAATAGCAATGACATATCACATAAAAACTCAGAAGTCATCAGCATTGTCATCACTAAGGGGTTCTTCATTTGAATCATCATTATGGTGAACTGCTCTCTCCCCTTCCTCCTCTCCTATAGAGTCCAATGTCGGACATTTACTTCAAGATTTATGTAAGTTTTAATATATATAGCGTGAGGCGTAAGCCTCGTGCCAGTGAGGCGAGGCGGGCCTCAACCAAGTTGAGGCGCAAGCCTCATAAAAAAAATTCGAGGCGTAAGCATCGAGACGTTTTTTATTGGAATTGCGCAAAGGCGGGCTTCAAGGCGAGCCTCATATTGCGCAATTTTAAACCATGGATGAAACTCCAAGTCATCATCTTGACCTTAAGATGGATTTCTTATTTGTTTCTTCCTCCGTAAGAAGAATTATTCGCGGATGAATTTTACTAACTCAACAAACGAATAGGGAACCTCCGATCCTTCCTCCAAAAGCTTCAACTTTCCAGTAAAATTCAGACAATCCACAATCGTTGATGGAGGTCAATCAAACTATTTCTAGCCCCTGCTCATGTCATTTATTTATGTGTATTTGTTTTTATTTTACATTCAATTTGTCTTTATTTGTCATATCTAAATAATTAGATGCAACATTTGTTCTTTAGGATTAATTTAGTTTTTCCTTATGAGAGTATGGATAACTTTGTCATCTGAATAAGTGTCTAATGGAAAGAGTGTCAAGAGTCATGAAATTAAAATCAAATTAATGAACTATATTGATTACTTGTTCCATGAAATTTTCAGTTCTTTAATGACTTGAGGATTCACACTTCTTTTATGCTCTGAGAATTCAACTTGCCTTGAGATTTCAATGATATTCTATGACCTTCGCACCCATCCACCCTCTCCCTTTTCTCGTTCAATCTCCATAAATTATACAATTCCATTGCACATTTCAATCAAAGTGAGTTTTACCACAATGTAGCTTTGAAGATAAGAATCTTTGTGATAAGAACCTTCCGTGAAGATCATTGTTGAACCTAGGCAGCAAACCTATACAAGCTACTAAAAGAAAGTACTTCAGGAAAGTTTCTCCAATTTCATTGAAACCTGTGAAAGAAATTTGCAGGAAAAATCTCAATGAGGCAAAATGATCCCACTATAATTGTTGGGTATACTTTGATAGAGTCTTGAAACTAATTTCAAATATTCTGGATGATACTAGAATCAAACATCTTGAAACAACAATTAGCGCAAATAAAGTGATTTTTCTCACCATGATTCTCTCTCAGTGATATGAATTTAAAAACGAATGGCGAGGTTGAACTCCATGAAGCATTGAAACTTCAGAAGAGATTTATGGTCGGCACATCATTTTGGTTCTAAGCAATAAACCTACATTAGCTATCAAAATAAAAGTTCTTGAAGAATGTTTCAATGGAAGTTAAATGAAACCGTGAACAAGATTTGATGCTAAAAATTCAACTTCATGAGGTAAAATAAATCAAGCAGACGAGTGATGTCAAATAGCATAGTCATTAATGATGATGAAATCAAACATCTTGCAATAGCATTTTGTACCAATCATGGTTATTAGGGGGAATATTTGGTTAAAAGCAATTCAAGTGCAAATTAAATTAAATATATGAATTTTGAAAATTATGGTATTTGCTAGGAAAATCAAATGTAGAGTAAAATTCTGTGTATTTAGAATTCACATCTAGTTCATTTTTAATGTATTTGAAATTGTATAAAGCATCGTTGACTAACATTACCACTACCACCTGTTAAAATCTCAGTCATCCCTTGACACTTAATCCCACAGCTAGGATGAGAATTCGTGCAAGGCTCATCTAGATCACGCCGATCTCTGTTAAATCCCAACCATCCCAAAACACTTGATCCCACGGCTGATGTAGGCAAAGGGGGGGTCAAAATATTTTGAATTATAAATTTGGTGAGCTTCTAGGTCCTCTACTAGAATCAGCTCATTAATGTCTAGTAGAGAGCCTTTTTAGCTCATAAATTGAGGTTCATTCCCCCCATTTGTTGTCCCTTTGGTTCCCGTGGATGGCTCCTTGGTTCCCGTGGATGGCCCTTTGGTTCCCGTGCCTTGGCTCCTTGGTTCCCACGGTTGGCTGCTGGTTTTCCGTGCTGGGTGGCCTTTCTCGTGCCTTGGTGCTTCGGTTCCGTGCGGGGCCTCCTTGGCTTTTGCAGCTGCCTCTTCGGGTTCTGCCTGGGCTGCTTTTTCGTGGCTTTGATGCTTTGTTTCCTGGAGTTGACTGTTGGCTTTTCATCTCCCTCATTTAATTTAAGAATTTGAAGAGTTTTTTGGGGTTGTTTGTATTCCCCTCTCATGTCTATAAATAGTAGTTGTTTGTGGTTGTTTTAGCAAGTGAAAATGTGATTTTTGGAAGCTATAACCTGCGGGTTTCTTCGTGGAAAAGCTTGCGAGCTTGTTCCATTCTCCTTCTCCTCTAGGAAAGCTTGCGAGCTTCTCCTCCTTCGTCTTGGCTTCTAACCTTTTTCGTCTCTCCGCAAGTGACCACCTCACTTGTATCCCTCTTCTTTTGAAAAGCAAGTTTAGGTTGTCTTTGTTTGTAAGTCGTTTTAATTTTAAGAGTTGTAAGTCTTTCATTTTATATAAGTAAAGTTTGTTTTGATCCTATTTTGGGTCCTTTTGTGCCTTTTCTATTACTTAGAAAAGTGTTTTTCTTTTGTGATCAAAAATTTGGAGCCCTCTCCCAAATTTTTGATTGCATTAATTTGGTATCATAGCAAGTTAGGAAGTCCTAGGTTTTTAAGTTAGTTTGTCAAGTCAAGTTTTTGTCTAGTGAGTCTTGGTGTCATGCTAGTTGTCATGTAATTTTTGTTTTTTGAGTCATGAGTAATAATCTATGATGCACCGACACTTCTCCTCAAAGAGGCGTGCAGTGTCCGACACCGTGTCCGACACGACACTCGTCCGACACCGTGTCCGACACGACACTCGTCCGACACTCACCCAACACGTGTCGGACATGCTGAAAACATGTCCGATTAAAAAAATATTAAAAACAATTGGACACGCGTGTCCGACACGCATATCTTAAATATTTTATAATTTCTTATATTTGGTGAGATTTAAACTAAATTTCTTATTTCATATCCACAACACCAAATCAACGTCTGCATTTAATACCCATTCATCGAATATTCTCATTTTCATTTCTCTTTGACAGTGAAAGTATTTTCATCTTCTCTCTTTTTGCACAATTACAAATTTTTCTCTTGTTGAACCAGAGTTGAAAGTAGTGATATTCAACGATGATGATATTGAAGGCCAAAAACAAACCTCTAAAGCTAATCCTAGTAGTTGAAGCTTGAATGCTTGATATTGTAGTAAGTGATTATTTGCTAATATTTTTGTGCTTGTACTAAATATTTTATATTATAAGCTAGACAAGTTATCATGTCATTCATTTATTATTGTTTGTCATTTTTAATATGATATTACATTAATATATATACACTATATAAAAATATATATTGTCGTGTCCGCGTCGTACCCGTGTCTTATATTTTCAAAAAAAGCCGTGTCCCGTGTCCGTGTCGTGTCGTGTCCATGTCGCTGAGTCCGTGCCCGTGCATCATAGGTAATAATCCATGCAATCAATCTTCGGAAACCTCAGGACATGATTCAAAAGCAAACTCAAGCTTCATCAGGAGATGAATTCTTTCAACAGGAGGAGAATTGATGTAGGCAAAGGGGGGGTCAAAATATTTTGAATTATAAGTTTGGTGAGCTTCTAGGTCCTCTACTAGAATCAGCTCATTAATGTCTAGTAGAGAGCATTTTTAGCTCATAAATTGAGGTTCATTCCCCCATTTGTTGTCCATTTGGTTCCCGTGGATGGCTCCTTGGTTCCCGTGGATGGCTTCTTGGTTCCCATAGATGGCCCTTTGGTTCCCGTGCCTTGGCTCCTTGGTTCCCACAGTTGGCTGCTGGTTTTCCGTGCTGGTGGCCTTTCCCATGCCTTGGTGCTTCGGTTCCGTGCAAGCCTCCTTGGCTTTTACGGCTGCCTCTTCGGGTTCTGCCTAGGTTGCTTTTCCGTGGCTTTGATGCTTTGTTTCCTGAAGTTGACTGTTGGCTTTTCATCTCCCTCATTTAATTTAAGAATTTGAAGAGTTTTTGGGGCTGTTTGTATTCCCCTCTCATGTCTATAAATAGTAGCTGTTTGTGACTCTTTTAGCAAGTGAAACTGTGATTTTTGGAAGCTATAACTTGCGGGTTTCTTCGTGGAAAAGCTTGCGAGCTTGTTCCATTCTCCTTCTCCTCTAGGAAAGCTTGCAAGCTTCTCCTCCTCCGTCTTGGCTTCTAACCTCTTTCGTCTCTCCGCAAGTGACCACCTCACCTGTATCCCTCTTCTTTTGGAAAGCAAGTTTAGGTTGTCTTGTTTGAGTCATTTGTAAGAGTCTTTGTTTGTAAGTTGTTTTAATTTTAAGAGTTGTAAGTCTTTCATTTTATATAAGTAAAGTTTGTTTTGATCCTATTTTGTGCCCTTTTATGTCTTTTCTATTACTTAGAAAAGTTTTTTCTTTTGTGATCAAAAATTTGGGGCTCCCAAATTTTTGATTGCATTAACGGCCAAGCTGATAATCTGTGGGAGGCTCACCAGGATCACGCCGATCTCCTTCCATATTTGGGTGGCTAATTTAGGAAGGATTATATTTAGGCAATTATGCATGATTATGTAGTTATTTGTTTCTTTATTAAAACATCTTGTATAGATCTATAAATAGGAATAGTTTTGTTTAATAAAATTAAGTCTTTCCCTCTCAAATTCTCTGAATTTAACATGGTATCAGAGACTTCATTGCCATGGTTGGAATTCCAAGTTTTTTTGCTGCTGGAATTTCTGAAGGGAATGCCCAGCCTTCCCATTAAAAATGAAAGGGATCGTATTCCGGCTTGTTCATTCCTATGTACGTCCAACCAAGAGGGGGAGAGTACTTTATCTCAGTCTCTTTGTTTGATTAAGAGAGGCAAACTTCTAGTGCGTCTCGTCTGGAAGAGTCGAGCGAGAGCCCCGTGGTCTATGTGTTCGATCAAGAGAGACGAACATCTCGTAAACCCCTCTCGTATGCGTGCAACCAAACAGGATGAGAGAGGCATGTGGCCAAAAGATTCAGTGTGTGTCTGGGAGCTGATTGAGCGAGATTGCACTCACCGCTATGTATGATCAAGGATGAGCTGGTTCTTGCATTCTGCTTCCTACTAGTGTAAATCCAGAGCAATCGAGCAAGCGAGAAGGCTTCCCCTTTCGGTCTTCTGCGTGCGGCTAGAGAAGGAACACCCTCTCGTGCGTGCCTACCAAGTGGCTGAACCGAGTGAAGAAGAGGATCAAGAGAGAGAGCGAGAAAGAACTGCATGCGTGTGTGCCTAGGCTAGAATGACTGGCCCTCATGCTTGTGCTAGAGCCGAACCGAGCAAGGAACGAGCAGTTGAAGAGTTGCTATGCATGTGATCTAGATGGGCTGAATAGAACTGAGAGCCTCTTGAGCACGTGTTTGCTCTCGATTTTATGGATTTGGAAGAATTATTTATTAGCTTTATTGTTGTCCCACCATCGGCCTTCATTATCGAAATTATGAGGAATACAAGTTCCCACCACCAGCCTTCATTGCCAGAATTATGAGGAATACATGTTCAAACCACTAGTCTTCATTGTCGAAATTTTGAGGAATACAAGTTCCCACCACCAGCCTCATTGTTGAAATTCTGAGGAATACAAGTTCCCACCATTGGACTTCATTGCTGGAATTATGAGGAATACAAGTTCCCACCACGTCTTCATTGTCGAAATTATGAGGAATATTGATCCTTTGCTTCGTTCGTGCGTCCAAGACCGAGAAGAGATTGAGCGAGAGGGCTCTTCTTGAGTATGTCTGGAAAGAGCTGAGGGTTCCCTCTCGTGCGGGTCTAAGCTCGGGACAAGCAAGAGTGTGAGACCTACCCTCCTTCCTTAGATCAGACTATAAGGACCAGAGGCCTTACTTCCACATGTACCAGGTCGATCAAACAGGGATATTCAGTTGGAATCGGACGACTAATTTGCCTTGGGCTAAAGGCTAGCTCGATCAGACGGTAGGAGATTTGTGTGGCAAGTGCTAAGCCGCTGGAGACATGTTTTTTTGCTACTATCCTTGAATCTTGCTGGAACCCTAAATTTTTTTTCCTACTGTCGTGCCTTCATTGTCGGCTTTATCTTGTGGTTGTTATACTATCTATAACCAATGCAATCTTCATTGTTGTCCTGCTTAATATAGCCTTCATTGCTACTCTTTGCCACCGCAATGTTTGAAGCTAATTTTTCCCAATGTTTGGACCAAATGGAGGGATCCATGAAGCACCAATAGACTTGATAACTCTACTTTTTTGTGACTAATTACCAATCTGGGAATGACATATATGTATTCCTCAGCTTGAGAGGAAACGTTAAAATCCTGACCGTCCCTTAACACTTGATCCCACGACCAGGATGGGAATCTGTGGGACAGTGGAAGACTCATCAGATCATGTCGATCTCTTTTAAATCCTAGCCGTCCCTTAACGCTTGATCCCACGGCCAAGATGAGAATCCGTGGGAGGCTCACCACGATCACGTCGATCTCCTTCTATATTTGGGTGGCTAATTTAAGAAGGATTATATTAAGACAATTATGCATGATTCAGTAGTTATTTGTTTCTTTATTAAGACAGCTTGTATAGATCTATAAATATGAATAGTTTTGTGTAATAAAATTAAGCATTTTCTCTCTCCAATTTTTTGAATTTAACAACACCCTAAACCCATCGCCGGGTGCCAATGCCACCCGTTGCTAGTAGTTGTTGCATCCAGGTTTTACACTGAATTAATTTTACTTCAAACTAAACACCAAGAAGGAAACTTCTACATTTATAATTGATGCATTTTAATATTTTCTTTGCATTATTATGTTTTGAACAATATTAGTTATATTTTCTTTTTTTTCTTTTTTCTTTTTTTTTTTTGCTATCCAATGATGGTGGTAAATCCAATGATCATGGTAGGATAAGGTTTGGATTATGCTTACCTTGGGTTTGCTGGTTTTGGGGTCCACCTTATCCTTTGGGTTGTTTTATGGTTTCATGAGGACCTTGGCTGTTTTCGGTTTGAGCTTTAGTTGTTGAAGTTCTAGTGGTGCAAGCTCATTATTAACAAGTGGAGGTGAAGCTCATTATGAGCTAATGTTTAGTTATGAAATTAATGATTGGGAGCTAGATTTGATGAGTGGAACTTGTTCTTTCATATTCTTCTTAAGGTGGGGCTGCTGAAGTTTGTCTCTTGGGCTGCTATTGCATTAGTCCCCTCGGTTGGCTTCAGGATTTAATTTGTGGTCCCCCCTTTCCCGATTCCTGCTGGTTCCGTGATTATGTTCCTTGAAACCGTGGCTTTGGCTCTGTATTTGGCTGGAACCGTGGCCTTTTCCATTCCCTGCTTTACCCGTGAAATGTCTCCTGATTTCCTGTGCTGAAACTGTGGCATTGGCTCTGTATTTGGCTGGTTCCGTGGCTTTGTTCTGCTTGGAAATAGTAGTGACTCTTTGGATATCATGCAATGTGACTTTTGGCCTTTCATTTCTATTATTTTTATATGGGATTTGAGGGGTTTTTGGGCTGTTAAGTTTCTCCCCTATTGCCTATATATATGAGATGCTTGGAGATGAATTGGGTTGGTGAATTATTGTGAGCAAAATTGCTATTGACCTGCGGGTTATTGGAAAAGCTTGCGAGCTTTGTCCGTCTTCTTTCTCATCCCCTCCGGAAATCCTGCGGGCTCTTTCCAACCTTTTTTCTCGGGTTTCTAATCTCTTCGTCTCTCCGCAAGTTCCACTCCACCTATATCTTTCTTCTAGTTCCGTTGGTAAAGTTTGTTGGCTGTTTTGGTGAAGTTGTTGGCTGTTTTGGTGGCATTTGCTGGAGGAGTTTGGTAGGACATTGGAACCCCCTTTGCAGTGGTGGACCCTTGGTTTGCATATCTAAATCTTATTTTAATATATATTCCTACAATCAGTGCATGTGAGGAGTCCTCTAGTAGGATGTTCTGAGGATAGCTTTTGTTTGTTTTAGTTTGTTTCTTTGTTAACTTTTTTTTTGCTTTGGCTTTGTTGGATGATCGCTTCTTTTCTATTCTGAAATTTAGTTGTTTATTTAGCCTATTTTGTTCTCCAAGTGGTGTCTTAAATTTCTAAAGAGCTAGTTTTGAATTTCTTTGTTCTCTCTTTGGGTTTTTGTTTCAAGTTGCATACATAATAATGTGTTCAATCAATTAACTTAAAAAATATTTTCAGTACACTATATTTATTTTACACCATATTCCTTTTACTCTGCATTTCTTTTTCAGCAAAAACAAAGTCCCTAAGAAAAAAATTCTCATTAATGAAACATTAATAGCCAACAAATGGGAATTTGTGTGAGAAAACTCAATTATTCCAACAGAATGAAGAAGACAGTTCAATTTTAAAAATTTTGAGCACAGAGGAATAACAGAATTCTCAAAGACAAATGTACCTGGAATATCTTGTAGAACTGATAATTATCATAACTATCCTTGACGATTTTTACTATATTTTCAAGCTGGTATAATGCATATTGATCAATCTTGGGGAGAGCATCATAAGAAATGGAATTTCCTGGCTGTAAAGCAGAGAACAAAATTACAAGCATAAGATAGCGTACATGATACAAAACAAAGAAATGGCAATTGAAGCACATATATGAAGAAGCTCACATCTACAAGCTGCACAAGCCTTTCACAAAACACAAACAAAACATTCATGACAAGGAAATTGCACACCATTGTGTTCGTGAACCAGGTATTTTTACAGGAAGGGAGAGTTGTAATGAATTCATAGTGTGCCATGTAAATTGCAACCCAATCATGTGCCAACTACATAGTTGATAACTGAAGTGTTAAAAAGAAAATGGCACATGACTGACCATTATTCAAGAAAGCAACAAAATTCCTAAATAATAATATTTGATACTATAATGTTGAACAGCATAAACAATGAAAGAAAATTTCAGGGGAAAACAAGAGAGAGAGATATAACAAATTCCCAGGCAAGAAATACAAATATGACAGCATAAGCATACTTTCCAATCATGGAGATTTGATAGAAGATATCGAAGTGTTCCTCGAAATTTTCTGTATACATCAGACATCTGACGGAGTATCTGAGGACCAATCAGGACATCACCAGTATAATCCACACTAGATACCCAAAGGCGAAGAACGTCAGCTCCATAGCTAGGCTCATCCTGTAAATAAAAATCAAGGAACAAAAACTATCTTAAGTCACAAGATACTGGAGCTAAACAAAACTGAAGCCAACAACCGACAAACCTTGTTCTTCCCTCCTGAAATGATGATTTCAGGATCAACGACATTACCAAGAGACTTGCTCATTTTTAGGCCCTTCTCATCTAATACAAAACCATGTGTGACAACACATGCATATGGAGGCTTGCCTGAATGGAAAAAATACATGTATAGGACCAAATTTAACTTCTTCTTTTTTTTCATTTGAAAGGGTTGAGAAAGTGTACAATTACTAATAAAAATCAAATACTCCAAAGATCAGTAGAAATTCCTTAATTAAAAAAAAAAAAAGGTGCAACCAGTGTGTGAAGCTCCCTCTGATGCAGAGCCTATAGAAGGTTGATGTAAACAACCATATTCCTGAATAACAGAGAGGCTGTTTCCATGACTCAAATCTATAACCTATAGGTTATAATAGAGACAACAAATCATTATTCCAAGCCCACTCTCACATTATTTCTTAATTACATCAACTAAAAGGATGACAACGGGAAGCTGGTAAGGAATTTAAAAAACATTCTTTATTTTTGACAGAAGGAATTCCATTTCATAGCATTGAGAAGAGTCAGGCTCAAGATTTTATCTTCTGGACTTGCTGCTCTTATCTTTCAAGTTCGTGGTTCTTCACATAATTGCACCATCCAGTTTATGCAAGTAATTAATGTTCTGCAAATTCGCTTCTGATTCTTTTTTTTTTTAACTCAAGCATTATTCACTAAAACTAACATATTGCACTTACAAATTTTCATCAAAAGCTAAAACAAAATACGAAATGCAACTTTACTAACTTTTGCTAATACAAAGCCAAGTATCACGTTAAACAGTGAAAATTTATGAAATTGCCATATATCCAAACGGTGTGAGAACTGTCACGTGAGCAGCTCTATTTTACTGAATTATTTATGTAACATATTTTACGTTTCTTTCCAATTAATTAATCGCTTTTTTGTTCTTTTTTTAACTTCGTAAATTATGGGCTCGTTTTTCAAGATGCAATTCCAATAGCAAGCTCAAAATGTGATGACATGTGAGCTTGAGATCAAACAGCTCAAATGAAAAAAAATAATAAAATAAGTTGTTGTAGAACATGTGATATGTCATCACCTAACAAAGCAAAACACAATGCTTTACAGTAAATTATACAATATCCTCTCTTCTTTTCTTAAAAATATTTTTTGCAGGATTCATAAAATATTTCCCAAACTTATAAAACAAAAGACTGCATCTCGGTTGCAAGATGTTCAACTCATGGCATCAAGTACTTAAAACAAAAAGACTGAGCTCCTACTTTCCAGGCCACAATAGCATTGACCCCGAAGTGCACATTGCCCTCAAAGGTATGTTGAGCACCAATTCAAACGGACGCTGAACATGACAACCAATCATCCAATACATGGCTGACTGATCAATAAAAGTTTAAATAGTAGAGGCTCAATATTACATCAAATCATCTAGCCTGCCTAAATTTATTTAGCGAGCACAAATCCCTAGCTGACCAATCCAAGAAAATCTAAATAATTTATGACAACAAGGGTGCTAATAGTTCACGTTTTCATTAGAGGAATGGTTTCAACTGCGGAGACTTGCAAAGAGAATGGTCCATCCCTCCCTACCTCCCTCTCAGGTAAAGAGATTTACAAAAATAAAGGTGAGCCCTCCCTCTTTCTCAGCTAGAGAGACTTACAAAATGAATGGTCCCTATATCCTTCCCTTAGTCCACATGTTCATTAGAATAATGCTCAAGTTGAAGAGATCCATAAAAGGAATGGTATCCATTAGTTCACATTATACCCCCCTCAATTCAACCTCTCTCAATAGAGAGAAATGAAGGAAAAAAATGGAACTTTGATCTCCTCAATCTCTAGATCTAGATCACACTAATATCTCGCTCTTTCTTGATAAAGAGAAAGAGAAAGAGCTTAGAAATGAGATGCTAATAGCCGCATCCCTGCTTATGGATATATAACTCTCATTCTTTCTCTTAGGAGAGAGACAAACACCATCATTCATGGAGATAAGAGGAAGGTGTATAGCGAGAAAAAGATGAGTGTAAACGATCCACATGAAATTAGCAAACAAAAAAGAAACTATATGAAGCCATTAAAATTCCAAAAAAAAAAAAGATTATATTTCTATAATGTTTTAATGATTGTTAATGATCTATGTTGCTCGCTTAGCAGTCACACTACACTTGATTAATGCATTAGATAATCAAGAGGGGTGAACAAACAAAACATCAAAGAGAGACGGAGAAAAAGTTGGGGGTTGGATTCATTGGAAAACTACTAGCCCCTGTTTCATTTATAGAAAGAGGGAGTGTGATGCATGCAAAGGGGGGGTTAAAACAATATGAGAATTTGTTTTGATCCTTGGGCTGCTGGTGCTCTCGGTTTGGGCCTTGTTTGCTTTGATTTGGAGCTAATTTTTTGGATCTACTTGGTTCTAGCTCATAAATGCTTAAGTTGCGACTTTAGCTCATTAATTCAAAAATGTTTCTCTACTAATTTCAGCTCATTATGTGTGGAGAAGTTTGGCTTTTCCCCTTCCCCATGCTGCCTTCTCGGTTTCCTCCTTGCCCCCTCAGTTTCTCTTGGGCTTTTGCTGTTCTCGTGGCCCTGGCTGTTTTTCCTGTACCGGCTGTTCGTTCTCTGTGCTGGCTGGATTTTCTGTGGCTGCTGGCTAGCTTTCCCGTGGCCTTTTTTCCCCTGTTTCATGAGCCGGTTTGGGGCTGCTGTTTGGTGGCTGTTGGCCTTTCAATTCCCTAAATCTAATAGGTTTAAGTAATGCTTTAAGGGGCTGTTTAGCTGCCTTCTTTTGGTCTATAAATAGTATATGTTTTGGAATAAAAAAAGTGTGTTATATAATGTGGTTTTTGGATAAAAACCTGAGAGGTTTTTCTTCTTTGTTGGAAAATCTTGCGAGCTTGTTCCATTTCTCTCTTCTCTTCTTCTTGGGAATGCTTGCGAGCTTCTCATATGTTTCGTCTTGGCTTCTAACATCTTCTATCCGCAAGAATACATCCCACTTGTATCTTTCTTCTCTCAATGGATGAATACAACTTTAGATGTTTTGTTTGAGTCGTTTGTAAGTGTCTTTTGTTGTATGGTCGTTTTATATGATATAAAGTTGTTGTTTTTTTTTTTGTTATTTCAAAAGTGTCTTTATGTAATTTCTTTATCCTAGTAAGGAAATGTCTTTTCTAGTAAAAAATTAGGGCTAGCCTAATTTTTTGCTTATTTTTTATTACATCAATTTGGTATCAGAGCAAGTTCTTATCCCGGTTTGGCGAGTAAGTCTTGGTGAGTCATAGCAGTTGTTGTGTGTGTCATGTGAGCCTAGGTTTGTGTCTTCCTAGGTTTCTGTTGTTCTAGTGTTGTGTCTTTTAAGTTTTGTGTTTTTTTTTTGTGTTTGAAAAAAAAATGAAAAACAACAAAATCAATGAATCAGAAGTGGGAGAAAATCAGCCAGGTGTTCCTGAATTCCAAATCCCTATGAACAGATGGGTTCCAACAGAAGGCGATTCAACAGATCCAATACAGAACAAATTATTCAAACTACAGATAAAGATGCATATGAGTACGGAAAATTATTTGAAGAAAAGGAAGCATCTGCAAGAACAATTCAAGCAAGAGCGAGATGAAATCCTGAAGAAGTATGAGGCAAAAATTCAAGAGTTAGATGCATTTCCACCGTCTCCTCGGATCAAATCAAAAGACAACTCATCAGGAGATGAGTTTTTCAAGTAGGGGAGTATCTGATGCATGCAAAGGGGGGTCAAAACAATATGAGAATTTGTTTTGATCCTTAGGCTGCTGGGGCTCTCGGTTTGGGCCTTGTTTGCTTTGATTTGGAGCTAATTGTTGGGATCTACTTGGCTCATAAATGCTTAAGTTGTGACTTTAGCTCATTAATTCAAAAAGGTTTCTCTACTAATTTCAGCTCATTATGTGTGAAAAAGTTTGGCTTTTCCCCTTCCCCATGCTGCCTTCTCGGTTTCCTCCTTGCCCCCTCAGTTTCTCTTGGGCTTTTGCTGTTCCCGTGGCCCTGGCTATTTTTCCTATACCGGCTGTTCGTTCTCTGTGCTGGCTGGCTTTCCTGTGGCCTTTTTCCCCCTGTTTCCTGAGCCGGTTTGGGGCTGCTGTTAGCCTTTCATTTCCCTTAAATCTAATAGGTTTAATTAATGCTTTAAGGGGATGTTTAGCTGCCCTCTTTTGGTCTATAAATAGTAGATATTTTGGAATAAAAAAAGTGTGTGATATAATGTGATTTTTGGATAAAAACCTGAGAGGTTTTTCTTCTTTGTTGGAAAAGCTTGCGAGCTTGTTTCATTTCTCTCTTCTCTTCTTATTGGGAATGCTTGCGAGCTTCTCCTATGTTTCGTCTTGGCTTCTAACCTCTTCTTCTATCTGCAAGAATCCACCCCACTTGTATCTTTCTTCTCTCAATGGATGAATGCAACTTTAGGTGTTTTGTTTGAGTCGTTTGTAAGTGTCTTTTGTTGTATGGTCGTTTTATATGATATAAAGTTGTTGTTTTTGTTATTTCAAAAGTGTCTTTATGTAATTTCTTTATCCTAGTAAGGAAATGTCTTTTCTAGCAAAAAATTAAGGCTGACCTAATTTTTTGCTTATTTTTTATTACATCAGAGTGTAGCAAGGAAGAGACCAAAGATGAGGGTAGACCTACATGAAAATTACATAACCAGGGAACTTATATGAAGCCTATCTGGGATGATAATATTATCTTCTCATTATGTTATAGTGGGGTTTTCAGTCAATGAACCATAATCTATATCCAAATTTTTAAAAGTCTTGACATATATTATATGAAATTTCTCCAAGTAATAAGGCCCAAAAGTTACTTGGTCAAATTAGATGGGCCTAAATGCAATTTACCCTCTGCACTCATTTGATATTTTACTATGCTAACACTCCTCAATTTGGAATATATTTTACATGCATATTTATGCGTATGCATATCTACCTATCTATCCATATATGCATGTATGTATGTATGTGTGTGTATCTATATATGTATACACACACATTAACTTCAACTTATTATATAATCAAAAGAACGGTAGAGTACCTCGATCTACTATAAAAATATCAATTGTTTACTTTGATCAGGAGACATAAGGGGTGATAATCTTCTTAGAAAACATAACATCCTAAATTATATGATAATCTTATTATGCTTGATTCTTTTAAGGAACATAGGGTTGTTGGCAATATTGATGACAACACAATAGTTACAATACAAAGCCATAGGTTGCTAGCTAAAAAAATCAAACTTCCTTAAGAGAGCCTTTAAAGAGAGCCTTTACCTATGACATTTCACATGTAAAATGGACCAAAGGTCAAGATTATCCTCAGTATTGGACATGGTCATAAGACCTTATTTCTTAACCTCCTAATGTGACCAAATTAACACCAACAAAAAATACAATATCTAAAATTTGACTTTTGTTTTCTATGGAGCCAATATAATCAAAACATGTAAATGCTTCCATGCATAATTGCTTGGTTTTAGTAAATAGTAATCATCTTCCTAGTCTTTTTTATAAAACTAACAATGCATGGAATAGCTTCTCAAGCCTTTTCTGCTTTTGACTTTGCATGTTTTGGCCCACAATTCATATAATGAATGGCATAACAAGTCCAATGACAGATAAATCAACTTTTCAACAAGCCTTCAATATGGAGATAGATTATCAAAAGGTTCCCCTTTGTTAGAGTTTGAAAGGTCGTGACACTGTGAGTGAAAGCCAGAGAATCTGAGAGCAAGGCACGGGGGCAAGGCTAGGATTAGACTAACCTTGTTTTGATACTATGTTAGAAAAGAAATATATTTGGTGTTGTGTATCATTCAAAAGAGAACTCCTCTATTATAAATAAGATGAATACAACGTTTTAAAGCATACCCAAAATACAACAATCATCAAATATAAAGGGCCTTCCTAATTTGATATTTTTCTACGCTAACAATATGCGTATTGTAAGTATGAACATGTGTTTTGATTGGTGGGTTTCTGAATGAGACAATTGCAAAAGCAGACAGAAAGCTAAGAGAACTATATAAATGTTGGAATCCGTGCATGATAAAGCAAAGCTTACGCATGTATCTAAGAATTACCTGTTGTAGCAATGCTTGTAAGCAAGGAACTCTGGAACCAACCCCGGTGTTGGTCTGTACCTTCCAGATACAGGTCTGCTGGTAAACTGAGGCCTTCTCTTTTCCCCAAGACTGCAGCCCAAGATGATCCTGTGGAAGATCAAAGAATGAAGATGTTATATGGAAATTTATGATATGATCAAGCAAATAATATTTACCAATGTTGAAGAAGATTTGACAAAAATCTACATCTTAAGGTGTCCAATGTGCAAACTTTTGATAAACACAGACAAAAAAAAGACAAGTTGTGACTATTTAATGAAAAACTTAGAGAAATTATCGTTTCATACTTTAAAAAGCACATGCCATGCCACTGGAAGATATCAGCTTGCTGGAAATAAATACAACAACAAACCTTTATCCTGCTATGTGGGGTTTGCACCTTGAATATTTTTTCTCCACTGTATCCTAAAAGATGAAATATAAACCCTAGAGAAGAACAATACATGGGAGATCACCGACCTACCTGAAAGGAAAAAACTAGTCGGCTGCAAATGGGTGTTCTGTAACGCCCTAAAATCAAATTGAAAGAATTATATATTTATCATTTATTTTCACAGGTAACTTTCAATAATCATTTAAGAGGCATCACCCTCTACCCGTCGGCGTAATTCAGTCTATCAGTTACACGCTACAACTAGGACTATACCACTAACCTTTTATTTAAAGGAAAGCTTGTCGGCCCACCCTCCAGCGCAGGATATTATATTTTAAGAGTCAACCCATATTCATTAAAATGTTAACAATTAGCCTTCCTTGCTAATAGACAAATGCTATCTTTTTTTGTCACTATCATGTATAAAATGCAAGCATTCATAAAATATAGGAAAAATTATTAAATTTATTTATTATGCATTTACTTCAAAAAATTATATCTTTCAATTTAACTCATTAAAATTCAATATATTCCAGTCAAAATGCTCATATTGATGAGATCTATCACATATTAAAATTTATAAGATGAAAGTTTTACCAATACAAAATTATTCTCGTTTTACAGTAAGCGAAATACAAATTTGATCTGAAAAATGTTAAAAACACAAAATTAATGATATCAAAAATAGAGTAAAGGTTCCTTACAGCGAGACGAGTAAAATTTTCAACTAAGTCAGCTGATGAAAATCGCTCTGCGACCTTCAAATCCTAGCCTTTTATTTCTCTTTCTTCTCTTTCTCTCTTATATATTTTTTTTTTCATTTCTCTGTTAGCCCAACTTAGAATAATAAAAAGGAAATTTAATGACTTAAGATAGTGGATTATCATATTTATAATAAGCTAATAATAAAATATTTATATAATTTTTAAATTTAATCAATTGTTAGTATAAAATTCATATAAAATATTTTAAAATTCATATAAAATATTAATATAAAATTCAACTTATGGTGAAGAAGGTTTTCAAATTTGGCTTATGACTCCCAAAAAAATTATTTATTTGGGTCAAAATGCAGGCTATTATAGTTCTCTGTGAAATACAAAGCCGATGGTACACTAGAAAGGTATAAGGCAAGACTGGTGGCGAAAGGGTATGATGTGAAACGTACAAGCAAAGATGATTAAATTAAGGAAGTTTGCACGCTTAAATTTTAAAGCACAATAATTATAAGCTTCCTCTTGATGATAAACGACAAAATAAAAATAATAAGGTGATAAAATAGCTTAGGTCTAAACACATGCGAGGGGTTGAGATCATTAAAATAGTCAACTAAATTTTACTTTGCATACATGAGTGGTTTCAACAAGAAATTCCAATACTAACAATAAGATTTAGGCTATGAAAGATCCCTCACACTACTCTTCTAATTACTAGGCTTTAGCGGAGAAGCATTAACGTGATCTTCATGAATCTACTAGACCACAATTGAGAAGCACTTCGAAGATAAAAGAGTCGGAGGAAGAGTTTACCCAAAGACGAGAGATTACGAAGCTTTCCGTTTGATCACCAAGGCACTGGATGAAGAGCAATCAGCAATGTCAAGGCTTGGACACATTTAGGAAGGTGATCACTAACTTCTTGGACGGCAGGGCAGCAAGAAGATGGCCACCAAACTGATTGGACAGCAACTGGAGATGTGTCGGCAGCAGCAATTGTTGGTTGAAAACCCCTTTCGGCCTTCAAAATACTTCCAACAGCAGTTCGAACAGTAACTAGAGCGATGGGACAGCAGTTTGTCCCGTCAGAGGAGTCTTTAGGCAGCAATACGGGCTCACTGGAGAAGGCAGAGCATCAAGATTATGCTGCTGTAATTCACAGCAGCACCCAGGAATTTTTTTTTTTTTTTTTTTTTTACTCCTCTACAGGTAGGAGGCTTAGGGGAAGAAGAAGCTTGGGAAGGGGGCCGGCTATGGCTGCAGGGAAACAAAGGAATTCCCTTCCACAACTCTCCGCCAGGGCTGATTGGAACAATTCAAATCCAATAGGAATTAATTGGATTCAATTAATGGAATTGGTTGGGTGGTCATTATGGGAAAGAAGTAAAGAGGAGGGGGAGGGGTTTTGCTTTCAAAACCTGAAATTAATTTCAGGATTTGAATGAAACTTGGGGGGGGGGGAATAATTGAAATTTGAATTCCAATTAATCTTGCAATTAATGGAGTAATGGGGAAAAAGGGGTTATGAAATTTGAAATCCAAATCAATTGCAATTAATACATTGAATTAGCATTGATTGGATTCCACCCATGCATGGCCGGCGACATCAAGGAGAGGGAGATAATTGTGGAGAGAGTTTAGGGAATTTCCAAAGGGGGAAAAGGAATTAGGAAGGCTATTAGTGAATCCAATCTATTTTGAAATTAGATTAGGATCATGCATGATACCTTCCTAATTAGGAAATCCAAAAATAGAAAGAATTCGAAATTCAAAATTTGAATTTCAAATTTGAATTATTTCCTCCCTAATGTCTCGTAGGGTGAATATGGAAAGTCATGATAGCATTGAATTCACCATCATGTGGGGAATTGAAGGAGGGGGCCGGCGGCATGAGCTTGAGGTTGGGGGTGGCGCCATGTTGGGTGGGAGATGAGGTAAAGAATTAACGGGTCGGCTTGGTAGGGAAGACGTGGAGGTGGTTTGGTTGGAAGGTGGCCGGTGGTGGGGGATGGAGAGGAGAAGAAAGGAGATGAAAGAAAAAACAAATAAGATAAATGTAAAATAACGAACTCACAAAGAGATCGTAAGAACCGCGAATCTTGGACTCTTCCAAAGATTGACGGGTATTGCGAATCACCCTCCTCGGGCTTCTCCTCTCATGAACTCACTAAGAGATCAACATGAACAGAAAAAAATTTTATCAATAATTCATCATCCTCAATACAAGAAAGCTAGCCTATAAATAGGCATCATGAAAAGAAAATAACGAAGACTAAAATGCCCTTCGGGCTACAACACTACATGACCACCCATAAGGGTATAAAGGGAAAAACAACAATATAAAATAAACTAGTACAAAAACATATAAATAAATAACTAAAAAAAAATCGTAGCCGTTGATCTCCGATGTCCTCATCAGGGTATACTCAGACGTACGACATTGACTACTTGGAAACTTTTGTGCCTGTAGCTATGATGAACACTGTTAGGATCCTACTCTCACTAGCAACTAATTACAACTGGCATCTGAAACGGCTAGATGTCAAAAATGCATTCCTATACGAGGACTTGGAGAAAGAGATATTTATGAAAATTCTACCAGGATTCAAGAAAAAATTTGGAGGTGGCAAGGTGTGAAAGTTAAGAAAGGCTCTATATGGGTTAAAATAGTCACCTAGAGCTTGGTTTGGAAGATTATCAAAAGTCATACTTCTTAATGGTTATCAACAGAGTCAAGGGGACCATATATTATTCTTCAAGCACTCAGACTCAAGGGAAGTCACAATATTATTAGTTTATATGGATGATATAATCTTGACTGGGAATGATGAAAAGGAGAAAGTGATTCTAAAGAAATGTCTTACCGGGGAATTTGAGATCAAAGAACTTGATAGATTAAAATATTTCCTTAGAATTTAAGTGACCCACTCAAGCAAAGGAATTTTCATTTCATAACAAAATACATCCATGATCTTAAAGAGACAGGTAAACTAGCATGTAAACCGGCACCAACACTAGTAGAACCAAATCTCAAATTGGAGGAAACTAAAAAAGATCAAGATGTAGATAAGAAAACTTACCAAAGACTTGTGGGAAAATTGATCTACCTTTCCTACACCATACTAGATATATCATTTGTTGTAAGCATGGTCAGCCGGTTCATGCAAAATTCAAAACATGCTCATATGCAAGCTGTAGATAGAAAACTGCACTACCTTAAGAGGAACCCAGGGAAAAGAATTCTCTTCAAAAGAGACTGTGGAATAAACCCAGAAGTATATATTGATGCAAATTACACGGTATCACCAATAGATAGGCGGTCTACCTCAAGATACTGCACATTCCTTGGAGGAAACCTTGTTACATGAAGAAGAAAGAAACAGAATGTGGTGGCAAGATCTAGTGCAGAAGCATAATACAGAGCTATGGAATTAGGAATATGTGAGCTACTATGGATCAAGATGATTTTAGAAGACCTAAAGATCAAGTGGGAAGGACCCATGAAGCTACAATGTGACAACAAATCAGCAATCAACATAGCTCACAATCCGGTTCAACATGACAGGACCAAGCACATAGAAGTGGACAGACATTTTATAAAGGAAAAAAGGAAAAATTAGACAGTGAACTTAATATGTATGTATTATGTCTCATCAAAAGATCATCTTGCGGATATTCTTACCAAGGGACTTGATAACTCTGCCTTTTTGGGACTAATTATCAAGCTGGGAATGACATATCTATATTCACCGGCTTGAGGAAGAGTGATGAGGAGATCGACAGACGTTTTCGACGAGTATATCAGCGCAGGAGGTGCCGATCGATGGACACGATCCACAACCTTTATTTTGATGCTTAGTTTTATTTTGATGTTGTATTATTTATTATTCCCGATTGTACCCTTTCTTTTAGTTGTCTTGGTTTGTAGCCCAGGGGCATTTGCGTCATTGTGTTTTATTTTCTTTACGCATATATATGATGGCCTCCTTTATTGTATTAGTGATTATTGATGAATGAAAATTTTTCCTTGTTGATCTCTTTGTGAGTTCGTGACATTTCCTCTAGATCTCTTTGTGAGTTCTTGAGGAAGTAGTATTGTGGATCTCTTTGTGAGTTCTAGTAGATGAAGTGTTAAGGTTTGTGGTTCTTAACTTTCTTTTCCTCTTTCACCAATTTTTTTTTCCTTCCCCTTAAAGTAGACCTCACAAACCCTAATTGCCTTGGAGAACCCGAGACCCCACCCTCCTTGCCACCGGCCCCCCTTAGGATCCCAAGCCGCTGGCTGCCTTCCACCCGCCGGCCGACCATCTGGCCATCGGCCTCCCACCATCCGCCCGCCGCCCCTCTTTTACCCTAGTTCCAAATTGAATTTCAAATTTCAAATTCTTTCCATTTGGGGAATTCTAAATTAAGAAAGTTTCTTTATTGAACCCAAATTTTAAAATAAATCAAATTGGATTTATTTTTCTTCTTTCCTAATATTTTTTACCTATTTGAAAACCCCCTTACATCCTCCCTCAATCCTCTCCCTCCTTCATGATGCCGCTGGCCCCCTTAATGGGCTTCCCCTATTGAATGCTCATTCAATGCCCTCACCCCTTATTTGAAATCCCAAAATTGATTTCAAATAATTCTCCCTCCAATTTCACTTAAGCTGAAATTGATTTCTGTTTTTATTCTAAACCCCTCTCCCCTCTCTCTCCATGACGTCGGCCCCTCTATAGCCCCATCCCATTAATTCTCTCCTTCAATGTATTAATTGACACCTATTTGAAATCAAATTTCAAAAGTATTTCCCTCCCAATTGACTCAAAATCTGAGTTTAATTTCATATTTTGATCAAACCACATCACCACCCCAACCTAACCTAATTTCTTCCAAACCCCTAGCCTCCTCCCCACTTCCTCTAGCCATCCACCACCCTCTCCTCTCTTGGGTTTTCCTCCTAGTGTTCCTTCATCCCCATGATTACCGTGCATGGCCGATCCTGAGGTCGATCACGATTTCGCGTACAATGAACAAGGGGAGATCGACATTTTCCTCTCCCCCTTCTATGAACCGGATTGGGAGTACGACGTCACCGTTGAACACTACGTCAACCGTATCGTCTATTGCCTTGCCGGGACCATTGAACTTCAACGACCACGAACCCCGTGGTCCCTCATTAGACGCTCCGTGCCGCCTCCATCTTCGGCTACCTTCCCAACAACGACGTTCCTCTGCTCGTCCTTCCTAGTGGTCACCTCATTTCTAGTGTGGAAGATCTTCTTCCGCTCAACCTAGATCCATAGAGAGAGAGAGAGAGAGAGAGAGAGAGAGAGAGAGAGAGAGAGAGAGAGAGAGAGAGAGAGAGAGAGAGAGAGAGAGAGAGAGAGAGTAGATCCTCAAGGTGAACATCTCATTATTAACTTTTGGATTTGTGTTATAAGCTTTTACATTACTTCGTCTTTGTATTTGATTGAGAGTGTCTTGGTTATTCTTCACGCAATTCTTTGCCTAAGCAAGTGGAAGACCGCAAATTTTTGTAACTTACTTTGAATTGACACATAACTTTATAAAGGTTAACTTCTATTAAATTCTCTTGATAATCTTATGTAACTCCAAGCATGTATCACATCAAAGAGTGTTAAATCTCAACCGTCCCTTAGCAGATTGATCCCACCGCTAGGTTGGGGATCCGTGTGAGGCTCACCTGAATCACGCCTATCTCTTTCCATAGTTAGGTGGCTGATTTAGGAAGGATTATATTCGGACAATAATGCAGGATTATGTAATTGATTTATTTCTTTATTAGAGATTATGTATAGAGCTATAAATAGGGATATATTTGTGCAATAAAGATAAAACTTTATCCCTCTCAAATCTCTGAATTCACCACAATCAAAAAAGAACATAAAGTACGTTCAAGATAAGCTTTCTTTGTCCTAACAGCTATCAAAAGAAAACTGGATTTGATCACTCACATACCAGAATCAAACCAAACATCCATTGTATCAGTTCCCTTCTGATATTTTGGTGCACTGCTACGAAATTTTTCAGGGAGAAGCTCCTCAGTTGACATGTACCACCATGCATCACTGCCTTTCTTGGAAATTATAGCTGCAAATTACACCATATTGACTATTAAAATTTTTGTAACACAGTTATGCGCCAACTATTGGGGCCAATTTTATGTAATTGCAATGGTATCCTCCTCCCAGAACATTTAGAAAGAAGAACCAATTAAATTTAAATAGAAAAAAACGGCATCATTTTCATATCCCCATATAGCAAATTTACATGAAGATTTAAACATAGTGCAGTGAAATCAGGTCACTTCATCATAGAACGAAGGAAAAAAACAAGTAACAAAAATGTTATCAATGAATAAGGATTAATTTCAAAAACACATGTAAAACAAACAAGAGTCTAAAAAATGATTTTTGTTAAAGAAGTTCTGCTAAAATAAAGTATGCAGTTTTCTTGTACAATGTTTAATGGTTAAATGACCTGCGCACAAACAAGAAACATTTACACAATATGGCCATCATTTTGGTGTCAAAGTAGTAGAAAGGAGATCGGATGGACTTAAGGATATATAGATAGAATTTTAATGAAATGCGAAGAATAGATTAAACTCCTCAAAGAAACTCACCAAAATAAATGAAAAATCAGGATTCACAAAGCTGACTCCAAATAATTGGAATAAGGCTACTGATGATGATGATGGCCATCATTTTTAAAGATGGAAAACTATATGCAAATTTAAAATCCTTTATTTATTGTAGATTTTTTCTTAATAAGAGGTCGAAAGTAAAAAAAAATTAATGTAAAAAACCAAGTCATTTAGATTGGCCTTGAACAAGAGTTTGGCTATATAGAAGAAATACTTCATAATAGTTATGTAAATAGCATGATGACTGAAGGAAGAATTTTATAGTGCAGAACCACAATAGTTATTTTCTATGGACTATAAAATTTACCAATGAGAAAAAGGACCTTTAGTTTAGCCTAGAAATAATATGTTACAAAGATGGAGGCCCGCTTATGCTAGATAGACAAGGAATAGGGAATAGATATATCTATCTTTTTATAGCATGTCATTATCATTAATTAGGAGAAACTTGTGAAAAAGATATTGGTATTATTTTTAGGTCATAGGTTCGATCCATGGAAATAGAGAACAAACAATAGGAATTCAATTCACAGAGTACACCCAAGCAGAAAAAAAAATGAGAAGGTTTTGGTAGACAAAATGAAAAGAAGATGCAAATGCATGAAGGGGGTAAAGTTGGAAGGGCCACAAAGAAAAGTGAAAATAGGATGAAGTTAACTTGTTTAGAAGTTATTACAATGATAGAGCTAAATAAAATAATATCAATCAGAGTTCTAACTATTAGAGAATAACATGTGAGATGGGACGAACTTGAAAATTCTCACGGATGCATCAATTAAGAGAAGGGGATGAGAACCCTCACCCTTAATATGTGAGATTGTCTCTTCTGTAATCAATGGTTCCTTTGTGTCAACATGATAAAAGACTGGGATAGGAACACCCCAAGTTCGCTGCCGTGAAATGCACCAGTCAGAACGGCTGGCTGTCATGGAAATTATTCTATTCTCTGCCTACATGAACAAGATTATTTCATACATGATAGAATTAATAGAAAATGTCATATGCAAAGATAGATTCATTATCAGAAAAGCGAAGTGACAGTAAAATATTAGTGCAGAAAAACTAATATAAAAACAAAGAACAAACATGGAGGTAAGAGATGGTGACAAACTCAAACAAAACATATGCAACAATAACATCAAGCCTTTGTCCCACTACTTGGGGTCGGCTACATGAATCCTTTTTCGCCATTGTGCCCTATTAAAAGTCAAATTCTTATTTAAATCTAATAAAGAAAGATCATTTCTAATATTTTGTAACCAAGACTTTTTTGGACTACCTCTACCTTTCTTAACATAAGTCAAATCTAAAACCTCAACTTTCCTAACCGGGTCAACGGAAGGCTCCGTTTAATGTGACCAAACCATCTAAGGAGACTCTCTCTAATCTTATCTTCCACTGAAGCTACTCCAACCTACTCAAACAAAACACATGTTGAGAAAATTTTATAAGCCAACTTTAATAACACTGCTAGCAAATATATTTAAGATATACTAATAAGAGCACTAGGTAAAAATAAGAATCAATGATTAAAAATACTAATAAGAGAATTCATTTGCATTGTCTGGTGCTTCTTAATTTTTTGATGTGTTTGATGAGTTTGCAAATTTTTATTTTATTTTGGGGTTTTAGGTGGCAAGATCAGTATGTTTTGACTACAGTCAAGAATTTGGGCTATGTTGGTGGGAGTTTCGCAGCATTTCCAGGCTTCAACAAAATTTCAACGGCCTTCTAGTGGTATCTAAGCAGATGTCATAAGTTTCCTAGAACTGTGACTTCCAACTTGACTCATGCATGTAGATCAATTGACAGATAAATTATATGCAAATTCAATCATATGCAATATCAAATTCCAAATAAGTATACGCTCAATTATCACACACATTAAACTCCTATTAACTAATTAGTTTGTCCATCAGTATGTAGGTAATAAGTAGTTGAGCATTTTAATTGAAGTTCCACATTTTTCCCAATAGAGTTTTTTTTTTAATTTAATTGCTCATAAATTACAAATCATTTTAAACAATAGCTTTAGATAATCCATGTAATTTAATAACTTTGATAAAACATAATTTGGCTATATGTGAGCCAATCACAAGTATGTTAAATGAATTGAAATAAGCAATTTTTGAAAATCAATCTACCGACAAAAACAGTCCTAATCTAAAATCCATACTAATATCCTCCCAAGATTTATAATAATAGACAAAGGTGTTTATAATCTAATATAATTTCTTTTTTCATTATCTATTTGACAAATCCTGCATTTTTTATACTATTTGTTCTATTTTTTTATTAAAATTGGATTGGCTAGTTATATCCTCTATCATGGTTATAATTTCATATCTACAAATAGGACTTATAACATAAGCATGCAACTTTAGAATAATAAAAACGGGTTCTATTGAAATAATAGTAATCTTTAACCATGAATTATTTATTAAACATAGTCGATTCATTATTTAATACATTATATATGTCATTGAAGTCCCAAATCTTAGCATAATGCCTCATAATATAATCAAAACATGTCACTTTGACTTTCATTGTATGTAAAATAATAGCAAATACTTAATGAATTAGCAAAAGTTTATTTGTTATCCTAGCACATAGTTTCAACACAAAAGTATAATCTTGGAAATATTCAACTCATCTAGAAAGTGCATATCTTAATTATTTTTATTAAATAAGATATTTACATCTCTGATGATCAAAATATAAAACACTTTTTCCATAATAGATCATATTGTCGATATCGAACAGATTTTATTAATGCATGGAATTTCATATCAAATTAAAGTGTGTTTGCTCAGTTTCAATCAAATTTCACTAAAATAAACACTAGTAAGTTCATTTTTCATAAACCTCTCCATATATGTACACTTGAAGCATAAAAAGAAACAGAATGAAATATTAGTAAAATTTACAATTTAAGCACAAATACATTTGTAAGCTTTTTCTAGATATTTTAAAAGCACAAATATTAAATTTCATCCAAAAAAAGCTCCTTTTTAAGATGGTAATTAGTGCCATGCATGGTAGTATTGGATTCCTTAACAAAACATCAATAAAATATAGCTAAACCATGAAAACTTTGAATCTTATAAATATTACTAGGTTGTGCACGTCCAATCATTAATTGCTTTTTCTTTATCAATATAAATGAATATCTCTTGAATCGATACTACAACTCCAAAAAAATATCATAGAAGTTGTTACAAAACATGTCTCCATATTCAAATAAAATTTATATTTTAATAAAATTCCAGACATTTACAAGATACACCAAATAATCCTCTAATAATCCTAGCAAATATGAATATCATCAAAATACATAAATAGAAATTTCCAAATGAAAGATTGAGGAACATGATTCATAATTCTCAACGTAGAAATACTTTTATCTTTAATCTACATAAAATCTTCATACGTTAAAATTTCTTAGAATAAAATGTTGCTTTCTAATGTTGATCATTGTATTTTTTTATGAAATTTATATATACAATCACAAACATGTTTATGCTTCATTTTTTGTGCTTTTACAAAATTATTAGCATTACGTATTTTAATTACACATTTATATTGATAATTTATAAAATAAAACATCACGTCCATGATGAGTCACATCTTCATTTTTATGATTGTGTTGTGTCGTAGCATTCATGTAGTGTTGTTTCTTGTGTTGGTGTCCATACTTTATAAATTATTACTATAGTCCTAATTACCATATATTCAATAATATTTAGATTATTTCAACCGTAATGAACTTCCTAATACTTAGATTATTTCTACCGTAATGAACTTCCCGTATTCAATAATACTTATAGATTATTTCCACTGTAATGAACTTCCTATCTCTATATCAACATTTAGATGGACCAGTTCATAAATACAATTAGAATCGACTACTTATTTATAAGGCTAAAATGAGGAGCAATTCCAAAAAGGTTCAATTCATTCTTTAACTCGATTTATATAGATTCACTCATTTGATTTAGCTTATTTAGCCATTTAGTTTCAAATTTCCAAAATTTCATCGGAGATACTGAATCTCACTTGTAGTTGACATTTCTACAACTTTAAACTCTAATATCAAATCTAAGGTAGGACATCTTAAGGTCTCAAACTTAATAATCAAATCAATACACAAAATCACAAACAAACAAATCCATGGACAATAAACTACTAATTTTGGCAACATCTTGTTACATAATAGGAAACAAAAATATAAATAAATCCATGCATTTAAGGATATAATTTAGTAAACTTCGACCATAATTAATGAGTAGAAATTTGAAAACATAATCATATAGTCATATGAAAAATTAATTTAAGATTGAAATGCATATTGTATCAAACTTAACAAAAATCAATCATACGTGCAAATCACACTAAGATTTTATAAAATAAAATAAATCACTAAACTAAGCATGTTGCTCGTATATAGAGAGAACATCTCCTAAAAATCTACATCTCCTAATCAAGAAGTGGATTAAAAGGAGCAACATATCCAACCCATAATTTTATCAAAGAGAAAAAAAAAAAAGACTAGATCACCTTTTAAATGTGATGTAGAACGAAAACGCAGGATTGCTAATGAATGGGTCTGCAAGCCTAGGTGAGGCCCAAAACTTCCTCTCCTATATTCTTAAAACAATTTCAGAATTGTCATGGAAAATTTCAGCCTTGATGGTGAAGAGCCTTGGCTAGAGAAATTTGCTGGAATACTTTGAACGGCAACTTTAACAACAAATCGTGGTCTTCCAAAGTGTTGGACAACAACAAACTGCTGCGGGGATCTCTGGACAGCAGCTTTGGGCAGCAGGGACAGCAGTTTTGATCTTCCAAACAGCAAATGTGAGGCTAGCAATGGCTGGGTTTGCATGGCAACGGCTGAAACTTCAAGCTACAGTTTTAGGAAGAAGCGGCTCAGATTTTGGAGTCTAAACCTGAGAGAAACTTCAAGTTTCTATGGTGAGAGGCACGTGGAATTGAGAGGAATTCAAGCCTTGAGGTAATGGCTTCCAACTATTCTCACAAGGAGATCAAGCACTATGGAGGGATTTCTAAGGAAATCCCAATAGGGAGTGGCTGTTACGGGAGAGAGGAGAAATCCAGAAATTTTTTTCCTAAATCATAATGAGAATATAATAAAGAGGTGGGGCTTGAGGAAAAAATCGGCTCAGGGAGGGATTATGAAATTTTGAAATATTTCCTAAAAGAAGTGGGAGCTTTAGGAAACAAATCCAAGGGGTTTTGATGAGGGGGGCTGAAATTGTGGGCAGAAAATTGGCAGATTTTGGAAGGATTTCCAACGTGAGGGTGGGACTTTAATATGGTGATTAATGCTTGCCCAAATTAATAAATTAAATTTGCGAAGAAAGATCTCATCCCAAATTAATTTAAAATTCAAAGCTATGACTACGACAGTTTCCAAAATTAGGATTTCTAATTTAGGCAATAATTTCAAATTCAAATAAATTTGAATTTGCCTTTAATTGCATTACCTAAATTATAAAAACTAAATTAAGAAATGTTTAATAGCAAAGGGGAGTTGGGAGGGAGGCCAAAGAAGGGGGCCGGCGGCATTAATGGGCAAGAAGGAATGTGGGGATGAGGTGTCATGCTTGCATAACTGTAAATTTAGGATTAGGAAAGTAATTAAACAAATCCAATTAAATTTGAAATTCAAAAGAATTGATTTAAGAACTTTCCAAAAATGGAACAACAAATTAGAAAAGATTTCAAATTCAAATTCGTTGGATTTGAATTTCGAAAATCTGTCCAAAGATTAAATTACCCAAATTAGACAAGGATTTCAATGGGGAGAAGGTGGTGGATGGTGGCCTGCGGCTAAAGATTGGACGGGCGGTATGAGGGCTTGGTATGGAGGTTTGGCCGAGGGGCTGAGAGGGGAGGAGGAAACAAAGACGACGACTAGGGACAAAAGAGGGAACAAAAACAAAACAAAGAAAGATAGAGATAACTAACGAACTCACAAAGAGATCGTAAGAACCGCGAACCTCGGACTCTTCCAAAGATTGACGGGTATTGCTTTTGCCCTCACCTTGGGCTTTCCATAGAACTCACGCAGAGATCTAGGAGGGTTGAACTCACCAAGAGATCAAGAAAATATGAACTCACAAAGAGATCAAAAGTAGAAATTTTCATTCATCATAATCATCATCCTAATACAAGAGAATGAGCCTCTATATATAGACTTCAAGAGAAATTAAAAGACACATTTGCCCCTTGGGCTTACATAAGAAGAGAGGGTAAAAAAGGGAAATTGCGAAACTAAATTAAAATACACTTAATAAATGAAAATAAAACAAAGTGATCTCGGTCGTCGATCTTCAGCTCCTCGGATTGACATGGACGGTTGGATGTCCGCATCATTCTCCCGGAGTGGAAAAGACTCGACTTCGTCGAGTTCGCGTCCCGGGTGAGCAACCATGCTCTGATACCAAACTGATGTGAATCAGGGTAGGAATTGCAATTAGAAATTAAAATGAAGATTTTCAAAACATTATCATCACAAATTTAATTACCAACAAAAGTCAAGGATTAAATCGTTCAAAGTAATTAACTTGCTTAGGCGAAGATTTGCTTTTGAGTTTACCAAATCAATCTAATCATTCAAAGATAAAAGAAACAAATAAATGCTCATAACGACAATCCCGCAATTAATAATAAAGAAATTCACCTTGAGAACCTCTCTCTCTCTCTTGGCCGAGGGGCTGAGAGGGGAGGAGGAAACAAAGACGACGACTAGGGACAAAAGAGGGAACAAAAACAAAACAAAGAAAGATAGAGATAACTAACGAACTCACAAAGAGATCGTAAGAACCGCGAACCTCGGACTCTTCCAAAGATTGACGGGTATTGCTTTTGCCCTCACCTTGGGCTTTCCATAGAACTCACGCAGAGATCTAGGAGGGTTGAACTCACCAAGAGATCAAGAAAATATGAACTCACAAAGAGATCAAAAGTAGAAATTTTCATTCATCATAATCATCATCCTAATACAAGAGAATGAGCCTCTATATATAGACTTCAAGAGAAATTAAAAGACACATTTGCCCCTTGGGCTTACATAAGAAGAGAGGGTAAAAAAGGGAAATTGCGAAACTAAATTAAAATACACTTAATAAATGAAAATAAAACAAAGTGATCTCGGTCGTCGATCTTCAGCTCCTCGGATTGACATGGACGGTTGGATGTCCGCATCAAAATGCCTCACGAGACCTTTTCTACAACCCACAAAGTTCTTCTAGATTTATAATAGAAAAAGAGTTCGCAAACACAAAATTTGCTAGGCAACACTTAAAATTGCAAACACAAATTCCTGCAGCACAAGAAAACTCAATGAACTGGTTATCTCCAAGAATAAAAACCTGCCCTACGCCAAAGTATCACAACTACTAGGTCAAAGCCTAATAACCCATCACTCCAAGACCAATCAAAATGTATTAATCACATGAATAGCAGACCACCTGTCATCACCAAAGCACTAAGCCACAGAGCCAAGGAACCCATCACAAAGAACAAACTGGCAATTTTAAAGAGCCAACACCCAAAGCTGCAGATAATCACACAACTAAACCATAAACAGAGATCAACAAAGACCTAGCAATCGCAAACCTTCAAAGGATTAATGGCAAAAATATAGACTTGCAGAAAAAAACTTAATGTAATTATAAATACAAACTGATTCTCATAAAAAGATAACATCATAGACATACTTTACAAATAAATTAAAAAAATTAAACTCGTACTAAAAGAAAAACTTGAACTACTAAAATGGAATTTGTCTCAATTTGTTCGTCTTGACACAGATAACTTGCATGATTGATGGCTTTAAAGTTTGAAATTTGCATTAAATTTTATTAACCTAATCTTATTTAAGACTTAAGGCTCTTTTTTTTTTTAAGAATTGAGGCTCTTGGGCTGCACATGTTAGCATATTTAGGTATCCATATTTTAATTCCAGATAAAAGTACCAAGATTTGTAGAAAGACAAAATACTAATAAAAATTACTTTGGATTATAATGGTATATATAAAATGACAAACAATCCAATTGTGTTAATCCAAATTAGTTTTCATTTACCAATCTTTAAGATACTTGTGTTTGGCATTGCTACAATAAAGGTCATAATTGAGATTCATAAGTGAGTGGAGAATAGTCCTTCAACAACAATATCAAGCCTTTATCCCACTACGTGGGTTCGGCTAAATGAATCATTTTTCTCCATTGTGTCCTATTAAGAGTCAAATTCCCATTTAAATCTAATAAAGAAAAGTCATTTCTAATATTTTCTAACTAAGCTTTTTTAGGTCTACCTCTACATTTCTTAATATAAGCCAAATATAATACATCTATTTTTCTAACCGGGTCATCGAAAAGCCGCCATTTTATGTGACCAAACCATATAAGGCGACTCTCTATAATCCTATCTTTACTCTAACTTTTTCACGTATGTGCTCATTTCATATCATGTCTCTAAGAGTAAAGACACTCATCCACCTGAGCATACTCATCTCTGCAACACTTAACTTAATATTATGCTTCTCTTTTAATGGCCAACATTCTGCACCATAAAGCATTGTAGGTCTCACCACCATCTTATAAAATTTTCCCTTAAGTTTGAGGGGGACTTTTCTCTCACACAACAAGCCTGATACATTCCTTCACTTCAATCATCCAACTTGAATTCTACTAATAACATCTCCATCTATTTCACCTTCACTCTGAACAATAGACCCAAGATATCTAAAATGTATACTCTTATTAATGAATAGATCGCTCAAAGTCACAATCCCCCCACTAGATCTATTACTACTAAATCAAACTCCATATATTTAGTTTTAGATCTACTCAAACGAAAATCTTTAGACTCTAAGGTTGACCTCCATAATTCAAGTTTACCTTCAAGTCTCTCTAGTCTTATCAACAAAAAGAATATCATCAGCAAAAAGCATACACCAGGGTAAAACCTCTTGCAAATGTCTAGTGAGAACATCCATGACTAAAGCAAAAAAGATAAGGGCTTAAGGCTGGTCCTTGATGTAATCCAACTAAAATAGGAAAATACTTGGTCAAACCATCTTGTGTTCTTGAACACAAGTAATAGCTCCTGCATGCATATCATTAATGACTTGAATATAAGCTTTATTAATCATTTTCTTTTCTAGAACTCTCCATAGCACTTCTCTTGGAACTTTATCATATGCTTCCTCTAAATCAATAAATATCATATGTAGATCTTCCTTATTCTCTCTATACTTCTCCATCAAACCTCTCAATAAATGTATAGCTTTCATAGTAGACCTACCCAGCATGAATCCAAATTGATTTTGAGAAACACTGGTATCACATCACAACCTATGCTCCATAACTCACTCCCATAGTTTTAAAGTATGACACGTTAACTTAATTTCTCTATAATTCGCATAATTTTGTGCATCACCTTTATTTTTAAAAATAAGAATCAACACACTCATTCTTCACTCATCTGGCATCTTTTTAGTCTTCAAAATAATATTAAAAAGTTTAGCAAGCCAAAAAACTTCATCTCCTAAACCCCTCTAACTTCGATTTTTCTAATACGTAGATAAAAATAAAAATCTTTATTTTCATTTAGGATGCTGAGGTCACTAAAATCACTCGTATTCTCACAATCTTATTTAAAAAGTTTTGAAAATATCTCATCCACAATTGTTGAATATCTTTTTCTAATAAAAGCATTTTTTTTAATCTTCATCCTTAATATATTTCACTTGAACTAAATCCTTACTACTATTTATTTGACTAACTTATACATATATCTTTTGTTTTCCTTAGTATCTAATCTATTATATAAATTATTAAAAGCTAAAAATATTTGCATCACATATTGCTTTCTTAGACTCCTTACGGGCCTCTGCTCATTAGTTTAGAGTTTGGTCTTATAATGCCCATTTGCAACTATATTGAATTCAACTTGGAACCTTGATGTTCCACCCTTATATTAAGTAGTATTAGAACCATGACTTTTGTTGCTTCAAGGGATTCGTGTTTCCCATAGTTCTTAGCAATTTCTAGATCAAGTTCAAGGGCTTGTGAGTTGTGACTCCATGCAAGATCAACATGGTTAAGTAGGATTTTGGCACTTGACGGTGTTGAAATGCTTCTATTAACTAAGAAATGAAAACTGATTTTGAAGACCTTATGTGAGGCGGACATTGTTAAGTTCCCCATCCGAGTGAATTGTTCCATATTGAGAGTTAAGAAAATCAGTTATTAATACACTAATAGTGTCCGTGATCGAAGTATTAGAAAATTTCAAAAAAAAAAAAAAAAAATGTCAGCATCCTTCACAGTAAATGAAATTCATTTATAAATAGCAACCTTCTATCAAAATTTGAAAGAGAATCACAGTTGTAAAGTCAAAACCTGTTCGTGCATGATAGATACCGTAACACCAACAAAAGGTTGCTAAAGGTAATATGCAAGTCGAAGGCAATGAGGTCCAAAACAGTACCTGCGGAGGAATCCAATTCACCATGTTTATTGCATCCATAGCAGCCTGCCTGAACCCATCAACAGAAGCAAACCACTGTTCTGTAGCCCTAAATATTGTCGGTTTCTTTGTTCTCCAATCGTATGGGTACTTGTGTTCTATAGAAAGCATCAGATATCAACTTGAGGATATTAAACGACGCAAATTTCAGTCTTGAGTTCATAATAATAACCAAAGTTCCATCTTATAGTAAACACTTACTATAAGGTTCTTCTAAAAGAAGCGACATATTGTCATTAAGATACTCCACAACAGCAGCATTTCCATCCCCTAATACATTCAAGCCACTGAACTTCCCCGCTTCTTCAGTAAAATTTCCACTGTCATCAACAGGAGAAAGTATTGGCAGTCCATATTTTAAGCCAGTTATATAATCCTCCTGGCCATGGCCAGGGGCTGTATGAACAAGTCCAGTTCCTGACTCAGTGTTGATGTAGTCTCCCCCCATCACAACAGGGCATTCCTTTCCATCCAAAGGGTGAAGGTACCTATTATCATAGTTTGAACTTTATGATAAGCATGACTGCATAAAATTTTCTATAGGCAAGAAAATCACTCAACTTCAAAACATTTCGAACCAAATAATAAGCTGATCAAGATTAGGACAATAAAATTAGAAATGAAGGAAAAGATAAATACCAATCACATGAAGATGTTCATTAACCATATTAATGTTTTTTAGAAATTGAAACCTGCTGTTTTCTAGAGCTGCTCCAAGGAAAGTTTTCTTGATAACGAGCTTCACCCCCCACTTTGACTCAAGTGTAGGTACAAGATCTGATGCCACAATGATGAATGGCTTCTTTTCCTCATTTTTCAAAATTCTTCCTAAACCTGTTTGCTTTCCAGGAGATGACGATGGCTCCTCAAGGACTGACTGTACCTCGGCCACACCATAAATAAGCGAAGGATTTACTGCCACAGCTGCAACAATCGAAGGTCATGTTATTTCGAAAAGAAAAATAATCCCATTTCAAAAGAACAGATCAGATGAGTCAACAAGTGCAACAATGGAAGCAATAGAGGGAATATCCACGCCAACGGCATCACAAATTCCATTGACTAGTTAAACAAATTCATTTAATGCAATATTCAATTTCTACACTTCTTTAATTACAGTACTAGTTATCTACTCAATTGTCAATTATTCTTATGCATAAGAGAACACTAGATTGAAAATTTGTAAACATCTTATTGTAAACCCTTTGATGAAAAAGGATAAACTTTTTAGATTTGCAACTCAAGTCAATGTTTTTTTTCCCCTCCTTCCAAAGGAAATCAAATTAATAATTCTAAATATAAACTCAGTTATCTACTCAATCATCATCATCCCCTTCCATTCCCTCAACTCCTCAAGGTCGAAATAGATTAAGGTTTCCCAGAGAAGCATCAATGTTTGAAAAGATGCCTTGCAGTCAGTCCTGGCATGTGCATAGTAACTTTCTCCTATAAGCTTTTTATCTACATTTGTTTGAGACAAGCACAAGTGAATGCCACACTTTTTTCTCCATTTGCAGGACCAGGAATGCCACATTTACGAGCAGATTGGTAAGCTACTCATCTGCACAAGTATTGTTACAAGTAGTTTTGTAGCTCTCCAGTAAAACTAATATGTAATATATATCATAGTATTACTGATTATTTCTTTAATTAATTCAGGTTTTGTACTAGGCTTGATGTTGGTTTATAAGAATGTTATAAATTCTGATTTTTTGCAATGAAAAAAAAAATTATAAGAGATGTTGACAACAAATATTTTGTCTACAAAATTTAACAAAAAAATAATTGTTGCCTGCAGTCATGATCAGAATCCCTACAACAAGATGGAACTGAGATCCTACTGGTGGATTAAACTGAGATTCTTACAACAGGTTCAACAGATATTCACAGCAAACAAAGCGATTAGATGCAAGCATGTAATACAAGCTCTATGCACTTGGAGAGGTAGCAAGGGGGTCAAGGATATGATAAGAAAGATGGAGGATGATGTTGGTTGTGGAGAGGATTAATTTATAGTTAATTTTAATTGTCTTTATTGACCAAAAAATAGAAACTATAGTTGTTCCAATCAAAAGTAAAAAAATCATATGATTTTTCATACCAAACTTTATTAACAATGTCTATTTTAATCAAAGGAAAAAGCATTTTTGCAAATTTCCTCATTAAACTAAATAAAATTAAATAAAAAATAACAAAATTTTGAAGGAAAAAATAACTTTTCTACTAATATGTTTTTTTTTAGGCTTGCCTGTCACAATATAGCAATATCACAATTTTGATTTGGATAGGAACTCGGAATATACTTCATACTTCAGGGAATACTATCACAGAAGCTCCCCCATCTCTATGGAAGTAGAAGAAAGTTGATTTTGTGTCACACAGCACAACCAGTATTACCAAACAAACCCGCAATTAATTTCAACAAACAATGATTAGCTTCAATAAATTACCATGAAACTCTTACCTGCATTTGCTGGGATGGTCCAAGGAGTAGTTGTCCATATGGCCAAGCACAAATCTGGAAAAAATTCTTCCAAAATAACTTGAGAAGTAGGAGATGCACTAACCATCTTAAAAATAGCATATATGCTCTTAGATACATGAACATCCGGATACTGCAAAAATCGCATCATGATAGAAGGATTAAGATGGTACCAAACACAGCAACTTATAGATTGAAGAAACAAGCTTTAACTAGAAAAGAGATATGCCCGTAATGAAAAAACACACAAGTCTACAAAATAATGACTCAAATACACGAGTCCACAAGGAAAAGAGCCTAGCCAAACAGTTAAAATAGCAGGATTAAACTATAAGTTAAAGAGAGATAAAGAAGCCCTTCGGCAATAGGGGAATGAGTGGTGTTAAGAAGGGAGTGTCAAGACGGCCATCAGGCCTGTAGTTCATGGAAGAATTCTACATAGGACTTCTCCTTTAAAAATCAATCTTCCAAGCAAAGAGATTACTTTAAAACTAGAATCAAATTGCTAAAGAATACATATATTATACTAGTAATAATACAGATGCAATTGGTGAACGTAGATTGAGTTGATTATGCTTATTTAATAAAGATGATAATCTTTCAGATATTATCTGTTCAAAATTTATAGTTTTTACTTTCTTTTTATTGTAAAATATAATAATAAATATTTTCGTTTATTGTTCATAATTTTAAAGACTTTTTTTTATTTTCTTTTCACAATTTTAAAGACTGTTTTGATAAGATGACAAAAAAATATAAACACTTTATATCTATAGAATTCAAAACTTCAACTAAGGAAAAACTCTTTATTTTGATTAGATTTAAAATATTTTAAATCCTTTCAATTAGGATTTTTTTATGTTTTTTCAGGATAGTCTTTGTTAATTGGAATTTTGCATAACATTGGGAACAGCTTATCTTAAGACATTCAAGTTAAAACAATAAAATATTAAATTGATATTATATTCATTCCTCATATAGAACATTGAAAATTGAAATAGGAAGACATAATGTGAATGTTAGTCTATCAAATGTTTGCTTATTCTAAAATATATTAAGAAGAACGAATTAAAATGTTCATCGTTCCTTCAAAAAAATTTCTTATATTTTTTTACAATATGAAAGTCATCATACATAAACAAGTGAACATTCAAACAAAAAAAAAATGAATAAAAAATAAAGGAAAACATAAATGTAAAGCTCTTGTTTACATTTCAAAATGATTGAATTGAAAAAAATAAAAAAATGTGCAAATAAAAGAAAGAAAATGAAGATTAAAAAAAAGAGATATCAATACATTGATCATGAAAAGGTCATTCCATGATTGAGAGTCTCACTTGATGAAGATGCTTCAAAATACTCCCATGCATCAAAATCGGGTTATCATGAAAAATAAATCAGAATATTCCTTTGATTAGAATTATGAAAAAGAAAATAGGGATTTTATTGTTTGATGGATTAACTTCATTCATTATGGATACATCATAAGCAAATCGATATTTATATCAATTAAATTAAATCGTAGTCTAACTTCAGTCATGGTAGAAACAGGCCAGGGAAATCAGGATTTTGAAAGAAAATAAGAGAATAGATACATGACATGGTAAATTAGGATTTCATCCGTAGAAAAATTAAAGTGTAAATCAAAATTTTCCCAAAAAAAGGTCTGGATCTTTATTTGAAAATTGAAGTTTAAGATTTTATTTGGATGAAATCACATGCAGATTTTTAATAATAACATAGACAAACATTTTGAATAGTTATTTTTCTAAAGAAAAATCAAATGCAATGCTAAAATTAACATTTCAATACCATTGTTAGCTCTAAACAAACTGTTAATATATATTAGTGCAGTAATCCACACATCACTTTTTGATCAAATCAATCAAAGGTGCCACATTATGTACAGCTCCGAACTGTATATCATGCTCTTCAATAACTACAAATAATCACAACTATGATAATCAATTTTACAAAATCCTGGAGAGATTTGAACTAGTTCATACCAAGCAAAGGTAAGTTTTTTAGCAGGGGAGGAAAGTGTTTTTCTTTAATTTTGTTGGCAATGGTATATCACAAAAAAAAAAAAAATACATTTAGTTACCACATATATTTCAAACTTTACAAAGCACGATGATCAGAAAAAAACTATAAAATTTACCTCTAGCTCTGCCTCAGCAAGTGCCGTGCGGGAGGATGGACTCCAATGGACGGGCTTCCGACCCCTATAGATGTATCCTTTAGTGGCCATCTGGCCAAATACTTCTATCTAACATAGAAAACAAGTAGGAAGAACAATTTTTTTGCTTACAAGTATCAACCAAGATACAAAGAAAACATAAAATTGAGGTATGGGCTGCAAGCAAGCCAAAAGAATATTATAAATCATGAGCGAAAGCACATAAAAATTTTAAAAGGGAGTTAAGTCAATAAGACAATACAACAACATCAAGCCTTTATCCCACTACGTGGGGTCGGCTACATGAATCATTTTTCTCCATTGTGTCCTATTAAAAGTCAAATTCTCATTTAAATCTAATAAAGAAAGGTCATTCCTAATATTTTCTAACCAAGTCTTTTTAGGTCTACCCCTACTTTTCTTAACACAAGTCAAATCTAATACCTCTACTCTCCTAACCGGATCATCGGAAGGCCGTCTTTTTATGTGACCAAACCATCTAAGGCAACTCTCTCTAATCTTATCTTCTACTGGAGCTACTCCAACCTTTTCACGTATATGCTCATTTCGTATCTAATCTCTAAGGGTAAAGCCACTCATCCACCTGAGCATCCTCATCTCTGTCACACTTAACTTAGTATTATGCTTCTCTTTTAATGGCCAACATTTGGCACCATAAAGCATTGCAGGCCTCACTACCATCTTATAGAATTTTCCCTTAAGTTTGAGGGGTACATTTCTATCACATAACAAGCCCGATGCATTCCTCCACTTCAACCATCCAACTTGAATTCTGCTGATAATATCCCCATCTATTTCACCATCACTCTGAACAATAGATCCAAGATATCTAAAACGTGTACTCTTATTAATGACTTGATCGCCCAAAGTCACAATCCCTTCACTAGGTCTATTACTACTAAAATTACACTCCATATATTCCGTTTTAGATCTACTCAAGCGAAAACCTTTAGACTCTAAGGTTGACCTCCATAATTCAAGTTTAC
Organism: Dendrobium huoshanense; assembly: GCA_016618105.1. Lineage (NCBI taxonomy): Eukaryota > Viridiplantae > Streptophyta > Magnoliopsida > Asparagales > Orchidaceae > Dendrobium > Dendrobium huoshanense. The sequence continues at coordinate 18,949,567 of CM028343.1, forward strand.
CTTCAACTCCCTCCCTAGTCTTATCAACAAGAAGAATATCATCAGCAAAAAGCATACACCAAGGTACATCCTCTTGCAAATGTCTAGTGAGAAAAATTAAAACAAAAACATCTAAGAGTTCTGGATGCCTACTTTGTGGCCCACTATATCCCATCATGAAAAAAGAAACAAAACTGAACATATGGGCCAGTTTAAGCAACATAAAATGCATTTACAGCTTGCTAAAAGAGATAACCTAGCTTAAACAATAAAAACATAAAGAAAGATCAAGCTCGCAACTTAACAGCAAATGAAACTTCTAGTTAAGTTACAGGAAATTACACAATGGAAAACAGGGAACCTTAATAAGCATCGCATCCAACCTGTGCAGCTTCATATTCTGGAGAAAGTGTTAAATAAGGATTGCTCCAGTCTGCCCACACCCCATAACGCTGCAAAAACCCATTTAAAAGCTAGATGTAAGCAGCACCAGAATGAGATAAGCACTTCAAAATATCAAGAGAATAAAGCCAAAAAAACAGATCCAAAATTTAATAAGCCTGGATAAGTTGAAACCTTAAAAGACTTCATTTGAACATCGACAGTCTCTTTTGCAAATTTAGCAGCACTTTCCCTCAATTTTAATGGTGTCAAGTCCTTTCGAGCAGCTTGATCCATCGACTGCAGTACTGGGATGTTTTACAAGAACATTAAATACACCAGTCAAGTGGTGCTCTAGCCCAACATATATCAGGTATATTGAAATTTGTTTAGGAACACAAAAAAATTTGCATAAAATATTTGAGAAACAAGAATTGTCATGGAGAATGAGACAATCAGAACAGCTTTCATTGTAATAAGACTTCAACAACAATATCAAAAGAACTCAAAGATTTTGCCCTATTTTAATGTGATCTATATTCTACTACTGAAAAAGGATCAAATGGTCAACAACTTTGGATTATACACAAACTTTTTTTCAAGGATATGATCAATTGCGCAGGAACCTTTGGATCATTTTTACTATAATGAACACAAAAACATTCTATGAAGCAATCCTATAATAGTGGAGTATGCATACCGGATACAAACCAGATACTTGTTGCACTGAATTTAACAGTATATAATGCTGAATAACCATTTTGGGAAAAAAATTTAATACAATAAATACAACAAGCATCAATTTAAAATTCCCATAATGGATAATTGATATGTTTCTAACATAAATATATGACATACAACAGTATATTGTTAAGCTTACAGGATAACTACTATATATTGCTTTCTATTTCTGTTCTCTAAAAAGAGTAGAACCATGCATCTATTGAAAGTATAGATGCATGAGGGTAAAGCTATATTCTTTTTTTTTTATATTGTGTTTACAGGCGTGCATCAGCATGGATGGATAGCTTGACCTGTATGCACATGTCTAATAGTACAATGATATACATGCATGTACATTGTATCTATACATAAGTATAGTACATGAATATGTATGCATCCATTTATATACAAAAGATCGCCATATCCATGATCTCTATTAAAGCAGGAACACTTGCACTATATTTAACCAAGAAATTGACTTTTGATCTTACTATTAACCACATTGCATGAGTTTGTGTGACCAACATAGCCATATGAATTGTTGCTTTCATTCAGATTGATATCTATTATCAAATATAACTACTCAAATCATAAGATTAAAATTGGATCCTGTTAGACCGGTCCGGTCCGCACGGGACCGGCATTTCGCAATAGAGGCGGGATCTCCGCCTCCTGCGGAGATCAGGCAACGCCCAATCGGAGCCTTTAAGGAAGGATTTTTGAGGGTTTTGAGAGGAAAATTTGAATGTAGGGACTGTTTAGGGATTTCCTTTTGATTTGTATGCATTAAATATTTGGTTTTCCTAGGGTTAGGGCATCTTGAATTTGTATGAAATTTGAGATATCATAGATTTAGGTTTCCTTTGGGCTCTAGCGGCGTCTAGAGATTTGGGAGAGATCGATCCTCCTCTCGAATAGAGGATCAAGTGTATCTTGATATTTTCCGTTTCGCTTTCATCAAGTAATACAAATTATCTACTTTTTTGTGATTTTGTGCGGATTTTTGTGAAGAATTCTCGCTGTTTTTAGAAAATTGATAGGAAATACTTGCAATCTACAAGTGTTTTCTATCAGATCCATAAGCACAAACAGCACGCATATGCCACTAAAAAAATGATGCTTGGTAATCTCTAGTATGTGCTGAATCTACATCAAAACCAACTATAATCTGTTTATTCAAAGTCAAATCACTTAGTTCAGCCAAAAGAAGGTATAAAGTCCAACCTTTAAGAAATGAAATGGAAAGCAAAAGAGCGAATATTACCTAACAAGGGAGAAGAACAAGAAACAGATTAAATAGCAAAAAGTGTGAAGCATCATCCACGTGAAAAACAACTTGAGCATATCCTTGGCAATAAAATTCCCTTTCTAAATGTATTAGACTAAAACCTCCTCCCTAAGCTTTATTGTGTAGCAGTAGAATAGATTTTTACAGACTTAAAGTCAATCACTTTCAATTATATGATAACATTAGTGTGAATCTTCCTTCTATCTCAAGATTCTTCTTATTATCGATATTATAAAACCCATCAAGCAACTTGATTATGTGATAATAGTGGTACTATTAATGATACAAGTCCCAAACCATAGGCACATGCTTGTGCATTCAGCACAGCACAAAAAACTTTGCACAAGGCAAATATGCAAGATGAGCACATATTAATAGGCATATTTGTGCAATATATCAATATTTGTGTATTATACCACCTACAAAATCATCATGAAATGGTCATAGTAAAGGCGATGCCAATGGTTTTCAAGATGGTTAGCCTGCCTGACTAAAACCATAAATACAACCACAGAATAAAATAAATTAGATTTACCAGGGATCGAATCATATTTTTATTGGCCAAATATTCTCCACAAAACACTTTTATAAAAAAATAGTACTAAATATAAAAGGATACATGCCTTTTAACTCTATTGGAAGGCCGTGGCAATCCCAACCAGGAACAAACTGAACTTTATAATTTTGAAAAAGCTGCATGAAGACACCACTATTAGTCACACTATGACATCATAAGAGACGCATAAAAATTGCCAACATCAAATGAGCCATGTTTAGGCAGCAATAAGAAATTTATAATTATCAAAATAAGATAACTATAGTATCAGACAGAGATTCTGACGTGTCACAAAAAAACAAGAAAGTAAGTTGATAGGAAATAAATGCACGTATAATCAAATTAGCAAACCACAATGGAAAATTGAGACGAAAAACAAACCTCAAAAATTTTTATTGCAGGAAATATGAAAGAAAATAGCAAGATACAATTGGATCTTCAATTGGAGAGGAAGATCCGGCTCTCCCAAATCTCTAGATATCGCTAGAGCCCAAAATACCTTAGAACAATCTAAAATTTAGCAAACATCGGATAACCTAATCATAGGTTTACAATACTAGTTAAAGCATACAAAATAAGCAAAATAGCCCAAAAAGCTCTCCTAATTTGAATTTCCCTCTTAATCCCCCCTTTAATTTCCTATTTTAATTATTGTTGGGCTTTTGGACCCCACCCCAAAGGGGGGCTGAACTATGCTGGGCGAAACAAGAGTTTCGCCTCCTGCTGTATACCTGGACCGGTCCAGGGACCGATCTAACAATACCCCCCTCCCAAAGACTCACATTGTCCTCAAGGTGAAAAGACGGAACTGATGCTTCACCCTCTGGTATGGCTTTCGGTGGCATCATAGCCGGGTAAGTTCTTCCATTTGATCATCACTTCCTTGATCCCTCCTCCCTGTCGTACCCCTTTTAGCTCCAATGGTTCCAACACCATCTCCAAATCCTCAGTCAGTGTCACCGGTAACTCTGAACCAACTGCATGATCTCTTATAGCTCTTCTCAACTATGAGACGTGGAACACTGGATATATGGTAGTGGTCAGGGGTAACCTCAAACGATAAGCCATTGCTCAAATCCTCTCCAATATCTCATAAGGGCCAACATATCTTGGAGTCAGCTTCTCATTCCTTCTGTTAACTACTATCCTCTATCTGTAGGGTTGAAGCTTCACTTTCAAAATGGATGTCCTTCCTGCGCCCATCCATCTGCTTCTTCATAATCTGTTGAGCGCTCAACAAGTGCCTTTTCAATTTATCCAACACCATATCCCTCTCCTCCAAGTATTGCTCTACTGAAGAAACTAGTGTGCTACTCTACCCAAAGTGCACCAAATGAGGCGGGTCTCTTCTGTACAATACTTTGAAAGGGGTCATCTGGGAAGCCGAATGATACAAAGTGTTTTACTAGTACTCCACCCATGCTAGCCACTTGTCCCACAATCGATGTCTCTAAAGAAAAACATCACATGTGTGTCTCCAGGCTCATGTTTACCACCTCCGTTTGTCCGTCTGTCTGGGAGTGATAAGCGGTGCTCCTCTTTAGCACTATCCCCTACAGCCTGAACAACTCTCTCCAAAAATGACTGAGGAATACCTTATCTCGGTCAGACATTATAGACTCTGGTATCTTATGTAGTCTAACCACCTCTCTGATGAACGTTGTTACCACTGTCACTACCATGTAAGGGGTCGTAGAGGAATGAAATGAGTATACTTTCTCAATCTATCAACCACTACTAAAATCACTGTAAACCCCTCAAATCATGATAACTCGACTATAAAATTCGTAGTGACCTCCTCCCCCACTCTATATGGAAGAGCCAGGGGTTGAAGTAATCCCCATGAAGTCATAGCCATGTATTTGTTCCTATGGCATACCTCACACCTAGCCACCATCTCCTTCACATTCTTGTGCATTCCCTTCCATTACAACTTTGTTGCCAATCTCTTGTATGTCTTTTGCACACCTGAATGACCTCCAATAGCACTCCCATGGAACTCTTGTAGCACATGGGGAATATGGACCGAGGTCCGTGGCAGCACAAAACTCCCCTGATATAGCAATCTCTCCCCTTCTAAGGAATAGCCAGGGTGGTCATTCTCATCCCTCAGTAGATATGTTTTAATCCTTCCCAGCTCTTCATCATACACACTCCCCTCTTTAATAGCCCCTCAATCCAGCATCAGTTGCATCAATATGACTAACTCCTGGAATTCCCCCACACATCTAGACAAAGCATAAGCCGCCTTGTTCTCTAATCCTGGCCTATATTGAATCTCAAAGTCATAGTCCAACAACTTTGACAATCATCTCTAATGCTCCTCGGTCACCATCCTCTGCTCCAACAGGTACTTCAAGCTCCTTTGGTCCTGCTTGACAATGAAATGTTGACCCAACATATAAGGTCATCATTTCTGAATAGCTAACACAATGGTCATTAGCTCCCTCTCATAAACTAACTTCAACCTAACTCTAGCTATCAACATCTGGCTGAAGTAAGCTATGGGCATGAGATTCTGCATAAGCACTACCCCCAATCCATACACTAATGCATCAATCTCTACCACGAAAATCTAACATAAATTCAGTAGGGTCAGTACCTATATTGTGGTCATAACCTTCTGCAATTTCTCAAAGACCTGGGTAGTTGCCTCTCCCTATAAGAAGTTATCCTTCTTCAATTGTTCTATCAATGGCCAGGCTATAGTATTGTCATCACCTCAAAAATCTCCTGTAATACTCAGTGAACCCTAGGAAACCCCTCGACTCCCTCAGATTCATTGGCATAAGTCATTTCAGTATTACCTCAAAATTGGCCTGATATGCAGCCACCCTCTCCCGCGATACCACATGCCCAAAGCACTCCACAATGGCCTATGCAAAACAATACTTCTTCAATTTGGCCCTTAGTTGATGCTCCTGTAACACCTCTAAGATCACCCTTAAATGCTCCAAATGCTCTTCAGTTAAATTGTTATAGACCCGAATATCATTAAAGAAAACTAGTACGAACTTCCAGAGGTATGGTCAGAACACCCTATTCATGGACTGGAAAGTAACAAGGGCATTGTTGAGGCTAAATAGCATCACTAAGAACTCATAGTGTCCCTCATGTGTCATGAATGCAGTCTTCAAGATATCCTCCTCTCATCCTGATATGATGGTACCCAGACTTCAGATCCATCTTTGTAAACACCACTGCTCCACACAGCTCATTTATCACCAGAATGAGAAATTTTTCTGGTATAGTCTCCTTATTTAGGGCTCAGTAGTCCACACAAAATCTCTAGCTCACACCCTTCTTGACCAATAAGATTGGGCTAGAAAAAGGACTTACACTTGGCTTGATGATCCCTGCCTCGAACATCTCTCAAATCAGCTTCTCAATATCATCATTCTAAATTTGAGGGTAACGGTAAGGCCTTACAATAATCAGTAACACCCCCTCCCTCGGGGTGATGGCGTGAACTTGCTCCCTCAGTGATGGCAATACTTGAGGTGGCTGAAAGATCTCACTGAACTATTGTATAAGTGGTTGTATTGTAGGAGGAATGTCTCCCCTCTCCTCCAATCTGATCCCCTCTAAGCTCTGTAGTTTCACCAGAAATCCTCCTCCCACCTCCTGTATGGCCCTCACCATGGCCTTGGATAACCCAACATCACCCATAATCATCACCCTTATTCCTTCACCATCAGCTTCATCATCAGCGCTCCCCAATTAACCATGAGATCCCCCAAGGTATGTGGGCACTTCATCTCCAGGATGACATCAGTGCTCCCTAACTCCAATGAAAAAAAATTACTCCCTCACCTAGACCCCCTGTATGGTCATAATCACTCCCATACACACTCCTCTCCCCGTCTCCACCTTCCCCGCACCCATTATCACTCAACAACACCCTGTGTTTACCAATTGGTCTACGACCTGGGTGGAGAGGAAATTGTGGGTCGCCCCACTGTCTATCAGCATCACCACCCCCTGACTCCTCTTTCTACTTTCTAATTTCATGGTGTGATTTGGAGTGAATCTCACCACTGAGTTAAAGGAGACATCTGTCATGTCCATATGCAGCTCTTCGTCCACTAACAATGCCTCACTCCCACCTCCCTCCTTAGCTTCCTCATCATCACAGACAGTGAGAACCTGAAGAGTTCGGTCCTTACACCTATACCCTAATGTATATCTCTCATCATATTTGAAGCACAATCTCTTAACCCTCTTCTCTTACAACTCCTTCTCAATGAACTTAATGAAATTTACCCAGATTCCACCTCCTACAGGCTTCTCCCTTGGGGTCTCTAGAAGGCTACCTGGTATCTGCCCCTTTGATGCATAAAAAGTGGTGGTCATCATGTACAAACCTCCTGAGCTATTGTCCCTAGTGTCTATCTTCAGGTGCTTCTGGTCCTCCACTAATTGTGCTATCTCCATAGCCTCTTCTAATTCATGAGGCCTCACCACTTTAACTGCAACCCGGATCTCTAATTTGAGCCCTTCCATGAAGTTCCCCTCAAGCACAATCTCAGAAAGCCAATCCAATAGGCTAGCAAGGTACTCAAACCTCTCACGATACTATACCACTGAGCCTTCCTGCGTCAGGGCGAAAAACTGCTCATAAGAGTCCCTTCCCCTGTTGGTTCGTAAACATTACAACATGCAGTCCTTGAACTACCTCCAGCTCCATATGTACTGCCTCATATCTCTCCACTCGTACCAAGCCAAAGTCTTCCCCTCCAAACATAGGCCAGTTGTCATACACTCCTCCTCCACCAACCCATTGACGGCGATATACCTCTCCACCTTGTAGATCCACCCATGAGAATCCTCTCCCTAAAAGATAGGCATCTTCAGCTTCTTTACCCTCGAATCTCCTCCGTTCCCCCTGAATCCTCCATAACCTCCCATTCTCCGAGGGGGTGGTTCCCCCTTAGTGTCTTGATTCTCCCTTCTACGTTCGTACCAGACCCTTCTTCGAAATCCCCCCTCTTCTTGCAAAAACAACACCTCTTCGCTCATACCAATCACTCATCTCCTCCCTAAAAATAGGCTCTATGGGAGTCATTCCACATTCTCCCTCCAAAATCTCCACCTCTTGATTTTCCCCTCTCCTTATCGAACTAGAGTTTCCACCCCTTCCTTGGCCATCGATAGCTCCCCTCACCTCCAACGATGTTGTTTTGGGTTGGGCCTAAAGCAACTTCCTCATCATTTTTCCACCACAACAAGCTTTTCATCCATCTTTTTATGGACAGATGAAAATTCATTTTCGAACTCCATAATCTTTTCCACAAAATTTGATTTCAGTTAGTCTATCTCTCCTTCCAATACTTCTACTTTTCTTCCGGCCATAGGTCCCTGAATCGATGCTCTGATATAAATTTGATAGGAAATAGATGCACTTATAACCAAATCAGCAAGCTGCAATGGAAAATTGGTACGAAGAAAACACCTCGAAATTTTTTATTGTAGGAAATATGAAAGAAAATAGCAAGATACAGTTGGATCTTCAATTGGAGAGGAAGATCCGGCTCTCCCAAATCTCTATATGCCGCTAGAACCCAAAACACCGTAGAACAATCTCAAATTCAGCAAATATCAGATAACATAACCCTAGCATTACCATACTACTTAAAGCATACAAAATCAGCAAAATACCCAAAATAACCCTCCTAATTTGAATTTCCCTCCTAATCCCCCCTTTAATTTCTTGTCTTAATTATTGCAGGGTTGCTGAACCCCACCCAAAGGGAGGCCGAACTATGTTGGGCAGGCAAGAGTTCTGCCTCTTGCTGTGTACCTGGAACGGTCCAGAGACCAGTCTAACATAAGTCAATCCCACATCTCAAACAAAGAAGAAAAGGAAAGGAACAAAGTGCAATGGCATGATTGAAATATTCACATTCAATAATTCTAGAAAACAGGAGCTTCTTAAAGATGCCTTTAACGAGATGAGAAAAGGCTGACCAAATCCGTTCAGCACAAGCACTTCTACATAATGGCTGCAGCAAAAAGATAGCTAATAAGCTCACGTAAAGTATGATTTAATAGCACAAGTCAGGAACCATAAGGAGATAGCCTAAGACAAGATAAAACTTGCTCCACTTAACTGTGTAATAAAATTTTTAAGATAGACAATTACTGCTAAATTCAAGTCTTCAACTCATGTTAGCATCCATACAACAACAACAAGTCTTTATCCCACTATGTGGGGTCGGCTACATGAATCATCTTTCTCCATTGTGTTCTGTTAAAGGTCAAATTCTCATCTAAATCTAATAAAGAAAGGTCATTTCTAATATTTTCTAACCAAGCCTTTTTAGGTCTACATCTATCATTCTTAACATAAGTTAAATATAATACATCTACTTTTCTAATCGAGTCATCAGAAGGCCGCCGTTTTATGTGACCAAACCATCTAAGGCAACTCTCTCTAATCTTATCTTCCACTAGAGCTACCCCAACCTTTTCATGTATATGCTCATTTCAGATTGCTATCCCCCTGTGCCTCTCCCTCGCTCTATCTATATGAGCTGTGCACCATCTACGGTGATTACAATACACTGAAATTGGTCATGTTAGCATCCATGTTCAAAAAAAATAAAAACTCATATTAGCATCTAACAACATGAAATTTCACGGAAAAAAATGAACTTATCCGAGCATGCTTTATGTTATGGAAAGTCCTATTGATGAACCAGTAAAGAAAGCAGGAGGATATGCAAAGCTACCAGTCTACCAAGCAAGAGTGGGTATGAAAAGGTTTGTACGAGGGAAAGATGGGGATGAGAGAGATGGGCACAAAGGATAGGGTTGTCTGTATTTTGGGAAAATAAGGAGAAGATTGATGAGTGTTGTGTGTGTTCTGGGAAAAGAAGGAGAAGACTGATGAGTGTAAAGTGAGGATGGTAGATTTTCAGATTATTATTGTCAAGACAATTGCTGAGGTATTTGATATCAAACAGCTTAGAAGATAATAAAATCTCAATTAGCTTGGGCAAAAAGTAATGCGAAAGAAAATGGAAATTATAATGCAGTAAGATATGTGAATTCATCAACGACAACAACCACCATCACATTATTTCATATTTCCTGGATGTGCTCGAAAAACCACTTTTGTATACTACTTACTGTTAAGAATTGCATTTGGTACTGGTTCTAAGTAATCTATTTGAACAAATAATCAAGTTAAGGGAGCCACATCAAAGGGCAATAGTCAAAGCATCGAACCAGGCTTAAGACTATTTTGTTGGTTAGATTTTAAACTTAAATGCCAAACATGAGAGAAACAAGCAAAAGTGGGAGAAAATATGATTTTCCCAACCCACAGCTTGTAAATTATGAGCTTTACTCTGCCTCATCATCTGTTATTCGATCAAATTAGAAAGCTCCAATGGACTTATATGATGTGAAACTACTAGGAGTTACGATCGAAATTAAAAGAGAATTGTTAAAAGCTTGCTTTTATAAGTTTATGTGGATCATGCAAGATAGATTTAAGGATTAGAAACATTAACTTTGCTTAGGCCAAAGAGATGCACTTGAGATTAACCAAAATAGTTCATTCAAAATCCAAGGGAATTAAATGCGAAGTACAAGTAACAAAACCCTACGTTTTAACAACGAGAATTTCACCTTGAGGCCGTATCACTCAAAGATTGGACTTTTGGCGGAGATAGAAGATCCAAGAGATGAAAGAAGTTACCACTATGGAGAGGGCGCCAAAGAACTTCGTCGAAGGAAAAGTTGCCGGTTGGGATGGAAGTCGTAGACGACCGTTGAGGCTCCAAGTGTGCTTTGAAAGTCTTCGGTCGTAGATGCTTGCAAGGATTGGCACAACTCTATCCACGTATTCCTCCACGGTAGTTTCGTCTTCAAACCCTACGTCGAAGCAAGGCGACCGTAGGATGTCGACGCTTCCGTCGGCTTGGAAAACTATACCCCACTCAAGCTCCGGATCCGCCATACATGCTTGGCGTGGAAATTTCTTCAAGGAGAGGAGGGGTAGACGGCGGGATCTCCAAGGAGAAGAGGTGTTCGGCCAAGGAGAGAGAGAGGGGGCGGGTGTTTTGAGAGAGGGGTTCTAGGTTAGGTGAGAGTAGCAATAGATTTACTCAAATCTGAAATTAGTTTCAGATTTTAGTAAATTAGGAGGGAATTATTTGGACTTAATTTCAAATTTCAAATGCCATTAAGAGAGAGTAATGAGCAATTAATGTTGCCCATCAAAGGGGGAGGCCGGCGGGTTCCATAGAGGGAGGGAGGGGTTTCAATTCAAAAACCTGAAATTTAATTCAGATTTTGAATGAAATTAAGGGTGGAATTAATTTGAAATTGATTTCAAATTAGTGGGGTAATCAATGCATTAATTGGTGGCATGAAGGAGGGCTCATGCAAGGTGGCCGGCGGCTTCTAGAGGAGGGGGTTTGGTGTGGGAGCCAGTAAATAGTTTCCAAATCAGCTCATGACATTTATGAAGGATTAAATTGAAATCCTTTGAATTTTGAAATTTTGTTATGAACCGGATTTAAAACTTTCCTAATTTGGAAATTCCAAATTTGGAAAGTTTTCGAAATTCAAATTTCGAATTTCGAAATTAGCCGTTGTAGAGAATGAGAAGGAAGAGGTTGGGGAGGAGGAAGTTTCACCGGCGGCAATTGGGGGGGGAGGAATGGTGGCCGGCGGGTTGGGGAAGTTTGGGCCGGCGGGTCTTGGAGAAGATGACAAGGAGCGGGATGTCGGGGATAAACCACGAGCCACGGACTCTTCCAATGACTGGTGGGTGTTGCTTTTCGCCCTCACCTTGGGCTATCTCTCTCACCTCTCTCTAGCTCTCATGCAAGAAGAGTAAGAAGAAATAAAAACTCAATTTTCATTCAATAATTCATTATCCCTAATACAAAGCATGAGACCCCTATAAATAGGTCTTCAAACATAAGAAAACAAAAGTACTCAAATGCCCCTTGGGCTGCAATAAGACTCAACTCCCCACAGGGGTAAAATGGGAAAACAGTAAATAAAAGATAATAATAAAGAAATACATCATGACATCAAAATCAGAAGTAGAGACGCTGAATCGTAGCCGTCGATCTGCGGTTTCGCCGGCGATAAACATGTCGGTAGCGTCTGTCGATGTCCTCATCATTATAATTTCCACATCTGAAGCTTATAGCATCTCTTTACACTTTTTGTGGTTTGGAATTTAAGTTAATTTTATTTATCATCGTTCAATTTTCCGACCAGTAAGTATTCTTATTACCATCTTCTCCCTTCAATTTTCAACTCTTAGATATAATATTTCAATAACTTTTTTTTCTGACCATTTCTTAACTTTTTCTACAGCCTCGTCCCTCCAGCTAAAAGAAAGAAGCTTCCGCTTCTTGAAACATCGATTTAAAACAGAAATTTGATGTAATTCAGTCAGAACATAATATGCAATATGCAAATCAGTTAAGCCCTTATAACAAGCACCATAAACACACAAATAAGGACAGTTGCCTATTTGAGCACTAACCCCCCATAGTTATAACATACTCATGAATTGTGGCGTGGAAAGAAAAATCACCTTATACCGATTAATAATATCCTTCAAAATCTTGTTCAGAGCATGTCCCATGTGCAACTTTCCATTAGCATAAGGCGGTCCATCATGCAAAATGAAAGTTACCTGCCAAAAACTTGTTCAAACAAAAAAATTCAAGCGCCTGCTTCCAAAATGTGTCATCATATGTCAAACAAAGAGAGATAAATTATCAAATATAATTGCAAAGAAACAAAACACACCCCTGTATTCCTATCCACAACCCGCTTGAAGACCTCATTGTCCTCCCATATTTTTTGAATCTCAGGCTCCCTCACAATCGAATTTGCCCGCAAGCCAAAATTGGTTTTTGGAAGATCGATAGTGTGCTTGTACGTTTCCACAACTTGCGTTGATCCTTACATGAAAACCAATAAATAAGATGAACCATAAACCAATAGCCTCATATTATAATAATATTTAAGTATTTTATTTATCATGATAGGTAATCATGTTTTATGCCAAAAACTAATTAAAAAGTGAATGCATACCTTTGGATGACTTCTTCGCCAACATTGCTAGTCCGTGAGCCCTCTGCTTCAAATTAGAAGTGAAAAACTCTCTAAACTCAATTTGAAAAAGCCCAGGGGATAAAAGTAGTCTCAAAGACGAAGTTTTGTCGAGTGATAATTGATTTCTTCGAGATAATGCCTAGAAAAACAAAAAACAAGTTAAAAAATGAGTAGCATCAACATCATCATTACCTATATCCCAACTACTTGAGGTTGGCTAAAAATGAGCTATTTAAGTTGCTTAAGTAATAGCCAAATAATGTGGGGAAAAACATGATAAGATTACAAAATAAAGGAACATGAGTCATTTAGTTTTGACATTACTCAGAGCTAATAAGGATGCAATGTACATGTTTAAGAGAGAAGAAGACTTTAAGTATGATCTCAGTCTAACTAATTTTATATGGGATGGCCATAGAGCTAATTAGTGGAGGAATAAGTAAGGGTGCAAATAAATGTAACATTTCCGTATTTATTCAGTATTTGTATAATCATATAAAAACTAATAAATAACCATATATGTGACTTTACTCCTCATTGTGCTAAAGAACTATGTTACTTAAGAGTTCTCAATATGGATTGTTATTTTATTCATTATTATGATTCATTATTTGTTTATTTATTTATTTAAATAAACTAAACATTTAACTAAAATACCCTAAATTACCAAAATGCTACCTATTTTACCTGCAATTATCACAACACCCACTAAATTTTTATTTGCCATTGTACCCTTACACATGGAAGAAGTTATTGAATTCTTATGAAAATGGGGTAGTTTAGTGGAAAATAAAGTGGAGAGGATTTAAGGAAAAGAGGGGAGAGAAAGCTTCATTTCTTGTGAAATTTAGAATAAAAGGGCGAGTGATGGGAACGAGGAGAAGATAAAACCCTTAAAGAGAGAATTTGTGAAAAAGAAATTCAAGGATTTCATCCTAGATTGACCGTTATCTAGGTAGAACACATTTAACCTACCCTACCCTAGGAGGAAAATTTAAATTTCTTGATTGCATGTTTTGTTGATTTTGATAATGTAGTTCCCTTATGGGTGATGTAATAAAATGTTAATATGAAAATGATGACCTTCATGTTGATATATGCTTGATTCTATGGCATATACAATAATTTCCAGTGCTTCCCCTTTGATTTTAATTTATGGAAGCTTGAATTTTAAGCTTTTATGACTTAAGTGTGGTCTATTGTATAAATTTGCCACATTATCTTATCTACTTGATACTCCTTGTACATGGTTGTATAGTGATGAGCCTTTATGAAATGTAATCTTTATATTTATGCAATATACTTATATATTTAATGTAAAAGAGAGCAAGAGGACAATTTGATGAATTTATCAATTGATTGTAAGAGAGAGCATGCGGAAAAGTTCTCTGAACCAGTGTATAGCGAAGATTTTACACACACATAAGTTTAGGAATATTGTGTAGCCGACGGAGTATTTATTAGAAGGTATCATATCGATTCTACAGTGAATCAATAGCACTAGGATGACGGTCCTAGTAAATGATAGGGAACGCCAGGTGTGCAACTATGATTTGAAAGGTGATGCATCCTATATGAGTGAAGATGAGTCCATAAGATCCGTATAGTTGATTGTATGATATGAAGTGAAGGATTTCACTTATGATGTTCTCATATTATTTTATTGATCTTAAGATATAATTATAAAATTTGTGCATAAATATGTGAATTAATGACATTGACATGGACACAATGTTAAGATTGGCATTGATATGATCAAGATATTACATGACCCTGGCATTCATGATCCATGGCTTGACACGTTCATATGTTTGTGATTGCTATATGATAATGAATAAATAAATAGATGCCAGCTATTATGTATATTGTTGTACTCTATGGAATTGAATCATACATTAGTGATTGAGAATTGTACTGGGCTTTTTGCTCACCATTATGTACTATGTGTATGTTTGCTTTCAAGAAAGGTTAAAGGCCCTAGCAAATGAGTAACTAAAGTGATATATTGATCAAATTGCCCTGGTTGAGGTACAATGTCATTTGAATGATCTTTTGTAATATGCATGAAATGATGTAAAAAGAGATGCATATTTTGTGTGTACTTCATTAAACAATAATGAAAGTTCATCTTTTTATGTTTAATAGATCTATGTATGTTAAATGATTGGTCCATGTGAATATGATAATGCTAATATTAATGATAATGAAAATTGAAGTGTATATATGATGATGATCATGTAGTATTATGTTGGAAGTTTACCCCTTCGTCACATCCCATTCAATGTGGTCCGTCACAATTTGAGAGCTACCTCAGGTCAATAAATAGCTACATACCCATTCAGTTGAGATTTATTTAAGTTCATTCACTTAGATAATTGTAACTACAATGAACCTGATTTATGAAGCTTCGTATATAAATAAATAAGCCTAAAAATTAATGTGTTCGTCCATTTATGTTTGAAAATATTTACTTTTTTTTTTAAAAGGTAGCTAAATATAAGTTATATTAAATGCTAATATATAATGCTCATTAAGACACTTATATAATTTGTTCCAATAAGTTGTAAACTTGCCTATGTCCTATAAACTAGTGAAATATATTAATATAGGCATATAGGCATGAATAAGATGGAAGCTTGATAGTGAAATATATTTAAATTTTGGATTTAATTCCATCTTTATTTTTAATCAATATTTGAATTACAAATAGAAAAAATATACTAAAGGAATTATAACAATTTTTTTATGCAACTATGCAACTGTTATATTTATAATATGGATATATTTTTAAACAAAAGCATCTCAAATATAACTAATCGAGTTAGATTAAAGGACAATTTCAACTCAAGTTCACTAACCAAGTAAATAGCTAGCACAAGAATTTAAACCTTGGTTCATATTCAAGCTCAACTTAAACTCTATCAAGACTTTAAAAAAAAGTACGAGGAGAGCATTCCAAAGCTTGGCTCAAGTTATTTAAAGCTTCATAGTTATGTTAGAAAGCAATGGTGTTTGTTTCATCTCTTTTTCTTATTTCTCTTTTGGGGAATTTGTAAGTTTAATGTGTATCATAAAGAAGGCTCAAAAACAAATTTAATTTGAATCAAAATAAAAACAATCAAACAATACTCGAATCATATCAAAATTCAAGTTGAATTGTTTTCAACCCATTTTCAATCTCAAAGTCGGCAAGTTCCAATTTAAATACTTCATTACTTTCTTTTTCTTTTTCTTTTTTACTTGGGCAAACTCATTGCTATAAATGAGGCCTTAAAATGAATCAAGTCAGCTCCAATATGATTCAAGTATATCCTTGCGTTAGACTAGAATCATGTTAGATTTGATCATTTTCAATATGAAAATTCAAGATCATCGACTTACCTCCTAAGACAAACCATGCATGCAGACCAAGTTGATGGAAATTGGAAAATTGGATCATTCATCCTTGGCTTCAGTAGCACTATGAACTAGAGTTTAGAGTTTCGGAATTCAAAATTCATGACCATTAAAAAAGGCAAGCTGATTTTCCACTAAACTCATTCCACAAGAAAGCTTGATGTCATCCTCATTTCCTTTCTTTCCAACAATTAGATGTCTAAGGCTCTATTTGATTTTAAAGAATTGAAAGAGAGGAAACGACAAGAAATGAGAATGAAAATGGTAAAGGAATATAACTGAAATTAGTTTTTCACCCGCTTGCTTGTATGGTTAAGGAGAAATTCAGTAAAATTTATTTTATTTCTCATTTTATTTGGTTAATAAGAAATTGAGTTTTTGTTTCATGTGAGTTGCTATGATGACAATATAAATATTTCTTCCTCACTAAAGTTGCATAGGGAATTGTAAATTAAAAAAAAAACATTTGTTATTGTTTCCTTATAAAACCCACAATTACATATGAATTACATCAGAAACAAACATCCAAAATGAAATTATAAATAATATGCATATGCATTTTCTCCAGTTCCTTCAAATTTAACATATCCTGACAGGAAAAAGTAATTGGGTAAGTGATTGAGTATTGTCTTCGCTTCTTCTTACCTTGCCACTACAAATAAACTTGATTTTTTCTTCATGGTAAAACACAAATTAATATTTCTTTCTCTTTTCTTCTATTTCGACTCTCAATCAAGAAAGGTAACTTTTTTACATGTCCCTCGTAAGACTCACAACTAGGATTAAAAAATCTAAATTATTTCTCCTCATCTTTTGTATCACCCCCAAATCATTTACCTTCTTCCCTAAACTGCAGCCAGACTGTTAAAAATCATGAACTTTTTATTTTTTTTGTGCGCAAAAAGAGAATAATTGAAAGATGGAGAGATGGGAAAGCTTTTGCCTTCAGTGGGTTCCCAGCAGAAGCACACTGAGGGGGTAGAATCACCGAAGACAGAGAAGGGATGATGTGGGAGATTAAGTTTGAGAGGCCAAGTGAGAGAGTAGCTGACCAATGGACGAACGCGGGGTCTCAGCGACGAGAAGAAAGGAGGGACTGTGGCAACCATCAGCGAAAAATGGACGGTAACGGCGGCGGATGCAGAGAGACGGCCTTGGTGGTTGTGGCGCCGTAGGTGTTTTCGAGTATGCGCCGCGTCGTCGGAGGGCTTGGGTAATGGACGGGTCCGAGAAGATGTAGAGGGAGGGGCTATTCTTGGCCTTTTCGTTTTAGTTTTTATCTATAGAAATTTTATATTTAAATCGGAAATTTTGTTTATTAAACATATAAATTTTGTAACATACATGTAAATCCTCTTTTTATATGAGCATAATAGCTAAAGTGTAATCTTTTTTTAATTGAATTCATATCAATTCATTTACTTTATGATATTTAAATATTTTATTTTATCAAAATAAACATTTCTATGATAAAAATATAGAATTAATATGTTTATTAATTAAGTAAATTTAATGTTTAATTAATCATAATAATTGGGCTAAAATATTTTAATGTTTCATTTGAGATGATTTTTTTTATTGATTCTTAAAATAAACTTTTAGTAAAAAATTATGTTTTAAGAAGCAATAAAAAACCAACTCAAATGGAAAATCTCCGAAAGATTTTTTTCTTTTTTTATTTGTTGGTATAATCTTTTTTTTTTATCAATTAACCTAAAATCAATTATTAACAATGTAATACAAATATATTTTTTAATTAAAATGGGTTATTATATCGGGTTTGAGTTGTTAGCGGGTCGGATTTGGGTTCACTTTTGGCCCGTTTATAAAATAGGTCGGATTCGGGTTGACCAAATTCTAATCGAGTCAAATTTAGGTCAGATACAAATTCTGACATGTTAACTTGTCTTGACATCCCTATTCATAATAATAAAATTTGAAGAAATTATGTCACTTATCTCATTTCTTGGAAGAAATATGACTGAAGTTTTATTTCAGATAAGCACCAAATAAATTTTGGTTAAGGTTGAGACATTGTTCATAAAATTAATAAAACAGTTGAGATTTATTGGAGCACTCAATGAAATATTCTTTGACACATGTGGAGGCAAATTATTAGGTCCGGTCACCGGACCTAAAAATAGGTCTGGACATCCAATAAAAACTTGTCACGTGGACTGTGCTTTGACTACGCTTTTTGACTGCGCTTTAGGTGCGCTTTGACTGATCTTTAGATACGTTTTTTACTGCACTTTACATGTGCTTTTGACGTGTTTGACTTAAATTTTCACGGACACGTGTACATTCCACGTGGCAAACTTTTAGTGGATGTCCGGACCTAGAAATAGGTCCGGTGACCAGACCTAATAATTTGCCGATACATGTGATAGTTTTAACATATTTGATGACATGTCAAATATAGATTTGAATAATCATGTTTGAATAAGATATTGTTGTGGTCATGTATTTGAGTCATTCAACCTGCCCCAAAAAATATATATACCATTTGAAAAAATAGTTTAAATTTATGTGAGCACTTAACCAAGTTAAAATTTATTTAAACACTTAATCAAATATTCCTCACGAATTTTTGAAGATAGTTTGAAATCTTTGAAGGTAGTTTGAAATGATAATCAAATATTCCTCACGAATCTTTGAAGATAGTTTGAAATGATCAATAAAGGGTTAGAAATCAATTCGATTAAGTGCTTGAATATATTCGAATAAGCTATTATTTTAAAATATTATGAAATAGTTGAAACTTGTTCAAACATGTAATCGGTATTTTTTTTTTCATACATATTCAAATATCTAAAACTGAATATATGCATGGAGTGTACTTTTAGTAATAAATAGATTTAGTTGGGGGATTGTGACTTTGGTTGATCAGGTCATTAATAAGAGTACACATTTTAAATATATTTGGTCTATTATTCAGAGTGATGGAGAAATGGATGGGGATATTTGTTGCATCATGGAATATTCATGGCGGTATAGAAATATAAAATTTAATGTCTTAGTTTTGCACGAAGATCCAACACACAACCATATAAAAGATTGGGCGTAACGTTCATAAGAGACACCGAAGTTTTTGTGGAAACCCCTGAAAATGGAGAAAAAAATACAGGGCCTGGTCTAGTTTAAATGAATCCACTATCATTTGCAGTCGATTACAAATGAGGCCCTCCTTGGGGAGAAGGCCTTGGGTTGATGTAGCAAATGTACATCATATTATATGATTAGAATTGAAAGAATTAGTATTGAAACATTTGTTCAGTCGGTAGGCGGCAGAGGTCGGAAAGACTGTAATCTGCTGACAGTGGTCGAAAGGATCGTTGTCTAGCAAGGGGGGTCGGAAGGATCGTAGTCGGTGGGAGATAGTGGTCAGAAAAATCATTGTCTATTGATGGAGGTCGGTAGGACTGTAGTAGGCGACGGAGGTTGGAAGGACCATAATCGGCAGGAGTCAGGTAATAAGGGTCAGAAAGACTATTATCTAGTGATAGAGGTCGGAATGACCATAGCAGGCGACGGAGGTCAGAAGGACCGTAGTCTGCAGGAGATAGGGGTCCGAAAGACCGCTATATGGCGATGGAGGTCCAAAGAACCCTAATATGCGACAAAGGTTGTAAGGATCATAGTCGTCAGGAGACAAGGATCATAAAGACCGTAATCTAACGATGAAGGTCGGAAGAACCGTAGTAGGCGATGGAGGTCAGAAGGATCAAAGTTGGCAGGAGACAGAGGTCAAAAAGATTGTAGTCGTAAGGCAGTGCTCCGACGGAAGTCCATGTGTTATTCGGTGGTCTGGCGGAACTTTGACTTCTATTGGTGGCTTGACAAAAGTTTGGGCATCAATCCGTGGTCCGACGAAACTCCGGCGGCGGCGGTGGTCCAACGGAACTCCGGCATCAGGCGAAGGTCCTACAAAAGTCCCGCGTCAGGTGGTGGACCGACTGAAGTCCGGCATTAGGTGATGGTCCTGATAGAAGTTTGGGGTCAAGCGGTGGTCCGGCGGCCATAACTCCAGTGTCACGTGGTGGTCCGACAAAACTACGATGTTAGGCGGTGGTCCGATAGAACTCCGACGTCGAGTGTTGGTCCAGTAGAACTCTTGTGTCAGACGGTGGTCCTAACAAAAGTCCAACGTCAGGTGGAGGTCCTGACAAAGTCCATCGTCATGTGGTGGTCCGACGGAACTCTGACATCTCGCGGTGGTCCTAACGGAACTCTGATGTCAGGCGGTGGTCTGGCGAAAGTCCGGAGTCAGGCTGTGGTCCTGAATGAAGTTTGTCATAAGGCAGTGGTCCGATAGAACTCCTACGCTAAGTGGTGGTCCGGAAGAACTCCAACGTTGAGCTTTGGTCCGACAAATTTTTGGCATCATGTTGTGGTCCGGTAGAACTCCACGCGTCAAGTGGTGGTCCGGCAGAACTCTGGGGTGAGGTGGTAGTCTGACAAAATTCTGGCGTCAGGTGGAAGTCCGGCTTCAGGCAATGGTTTGGCAGAACTCCGACATCGGGCAGTGGTACAGTAGAACTCTGGCATTAGGTGGCAGTCCGGCAGAACTCCGGCATCAGGTGGTGGTCCGATAGAAGCCAAGCGGTGGTCGAGGAGGAGCAAGGAGGCAAAAGCGATCTCCAATATCTCTCTTGATTCCTTGCTTGGGGGTCCCCTTTCATGAGAATTGGGGGGCTCTATTTATAGATTTTATAGAGATACATGCCTTGTAAATAGATGGAAGATCAACGGTAAGTTGGAGTTGCATGTTTGGATGGACGGCTTGATCTTGATTCCCTTGGTCATAGACCATTTACTGGACATTTGAATGTCTTAGTGATTTCAAAATTCAGTGATCTTGGGCTCATTGGTTTTGTCAAGTCGAGTTGCTCGATTCGACTATAAGTATGTCATTTTTGGTAATCTAAATTGTGGTTTGAACCTACCAACAATCTTCAAGTCCTTGTTTTGACCATTTGGGCTCGAATTGAGTCGATTTTGGTGTCGTTGGGTTCTTAATTTTGAGACACTCGGTTTGACTATAAGTTTGCTAAAATTGGAGTTCGAATGGTCCCAATTTTAATTTCGAAAGTTTCCAACTTGATTTTGCTTCAAGATTTGTGCCCTAACAAGATGATTTATCAATATTATTAGTATAATTCAAGTTTGATGGATGAAGTGGAGGAATGTATCAGGCTTGTTGTGTGATAGAAAAGTCACTCTCATACTTAAGGGAAAATTCTATAAGATGTTAATGAGACCATCAATGCTTTATGGTGCAGAGTGATGGTCATTTAAACAGAAGAATAATAATAAGTTAAGTGCTACAGAGATGAGGAAGCTCAAGTGGATGAGTGACTTTACTCTTAGAGACAAAAAATGAAATGAGCATATATGTGAAAAAGGTTGGAGTAGCACCAGTAGAAAAATAATATTAGAGAGAGTCGTCTTAGATGATTTGGTCACATAAAATGGCAGCCTTCTGATAATCCGGTCAGGAAAGTAGATGCATTACATTTGACTTATGTTAAGAAAGATAGAGATAGATCTGAAAAGACTTGGTTATAAAATATTAAAAATGACATTTTTTTAATTATATTTAAATGATAATTTGACTCTTAATATGACACAATAGAAAAAAAGAATTTATGTAGACAACCCCACAGTGGGATAAAGATTTATTGTTGTTGTTGTACATATTCTGAGATAGTTTGGTGATCAATGAAGTTGAAAGATAGATTCAAGTCCTAGGTGTTGCAATATGTTCAAATACGCTTTTTATAAAATAATCTTTAAAATATATATGAAATAATTTAATTATGAGATCAAATAAAGTTCATCCATAAAAGCTTGTTTCTACTCTAAAAGACAAGCCTAAACACATTACTAATCTTTAAAGCCTGTGACTATAGATCGAGAGGTGGTATTCTGTGAAATTATGGGAAGAGGAAGGGTCAAGATGTTCTTACGACCGAGCGGTCATGAAAAATATTTAATGAGGTCCCACACTCTATTTATTAAAAGAATGATATATTGGTTCAAAGAAAATTTTCAGACATATTTTAAGAAAATAAAATAAATAAATGACATCTCTCACTAATTTTCAATGTTATAAGGTATTAACTATTAAGTAAAAAATATTCTTTTAAATCCATAGATGATAACGAATTTATAATGTTATCTTTAGGTAGCGATGGCTGGAACCACAAACAAAAACAGCTGCACCGAGGCAAAGGGGAACCTCGTTGGCTAAGTAATTAGCTCGTGGGCCTCTAATCATAATTAAAAATTTGTTTACATAGTCAGAAAAATAGTTGTCCAAAGACTCACATATTCAACCAATACAGATGTAATATAACTTTCAAGGTTTTTTTTTCCAAAAGATTTTGACTTCATACTGCTTATTAAAGTAACTTTTTAGTATAAAAATTTTACTTTTTACACTTAAAAGCTAATTTAAGAAGTATAAAGAAAATAATCCCAAGCAAAACATTTGATATTAGTGAAGCCCATTATCCCACTTTATTAATGAAATCTAGAAATTATAGACCTTTATCAATCCCTTAGAAGAAAAACACTATAAATAAACAGTTTTACCAGGTTTATATAGCATTAAATTACATGGAATGTTAAACGAACATTTTCAACTTGCTATAGAAGAGAAGATAAGGCATAATGTTTGACAGAGCAACAAAGACGGAGTACTCAATAAACGCTTGTGTAAACAGAGAACGCTACTCATTGGGTTGTCATCATCACCCAAAGCTATCCTTGTGAGGACAAACTTCAGAAGATGTTCTGTAATTTTACTCACCTTCTTTTGTTTTTTGTTTTAATATTGAGCGAAAAGTAAGCACATAACTTCCAAAGAAATCTTCACACAATCAGCTGGAATTTCTTTCCCCTCATCGCAAATTAAACAGTTACCGTTTAATGAACTGTACTCCGTTTGCTAGGATCAATAAATGGCTGAAGAGCGAGACCACAGCAGCCAAACTGGGTCATGTTTATGTATATGATACAAAGGCCTTGCTCGTTCATCCGTCCCTATCTACTAGGCACTGCAAGGGCAAGGTAAGAGAGATTCTGTCTCTCTCTCTCTCTCTCTCTCTCTCTCTCTCTCTCTCTCTCTCTCTCTCACTCTCTCTCTCTCTCTCACCTTCCTGGTGAAACTAGTCTTTCTTCTCTTTTGTTGCCTGGCTTGTTGCAGGAATTTATGGGCCGGTCCTTCACTGTTGTCTGTAGAAATTTATATATATAATGTCAAGCAGGATGAAATCTTCCTTGTAGGGTTCTACCACTCAACATATTTTCTGATTAGTTTTTTTATTTGCTATTTTTGATGTCCAGAAACCTTCTTGCCTTTCTCCAAAACTAAGTTCATGCCTGCATGACATTTTTGCAATCTATTTATATATGTTTTCTTATATTTATAATTTTTACATTCTTTGCATAGTTTTACAAACCAAATAATTTGGTCTTTTCACAGTTGCTAATATCATGCCTTACGAATTCTCAGCCACCGTATCATTGCAGTCTTCATTTTTTTTTATGCATAACACTTCAAGCTTTATAGGATTGAGAAATTATTCTGTGCGGAGGCGGGACACAGAACGTCATCAGGAGATCAATTAGAATGCGTCATGTTAGCGGTACCTAGTCGCGGTACCAAGCAGTACCGAGCGAAGGGGTGATGTGGCACATTCTGAATTTGCCTCCGACCGGACGTTCCTCTACGTCCAGTCGGAGGACGTAATAATTGTTCATTTCACATAAGGAATAGATCGAGCTGATGACTATATCTAACTGGAATTCCCTCAATAATTATTTTAGTTTTAATTTCTATGAATTTAAAATTAATTTATGGCAATTTAAATTGTTTCTTCCTTTAATTTAATTTGATTCAACACGATGAATTCGTTGACATAAAGATGAAAATATAAAATACAAATATTTAAAATTTAAAAATATTTTAAAAAGAAGATAAAACATATTTTTAATTATTACAGAAAGTTTAAACATCCCCAAATTTTAAATAAATGTACAATCGATAATTAATTAAGTAATTAGAATAAATAATATTCATATATTTTGATAGAAATTATATTGGGATCGATGAACTTGAATATTATTAGATTGATTTTAGAATTAGTGCAATACAAAATTTTTATATGTTGCACTAATCTTAAAATAAATTCAATAATTTTTAAATTCATCCAGATACAAATTATATAAGTATATTTTAGCATATAATTTCTTTTTTACTTATTTATCTTATTCTGATTTAAAATACAAAATTATATTAGGATATTCTCAAATATTTGTCCATATAATCTGTATTTATCTTAATTATATATATATATATATATATATATATATATATATATATATATATATATATATATATATATATATATATATATATATATATATATATATATATATATATATATATATATATATATATATATATATATATATATATTTATATATAATTTCAATTAAAATTTAAAATCATGAAAATTAATAGCCTTTGTTAGAATTATTTAAAACTTAACTTAAAATATAGATCAATTTTTCACATTGCTCGAGCTCGAGCTGAAACTGAAATTTTTGATTTGAAATGCACATTTTACAGTTTGGTTCCAAACCAGAGAGGCTTGGGATAAGTTCGGTTAGCTGCAATGGAAATCGAGCAAGCAGGCAAAACAAACGGTCAAGTGCGTCAACAGCCTTTGTTTGCTACTCCTTCATCAACAACACCGCTGCCGCCGCCTCCACAAATAAGCCTTTCCCTCAAACGCCTTCTGACCATCGTGAACTGTCTACTACTGTGCCTCGGCAACGCCGGCGGACCCATAATCGTGCGCATCTACTTTCTCCACGGGGGCCATCGCCAGTGGCTCTCTGCCTGGCTCGAAACCGCCGGTTGGCCCCTCCTTCTCTTCCCCCTCTCCCTCTCCTTCCTCTATCGCCGGCACTCTAACCCATCCGCCCCCGCCGTTCTCATCACTCCTCGCCTTATCCTCGCCTCCGCCTTCATTGGTCTCCTCACCGGCGTCGACGATTACCTCTACGCCTACGGCCTGGACTTCCTGCCGGTGTCCACGTCAGCTGTTCTTATCGCGACGCAATTGGCTTTCACGGCTTTATTTGCGTATTTCATCGTGCGGCAGAGGTTCACGCCCTATTCGATCAATGCGGTGGCGCTGTTAACAGTAGGCGCGGCGATACTGGCGATGCACGCGAGCAGTGATAGACCGGCGGGAGTGAGCGTTGGTGGGTATTGGAAGGGGTTTGTACTTACGCTTGGGGCGGCGGCGCTGTACGGACTAGTTTTGCCACTGGTGGAGCTGACTTACTCAAAAGCCGGGCAGCCGGTGACTTATACGTTGGTTATGGAGATGCAGCTTGTTATTGGCTTCTTTGCTACTGCGTTCTCAACCGTCGGCATGATCATCAACAAGGATTTTGAGGTGTGCTCTGAAATGTTTTAATTTCGTGTTTCTGTGATATATTTATGCTATTTTTTTTTTAAGATTTTTATAATTTAATCGACAGAAAATTTTCATCATTTATTTTAAATAGAAAGTTTTAACTTTTAACCTTCAATTCAATTTAGGCAAAATTTTGAAAAGGATCACCGTTTAAAATTTTGTTAACATAAGAAACGTAATTAAGAACTGTTACGTCCAGGAGTAATCGCGGCAATAGAGAAATATAAAATTTTACGTCTTAACTTTGTACCAAAATCCGTCACGCAATCAGATAAGAGAGGGAGTGTAGCATTCATATGAGACAACAAGATTTTTACGCGGAAAACCCTAGAAAAAAAGAAAATACCATGGGGCCTAGCCCAATTTGTATGAATCCACTAGTATTGCAATTGATTACAAATGAGATCCTTCCTTGGGGGAAGGTCTTGACTTCATGTGCATCATATGGAGTACATTACATGGTAGGAATACAAACAATCACTGTTGACGTGTTTGTTTTGTTAGAATGGTTATAGTCTTGGTGACGGAGGTCAGGAGAACTGTAGTCGGCGGGCGATGGAGGTTATAAAGACCGTTGTCTGGCGAAGAAGGTCGGAAGGACTGTAGTCGGTGGGCGACGTAAGTCAGGAGGACTGTTGTCGGCGGGCGACGGAGGTCTGAAGGACTGTAGTCGGTGGGCGACGTAAGTCATGAGGATCGTAGTCGGCGGGCGATGGAGGTCAGAAGGACTATAGTCGGTGGGTGACGTAAGTCAGGAGGACCGTTGTTGGTGGGCGACGGAGGTCAAAAGGACTGTAGTCGGTGGGCGACGTAAGTTCGGAGGACCGTAGTCGGCGGGCGACGAAGGTCAGAAGGCCTGTGGTCGGTGGGCGACGTAAGTCAGGAGAACCGTAGTCGGCAGGTGACAGAAGGACCGTTGTCTAACAACAGAGGTTAGAAGGACGACGTCAGATAGAAGTCCAACAATTGATAGAAATCCAGCATAAGATAGATGCCCGACAAAAGTCTGACAACTGTAAGAAGTTCGACGTCGGGTAGAAATATAGCGAAGAGCAGAGGTCTGACGTAAAATAGAAGCCCGACGTAAGTCGGGGACCAGGGAGAACTCTAGCGTTACTTGGAGATCGGGCAGAGTTTCGGTGTCACTTGGAAGTCGGGTAGAATTCCGACATCACTTGAAAGTCGGATGGAACTCCGGCGTCACTTGGGCAAAATTCCGACGTCATTTGGGAGTCGGGCAAAACTCTGGCGTCACTTAGGCGTCGGGCAGAACTCCGGCGTCACTTGGGCATCGGACAGAACTCCGACAGTGATAAAATAGGAGTTTTTTCCCTCCTATCATTCTCTTCTTCTTCTTTTTTGAGGCCGCTCTTAAGAGAAATGAGAGGCTATTTATAACTTTTTGAGGATGGCATGACATGTAAATATGGGGAGGATCAAGGGCAAATATAGAGTGATCTGGATGGACGGCCGATATTGAATCCCTTTATCGTGGACCATTCATTAGACATTTGAAGGTCTTAATGATGTCGAAATTTGGCGACCTTGGCCTCGTTGGATTTTTCTTGTCGAGCTGCTCGATTCGTCTATAAGCACGTCATGTTTTAAAACCGTTTGGTAACTCAAATTGTGGTTTGAACTTTCTAACAGTGCTTTGGGTCCTTGATTTGGACCCATTTGGGCTCGGATCGAGTTGAATTTTGTGTCGTTGGATTCGTATTTTCGAGACGCTCAGTTCGATTCTAAGTTTACTGAAATCGGAGTTCAGATGATCCCAAATTTAATTTTTGAAGTTTCCAACTTGATTCTTGCCTTGAGATTCGTGTCTAATCAGGATAATTTCTTGATGACATATCAAGAACAAAAATTAAAAGATCAAAAACTCAAATTTTTTCGCTTTCTATTAAAATGCAATTATAATTTACGCTTAAGCGAAAAAAAAAAAAAGAGTTTTAAAAGAAAATGCAAATATTTTACGTTTGCTGCTAAAAGTTATATTTTTTTTTTTGGTCTTTATGTGTTTTTCTATCGCTATCCTTCAAAACTCTAAAATCTTATTTACAAATTATTTAGATTAATTAATTTTGATGTTAAATTTATAGAATTATTTGACTAAATAGGTTTCAAATTAAATTAAAACGATTGATTCAAATTTGAAAGAATTAAGTTATAATTAAATTTAGTGATGAATTTAATTTTATTTAGTTTTAAAATATATTTTTAATTGTTTTGTAACAAGAATAATATTAATATACTAATAAGTTGAAAAATGTTGTTCTATGTAAAATATTTTTTTTTATGTTATGTTATTATAAAAAATATAATATGTAATAATTTTTTTGTATATTTTAATTTGTAATAGAAGATAAAATCTATTTGCTATTAAGTTTATGTTGAGTTTTGTAATATACTGAATTTAACATTATATTTTTTTTTAATTTAATGAAGATTAATTGTTAAAATTTTTATATTAATACTTTTTTATATTTCAAAGATTTTGAAGAAATTAAAAGGTTTTTATATGATTTAAACTAAAAAGGGAAATATTTTTGAATAGGTACCGCTAAAAATTAAATTATTACTTGAAGCATAAGATAACAAATAGATTTTCTCTTCTATTACAAATTAAAATATACAAAATTATTACTGATACATCAGGCAAAAATTGTCTTCATCGGGCACGAATCTCGAGGCAAAAAGCTAGTTGGAAACTTCAAAAATTAAATTCGAAAGCACCTGAACTCCGATTTCGGCAAACTTACAGTCAAACTGAGCGTCTCGGAAATACGAACCTAACGACAACAAATTTGACTCAATTCGAGCCCAAATGAGTCCAAATCAAGAACCTAAAGCACTGTTGGAAGGTTCGAACCACAATTTGAGTTACCAAACTGTCTCCGATTTTGGTGAGCTTATAGTCGAATCGAACGGCTCGACGAGAGGAATCCAACGAGCCCAAGATCGCCGGATTCCGACATCACTAAGGCCTTCAAATGGCTGATGAACGATATATGATCAAAGGATTCAATATCAGCCTTCCATTCAACCACTCCCTGTTCGCCCCTGATCTCACACATATTTACAAGCCATGCCACTCCAGAAAAACTATAAATATAGCCCTCATTCTTCACAAGAGGGACTCAAGAAGAAGAAGGGAAGAAGAAGAGAAAGGGAAAAATGATAATCCTCTCCTCCTCAACCACCGCCGGAGCTCTTCCCGCCGCCTGAATACGCCGGAGCTCTACCGGATATTCGGGAGAACGCCAGAATTCTGCCCAACTTCCATGGGATGCAGAAATTCTTCTCAATGAACGACAGAGTTCCCTCCTGACGCTGAAACTCCGCCCAAGTGATGCCGGAGTTCTCCTCGTCCACCAACAGACGTCGGACTTCTACCCGACACATGATCTTCACTCTCTGCCATGTTTCTACCCGATGCCGGACTTCTACCGGTTATCGGACTTTCGCTAGACGTATATCCGAATATGGATTTCTTTCAATTGTTGGACTTCTACCTGACGCCGTCCTTCTGACCTTCATCGTCAAACACAGTCCTTCCAGCCTCCCTCGCAACGCAACTGTCCTTCTGACCTCCGTCGCTAGCCGACTACGGTCCTCTTGACTTATGTCGCCCGCCGACTACGGTCCTCCTGACTTACGTCGCCCACCGACTACAATCCTTCTGACCTCCGTCGCTTCAAGTAATAATAGATTTTCTCTTCTATTACAAATTAAAATATACAAAATTATTACATATTATATTTTTTATAATAAAATAACATAAAAATATTTTACAAAAAACAACATTTTCAATTTCTTAGTATATTAACATTATTTGAGTTAAAAGAATGTTTAATATCTTTTTAATTTAAATATAATTAAATTCATTATGCTTTCATGCCAATGCAATAGTCATTATCTTAGCCGGAATTAATTCGATCTGCTTCAGGCGCTGTCACGAGAAGCGGCGAATTTCGGCTTGGGAGAGACGAAGTACTACTTGGTGCTTAGTTTCGCAGCCATCTTGTGGCAGTGCTTCTTTCTCGGCGCAGTCGGGGTGATCTCTTGTGTGAACACGCTGCTCGCCGGAATCCTGATCGCCGTATTCATCCCCATGGTGGAGGTCTTGGCCGTCGTCTTCCTTCACGAGAACTTCAGCATTGAGAAAGGCATGGCTTTGGTTCTCTGTCTATGGGGATTGGCTTCTTATTCTTATGGAGAGTACCGTGAAGCGAAGGAGAAGAAGGAACAAATCGCTTCTCCTCAAGTTCAAACTTCGGCAGTTTAGATCTCTTCAGCATTCAGAAAAGCAAACAGCAATTCGATCGGAAACTTAAATTTCAAATCATTTAAGTTGAAGATGCTCATCTATAGCAAGTGATAGCGTTTCTTTTTTTAAAAAAAATGGGACAAAATTTCATCATAACATTTTTTAAGATGATTTTTTTGTAGCCTTTAAATTAATTTTAAGATAAATTAATTGC
Source organism: Dendrobium huoshanense (assembly GCA_016618105.1). NCBI lineage: Eukaryota > Viridiplantae > Streptophyta > Magnoliopsida > Asparagales > Orchidaceae > Dendrobium > Dendrobium huoshanense. The sequence continues at coordinate 18,979,963 of CM028343.1, forward strand.
ATACAAATATACTCGTAATCTATCAATACTTATACTAATTTCTTCTAGAAGTTACATGACAAGAAAGGAATACTAGACTGTGAAATCCCAGTGACGGGATGAAGAACGGAGAAAGGAAAATGGAAAGACAGATTCAGGAGCAAGAAAGACTAATACTTGTATTCTTGTTTAAGAGGATTACAGACTGCTGTTTAAATAGAAGATACAGAGTTACATTATAAAGAAAATACGAAACGGTAAATAGATTTGAGCCAATGGAGTTGTGACAGTTGTACTAACAGTCCCCCTCAAATTGAGCGTGGGATGAGCGAACGGTCAATTTGTTTCGTAGATTTTGAAATTGCTTGAGCGGGAGAGATTTGGTGAGAATGTCTGCGACTTGATCAGATGAGCTGATGTGTGCTATGTGTATTTCTCCTTGTTTGATATGCCCGCTTATGAAGTGATAATCTATCTCTATGTGTTTAGTCCGAGAATGGAAAACCGGGTTATTGGCAAGAGCGATCGCCGAAGTGTTATCGCAGAAGATCGTCGTCGGATTGGCTTGAGAGGTGTGGAATTCAGCCACGAGTCGTCGAAGCCACAAGATGTCGGAGGTGGTCGAGGAAAGTGATCGGTATTCTGCTTCCGTGGATGATTTGACAACAGTATTTTGCTTCTTGACGGACCACAAAATTAGATTCGGACCAAGAAATGTGCAGTAGCCGGTGGTCGACTTCCGGTCAATTTGATCGGCCACCCAATCTGCGTCTGTGTATGTACGAAGTTGGAGATCACCTTGAGTGATTGGTAACCCGAAGCGAAGGGTGCCTTTTATATAGCGTAGCAGTCTCTTGAGAGCATGAAAATCGCAGATTCGTGGATGATGCATCCGTTGGCATATGGTGTTGGTGGCAAAGGCTAAGTCGGGTCGAGTGATGGACAGGTACTGTAAGGATCCCGCCAGTTTCCAGAATAGAGTTGGATCAGTGAAGTCCCGTTCGTCCTGGTAGATGTCTCATTTGGACGCCATAGGTGTCGGGGATGGCTTGCATTCGGAGAACCCTGCAGTTTGAAGAAGTTCATTTGCATAGTGACTTTGAGATAGAAAATAGGAATTGGAGTTTTTGATCACCTGAATCCCGAGAAAGAGAGATACTGCACCGAGTTGTTTCAGATTGAAGGCAGAGTGAAGCTGGTTGAGTATGCCGCGGATCTTGTTCGGGTTGTTGCTTGTGATCAAGATGTCGTCGACGTAGATGAGAACGAACACGGAAGTTTGGTCTTGGGACAGTATGAACAAGGATGGATCGGCCTTGCTGTGCACAAAACCGAGTTGTTGAAGGAAGGAGGTGAACTTCTGAAACCATTGACGCGGCGACTGTTTGAGGCCGTAAATAGATTTATGGAGTTTGCAGACGTGATTGGGGTGTTGAGTGTCGATGAATCCGGTAGGTTGTCGCATGTAGACTTCTTCAGGAAGATCCCCATGTATTAATGCATTGGATACGTCGAGCTGAGATACCGGCCATTGGTTGTTGATTGCTATGGTCAGAAGGAGATGAATTGTTACCATCTTCGCGACTGGGCTGTTGACCTCATTTTTGTATGAGGTCACTCAGACTACTCTTGATCCTTAATTTAATTTTCAAATCAATTCAAAAACTCTATGATCTTTCTAGAATCTCGACCTTAGGATCTATTCTAAGTCCTAGGATCCTTCTAGACTTCAAACCATAGAATCCACCTAGATCTTAGGTCAATCAGATCAAAATCCAAGGTCCAAAGGTATTGTCCTAAAGGCATTTTCCGTTGAATTTTCAAACACTTTGAAACCCAGTTAAATGACCTCCGATTCAGAGTCTGTCAGTTTCATACTGATAGGACATGTCTCTGGAGGCAACCCTCCAAATTTGAGCCCATTCCGAGGTCTCTAACTTCAAAAACTTAATCGAAACTCAAAGGCTGTAAAACCTTCAAATATTTACAGCCTATGCCACTGGATCTGTCACTTTGAAATAAACCGCGTTAAGTAAACCGCGTCCCGCCGCCGCCAATGATTGGCATTAAATGCCGTGCCGCGGTTTCGATCCAACGCTCCCGAGAGCGCCACGTCATCCCGCCGTCACAGCGCCTCGATCCAGCGAGCCACATCGCGCCACGTGGCTCCGCGTTTTGGCTGGCCGAACCAAAACGCGCCACCTGTCCCGTTCCGCCGCCAGTTTATTAAAAATGATTTAAAATTCTTTTTTAAATCATTTTTAATTCAAAAAAAAATATATATAAAATAAAAATTTTTATTATTATTATTAAAATTAATTTTAAAGATATATATATATATATATATATATATATATATATATATATATATATATATATATATATATATATATATATATATATATATATATATATATATATATATACTTATAGAATGAAATATTTTAATCAGAATTAATGTTAATTATATTTTAACTATTTTAATTATTGAATTTTGATAAATTAAAATTTATTAAATATTACATTTAGTTTAAATTATTTTAAAATATTAAAATATTAATATTATTATCAATATGGTCAGAGATTATTTTTCTTTTAAATTAAGGTTAATTTGATATGTATATATATATATATATATATATATATATATATATATATTTAAATTAATTTAAACTTACTTAAATATTTAATTAAACATCTAATTAAACTTGATTATTTTAAGATTATTAAATGAGAGTTACTTTAAATAATACTTAATTTAGATATTATTTTAAATATTAATTAATTTTAAATTATTTAAATTCATTTAATTGCTTTAAAACCTTAAAAATTTCATATAAATTCAATTTAATTCACAAAAATTCAAATAATATATCAAAATTTTCAGAAAATTGAGAATTTTAATTTAAAACTATTTTCAAAGTTTAAAACTCAATTTATTTTGATTTATTTGAATTATTTTAAAATCCTTAATATTTAATTAATATTTAATTAATATTATATTAAATATTTTAAAAATTAAAAATTATTTTCAAATAACATTGAAAAGCCAGAGAATCTCCCAACCTTTCATAAATTATTTTTTATAATAATTTTTGGAATTATTTTAATTTAAAATATATATATTTATATGTATGGTTATATACACTTTAAAACACTTTTAAAATTATACATATATGTAAATCTTTGAACTTTGGGAGATCTCCTTTGAAGCTTTAAATATAGATTGAGCTTGTTTGAATGGAAATCAGGGGGAGTGATTAGTGCATAGTTGTGTTTCAACTATTCACTAATCAAGATTTAAGCTAAGTTGATTATGTTAGTTCTTGCATGCTTAAGGTACACACACCACTTAGATTTAGGTTCTCCTAGATTTAGGATTTGCTTGATGTGATTGTATATCGTTTATGTTAAGTTCAAGGGTTAGCAAAAACATTGATTTGAACCCATCAAACCTAGTGTCATTAAGGACAACAATTAAGGACATGTGTTTAGAGAATTTTTAATATTTCTAATAATTAGGATTCACTTCTATTTGAGTTGAAACTTCAAAAACTTGAACTTAGTGACATGTACAACCACTAGGAAAGGTTTGACTGATTTTTGAAATTATTAAGGTCCTTAATTAATTTTCTAAGTCTTAAACCCTTAATTAGCCCTTAAAACTTCAAGAAAATGTAATAAATCCATTTTAAATCTAAAAAATATGTTTAACCCCTCTAACTGACCATAATTAAACCCTCAACCAATGAAAATTAAAACCAAAATTATTTGACAGCAATTGGAACCTTAATCTAATTTTAAGTGAAAATCAATATTTAATTAATATAATTAATTAATAATTATTAAAAATTCCAAAAATGTCCTAAACACTTGGAAATCCCTCCTTAGGTTATTCCTGACCTTTGGAGCTGATTTCAAGGAGTTAGGAGCTCATTTGGAGCAAAATCACAAAAGGGCTCTCTAATTAAGCAGTTTTAAAATTCATTAAGTAGTCAAAACTTTGAACCTTCATAACTAATTCTAAAAAATTAAAATTGAGCAAACTCACTTGCATTCAACTCCTAATAAGGTGTAATATTTATTAAAAATATCAAATTCTAGAAATCTTTAATATTTCAAAAAGTCAACTTTTTGGTCAACTATAGGTCAAATCTAGTTCAAAACTTCAAACCTTTGTAATAAAATGTAGAAAAATCCGATTTCAACATACTTACCTTCTAACTGATCGTAGTAAGGTCTAGTATTTTAATAAAATACAAACATTCCAGAATTTGAACTTAATCAAAAATTCAATTTTCAACCCCTTAATTAAATGATTAAAATATTCAAAAATTCATAAAACTCAAAATAGTTCTAAAACTCCAGAAAATCTTAATTTAATGTTTAAAACATCCAACAAACCTTTTAAAACACAACAACCATCTTAAAGATGAAGTTTATTGGCTGGACTACTCCGGGCTGCGGGGCTAAGTGTCCTAAGGAGGCTGGTTCCTCGAGCCTGGTGGCACAACGCCACGAATGGATTCCAAGGGGTGTTAAACTTTAAAAATAGATTAATTATTAATTATCTAACCTTTTAAAACTTCTAATTCAACTACATTAATTTGGTTTATCGGCTGGACTACTCCGGGCTGCGGGGCTACGTGTCCTAAGGAGGCTGGTTCCTCTACGTTCGGCCACCAATGTTTTAGCGCCACGTATCATCAAGAAAAGTCGTCGACCCGACCCGCTGTTTTTTGGGTTCTCGCACGCGCATTTTTTAAAATCCTTTACGAGCCGCTAACCAAATACTGAGTTGTACCGAGTACCGAGTACCGAGTACCGAGTATCGAATACCGAGTTTTTTCTTGCAATACCGAGTACCGAGTTTTTCTAGCAATACCGAGTACCGAGTTTTTTCTAGCAATACCGAGGAAATCCTGAACAAATACTGAGTTGTACCGAGTACCGAGTACTGAGTACCGAGTACCGAGTACCGAGTACCGAGTTTTTTCTAGCAATACCGAGCAAATCCTGAGCAAATACCGAGCAAATACTGAGTTATCCTGTTCAAAAACTCAGTACTCGGTACTCGGTAAACTACAGCGTGGACGTGAGATCGGAGCTATAATCGTGAACGTGATAGGAATTTAGCTCGATCTCGGCATGATGATTCCCGAAGCAGGCAAAGATCTCGGTCTCGTTCCCCTGAACGTTCTAGAGATTATGATCGGCATAGGTAATATCTTTTTTTTTTTTTGAAGAATCATAGGTAATATCTATTATTTCAATTAAATCCTGCAAATAATCTTTAGCTTGTCCAACTGCACTATCGAACACTTTTTAGGAAATATTTTGCCATAGAGTGGTGAAAACCATACACTCTGTCATACTTCATTTTAGTAAGCCGTGAATAGCTTCATTGCCGGAAAGTGCAGTGTTGTTTATACTCGGTACTCGGTAATGGCGAGAGCTTCGCCGGTCTTAACATGGAGGCTTTCGATATTAAGGCCTTCGAGCTGGGAAACTACAGCGTGGAATTGGAAGGGAATGTCGAGCTTCTCTGCTTCTTCTGTGAGGACTAAGGCGGTTTGTGCTAGGAAGTCTCTATCCTCGCCGACGGTTGTGATGCGGAGGTGGGGCGGGCCTTCCGGCCGACGGGAAACTGCCTGGAGAAAAGCGAGCCAATGGGAAGGGTTCCGCTACGGGTCAAGTCGTCGGGCCGCGTGGTAAAGAGTAAGAACACGTGGCGACATGTTATTGGCGGCCGAAGGTAGCTCTAGGTCCGGTCAGAGGACGTAATAATTGTTCCCTAAGGAGGCTGGTTCCTCGAGCCTGGTGGCACAACGCCACGAATCAGTTAATGGCAAACCTAAATTAATCAAATCTTAAAAATCAGCAACCAAACATTTCTTATAAAATTCATTAATTCTTAAGCCTTAATCAACTTAAGCTACTTAATTATACCGGGTACCACTGGGTAACCCAGGCCTACGAGGCTGTTTACTCAGCCCCAAGGAAGGTGAAATAAACTTCACGGCCTCGGTGTGAAACAAAGGTGGTTTCCAAAAAAAAAAAAATAATTAAATAATTGATTTTAAAAGATTTAAAATATTAATATTTAAATTCTAATTAAAAATCCCTTAAGCCTTTCAACCAATCGAACTTGAAACAACTCTAATTAATAATCCTATTTAGGATACATCAAAACCACACGACCTACCTCACACACTTTAGATGTTGTGTTAGGATCACTGACTCTAGTTTTAGGATAGGTCGGTGTTTTACTTTTTCTGTTGTGTGCCGGATTTTCGTAGCTTTCACTGTATGCTGTTTGCTAGTGTAGAATTGTTATGTTTATTTACTTGCTTTCTGCACTCTGTGTTTGATTGTGCGTTAGACCTACCCATAGGCTAGGAACGAAATATATATATTTGTGCAATCTTATGCAGGTGGCCATGCTCATACAAGGAGCTAAAATAAAAAGGGGGCAGTCATAAAAAAATAATATAACTCTTTGCACAGGTACCTGCCGCGCTTAAAGACCCCCTTTTTAAATAAAAAGAGCATGGCCAAGTGTGGCTAAAAAGTGCATTTTAATTTTCTATATTATAACTGCTTGGGATTGAGTATATAATTGTTGATTATTAGGATAACCCTGCAGGATCGAGTCTAGATTTTCTTTTTTAATTGAGATGTAAATTTGATTGTATAAAGGTTGTAATTGCTTAAAAATGATTTGAATTTGGGAAATTTGATCCAACTTGATTTCCAAAGAGGTGAAGACATCCCTAAAGGGGAGAGTCTTCTTCCATTTGGAAATCAAATTAGGATCTCCTGCAAGTATCCAAAGAGGAAAGATAACACCCCGATCAAGGGGGAGTTTCTTTCCATTTGGATATCCTGAACCGACGAATCGAGATGTTCGTGAGAAGATGAAGGATTGAACAACGAGGAGAATCCCAAGTCTCAAAATCATTTGATTTAGGATTAGAAATCCGGGTTGTAGTTAGTGGTGCCCGGCCACTTTAATTTATTGTAATTTTTGAGATGTAATAATGAGTGGCACTTGCCATATGGACATTCAATTTGATATATTTAATTGATTTCGCATTAGAACTCCTGCTTTTCTAGTCTTTTTACTTGCATGCCGTATTTGATTTGACCTGGAATTCGAATTTAGGCTCTTAGGGGTCTGTCAAAATTCTTCTACTTTAATTAAATAAAATTTTTAAGATAAGATAGAAACTCTAAACGGTCCTAAGAAGTAAGCTCGGACTCGCCGAGGGTTTTTCATGCATTCATATTGTACTTTCTCAACCTTGTTAGGCATCTCCCCGCCTGCGGGTTCTGGCAGACCACCTGGCCTATGAGGGTGCCGATCTGTCAAGGGGATGTTATGCAATCTCTAGGGAAAAACCTATTTTCTAAGCCAAAATTTTTAAACTGCTACATATAAATTTTGCATTCAATCGAGTCAATTAGCATGCATCGCATTAGCAACAAATTTAAAAGAGTCTAATATTTAATTGCATTACTTAGACATCGAATACCCAACATAAGTCTAAGGGGTCAATTAAGGATCTGCTCTAGATGTCGACCCTGTTCCTTATACTTTTCTAAATAACGTCCCTACCACTCAACATTAAAAGACCGGACTCATAATTTTAAATCGTTTAGGTGGTTTAGCTGGCTCCCCAATCCAGGCCGGGGTAAGACCAGATTCGCATTGCACTAGCTAGGTTTCGGGTCACTTTTTAGTGCCCAATTTAGACTTAGGTTCTGAGGCTGGCTCGGGCCATAAGACCTCAATTTTTCGGGAATTGAATCCCAACTTTCTAATAAAATTGATCACTTAAACTAAACATCGCTTTCAAATACGAGCCTAACAATTAGAATTAGTTGGAGTGTTTTCTGAATTATTTCAAAATCTTAAAAACATTCCCTACTCCTCTTCCTTTGACCCCGAAAATAAGTTTTCAATCTTGAACCAATCCCATTTGAAATTCCTACCACTTGTTTCCTTTGGTATCGATCTTTGAAAATCCTAAATAAAATTTCTACCGCTATTTTAATCGAGAGTTTTCGTAGGAAATTCCGATTTTCTACGATGTAATTAACTATGAGGGCTTGCGCTCGTAGGAGATTTAGAAACCCAGATTTAATTTTTCAAAAATCAAAAATATTTCAAAATCTTTAATTAATTATTTTTGGGAAAAATTCAAATTTCAATGATCGTTAACTCTATTTTCAAACGATCAATAGCGATTGATAACTTCTTTCCTTGGAGAGATATATCAATTTCTATTGTAATTTTGATTACGAAATTAACGATCCCTTATCCGAATTATTATAGTTAAATGATCGATTGAATGCCATTTTGATCTTTCGAGACCATATGTCATTTTTCCCTTGAGTTTGACTACGATAATTCGGATGAATTTAAAATTCTGAAATTCGAACCCATTAGGGAACGATATGTTCGTCTTTCGAGGCGATATATTGTTCATAATAGAGTGTTCAATTTCAAAATTCCAAAATTAAATAATCCCAAAGATAATTAAATATTTTTCAAAATTATATATACATAAATAAATATTTTTAATCAAAACATGGGCTGAAAGTCTCGGTGTAATTTACATTGAACTGCTGAGAGCAGCCTAAAGCCACTAGACGAGCTTTGTATCGGTCGATGTCACCATTTGGTTTCAGTTTTGTTTTGAATGTCCACTTGCAGCCAATGACCGGTGTATTAGGTGGAGGAGGGACAAGGGACCATGTCCCCTGCTGCTAAAGAGCTAAATAATATGAGGACATGGCAGCTCGCCAGTGCTCATATTTAGATGCTTGAGCATAGGATGTCGGAGTGTGCTCTGTTGTTGCAATCACAGATAGATCAAAAATATGTTTTGGTTTTGTGATGCCGGAGCGTAATCTTGTCTGCATATGATGTTGTATGGGGGCGGGAGCACTGGATGGAGACTCCATGTTGTGAGACGTAGTGTTGTGGGATGTAAGAATAGTGGTTTCGGGTTGAGGAGGGAGAGCGTTCTAAGGAGAGGTTGCACAGCAGGTAGCACGGTGGAAGTTGGCACAAGTGTTAGAGGGGAGCTGAATGTTGGAATGGTGGATGGTGTGGGCATCACGGGTTGTTGATTGTATGGAAAATGGTCTTCATAAAATTTAACATGACGTGAGATGTAGAGCCTGTTGGTGGTAGTATTAAGACACAGGTATCCCTTGTGTTGTGTGGAGTAGCCTAGGAAGACACAGGCTTGAGAGCGAGATGTGAGCTTGTGCTGAGCGTACAGTCGGGTCCACGGAAAACAGAGGCATCCAAAAGTTCAAAGATGATTGTAGTTTGCTTGGTGACCATGAAGGTGTAGGTAGGGAGTTTGATTTGCGATGGCAGAGCTTGGCAGTCGGTTAATAAGATAATTTGCCGTCGAGATTGCTTCTGCCCAAAACTGAATGGGAAGGTGGGCCGCATGAAGTAGAGTGCGTGTGAGTTCAAGAATATGCATGTGCTTCCGTTCAACGACGCCGTTCTGTTATGGTGTGTAAGGGCAAGAAATTTGATGAGCAATGCCATGTTGAGTGAGATAGTTTCGAAACGTGGTGCTCGTGAATTCGCCTCCGCCGTCCGTGCGGAGTGTGTTAATCGTGGTACCAAAGGTGTTCATTATGAGTTTATGAAAAAGTAAAAATTTATGGAATGTTTCATCTTTAGAGTGCAGTAAGTATATCCAACAAAAACGTGAAAATCATCTATAAAAACTACATAGTAGCGAGAGCCATTCATCGACGAGTTTGGCACCGGGCCCCAAACATCGGAGTGCACTAGCTGAAACATCTTTGTACAAGAAGATAGGCTAGTAGTAAATGGCTGTTTGTGACTCTTTGAAACGTTGCAGGAAATACAAGGTTCTAAGGAAGATCTACAATGATGAACATACGGAACAGATTTAGCTATTTCTTGAAGAGTGCGAGAGGATGGATGGCCGAGTCTTGAATGCCAATGAGCGGAGGGCAAGGAGGAGGCCGTCAAAGCGACTTCATCAGGTGCGGTGCGAGCCTTGAGACGGTAGAGTCCATTGTGTTTGCGACCTTGGAGAAGAGTTTGATTGCGTTGCCGATCCTTTATGAAAAATTCATTAGCTTGAAAACAAATTGAAACATCGTTGTCTGAAGCCAAACGAGAGACTGAAACTAAATTATGAGCAGCAAGTTTTGGGACGTGTAAAATATTGCATAAATGAAGCTTACGATTGGACTCAGGTATGGGTAATATGCCTTGACCCGAGTTGTGGATGGGAAGAGTATGGTTGTTGGCGATTGATACAGTCACTGCCTTGATATGGCGTGAGTTGCTGTAGATTTGAAGCGTCGGCGGTGAGATGGGAGGAAGCCCCGGAGTCCAAGATCCAATATGTTGTTGAGGAATAATGTTGTTGAACGGTGAGAGCTTTGGGATTAGACGGTGGGGCGTAGTTGAGGTTGCATCGGTGCCAGCAGTTGAGCGCCGTGTGTCCAATTTTCCCACAAATCTGACAGTTGGGTTGGTTGGACGAAGTCTTGCCTGAGGTCGGAAGTTCGGTCGACTGTTGGTGGCACGGTGTATAATTCTTGACTCGTTGTTTGCTCGATTTTCCTTGGCCTGAGTAGTTTCGATTTGAGAACATTGCCAGAACTTCCGCATTTGATGTGTCTTTAAGCTGCTGATGTTGCAAATTAATTTCTTCGCTGCATAGCAAAGAATAGAGGTCATCAAGAGAGATAGGTTGTAGGGAAGTTCTTATAGCGGTTTTGAAGGCATTATAGGTGGAAGGGAGGCCGTTCAGAATGTAGAGAACTATGTCTTCGGTATCGACGACGGATCCTGCCGCTGCGATGTTGTCGACTAAGATCTTGATTTGATCAAGATACTGCCGCATGGTGCGGTCCCGCATTTGGATTTGATGAAGCTCGTTCTTGAGCTGGATTACGCGAGAGCGATTTGTTGGTTGAAGTCGGCGTTCAAGGGTCATCCATACGTCGTGAGCAGTGCCTAGGAGATGACGTACGGTAGGATGGATGGAGAGATGGTTGAGAGAAGAGCTGATACAAGATTGCGGTCGACTAGAGTCCAGATTTTGTGTTCTGTTGCGGCAGAGACCGGTGGGCGGTTTTCGATCCCAGTGAGGTGATATTCAAATCCATTTGCGGAGAAATGTTGGAAGAGTTGCAAACGCAAGATCACGTAGTTTTCAGAGATCAATTGAGTAGGAACAAGATTCTTGATATTTGATACCAAGAATTTGAGAGAGGGAGGAATGACAAATTCAGCGATTGCATCGGAGGTAGAAGAAGCCATGCGGTGGGACGCCGTCGATCCCTGTTCAGCCATGGAGTGGTCTTGATTGCTGTAGAGCAGTTATGCTCTGATACCATGTGAAATCCCAGTGACGGGATGAAGAACGGAGAAAGGAAAAATGGAAAGACAGATTCAGGAGCAAGAAAGACTAATACTTGTATTCTTGTTTAAGAGGATTACAGACTGCTGTTTAAATAGAAGATACAGAGTTACATTATAAAGAAAGTACGAAACGGTAAATAGATTTGAGCCAATGGAGTTGTGACAGTTGTCCTAACATAGACTTCATGATTCAGGCCGTGTATATTGTAACGGAGGTGTTAAAATTTGCACGTTCGCTGCTTATTTTTGGCAACCAAAATACCTCTCCCCCAGTATTGTAATACCACGATCTGCTCCAGAATCGTCCAGGACGATCTGGGATCGTCCTGGGACGATCAGTGAAGTTCAGCTCCAGAATTTGCCCAGTTTTGCTCCAGGTGCTGTTCTGCAGGCATCGTCCAGGCCGATTGGCACTGTAGAAAATATCGTCCAGACAACAGCCCTGAGTGGAGACCAGGCCGATCCATTTGGTCGGATCGTCCCGGGACGATGTTGCGATTGGCCGGGCCGATCTGTGTATTATAAAACTGATTTCAGCTCATTTGAAGAGAGAGAAAATCAAAAAAATAAATATCTGATTTACTGTTCTGAGGAGAGAGAAAAAGAAGATTTTGGAAAAGTTGATTTCGGGAAGACGCGGAGCCGTTTTCGTTCGAAGTGACTGTTGAGGAAATTGCTGTGCACGAGGTAAGGCACATTCCGACTTTCTCAATTTTCAGAACCGTCGAGTTTGGCGGTATTATCTGTCCGGAATTGATTTTTATTCGTGATTTTCGTCCGTATCTTTTTACCGGTTCAGTTTTTACCGCGTAAGTTTCTGTATATCGTTGCCGTGCCGGGTGTGCACGTTTTGACTATATTTTGAAGATTTTTGTCCGGGTGTTTTTGATTCGACTGTGTTTTTAGTCGACCGGATTTTTCTGTGAAATTGGAATTTATCTGTGCAGTAGAATAAATGTTCTGAAATGTTGATATCTATATTCTGTGCGAATTTGGTAAATTTTGATTTTCAGGAAAATTGTGTAAATTCTGTATACTGCCGTTGTGCTGTCCGATTTTTGGGTAACTTCTGATTTGTCCGGATTTTCTCTGAATTGATATGCTATCTGTATATGCTATAAAAAGGGAGTTATAAGGGGCCTGGATCCTATGAGATTCAGTTAGTGTCTGGGAATTCTGAAATGAGCTCAATATGAAATCTGATATCTGTTCTGTTCCGGATCCGAGGAAATCTGTTTAGGTGCTATAAGCACTATATATGTATTCTGGTGCTATAAGCACATCTGATCTGATTCTGGTGCCGTGAGCACAAAAGGGAGGCATAAGGGGCCTGGATCCTATGAGATTCAGTCAGTGTCAGGGAATTTAGCTATGAATTACATAATATCTGATATGTGATATTCTGATATGATCTGTACGATTCTGATTCTGTTATCTGATATGTCTGATCTGTTCTGTTTCTGATTTGATACGACTTCCGTTTCTGTACAGTTCTGTTTGATGTGATATCTGTCCGAATCTGTTTTGATTTCTGTACGGATTTGTCTGATGTGTTGTTTTTGCAATTCTGAGGATTTTGATTGGAGGTTTGTTGCTTTACTGAGCTGTTGAGCTCACCCTTGCTTTCTGGTGGTTTTCAGGTTCTGTGAAAGGGAAGGAAGTCCAGGACTAGATTTCAGAGTCTGATCAGTTTAGGTACTTTTGTACTTTTGATTTTTGTACAGTCATGGCTTTTCTTTTCTGTCTTTCTTTCTGTCTAAAAGCCATGTACTGTATTTGTAGATGATTGTTTTGAGGAAAATGAAATCAGATAGATGTTTAGTTCCGCTGCATTTGATGTTTTAGTAGCTCTGTGTTTGTTTGTCTGTTGAATTAAATATTTGGAAGATTCAGTTCCGAACCAAATTCCAAAGCTAGATCCTGGTTAGCTATACTCGTCGCGATCCGGCGCGCGTCGCGATCCGTCTCGTCTCGGGTCGGGTCGTGACAAGTATGCTGTGTTATGTTGTTCTCTGATACTAGAAAAAGGCGTTACTATCCTTCCTCTTTGCTGGGGCATGGTCTCCCAGCAAAGATGTTGAACATCATAATGTTGGGGGAGATTATGAACAATTAGATAATGTTAATGATTCTTCTGAAGATCCTTTAAAAAAATAGATGACCTTAGTGATTGTAGTCTCTTAAAACAATGAGTCGGAATTGCTTTTCTCCTTAAGAGGCATTTGTAGGAGCAATAAACAAAGAAAATCAAAATAAATTTTCCACCTTATGAAAGAAATTCATACCTATCTTTTCATTTTGATGTGGAGGATCTTCAATGAACTTATCCTGGTGGATATAGTTATGCTGACCTAAGGGATTCAAATGTTTATCAATGCTATTATTATGTGGATATCACATCTTTTTCTCATGTTTTCATGTTTAATGAATATTATAGAAAATTTTGGAATCACTTTTTCACATTAACTTGACTAATATTGATAATATTGGTTTTTCTTAACAAGTCCTCCAAAAGGCATTATCTTGTTTTCTGCCTTGTGTTAATCTACTAGTCGATCAGGAAAGAAAGAATTTTATTTTGCTATTCTAATTTAAATGTAACAAATCCAAGTATGTTGATTTAAAAGTAAAATTCTTCAAAGTTTTTTCTTTTGTTGAACAAGATGCTACAATCATCTTATTTAAAATGCATTTTATATCAATGCAATGATAACAAACTTGCACAACTTTTCACTATGACTCGTGAAGTTTGTAGCAATTGCATATTTTTATTTATGTAGCATTTCTAATGCAAAGCAATTGAATGATAAAAGCACAAAACTTAATAATTCAAAAATTATTCAGATAATCATATATAAATACCTTGTTGACATGTTGTTATGAATTGAAAGTTAGTAATATATTGTTTTTATTGTGTTTGTCAATATACGAATGCTAATGTGCATAGAAAAGATTTGCTACTACAGAATCAGCGCATCTAATAAAGTACAAATGTCAATATTTTATTGGAGTCTGAATATAGAGCTACGTTTGGATCCTGTGCAGAATAATTCATCCGCACTCACGGCAGCTCGTGCTGCCTAACAAACCATCCTTTGATTTCTTATATAAGCACACCACTTCACTCTGTAAAAGGTTAATAATGAAATACAGAAGACGGACTTGGATGGGCCTTCAAAATTTGGTTTATAAGGAGAGATCCAAGAACACCGGGTTTTTGGGTTAGAGAGAGAAGCTCTGGGTTTTTAGGGTTTTGGCGCGCTTCTTCTCTTCCCGCGGCCGTCTGGCCGTCATGGCTGGCAATCTGCTTCATTTTCCCCCGCTTCCTGGTAGCGCTTCTTTGTTAGGTGCTGCTCCTTCCTCCGCTCCCCCAGCTCCTTCTTATGCTAGCAATCTCTCTGCTCCCCCTCCTAATCGCGAGGAGTGGCCGATGTCCTTCGTCAACCCGACCTTAAAACTTTCCTTTGCTGCTTCTGAGCTTTCCGAAGGTAAAGATTTGTGGGATCTTTGCCTTGTGGGCTACTCTTTGGGTCAAAGACCGTACTACGAAAGACTTCTCACGGCGATGAACAAGGCGTGGAAGCTAAAAGGCTCGTTCTCGTTGCTTTCCCTAGCTGATGATTTCTTCCTTCTGAAGTTCACTTCCAGTGAAGATTTTGATATGATCTGGTCAGGAGGACCTTGGTTTCTCCTTGGCAAACCGTTCTTCCTTCAAAAATGGAATCCGAAGTTCCAACCTAAACGAGATGAAGCTGCCTCTATCCCTCTGTGGATCAAGATTCTCAACCTTCCACTTGCTCTCTGGACGCCTTCAGGTATCTCGAAAATCGCAAGTTACATTGGCATTCCTCTGTATGTGGATTCTCTTACTGCCAAAAGAACACGTCTTACCTTTGCACGTGTGTGTGTTCAAGTTGACAAAAATTCGGTTTTGCCTGACGAAATTCCATTGGATATTGATGGTGATGATTTGGTTCTCAAAGTGGTCTATGACTGGAAACCGTCGAAATGCGATGGCTGCGGATCTATTATCCACCCTTATGCTCTGTGTCCTTCTAACCCTACTCCCAAGCCTTCTCTTCCCCCTAAACCGGCTTTTAGAGGTAGGAGCATGAGTCGTGCTCCTACTGCTAGAGGCAAAAGATCCCCTTCTCGGCCCAAGGCTACTCCTCCGGTTATCCATCCTCCTAATATAAATTCTGCTACTACATCCCAACCCCTTCCCACGTCACTTCCTCCTCCTCAACCTGCTTCAGACCAGCCTCCTTCCACAGAAATTGCCACTGCTCCTCTTTTTTCCCCTCCTGACAATACCACTTCACTCCCCAATCTGAATTTACCACATGAAGAATCTTCCTCTTCGGGCCAACCCCATCCTCTTCTCCTTCTTCGTCCTTCGCAAGTGGTTCTTGCTAACAGCTTTGCCTCTCTCCCTGTTCATAATTTGGTTAACCTGGAAGAGGATAAAGAAGATGAAGTTTATTCTTCCTCTGCTTTTTCAGAGGAAGTTCTTCCCCCCTCCTCCTCCACCAAAGCTCCCCAGCCTATAGCTAACCCTCCTTCTAATTCCGCCTCCTCCAATGACAAAAAAGCAAAGCCAAAAACGGCCAAAAAGGCCAAAAAACCCAAGTAACTCATGTCCTTGCCCGCTATCGCTGCTTGGAACGTTAGAGGGTTTAACAACCCGACCAAAACCAAGTTGTGTAAAGATCTCATAGCCACTTACAATCTCAAAATGCTTTGTATTCTTGAAGCAAAAATTCACAACTCTGTCTCTCATGATCCCTGGTTTCTCTTCTCTCATTCTCTGTTTCACAATGAAGAAAGTTATGATAATTTTTCTTTCTCCAATCCCGGTAGAATTTGGCTTAAATGGGATGCTTCCCAGGTTAAGTTCTCTCCTCTCTTTACCTCTTCTCAAGTTGTTCATGGTATTGTGGAAGCTGGGTCTCTTCCACCGATTTTTCTGTCTGTGGTTTATGCAGCTAATGAGTTGGCTGATAGGAGATTGCTTTGGGAGGATCTCTTGAACCTTCCGGTGGGGCTGGATCACCCGTGGGTTGTTATGGGTGACTTTAACTGTTGCCGGTTCGAAAGGGAAAAAGCTGGTGGGAATCCTCTGTCTGCTGATCGTTTAGGGGAGCTTAATACCTTTGTATTTGATTCGGGTTTGCAAGATCTGGCTTCTGTGGGGTTGTTTTTTACCTGGAATAACCATAGGACTGATTATCCTATTCACATTAAGCTGGATAGGATGCTTGTTAATCATGCTTTTCTTGATCTTTTTCCTGCTGCTTTCTATAAAGTGGATCCTCCCACTGGCTCTGATCACTCACCTCTTATTCTCTATGCTAATCCTTTGAAACGGAATTTCTCAAGGTTTATGTACAAGGATTTTTGGGCTAACATGGATGGGTTCTGGACTGAGGTGCTTAAAGCTTTTGATAGGCAGGTTTCTGCTAGCCCTATCAATTTTCTTTATGACTGTTTAAAGCTGCTTAAAAGGGGTATCCGTGGAAAAAACTGGAGCTCTTCCAATTTCTTAGCTAATGGCATTTTGGAATTGAAAAATATTCATCATCGTTGTATTTCTGATATCCAGACTGATCCTTTAAACATCTCTTTAAACATTTCTTTGAAGGATACTAAGGATCGGTTAGCTTCCTTACAATCTGACTGGTATTCTTGGATTTCTCAACGGGCCAAAGCTTACTGGCTTTCCCAAGGGGAGGACGACCTTGGCTTCCTTTATGCCAAAATTAGATCCAGGAAGAACCGGAATACTATCAATGAACTTGTCACTCCAACTGGTATCCTCACAACACATGAAGATTTAGCCCAAGCTCTTATCTCTCACTTTAAAGAGCTTTATAATCCCACACCTCCACTTTTGGTTGATGGCTATAACATTCCTACTGGCAACAAAATTCCTACTCATTTAATCTCTAATCTTGTCACTCAGGTGACTAATGTGGAGATTAAAAAAGTGGTCTTTGATGGGGAATCCTCTTCTGCTCCTGGTCCAAATGGGTTCTCTTTTGGGTTCTACCAAAAAACTTGGCATATTGTTGGTTACCATGTTTGCAGGGCTGTCAAACATTTTTTTTCTACTGGTATCTTGCCTCGTGGGGCTAAAGCCACTGTGATTACTCTTATTCCTAAGGGTACTCACTCTTCCTCTATTTCTGACTACAGACCTATATCCTTATGTAATGTGTTCTACAAAATTGTGGCTAAAATTCTTTCTAATAGGCTTAAACCCATTCTTCCCTTGATTATTCACGATAGCCAATCGGGATTTATTGCCAAGAGGTGCTCGACTGATAATGTCATTCTTGCTTCTGAAGTTCTGAGGGATTTCAAGAATCACAATAATTATTTCTGTGCCAAGCTTGACATTAAGAAAGCTTTTGATACTGTTTCTCGCACCTTTCTTATCAACAGAATGAGGCAAAAAGGTTTTCCGGATTTGTTTATTAAATGGATTAAAGGGTGCATTATGGATGTTCATTTCTCTATTTGCCTAAATGGGGCCTTGGAAGGTTTTTTTAATTCTGATTCTGGTTTGAGGCAAGGTTGCCCTCTCTCACCTCTTCTTTTCTGCATTGTCATGGATGCTTTATCCTCTTGCCTTGATGCTTTTGGTGGTTTTCAGGGCCTTCAAATTTATGACACTAATATTAACCATCTCATGTATGCTGATGATTTATTAGTTTTTGGGCTGGCCACCTTGGAGAATGCTTCCTCTCTTAAGGGAATCCTTAAGAATTTTGCTGATGCTACTGGTCTTAACATTAATCCCATTAAGAGCTCTCTGCTCTTCTCTAGGGGCTGCATTCAGATTCAGTCTGTTACCACTTGCCTTGGGATTTCTAATGTTGAGGAGCCAATCTCTTACCTTGGCATTCCCATATCTACATCCAGACTCAATTATTCTCACTTCCAACCCCTTTTGAGTAGAATTTCTACTCTACTTGCGGGTTGGAAAGTTAAATTCCTTTCTTTTGCAGGTAGATTACAATTTCTCAAGTTCACTATTGCCAACACTATTGCCTATTGGATTCGTGGTGCTGTTATTCCTAAAGCTTGTCAGAAGTTGATCTCTAAACTTTGCTCCAAATTCTTATTTTTTGGGAACATTTCTGATAAAAAGCTTCACTTAATTTCTTGGAAGTCTGTTACCCTTCCGAAATACAAAGGGGGTTTAGGTCTGCCTTCTTTTGACTTCCTATATCACAAAATGGCCACCTCCTTTCTCTTTAGGATATTCAACAACAGCACATTAATTGGTAATTGGTTCAAGAGGAAATTTGATTCTCCATGGAAAAATCCCCCAAACCAGGCCTCCAAGTTTTGGAAGTTGATTTGCACGGTGGCTGCCTCTATTTTACCTTCTATTTCTCTCTGGGTTCACAAACACTGCAACCTTTCTTTCCTTTGGGATCCTTGGTGCAAGAAGAAAGCGTTAGCTGACCTCTACTATATTACCAGATTCTCTCATTTTCAGGTTAATAGCTTTATTCAGGATGGGGTGTGGTCTTTACCTGATGGTCTCCCCACGGACATCAGGTCTGATATTAATGGCATTGTTATTTTAGATGACCACCCTGTGATTACTTGGAATGGTTCCTCCTCCCCTTTCCCCCATCCTAAGAAAGTTCTGGCTGCTTTTCACGAGGCTACTGATGATGTATCTTGGTTTAATTTCATATGGCATAAAGGGCATGCTCTTAGATATGCATCCTATGCTTGGATGGCTATCTTGGGCAAGTTAAAAACTGCTGATAACTTACTTCACCGTGGCATTCAAGTGTCGATGCACTGCTCTTTTTGCATGAACTCGCTGGAAACTCACCACCACATTTTCTTTGAATGTGATTTTTCCTTCTCCATTCTTAATATGCTGTTACCTGATACCAAAAAGTTCTATCTTAGGCCTTATCTATTACAGGTCTACAATTTTTTTGACAATATTCAAGGTTATAGTAGGAGGGATAAGTTTTTCTGTTATATTACTATTGCCACTTTGATTTATTTTACCTGGAGGGAAAGGAACAACCGTAGATTTGCTAATGTTTGGAGATCACCTTCTGATGTGAGTCTTGATGTTACTTATGCTGTTCGTGCTAAAGTTTCTCATTGGAATGGGTTTGAGGCCCTTAAGGTGAAGTTTCCTCAAATTCTGGGGTGAGTTTTGGTGGTTTTTTCGGCTTCTTGTGAAATGGATTTGAGTTCTGTTATTTCTGCTGCTGGGTTGATTTTCTGGCTATGGTTAGCCTGTATTCTTGGTTACAATTGGTATCATCCTGGCCTATTCTTGAGTTCTTGCGGCTTTTTGAGGTGGTTACTATTGCTGGAGGTGCTGATTGGTGGTTATTGCTGGCTCAACTGGATGGCTTCCTCTGTTATGGGACACTTCTTTATTTCCTCTGTTCTCTTGATCTGCTGCTTGGGGGAGAGATTGGTTTTAATCAGGACGATGATGAAGCTCCATTCGATGTCCACTGCTTGTATCCCCTTGGATGGTCTTCGGGCAACCAGGGGTCTTTTATTATCTGAGTCCTGGTTAAACTTATTGGAGCTCTATTTGGGTTTCTGGTTTCCTTTATTACCTTCCTGTTCTGCTCTGTTTTGCTTCCTTTTTTCTTTAGCAGGTCAAGATTTTTGCTACTCTTCTTGGACTTATGGGAAAAGCTTTCCTGACTCCTGCTTGGCGACGTATACTCCGTATCCGATTACTTTTGCTCTGAGGATCCTTCTGCTGCTTCTTCTTATATCTGGCTATCCTCAACTTTTGGATGTATTTACTTGTTTTTGGTTTTGTTTAGCATTGGGGGGGTATAGTTGTGGTTTATTGGGGACCTTTATAAGTTTTTGCTCTTGCTTATGAAGGTTTTTATTTTGTTCTTTACCTGTAATCATTTTTACTTGTAACTTGTTTTCTTAATATATGGGCTTTGGCCCCAATTTTTCCCAAAAAAAAAAAAAAATACAGAAGACCTCTATTATGTTTCTTCCTTCTTTTATCTTTATCACTTCCCTGCTTTTCAGGATACTCAATATGGAGCTTCTTGTGTTTCTCTTATCTGATTTTATCCGAACATGCTGATTTGAGTCCAGGGCTTTCTGCCCACTTTTTAGACTTATTGGCATTTTTTAAAGAAGATTGGACATTTGGAAAAGTAAGATGGGGAGCAGGCAATTATACGAGTGACTTGATCTTCAGAGTTAGGGGAGGCATGTGAGCCATATTTAAAGAAAAAAAATTGTTTAGATTAATTCATTTAAATAAAATGTCAATGCTATTTTAAATATAATTTTATTTCTAAATATTTTTATTTAAATAAAGCAAAATTGGCATAATAATTTGTTTTTTTTAATTTAAGATACAATATGAAGTCATAATAAATAATCAAAAAATAAAAATAATTTTTTTTTTTTGTGATAATTATATAGGCATCAGTTGGATGTCTTCTTTGAAAGATCCGCAGTCTTGATGGCTTCAATTTTTGTATGCACAGGGATATTATCAATAATATAATTTTATCATAAATAAATAATTCATTTAAATATTATTTAATAATATATAATAATTATTTCATCCCAACCACCACTTCCTACTCATCCAATGAAGAAATTATTATGTGCGGAATCCGAATACATTTGGAGGCAAATCTGGTTGCGCCACGTCACCGGATGCACTGGGCCCCGGTGATGTGGCATGCCCGAATTCGCCTCCGAACATGTTCGGATTCCGCACACAATAATTTCTCCTTCCAATGACAGCCAGATTTAAAACTGGCTCTCTTAAACCTAGACAAAGGCTAAATCTCCTTCATACACATCCATCCTGATTCCTCTTTGCAGCCAGAACCAATGAATAACTCTGAGGCAATGAAATTTCCTCAATAGAGGAAAGCTATGGTAGAGGAATTCTTTGCATTACAAAAAACAAGACATATGGTAACTTGTACCACCTCCTTCTAATACTCCTATACTAGGCAGCCGTTGGATATTTAAAACAAAATACCAATTTAATGGAACAATTGCAAGGTTTAAAGCAAGACTTGTTGCGCAAGTCAACCACCAATAGTACGACATCAATTATCTTGAAATGTTCAGTCCGATAGCTAAGTTCTTCACTATAAGAATTCTTCTAACTTTTGCATTTGTCAACAAGTGACAACTACATCAATTGGAAGATGATAACTCATTTTAATCATGTTTGTCAACTTAAGAAAGTTATATACGGACTCAAACAAGCATTAAGACAATGGTTTAATACCTTTTCTAGCTATTAGAATATAAAGCTATCAGTGTATTTACTGTTATGCTTATTTACTTCTTTTGCCATCTGTTTTATATATATGTTAAAGGCCTATGTACTCTACTGTTTTATTCTAATAACATAATTTCTTCTGTCTTTCCGATTCCGTCTTTCTCCCTGTCTCTTCTTCTTTCTTTCTGCATTTCTTCTTCCAAGCTCTCATGGTATCAAGAGCCTCTATGGGAGATCAAGACTCAGTGGAAGTTCTTCCTCCCTCCTCCTCCCCCTCCGATCAAACCCCCACCACGTCCAACCACATACATCAGCCTCTCAAATTCCTTGTCTCCAACATCAAGAACCTTGCTCCTCATCCTCTTACGACGGAGAACTACCCAATTTGGTGCGTTCAACTTCTCCAGCAATTCACAGCAAACGGCTACGCCAGACATCTCACCGGCACCGTGAAACCTCCCTCCGACCCGACTTCTGTCGAGCATGCTCAATGGCTCCTCGTCGACAGCAACCTTCTCTCCGCGCTCTTCTCCACCATCTCGCAACCAATTCTTCCATACATTATTACCTCCACCACTGCCCACTATGCGTGGACCGTTTTTGAACGCCGGTTTCAACCCACCAGCTGCTCCAGGGTAATGCAACTCAAGAACGAGTTATACCGCGTCCAAATGAAGGATCTACCTATGCAGTAGTACCTCACTCGCATTAAATACATTGTGGATAACATCTCCGCTTCCGGCTCACAAATCGACCCGGAAGACATTATGCTCCATATTCTAAATGGTCTTCCACCCCATTTCAATTCCTTCAAGTCTACAATTCGAAACTCCCTTCTCCCAATTGATCTTGACACGTTCTACTCCATGCTGTGCAATGAAGAAATTCATTTACAGCATGAACAAAATTAAGAACACAACACCAATGCTTCCGCCACTGCACTATGCGCCGCCTCCACAAACAATCCTCGATGCCGCAACAATAATGTTAAATGCTACGGCAAAACCAAGAACCCGTAGACTCCTCCTGCCACACCGACGTATACCTACAACCCTCCCACCTCCCAGAATTCAGCAAAACCAATGTGCCAAATCTACGGCAAAACAGGCCACGTCGCGCTGAACTGCTGGCACCTGTGCAATTTGAAATATGCCCATACTGATTCTCGTCCGCCTCGAGCTCTTCTAGCCACTCCTAACACTGCCGCAAACCAAGACTGGATTCTTGACACAGGCGCCTCCGCTCATCTCACTCCGGATGCCTCCCATCTCTACCACCCGACGGCCTATCTTGGTTCGGACAACGTCTCCACTGCCAACGGCTCAACGCTTCCTATACATAACGCCGGTCAGGGTCTTCTTCCTCTCCCAGACACTTCTCGTAAGCTCAGACTTCACAACCTCCTTCACGTACCTTCTCTCACTCACAATATTCTCTCCCTTTCTAAACTTCCTAAAGATAACTTTGTCTCTATTACTTTCGATGCTAACGGGTTTATTATGAAGGATCTTCGGGACAAACATCCGCTGCTTCTTAGTCGGCTTCATAACGGCCTTTACAGAATCAGCTTCCCACCGGACGGCCACCATGCCGCTCTCACGACAACAACCAAATCCTCTACCCCCTGGCACTCGCGTCTTGGTCACCCCAACCAAGACACTATCTCCGTTCTTGCAAGACAATTTCCGGAATTAGCTCCTGTAAAGCAGTCTTTCTTGTGCGATTCTTGTAACAAGGCTAAAAGCCACAAGATTGTTTTTAATAAAAGCACTTCTGTTACCAATAAGCCATTTGATTTAATTCACAACGATGTTTGGGGTCCGGCGTCGCAAACTTCTCTCAATGGTTATCACTGTTATATCATTTTCATAGATGACTACACTCGCTTCTCATGGATTTACTTTCTCTACTCAAAACAAGAAGCTCTTATTTCCTTTAAAAACTTCTGTAATATGACTCGCACACAATACAACACCACTCATAAAATCCTTCGCTCCGATGGCGGCGGTGAGTACACCAGTCACGCCTTCAAATCTTTCCTACACGATAACAGAATTTTGCAACAACTTTCCTGCCCGCTCACACCGGAACAAAACGGACTATCTGAACGCAAGCACCGCCACATTCTTGATCTTACTCGCGCGATACTTCATGAATTCGGGCTTTCACACAAATTTTGGGCGGAGGCAATCTCTACCGCCCATTATCTCATCAACATTCTTCCCTCAAAAGTCATATCCAATCAAATTCCCACTCAACGTCTGCACGGTACTTCTCCGAGCTACACTCACCTTCGGCTGTTTATGCTATCCCTGGCTCCAGCCTTATGCCTCCGACAAATTCTCACCTCGATCTCATGCCTGCGTCTTCATAGGATACTCGCCCCTTCACAAAGGGTATAAATGTTACAACCCCAACACCGGAAAAACCCATATCTCACGCCATGTCGTCTTCCACGAACAGCAATTCCCATACAAGCACAATCCTAGTACATATAGCTCTTTCGCTCAATCCCACAATACATACATTCCTTCACCTCTCCTCATTCCCACCTCAGCTCTATCCCGTCCCATCGCTCAAATTCCGCCTCCGCAAAACCCCCAACCTCCCGCTCCAGCTAACAACCCCTGCTCAACACTGATTCCCACGATACTTACCCAGACCCGCATCCTCCCATACAATCTCAACAACCCGCAACATTCAATCATCAACCTCACCAGATGCATACTCGCTCCAAATCCGGTATTCGCAAACCCAAGCAAGTCATCAACCTCTTGACCCACACATCCTCTCCAACCACCCCTACTACCTATTACCAAGCCCTGAAATCTGAACATTGGCGACAAGCCATGACTAAGGAATCTGATACCCTCCTACAACAAGCTATCTGGTCTCTCGCCTCCCCTCCTCCCAACAAACCGGTCCTCGGTTGCAAATGGATGTTTAAAACGAAAATGCTACCTAGCGGTCAAGTTGATCGTTACAAGGCCAGATTGGTTGCACTCGGCTATGATCAGAAATTTGGCATCAACTACACCGAGACCTTCATCCCCGTTGCCAAGATGCCCACAATCCGCCTCCTACTCACCCTTGCTCTTCATCGTCAATGGCCAATGTACCAACTAGATATTTCCAATGCTTTCTTACACGGCGATCTCCCGAACGACATCTACATGCGATAGCCCCGTAGCTTCATTGATCAACAAAATCTGACCGCAGTTTGCAAACTCCACAAATCTTTATATAGTCTTAAGCAAGCGCCGCAGCAATGGTTCCAGAAACTTACGAGTTTTCTTCAATCTCAAGGGTTTAAATTTAGCCGTGCAGACCCGTCGCTTTTAATCCTAGACACCACCCATACGCAACTCTTTATTCTCATATATGTTGATGATTTCTAAGTGACAGGTAACGATCCTGCAGCCATTCGACGTCTCCTACAACAATTACAATCACAATTTGCTCTCAAACAACTCGGGAACATTTCTCTCTTCTTCGGTATCCAGGTAATTCAATCCACCACCGGTTATTTTCTTTCTCAAGAACACTACGCTACAAAGCTTCTCTATGATGTAGGATACGCAAATTGTAAACTGGCTCCGACACCGGTCACACCTGACTCCAAACAACACCATTCGAACACTCAACCATTCCAAGATCCGTCCCTTTACCGTCGTCTCACCGGCTCGCTACAATATCTCTCGATCACGCAGTCGGACATTGCCTTCGCCACAAATCGAGTGTGCCAACACATGCAAAATCCGACCGAACGAGATTTCCAAGCACTCAAGTGCCTTCTCCGCTACATCAACGGCACTCTCTCCTTCGGCTTACCAGATTACCACCGGATCCCTCGAGCTGCACTCCTACTCTGACACCGACTGGGCGTCTGATTCATCAGACCGAAAATCCATTTCAAGATTTTGTACCTTTCTCGGTCCTAATCTCATATCCTGGACAGTGAAACAGCAAGCTACGGTCGCCAAATCTTCAACCGAAGCATAATACAGGTCGCTATTCACGACTACCTCGGAGGTCATTTGGCTTCGTCGCCTCGCTGCCGAGCTCAATCTTCCGCAGCCATCACCCACGACCATTCATTGCGACAACACCTTCGTCATTGCAATCGCCAAGAACCCGGTCTTCCATGCGCGAACAAAGCACATCGAGATCGACTACCACTTCATTCGTCAACAGATCAGCTCCGGTGACATCAAGCTTGTCCACATCTCCTCAAAAGATCAAATAGCAGATATTCTAACCAAACCGTTCTCCATCACTCGGTTTAATGATCCGCGAAGCAAATTAACCATTCAATCCTCAAATGCTTAATTTGAGGGACGATATATATTAGAATATAAAGCTATCCGTGTATTTACTGTTATGCTTATTTACTTCTTTTGTCATTTGTTTTATCTATATATTAAAGGCCTCTGTACTCTACTGTTTTATTCTAATAACATAATTTTCTCTGTCTTTCCGATTCCGTCTTTCTCCCTGTCTCTTCTTCTTCCAAGCTCTCAGTAGCTACCGTCGCAGTAGCGATTTCATTGTTCTTCGGCAAATGGAGCTTGTTGTGTTTCTCTAATCATATTTTTTCTGAACATGCTGATGGACTCTAGGGCTTTATTTCCTCAGGGCTCTCTTCCCATTTTTTAGACTTTACTGACATTTTTTCAAGGAGATTGGACATTTGGAATAAATGGGGGGCAGACCAATATATGACTGACTTGATCTCCGGAGTTGTGGGAGACCGGCCATCCATTATTTTTTTTTTAATTTTTGTTTATTTATCAAATTGTTTAGATTAATTCATTTAAATAAGATTTCAATGTTTTTTTAAATATAATTTTATTTCTAAATTTTTCTATTTAAATTAAGCAAAATTGGCATTATAATTTGTTTTTTTTAAATTAAGATAAAAATATTAAGTCATAATAAATAATAATAAAAACTATTTTTTTTTTTTTTGTGATAATTATATAGGCATCAGTTCGATGTATATTATCAATATTCAATACTATAATTTTATCGTAAATAAATAATTCATTTAAATATTATTTAATAATATATAATAATTGTTATATAAATAATTTGCAATAAAAACCCTCAAACACGCAACCCAAGAGGAAATAGTATTGCATTAGAGAAACGAAGAAAAACAGAAAGAAATAGATTCTTCTAAATCCATAAGCCATGGCTATTGAATCCCAAGTAGTGTATAATAACTCAATCAACCAAGAAAGCCCAGCAAGCAAAAAGAGGCTATCACCCTTCCTCTTCCTCAACCTCTTCTTCCTCGTCATTGGCTGCGGCGGCATGCCACTTCTCCTCCGCCTCTACTTCGTTCACGGCGGCCATCTTATATGGTTCTCCACATTCCTCCAAACTGCTGCCTTTCCTCTCCTCCTCCCTCCTCTCCTAATCTCCAACTCAAACAAACCCAAACTCTGCTCCCTCAGAACTCCACCCCTCCTCCTTTCAAGCACCATCCTCGGCCTGCTCACCGGCCTCGTCAACCTCTTCTACGCCTACGGCCTCTCTTACGTCCCCGTCTCGATCTCTTCGCTTCTCCTCTCCACACAGCTCAGCTTCACCGCGCTCTTCTCGTTCCTTATAGTGAAGCAGAGGTTCACTCCGTTCTCGATCAACGCGGTGGTTTTGCTGACCGTTGGGGCTGTGATTCTGGGTGTAAATTCTGCCGGGAATCGGCCAGAGGGAGAGAATCGGACGCATTATTACTTTGGATTCGCCATGACGCTCGGGGCAGCGCTGCTCGACGGGCTATTGCCGACGCTATCGGAGTTGATGTACAAGAAGGCGAGGCAGCTAGTGACTTACACGACGGTGTTGGAGACGCAGGTGGTTATGGGTTTTTTTGCCACGGCTTTCTGCGTCGTGGGGATGTTGATCAACAATGAATTCCAGGTGAGAATAACCTCTTGATTAAAAGTTAAAACATTTATATTTTTATTATTCCATTTATTAAGTAAAGTTTACTAAAACGAATTTTGAATTATTCAAGGCATCGGATGATTAATACACAATCAAAAGATTATACAAACGGATCAATGCAATCTCCATCTTCAGAAGCTTTTCAGCCTTAAGAACGAAGATTAAATAATTTCAACTGACTAGAAAGTGCCAAAACACAAATTTTATATTTAAGAAATTTGATCTTAACTTTATTTATTTATTAAACTGGCTAACTAAACTAGCTAATATTTTGACACTCATATATTTATGGACCAACAGGTCATCATGAATCAATGCGTTTTATTCTAATCATTAATTCTTAAATAATTTTGGCTTCGTTTGAGACGGCTTTCTTACAACTTTTTATTACAAAAATTAATTTTTTTTACTATAAAGCTGCTTTAAGAAACAGTAAGAAAATCGTCCCAAATAATTCCTAAGAATATGTATCAAAAGCATGTAAAAATTAGAAGTTATTTTTAATGATTTAATAATGATTAAATTTTAACCCAGGTAATTAAATTTGCCACACTGAGGACCAATTAATTATTATTCACATAATAATATAATTTTAACTATTTAATGCTATTAAGTTTAATATGCTATCATATATTAACAACTTATAACACCTTGAAAACAAAAATAATTTTGAAATGGAGAAGAATTATGGACTTTGATATAATAGCCTGACTAGCAAGTTTATGAGCTCATTATAGTTTGTACTTTGTTGATTTGGAGTTTAAGCTTTCAATTAAGAGTTAAAAAATCAATATTAGTTTATAATTTTAGCTTTTTAAAATAATAAAATAAAATTACATGTCTTGAATAAAAAAATCATGGCTCCTCCATTAAACTATTACAATGATACGAAAGGTATTTTTAGTCAATCAAATGCAAAGGTAAAGATATGAATGGTTCATAACAAAAGCATCTTCCAAATAATATAAATAACGGAATTGATCTACTCATCATAATCACAAAAAAACAGCTCATTTTGATTTTTTTTGTTGGGAGCATTGACTATTGATTAGAAGGTCGGAAATTCAAAGTTTATGAATATAATATGTGTATGAATTTATCTTAATTATACAGTTTTTTTTGATTTGTTGATTAGGAGTTTGACTTCCAACTAAGAGGTATTTGATTCGAGTCTCACGTCTATATTATGTATGTATTTGAACGCTGCACCTAATTTTTTTTAAAAAAATCTTAATTAGCTCAAAAATCTCCAAAAGAAAAATTCAGAGTGCACAATGAATAAAAAAGTAAAGAAAAGGGAGAACCTAGAAAAAATCACCATGCCGCTGTTTAAGAAATTTCAAAACGATGAGCTTCACAGGCTATCCAATACGTCCTCACATTAATAAAAGCCTTTTACGAATTCTGAAATATACTGAGGTGTTATTCCCACAATTTATTGCAGAAGTAGTACGTCTCTAATGACTGGAGCTGGAAACAAGATAAAACTACGAGTAAACAACGTTTGGTCGCTTGCTATTGATTGATTAATTCGATTACTCTCAATAAAAAAATTAGAATCTAGTTTTCATAAATATATTAATTAAATTTAACAATGTAATTTATTTTTAATTCAGAAAAAAATATATATAGAGAGAGAAAGAGAGAAATTAGGTGCAGTATTCATACACACAGAATATGCATGAGACTAAAACTCAAAACCTCGTAGTTAGAGGAGAATGAAGTTGGGGTCCAGCCCCCTCACTGAAAATTTAATTACTGCTTAATTAAGTATTTTACGGTTCTTTCTTAATTAACCCCCTGCCTTCTTTCACGCACGAAGCTTCTTCCTATTCCCGATTCGGCTATTCCCGCTCCTACCTTCTTTCATGCACGCACGGAGCACGGTTCATACGGAGTATCCTGTAGAGGCGGAGCATGGGGAGCAAGTTCTCGCCTTCCATAAGAGATTAGTATTGGATGCTTATCAGGGGCGAAACCAGCTTCAATTTTTAGTGGGGCAAATACAACATAAAAATAATTAAATAATAAAAAAAAATAATATTATATATCTATATATTACGAAAAGTTTTTTAAAAAAATTAAGTAAAAAAAATAAAGAAAAAAAGTATAATTAAACTGTCATGAAAAACATGAATATTAGAACTAAATATGAAGAAATATATATATATATATATATTAAAGCAAGTTAGGACAAAAGAGTCTTTTATGGGGGGCAAAAAATTTTTTTGCGCTCGTGGTTCCGCCCCTGATGCTTATTGATGCTTAATTATCTCCTAGTTTTTCTAGCTATAAGGTTTATTCTACTGATCCCAATACCAAAAGATCGAACTTTCTTTGTGCCAAACAGGGTTTAAAAGCTCGATTTGTCTTGTTTCTTTATTTTCTCTACAGCTATCTCACTCTCATTTTGCTGCTTTGTAACAAGAAGTTAGCTTTTGCGGTGGATTGCCTCTCATGTTAGATTTTATCATGATTTGCTCACGTTTTGCTTTGAATTGACGAATATTTTCTTCGTAATGACTTTGCGTTGATGAGTACGTCTAAAGGCAGATCTACTCCCTTCATGTGTTTTTCTATTTATTTGTTTATTAATGTTAGAAATTATGACCTCGTTTTGCTCTTGACTATGTACGTACTTGTTTTTATTTCTTTTGATTTTCATTTTCTTTTTGGATTGATTTTTTCTTTTTATTTTAAAGGTTTGACGTTAAAGTCAATCAATCTTTCATCATTATACTGTAAGCCCTATAGCAGAAGTCATAACTTTATCTGTATCACTCTCAGCATCTTGGCAGTTTCTCTGTAAACTATGAATTTTTATTTGGTTCGGTTGATCGGACGTAGGCAAAAAGAATGCGGTACCGAGGTGTACCGAGTTTTTCAAAAAACTCGGTACACCTCGGTACCGAATTTTTTTTGCCTACGACCGAATGTTCCTCTGCATCCGGTCGGAGGACGTAATAATTGTTCGTAAACTATAGAAGGGACCATTTGGTTTCTTCAAAATAGAAAATATATTTTTAAAAATATTTCGTTTTCACTCATTATCAAGTGCAATTTAAGCAAAATAGGACTTAGTAAATCTTGTTCATCCAAAATTAGTAAATCATTGGAGTGTTGACTTTTTTTTTTGAACTTTTTTTATTTTATTGGAGTGTTGACTTTTGAAAACTGTTTGGTTTTCAATGGCCTTTAATACTAATAACTAGTTGGATGTATGAGTGTCATCTTTTAAGTTTTATACTTTATCATACATTTTATTAATGAATCTAATGATTTAAAAAAAAATATTAACTGTTGGTGACAGTAAAAAGTTGATTTTTTTTTTTTACTTTAATGATTTGTATTTCCACATGAAAAAAAATTTTGACCACAAGGCTGCTCTTAATTAAGAGCCAAATTAGAGCTGTGTACAAATACTTAATAACTACCTTAATCAACTGATTAATAAAATATGCATTAAATTACAACGGAACGCAGGTCATCTCGAAAGAAGCAAAGGAGTACGGACTAGGAGAGACAAAGTATTACATGGTGATAATATCCTTCGCTGTGGTCATGCAGTGTTTCTTCTTGGGTAGAGTAGGTGTGGTTCTCTACTCGTCGGCGCTGCTCACCGGCATCGTCGTCGACGTCCTCCTTCCGGTGACGGTGGTTCTTGCTGTCATCTTCTTCCATGAGCCGTTCACCAGTGATAAGGGGGTGGCTCTCGTGCTCTCAATCTGGGGTTTCACTTCCTATGTCTACGGGGAGGTAAAGGATACTAGAAAAAGGAAGAAAAGTGCAGTCATGGTGGAGGCCATTCATCCAGCCTAGGAGAATTAGGCTTTTAGCTACCTGATGTTGAAGAAAGAGAGACAATATTACATAAATTGTGTTATGGCCGTTGCATAATTGGAAGTTGTCATTCAAGACTTTTTTTGTTCCTTAAAGGATAAGAAATTGGTTGGAATGATAAATATTTATTTTTTGTCAAATTTTATCTTAGAATACTGTTTTTGAAAAGGTTATTGAAAAATAACTTTTAATAGAAAAATATATTCCGTCCAAATTAAAGCTGGATATAACGTTATTAGTGAAATTTTTACTTCGAAAGAGTGACTAAAGCTTCCTTTGGGACCGCGACCGTTTTTTTTTAAAGTAAACTTTTAATATAAATTTAATTTTTGTAAAAAAATTTATTTTAAAAAACATCAAGAAAGTCGTCCCAAATAATGCATAAGTCTTCATTTGGGACTGATTTTTTTATTACTTCTTAAAACAGCTTTTTATTACGAAAATATAATTTTTATACTAAAAAATCGTTTTATGAAGCAGGAAAAAATCCGTCTCAAACGAAGCCTAAAGCAACTTTTTGTTGCATTCTAAAACATCTTTCTAATATAAAAATTTCTTGAATTAGAAATCGATCATAAAGGAAGCTGTCCCAAACGAAGCTCAAATATAATCAAACTTCCTTAGATTAATTATATTAACTTTATCAGATTTTTGAAAAAAAAAATCTATGGGAAATTTTTTTTGATAGTTTTATAATAAATTATGACTAATTAAAGTTATTAGTGACATAAATAATAATGAAATTGATGTGAAGCATTTTAACAAGCAGGAACATCTTACTACCAATATTTTATATTCGATTAGTTCTACTAATTTCTATTTACAACATTTTCTCTATTTATAGTTATTTTATTATAATACAACTTGATATTATATATTTAATATATATGAGGAGAAGATATATTATATATGATGTTATGAGTTTGTTATTTGTTATTTACTTGTGAAGCATTGCAGACGGTAGAAGATGAAGATGGGTTGTCCAACGAATATCAAAATAATGAAGCCTTGGCCGCACTAGTTCTAAGAATTGGAGTTCGATTGTGCAGAATCAGGTGCACATATTTGGGTTCGGGATCGGTTCATGCGTGTAGGACTGAGAGGAGGTTTGACGTATTGTTCTTCTCCGCAAATAGTGGTTTCTCTTTCGATCAGGAGTTCGCTAGCCTCTGCCTCACTAGTGCTAAGAATAATCTTTGTGTTGGCCTCTGAAATTTTAGGTGGGAGGTTAAATGATTCGGAGACATATGAAAACTTCAGTTTTGACTTACTGGAATTCTTTCTATGCATTAGATTATTGTCATTGAGTGTTGTAGATATTTTAGAACCTCCAAAAGTTGTGATCGTGTTTTCATCTTTCTTGGCTTGTTTCGATCCTTTGGTTGTTTGTGCTGAATCAGACAAGTGAGACACTGCTTGGTCAAACCTATCCACACCATCTTCAACTTCTTTAGCTTCTTCCTCAACACAGGTGGAACATAGGCACAAATCGCACATGAGCGCAAGGTCGGGTGTGGAATCACTGCAACGGAGTAGGAGCGAGAGCATAGTAATGCCGAGGCTTAATTTCGCTAGAGTGGATAGGGATCACGACTCTGGTCAAGAGAGGAAGTGGAGGCGAAACCTAAGTCAGATAGTAGGAGATTGACCACACGCATGGAGAGGGGAGCGGGCGTGCTCGGTCTGGAAGAGTGGAGCATGGACATGGCCGCGGGTTGGTGGATTGACGAGCTTTGAAGTCACGTGTGAGTGTGGTTGGGACGAGGGCGGATCCCACATGGGTGTGAAGAGGGCCCGAATTGAGTGTTTGCTCGCAACAACAACTATTTGTGCAGCGTCGGGTGGATTACGTGTCTGGTTGCGAGAGAAAGTGGAGAGAAGTTGTCAATATGGAGGCTAAAGCATGGTCTGGCTCGCTGTGATTTTGTGCTGAAACGAAGGGGGATCTCGCCACCGAAAAGGAAGTTCGAGCATATGGTAGTTGTCAACCACAATGGGTTGATTGTGGAGTTGTGCGTTCGTGTGAAGCATTGGCGATGGGTCGTTGATTGGGCATATCACACCATTTGAGTTGAAGTTTGACTGGAGGATAGTCGGGCGGAGGATCTCATCATTGGATTGGAAGTTGGAGCATATAATAGCCATAGATTGTCCATCTTCTTCGGCGTCGATCGCCGTCGACTGTCAATTTTCTTCGACGTCGGTCGTCATCGACCACCCATTATATTCAGCATCCATCTTCGTCGATCGCCCATTTTCTTCTGCTTCGATCGTCGTCGACAACCCATCTTCTTTGGCAATCCATCATTCTTCGCAAGCTCCAGGCCGGCTCTGATGCCAACTGCTGTTATGGATCGGCGGAAGACCCAAATATGCTAGAAGGAATTCTCAATATTGGGAAGAAACATAAGCTCTAAGCTTCAAAGAGTATATAACGCACTTTAATCATATTGGGAAGGAATTCTCAAAAGAGGCGTTCTTAGGTTTTTTTTTTTTTTAATGAAAGGTGAGAATAACACAACATTTCAATATTCGTTATATTTTTATATTTTTTTTATTGGGAGGTATTTGTCTCTCATCACGCACTTTAATCATTCGATGTTCTTCGTGATTATGGAGAGTGCCCTTTGTCTGGTTATGACCGACTGAAAATCCCTTTTTTATTATAATATGATAATATCAAAGCTTTATTTAGAATAATTTTTTTATTACTTTTTCTTTTAAATTATAATTATTATTTTTATTTAATCATTATTTTTCTACTACTTTTAAAATATTTTTATACTAAAAACACTACTTTCTATAACAATTTTTTAAAATTTATTTTTTCTATTATGATTTTATTAAATATTTAAATAGAAAAAAGAATCACAAATATTCGTGAATTTTTTTTATTTTATGCAAGACGTAAATTTATTTGATTATTTTAGAAAGTATAAATTATAAGCTGATATGACATCGAACTCAACAACCATTAATTGAAAGTTTAAACTTCAAAACAAACAAATTAAAATGCGCTTATAGACGAGCTATTATATTAAATTCCAAAATTGCTTTCCTTTTCAAAAATATTTTACTCTTCAAGGTATTAATATCATGGAGTTGTTAAATTCAATAGTATTAGATAATTGAAAAAAAAAATCGTGGAAAGAATAAGTATTTGGGCCTTAGTGATAAGTTAAATTATTGAATTAAATTTTTTTAATTATTATTGTGCTCTGGAACATTTATTTTTGATAAGAGATACATCGATACGGAGTTTAAAGTACTAGCTTTGAACGAAGATCCAATACACAAATAAATATAAAAGAGATGCATTATTCATAAGAGACAACATAATTTTTACGTGGAAACTCCTGAAAAGAGGAAAATCCACGGGTCGCTGCCTCAGCTTGAGTAAATCCACTATTATTTGTTCTTAATTACAAATGATATCATTTCTTAGGGGAAAATGTTGGCTTAATTTAGCAAATATATATCATATATAACACTTTATATGGTTGGGATTAGAAGAATCTAAAGTCATGAGAGTTTTTCTGAAGAGAATGAAGAATCCAAAGTCATGGGAGTTTCTGAAGAGAATGTTGACTTGTTTATTCGGTTGGCAAGATTATATTTGGGCGACAGAGGTCAGAGGGATCATAATAAACAAGTGATGAAGGTCAGAAAAATTATAATTTGGCGACAGTGGTTTGAGGGATCGTAGTTAGTGGACGACGATGATCGAAAAGACTATAGTTGGCAAGTGACAAAGCTCGAAAGGAACATAGTTGAGCGATTGTGGTCTTAACGGCTGTAGTCAGGTGATAGTGGTCAGAAGGACAATAGTTGTGTGATGAATGTTGGAGTGAGAGTGATCATAGTTTACGGGTGATGGAGGTTGGAAGGATCGAAACTGGATGATGATGGTCGGAGGGACCATAGTTGGTGGGCGATGGTGGTTGGAAGGACCATAGTTGGCAGGTGACTGTGCTCAAAGGGATCATACTCGATGGGCGATAATATTTAGAACGATTATAGTCAGATGATGATGGTTGAAACGTCTATAGTCGGGTGATCGAGATCGGAGGGACTGTGGTTAGTGGGCGACAGAGATTGGAAGGCCCCTAGTTGGGTGACTATGGCCGAATGGATCATAATCGAATAGTGACAGAGGTTGAAAGAGTAATGGTAGCACAACGATGGTAGGAGGGACCGTGGTCAGTTGATAATGGAGGTCAGAAGGATCATAGTTAGTTGGCGATGGAGGTCGGAAGGACCGTAGTCAGTGAGCCAATGACGATTGGTGGTAAGAAGGAAATCTGATGGTTGCATTGGTTGGAGAATGCAAAAGAGCTCCTTAGTTTTCTCCTCTCTTCTCCCCACTTTCAGGTGAAGAATGAGTGTCTATTTATAATTTTTGGGAGTGACATGTTAAGTAATTATAAAGAAGATTTAGGATAAATTTGGAGTGTTCCATCGGACGGATGACATTAATTCCCTCGATTATGAAGCATTTGTCAAGCATTTAAGTGTCTTAGTAATGTCAAAATTAAGTAATATTGGGCTCATTGATACATCATGTTGAGCTAACTGATTCGACTAATAACATGAATAATTTGGAGGTCATTTGATCATCCAATTTAGGCTTCTAAGATTTAAAATTTGCTTTAAGCCCTTGATTTGAGTTCATTTGAACTCGGATTGGTTCGATTTTGACATTGTTGTGTTTGTCTTGCCGATATATTTAATTTGATAATAAGTTGAATGAAATTGGAGTTTGGATGGTCTCAAATTTAATTATAGGACTTTCTAATTTAAATTTGCATCGAGATTCATCTCTGATCAATGTAAATTTTAGTGACATATTAGGTTCCCCACTATTTTCAGACGTTGAAGCTCTTAGACTACAAAAATATATGCCAGAGCTTTTGAAAAATTGTTTATGCATAATTAAAATTTCAAACAATTTATTGGATTTGACTACTCCCTAGACGTCAACATGGACCTCCTCTAGGATTTGTAAACCAAGTAAAATATATTGGATCATAACTTTATAATTTGCTGAAGTCGGGGCACCGATCAGAACGAAAAATACCAACAAATTGAGCTAAAAAATTTTGAGTTTGCTCTAGACTGGAGAAGTTATGTTTGGCTGTGAAAGTGTCAAAATCGAGTTTGGAACATCAAAAAATAGATCGAAGGACTCCAAAAAAGTCTGAATTAGACTGTTCGGGCAAAAAATTTGGCATAGACGCACCTTGGCGGCCGTATTGGTTGGCCGACTGCCGTTTGTCGACGATGGCGTCTACATGCATGTGCTCGCACGTGAGGGGCACATGATAGTGCTCCTTGATTTTTTTTTTTTTTAGTTTGCAGCAGATATGAGGTGGCATAGTGGTGCATATATTCCTATATTTTATGGAATTATCTTTTTTGTAGCTTTTAAAATTCCAAAAAATAAATTAAAAAATTCAAAAAATATTCTAGAAAATTATGGAATATATTTTCATCTCTGTCCTCCTTGCACCTATAAATATCCCCTTGGTGTTGTGGGGAAAACACGGTCTCTTATGCTGGTCCAAACCCTCCTATAGATTGATAGCTTAAAGATTGTTAGCGGTGATCAAAGTATTGGCTATCGTGCATCGGTCCAACCTTTCCCTTAGATTGTTAGATCGGAGAACATTGGTGGCGATCAAATTGAATGTTCGTGGTGACCAAAGCCTGGTTCTCTTATGTCGATCTAATGGATTGGTAGCTCGAAAAATGTCAGTGACAATCAAAACATGGTTCTCTTGTGTCGGTCAAAGCTTTCCCTTGGATTGGTAGCTTGAAGAACATTGGTGGCGATCAAAATGAGCGTTGATGGTGATCAAACCCTGATTCTCTTGTGATGAGACAAGCTTTCCCTTGTAT
This sequence comes from Dendrobium huoshanense, assembly GCA_016618105.1. Lineage (NCBI taxonomy): Eukaryota > Viridiplantae > Streptophyta > Magnoliopsida > Asparagales > Orchidaceae > Dendrobium > Dendrobium huoshanense. The sequence continues at coordinate 19,017,348 of CM028343.1, forward strand.
TGATCACTCGGAGAAGATTGGCGGTAATTAAAGCTTGGTTCTCACATGTCAGTCCATGTTTTCTCCCAAAAATTGGGAAAACACGCGGTGGAGGCAGTGCCAAGGAGGAGATCCAGCAACAACAATGCATAGGAGGAGGCCGATTAGATCATATCATTGAAGGCTATAAAAGAGTTCAAGTAGTCTTCAGCATCCAAAATCACATCCAAGTGGCTCATGATAAACTACCTACTTGATGATCCATAGTCTTAATAAAGGCTTTGTCTGTGGCTTCTTGAAAGGAGTTCAATCGACACAATATAAAACTCCCAGCTAGGCATCTGAGGATTGTCCTCCAGATTCAGGTGATGATAGTAATGAAAGTGAGCTGAGAGGCCTTTTTTAGTGAAAATATTGAGATTATGTAATGTTTTTATTATGAACATCGAATCTCCCATAGTCCTCAAATATATGTTGAAGCTTTTGAAAATTGTTGATGTGAAATTACAATTTTAAATAAAATACGAGATGCGACCGTTCTTTGGATGTCAACATAACCCTCTTTCTTGGGACCGTGGATCAAGTAAAATATCCTAGATCATAACTTTATAAGATGCAGTCAAATGATTTGTTAAATTTATTTTTCAGTTCATCAATTCTTTGCAGCCAAGAAGATAATTCAATCATAACAATCATTAAGATGATCACTAAGCATGTCCAGAGTATTTGTTGCCGCTCAACGCTGGGCATAAAAGTACAATGCATGGTATGAAGATTCAAATCAATATATCTTTAAGAGTAACACCTAAGATTATGACTTCGTTAGATAAAGTTTTTTATTGTTTTCTACAATAGTTTCTTAGCTCAAAAGTTATTAAAAATTGATATATCATCAAAAAATTATCTTGATCGGACACTAATCTCGAGGCAAAATCATGTCGGAAACTTCAAAAATTAAATCCGATATCACCTAAACTCTGATTTCAGCGAACTTACGGTCAAACTGAGCATCACGAAAATATGAACCCAACGACACCAAATTCAATTCGATCTGAGACCAAATGAGTTCAAATCCGGGACCCGAAGCACTGTTGGAAAGTTCAAACAACAATTTGAGTTACCAAACGGTTTCTAAATATGACGTGCTTATAGTCGAATCGAGTGGTTGGACGGGACAAATCCAACGAGCCCAAGATTGCTGAATTCCGACATCACTAACACCTTCAAATATTTGACGAACGGTACACGATCAAGGGATTCAATATCGGCCGTCCACTCAACCACTCCCCATTTACCATTGATCTCTAACCTATTTATGGGCCATGCCACTCCAAAAATCTATAAATAGACCCTCCATTTCTCTTGAGAGGGGATCGAAGAAAGAGAAGAAATGGAGATGAGAAGAATAGGAGCGATGAAACTCCTCCTCAACCACCGTCGGAATTCCGTCCGACCTCAAGTGATGCCGGAATTCCGCCCTACGTTCAAGTGACGCCGGAGTTTCACCCGAACTCCAAGTGATGACGGAGTTCTCCATGGCCGCCAACTGACTCTACCCAACGCCGGACCTTGGCTCGTCGCCAAGTTTCTACCTGTCGTTGGACTTCTCCTGGTTGTCGGACTTTCGCCGGACATCTATCCGATGTTGGATTTCTGTCCATTGTTGGACTTCTAACCATGGTTTTCAAAACCGGACCGGACCGGCCGGTTCGACCGGTTTAACCGCGAACCGGTCCGGCGGGCGGTCCGGGTTGCCAAATGAACCGTCTGCAAGCGAAACCGGTAAAAAACCGGTCAAGAACCCGGTTGAACCGGTGAACCGCCGAACCGGGCGGGTTTTGGAGAACCGGCCGGTTCTACAAATTGCGAATCTCAGCCGTTTAAAAAAGATCACACGGCGTGTAATGAGGCTGGGAAACGCTCTGCCCTAAATAGCGATTCAAAATATAGATGGATTTCTTTTCGGCTCTTCCTCTACTCCCGCTCGAAGTCGACGACCGAAGCAAAGCAGGCAAGCAGCGGCTGCTCGAAGTCGACGACCGAAGCATCCCAACTGCGGCGAACTCCCCCGTCCTCTGACCATCCTATCCACGGCGAACACCTCCGACCATCGCATCCGCGGCGTCCTCCTACCGTGAGATTTAAATTTTTTTTTTTCAACATCTTTTTCTCTCTTTGAATGAGTTGGATACTTGGATGACTTTCTTTCTTAATAACAACAGCACATCATCCAAGTCGTCGGCGAACTCCTCCGGCGATCCTAGCCTAGCCGCTGGTTTACATTTATAACCGTGAGGTATAATTTTTTTTTTCTTTTTGGATCTTCTTACACTCAAATCTAATTTTTTTTTTCTTTTTGGATCTTCAATGAAAATGATATAAAAAAAAAATCAATTTATAATATTAGGATTTGGAAATAATTTTTTCATGAACTCTGTTATTTTACTTGTTTAATGAATCCGTTTATTATATTTTTTCATATATTTCTAAAGTCTCTACCAAAATTATACAAATATGTTACACACCACCTAATTTTATCATCATAATCTCTAGAAATTTATTACATATCATCTTTAAGCTTAAAAAAATGAGATAGTTGCATGATCCTGAAGGTTTTTTCTTCCTAAATGATTTGATGTTAGCTTTAAGAAATTGTGATGTCTATGCTTTTCACAGATGGCTTTTTTTTTGCTTGAACTTCTTTTTTATAATTCATACCTTTTGTCGTTTGCAGTTGCTTTTATTAATCCTAACAAAAATTTGCTAGGAATGCTCTGAATCAAAAATTTTCCTATGAGTTTTGATTATTTGATTGGTATGAGGGAAATCTGAAGCACTTCTTTATTTATCTTTAGGTTTCGTTTCAGATTTGTATTAATAATTAGAGCTTAATCCTAAGGTTTTCTAAACTTTGTTGTGTATCCAATTTGCAATTTTTTTAGTCTTTTACATTTGCTCATAGCCAACTCTATCATTTAGTTGATCATATGAGGATGGAAGCATCTGGAACTCAGAGTGCAGTTTCAAGTAGTAGTGTGCGGGAAAAGGTGGATATTGCGTGGAATCATTTTAGTGAGATTAAAGATGCTGAGGGAAAGAGACAATTCAAATGTTTGCATTGTGGTATTGTGTACAAGGGAGGAGGAATAAATAGAATGAAACAACATCTAGCAGGAGTTAAGGGGAATATAGCAGCATGCAAAAAGGTTCCACATGATATTAGATTTCAAATGCAGGAGAACTTGAAGGATATTTCAAAAAGAAAACAACAAGTGCAGGAGGAGTTAGAAAGTACACCATTTCCAATAGATGCTGAAGTAGACGAAGGAGGGGATTCTTCCTCCCTACCTAAATCCCAATCCTCTGAAGCATATCTATCAGAACTTGCTAAGGGAAAGAGAAAGCTTGCTGAAATTGACAATTTCTTTGCTCCAAGAACAAAATCAGGTTCACAACCTTCAATCAAAAGTGTTTTGGCATCTAAGGAAGCAGTACATCGTGCTGACCTAGCTGTAGCAATGTGGTTTTTTGATTGTTGCATACCTTTCAATGCTATAAATTCACCATATGCACAGAAAGCTGTGGATGCTATAACTGCTATAGGTCCTGGATACAAGCTTCCATCTTACCATAATATGAGGGTTAACCTACTTAAGGATTGTAAAGAGGAGTGTAGGTTACTCATTGATTGCTATAGGAATACTTGGAAGGACACAGGATGCACTCTTATGGCGGATGGATGGACTGATGGAAGAAGTAGAACATTAATAAACTTTATGATTTATTGCCCCCGTGGTATATCTTTTTTGAAATCAGTGGATGCATCAGATATCGTTAAGGATGCTACAAACTTGTGCTCATTATTTAGTGAAGTTGTTGAGTGGGTAGGGCCTGAAAATATTGTTCAGCTTGTTACCGATAATGCTGCAAATTACAAGAAAGCAGGCGAGCTCTTGAAAGCTAGATTCAACAACATTTATTGGTCGCCTTGTGCTGCACACTGTTTAAATTTAATTTTGAAAGACTTGGGCAGCATGCCTCTCATAGAGGACTTGGCAAAGAAAGCATCCAAGGTGACGATTTTTGCTTATAATCATGTTTATGTACTTGCTTGGCTTAGGAAAAGGCAAGGTTGGAAGGAGATTGTGCGTCCAGGAGCCACACGGTTTGCCACAACTTTCATAACCTTAAAGAGTGTATGTGAGCATAAACATGATCTACAAGCTTTAATTACAAGTAAGTTTTATGCAGATTCAAAGATAGCCAAAACCTGTAAGGGGAAAGAAGCAGCTGCAATTATCTTAGATTTAAAGTTTTGGAATGATTGTTTAACAATTTCAAAGATAGCAGGTCCTTTGATCAGGTTGTTGCGCATTGTGGACTCAGATGAGAAGCCATCACTTGGTTATTTATATGATGGAATGTATAGGGCACGGAAGGCAATCAAAGCTATGTTTAGAAATGTTAAAAGATTATATAAGCCATTCACCAGTATAGTAAAAAGAAGATGGGATACTCAGTTAGGACAAGGCATTCATGCAGCAGCATATTTTCTAAATCCTCAATTTCAGTATGACAAGGAGAATTACTGTCAAAAGCCAGAAGTATTGCAAGGACTTGTTGAACTTCTTGGAAATAAGGATGTTTGTCATAAGCCCAAACTTGCAATGAATGAGGTTAGATTATTCCGAGATAGCTTAGAAAGTTTTGGAAAATCAATTGCTCTAACGATGACAAAGGAAATGCAACCTGGTAATTATCTTTTAAATGTCTATGCATGTACCTTTTTTTTTACTTATATGCTTATTTACTAAACTTTATAACATCACATTATACAGATGAGTGGTGGAAGATGTTTGGATCAAGTGCTCCTAACTTGCAGAAAGTTGCTATAAGAATTCTTAGCCAAACATCATCATCATCTGGTTGCGAAAGAAATTGGAGTGTTTTTGAACAAATTCACTCAAAGAGACGCAATCATTTGGAGCATCAACGATTGAACGACCTTGTGTATGTTCGATATAATCTAAATTTAAAAGATAGGTATAATTATTTATTTTTGAACGCAATGTTGCAATCAATACATTGTATGTTTGTAGAAATGTCACTGAAATTATTACTTCATTTTTTAGGTTTCAACTAAAAAAAAGAAGCTATGATCCTCTTGATTACACTTGTGTTGAAATGGTAGATTTTTGGGTCCTTGATGAGGAATCACCTCCAGATCTTGCATTTGAGGAGTTGGAAACTGAGATCTACGAAGAGGCTTCAATGCCTGTTGTTGAAGAAACAAATATTGCATCCACACAACCTACACCTGGTAAGTCAGTGAAATATGAACATATTATTTAAGTTAAATAAAAAATATCCATTAATATTTTTAATTTGTTTGTGAAGGTGAACTTGAGAATGAAGGAGATGGAGATGACATTATTGACTTCAATGATTTAGGTGCATTTGTGGCTGCAGATTTTGATGAAGCGGGACATGAAGACTTAAATAATGAGGATAGCATTCACGATGCAACATTAGGAGATATATGATTTTCCTTTTGTGGAATTAATTAAGAGAAACATTAGTAACTCTATATATGTATTATGAATGTGTTTTTCTTTTTCTTTCACAATGCACCCATGTTTTGAATGTTTTTGTGCTTGGCATATCAGTGCTAGATTGTAGTTTTATACTTTCATTCAAGGTTATAAATTCCTGTTGGCATATATTTAAAGATATGCTCTATTCGTATAACTCCTTGTTAGTATTTAATTATTTGTTGAATGTTGTAATTATTCTTTCATAAAAACAAATTTTGTATGGCAGACGAATTTTGAAATGCTTCTGGCAGAACCAAGCAACATTGCAAAAATCCAAATCATATTATATAAGGTTTCTTCCTCAAAACCCAACACTTGACAAAAGGTATGCATTCAAAAATTTCTTATTTCGTTACTTATTCACTTATTTATGAATTATTTGCTTATATTTTATTATTTTATTGACTTATTTGATGCCACATTTATATTGTTTGTTATGTTTTTTATGTTTTATGAATTTAATTGATGCAATACTTATGTTATTTTATGAGTTGAATATGAAAATGAAATGTACCTATATTGAAGTTATTAGAGGAAAATGTCTAATTCATTTTATAAATTTTATAATATTAATATATTATTATTTATTACGTCATCCGGTTCGACCCCGGTTCGACCGGTCGAACCGGTCGAACCTTGAACCTCTCCTTCTTCCGGTTCATTGTCCGGTCCGGTTTTCAAAACCTTGCTTCTAACTGACACCATCTTTCTGACCTTCATCGTCAGACAACAATCTTTCTGACCTCCATCGCCAACCTACTACGGTCCTCTTGACTTACGTCGCCCGCCGACTACGATCCTCTTGACTTACGTCGCCCACTGACTCCTTCCGACCTCCATCGCCAGCCGACTACGGCCCTTCTGACTTAGTCACCCATCGACAAAGTCCTTCCGACCTCCGTTGCCAGCCGACTACGGTCCTCCTGACTTAAGTCGCCCACCGACTGTAGTCTTTCCGACCTCCGTCGCCAGACAACGGTCTTTATGACCTCCAACGCCCGCCGACTACGATCGTTCTGACTTACAATAATTTACACAAACTCTAAACTAATCAAACAACTTATCGAAACATGTGAGATTGCTTTAAACAGCATAGTTCATTGCTTGTTGTATAAACTCGCGAACTGCTGGGATTTTACTGACAGTTCTTAAGGGAAAATGCCGCCACTTATTTTGTCATTAACCTGATCAATGCTACTTTCACTGTTTTATTTGTTCTGAAAATCTCAACAAGAAGCCTGCTAATGGCTATTTCCCTGCTTCAAGAGCTTTCCTAATCTATCCAAAACTTGTTTTACGTATCTACAAACAGGCAGAAAAGTTGAGGGCACGCCCAGCCAGTTCTATCAATAAAATTTGATTACATGACAGAAGCGGACCAGCGGTAGCCCCCCAACATTAGAAAAAATGAAAACATATAAAAAGCTAATCACTAAACACAAATAACGTAACAGCTCCACAATTAAAAATAAGTTTAAAAATAAGAAGGAGAGTCCACAAAAAATACCAATTTGTATATGCATTGTTATGAATCTTAGAGAAAGAAGAAGCTGCTATTGAGCTACTTGGAAGAGAGGAGACAGGGAGGAAAGAGATTTGGGTAAAATTGAACTAATCTCTTATTGGCTTGACTTGCACGCCTAGAACTATTACAACCATATTTATTTATAGAACAAAAGAGCTAGTTGGATAAAATGCACCTAAAAGTAAATATGACCCAAAATTGAACCAATATCTAATAATCTCTATCTTGGTTTGATTTTTTTTTTAAAAAAAAAAAGAAATAAAAAAGAAAAGATATATGCTATCCACAAAGAACACCCATGTCGGTCTTCCCCACTAATTGCCTCCACCGGATGGTTACCGACTTCCTCAAAAATAGCTTTGTCATCTTGTCGAGTCTCCCTACTCAAGCCCTAGCCCAACTCCAGTTCGCTCCACCTGCTGTTTGCAAATAACAACCTAAGAAACACCTTCCCTTTCGATCCACCACTTCTCCCGATTCGTGGACGAATCTTGCCTTGTCTTGCTCCTGTCTCCCAAACAATTAATCAAGCTCCACCTGCTTCCGATTCTGCGCCAGTACGGAACACACACCAGCCCAGGGCCCACCTATCTCTCACGAACCACGCATAGCCCTAGATTTGACCCTGCACCGCTCTGCGCCCTGCACTCCGCATGTGATGCCCCAAGATCTAACTTGGAAAGAATTTCAGACAATTCATTAAAATCATTTACCAGAGCTATCTATAATCTTCAATAACAATCTACCAAACGATCGATAATTAAAACATCAATGTACAGTTCCATTCATACCTCAAAAGATCATATACAATACTCAGGAGCTGTCCTGAGTACAAAAGAATCACTAAACCAAAAAGAACAAAAACCTGAGGATTCAAGATCAATCTCAATCTCCTGCTCCCTTGCCCTGACCTGAAAATATTAACCACATATAATGAGCTTCAAAAAGCCCAGCAGGTCACCTAATATTTATAACTGAAATCAAAGCACGGTACTGGAAACAATATGCATGTCAGTCAAGCGAATCCATAACAGTCAATTGTACATGATCAATGAATCTATGCAAATACGAAAATCAGTAGTCAATGCATGATCGATAAAATCCATAGTCAGCGATAGGAAAATCAATAAACAGTACATACGATACATCTCGCAAGAATCCAATCAACTTAATAGAAGAAAGTCATTATCTCGATAATATCAATAAAATCAATAAACTCAATCATCTCTGGTCAAAATCAACCAATACGTCGAAAGAACGATTGAAATCAAATCAATACAGTAAAACCTATTCCATATCAGTCAATGAATCACATGCAGCAGTTCAATACGGTGTATCAATAAAATGATAGTATCAATGAGTCAATATCAATAAATCAGTATCAATGAATCAATAGTATCCATGTCCATTGTATCAATAAGTCAATACAATGTTGATATCGATATCAGTAGCAGTATCAATGCAGTGAAATAATGCGAATATCAATGAAATCGTACAGAAAATCCGTAAATCCATCAATAAACAAATTTCAATATAAATCTGTCGATATCAATAAATCTATGAATCCATAATGAGATCAATAAGTCAATATCGTACACATGCACTTCAATACAATAGTCTTACTGAACAAGTACAATCACTGCCTATTAAGGCATTTTTCAATCCATAATGTTGTTGTAGAAATCCATATCCATATTCATATCCATTGGTTCAATAAGAGTCGTCACTCTGTGCCCGTCGGCATAAGAATCTCCTTATGCCTCCCAATCATTATATTAATTCAATAGAGGATAACACCAAACCCCTTTTTTAAAGGAAAGCCCGTCGGCCCACCATCATGTACAGGTCAAGTCAATCTCCAACCAACGGTTCAACCAGTCTTCAGTTGTCTTTCAGTAATAATAACCGTAGAGCAATCATATATTCACAATCGGATGCATATCAGTTCAAATCATCAATTTCGGAAAATCGGAAATCGTACGAAAATCCAGCGGCATAACGGCAGTATACGGAATTTACACAAAATCACAGAATTCACAAATTACCAAATTAACACAGAACGTTCACAACAACATTATAAGACTTTTATTCTACTGCCCAAACAATTTCAGACATCACCAGAATTTACAGTCAAAATAAAACACCGCCAAATCAAAACTATCCGGTCAAAAATCTACATAAAATAATCAAATAGTGTAGAAATACCATATCAGAAATATACCAAAAGTTGTGCTGTAAAACTTTCGTCAATACAAAATGATGCGTTTTTCGGCAATGAAAATACAAATCTGAGCACAAAAATACCAAAACTCGACATCTTCAAAAACAGAAATAGGGTTCGGAGTCCTTACTGCGAGATAAACACTTCTCCCAATAGTGGCGACGGACAAAAAGAACTCCGCGGCCTCCGAAATCTAGCTTTTCCTTTGTTTTCCTTCTCCTTCTTTCTCCTCAGATATTTTGATATAAAATAATGATTTTCTCTCTCTTCAAAACGAGCTGATTTCCTTTTAATACAGACCTGATCGGCCTGGATCGGCCCGGCCGATCGCCACATCATCCAGGATGATCTGAACAAAAATTCAATCGTCCAGGACGATATCTCAGGATGATAATTAATTTTCTCGGACGATAAAAACCCTTGCTCACTGACTTTTGCCATGTACTGATCGTCCCAGGACGATCCAAAATCGGCCCGGATGATCAACTCAGAAATCAGCCGTTTCACTGATCGCTCTAGACGATCTCAACATCGTCCCAGACGATCCCAAAAGGAAATCAACGAAATGAGCTCTCACAATCTCCCCACCTTAGAAAAATGTCGTACCGATATTTCCTTAAGGGTCCGAAGCAAATCAAGACAAAACAAATCCATCCAAATCCAAATCAAAATCAAAACTCGTCGAAAATCATATATATCACACAATTCATTCAATCACATGTTACTATGCATGGTCATATGTCAATCAATCAATTAGTCAAATCGTCTTACCAGTAGAACTTTCCGGTTGTCGTTGATCTTCATAATGCTGTAAACTGTAGACACGTGGCACCACTGGAGGAAGTGCAGGAGGTCTTGGCGCAACAGTCTCCCTCTGACTATCTCTGACAGCTCTATCATTCATCCGGTTCATTGATCTTTCACTATAGGCTCTTGAGCCAATAGTCCTCTGTCCTGTACCAGAATCAGTTCTTCCGTCAAATCCTTTCTGAGGGCAATTTGTTGCTATATGTCCTTGTTGTCCACAATGAAAACATTATCCCGTCAATAAGTAACACCGACCTGCATGTCGTCGACCACAATGAATACACTCGCTGGAACTACCAGAAGATACTACTGATGCAGATTCCTTCGACTCCCCATACTTGCTTCTCTTATCTCTATCATTTTCTCTACTCGGTTCATCTCTTCTACTTGCTTCATCTCTCCTCCTCATGGTGTCTTCATATCTTAATGCTGACATTGTCAAATCAATCTCTATCAGTCTGGCCCGCTCTACTAACTTAGAAAACTCATGAATCCGGAAGGGTACTAGCGGATGTCTCAGCTTTCTATTCAATCATTGCAGAAATCTATAACATTTTTCTTCTGCCGTAGGGATCAAATGAGACGCATACCTAGCAAGTGCAGTAAACTCAGCCTCGTACTGCATCACTGTCTTGCGCCCTTGTTCCAATCTCATAAAAGCTTCTTGCATTTGTCGTTGAGCTGATGGAGGTACAAACCACATTAGAAATACTATAGTGAACTCATCCTATGTGATCTCAGCATTTGTCTTCCCTTGAAATTTCTCTCTCTGTTGTCCAATCCACCATCTCTCTGCTTCTCCTTCAAATAGAAACACAGCCAAAGGTACCTTTCGATGTCCCGGACACTGCATGCTGTCAAAGATCTTTTATACTCTCATTATCCAATCTTCAGCAGCCTGAGGTCCTATAGCTCCTTTGAACAACGGAGGCTTCAACTTATGAAAGATCTGCAAATGCTTATCTGCTTCTTCTTCTTTACTTCCACTTATCTTACTCTGTGCATCCCCCATCACATGTGTTATAGCAGTAGACAACTGCATCATACTTTCTGAAGGTACTGGAGCTGCATTGTGTTGCTCATTTGGTACACTTGATTCCGGATTATCCATTTATCTTTTCACATGCACAGTTCAGAATACATGATACACACATGCAACTATGTATGCAAAATGATACACTTAAAGCTACCCATTCTACCCAACACTCAATCAAACCTATAACTCTGGTAACAATCAATTCTTCCAATAATATTGCTCTGATACCAAAAAGTCTGTGACACCCCAAGATCTAACTTGGAAAGAATTTCAGATAATTTATTAAAACCATTTACCAGAGCTATCTATAATCTTCAATAACAGTCTACCAAATAATCGATAATTAAAACATCAATGTATAGCTCCATTCATACCTCAAAAGATCATATACAATACTCAGGAGCTGTCCTGAGTATAAAAGAATCACTAAACCAAAAAGAACAAAAACCTGAGGATTCCAGATCAATCTCAATTTCCTGCTCCCTTGCCCTGACCTAAAAATATTAACCACATATAATGAGCTTCAAAAAGCCCAGCATGTCACCTAATACCTATAACTGAAATCAAAGCACGATACTGGAAACAATATGCATGTCAGTCAAGCGAATCCATAACAGTCAATTGTACATGATCAATGAATCATGTAGATACGAAAATCAGTAGTCAATACACGATCGATAAAATCCATTATCAGCGATAGGAAAATTAATAAACAGTACATATGATACATCTCGCAAGAATCCAATCAACTTAATAGAAGAAAGTCATCATCTCGATAATATCAATAAAATCAATAAACTCAATCATCTCTGGTCAAAATCAACCAATACGTCGAAAGAACGATTGAAATCAAATCAATACAGTAAAACCTATTCCATATCAGTCAATGAATCACATGCAGCAGTTCAATACGGTGTATCAATGAAATGATAGTATCAATGAGTCAATATCAATAAATCAGTATCAATGAATCAATAGTATCATTGTCCATTGTATCAATAAGTCAATGCAATGTTGATATCCATATCATTAGCAGTATCAATGCAGTGAAATAATGCGAATATTAATGAAATCGTACAGAAAATCTGTAAATCCGTCGATATCAATAAATCCATAATGAGATCAATAAGTCAATATCGTACACATGCACTTCAATACAATAGTCTTACTGAACAAGTACAATCACTGGCTATTAAGACATTTTTCAATCCATAATGCTGTTGTAGAAATTCATATCCATATTCATATCCATTGGTTCAATAAGAGTCGTCACTCTGTGCCCGTCGGCATAAGAATCTCCTTATGCCTCACAATCGTTATATCAATGCAATAGAGTATAACACCAAACCTCTTTTTTAAAGGAAAGCCCGTCGGCCCACCATCCTGTATAGGTCAAGTCAATCTCCAACCAACGGTTCAACCAGTCTTCACTTGTCTTTCAGTAATAATAACCGTAGAGCAATCATACATTCACATTCGGATGCATATCAGTTCAAATCATCAATTTCAGAAAATTGGAAATCGTACGAAAATCCAGCGACATAACGGCAGTATACGGAATTTACACAAAAATCATATAATTCATAAATTACCAAATTAACACAGAACGTTCACAATAACATTATAAGACTTTTATTCTACTGCCCAAACAATTTCAGACATCACCAGAATTTACAGTCAAAATAAAACATCGCGAAATCAAAATTATCCGGTCAAAAATCTCCAGGAAATAATCAAATCGTGCAGAAATACCATATCAGAAATATACCAAAAGTTGTGAGATAAAACTTTCGTCAATACAAAATGATGCGCATTTTTCGGTAACGAAAATACAAATCTGAGCACAAAAATACCAAAACTCGACATCTTCGAAAACAGAAATAGGGTTCGGAGTCCTTACTGCGAGATAAACACTTCTCCCAACAGTGGCGACGGACGAAAAGAACTCCGCGGCCTCCGAAATCTGGCTTTTCCTTTGTTTTCCTTCTCCTTATTTCTCCTCAGATATTTTGATATAAAATAATGATTTTCTCTCTCTTCAAAACGAGCTGATTTCCTTTTAATACAGATCTGATCGGCCCGGCCGATCGCCACATCGTCCAGGACGATCTGAGCAAAAATTCAATCGTCCAGGACGATATCTCAGGATGATAATTAATTTTCTCGGACGATAAAAATCCTTGCTCACTGACTTTTTCCATGTACTGATCGTCCCAGGATGATCCAAAATCGGCCCGGACGATCCACTCAGAAATCAGCTGTTTCACTGATCGCTCTGGACGATCTCAACATCGTCCCAGACGATCCCAGAAGAAAATCAAAGAAACGAGCTCTCACACCGCATGTCACGTTTGTGCCTTGATGCTCTCATGCATGCCTCCGCATCATTGTTCGCGAGCCCACTAATCCGAGCCCAATCTATGCAATCCCCTTCTCTACTTAGTTTCGACCGCAAGAAACCCACAAACTTCTCCTCCATGTTTGCATGGTACTCGGTTGTCAAGAACCAAATGAAATCCCTCGAATGCAATGCACACCTGTCTGCTGCTCTTCTTGATTCAGTCCCAAAGAAACTCAGACGAACATGTTTGTTCATTGAAGACTGCACACATCATTAGTTCCAACCAGTGGCCCGCTGCCTTATCTCCCATGCGACAGTCTGCACTCCACGTGACGCAAGGGGAAGCACCATGTTTCATCCTTAATGAATTCATTGACAGTAACATTTTTTTAATAATTAAACCAAGTAAAGACACAATCATTATAGGTATTATGCAATTTGTCATTTATCAAAGGATTGTTAAATAGAGAGAGAGAGAGAGAGAGAGAGAGAGAGAGAGAGAGAGAGAGAGAGAGAGAGAGCTGTCAAAATTGATTTAAAATTGGAGCCTGCAGCTATGAATTTTAAAGCAATCTCACATGTGGCTTTCCAAGACGTAGAAGGTTTTTTAAAGAGTTTATTCCAAAAAGTGCCATAATGATTGCATAACCAAGACGTAAGGTAAGGCTTAGTGTTAAGGATCCTCCTAATCATTTTCGATTTATTCATAGTTATTAGAGTACCCAACAAAGGCAGGCCCATTCCACCACACTTTAGGCAGGGCGGTATTATTCTGGTAGATAGCACAGATTTCATTCCTCATGCCATTTGTTGCGAAGAAATTTGCTTATGATGCTTGCGATTGTTGTCCTAAGGCCTTCAGAAAGGGTGGTGGCCACAAATCAATTGGAACCTACCAGTAAAAGATAGTAGCTTTGTGAGTCTTTGATCAATAATTTCAGAAAATCAAACAGAGTATTTGTTTATGTCTGTATAGAGGCTGGAAGAAGATTTAAAATCAATAATTTTGACAGCTGCTACACAACCTATCGCAGCTCTCATAGGTTGAAAACCCAACAAATACTCATAAACGTGTCTTCACTTGTTGCTGTTCATTTCTAATTATTACGTCCTCTGACCGGACGTAGAGCTACGTTCGGCCGCCAATAGCATGTCGCCACGTGCTCTTACTCTTTTACCGCGCGGCCCGACGACTTGACCCGGAGCGGAACCCGGGAATGCTATGTTCGCGATTTTCTCGGTATTGCTCGTTATTTGCTCGGTATTTGCTAGGTATTGTTTTGCAAAAATGAGAAATACCGCTCTGTGAAGACCAATACCATGCAAATACCGAGTTGTACCGAGTTTTTTACAACTCAGTACAACTCAGTATTTGCTCAGGATTTGCTCGGTATTGCTAGGGATTTGCTCGGTATTACTAGGTATTTGCTCGGTATTGCTAGAAAAAACTCGGTACAACTCGGTACAATTCAGTATTTGCTCAAGATTTGCTCGGTATTGCTAGGGATTTGCTCGATATTGCTAGGTATTTGCTCAGTATTGCTAGAAAAAACTTGGTACAACTCGGTATTTGCTCGGTATTGCTAGGTATTTGAAATATATCCAAAAGGTGAAGGGATGTTGTTCGGTTCGTCAAGGATTTAAAAAAACATACGTGCGATAACCCGAAAAACAGCGGGTCGGGTCGGCGACTTTTCTTCATGTTACGTGGCGCTAAAACATTGGTGGCCGAACCTAGATGAGCGTACGTTCACCGGACCAAATAAAAGTAGTTCGTGTTGAAGACTCATTCAACCCATTAACCCGTTTTTGTTTCCAAGCTAAAATCCATTAGCAACCTGGTATTTAAAATCCAAATTTACGCTTTCAAAACCTGCAGTCATCAATTCGCAAAACTGTTGTCTGTTGGGTACGGCTGAATTAGCTTTTAACGGCTATCTTTTTGTTTCCAGAAATTCCGTTCATGACTTTGGCATTTTTTGGGGATAAGGTTTTTTTTTTTTTTTTTGTCATTATTATTATTATTGTTTTTAAGAAACGATTTATACTAAAAAATTATTTAATAAAAAAATAAAAAAATAATCTCAAACCAAATCTAAATATTTTTTCAAAGACTTTTTTATTTCTATTTAAGTTTCAATATTTTTTTTAGGGAAACATACCACAAAATATTCTTTTATTTATTTAGCATCTAAATTCTTATATTTACTTATATAAATCTTACTAGCATAAAAATGCTTAGTTGCATTAATTTAACAATGCAGAAATAAGTATTTTATATGTTTTGAAGCAATATTAAAATTATGATGTTATATAAAAAATAAAAAAATAAATTATTCGATACATAATTATAAAAAATTATTATTATTATTATTATATAGAAAAATCTTTGTGGCCAGCTACATATAGCTACATATTCCTTCAAAGAAAAAGAACTTCATCGCAAATTCAATTGGAGGAATACAAAGATTACGTTGCCTTTCTCGAAGTTATTGTAAGTTCTTATTATATCACTTGGGCTTTCAAAGCTATTGATCTAATGTTTTACAGAAAACCACAGAAATCAAAATCTTTTCTTTATATCGGAGATCTTTGATTGCAAATCATTCAATTTTTTTCTTTTTTTGGAAATTATGTCAGATCAAACTTTATCTTCAAGTTGATTTTATCTTCAAGTTGTTGCATTAGTTTCTATATATATCTTGAAAAGTTAAATTTCTTTCTAATTGCATTCTCAAAATTTCAAATCATTTATTTTGATAAACTGAAATTAATTTTTTTGCGATATTTGAGCCGTTGAGGTAAACACACACATCATGTTACGCTTCTTGCATGAGGAAGAGGAAGCACTTCTTAAGCTTTCTACGAAGAAAGATAGATGAAGAAGAGAGAAGGGAGAGCTGCTCACAGGAATCTAAAATTCCTTAATTTATTCAATAGTGGCTATTACAAGGGGGGGTTTGTACATACATCACCCTATATTCTATATATAGAGATTGACATAGACGTCTTGCAAAGCAATGTAACTTAAAACAAGACCACTACACAACACATCACATATGTAAACTCCAAATCTTATATCTCTCGGTTAGTAGTCAAAGTTTCAAATTAACAGACAAAGATGAGCTTAATTTAAACTGTAATTAATCATTCCTTTCAATATACTGAAATCAATTTTCTAAGAAAAGTCTTGCGAGCCAATATTCATTTGGGAGGAAACCAAGTTTCTTATAAAGAAGAAATTTTCCTGTGCAACAAATACTTAAATTTTTTTTTGCTCAGTTTTTCTTTTAAGTTTCATGTAGTCGATCCCACCTAATGAGATAAAAAATTGATGCCAATGCGCAGGTTAGAAATCAGACAGGCACCGAGGCAAAAAAAATAAGAACAAAAAAAATTACTTGTTCTTTTAAATGTTCATTTCCGTTTAATTTTGGCCGCATGATTACTGTGTGGCGAAATTAACAGATGCCATGGAGGATTTTCTTGGATGCCTTTGGTTCTGAGACAAATCAAAATTAATGGCACTGATGATCGAGTTCGGTGCATATGTGTCAGTGTATTGGGTTTACATTAACTAATTAAATAATAAAATAATTAAGAGATGTTGTGTGAGTGAGATTGAGATGTCTCCAAGTGTTGGCTTTTGTACTTTCTTATATGTAGAAGGAAAAATTAATGTAGTTCAACTTTCAGCTTCAATAGATTGGACGTCAGGTGATTTTTTTTTTTTTTTTGGACGTCAGGTGATTGATCCAGTTAATTAATTACTTAAGAATAATTAATATATATCCTGATCGAATGCTAATGATGCGGACATTCAACCGTCCATGACTATCCGAGGAGCTGAAGATCAACGGCTGTCATTGTCCCACGTTATATTATATTTTATTTGTAATTTTTAAATTTTTATTATGAATTTTCCGTTTTTACCCTCACTTAAGAGGGTCGTCCTATGTAAGCCTTAGGGACATATGTGTCTTGATTTAGTTTCTTAGGCCTATATATAGAGGCCCTTTCTTAAGTAATGAGATGATGAATTGTTAATGAAAATTTGCTTTTTGCGTTGTTTTTGTGAGTTTCATCTTTTAGATCTCTTAGTGAGTTCTTTTTCTTTTGAGATATCTTAGTGAGTTCTCTACTTTGTGTTCTCTTTGTGAGTGCATCCCTCTCCCAAATCTCTTTGTGAGTTTTGGGAAGAGTTAGATCTCTTTGTGAGTTCTAGACCTTTCTCCAATTTTTCTTTGCAATCAATTAGTGTGAGAATTCAAGGAGAATCCGTCCGGATCGCATTCTTCTTTGAACTCCATCCCTTCATCCGGTTCCACCCAGCACTTCCGCCGCCCCTCCTCCAGCCCGCTCAGGCCGCCGACCTCCAGGCCACTGCCTCCCGCCGGCCATCCACCTTCCACATCGTGGCCGCCCCTTTCCTCCCTCCTCTAGCCTTCGGCTTCCCTCTCCTTGAATTTCAAATCAAATTTCAAATGTTTTATGGGCCATTAATTGTTTCCTAAAGTAGCTCCTTAATTTACGCCATCAATTTAATTGATTTTAATTTCAAATTTGAAATTCAAATTGCTTAAATTGATTGCCCTCCTAAATGGAAGTTTTCTTTCCTTAAGAAAACTGAAAATTTATTTCAAATTTTTGTAAAATTTTGAAATTAAATTGGTGGTCCCCACTTATTCCAAAACTCACCACTCTCTCCTCCTTATGTGGCCAGCCCTCTCATTGGGCATAATCTCTCTCATATCTCATTAATAGGCCCTCATTAAGCCTCCATAATTACCTCCCATAATTCCCTCTCATCCAATTTAATTCTCCCCATTAAATTTGAGTTTAAATTCAAATTCATCCCGTCAATTTCACTTAATCTGAAATTAAATTTCAGATTTCCATTCTCTCTCACCAAATTGATTTGGGATTTAATTAATCTTGCCACCTAAGCAAGTAAATGGCATTTACGTTTCACATCAGTTAATTAGCATGATTATTAAATTTATATTAAGATTAGTGTAAGTCCATCCAAACCTCCTGAAGTGATTTCGAACAAGTTCAATCAAAATCTGAATAACAAATTAAAGTTGGTTTTAAATAGGGGTGTCAATTTCGGGTCATGGGTCGGGTTCGATCCGAACCCGGAACTAACCCGAGTTCAAACGGGTCAACGCTAACCTGACCCAGGTAGATAAGCGGGTCGGAAACCCAAACCTTGACCCGGACCCGACTCGGCAACCGGTTGACCCGACCCAACACGGAACCCGAAACGCGCGGACAAGCGCGGGCGAGTGGCAAGCGCGTGTGTGCTTGGGCGAAAGCAGATGCGCTCGCGGGCAAGCACAGGTGCATGCGTTGGCAGGTTTTGTCGCATGGGCAGCTGAGCGGGCAGAGTCCGGGCAGCCGCGGGCGGTGCGCGGGCAGGCGGGGCATCTTAACAGGCAGGCGGGGCAGCGCGAGCAGTTCAAGTGAAACGGGTTCGCGGTTGACCGGACAACCTGCCGGGTCAACCCGAACCCGACCCATTTTGAAATCGGGTCGTGTCCAACCCGAATTTTCGTGTCGTGTCAAATATTGACACCCCTAGTTTTAAACATGATAAACATCTTTAAAATTTTATTAAAAAGGTGATTATTGTAATTATTTTTAACATTTATAATGAATGAAAAATCATCATTATTTAAAATAAATATTTTAATTTATAAGGTCACAAGTAACGTCGAGCTCCACAATATATTTACGAGGAATTATGTTTGGCTCCTTAAACTTATTTGTATTTTAATTTACATTTTATTGGCTTCTAAAATATAGAGCATGAGATATTTTGGCAAAAAAAAAAAAGTAACATCTAGATTTTAGATTAAATTTTAATTGGCTTTTTCTCTAAAAACTCCGAATGATTTGATATTTTCTATGAAACACCAATTCCATTGTTTTTTTTCTATCAATAATCCAAATGATTTGGTGCTTTTTTATTTCACTTATTTATTATTTAAAATAATGAAAATAAATATTTTTAAATAAGAAATTAATTTAACTAAAAAAGATTTTGATCAAGATTTAGCACATTTTTTATCGAAGCATATGTTGGATGACGCTTGAGTCTTAGTGACCTTTCAAAGCTGATTGAAGCACGTACTCGAGGCCACTTAAACTTATGCTACCATTTAATGTTTGTTGATGCGTATAGTCAAAGCCACTTAACTGTTAATGACCAACTGATTATTAGTTTACCAATATCTAAGTATTTCCAAGGGACATTAAAGATAAATGAAAGGAGCATTAAAGATACCTTAATCTTAAGTGAAAAATTAGAGTAGAAAAATCACAAAATTTCTTGATCCTCTGCCGATTTCAACATCTCTTAATCAAATATTAAGGATCGTCGGAATACTTTGTATCAACATATAAGATACTCGTCAATATTGATTAGATCCGTAATATGTTATTGAATTGCTCATTAAATGAGCATTCTCAGTATTATGCCTTGAAGATTACTCAAACTTCCAAGGCCTTTAGCACAAGATTTTGAGTCTTATGTGTCTACCATTTCACCATCAAGACATCTTTATGTGAACATTTATTACGAAGTTTTGCTCGTCTCTCAATTTGGAGAGGGCGATGTTATAAGAGTATGAGTGGATAGAAAAAAAATAATCTAAAAGTTAATAATGAATTGTTGTGGTCGACTGGTGAGGGTCCGATAATTTTGATTGGTCAATAGCATTTCAATAATGGTGGCAGTCCAACAGTGATGGTCCAAGGAAGGCGGTGATCTGACGAAGGTGGTCGGGCGATTATGATCTGATTGAGATGTTTAGATGATGGATGTGGCTCAACAATAGGGTTCTAATAGTAGCAGTCTAACAATAATGATTGTGGTCCAATGATGATAATCTGATAATATTTTTTGGTGGCAACTCACCAATAATAATTGTTGGGTGGCGGTAAATTGACGGTGGTTCGCCGACAACAGGGATGTTAGGGAGATTTTAATTACATAATTATATTACAAATAAAATTAGGGCGCATTTATTCAAACCAGTTCAAAATTTAATATAAAATATATTTTTATTTATACAGAGTAGATAGTAGGTAGTGGGGTGTACGTAGGGCTATAGCTAGCTTCACGTGTAGTCGTGTCAGTAGGAGCACCAGCCACGTCAAACATTGCTGGCTGGCATTTGCCCATTTTCAACCAAGCTAGGACTCCAAAGAAGCATCGTCAATCATTCACCTTTCTTTTTTGGTTGGTAGAATAATACTGAAATGCCTTAGCATTACCACATTTATGTGTAATGGGCTTTGGGCCCATCCATAATGTTAGTATTTTTCCAGGGCAAAATTGAAAATGTCCAAATCATTGAAATTGTTTTTGGCTGAATCGACATCAGATTGAAATTAACCATTAAATTAATTAATTAGATACGATTCAAAGGCGAAATCAACTCTATATGATGTTAGTAAAAAATCTAGTAATCATTCATAGGCGAAATTTGAGATGGCTTTCTTATTGATTCTTAAAACTATTTTTTCGTACAAAAAATAATTTTTGTGCTAGAGAATTGGTTTAAGAAGCAGTAAGAAAGCCATCTTAAACGAAGCCTTAGCTTCTGACTAGGCATGCATGAGTTTCACAAGTGTGTTGATTTCTTTTTGCATTCATCATATTGAATATATATGCTACCAGTTGCGGAGCTAAAAAATATATATTTATTGGGGGGGGTCTAAATTAATAGCTTATAAAAATTACTGTATTTTCTTCCTTCACAAGTTAAATTTGCCTTGCAAGTTAAAGTTGGTAAGATTGAAGGAAAATTATGACCTTACATACATTAATTCCTTGATATCCTCGTGAAAACAACAGAACAAAAAAAAAAAGCATCAAATCACTTGATTTCTACTAGAACAAGTTCAATATATTAACTAAATACGGAATATTGAAAATCTCGTTGCAAAAAATTGCATAAAATCTCTTTCAGATCAAATCAATATAAGATTAAGTTGAAATCAACAAAAAAAAAAAAAAAACATTTACGATAGCCCATTTGAGAAGTTTTCTTAATAGACTGGAATTTATGTATGTTTTTGTGCTGGCTTAACATGCGTTTTTTTAGTGGGGGTACGTGCCCCCCTTCTTCATGTTTTACACAACAGATATGCATTTGTGCGATCCTATTGTGAATATATAGCTTGAGATAAAGAGATGTCAAAGAGAACTTGAAGTGAAAGATAAGAAGTCGTCCTATATCTTTGTGTGCATCAAGAAGCCATGTACAAAGGAGCATTAATCGATCCATGTTGGTATAGTCACTTCAAAATCATAATCTACTAGGTATCCGACTTTTTTTTTTTTTTTTTTTGATAATATTTGGTGCAAAGTTTTTCATCCTTTATGACAATATTTTTTTATCTTCAAAATAAATTTGTAGAGTAAAAAAAACAATTGTTTGATCAGTGCTTTTAGATTTGTGCCTTGAGATGAAAATTGTAATTGATCGTACACCAATTTTTATGATTCAAACAAGTATTTATTGATTCATATCCACTTAATTAAATCTTTTGATTAGATGTCCATCAATTAGTACTCATCCTATCTAAATAATGGTCACATAATTGAGCGCACGATGAGCACCATTCTTTTATATTTTCCTTCGTTTTTTTTGTTTTCGTTTTGGATGCTAAGGCAAACCTCTTTAGATGCCATATGTGAACGTTATCTATAATCTAATATCCATTGTTTTATTGGACCGTTGGCCCGATTCACAAAATATAATACTATCTTCTTATCTACAATTCTTACTATCTGTATTCTTTGAATGCATGTTCAACTCATTATTCTGTTCGTTGATTTCAATGCTCATATCATATTGTAACCCCTAACTGAAGATTATATTATCTATTATAGTTTCATGTGATCAGAAATTAGATGATAAAGTCCATGTAAAATGAATGCAATATGGTTGTTGCATAGGATAGAATGTCTTCCATCTAATGGCGCAATTAATAAAAAATATTCAAATAAAATAAGCTACTTGAGAGTTTATTACATGTTTTATCATTATATTTTTCTTTTTAACCTTTAATTTTTTATGAAGATAAGCATAATGTAATTTGGATTAATGAGAAGATGACAACAAAAAAATTCAGAGGTGGAAACAATCTCTCTTGTGAGTGTTATTCTGTGTGGAATTTGATTGTATCGATTAATAGAATTGTATTGTTGCATTGGACCTCAAGTCAATTTCTCATTCTTGCTGGGGAGGTTACTCCCGGCTTGGGTTCGGGCGCTTTGCACAACAATTCCCCACAACATACAACGCCCCTACGTTGTGTACGCGAGCACCCTGGTGCTGTGTTCCCAAGTGCTAGGGTGTTGCTCGCAGAATTTGTTGGGAGAAACAACATAGAGCAGAGCATCGAAGCTCCCTATATTCAACACCACAACGCTATGTAGTACCGCATCACTATGGGTTTGAGCATCGCAGTACTATCGTTAGATATGCCGATGACAAAGGCTTGAGCGTCGCAACACTCCAAACTGGAGATGCATTGCTTTGAGACTGACTGGATATTTTTCTTTCTCGTTTTTCTGAAGGGTGGTGACACTTGGTGTTATTTACTTGACTTTTTCTTGTGTTTGAGTGAGAATGGTGAAAGAGAGAAGAAAAGCAAGAGAGAGCGAGAGACAAGAGAGATCTATACTTATTTCTTCCATTTTTGTGGTGGATTTCTTGATGTGGAGTAGCTATGTGATTTTTTTCTTCATTTAAGATGTTTTCCACCTTAAATCCTAGTGTCATTTACTTTTCACCGATTTTACTTTTTTGTTTGTTCCATCATAGTGTTTACTTCCATCCCCAATAGTGAAATATAATGAGGTCATGCATAATTTTAAGGGAGAAATAGAAAATATTTTTTCAATCTTAGAAATTTGAACAAATGCATTTAATAAGGGGAGAAAAAATAGTTAAAATATTTATTCTATTGAAGAAAAAAGAATTAGGATGAATAATCGCCCATCTAGTGCTCTACCTTGATCTTCCCTTGCTTATGGTATTATACTAATTTCAATACAAATGTTTAATATTCATTTAAACCAAATAAAAAAAATTAATACATCATAATTATAATTTTTGGTAATATCAGCCAGGACGATATGTCCAAAATCAGAAACCCTAATTAGGGCATCCTCATTAAGGCAGCCGTCATTGATATCGGCCTGGACGATACATGTATCGGCCAGGACGATAGACTTAATTCAGAAAGAATCAACCGCCATAATCAGTTTATGAATTCTTTGTTTTAGGAAATCGGCCAAGACGATATTTATATCGTCCAGGCCGATCTAACTCAATTTTGCCTAAATTGATTTGGTATCTTTGGAAAGCATTAATGGTTGATTGATACGATCACATCGGCCGGGACGATCGCCTGATCGGCCAGGAAGATGTCCTGGACGATCTACATCGGACAGCTCGAATTCAGGGCTATGATCATGACGATTGAAATCGATTTTAAACTAATCGGCATGGACGATCGTGATATCGGTCAGGACAATGTAACCAATTTTCTTCTGATCGTCCCAAATCGTCCCAGGCCGTTGAGCTTAATTTGAACTAATTGGCCAGGACGATATGCCTATCGTCCTGGACGATAATGTCGGCAACTTGCATTAATGAGCTCGTTTTTAGCTCTTCTATTTAAGCTTGACAAGGCACTTTGTAAGTGTCTTTGACAGCTATTGTAGCTTCGTTCTTGTGGGGGAAACTTGAAGAGAGAGCTTGAAAGGGAGAGAGGAAAGAGTGGAGTGAGAGGGAGAAGATCCTGTGAGGGGGAGGAACTCAAGGGAGTGTGGTGGGGGATCCATACAGTTGCTCCGGCGAACTCGCACCTTAGTACCATCAGATTCAAGGCTTGTCTCGAGGTAAGTTCACCAAAGAAGAAGATCTCTTTGGTGTCAAAGGACCCAGCAACTCCGCCGCACCGGGGAAGGTGGAAGTGATTTTGTAAGGGCTTCTCCGCCTAGCTGCGGGGGCTAAAGGAGAGACACTTGGTTTAGTGCAATACATGGAGGGCGCCTCCAAGGAGTGGACGTAGATCAAGGTTTGACCGAACCACTATAAATTTGGTGTGTTCTTTTCTTATTATCGCTTCCGCATTTATTTTTTTTTTCCGTACTTTGTTTGTGGTGATTTTGGTTGGAGTTTTATCTTTGGTTTTAAAGTTTTCCATTTCACCCCCCCTCTTGGTTAGCTTGGACTAAGTTCATAAGCTTAACATCCCTGACGAACTTTCAAGTTCCATCAGTGCACTTTCAGCAAGGACCATCTAGAAGGGTGAGAATCACCAACGCTTGCCACAAGGTAGCCAACGAGGACACGAGTTCTAGCCACATCATAGCCCCGCAACCTCAAAACCAAACGAAGCGCAATCCGAACAACTGCAAAAAACAAACAAAGTAGAAAAAGAATTATCTTCTTCTACCACCTCGATTCCAAAATTTACCACTAGAAGCACCCCAAAGAGGTTGATCATGAACCATTTTAAACTCATTTCCAGTATCTGAATACGACTCAAAATCAGAATCTTCATCAGACGAATTGTGCAACCAATCACCATGTGACCTAACATCCACTCCAGAAGAACCACCCATATGGTACATCATATTTTGGGATGCCATTACATTAACTGGAACATTAACCAAATTTTGAGAGTTGACTAACATGCCATTCACATCCGAATTTACCACCTGACCACACACATTTGGCTCCTCATTCAAAACACTAATCTGTAGCCGATCAGAAACCTCCACAACACCCAAAATCGGTGAATCACCAGAAACCAAACCCCCAGGCCCCCCACCACACTCATCAGGAATAGGCACAACATTAACAGGAGTAGAAACCAAAATTTTGCTAACTTCCAGCAACAGACCAACAACCGGGATCTTCT
The DNA here is from genome assembly GCA_016618105.1 of Dendrobium huoshanense. Lineage (NCBI taxonomy): Eukaryota > Viridiplantae > Streptophyta > Magnoliopsida > Asparagales > Orchidaceae > Dendrobium > Dendrobium huoshanense. The sequence continues at coordinate 19,042,803 of CM028343.1, forward strand.
GAATCACATCCGTAAGACCAATACCGCCCACCACAGATGAAAGAATAAAAGGAATATCATTAGGAGACAACAGAGTATCAGAAGTATCCAAATCGCCAGCTTCTAGTACACCATTATCCTCCCTAGTAGATCCAAATTCACATTAACAGGCGCAATCAAATCCGGCTTCCCGCATTGGGTAACCACAACCTTAGGAACTTTAAGAGAAGGATGCAAGATAGGACATAAATCCTTAAAATGACCTAATGAATTAGAGTGCGAACAAAAAAGAGGAATATTATCAAAAATCACCGTCTGGACATAACCCGACTCTACCGAACCAACCCAAATCTTCTCCGCATGTTTCTTGGTAACATCCAATTCAACCAGAATACGAGCCATAGACGGACGGGAACCAGAAGCAGTTGCCAAATCCGACTTAAGAGGACGACCAAAAATCAAACCTAAACCAGACAAAATTCTAGGAGAGAATAGATGAGGCCTAAGGAAGGGGAAAGAAACCCAGATAGGCACAAAAGGTGAATCCACCTATCCAAGTTTGGAGACCATTTAACAACTTTCATATAACAATTTCGAACAAAATAAGATCTATGTGAGAAAATCTGGCAATAATCAAAAGCATTCACCAATTTAATCAAAACATTCCGGTGATTGAGAACAGTAACCGAAAAATCCCCTAATAATTTTAAATTGAAGCAAAACTTCCGAATAGCATCAATTGAAGGCCGTCTGCCCGGAAAACGACCAACCAAAGCAAATTCGAAGGGTGCGACAAGCGACCGCACCTCTTCCTCAGAAATTAACAACGCTGGAAAGCCACGATGCGAAGAAACCTTAAACTCAGGGAAGGAAGACGATGTACCAGATAACGCCGCTTTAAACGAGAGAGGCGCGGAAGCCCCACTTAAGAAACCAGGATCTCGAAGGCGAACAGACTCCATTAGAGAGAAATGACAAACGAAAAGAAAAAAACCCTCAAATCTCGTCGAAGAAGAAAGGGCGGCGGAACCCTAGCAGAGCGGAGCAAAACATCGCACAAAAAAAAAAAAAATCAATAAAAATGTTTAACATTCATTTAAACCAAATAAAAAAAAATTAATACATCATAATTGTAATTTTTTTTAATGTCAAGCTGTTATTATTCGGCTATGCAATGTTCGGGCTAAGATGTCATTTCTTAAAGGTTGCGTATAAGGATAAATTATTATATCCAAATTTCAATCATGTGAAGACACTGATAGAAAAAAAAAATAGGTGTCTTCACGTGATTGGAGTTATGACGAAAAGTTATGTCTGGACTCTGCAAGTAATAACCTCTTCCGTTTGGAATAGCTTTTATACTTCTTTTAAAATTATTTTCAAGTACAAATTTTTTCTATAAAATTAATTAAAAATAGTGAAATGTGTCAATTTTAATAGCAATGTTGATTAAAATTGTTATTTAAATTTAATGTTTAATCAAAATTTTCGGATCACGTACGCATTAGTATAACTTAAGAAGGAACACTACTTATGTCTTATCCTGTTATTTGCTGAGAAGTAAAATTATTATTGACATCAAAGAGATAAACAAGATGCACAGAAATACATTTCTTAGATTATCTCCAACCGTTCGGCAAACAATCGAATGGAGGTCCTCAAACGTCGCAACCGAACGTCTTTTTCGCCGGCATTTGTTTGTTGATGAACAGATGTTGGTGTCACACTGTTCACCCACTAAATTTTTATGTGTCAACGGGATTTACTATCGAAATGGAGAATGATGTTTACGACGAGGGAAGCTCGCGAATTGGAGTTCGATTGGAGCAGAATTAACGCATTTTGATGTTTTGATGTATTTTACAATGAAAAATGGGGTTTTCGGTTGGAGATGCCCTTATGATTGCAAAATTATCGAGGAATACCGAATAAGATAGCAAATTAGCAATATACCAATTATTTAGATAATAATATTATTTATTATATTTTATAAAGTAAAATATTTGAACGGCATAATCAAATACGGCAGAAAGTAGAGAGAGAATCAAACAGAAGCAAAGAGGGGGCCCACGGCTTAGCTTAATTTAAAACTTGGTGCCGGGCTGATAACTTTAAGTTGTTAACACTATAAAAATAGCAGAAACTATATTTGCTATTGCTTTTAGGAATATGATAAATGTGTCTAATAAGATTTTAAGCTCGATTTTGATTTCTGTTATGATGGCTTTAATAGTTGATTTTGGCGGTAAGGGTGTAAATATGCTGAGTTGGCTTAACTTCAACTCGTTAATTAGCTCACGAGTAGAGAATATCGAGCTCGTTTAGTAAACAAGCACGAGTTCGAGCTTCATGAGACTCGGCATGTGAGCTCGCAAGCCGGATCGAATAATTATTAATAGTTTTTAAATAAAATTTTAATTTATTAAATTTAAATATTTAATAATATAAAAATAAATTAATAATAAATGTTTTAAATATTTAAATATTTAAAATAAATTATAAACACAGCTCACCTTGACCTTTTCGTTGAGAGCTTAGTCTTCCAACTAAGAGGACTTGAGTTCGAATCTTTGTGTATGTGTTGTGTATGTAAGTTTATCTTAAATGGTCTAAATGTCCCCCCCCCCCCCCCTAAAAAAAAAAAAATTTATAATATTTAAAAAATCCCGCCAATGCTCGCGAATCAGCTCGAGTTCGTTTACGCTGGGATGACAAATGAGCTGGGTTCGAGCTGCTCTTTCTGACCGATGAGCTGAGCTCGATAAGACCACTACTTGACTCGACTCGATGTGCTTACACCCCTAATTTAGGGATGAGTATAGCATTTTATAAAAGGGATTGTGAAATTATTTGAGTAAAATTAAAATTTTTTGAAGGTATTATGAATCTTATAAATATATGTATATATCTTAAATTAAACAGTTATTTTTCTTAAAAGGTACTTCTCATTAACAAATTTGATTGTAAAAATCTGTTAATTTCTTTAAAGCAACGAGGAAGCTTCAAATAGAAATATTGATGTTGTGAAAAAAATCTTGGAGGAAGATGGATTTTGAATTTAAATCTTGCGCTTGACCAAGCTCCACCACCAGTTCTTCTTGGATGGCAGCACCAAAGGAGAGGATAGGGAGAATAGAGAGCACACAGATTTTGGATAGAAAACAAAAAACAAATCATTATTCTTTTTTCCTTCACCAACAAACACAGATTTTTTTATATAAACATATTTTTATAAAAGGGACTAAACCAACTCACCCAAATTGAAATAAAAAACTAATTATAAAAATTGGATCAAATACTAACAATCGATTTAGTCTTGATATATCATCAAAAAATTATCTTGATCGAGCACAAATCTCAAAGCAAAATCAAGTTAGAAACTTCAAAAATCAAATCCGAGACCATATGAACTCTAATTTTAGCAATCTTACAGTAGAACTGAACTTCTCTGCAAAAACTCTACAATTCATATGGAGTGACGTTGAGATGATACAAATGATAGAATAAAATAATGAAAGTCAGCAGGTTAAAGTTGTGGTCACATTACAAGATGATACAAAGGTTGATATAATCTTAGATGGTTTGGAGATTTGTCCTAGCATCAATAGAGCTATTAATGTTGCTTCAAACAACATTGATTTTCAAAGCTTAAACAATGATCATCTTGTAGCACAAGTTGGTGATGATAAATCATTATAAGTTAGTGCCTACTTTCATGATGCTATCAGTTTCAAGCAGTTTCTACGATCCACCGTCATTACTAATAACTTTGGGGTCAAGATCAAAGCTAGCAATAAGTAGAGTTATACCAATATGCTCACATTGAGGTTATCCTTGGAGGGTACTTGCACGCTATGCAGAGGTGGTGATGACAGAGGTAATGGAGCAAAGGTCCGAGAGGAGACTTAATGTAGGCGAATGGAGAGGAGAACTAGTCCCATATGATTAGAAGTATGTTAGAGAAGTTGCAATACAAAAGGAGTTTTTAGTAATTAGGCAGTCAACATCTTCGAAGTTGAGTTTGAAGGCCATAAAGAAAGATGTGATGTGAACATTGATGCTAAAGAAAGTTCTTTCAACCTTCGGCAAATGAGTGATATGCCATGCATTCTTGCAACTACTACAATTGGTAACAAAGGACATCCACTTTTGCATGTTTATATTCATAAATTCTACCATGTTAGTGTTGAAGCACACTGCTTGAGCTACCTGCAATCAAGTTAGCGAACAGAACAAGAAACGAAGGCTGGGAAGTTCTCTGGTATATTCATTGCATGGATTGATTTTGCATAGAGATTGAGTGAAGCTCATTTTTCAACTGTATGACTCTAGAGCGATTTGTGGAGAAAAATCGACGTTCTAGAGTGGCCCAAATGAGCGAGCAAGTGTCGAGATTTAAAATGTAAGGTAATATAGAGGGGGATATAGTGGAGAAGTTAACATAAATGTGAGCGGTGTGGTCTTAAGGCCACCACAAAACTTGTAAAACTCCTTTAGAAAGGAATAAAAAAACTGTCTCAAATAAAACCTAATGTTACATTTGAGATAGCTTTTGATAATTTTTTTTTTTTTTAATGTGTACTAACTACTAAACAGCTGCGGTAAAAAATAATAATGCCAAATGAAGCCTAACTCAACTAATATTAAAAGATAGATCTAAAGAGATCCTTCCATGAAGCCTCCGCCACTAAAGGACTGTTCAGGATTCCCGAAGCACGGTTTCGTCTTCATGTTCCCATCACTTCCGTATGAATTAAGCTCGAAGGATAAGATTCAAAAGAATCAAACAAAATTAAAAACACCGGACGAAGAGTATCCAAGGAACTTAACAATTTTCTTCTCTTGGTGATCATGTGGATCGATGTATTCTCTCTCTAGATTTCGCGCTGTCTGATCTGTATAACGGAATATTATTATTAATTTATGCAATGTTTGGTAGGATCATTACTAAATTAGACGTACATAACGTTCTCAACTATAGAAAAATGGAAGGTCGAAGACGACGTGTGCTTCTTTTTTATTGTTTGATTTTGATGATTGTGCGTATGTAAGTAGATGAAATGTTGAATGTACTAACTGCAACGTTAGTTTGGGATTTTTTTTTCTTCTTAAATCAACTTTTTAGTTCAAAAATTAAAATTTTTATACTAAAAAGTTACTTTAAGAAGCAAAAAAAAGTCATCCCAAGCAAAACGTTAGGCTTTATTTGGGATAACTTTTTACTGTTTTCTAAAAAAAAGTTTTTAATATATATTTTTTTTAATTATAACATTTTGTAATAAAAATTTGCTTAGAAAATAATAAAAACGTTTTCTAAAATTAAGCCTTAAAAAAATTTCTTGAAAGTTGTTGTATATATATCAACTTTCTTATAAGTATCATATGACTGAGGCATAGTTTGGGATGACTTTCTTACTGCTTCTTAAAATATCTTTTTAGTACAAAAATTTCAATTTTTGTATTAAAAAGCTGTTTTAAGAAGCATAAGAAAACCGTCCCAAACGAAGCCTGTATATATATTCTAGTAAAAATAAGTTGCTACCATAAATTTTTTTAAAAAGCAATAAAAAGGTAGCATCCAAACAGATGTGTATAACAGGTCTGAAAAAAATATCTTAAACACAAATCCTTTATTGTGTGCATGTAAGTATTATGGTGATTCATTATACTTTGGGAGCATTTTAAGCTACCCTATTTTAGGAGTTGATGAAATCAAAGAATTTTGGATTGCTGAGGCATATTTAGCTTCACTCAAAAGAAAAAAAGAGAAGAAGAATAATGATATCTATCAATCAATCATGTGACAATGCTTCACCTTATGAATAAAAGTTTTTTTGAACTCTTGTTGTGTCCTAGATTATTTGCAGATGTAGAGAAATATAAAATTTAAAGTCTTAGTTTTATACAGAGATCCAACACATAGATAGATAAAAAAAATTGATAGTAGCGTTCATAAGAGACTCCAAAATTTTTATGTTGATATTTGGTGGCCGGGCATAAATCCAGCTAAAGTTTGGCGACAATTGATGGTCGGGCGTAAATCCGACATCAGTTGGTGGTCGGGCAGAGACCGGGCATAAGTCTGATGACAGTTGGTGGTCGGACAAAAGTCCAAAGATATCGGTGGCTGGGTGTTGGTCAAGAAAGAGTTTGGTGGAAATATAGAAATTGTATTTTTCTTCCTCTCCTCTCTTCTTTCATTTCCTCACCCCTCAATGAATAATGAGGGGTCTATTTCTAATTTTTTGGGAGTGACAAAACCAATAAATATGAAGAAAATCAAGGTCATGTACTTTGGGTGTGTCTTGAATGGACGACTGGTATCGACTCCCTTAATCATGAACCATTTATGGGGTATTTGAGTATCTTAATGATATCATAATTCAACGATCTTAGGTTCGTTGAATTTGTCTTGTCGAGCCGCTTGATTCAACTATAAGCATGTTCTATTTGAAAATCATTTGATTGACCAATTTATGGTTTACACCTTCCAAATGTACTTCAGGTCCTTAATTTGAACCCATTTGGGCTCAGATTGAAACGATTTGGTGTCGTTGGATTCATTTTTTCGAGACGTTTAGTTCGACTATAAATTTGTTGAAATTGGAGTTCGGATGTCCCTGGATTTAATTTCAGAAGTTTGCAGTGCGAATTGCCTCGACCTTAGTGCTCGACCAGGAAAAAATTTTGATGGTATATCAACTATCATTTTTATAGAAGGATTTGTAAAATGATAATAATCCTCTTTCTTAATATTGTGTTTTGGTAGGCATAGTTAGGGCATGACATATAACATTAACACTGAAAAATTCGCTTGCGTAAGCTAGATTGCTAAAGATTAAAATGTTTAATTTCTGCAAAAATCACGAAGAGATAAGCATCCTGCATCATCTCAGTTGTTGGTCGTAACAAATTAGAGATATTCGGTTGTTGCATGTTGCTTATCCTTAGCTACGAATTCACACATGTCTTATGAACAAATATGATCTAACTATGATTAAAGTTGATTAGATGTAGGTTTAAATATCATATATGCAGACGACCAATTACGTTTAATATATTAGATCACTTATTCATTATTCGAGTAACTTAACGATGTGATAATTAAATAATCTTATGCTCTTTAGATTCATCTCATCTAGTTGCTCCCGTTAACTATAAACACTTGATATTTGGAGATTATTTGGTTCATCAATTAATATTCTAGAATTTTCAAATATGCTTCTCGTGCTTAATTTGGGTTCATTTGAAGTTGGATAGGACCATTTGTGATATCAATAGATTGATCTCATCAAGACATTTAGTTAGATTATAAATTTACTAATTTATTGAATTCAAAATTCGAACCGCCTTAACTTTAATCCTAAAACTTTTAAATTTAAATGTTACCTCAAAATTCATATAGATCAATTGAGTTTTTGGGAAACGTAGCAATACCCACTCAATCGAAGGTTATTCAAAATTAGGATATTGGATACTGTTGTGTATGTTCAGGCCAATGATTTAGAGCTGAAGGTGGATTCTAATGTTGTGTTGGTTTCGGTTTCACCTTTGATGGATGACGAGATTGTGACGCTTGATCCTAATGTTGGTGAGGTTGATGAACCTCACACTTGCTTAACTAATCGGGTAAACTGTATTAGTGATATTCCTGTTCCTATTGGAGACGTAAATGAGGATGTTATTCCTCGTTCTGTCTGATTCTGGGGATGACTCTCCTGCGGGTAATGGGTCAGGGGGTAATCGTTTTTCGGAGCGGTTGGTTTCTTCTGATGCTGTGTGTATTGAGGTGGAGTCTGATGTTGTTAGGGGACAATTGGTGGATGTTCCTTTAACTGTTGTCTCTAGTACTGTCTTGTTGGCCCATCTTGCAGGTGGTGCCGTTTTGGAGCAATGTGATTGGTTGGATATTAATGAAGGTTTTTATTCAGACGGTGGGGAGGAGACGAATGAGTTAGCTATTGAAGGTTTTCTAATTGCAAATGATGACTTTCTTAAAAAGAATGATAAGTCTAAAAATCGTAATGCCAAAAAGAAATGATTTTTCCTTTTGGTTTTTGCCCGGCTTTGACTTTGTTGGTTTTTTTTGGATTTGTAGCACATAATTGGGGTCTGGACAAATATGAAGCCGGTTTCCTGCATGTGCCTTGGATGTCCTAGGCTTGGTGGGCAACCTTGGTGGAGGTTTCAGTTTTGATGGATGTCGGTTTTTGGTTGCTTCCTTTTAATCCTCTTTGGATGACCCATGTCTGGCAACCAGGTGGCGGTCTGAGTCCGTCTAGCTTGCCCGTTATCAGGTTTTTGACCCTTTCGAGAATTGTATTCTTATAGCTATACTTTTATCTTCATTGGCCTGTTTTTGTGCTTTGGCCGTGTGTTGAATTAGATATTTTTTCTAATAAAATTTGGTTTTGTAAAAAAAAAAAAAAGATATTTAAGTTTCGTTGGGATAACTTTTTTTTTTTTTTTCTATAAAAATTTTCTAGCATAAAAAATTCTTGAAAACCATAATAAAGTAAAAGTTGTTATAAGGGAAGCCTAAAAAATGATCCTTGAAAACTGTGGGCTGGAGCCGATGGCGGAGGTGGCAAAGGTTGCAGATGGCAGAGCGAATGACGGCTACGGTGGAGGCAGTGGCAGAGACGGCGGACGGGCGACGACTTGGTTGTGGCAACCTCCGAATACTAGATGGCAAGTCAACCTATGGATACCGGCAAGTTGCAACAACCTACGACTCATTTCGCAGAAGACAGATGGCTTGCGGACGGCGGAACACTCGCGGACAACGAAGTTGACGCGACGCGGGACTTGACGCGAGTTGACAGAAATGGCTCGGGGACTTGACGCGAGGCGGGTTTTCGGGTCAGTTCGGGTCAATGTCGGGTTAGTAGATTGACCGACCCATTTTTTCAAACGGGTTAATACTTGGAACCCGAACCCGACCTATTTCCGAAACGGGTTGATCCTAAACTTGAAATTTTCAAGTTATAAAAATTTATCTTACTCAACTTTCTTCCTAATATACGTCATTCAATCAATTTTATTCTCATTTTTCATTTTAGTGGAGTTTGATAAGTCTTGACATAACTCATGGAAGCAGTTGCACGACTTTCTGTTGTGGAATTTTTAGATTGAATAAGTTTCAATCAGTGCATAGTGATGAATTTCTATTATTATATTTTCATCGGGAAGAAATTTTTGATATGCTAAAAGGAATGGAGGGAATTTTCGGAGGATTATTTTTTATCGAAATTCTATTAGGTTAACACTATCTAATCAAAATTATCACTTTGTAAGAACTGACAAATTAAGTAGTAGATCAACAAAGATAATCGAATGACTCAAAATAAATATGCTTTTTTTTTTTAGTTTGCTTTTGGCTTTGCTTGCTATTTTCACAATTTTTGTCTCCCTTTTGGCATTTTTTCGAAAGCGCCCATTCCTCTACAAAACCCCTCTTTAATCCTTCCTCTCTATGCAACAGTGTCCTCTACTCTCCTCCTACCTTATGCCTCTCCACTTCAATACTGAACAAAAGCTGCTCCTTTCAGTTTTCTATTCTGTAAAGACGCCTACTTGAACGTCTCTTCTCTCCGAAAAAATCATTCATCCACAACGTTATAGAGATTATTTTTACTTAGAGATGGGCATAAGTTATGAATATACCCCTTCCATTCTCTTATGTGCTGAGGAAAACAACAGCATCTTTTGCTTAGATGAGGAGGAAGAAGAAGTTCAGAGGAATTGCTTCGTTTTGTCTCCTCAGCCAAAAAGCAGCGGCCTTTATGGGAGTTCCTTCAATGTCTTCCCCCTGCAATCAGATGAGTGTTTGGGCTTGTTAATAGAGAGAGAAACCGAGCACATGCCGAGTGAGAACTACACCAAAAGGCTGGCGAGTGGTTCTTTGGATGTTTCCATCAGAACAGATGCCATTGATTGTATTCTAATGGTAGGACTTGCTACTATTTCCTTCGATTTAGTATTTCATCTTGTTCTTCATTTGATGATTTTCATCTTTCCAAGGAATTTTTTATCGGTTTAGATCTTTCACTGTTCTTTAGTATTGCTCGCTTCGTGGGAATAGGTTTAGCTTGTTCTGTTCCGGGATTAATGAAGTTCGCCTGTTTTTATGTACGTTGTTAAATTTCTTTTCCTGTACGTGTAATGGAATACGGGTAAAATTTTTATTTTCTCTGTAGATGTAATTAGTGAGTTTTCATATATTATTGACAGGCTCATGCCTATAACAATTTTGGGCCTTTGAGTGCTTACCTTTCTGTAAATTATCTGGATAGATTCCTGTCATCCTATGAGCTCCCTGTAAGTCCTTCAGTCTATAAATTTGGAAAAAGCTGCTTCAATCGATGCAATATGCTCTACAAACCATATCTCATTACAATGATCTCTACCTGTAGAAAGGAAAAATCTGGATGGCTCAATTATTAGCAGTAGCTTGCTTGTCTTTGGCTGCCAAAATGGAGGAGGCGACGGTCCCTCTATTTCTTGATCTGCAGGTAGTGAAGTAAATATAGCAATTTACGAGCTCATGATTTACTTTCTGTTTCCGACTTATGAACTTTTTTGCTGGATTGATAGGCTGGGGAGGCCAAGTTTGTTTTTGAGGCTAGGACTATACAGAGAATGGAGCTTCTTCTATTGAGTACTCTGAAGTGGAGAATGCAATCTGTGACACCTTTCTCCTTCATAGAATGCTTCCTTCGCAAGCTGAATGGGGGCGATTTGCCATCCGAGCTATCAATTTCTCGAGCAGTGAAGCTCATCCTTGGCACCATCAAAGGTATTTCTTATTTATGTTCTTTTGTTTGAATCTCTGAACAAATTTGTCCTTCTGAATTTACGCAGGGATTGGCTTCCTATCATTCAAACCTTCTGAAATTGCTGCAGCCATAGCTCTATGGGTGAAAGGCGAAGCCAATGCAATAGAAGTTGAGAAGACCATCACTTATTCCAACAAAATTGATAAGGTAAAGAAGAGTTTCATATGATATCTCTTCAAAGTATGTTATTGAGCAAAGAAGAACATTGTGGTTATGGTTGCAGGAGAGAGTTGTAAGATGTTATAAAGTGATGCAGGAGTTATTGATTACTTGTGATGAATCGGCTGATAACAAGAATTGGATTTCATCAGTTACTTACATGCCACAGAGCCCAATTGGCGTTCTGGATGCTGCATGCTTGAGCTACAAAAGGGAAGAAATGACTTGTTCGTCACAGCCAAGCTCTCACCACTCCTCTCCAGCAGAAAAAAGAAGGAAAATTAGCGAGCCTTCTTTTTCATGAAGGGACGAAAGTTCTCCCTTTTTTTTTGTTTCTATATTTATAATGGGTTAGAAAAGTTTCAGGATAATTTAGTTGATTTGATAATGAGATATAAAAAAATGACAAAAATGATGAAGATGGAGGCATGGATCAGTTGCCCCTGATTTTGCTATCTGATCAGGATTGCCACCAACCGGTTATTAAGCAGGCATAAGCTGACTAATGAAAAGGAAGAAAGGAACACCCAAAAAAATCCACCGAAGAAAAAAGAGATTGTACTCACCTTGGTTTAAGTAGATCAATTAAACTGAAAGAGGATTGAATGGAGCTTAACTTTTTCTTTCTTTGTATGAATTTGTTTAAGGAATAGAGTTTTTACTTGGAAGAAAATTATGAGAACAGAGGTTGATGTGTGTGTATTGGGAAATGGTATATTGTAGTATTGTAACGAGTGTTTGTTGTTCTTATTATCATGTAAAGTTTTGAATAAACTTATTCCCAATAGAACCAAAGAAGCTCTGCTACAGCATTGATATAACTATCTTTATATAATCATCAAGTAGAGTTAATTGTTCATGAGATCATCGATATGTCGATTATCTTTGTAATAATTTTGGCATCTGCCATCCTATGGGAATTTTTCATACAAATTATGAGTTATTCTTCAAATAAATTATTTTTGTATTCTTTTTATGAGATGGTGATGATACCTACAGTGTTTTATGGCTCAAATGTTGGTCATTAAAAGAGAAGCATAAAATTAAGCTAAGTGTTGCAAAAATGAGGATGCTTAGATGGATGAATGACTTTTAACAGAATGTTAAATGAGCATATAGGTAAAAGGGTTGGAGTAGCTCTAGTTGCATATAAGATTAGAGAGAGTTGTTTTAAACTATTTGGTCATATAAAGCGTCTGTCTTTCGATGACCCGATTAGGAGAGTTGATATATTAGATCAAACCTATATTAAGAAAGGTAGAGGTAAGGTTTATTTTAGAAAGGAGTATATTAAATAAAATAGTTCATTCACACTATTTTGATTGGCGTATTCAACTCAAACAGAAAGAGCTAGGTGTGAGAGAGAATGATGGTGGGAGAGAGAAACAATAGGAAAGAGAGCGAGGGAGGAGGGTGGGAGAGAAAAATTTTATTTTAATCTTTTTAATAATTTTAAGAAAAAAATTAAATAAAATATTTTAAAATAAAAATAAAATACTTATAAATTCATAATAAATATGAAAATTAAATTTATTTAAGTTTTTCTTCAGGATTTAAATTAAATTAAAATTTTAATTCAAAGAAAAAACATTAAAAATAATAAAATTCATAATCATTATGTAAAATTTTATGCATTTTTAATTTATGTTAAATTTAAATTTTTATTATGTTTATTTTTAATTTTATTATGTATATATTTAAAATTGTAAATAAATATTTTTTTTTGCATTTTTTATATTTAATGCATTTTAGTGGGCAATTATTAATACATAACACAAAATAAATAAATTTTATTTAAATTTCTTCATAGAATTATAAAAATAAAAAAACCAACAACAAAATATCTATAAAAAAATCAATTGGCCACAATAAATATAAAAAATATGATTTCTGATGTTTTTTTTTTAAATTTATAATATAATATAATTTAATTTAATTTAAATCCCAAGGAAAAAACTTAAATAAATTTAATGTTGTTATTTATCATATATTTATACGTATTTTATTTTCATTAAAAAAATTTATTTAAAATTTCTCCTTAAAATTATTAAAAAAGGCAAAAACATTTATTAGGGGTGTCAATTTTTGTTTTTGTTTTTTTTGATTTTATATTTATTAGGAGGGTGAGAAAGAGAAAGAGGGCGGTATAAAAAAAATTGGGTCGGGTTTTGGTTAACCCCCGAAACTGACTCAGATTCCCCACATCTCTAGGATTCTGGCTTCCCGCAACTTGCTACTCGCACACGACGCAACTCACTCGCATTTGCCCCTCCCGATGCTCGCACTTGAGGCTCGACCCAAGCACACCTCACCGTCGCGAATTTGCCCTTTTTGAATTTTTGAATTAAACATGCTATACTTGCTAATTCTTAGGTTTAAACCACTACTTACTAAAATAAACCTAAAATACTATGCTAGAAAGTATTAGAAATAACCTTTGTTTATTACATTTTAATAAGAATTTAATTCTTAATATAGGACACAACAAACATAAAAGATTCATTTAGCGGACCTCACATAGAGGGATAAATATTTGATGTTGATGTTGTTGTTAGTATCTTTGTGATTAAATTTGTAATATAGATTGAATTTCTTTTTTAGATGAAAGAAAAAGCTAAATCATGAACAATTTTCTATCATATTTAAGTTATTTTATTTTTTTATTTATTCGTAAACAACTATCAATCTTCAGCAAAAATGTATTCATGCTAAAAAATGTTAAGGTAGTTATTTCTAAATTACTATAGCGGAAATTTTTTACATCTGCCATTCTCCAGTTTGACTTCTTGTCTGCTTAGATGAAAGAAATTTTTGTTAATAAAGAAGGGACCTTGGGAACAAGCAGTGATGAGTGAGCCAAGGTGAAAGCTTCTTAATTCCACAGTGCTCTGTGAGTGCTGTGCTGCGTCCTTCACCTCCTCTTCTGTATATAATATAGACGTGGAGAACCATTCTATCTTTTCTTGTGTTTATTAATGCCCTGAAATTTCTTTGTTCTAGGAAATTAAATAATTTCAAATGTCTGATCGTGTGAAGGCTAGACACCCATTCATTTATAGAGAATTTTTTTTTAGGAAGAAAGAAATTTTATTTCATAAAAAGAGAGGATACAACCGGCTAAAGGAAATTAAGCATAGCACAGTTAAAGAGAAAAATTCACAGTCGAACAACCGACCAAAATAAAGGGGTGAATCACCAAAGCGGGCTCAGGTTGTGGCGAAGCACTGCGGCCACCCAAATGATAGATTAGGGCCCTCCAAAGGGCAAGCAACAGGCCAGTAAAAAGGAGACCAGAACAACACGCCAACAATGGTTGCAAACAAGCCATATCATCAGAAAACTCGCAGGATTGCCTTATCATTGCCCATACTAAAAATCGCGGCCACACCCACTAGGCTAACGAAAAACCGGCGCAAATCGAGATCCGAAGAAACAGATAACTAAAAAACCACATCAGCCAAACAATTTACCAGAGTTATCTAAAATCATCATTAAGCAATCTATCAAACATCTATAAAATTTAAAACATCAATATATCAGTCGATTCATATCTCAAAATAACATGTACAATACTCAGGAACTACACTATCAATGCAAGTAGAGAAATCTATCCTGTCCTGAGTACAAAAGAATCATCTATCGATCAAAAGAACTAAAACCTGTCGATCTGAATCAACTCCTATCTCCTGCTCCCGAGCCCTGACATGAAAATATCAACCACATATAATGAGCTTTACAAAGCCCAGCAGGTCACCTAATACCTATAACTGAAATCAAAGCACGGCAATGCTATCAATATGCATGTCAATCTATCCATTCGAATCAGTCAATGAGTCTATGCAGCGGAAATCAATAGTCAATAAAACCAGTCAATGCAGCGGCAGGCAAGTCGGTAAATCAACTCAATCGATCAATATCCGTCAATCAAATCAATACGGTCAAATCAATGAAATCAGTCGAGAAAAGCGATACGGAACCACGAATCTATAAAGCAGCCAATACAATGCAGAAACAGTAGGCAGTAGTACAATGAATCTATAGGCAGTAGTACGATGTCCATGTTCATGCTTTCAATACAATATCTCTATGTCCATATCAATGCTCAGTAGTCAATCGATGAAATCAATAGAATCCGTACGATACAGTAAATCCGATCAAATCAATAAAGCAGAAATCGATAAAGAAATAGATCCGTAAATCAATACAGTAAACATGCAATTCAATACTATATACTGAACAAGTACAATCTACTGGCTATGTTGCTGTTGTAGAATCCATTTTGCTGTTGTAGATATTCGTACATTGGTTCTATGAAAAGAAAGAGTCGTCACTCTATTGCCCGTCGGCCGCCCGTCGGCATATAATCTCCTTATGACTCCCATCGTTATATCCATGATCCATGATCTATGATTTAAAGGAAAGCCCGTCGGCCCACCATCCTGTACAGGTATCATCTCCAACCAATGTTCAACCAGGTTATACGTGTTCCAGTATTAATAATCAATCAATAATCAATATTAACGCAATCATATCAATAATCATATACATATCGATTCAATCTATCAGTTTCAGCCAAATCAGAAATCATACGAAAATCGGGCAGAGTAACGGTAGTCGGTCAAATTTACACAAAAATCCTGCAAAAAGATACAATATCCAAATTCTTCCAAATTACAGTAGAATATCTATAACATCAATACAAGACTATTATCCTATAGAAACCAAATCAAATCACGTCCTGATAATTTTCTATTCGATTAAAATCACGTAGAATCAATTCCGACCGGTAAAATCTTCGTAGAATACAGTCAAATCGTGTACAATAATCATATCTATAACATACTAGAAGTTGTGCGGTGAAAGTTGTGTCAAATCAAAATCATGTCGAAAAGTCGACTACGAAAACACAAAACAGATCACAACTCAGTCAAAACACAACATCTTTGAAAACAGAAACAGGGTTCGGAGTCCTTACCACGAGATCTACAATTTCTCCAACAGTAGCGTCGGACGAAAAGCGCTCCGCGGCCTCCAAAACCAAGCTTTTCTCTTTTTCCCTTTCTCTTTCTCTCTCCTCAAAATATCTGATTTTTAAAATATGGATTTCTCTCTCCTCAAAACGAGCTCATTTCCTTATATCATACTCATATCGGCCTGGCCGATCGACAAATCGTCCCGGGACGATCAGACCAAATCCTGATCGTCCTGGACAGTTCCCAGGGCTATTGTCTGGCCGATCATTTCTACAGTACAGATTGGCCTGGACGATCTGTACAGAAATCCTTCCAGAAAACACACCAGAAATCAGCTGTTTTCAATGCACTGATCGGCCTGGACGATCTCAACTTCGTCCTGGCCGATTCTGGGAGGAAAATCCAATTCAGAGAGGAACAGTAAGGGAACGAGATATTACACAGAATAAGCCCAAAAAAGCTTATTTGGATTTCTGGCGCTGCCAATTTCTGGCCAAGGTAAAGTCATCTTCCTCCACATGCACTTTATATGATTCTTGAGCATCCTCAGAAGAGTCAGAAAAAACCACCTGATTCCCATCTAGCTAACATGGGAAACATTCAACCAATCAAGTGGTTCACAAAGATATCTCTAGATTTACCTAAATGAACTTGTAAAGCACCATTGAAAATTAAAGACACTGACACATTAATAAATTGAGCAGATGTAGGGAACCCCCACAGATGTATCCAACTCAGTAACTGGAGAAATTGTTGTTGACCCATCCAAATCTGTGGAGCCACCATCCACAACCAAATTAATACCACAAGGACCCTCAACAGACTCAACCAATTTTTCACCAGAAATCAAGCCACAAGGAGACTTCTCAACAACTGCAGGGGAAATATCACCAGCAATCAGACTAATACCCTCCATAACACACGCATTATCATAAATCTGGGAGCAAACCAAAGGACTAGGAGCCTCCACTGAAACAGCCTTAGGCAAAACAAGCACGTGGCCTTGTTCTGATGAAATATTGACATTATCAAGTTTAACCGAAGTATTGGCAGTATCCAAAACAGGCTCAACAGCCTTATACAACGCAAAATGAGTTACAGTTAACTGGGGGTGAAGAATTTTACATTCAGGTTTGGAATGCCTCAAAAACTTACAATGGGAGCAAAAATAGAAGAATATCTTCATAACTACCTGTTGGACATACCCAAGAGTTTCGGGATGTACCCACACCTTATCAAGATAGGATTTAGAAACATCCAGTTCAACAAGGATACGAGTTATCGATGGTCTACAGTCAGCTGATGTAGCATAATCAACCTTAAGAGGCTGACCAAACATAGAACCTAAACCATGCAAAATCCTAGGTCATATAAGATGAAGATGCATATTTGGAAAAGAAATCCAAATGGGAATAATGGGTGATTCGATTTCAACATCAAAGGATGGTGTCCACTTAAAAATCTTCATGTAACAGTTATTAACAAAGTAAGAATGGTAATTAAAAATACGGCAGTAATCAAGGTCAAATGCGAGTTTGATTAAAAAATGTCGGGGATTCATAACAGTAACAGAAAATTTCCCAATAAGCTTGAGGTTAAAGAAAAATTTTCGAATAGCCTCTAGTGACGGTCTACGCGAAGGGAATTCAAATGGAGCGGCCAAGGCCAAAATTTTCGCTTCCGAAATCCACAACGACGGTAAACCACGAAATGAAGAAATTTTGAGATCCAGAAAGAGGGAGGAGGAAAAATCACTGGAAAGAGCATCACCGAAAGACTTCAAAGCAGCTTTACCAGCCAAAAAATCTTGATCAGCAAATCGCTTAGCCGCCATCGACAAAAAAACCAGTCGAAAGAAAAGCAAAGCAAGACAAAGTGAAGAAAAGAACAAGAAAGAAGAAATCAAAACTTCCATGAGAAGAGAAAAGCTTCCAGCAGCCACGAACCAAGCAACATAGAACGGGGTGCCAAAAGGGGCGGGAACCCTAGCAGATCGAACATGAGTGGAGCTTTTAAAACTCTTTAATGAAGTGTGTAGTACAATTATTGTTCATCACTATGCTTTTAGCCTTTTACTATGCTTTTGCTATGTACACTCATAAAAATTGGGCATATCTCTAGTCTGCGTGGTCGGATTTAAGGGGGGCCTAAGGGGCACGTGCCTCAAAAAATATTTCCTTACTAGTTATAGTCCTAATGTAATGAATTATATATATATATATATATATATATTTTTTGCTCGTTATAAAATATTTTTTTTAATTAGATATGAAAATCTTAAGTTAGATATTTAAAAAATATTAAAACCCTAATATCAATTTCAAACTTGAATGAAAAAGTTTGATGACATTTTTCAAATTTGAAATCTGTGACCTTGCAGATAAATAATTCTGGCTACGCCATTGCCTGTCCGGACTTCGCACTTAACGATCTCTCCTTTCATTGAGTCCTTTAGGCCAATGAACTTTCCGTTGTCCTCATGCTTGAAATTTGGTACCGATTTAATTCTATATATTTAGATAATAATGTTTTATGAATACTAATCTTATTATATAATAGTGGTAGCGGTACGTTAATGTAATGAATTTTTTGTTTGAATGATGCAGTGATCTTCATAATGTTTGAATGTGACTGATTTTTTTGTCACTTTTTTACTATCAGATGGTTTGAAATATACACAATGAAATGTCGATAAAATAAAACTTTCGATACGTTGTATAATAAAAAAATTGTAATAGTAAAGTTTACGTTAATTATTTTAATTTTTTATAATATATATATAATTATTGAAATAAGTCAAATAACAAGTATTTCTTAGGTGAAAAACTAGAGAATGAGAAAAAAGAATGGTCTAGTCTAGATGAACTTTTATTTGGTCTGGTGACCGGACGTAGAGCTACGTTCGGCCGGCACTGAGATCGCGCCACGTAGTATGCACAAAACGATGTATTTGTCGATTTTGCTCGGCAATAACGAGAAATACCATTATGTGAAGACAAATACCAAGCATTACCGAGCAATACAGAGCAATACCGAGTTTTTTTAGAAAAACTCGGTATAACTCGGTATTGGTCTTCACAGAGCTGTATTTCTCGTTATTGCCAAGCAATACCTAGCAATACCGAGCAAATACCGAGTAACTCAGTGGTGACTGACGTAGAGCTACGTCTGGTCACTGGACGTAATAATTGTTCGGTCTTGACGCAATAATCCACTATATAATTGGAGATAAAAAAATGGCCACTTGATCTTGCACTTGCACCGCTTTCTTGGCCTTAGAAAAACTATGATTTATGGATTAAGAGGGAGAAATATGAAATAATTCATAAATTACTTATTAAATTTGATTGATATATCCATCATATAGCTGTAGTTTCTGGCCATGTCATTGAAGACATAAAACATTAACATACTTTGTAAAATTTAAATTATATTATCTAAAATGACATTAGATTCATCAATCGACAAAGCCCTGAGAGGTTTAAGTTGGTGATTACAAAAATAATATAGCTTATCATATAGAACCATTCTATCTTTCGTTATGGCATTAACTTGATAGAAATTCAACAACAAAAGTGGCTAAGATGATGGCAATGGCACTGTATCATGCATACGAAGATCAGTTTACGTGACCTAATTCTATGCGTCTGTTTTAGAGATTTTAATCATAAAAAATTGGTTTTTTCTGCTTTCTTTGGGATTGTCTTGTTTTGAGGTGAGTTTCTCTTCTTCTTTGGTGGTCGGCTTTGATTGGTCTTATGTGGTTTCTCTTTGGTTGTTTTTATTATGAGGTTTGTTTAGTTTTTAGTTTGGTCCTTTTGTTGTTGGCGCTTTGTTGGTGGTGGCCATTCTTTTTTGTTTGTTTTCCACTGTAGGTTTCCTCTTCCTAGTGTTGTAGTTGCTCCTCTAGTGGTTGTTGGTTGCTACCCTCTTGACTGGCTGTGCTTTTTAAGCAGGTTCTGTTTATCTTCTTTATTTTTGCTTTTTTGCTTATGAGTAATAGGTACTACCAGTGGCTCGTAGATTTTATTTCAGAAGTTATATTTTTTAGAGAGCTGTTGGTCCTTCTAGAACCTGTAACTTTCTAATTATTTAACAGCTAGGTCCTTCCATGGGTTTTATGATATATATATATATATATATATATATATATATATATATATATATATATATATATATATATATATATATATATAATAATAATAATAATAATAATAAATAAGAATATTTTGAGCCTTTTTATCTCTTAATGACAAAAAGTTGAACATGACATTTTGGTTATTAAAATGATCAAAGTTAGGAAATTTTTGCAACACAAACTTTAAAAATAATGATTTGTGGAATTAGTTTTGGGTCAAGGTTTTAAGCTTTGGTCAAAATACAGTCAATTTCATGATTTGAACAAAATCACGAGCTAGTTAGATCCAGACAAATTTTGAGATTCAGTTTTTGTTTGGGATGGCTTTTTTACTACTCTTAAAGTACTTTTTTAGTATAAAAATTAAAACTTTTGTACTAAAAAACTACTTTAAGAAGCTGTAAGAAAGCCATCTCAAACAAAACCTCAGGCTATAATCACCCCCTCTAATATTCATATTTCTAATATTACAAAATCATATAAATAATTAATGAATGTGGTTTCTGCAAGATAAGAGACAATAAAGTCTAAAATTATTGACTGTAGACACATGTGAACATATAACACAATGTGATGCCACTACAAAAGAAACTTCAAACCGCAGAAGAATTTTCACATCTTGGTTCTTTTTGACTGATGGAAGAGCAAATGAATACAGCAATTAACTTCAGTGAAAGAAAAGGTAGCGGTAAAACAGTATATCACATGACATTTTAAGCTTGCATATAAAAAAGTCCGGCCAAGCTGTCCTAGAAAAAGAAGACAGACAACTCTCTGATTGATTTGTTAGGTTCTCAAAACTCAAAATGATGAGAGATTATTAGGTGCGGAGTGCGGACGGGGAGAACTGTCCGCATAAGTATTGGGTACCTAGCGGTATCCGCACTCAGTACCATTGGGTACCGCTAGGTACCCAGTACGGTGCTCACTCCGCACCTAATAATTTTTCCAAAATGACGCAGCAGTTCCCTCTGTCTACGTAAGTTCATCACGGTCATCTTCTACTCAATTTATTTTTTCAATATTGAATATTTATTTCTTCATGTTGCTGCTTTCTCCGGCCAAAGCACAATTCCTGGTTGCTTCCACCTTACAGGAGTAAGAGCATCTCTACAAAAAGTCAAATATGTTTATGACGTTGTTCGGTCGCTCCAGCTGAACTTCAAATCTTCAGCTATTTGCTTGCGGGTGAACAGTGCGATGTCAATATTGACGTTGCATTGTTTACCAACGCCATTTTTCTGTGTCAACCAGATTTGTCGAAGAAACGCGCCAATGAGGAGAAAGACCATCTTCACAGAAACCTCCAGAATGGAGTTCGATTGGAGATAATTCATAGCATTTTTTAATTTTCCTGAATTTTGGAGTGAAAAATGAAATTTTCAGTTGGAGATGCCCTAGGAAAATCAACAACAGGACCACTAAACCTACCCTGATTGATGGATTGTCCTATTGCCGCAACAGACACAAGTTGATAGCTGGAGAACAGATGAGATCTTTAAGAAGGTATCTGCTTTATAGGAAAAGGGATCGTTCAGGGTCAGATGTAGTAGGAAGAAGGGACAGTAGATCCAATAATTGGGCTGCAGTGAAAAGCAAAATCCTAGTTTGACTTTGTTTACATCCTTGGAAGCAATGGAAAGCAAGAAAATAAAATATAATAAAATAAAAAACTTTGGTGTTATGTGAAGGTATTGTATAATTTAATGAGAATATAGGCGAATTCAAGTAGCACTTTTATTTATGTCGAGGCAAACATCACACTTGCAAACGATTGATGGTTACCTAAGCTTTAATAAAAATTTTATTTGCAATTCACAATAAATACTAAACAATTAGAAGTTAGTTGTTATCAACATTTAAGTGTTATTTGTCCAAGATATCACCTGTATCAAATGGCAGCATCACAACGGAATCTGTCAGTTTAGCAAACCACTAAAGCAACACCAAAGCTCAATGAGGCAAATTTTTTTGGAAACCAGGCACTGAATGGCAATTGAAACAGCACAAAAGCTCATTGAGAGCGCAACATGCTTCATTGAAATGGGAAGGGACCATGAAATTGCAATTATTACCCAGCAGAAATACTCGACTTTGAAATCCAATTTATTTTGACATCCCTTTCTACAATCAATATTTAAGAAACTGAGGAGGATCTTTGAGAGCTCATCTTGCGCTCTATGCAAACACAGGTTGAAAATTTATATAGTAAAATTCAAGATCATCCAAAATCCGATTTCAGAAAGCTTATAGTCAAATTGATAATCTCGGGAAGTTCGACTCAACAATACCAAAATCAGTCAAATCTGAGCTCAAATCAAAAGATCAAAACTAGTTTGAAAGCTTTAAAATATTAATTGGATGATAAAATGATATCCAAATATGATATACTTATATTCGAATCGAGTGGCTCGATGAAATAAATACAGCGAGTCTAAGATTACTCAATTATGACATCATTAAATCACTTAAATGCTTAATAAAGGATATATGATCAATGAAGCTAATATCAGATGTCTGATTGAAAACTCCCAACATGCCCTTGATTTTCTCCATAATCACTAGTCATGACACTCGACAAAAACTATAAATAACACTACATTCTTCACTATGGTCCTTTACTCCTTTTGATCTTCGTCGCCCGCTGACTATGGTCCTTCCAACCTTCGTCGCCAACTAACTACTATCCTTCCAACCTCCATCGCAAGACAAGTCTTTCTGACTACGATTACCTGTCGACTACGACCCTTCTGACCTCTATCGTCTGTCGACTACAATCCTTTCGACCTCTATTTCCCATTGACTATGGTCCTTCCAACCTCTATCTCCCGCCTACTACGATCCTTCGACCTCTGTCACCAGAAAAAGGTCTTCTTGACCACTGTCGCCTGGCGACTAAGGCCCTTTTGACCTCCATCGCGTGCTGACTACAGTCATTCAGACCTCTGTCACCCATCTACTACTGTCCTTCTGACTTCCGTCGTAAGACAACAGACCTTCGTCACCTATCGACTACAGTCCTTTTGACCTCCATCTCTAGACAACGACCTTTCTAACCACTGCCGACCACTGAATATAGCCCTTCCGACCTCCGTCACCTAATAATGCTCTTTTTGACATCTGCTGTCTATCGACTACGATCCTTCTAACCACCATCATCCAACTACGGTCTTTCTGACTTTTGTCTCCCATCAACTATGGTCCTGCCAACTAAACAAACATGACAATATTGTTTCTTTTAATTCCTGCCATGTAATGCACTCTAAATGATGTAAATTTGCTGCATCAAGCCAAGACCTCCTCCCCCCAGGAAGGACCTCATTTATAATCGACTACAAACACTAGTGGATTCATTCAAAATGGGTCAGGCCCCGTAGTTTTCCCACTTTTTATGGGTTTTCATGTAAAAATTTTGGTGCCTCTTATGAACGCTACATACTCTCTTTTATCTGATTGTATGTTGAATCTTTTTACAAAACTAAGACGTTAAAACTTTATATTCCTTATTGTTATAAATATTTCAGGACTCAACAATAAGAATTCTCCATTTCTCCTAATTGAAGTATATTTAATTATAGACAATTAAGAACAATAATTGTATAATTTTCGTTATATGGATTACCGAAGTTGGGTGTTCATAAGAGGACAGTTAAAACTCAACAAAAAAATTATATATTAATAGTCAAATGGCAATAGCTTGATCATAGAATTCTGATGATGTTGCGATGATTGATGATGGTAGTAGCAATGATCACCTAAAGATGCAATACAATTCTTCACCTCTCCTAACTTTAAAAAGTCCCATTTTGTGAAAAATAAGGCCTTATTTATAGCCTTTTTGAGAGGGGGCATTTTGATAAATTTAAGCAAAATCCAAAATACTTTATTGAATGGTACATATTGATATGTTGTTTCATAGATCATTTATTAGCATTTAAGTGTCTTAATAATATTTTAATTGAATGTTTTTGGGCTTATTAGATTTATCTCATTGAGTTATTTAAAATATGAAAGTTTAGAGATCATTTGATCATTCAATTAACATTCAAAAAATTTTAAATATATTTGAAGTGCTTGATTTTGTTTCATTTGGATTTAGAACAAATCATTTGTAGTGTCAATAGATTTGTATCATCAAAATATTCAATTCGATTACAAGTTTGTTGAAATCAAAGTTCAAATGATTTTAAATTTAATTTTGAAGAAAATTTAATTTGAATATCTCATCGATATTCATGATGATTCCCCATAGTTAAAGAAAATAATACTATGCATAGTTGAAAACAATTGTATGATTCTTGCCATAGGGCATGTAGAAATTTGGTATCTATAATTTGATAGTTAAAACCTGACAATAGAGTTGGATGTAAAAATTCAAGCAACAATAGTCCGAAGGCGAAAATCTAGCGATAGTGGTGGTGATTAATGTTAATTGTACTCGTCAATGACGTTCATCAGAAAATACAATAGAGTTCTTTAGCTCTTTTATATCTCAAACACCCCTCTACTAAAAAATGAGGCCTACTTATAGCTTTATTGAGAGCCGCATTTTGATAAATTAAGTTTAGCTAAAATCTAAAACATTTTATTGAATAGTTCATATTGATCTCATTGATCATAGATTATTTGTTGAACATTTGAGTGCCTCAATGATGTCATAATCGAATGAACTTTGGCTTGTTAGATTCATCTTGCCATGCCACTCGATTTGATTATAAGCAAGTAAGATTGGAAAAAGTTTGATCCTTCATTTAATATTTAGAAGTGTTTAAATGTGTTGCAAGAGTTTGATTGGGACTCATTTAGACTCATATCGGATTAATTATTGTGTCAATGAATTTATACCATAATTACATTTAATTCAACTATAAATTTATTAAAATTAGAATGTTAATAATCTTTAATTTAATTTAAATACTACCTCAAAATTCTTATAATCAAATGAATTTTATAGTTTATCAATATACTCAACCCCTTAACATCAGCCATCAAGACAATAAGCGAACGAATGCATATTCTTCAACTCTTGGGGCTTCTTTTGTTTTAAGTAAGTGGCCAATTAAGCCGATTACTAGCGGTCCAAAGATGCGTCACTCCAAAGAATTCTTCTATCTTCGTCTTTCGCCGTTACGTCGTCACCTAAGATCCAACTCGGAAGTGTTCGGACCTATTTAGATGTGTGTAAAAATTAATTATATAATAATCTCTAATTCGATTAGATAGCTTCTTGTCAATGATTGAGTTTAGCTGACTTTTGCCCTCTCTTCTTTTCTTGTTTCTTCTTTCTTCTTTGATGTTTGTTGCATTTTATTTTTTACTTTGGATCTTTATTGGATTTGATTGTATCCTCTTTTTAGTGTTTAGAATAAAATTCATTTTTGTTTTTTAAAAAATATTATTAAAAAAATTTATATTAATCATATCTAATTAAAATATTCTAAAATATTTTTTTAATAATTTAATTCTCCAACATATTACTTAGTTTTAAAGAAAAATTATATAAAAATTTCCTCATTAAAAAATAATTAAAATGAGTGTCATAATTTATATGTTTTTATTTTAAAATTAGTAAATATTAATTAATTAAATAAGATTAAAATGTTATGAGAATTGTTGCGTCCAGGAGTATTCGCGGCAGTAGAGAAATAAAGTTTGGCCTCCAACTGGCGTCACTTGGAGGTTGGACGGAATTCCGGCGTCACTTGGAGGTCGGGCGGAATTCCGACGTCACTTGGACAGAATTCCGGCGGCGGTGGTCGAGGAGGAGTTCTTCCCTCCTATCCTTCTTATCTTCTCCTTCTTATGTTGCTTGGCCCTCTATCACAAGAGAAATGAGGGATCTATTTATAAATTTCTGGAGTGACATGACCTGTAAATAGGTGAGAGATTAGGGGCGAATCAGGAGTGGTTTGAATGGACGGTCGATATTGAATCCCTTAATCGTGGACCGTTCATAAGACATTTGAAGGTCTTAATGATATCAGAATTCTGTGATCTTGGACTCGTTGGATTCGTCTCGTCGAGCCGCTAGATTTGACTATAAGCACGTCATGTTTGCAAACCGTTTGATAACTCAAATTGTGATTCGAACCTTCTGAATGTGCTTTGGGTATTCTATTTGGACCCATTTGAGCTCGAATTGAGTCAAATTTAGTGTCGTTGGGTTCGTATTTCCGAGACGCTCAGTTTGACTATAAGTTTGCTGAAATCGGAATCAAGTGATCCTAGCTAGATTTAATTTTTGAAGCTTCCGGCTTGATTTTGCCTCAAGATTCGTGCCCGATCAAGATAATTTTTGCATGATATATCAAGAATAAATAACATAAATTTTAATCAAACTATTTTAATACAATTTTTAATTAATTATTTATTTAATTATCAAAAGTGCACATTCCAAGAAATAGACAATAGTTAATTAGAAACTCAATCAAATGTGCCCACAGGTAACTTGGCACGATTATCTTGCCATCATCCCCTTATCATATTGTCATTCTCCATGCATATCACATGGTTGTTTTTATTTTCTTCCATAATTTGTTTTTTTTAAACTCTAAAACTGTGCTTAAATGAATTTCAGTAAATTTATCATTAAATTGAATGTCTCGTGAGACAAATCCAGTGACACCAAAGGTGTTCGAATCCTAGTCTAAATGAGTATAACTAGAGCACTTGAAGCGTGTTAGAAATTTTATAAAGTTAATTGAACCAAATGATATCTGAATCTTATGTGTTTATAATTAAAAAGAACGTCTCAATAAGAAAAATTCAATGAGCATATCATCACTTAATTTGAAGATAATTAAAACACATAAATATATACTGAAAGAATAATATGCAATCAAAAGAAATAATACGGACTATCATATTAAGTATTTTGAATTTTTTGTTAGGTTTATCGATATGTCGCTCCCAAAACTTATAAATAGTTTTTATTCTCTAAATAAATAAACCTGAATTTAAAGAGAACTTAGATATCTAAAGAACTTTTGAGTCAATTAAGATACTCGACATCAATGATTATCACCAGCAACCATCATTACTCAAGAATCATGTTCAGGCCACTATTATCTGTTCATTATTGCTCAACCATTACTCTGTAACCACCATCGATTGATCGTTATAACATTTCTGCCTTTGTCCAAACACTATCCCTCGATTATCCTAACTCTCACACTTCACTTGACAACTCAAATGATATAGCACGTGTGGCACCCAAGAATCTAATTTGGGAGAATTATTTATTTTTAATATTTTAATATACAATAATGTATTGGAAATGAATGTATGTGATTGAATAATAAATAATCATCATTATTGTTATAATATTATGATAATAATGTTTGTAGAAGAAATAAGTAAATATTGGTTATTTACTGATGTTAGTTAGAGGCCAATTAACTTGTACAAGATGGTGGCCTGACAGACTTTTCTTTAAATATGATGGTTATGTCTTATCCGATATAACGATCGGGAATTATAAGAAATTATTATTGTGCAGACAAACAAAGAGTAACGACTCTGTTTATAGAGCAAACGATTTATTGATACTAATATGATACTGAAAAAATTATGATATGCCATGACTTCTAACTTGTTTAGTGCAAATACTGGAATATATGTTACTAAGGTATTATTCATATTATTGTATGAATTATTTCCCAATGGTAAGTAAAACTCTACTAAACAGAAATTCATATTTTCATAAATTAACCAAATTATCAGAAATTATATATAACAATATTTTGAAACTTTAATTGAACTAAACACTACTTTTAGATGTCAAAATAAATTTCTTAATTGTTAAAAAATATTATTTTTGAAAATTCACCTAGCGAAAAATCTAAAATAAATATTCAAAACATTCATAATCATAATCTCTATAATATATAAAAAGGTAAGAGGTAGAAGTTTTACCAATAGATAATTATTCTAATTTTTTAATAACTAAACTATAAATTTGATAAAAAAAAATTCTAAAATTATTAAATAAAAAATATGATAATCTTTCGTTATAATGTGGTAAGCAAATCTCCCAATAAGATCGACTAGCAAAAATCTCTCTTATTGTAGGCAACAGAAAATCATACTGAGCAGGAATTCACATTTTCATAAATTAATTAATTTATCATATATCATATATAACAACATTTTGAAGCTTTAATTGAATCAAAGCACTATTTTTAGATTGACTTAATGAGTCAGACTTTTTTTATAAAGTTCGCTTTGCTAGGATTTTTTCCCTTTCTTGACGATCACTACTGTGTTGGTGATCTCTATCGCCGGCTTTTTCTTAGGGAAGTCTCTCTTCTCTAGCCTCCCGGTGTTCTGCTTGTTTCATTTCTCTTTTTTGGGCTTTGATGGCGTCTTCCCGGCTTTGTGACACGTGTTTTTTGAATGGAACTTCACCGGCTCTTTCATTTAAAGATGTCTTGTCTGGGGCTTATTCTTCTTCGGTCCCTTTTCCTGATTTGAGAATTTTTTATCACCGTGGTTTACAGTCGTTGTTGATTTCGGGGGAGAAAATTAATTCGCTTGCTGCTCCGTTTGAATTTTCTTTGGTCGGTAAGTTTCCCGGCAAGCGGCCCTCCATTGATGCCATTCAGAAGTTTTTTTTTTTCAATTTAAAACTAAATGGCGATAGTTCGGTCACTGTTCTTAACCCTAGAAATGTTTTGATTAAGCTTCTCAATGATTTTGATAACTATATAATCTTCTCTCATCATTCATATTTTGTGAATAACTGTTATATGAAAGTTGTTAAATGGTCCCCAAATTTGGATGTTGAGGTTGATTCTCCAATTGTGCTCATATGGATTTTGTTTCCCTATCTTAGGCCCCATCTTTTCTCTCCTCGGATTCTCTTTGGGTTTGGTTCTCTGTTCGGGCGAACTCTGAAATCGGACACTGTGATTGCCTCTGGTTCCTGTCCTTCAGTTGCTCGCATCCTTATTGAATTGGATGTCACCAAAAAATTTCTCGATAAGATTTGGGTGGATTCGCCTAATTTCGGGCATATTCAATCAGTGATTTTTGATGATATTCCTCACTATTATTTACATTGTAGTTATTTAGGCCATTTGAAAGAGGAATGTCAAATTTTACATCATCATCTTAATACTGCTTCTAAATCCGTTCCTATTTCTTCTTCCGCCCCTTGTGCGTTGCCTGGGTTGAATCTGGTTAATGCGTGTCCTGTTTTGCCTATGGTGGAGGAGTTTGATGGTAGTAATGCCCAGGTGGCTGCTGATTTAGTTAATAATATAGTTAATGTTGTGTCTGTGGAAGCTTTGGATGTTGCCTGTAACATTTGTCCGTTGGCTTTGGTCTCTGAGGGCTTGGCTGTTGGTAATTTGGATGCCTGCCCGTATGTCCCTATTGAGAATGCTGGCCTTGTGGTGGGGAGTGAGGTGGTTTTGAGGGAAATGGCTTCTCCTTTTGTTCCTCCTCATTATGCTCCTCAGTTGTTTATTGTGAGGAGGTTGTGCTCGTTAAGTTTGCTGAACTTAGTCGTATTAATGGTGGTAATAGACGTAAAAATAAAGGAAAAAATAAATAGGCTCTAGCTCTTTCCTATTTTCACTTCAGCGATGGTTTTTGACGGCATTGTGGACAATGATGAGGAAGCCCCCAGCTTCTCTCGCTAGCTCGGCTGGTTGGCAACCGAGGTGGTTTGGTCTTTTGCTTGGATTGGTTGATGGATTTGACTTTGTGGAGTTCTCACCGTTAGATGATCCGTGGCTGGTCGTGGGGCTGATGCAAGGGGCTATTTTTATTTTGCTCTCATTGTATTGTTTTGTATCTTGTTGTACGTTTTGAGTTTTTTGCTATGTTGTTGTAGTAGCTGTTAGTCGGTGGGTGTTGTAATATTTTACTACTAGAATAAATGGTTTTTTTGTTGAAAAAAAAAATAGTATTTTTAGACGTCAAAATAAAATTTTGAATTAATAAAAATTGCTACTTTTTCAAACAATCTTACAAAAATCTCAAATAAATATTCAAATTATTCATAACGTCGTTCTCTGTGACATATAAAAAGTTACACGGTAAAAGTTTTACCAATATAAAATTAACTTTATTTTTCAGTAGCGAAATACAAATTTGATCGAAAAAATTCCTAAAACATCATATTATTGAAATCAGAAATAAAATAATGATTCATTAGAATGAATGAATGATACGAGAAATCCCTAAACAATAGTGACTGGCCAAAATTGCTCTACATCCTTCAAATATGATATTTATTTTTCTCTCTCCACAGCCCAATTGATATATGGAATAAAGGTTTTTAATGGATTCGTTGAGTGCTTTAAGATATCTATATTAAAATATAATATTAACATAATTATATAAATTAATAATTTTTTTATATAAAATTCATATAATTTTTTAGACTTAAAACTTATAGAAAAATATTCATCAAATAACAAATTTTATTTAAAAAATTTTGGTGAAATCGATTTGTAAAATAAACACATGACAACCCCAAAACCCTCACTTGTTCCAACATGCGTAAATTTTTTAATGATTTACACAAATGTCCAAAAATTATGAAAAAAGTAGTGTAATTACATAATTATAATATCTTTATTATAACGAAGATGATTTGTAATTTTGACTTCTAATGACTTCTGAAAAAATTATTTGATAGAGTCAACTACAAGCTATTACAACACATCCAATGCCACCCACCGAACTTATCATCATCAAACCACATAAGGTTTGGAGGACTCATCAACATGTCATGGCGAAAATTTTATAAGTAGGCCCCTATGTTGTACATAAGGAGGTTGGGCCTTATTTTGACATTTCAGCCTGAACATGACCCAATTATTAAATAGACCAAAAATCTCAACTCAAACCACAGCTAATATGATAAAAAAAAAAATATTTAAATCATCATGAATTAGTATTAGCTTGGCCCAAAATAGATACCATTACTCAATTTGAATACATTTTTTTTTTTTGGATAATTGAAATTAAATTTAGGCTTCATATTGGGTAGCTTGTGATCATTTTTTTTTTTTTGCGGCTTTCAAGGCATTTTTATACTAGGCAGCTATTGTAGAAAGCAACAATAGAACTATATATCTCAACCGAAGCCTTAAACAACCATGATGGTGTTAAAATCTGAAAGATAAGAGGTATTTTTAATGATCCATGGCTCATTAATACTGTAAGGTATTGTACTATATTATTATAATAAAATTCCCAATGAAAATTAAGGTATTTAAACTAAAAACCAAGATTTAATATTGTGTAAACTATATGACATTAAATAAAAAGAAATAAATATTATATTTTCAATGGTTCAATTGGAACTTTTTTTTTTTAAACAAAAACAATTTATTGATAAAAATAGACGGTTACAACAAGAAAATGCCAAACAGAAATAAATAGATAAAATACAATGATAGTGGGCACAGTATCAGGTCGAGACTCCAGTGCCCCAACGGCTCGCACGGACCATCCAGTAAAGTGATAAAAGCGTCCAGTATTCGACCAATCACGATAAGCACCAAAGGTTGCCACCAGCAAACTGAAGAGGGCACGAGCCTCAGCCACATCAAAGCCCCAAAACAAATCGGAGAACGACGACGAAAAAAGAGTTATAACCCGATAATCCCAGCAAAAAAAAAAAGAAAAAGAAACAAACAAGTAATCAACGTCGATGACGGCCCCTCCCACAGCCCCTACCACGAGAAACCTTCGAACGGCCAGGATTAACACGAACCAAAGAGAAATCATTCCCAGGGTCAAACCCCCTGCAAAATTCCAGCGACATGAAATCACAATCCGAATGCTCGGAACCAAATTCACCATCAGAGGATCCATGCAACCAATCTACCTGATCCGACATATCAAATCCAGAATTCAAAGAATTCAACAAATTAATCGTATCCACCATATGAACCGGAACATTAACAAAATGATTAGAGCTCTTTGAAATTCCGCTTAAATTATCCACCGGCTCACACACTGCCTTAACAATAGCATCCACTTGGAACATAATTGGATGAGATGATCAATATTAAAATTATATAAACATTATTTAAATATTAAAATAATTATATGAAGATATGAATAAATGATAATAATAAAATATAAAAATAATACGAACTCAAAACACTAATATATGCCTCTAATAAAAATTAGTTCCATTTGATTAGACACAAATCTGAGGGTAATAATTGAATTGTAAAGTTATAAAGTTACATAAAGGATATGAGCTTAAATTTCAACAAATTTAAATTTGAACATCTTAACGAGGCGAACTCATCGACACTAAAAGTGAACAAATCCTAGTATTTCATACTTATAGTCAAATTGAGCGACTCAATGATAAAAATTTAACAGGCTCAACATTGTTTAAATTTGATATCATTAAGACACTTAAATGCATATTGAAATATTTATGATAAAAGAAATAAATATTGGTCATCCAATGAAGTGTTTGAGATTTTTGGCTACATTAACAAAGAATGACATGTTATAAACTACAAATATATCTCATATTCTATGCATGGAGGGGTTAGAATTGGTATGGGACTTGGAGTAAAGATATGAAAGAGCTTAGATGATTGAAAATTCCCAAAGCTCCTCCATCATCACATCAAATCCACTTGACTACCATCATCAAATCTCTATCGCTTGACTATCACTACTGAAATATCGTTGCCCAACCACCACCATTGAACCACCGCAACCTAATCACCATCACTAGATCACCTAACAGTATCATACCACAATTAAATGATGGTCACCATTCAACCACCATTGTCGTATCAGAGTAGTCTAACCACCATCATCAAATGCCATTGTCCCACTTGTGTTGTTGGATCTTCGTTGTGAGACTAACATTGCTCGACCTACATTGACAAATCATTGTCATCTAACCATCACCATTGGACCATCCTTGATAGAATACCAAATTAAGTATAACATCGTCTGCCATATGCCTTATTACAATAGTCATATGACCATCTTCATTAGACAGCAATTGCCATGCCATTACTATTAGACCATTGTTGATTGGTCATCATCATCAGCTTGCTTATGTTAGACTAATGCCATGTAACCATCTTCATTAGACCATTGTTTTCTTACCTACTATGTATGGCTATCTTCAATTAACTATTTTCATCTGACTACAACTCTCATTATACAACAATCATTTGACTATCGTCGCTCGACTATGGTCTCTCACCACCACTATCACTCAATTATATTCTCTGGACTTAACATTGCTTGACTATAATCCCTCATCCACCATCACTCCACTATAGTCTCAACCACCATCATCATACTACAATTATCTTATCACTATCACATAATTATAGTCTTCTAATCATCATCTCCCAACAACAGAGTCCTAACCATTGCCTCCCAACTATAGTTTCATAATCTCAGTCGCCTGATTGTAGAATCCTGGCCACCACCAACCAACAACAATCTCTCAACTATCATTGCTTGACTATAATCTCTTGGCCATTATCATACAACTACAGTCTCTCAACCATTATTACCCAACTACGCTACCCCAAGGGCCATCACTTGACTATATTCTCCCAATATGAAACTTTCGAACACCATAACCACACTACATTCTCTCAGTCACCACTAACCGACAATAGTAATCATACCACTCTCAATTAATTAGGATCCCCCAACCACCATCATCCGAATACAATCTCCTAAACATCATTTGAAAATAATTAAAGATGTGAACAAAATCAAACGAGTCGCTAGTTCATAATTAAAATATAAATTTTAACATGTTAAATCCAATTGTTAAAACATTGCTTAAAACAAGTCAATTATGAGCATGCTATAATTCTGGACACGGCTTTTAGCTCTGCTAGGGTTTTTCCCTTGCGACGGCGGCGTGCCGCTCTCTGATCGGGGGCAGTGGCGTTGGCTTTCAGGAAAGTTTCCATTCTTCTTTCCTCTGATTTTGTTTTGTCTCCGAGATTTTGTTGGTGGTTTGCTTTTCGGCATGCGCCGGATAGCCCCGAAACTAGTTGATCATGGATTTTTAAGGATTTCGACTTCCTCTCGTTCTTTTCTTCAAGCTCTATATGGATCTTCCTCTAGTACTGAATTTTCGAAACTTAAGGTATCGTCTTTTCATGGTATGCCTTCCTTGTGGATTTCAGATGATGAAATCATGGCTTTGGCTAAGCCTTTTCAATTTACTCTTGCTGGTTTTTTTCCTACGAAACGTCCGTCTCTTGAATCAATTCGTAAGTTCTTTTTTTAATTTTAAGCTTACTGGTGATGTGTCGGTAACTTTGCTGGATTCGTCCCATGTGCTAATCAAATTAGAACAAGACTTGGATTATTGTCAAATTTCTGTCATAGATCCTATTTGGTTTTCAATTGTTTTATGAAAATTACAAAATGGTCTCCCTTTGTTTAAATTGGGGTTGAATCTTCTGAGATTCCGATTTGGGTCTCTTTCCTCTCCTTACGACCGCATCTTTTCTCTCCTAAAATTCTGCATGACTTAGCTTCCATCTTTGGTAAGCCTCTTAAAATTGATACGACTACGGCTGTGGGTTCTAGACCATCTTTAGCTAGGGTTTGAGTTGAACTGGATATTACTAAGTCTTATCCTGATCGTATTTGGCTGGGGTCTGAAAAGCTTGGATACGTGCAGCATGTGGTCATGGAAGAATTCCCTGTTTTTTGTAGTGCTTGTCATTGTTTCGGTCATGCTGTGGGTGAATGTAGGACTAAAGCTGTTGTTTTAGATGCTTCTGTTTTACCTAAAATTGTAGCGACTAATGCTAAAACTGTTTCACCGGTTATTGTGGAGCCGTTGGATGGAAATCAAGATGCTGTGATTGTGCCTACTTTGGTGAATGTTGATTTAGCTAGAGAAGATACGGACGTTCCTAACGTTGGCATTATTGATTCTGAAATTGTTTCTAAAGATTTATCCCCTAATGCTTTGCCTTTCTTTCCCCCTGCTTTGGTTGCTAATCTGGAGGGGTCGTTGGGAAATCCTTTGTTAACTGATTCTATTTCGGAAGAAATTGCTGTTGTTAACCCTTATGTGAATATTTCTATGGATGCTGGGTGTTTGGTGAAGCCGATGGTTTCTAATCAGTTGCTAGGTGATGAGGCGGTGCAGCCTGTTGCTTCGATGGAAACTGTTTGCCCTGTGAGTGTTAAGCAGGTTGAACCGAGTCGGAACTCTTTGCTTGCGGCGATGCCGGATGGTAATCGGGTTGATATTTCGGATGTTCAAGGCAATTTGGCTGTTTCTCAAAATTTGGTTGATGTTCCTGTTAATGTAATCGCTACCAATTCATTAAAGCTGCAGGTGGGTGGTAAAGCTGGTGTGGATGTTAGATCACATGGTGATTGGTTGCATAATTCGTCGGAATGTGATTCTGATTCCTATTCAGATCCTGGAAATGAGTATACAATGGTTCGTGATAGACCAATTTCTGGTTCTTCTCGTGGAAAATTTTGGGGTAGAGGCGGTAGAAAAAGATAATTCGGTCTTGTCGTTGGATCGATTTGATTTTCGTTTCGTTTGTTGGTTGCAGGGCAATGATGTGGCTGGGGCTCATGTCCTCGTCGCCTCCTTGTGGCAACCTCTACTGGATGGTCCTTGTGCGGTCTCGAGGATGCTGGTAGCCTCGGTCGTCTGCTGAGCCCCCGATTGTTTTGGGGAGTTTTTAGCTTTTCTAATGGTTATTTTTTTAGCTTTTAGAGCTTTTTTTTGTGCTTTTTTCTTTTTGTCTGTTGATGTATCCGATGTTTTAGGATTATTAATATATTTCTGTTTTTGTTAAAAAAAAAAAAGTCAATTATGAGCATGATGACTTGTTCGAGCCTCAGCCATGGTAATGACTCACCCTCTTTGGATTCAAAATTTTACATTATTAATTGGAGTTTGCTGATTTTCCAAATATTCTTGGAAAACATTTATTTTACTTTAGTGATTTGTTCTCCCCACTCAGCTTATCTTCATTAGATAGAGAGAGAGATTTGGCTCGAGCCAAGTAGAAATCAATTATTATGAATAAAATTTATCAAGATATCTTGATATAAATCACAACATAATAAATTCAAAATTAATTGAATTTTCTTTATGATTAATTTAATATAAGTTCTAATCTCAAAATAATTCTAATAATTTTCAAGCTCATATTTTCTTATCATTTTTATATACGCTTAATCCTGACTCAAAATCGAAATTTTAAATTTTAAATTACGATTTAATTGGTCAAACTAGTCTCGCGATATGTTACTTGGGAAATTTTGCCGAGAATAAACCTGAACAAAACAGGTTAAATTCGAGTCAAGTTTAATCGGGTCAAACGTCAACCCAATGACATATTCTATACCAAGTGGGTGCCGTCGAGGGTCAATAGAAGCTGGTGCGCGTAAGAAAATATTCTATTCGTCATTGCACGGTACTAAACCCTTCTTAAAGAAAAGGATCTTCCGTTCGCTACGCTGTCCGCGTCACCGACGCCAAGTACGAACACGGTTCAAGGAACCCACCAGACCTGTATTCTGCTCCGCCGGATCTTCTTATCATCCCTCCGTGACGTACGATGAGATAGATCGTGACCGTTCATCTATCATAGAGGTAGCATCTCATTAGTTCGTTCAGTGAATCAGACCGCTAACAACCGAGAGATCCGAGATACCAACACTCGCTCTAGTATTCTATTTGCAGTAACACAAATACATTGATTTTTTCGTGAGTAGTTTAATAATCGTGGTGGAGACGCATGGTCGCATACGCAACGCGGGATGTTTGACCGTGCAGTCAACCCGCGCCATTCATTATAATTCTTAAATGAGTCGTGCAGTTAACTCCTTACAATTTCCGATTTTATAATCCAAACCCTCTAGCAGCCTTCTTCTGTCATTTTATATTTTTTAGATATGGAATTTAGTTGATTGTCTGAAAGCATTGCTAGGTAGCTTCTTTTTTTTCGGGAAAATTTTGGGGCACAGCCTTTTTTTATAAAAAATCAAAAAGAAAATACAAATTTAAAAACAAAAGGAAAGAAAAAACTACAAGGTCTGAAAAGAAAAAATCAAAGAATAATTTATCATTCAATTCAAAGGAATGAATGATAAAAACATAGCTAAACAAAAGAATAGGATGCCAAAAAGACATTGAAAAAAACTACAACATGTTTTCACAGAATTTGATTCCACTCAATAGACGAAATCCAACTGCAAATATAGCCAAGTAATTTCCAAGAAAAAGCCTGAGAAATCCAATGAAAAGCCCTCGTTCGATCAGCAGTCCTTCCATTGTGAAAAAACATCCCGCCAATCAGACTCTCAAGCATCATCATCAAGAAGAATCCTCCATCAACATCCAAATCATCAGAACCTCGCATAGAGGCAAAAAGAACTGAAATTAAGAAAGAATTTCAAGAATTTTTTTTTGAAGATCCTAATAATTTTTCCATTTTTTAACTTTCAATTTGATGGCCTTTCACATAGTAAAACTCATCGTCAAAGGTGAGACCTAGAGGTCAGTAAAATGCCTCTTATTTCTTTCCATCCATACATAGTAAACAACAGCAATGATAGCCAAGTAACATAAGTCTTTTACTTTATTAGAAAAATCTTGGTAATTGTCAAAATGCTCCATTAATTGAGTCAAAGTATGCCTCATAAAGAAAGAATCCAAAAGAGAAAAAAAAAACTCTTAATAACCATAAAAGAGTAGTCACATTCAAAAAATAAGTGATTATGACACTCCTGAGCATTGTTACAAAAATTGCAAACTAAAGAAGTGTTAATATCCCTTTTAAATAAAATATCTGCAGTTTTAAGCTTCCTCATGATAGCCATCCAAGTGTAGATTAAAAATCGAATAGGATTCTTTTTATACCAAATGTATTTACGCCAAGAAACCTCAGGTATATCACTATAGAAGCTATCAAAGAAGTTGTCGCGTTAGTCAGTTTTGATAAGCCATCCCAGTACAAAGACGGTTGCTTACCAATTTCAATTTTAAGAATTTCCTCTAAAACAATTCTAGGCAGATCATAAGAAAGCCTCCTTTTATGCTGCTGAATAAAATTCTTCACCGGAACATAAGAGTCCCACTCAGGATTAATAAAATCAGATACAGCCTTATAATTACACCAGAGATCTCAATAGAAAGAGAGGCATATATTAGTAGCAATATGGAGAGAAATGTTGTTCTTAATTTTACAAGCCACATAACAAATAAGCTTCCAGAATTTAGAAGGTCCAGCAAGTGGAGGCTTCCAAGGAGAATCAAAATTTCCCCTATACCAAACGGCTAAAACACTCTCTCTAGAAAGCATTCTCCATATAAGAGAATAAGTAAAACTATGGTAAAGAGCATTAATCGAGGGCAGACCCAAATCACCAGCTTTCTTAGGAATGCAAACCGTAGACCAAGCAATTAGGTGCATTTTCTTGTAATTAGTATTACCATGAAACAAGAATATATAACAGATTATATCAATAATTTTACATATGCTCTTGGGTATAATAACACCCCTAATACAAAAAGCTAAAGTATTAGCATTAAAAAATTTAATAAATTGAACTCTCCCAGTCAAAGAGATAAATTTAACCTTCCAGCCATCTAACATGCCAGAAATCCTATCTAAAGGGGTTGAAAAAACATGGCATTTAACTTGCTAGGAGAAACCGGTATACCCAGATAAATAAGGCTATTAGCCTAATTTAAAATCCCCAAAATAGAACAGATCTCCTCTTTGTGATTAGCCAAAGCAGAAAAAGTAATGGTACTTTTATTAGGATTAAACCAGAGAGCAGAGGCATCCACAAAGTCCTCCATAATATGTTTAAGATTCCAAGCATTTTGAATGGAATTCTTACCAAAAACTAGAACATCGTCAGCATAAAGCAGGTGATTAAACTACTACCCCTTAAAAGTATAACCCTTAAAATGAAAATTATGTTTATCCATCAATCTACAAGAAAATGCATCCATTACTGTGCAAAAGAGAAGAGGACATAATGGACAACCCTATCTGTGACCAGAAGTGGATTTAAAAAACTCCTTAAGAGAACCATTAACACAAATGGAAAAATAAACATTATATTTGCACCCTTTAATCCAGCAAATAATTTTTTTCTAGAAAACCCTTGTTTCTCATGCAATTGATAATAAAATTTCTAGAAATAGAATCAAAAGTTCTACGAATATCAAGCTTGGCACAAAAATAATTCTTAGAGTTATTGAAATCTTTGAGAATCTCAGATGCGAGAATAGTGTTATCAGACGAACATCTCTATCCTGAACGAAATCAGCTTGACTTTCGTTGATAATAGAATGTAAGACCTTTTTCAATCTATTAGCTAGGAGTTTAACCACCACCTTGTAAAAAATATTACAGTGAGAAATCAACCTATAATTATAAATAGTGTTAGCATGAGAATGCTTAGGAATTAAAGTAATAGCAGTAGCTTTCGCCCTTTTAGGCATCTGACCAGAATAAAAGAAGTTCTTAACAACTTTACAAACTTTCAACCGAACTAAATCTCAATTATCTTTATAAAATTCAGCTGTATAACCATCAGGCCCCAAAGAAGAGCCATTAAAGAAAGAAAAAACAATAGCTTTTATGTCCTCACTAGAGAAAGGAATTTCCAAATAGCTAGCCGCTTTAGTAGAGAGAGTATTCCCAAAATAGAGATCTATATTATTAGCATTGCGAGGAGCAGGAGTATTAAACAAACTATTAAAATGATTAATAAGAATTCTAGCAATATCTTGATGACTAGAGAAATTCCCTTCCGGAGTGGACAACACTTTTAAAGTGTTCTTCCTAGTTCTAATTTTAGCATAAAGAAAACCAAGATCTTCTTCCCCGTAAGATAGCTAATTGATCTTGGCTCTTTGAGTAGTCCAAGAGGCCCAAAACGTTTGATAATCAGAAAGAAGATCATTATTATCTTTAAGCATGAAACTGATAGAATGATCGAAAGGGTTATTATTAATATCACTAAGCAAATTCATTTGCTTGGTTTTAAGATCCTTAATTCTCTCAGTAATAATATTAGAAGAATTCCAATTTTTCCTTTTTAGCACTCTCTTTAAAGATTGAAGACTGGAGTAAAAAGAAGCTATGGGACTAGAAGCCGGGTTACTATGAAAAGAGTCCAACACCACTTCTCTGAACCCCTCCATCTTAGACCAATAATTTTTGAAAAGGAATCTGGAGGCCTTACTCTGAATAGAATCAGTGTGAATAATAAGCAGAGAGTGGTCAGAACATTGGGGAGCATCCATAATATAATATGATTTAGGATAAAGATTTAACCATTCAGTGTTAACCAAAGTTCTATCCAGCTTATAGTGAATCAGATTTTCTTTCTGTTGATTAAACGAAGTGTAGAAAAGTCCAGCCGAGGAAAGGTCAATAAGACCACAATCAAAAATAGTTTTATTAAAATCCCCCAATCTTCTACGATGTAAGGAGACACCCCCAATTTTTCATTTTCATACCTACAACAATTAAAATCACCCACCAAAATCCAAGGTTGAGACATGCCATTAGCAATATTATTAATAATATCCCAGAGAGATCTCCTAACCTATGGAGAATTAGCAGCATAAATAATACAAAGATAGAAAGAGGAGTGTGGGTATAAAGTAATTTTTCCATGAATAATTTGATCAGAAATAATCGTCGGGTTAAATGAGATATGAGAATAATCCCATTTAACCCAAATCTTACCCGGAGAAGAGACATTAAAATTATTACAGGAGCCTTTATTCTCATAAAGCTTATGAGAATTAATAAACAAAGCATCCTCAAGCAAAGAGTTATGAACTTTTGCCTTTAGAATACAAAAAAACTTTAATTTATGTTTAGAAATCAAATTTCTGCAAACTGGGTGTTTACCCAGGCTATTAAGCCCCCTAACATTCCAGCAAGCCAAAGAGGAAGTAATCATCTTGATTTAGAAAAAGATGGTTTTGCCTTTTTTACATTTTTTGCTTTAGAGGACTTTTGATTTGGTGGGGGAATCGGAGGCTGTATAGGAGATTGATTAATATTTGGGGGAATTTTGAAGAGGAGAATTATTCTTTGAAAAAATTGTATTCTGAGGAAGCTCTCCTTGTTGTGTTGAAGAGACCTCCTCAATCTCATTCTCCTGATTAATTAACCGAGTATTTTATTTGACAAGCAATTTAAACTTATTAGCTAGCATGATTTCCTTTCCAGTGTTAACCAAATTAAAGAGTAGTATTAGGTTCTAAAGTGGATAACTCTTTAGTAGGGAAGTTGAGATTGGAAATATTGGTATCCTTACCCTTCATACCTATGTCACTAAGCGGCACAGGTGGAACAATATCTTCCACATTGACATGAGGAATGTAAGTTTCAATAAGAGGAGCATGGTATGTGACAGTATAGCTATTTAATTTCATTATAGGGAGCAACAATAGGTACCAGATTAAGAGGGTCAACTATAGGTGTAGGTAGCAACGGTGGTAGGTTGGAGTTTGAACGATTTTTGAAGCATTGGTGCCTACTGGTACTTCTTCCTCTATGCCTAGGAAGGATCAAGCTCCCGCGGCGTGCTGCCAGCTCCCCTGCGCGCTCCTGGCTCCTGCATGCAAGGCAAGGTTCGAACAGCGGTCGGTTGTGTGGAATTTCAAACAACCGACCGCATTGCTGAAGATGTAAATACATTTAATTTGTCAATATTTATTATTTAAACTATATTCACACAGAAAATCAATTAATTTTTAATTATAAAAAAATTGAAACAAATTAATTTAAAATAATTAATAATAATTAATATAAAATAAAAAATAACTAACTAATTAATTTTAAAATGAAAATTAATTTAACAGTTATTTTAACTTTTAATAATTTTTTGTTAAATCATTTAATACTTAAAATTTTATTCATTTTTTTATTAAATTTTTAAAAGCCGCCGGAAACGTGAAAAAATCGCCGGAAAAGCCACCGGAAAATGTGACCCCCGGAAAATCGTCGGAAAAAAGTCTTAAAGCCGCCAGAAACATGGCCACCAGAAAGCCACCGGAAAATTCCGCCGGAAAATAGTGATTTTCTTGTAGTGCCAGTTAGAAGGATGAATTAGGGATCTGCATGTATCACACGGAGTTGATTTCCAATCATAAACAACTTTTAGAACATATTCCTACCCTTCAATATCAATTAGGATTTTATCAGGAAGTTTAGAATCTTTAGAGATTTGGACACAGATTCTGGTAAAACTGAGGCGAGTGCGTTTGGCAGTAAGATTATCTATTGTGAGAGGGATTCCAATATAACTCACAGTTTTGAAAATACCCGAAGGCATCCAAAGAGCTAGAGGAAGATCCAGAATCTTGATCCAAATAGGAATAGAAGTAGATTCATCTCTTTTTTTGTTTAAATTTAGGTGACCATTGTTGAAGAATAAATGGTTTATCAAGAAGAAGCTAAGACCCTCCAGACCAAACCAAGTTTTAGTCTTCTATATTATTAAATTTTAGAAGAAAAAACCTTCAGAAAGAGAGATAAGAGACATAGATCTTTTTAACTTTCATAGCTTGTTCATGGAGGCTAAAAGCCTTTCGTAATATGGTCTTTGACCAATAGAATAGTCAACAAGAGTTAAGTTCCATAAAGATATACATTCCGATAGATCATCCATAGATAAAGAAAATTTTTACTTCGGAGGGACAAAAGTCATTGGAAAAACCTTAGATCTTGTTTCAGAAGCAGTGAAGTTATCCATCCAGGGAGTCGGAATAGCCGTCGATTGCTGGCCAAGCATCGAAACCTTTGAAAGCGGAGGAAAATCATCTATCGTTCCATCCATCAGAGCCGGAGGGATGGGGGAGAAATCCCCT
Organism: Dendrobium huoshanense; assembly: GCA_016618105.1. Taxonomy (NCBI): domain Eukaryota; kingdom Viridiplantae; phylum Streptophyta; class Magnoliopsida; order Asparagales; family Orchidaceae; genus Dendrobium; species Dendrobium huoshanense. The sequence goes on from CM028343.1 coordinate 19,085,751, forward strand.
TCGACGAGAAAACCCTAGGTTTCGTAGAGAGAGTCACCGCTTTTTCAAAAAAACCCTAAAGCTCACCTTGCTAGCTAGCTAGCTTCTACAAGAAACAAATATTCTCAATAATTAAGCCATAGGGCACATTTCTACTGAGATTTATTGTATCATAGATAAGATTTGAATTCTTTTTTTTTATTATTGTGTGTATCATTTAATTTGAGTAATCTAATTATATCAGATGATTGAGATTAATAGTGTTATATTTTTATATTATTTGAATTTTAAAGGAGTTAAGCACAATAATTCAAAGTGGATTGATACTAGTATAAGATATTCTACTAATGAGAGAGGGTCTAAATTTATGTACTTAGTTGTTGAATCAAGAGATTAATGAGAACAAGCCTTGTCTCTTCTAAATATACACTCTTATATTTATGTATAGTATGAAAGATTATTTATAAATTAAATAATTTTTTAGCAGTATTTGATATGAAGTATCCCTCAATGTTTAGGGTGATAATTTTGTAATTGATTGTATTATATGCTTATTTTGAAGGAAGTACTCATGCTTTGTTTTAATAATTTTTTGTAATGGCATAGTAGTTCTTCATTGATTGAAATGTTGCTTGACTTCTCCTTCAAACCTTATATTTAGATAGGGGTGTCAAAATTGGGTTGTAGGTCGGGTTTAGATCAAATCTGGAATTGATCTGACACTATTTGACCTGACCCAAACCCGACCCATATTTTACAAATGGATCATAAAATTCAACCGGGACCTGACCGTTGAGTTTCTGGGTTGACCCAACCAGACACGAAATGTGATTTTGGTCGAAGAAGCGCACGAATGGGAGGAACCCTGTTGAATTGTTGAAGGAGGGGACTCATCTCGTCAAATCCATAGGAGTAATGATTCATTGACGCTCAACAGCAAGGAACATTTGTTGAAGCCCTAGAACAGGAAAAGCAAACCTTATTGCCCTACGTCATCAATTCGTCAAACTCATCTAGTGCCGCTGTTCGGGAATGGGAGTTGCCAAAGGAAGAGGAAAAGCACCCTAGGCTCGTTGTCTGCATGCGAAACAACAACATGAACGTCAACAGCTCGACACATTGTCAGCCTGAGCGGATGAGCAAGATTGGGTGTGTCGTGTGCGGGAGACCTCCGATCCAATCGAGGGAACATCCTTGTGACATAGTCTACTTGTCTAGTTAAAGATGTTGATAATACTTTCGATCAAATATGTCATCGTGAATATGTCAAGGAGTTGTCAACAAAGATGTCTTGATTTTTGATCGATCCAACAAAAGGAACGTGATGAACATCATCGTGAAGATGTTCTATCATCTCGTCGAATACTCAAAGCCTAAGGCGAGCTTTTGTGACTTCTGATCCTACAGGATGGAATGTCGGGTTAGTGCGTTAGCGGTTTCACCCGAGGGATTGTGTATGGGCAGGGAATCGAGTCAAATTCGGGTCAACTTTTGGTTAGCGGGTTGACTCAAACCCGATCCAACCTGGCCCAATTTTTCAAACTGCTCAAATTTTGGAACCTGAACTCGACCCCTTTACCTTATGGGTTGACTCTAACGAAGAATTTTTGGATCTGGTTAGTGACGAGTTTTTGGGTCATGTCAAATATTAACACCCTTGTGTTTAGACTTATGAGAACAGTTTAGTAGTCTCAGATTAAATAATTAAAATATGGTAAATTAGAAATCTCATTCTCATATGCATGTCTTTTTTTTTTTTTTGTTAGAAATAGATCAATTTCATCATTAGATTGCATTAAGATTTATGAATGTTTCCCTACTTCAATAAACTTAACTCCATCAAGATCCAGCTAACATTTATTCAATCTCTATGATGTATTGTTATAGATATTTGGAAACACATCAATTATTGAAAACAAAGGCATTAGCATGCTTTTAACATGAAATAATAATTTACATAATTTAAAATGTTTCATAAATATATATTACGTCCCATATAAATAAAAGAAATTTAACAATTAACCACCACCCTCCAAAAAATAAAGTGCCAGGTGAGTTACAAGCCTACAACATCCATGTTCGGGGATTTCAAACCAAATGTAGCACTACAACATCCATGTTCTAACTATTGCCGAAAGAGAGGGAGAGCTCAATAAAACTCGAGTGATCTTGCAGACAAAGGTGAAGCCAATAGTAATCGATCACCAGCGCAACTATCAGTTTCAACTACGTGTGCGCGGATTTTGCAAGCCAAATTAATGACCATTATTGGAAGAATATTATATCATATTTGTAACATGTATGTACATACAATATGATACCTACGTACGTACATTCCTGATTAGCGGACAAAAATAGCGTCATTAATTTTAAATAAATACTATTATTTAAAGTCCAGCTGGATTAAGCCGTAGGCCTAGGTAAACAACGTCAACCCACCCATTTATATTGCACACGTCAACCCAGACTTTAAGATAATAGAGTGAGGTGGCGTGGGGTTCCTCTCTTAGCTTTAATTGATTAATTAACTAAAACGCAAAATTTAAGCTTCCAATCCTTTCTCACCTCTACAGGCATTCAATTTTATTTTATTTTTTTTTTACTTTTTTTTTTTTCTTTGAAACGCCTCTTGTCGTCTTGCTTTTCCCAACCGACCTACTGATAAGGACTCCTACCATAAAGCGCGCTTGGAGAGAACTATATGCGAGGTTTCTCCTCACTCACTCCTTCTCTCCCCTCTTTCGATCCCCTCCATCTTCCTCTCTTTCTTCCTCAGTATTCTTGATAAAAACAGAAACTTTCACTCCATCTCTTGCGGATCCAGGACTTTCTTCGCCCAGCGATCGGGTTGCATATATAATTTTATGAGATGGGGAGCAGCGGAGGTGGACAGGCTGTCCCGCCGCCGCCGTCGGTAGTTTGCTGCATGTGCGGCGATCGCGGTCTTTCTATAGAGCTTTTTCGATGCAAGGTCTGCCTCTTCAGATCCCAACACAAGTAAGTTAGATTTGTCGATCAATTCTTCCGTTCGCCTTCATCACTGGTCAAATTATCTCAATTATTTTGAATCTATCTCACATGAATCATCGTGTATTCTTAAATCTTCCAATCTTTGAATACTGGTTTTATAAACTCTCGTTATTCTAGTAAATCAGATCGATGTTTGTGTAATTATTTGAGCTATTTCGCCAGATACTGCAGCGATCTCTACCCGAAGACGGAGACATATAAGGCGTGTAACTGGTGCTTAAGGGAGGAGAGAGGCAAAGCGGTCTCCCGTGATCAGTTGGCGACAACAAGCGAAAACAGCTCCAGCCCATCGGGCAATGGTAGCGGATCCTTGGGATGGAAACTGCAGCGCGGAGCTCCTCCGCTTCAGCTGAGCAAGCCCGTCAAGAAGCAGAGAGTGCCGGAGCGAGCGGCGACTTCGTCGGAGAAAATGACAACGGAGCAGGAGCTGTCTCCGGGAACTGGAAGGGTTCGTCAGACCTTCAGAGGTAAGGTCAGGAGATACAAACTTCTTGAGGAGGTTTCCAGCTAGATCCCAATAGTAACGAAATGCTTTGTAAATGGGAATGAATGGTTACGGTTGATGCCCTGTGGGAAAGGGGATTGAGAGAGAGAGAGAGAGAAAGAGGGGGAGAAGAAGGGGAGAAGGGTGCTTAATTAGGGTGATCGGCTGTATTTTCTCTAAATAGTAATAATAACGTGGTTTGCGAAATTTGGTTGGCTGTGAATGGTGATGTATGATAAGTGGCCCCCACGACAACTATGGCTTAGCTGAGAAAACTGATCCAATGAATGATTGATGAGAGTGGAACCTCGGCCGCGTGGCTCCCATTAGGTTACCGTACGCGAACGTGGCTGGGATATTGGGTCAATGCTCGAGTGCTCTAAAGTATACGTGGGCCATGGCATAGAAGAATAAAGTTTATATTATTTTTAAAAAATAATTTTATATTTAAATTTATTTATTTATTTATTTGATCATAGTCAGGTGGATCACGTCAACTGAGTTTTCAATTTGGGGTTATTTTTTTTTTTAAATGTGTTTTGGTTAAAAAAAGGGTAGGATTAGTACAATCCAATGTGGTTAGATGATTAGGATCGGTGCATTTATGATGGTAATTGAAGAGAATCTGAGTACCCTATGTGAATAGTCATACAAATAAATGTGTAAGGATCTATTAAATTTAATTTTTTTTTTTAAGGAATATGTAGAGCATTAATCAATTGATGGACAAATAAATGTGGTCCTTATGAGGGGTTCTTTTTTTTTGTGTGTGTGAGGTGGTGGCTAATGCTGATTTGCTTGCTTTGCTTCCAATTATGATTATTATTGATCTTTATGTCGCTCTAGTGGTCGTCTGTATTTTTTCTGTTGATATGTTGCCTTTAATTTTTAGGCATATGAGGCTGGTTCATTCCACTCTTTTTTTGTTCTTCATTTTTTATTTCTTCTTTAGTTGTTTTTTTGTTTCTTTTTATGTAGATTATTTCCTTTTTTTTTTTTTTGCAAGGTTCTCTTGCCTATTCAAATTACAAATCTTTGCAATTCTTTTTTGGGTGATGGCTCCTGGCATCTCTAGTTTTTTTTTAGGTTTTATTTTGCTTGTAATTAGGTGGGATATTTGAATCCTAGGTATTTTTTTTATTGTATGCTCTTCTGAGCAGTAGTGAGCATTAGATTCCTTCTAAGGACTACATCCTCACGTCATTTTTTCCTTTAATTATTGGTCTCTCTAATATTTCAATATATATTAAGCACAACATTGTTTGGACATGGCAAGTGATCATGTTAGGATTATGATTATAATGAGTAGTATATGAGTGAGTTATGGGTCATTATAGGTCATGATAATTCGTAATTAATTAGTTCAAATTAAGTAGTTACAAGATGTTGAATGAATCATTAAGATTCCCATAATTCTATAAATACTCTCCCTTAGAGAAAGCAATCAATAAAATGAGGTAAGTCTTCTTCCTCCCCACTAAATGTATAGAGCTGTCCAATGTTTTCTTGTTCATTTAGCTTACTACTTATTGCATTTGCTTCCAATAACATCAAATGGAGATTGATTTCTCAGAAAACATTGCCTAACATGATATTTATCATCTCAAAACTTTATTTTCTTCCTTTAGCCAATTTTTGTAGAGTTGCAAGTGCTCTAGAATTTGATTATCTATCTATCATTTTTTTTTCATTTTTCTATTTTTTATTTCTATCAATGTAATACTACTCATGAAAAAATAAAATACAAATCTTACTAAATCCTATTATTAGTGATGCAACTAGGATTTAAAAAGAGTGATGGCAAAAGTAAAGATCAATTAAAAAAAATCAAAATATGTTCAATTATATAAACTAAAAAAAGAAGACAAAAAGTTTAGAAATATGAATAACCTATAAATTAAAAAAAAAAAACTTTTTTTAACCAATCTTTATGGTTAGGAATCTTAAATTATCTCTAATACTTATTTATTAAATCATAATTATTAATTCTTAGTTCTACCTCAAAGGTCTTAACAATATCCTTCTTAATATATATTATCAATGAACTTGTATAAAAAGTATGTTCCATCGTATTTCTTAACATTGTCTTGACAATCATGATTGTGCAAAATACTTATTCAATTATTGTAAGACTATTCCAAGTAATCAATCAAAAAGCATATATATTATCAATTTTCACATTTTTTGCTAATATTTGATATAGATAAAAAAATCATAGAGAGATTCTAAAAAAACAAAAGCTTTTGACTAACTTTATTTTTAAAACTCTTCAATTGAATATTTAAGTCTAACATCAATTTCAAAATGTGCCAATTTTTTATTGATCTTCTATTTCATATGAAGAACCAACCAAATTGATTAATTATAAGGAACAAATAAGTCAAATTTTTATAAACTAGAATTTAAGTGTCAAATAAATAAGTAGATTATACAAAAAGGTCAATCATTAATAGATAAAACATGTAATATATTTCACTCAACACACACATTACTTGCATCATTGTATCATTGACCTAAAATATCTTGACTATATATTGAGATTATGATTTGAAAGCACATTATAGTTTTTTTTCTTATGCATTTGGTATCGTCAACATGAATAATATCAAAGATCCGGTCTTTTATAAATCCAACTTTGTCAATAAATAATAATATAAACATCATAGAAATTTGATGGGATACAAAAACCCGATTAAAACATCTTAAATTATTCAGCATTCCAAAAAAAAAAAAAAGAAAAGAAAAGAAACCGAAAATAAAATTTCGGAAAACTTATCTATTTTGTTATGCCCATATACGACTAGTTAAGGCATTTATAGGCTTACAATATTTTTCAGGCTTACTTAGGCTATTAATTAACTATATTTAATCATTAATAATTATACTTAGGTTCACATAATTATTCCCTTATTTATAATAACCATATCCTCAAGGTCTAACTTCCCTTAGTTGATCTGGTCGAGGTTGACTTACATTTTGCCACATTTTCTCAAACATATCGATCCTTCTGCATTGAATAACAAAGATGCTGCTAAAGAAATTTGACCATTAGATATTTGTGAGAATTTCTTGAGTGTACTCCTTGGTGCCCATAAATTTAGTGACCACTGGTAACATAGCAATTATTCATACAAGTAGATCATCAAGATCAACCATGTGCAAAGGTTACTTTGCACATCTGACACCTCTATTATCTCTTTAGCAAATGTCCTTGTGATACTATGATTTTCATCAAAGATAAGATCTCCAAGAACATGTTCAATGATCTCAAAAGGGATGCTAAGGCATTGAAGAACATTTTGCTTGAAATAAGTTTATTTATTTAGTTGTTCTTTTAGAAAACAACCGTTGGTAGTAGCACAATTTCAAACCATCTACATACACCCTAGCAATTATTATTCATTTTATCATAATATTTTTGAATTGCTCTGCTTCTATTATTAATTTTGAATGTAATTTTTATTCTAATTTATTCTTCATATGCATCACGTACACGGCTGAGATGGAGAGTCAGATTTGTTCATCAAGGAGACACCGGATTTGAGTTTTGAAGGAGGAAGCTGTCGGTGATCGCTGGATCATGGACGGAAGCGCTGTCTTGGTAAGAATTAATAAAGAATGGGCGGATCTTGACTGTCTTGCCGGACTTGGGACTTCTGTGGAAATCGAGACAAAAGAGCTGCTGATCGACGGGGATTAGAAATGAGCTTATTTTGATCCAGCTGACTATGGTAGAATCGGTGGGAAGCGAATGTTGTAATTTGTCGGTTGAATCTGAAGTCTTGGAAATAACAAAGGGCTCGATCGCGAACCTCGTCAACGAAGACCTTTGATCTTAAAGCCTCTTCGTGCTGGGATATTAAATGGATCGGAGTTGTTTGACGGCGTGAAAGGTGCTCTTACGAAGAATAGCGACAGGAATTCGTCTTAGCTAGGCGTGGATCAACGGTGGCTCTGGACGGTGTTAAGTTCAGGGCACACGCCAAACCTGTCGTGGGTGGACGTTACGAAGATAAAGTTCGGTATGGAAGGAGAAGGGATTGATAATGTGCGGAGGAAGCAGCAGGTGTAGTTGGCGCTGCCGGAAGAAGATCTTGATGGATTGCAAAGTCTTCTGGCCACGAGGCGCCCAACAGGCCGGATCTCCGGAGCGACGGCGAAAATATGGGATCGCCGGCGAGAGTTCTTTACAATATGAGACGGAGCAGGAAATTGGTGGCGATTTGCGTTGAGCTGGGCCGACATGCAGCCGCTAGTGGAAATCTCTCTCTTGAGCAACGGTATTTACGCATGCAGAAGAAGAGATTGTATCCGATTGGAGCAAGTTTCGACGGCAAGAATGAGGTTCTTGCATTGAAGTAAGTGATCGGGAGTTGAGGTCAGATTTGCAGGCAATGGATCGAGGAATATGGCCGCGGAAGGATAAGGTGCTACGAAAGCATCAATGATAGCATGCAAATTATTTTCCAAAAAAAAAAAACCAAATTAGAATAGTTTAAGGTACTGATCACTTAGAGAAATAAAATATAAGAAAAGAAAATTTTCTCATTTAATTTGCCCTCATACTTCTTATAATTAGAATATTTAAAGGCTTTGGTGGCTTTCTATGCTTATATAAGTTATTAATCAATTATATTTAACCACTGTTAATCAAAATTAGGTGAATATCAATTTCATTTAGTTTTTTTTTTTTTCTTTTTCAATTTTGAGGTCATAAAAATGAACGGAGATTGAATAGGTTATCGTCAACTTGTATGAAAATGTTGAAGCATGAACACAAAGATTATATTGCCCGAAAAAACGTGAAAAGATAAAGTCTTAATGCTAGAAAAAAAAATCTCAAGATAAAATTTTGGAAGATTTAAAAAATTTAGAGTTTCATAATTATAAGTGTTATTATATGAATGATATTTTTTAATTTTAATAATTTCTTAAATTAAAATTAAAAGTTATATATTTGAATTCATTTATATAATTATAATATTTATCTATAATACACATATAATCAAGGGCAGATAATTGAGGATCAGGGGGAGTGGGGGATCTGATTTGCACTTCTCAACTAAACTCTCGCCCAACAATTATTACGTCCTCCGACTGAATGCAGAGGAGCATTCGGTCGTAGGCAAAAAAACTCGGTACCATGGTGTACCGAGTTTTTTGAAAAACTCGGTACACCTCGGTACCGCCTTTTTTTTGTCTAGGGCCGGATGTTTCTTGCATCCGGTTGACCGAACAAAATAAAAGTTCCGCCCTCACAACGACTTTTCTTCCTCTTAAAAGCTCACTTCAAGACAAATCGCATGCCCTCTCGCACTACTCGAATCGTCGTTTGCTGCTTCTCTGGAATCGTAATTTACAATTCATTGGAATTGCTGTCTGTGATTTTGCTCATTGTCACTAGCCGAATCGCCTCATTGCTCGTGATGACTTCTCCTCGACACCACTTCCTCAAGATGATTAGTTATTTTGCTCATGTGGTCGAATGATCTTTCTTATCTTGTTTGAAATGTGCTTGGAATTTTTATTGATTGTGATCAATATAGGTTTTACTTCACGGGCCCAAATTTTATATCAATCTAATCGGTCGTTGTTATATTATTTATTTTTTTTCCACGAGTTTTTTTATTCAAAAATAAAAGAGACATACAACTATCAGGCCAAAAAAGTCAAAAAAGGAAATACAAAGCTGAAAAAATCGAATTAAATGACAAAATACAAATTAAAATAGAAAGGAGAGCAATCCAAAGTGACGGACTCAGAATCGTCACCCGATTGTCATGCTTATACATAAAACCAAGTTATATTAAGGTATTATTGAAACTCTTGAGCTGAACTTCCTTTCCTGCAGCTGCACACAAGCTCGAGACAGCAGAGAAAACAATAACAAAGAAAGGAAGCATATGCGGAGAATAGAGGAGGACCAAAAATCTCCTCTCGGTTGTAGTCATCTTAGTGTTTAGCATTACATATATAGATGAAAAGCTAGAAAGAAACCTCAACGACGAAAATCAAAGCAGTTACAATCCAAAGGTAAAGAGTAAGCTTCTAGAAAGAAAAAGATGAACCACTACTTCATAGAGGTAATGAAGACCTAAACATATGTATGGTTTGATGTAAAAGGTTGGCTTGCTTATCTGTGCCAACTTGCTTATCACCTCACGCAAGCTGACATTGGGTTCCACAATGTGAAGCTTGTAGTGAAGATCTTGAAACCGTGTTATAGACAAATCTTTAGTAAATAGATCAGCAAGTTGATCAGTGGTATGAACATGAGACACTGTGATAACTTTATTTTGAATGCATTCCTGGACAAATTGAAAATCTATTTCTATATGTTTTGTCCGTGCATGAAAAATGGGATTTTTTGCAAGACAATAGAAGATATGTTATCACAGAATAACGTAGTAGTTGTAGAAGTAGGAATTTTAAACTTCTATAATAACCGACGAAGCCATATAATATATGTCGTGGCAATAGCAAGGGCACGGTATTCAGCCTAAGTGGATGAGCGAGCTATCATTTTCTGTTTCTTAACATGTCACGAAATGAAATTGCTATCAAGAAAAGCACATTAGCCCAAGGTAAATTTACGGTCAATAGGATCACTAGCCCAATCAAAATCTGAAAAGGCATGAAAGTCCAATGAAGTGGCTTGAATGGGCAAACCAAAATAAAGAGTACCTTTTATATATCGAAGAAGTCATTTTAGAAGCTTGAAATCATCCTTATTTGGATGATACATATGTTGGCACAACTTGTTGACCGTGAAAGCAATGTCTGGACAAGTAATTGCCAAATATTTGAGTGATCCAACTAAGTGTCGAAACTCATTTGAAGCAGCCGACGGTAGAAGAGGTGGTGAGGTTGCTGAATTTGTGAGAAACTTTGAGAGAATTGGTGAAAAGATGGGTTTGCAATCAGCCATTCCAGCACGACGAAGAATCTCGGATGCATATATAGGCAGTTTGAGATAGGTGCAAACCATTAGATAACTGAAGCACATGCATTTCAAGAAAATGAGAGATAAATCCAAGGTTTTTCATATGAAACAGAGTGGAGAGAGCAGCTAAAAGATGAGCAATGCTTTGATCATTGTTGCCGGTAAGTAAGATGTCATCCACATATACAGGTATGTAAATAACAAAAGAATTTATATTATAGATTAATAATGATGGATCGGTTGTACTATGCATGAAAATATAGTCAAGTAGATAAGTAGAAAATATCTCAAACCATTGTCTTGGTGATCGTTTTAAACCATAAATGGACTTCTGAAGAATACACACATGTTAGGATACAATGAATCTTTGAAACCGGTAGTTTGTGCCATATAAACCTTATCTTTTAGCGTGCCATACAGAAATGCATTGGAGACGTCAAGTTGGAGAATCTTCCATTTGAGTGTAGTAGCAACAACAAATAATATTCTTATAGTAGGAAGTTTAGCAACCGTGCTAAATGTTTGAAGATAGTCTAAACCAAATTGTTGACTGCAACCTTGAGCAACGAGTCGTGCTTTATGTCTAGCAATAATATCATCCACATTGAATTTGGTTTTGTATATCTATTTACATTCCAAAATGTTTTGAGATGGATGTGATGGAACTAATGTCCAAGTAGTTTGTTGTTGAAGGGCATCAAATTCATCAGACATTACTTTGTGCCAAATTGGATTTTTAATAGCTTCACTATAAGAGGTTGGGTCAGTTGAAAAAGAAGAGGCATTCATACTGACAATGTGTTTATGTTTAAGCTTTCATATCCGAAGCCTTGTTACCATGGCATGTGTGGATTGATTTAGAGGTGGGGGGATACCTATTATTGTAGGAGGTGATGTATGTAATGGTGAAGTGGATTGAGTTGGGAGTGAAGGAATATCAGGTAATGGTGAAGTAGTATTGTTGGTTTGAGGAAGAGAATCTGTAGTTGAGGATGGTGAAGTGTATTGTCTAGTTGGTGGAGTATAAGGAACTAAAATATGTGGGCTGGAAGGTTGGGACAGATTGAAAGATTTAAACCACCACAATTCTGGAGATATAACAGTGATTTAAGCCGCCGCTATTCTGGACTTATAGTAGCGATTTAAATTGCTGATAGTACTGCTCCAAAATAGCGATGATTTAAACCGTAGCTAAAAAATTGCTTAAATGTCTATCCCAACTATTACAAAACCCTTACAAAAAATTTCTTACAGTGAATAGTAATTACAACGTTCATACAACGATTTTGGAACCACAACCAGTTTTTTGTGACGATTAAAACTACCACAAAAGCCCTTCTAAAGTGTTGTGAAAGTCATTTTTTCTTGTAGTGGTTGTTTTTACATTAAAATTTCGGATGGTCGTGCCCAGATCAAATGATTTACTATATAGATATATTATAAGAGTCCTTCCCTCAATTGGAGAAAATAAAATTACAAAACATATAATACAAGTTTGTATTTATTTAAATGCGAGGGAGAATACTAGAGATACACAAGTTATAGGGTATTAATCAAACAATGATTATATGATAATAGTTGTAGAGTGACAATATATAGTTGTACGACAATAGTTTGATGTCAATTATATGATTGTGAATAGATCATAATGATTAAGTGACGGTTGGTAAATGATGAAGATTAGGAAATGACATCGCATGACACCTATCGAATAGTATTTATCAGATAATGACAGTCATCCGATGATGGTTTAGAGAAGACAATGCAAGAAAGTAGTTAAGCGATCACGATCAAATAATGTAGTTAGGCAATGGCTAGTGGTGATTGTTAACATCTAATATCAAGTAGAGTTCTAGAGTACTTTAGATCTCCAAACTCTCTCTAAACTTATGTCTATGCCCCCTTCATGTGAAGAATGAATGTATATTTATAATACATTTCTAGTGGGCATAGTGGTAAAGCGTTTCATTTCTTTGGGCTCATCTCATCAAGGCGTTCATTTTGATTATAAGCATGCAATATTGGAAGATCATTTGGTCCTTCAATTAATGTTCTAAAATTTTCAATTATTTTTTTAGTACTTGGTTTTGACTCATTTATCAAATTGAATATCTTTTGAGGTTGTTGGGTTTATTTAGTCAAGGTGCTCAATTTGACTATAAGAAGTTGGTCTTTAGATGAATCTGAATTTAATTCTTGAAGTATTTAATATAATATTGTATCAAAATTTGTGCTAATAAAGTGAGATTTCTTGAGACTTATAACATTCAAAAAAAGGAAACACATCAATTTTGATGAAAAGTAGGTAAAACGTTAACCTTGCAATGAATTTATTAATGATCTCAATGATATGTTAAGAGCTTGAGAAAAGGTGAATTTAAGAACACAATACAGCTTGATCTGTTGATTAGGAGCTTTGACAATCAACTAAGAGGTGTTATGTTCGAATCTTGGGTATGTGACGTGTACGTGAATTTGCCTAATTGACTCAAAAGTTCCCCTCCCCCCACACCCTTAACAAAAAAAAAACAAGACAAAAATAGTCATAAAGATATTGCATTCAAAAAATAAATGACTATGAATTACATGACTACAATTGTATAAGACATATTTTTAACCATTTGAATTTCTTTTAGTAAAAAAAAAATCTTTGATTTTCGAGACATCAATTCATCATTTTTAGATAAAACATGCATATTTAATGGCATTACTTTTAAACTAAGGCTTCGTTTGGGACGGTTTTTTTATTGCTTTCTAAAACGGAGTTTTAGTACAAAATTTTTTATTTTTGTACTAAAACTCCGTTTTAAAAAGCAATAAAAAAGCTGTCCCAAACGAAGCCTAAATTAAATTGTTCCAAACAACATTTAAAATATAATCATACACACAGAGTAAAAAAGTTTGGTAGACAAAATTAATTAATGTGATTGAATGTGATAGTGATAATGCAGATATTATTAAAGTGCCTCTTAATATTAATAGAGTTTTGGTTTGGCAACAATCAATTACATTATTAATGAATATGATTGACATTGATAATTGATACATCGTAAAAAAAAATTAACTTGATCGGGCACGAATCCTGAGGCAAAATCAGTTCGGAAACTTTAAAAATTAATTTCGGGAGCATATGAACTCCGATTTCATCGAGCTTATAGTCAAACTGAGCGTCTCGGAAATACAAACCCAACGACACCAAGATCAACCCAATCCGAGCCCAAATGAGTCCGAATCAAGGGCTCAAAGTGCTATTGGAAGATTCAAATCGCAATTTGAGTTACCAAACGGTCTCCGATTTTGACGAGCTTATACTCGAATCGAACGGCTAGACGATACAAATCCAACGAGCCCAAGATAGCCAAATTCCAACATCATTAAGGCCTTCAAATACCCAACGAACGGTGCATGATCAAAGGATTTGATATCGGCCATCCATTCAAACCACTCCTAATTCGCCCATGATCTCACGCCTATTTACGGGCTATGCCACTCCAGAAAAACTATAAATAGAGCTCTCATTCTACACCAAAGGGAAAAGTGAAGAGAGAGAAGAAGAAGAGGAGAAAGGGGAAAATGAGATTCCTCACCTCCTCGACCACCGCCGGAGCTCTTCCTGCCGCCTAAAAACGCCGAAACTTTGCCGGATTTTAAGGAAACGCCAGGAATTTGCACAACTTCCACGTGATGCTGAAATTCTTCTCATTTAAAGATAGAGTTCCAGCCTGACGCCGAAACTCCGCCCAAGAGAGGCCGGATTTCTCCTCTGCCACCAACAGACGTCATACTTCTACCCGACGTCGGACCTTCACTCTTCGCCAAGTCTCTACCCGATGCCAGACCTCTACCGGTTATCGGACTTCGCTGGACATCTATGCGAAGATTCATTTATTTTCATTGCTGGACTTCTACCTGACGCTGTCCTACTGATCTTCGTCGTCAGACTACAGTCCTTCCGACCTCCGTCGCCAACCGACTACGGTCCTCCTGACTTACGTCGCCCGCCGACTACAGTCTTTCCGACATTCGTCGCCCGTTGACTACGGTCCTCCTGACTTATGTCGCCCGCCGACTACAGTCCTCCGTCGCCAGCCGACTACGGTCCTCCTGACTTACGTCGCCCGCCGACTACATGTCACGACCCGACCCGACGGGGACGGATCCCGCCCGAGCCGGATCGCGACGAAACCTTCTTATCCAGGATCTGGCTTTGGATTAGGTTGCTGAACTGATCTTCCAAATTCTTAACTCAACAGAAACACACAGAACAACAGAGCTACTAAAAACATCAAATGCAGCGGAACAAAACATCTATCTTTTCATTTCCTCAAAATAATCATCTACAGAACAGTACATGGCTTTCAACAGAAAGAAAGACAGAACAGAAAAGCCATGACTGTACAAAAATCAAAAAGTACAAAAGTACCTAATCGGATCAGACTCTGAAACTAATCCTGGACCTCCTTGCCCTTCCCAGAACCTGAAAACCACCAGAAAGCAAGGGTGAGCTCAACAGCTCAGCAAAGCAACAAACCACCAATCTAAATTCTCAGAAACCAAAACCAAACTCATCAGACAGAAATCAGATCAGAAATCGGAACAGAATCGGAAATCAGAACTTATACGGACAGATATCAAATCAGAATCGGAATCGTACAAATCATATCAGAACAGAACAAATCCCAGAGTCAGAATCAGAAATCAGAATCGTACGGAGCATATCATATCAGAATTACAATTTCGTACAGAACAGAACAGATACAGAAAACAGAACAGATACATATAGCTAAATGCCCTGACACTGACGGAATCTCTACGGATTCCGGCCCCTTATGCCTCCCTTCCCAGACACTGACTGAATCTCGTAGGATCCAGGCCCCTTATGTCTCCCTTTGTGCTCACGGCACCAAAACAGATGTGCTTATAGCACCAAAACAGAATTCATCGGATCCGGAACGAAACAGATAACAGATTTCAGATTTGAGCTCATTTCATAATTTCCCGTTTCACTAACTGAATCTCATAGGATTCAGGCCCCTTATAACTCCCTTTTTATAGCTTATCACATAGCATTTCAATTCAGAAGAAATCCGGACATTTCAGAAATTACCCGAAAAATCGGGCAGCACAACGGCAGTATACAGAATTTACACAAAAATTCCTGCAAAGAAAATTCACCAAATTCGCACAGAATATAGATAATCACATTTCAGAACATTTATTCTACTGAACAGATAATTTCCAATTTCACAGAAAAATCCGGTCGACTAAAAACACAGTCGAATCAAAAACACCCGGACGAAAATCTTCAAAATATAGTCAAAACGTGCACACCCGGCACGGCAACGATATACAGAAACTTACGCGGTAAAAACTGAACCAATCGAAAGATACGGACGAAAAACCGTAACGAAAACTAAATCCGGACAGAAAAATACCGCCAACCGCGACGGAACTGAAAATTGAGAAAGGTAGAATGTGCCTTACTTCGAGCACAGCAAATTCCTCAACAGTCACTTCGCTCGAAAACGGCTCCGCGTCTTCCCGAAATCAACTTTTCCAAAATGCTCTTTTTCTCTCTCCTCAGACGAAAAATCAGATATTTATTTTTTTAATATTTCTCTCTCTCCAAAATGACTCAAATCAGCTTTATAATACACAGATCGGCCTGGCCGATCGTCCAGATCGGCCTGGACGATCAGACCAAAACCCATCGTCCTGGGACGATTTTTCAGGCCGATGTTTACTATTCATAGGCGATAAAAACCTCCATTCACTGACTTGTGCCATCCACTGATCGTCCCGGGACGATACCTCGATCGGCCTGGGCGATCCCTACAGAAAAACACTTAGAGCAATTTCTGGGCAAAACCGGAGCTGAAAACACACTGATCGTCCCAGGACGATCCCAGATCGGCCTGGACGATACTGGAGCAGTTTGAAATATTACAATCTCCCCAACTCAGAAAAATGTCGTCCTCGACATTATCCAATCCAAACTCAGTCAAAACAAGTACGGGTACGACCGTCTCATATCAGACTCCTTTTCCCAAGTTGCTTCCCGTGCAGTCCGGTGCTTCCACTGGACTTTAACCATCGGAATCTCTTTATTTCTTAACTTACGGACGTCGTACGCTAAAATAAGCTCTGGCTCTTCCTTGTACGCCAGATTCTCCTGAATCTCAACCTCATCAGCTGATACCTTCTTCCCAGAGTCGGATACCCACTTCCTCAGAGTGGATACGTGAAACACATTATGCACATCAGGCATAGAATCAGAAAGTAATAGGCGATAAGCAGCTTTTCCAATTCTTTCCAAAATCTCAAACGGTCCAACATACCTTGGACTCAGCTTGCTTACCTGACCAAATCTGCTCACACCTTTCATCGGGCTGACTTTGACATACACAAAGTCACCAACCTGAAACTCAACAAACCTGTGCTTCTGATTGTAATACTTCTGCTGACGATCTTGAGCGGCTTTCAATCTTTCTCTTATCAAATGGATCTTCTGAGCAGTTTCATCAGCAAAAGTGGCCCCCAAAGCCTGCCTATCTCCGACCTCCGTCAGAGTCAAAGGAGTACGGCACTTCCTGCCATACAAAGCTTCGTACGGTGCCATACCGATACTGGACTGAAAACTGTTGTTATAAGCAAACTCAATCAGTGGAATATGATCTTCCCAGCTTCCGCTAAAGTCCAGAACACAAAGTCTCAACAGATCTTCCAGTACCTGAATAGTCCTCTCAGACTGTCCGTCGGTCTGAGGATGAAAGGCTGTACTGAAATGCAATTTCGTACCCAAGCCTTGCTGAATGCCCTTCCAAAGTCTGGAAGTAAAACGTCCATCTCGATCAGATACAATCACACGAGGCACACCGTGCAATCTGACTATCTCCTTCACATAAATCTGTGCCAAGCGTTCAACTGAATCCGTCTGTCTGATCGGAAGAAAATGGGCTGACTTCGTCAATCGATCCACAACTACCCAAATAGCATCATGTCCTTGTCGTGAACGAGGAAAACCCATCGCAAAATCCATCGTTACCTCCTCCCATTTCCACTCAGGGATAGGCAACGACTGCAACAGTCCACCTGGTCGCTGATGCTCTGCCTTCACCAACTGACAGGCTTCGCATCTCGACACAAACTCCGCCACATCCTTCTTCATCCCAGGCCACCAGAACAAAAGCTTCATATCAGCGTACATCTTCCCACTGCCTGGATGAACAGTGTAGCCTGAATGATGAGATTCATACAGAATCTCCCGCCTCAGATCTCCAAACACAGGTACCCACAACCTGTTCTTACAGAAGATAGCACCAGAATCAGAAATTCGAAGTTCAGGAGTCTTACCAGATCCAATCTGAGCTAGCAACTTCGAATAATCAGAATCTGACTTCTGGGCTTCTTGAATCCGTGCTTCCAAAGAAGACTGAATGCTCATCTGAGTCAATTCCAAATCACTGGAGGAAATCACCTCCAACTGCAATCTTTCCAAATCACGAATCAGAAAGTCATCACAGGTAAGCTGAATACCTGAGAATCCAGAAGACTTCCTGCTCAAAGCATCTGCTACCACATTCGCCTTTCCAGGCTGATACTGAATAGTCAGGTCATAGTCCTTGATCAACTCGAGCCACCTCCTCTGTCTCAGATTCAGATCCTTTTGAGTAAAAATGTACTTCAGGCTCTTATGATCAGTAAAAATCTCACATCTGACGCCATACAGGTAATGACGCCAAATCTTCAAAGCAAAAACAACTGCAGCTAACTCCAGATCATGCGTCGGGTAATTCTTCTTATGTGGCTTTAACTGTCTCGAAGCATAAGCAATTACCTGACCGTGCTGCATCAGAACACATCCCAGTCCTTTCAGTGAAGCATCACTGAACACCTGAAAACCTTCCGTACCTGACGGAAGCGCCAACACTGGAGCTGAAGTCAAACAATCCTTCAGTCGCTGAAAACTCGCTCCACACTCCGGTGTCCAAACAAAAGGAACCGACTTCTGAGTCAGTCTCGTCAGAGGAGTCGAAATCTGTGAAAATCCTTTCACAAACTTCCTGTAATACCCGGCCATGCCCAAGAAACTACGTACCTCAAATACCGTAGTCGGCCTTGGCCAATCAGCAACCGCCTGAATCTTCTGGGGATCTACAGAAATACCTTCTCCGCTAATCACATGCCCCAGAAATGAAATGCTCTTCAGCCAGAATTCGCACTTGGAGAACTTGGCATACAGCTGATGCCTCCTCAAAGTCTCCAACACAATCCTCAAATGTCTGGCATGTTCATCCTCAGAAGCAGAATATACCAGAATATCGTCGATGAAGACGATCACAAACTGATCCAAATACTCCCTGAATACTCGGTTCATCAGATCCATGAAAATAGCAGGCGCATTGGTTACCCCAAAAGGCATAACCAAGAACTCGTAGTGCCCGTACCGAGTACTGAAAGCAGTCTTTACCACATCAGATTCCTTCACCTTCACCTGATAATATCCGGATCGCAAATCAATCTTCGAAAATACCGAAGATCCGGAAAGCTGATCAAACAAGTCGTCTATCCGAGGCAAAGGATACTTGTTCTTGATCGTGGCCTTGTTCAAATCTCTATAATCAATACACATACGGAGTGTACCGTCCTTCTTCTTCACAAACAGAACAGGTGCTCCCCAAGGAGAAACACTAGGACGTACAAACCCTCTGTCAACCAACTCCTGAAGCTGAACTTTCAACTCAGAAAGTTCTTTCGGTGCCATCCTGTACGGAGCTTTCGATATCGGAGCGGTACCCGGAAAAACATCGATAGAGAATTCCACATCTCTATCCGGAGGTAAACCAACCAACTCCTCAGGAAAAACATCCACAAACTCCCGTACCACAGGGATCTCAGAAACAGAACCAACCTCCAGGTTCAGATCCCGCACCGAAGCCAAAAATACAGGATATCCTTTCTTCCACATTCTGCTCACCTCTAACGCAGAAATCAGACTGGAGAGAACACCTCGTAATCCCTGAAATGCAACTCTCTCTCCAGCCATAAGCAAACTCACTTGCTTCTTCAGACAGTCAATCTGAGCCTCATACTGACTCAGCCAATCCATTCCCAGAATCACATCATACGAAGAAATCGGCAATCGAATCAAACTCGATTTCCACTTCTTGCCAGAAATCTCGATCTCACACAAACAAAACTGTCGAGCAATCAATGGATTCCCAGCCGGTAAAATCACAGACAAAGAAACCGGTAAAACCATCGAATCCAAATGTAAAAGCTCAAAACAATGCTCGGACAGAAAAGAATGACTCGCTCCAGAGTCAAACAAAACACGACAGGGCTGATCAGAAATGTAAACCGTACCTGTCACAACATCCGGAGCATCTCGAGCCTCCTGCTGACTCAAGCTGTAAACTCGTGGCTGAACTGGAACAGGAGCTGAAGCAACAGAACTACTCTGCTCCCTCTGAATCGTAGGTGGTCTCCGTGGTGCAGAACTAGAACCACCACCTCTACCAGTAAATCCCTCAGGACGTGGAGGAACAGTCCTCGGTCTTCCTGCTGCTGAACCAACAGGTCTGACAAAGCCCTCAGATCGCTGCTCATATCCCATCTGTGGACATTCTGCAATCCTATGTCCCGGCTGACCGCATCTGAAACAAAGACCAGCTATCCTGTAGCACTGGCCATGGTGTCGCCGTCCACAACTCTGGCACACAGGTGCCGAACTGACAGATCCAGAACCAGTCGTACTGGTAGCAGTACCAGACGATCCTCCGCTCCTTCTGGAATCTCCAGATCCAGATCCAGAAACAAATCTCCTCTTCCCAGAGGAACCACTGCCAGAAGTATCTCCTCCAAACCTCTTCCTACTCGCAGACCACCGCTGCTGAGTAGTCGTCATGTCGTTCTCAATCAGACGAGCTCGCTCCACAAGCTCAGAGAAATCAGAAATCCGGAACGGTATCAAAGGCTGCCTCAAAGTGTCTCGTAAGCCTCTCAGAAATCGGTAACACCTCTCAGCAGAAGTGCTAACCAGCTGCGGAGCGTACCTGGCTAATGCAGTAAACTCAGCCTCGTACTGCATCACCGTCTTGCTCCCCTGAACCAGCCTCAGAAAACTCTCCTGCATCTGCTGTCGTGCAGAAGGGGGAACAAACCAGTCTCTGAACACCTCAGTGAACTCTTCCCACGTGATCAAAGAGTTCAATCTGCCCTGAAATCTGGCTGCCTGCTGGCCATCCCACCAGTGCTCAGCCTCTCCATCTAACAGAAAAACAGCTAACGGGACCTTCCTGTCTGCAGGACACTGCATCCCGTCAAAAGTCTTCTCCAATCTCCTCAGCCACTCCTCAGCAGCTCTGGGCTCAACAGCGCCCTCAAACCTCGGAGGCTTCAACCTCAAAAACAACTGCAGGTGTCTGTCAATGTCCTCAGATCTAACAGTAGAAGCTCTGCTCTGAGTCTCGCTCATCATCTGAGCAACCAACGAAGCAAACTGAGACAGCGTATCAGCACCGACCACTGGGGCTGTACTCCCCACTGGTGCTGCCTGATCATCACTCTGACCGTCTGTCATGTCTGGGTCTGGCTGATCCATACAGAAAAATCCAGAAAATCCGGAAAACTATCACAAAAACAACACAAAATAACACAATAAAAAGCCAAACGACTCAAAACTACCTCCCAGACAGACTCACTGATCACTTCCTAGAGCTCTGTTTTACAATCCAACCAGTTTCCAAAACCAGTGCTCTGATACCACAAAAGCTTGTCACGACCCGACCCGACGGGGACGGATCCCGCCCGAGCCGGATCGCGACGAAACCTTCTTATCCAGGATCTGGCTTTGGATTAGGTTGCTGAACTGATCTTCCAAATTCTTAACTCAACAGAAACACACAGAACAACAGAGCTACTAAAAACATCAAATGCAGCGGAACAAAACATCTATCTTTTCATTTCCTCAAAATAATCATCTACAGAACAGTACATGGCTTTCAACAGAAAGAAAGACAGAACAGAAAAGCCATGACTGTACAAAAATCAAAAAGTACAAAAGTACCTAATCGGATCAGACTCTGAAACTAATCCTGGACCTCCTTGCCCTTCCCAGAACCTGAAAACCACCAGAAAGCAAGGGTGAGCTCAACAGCTCAGCAAAGCAACAAACCACCAATCTAAATTCTCAGAAACCAAAACCAAACTCATCAGACAGAAATCAGATCAGAAATCGGAACAGAATCGGAAATCAGAACTTATACGGACAGATATCAAATCAGAATCGGAATCGTACAAATCATATCAGAACAGAACAAATCCCAGAGTCAGAATCAGAAATCAGAATCGTACGGAGCATATCATATCAGAATTACAATTTCGTACAGAACAGAACAGATACAGAAAACAGAACAGATACATATAGCTAAATGCCCTGACACTGACGGAATCTCTACGGATTCCGGCCCCTTATGCCTCCCTTCCCAGACACTGACTGAATCTCGTAGGATCCAGGCCCCTTATGTCTCCCTTTGTGCTCACGGCACCAAAACAGATGTGCTTATAGCACCAAAACAGAATTCATCGGATCCGGAACGAAACAGATAACAGATTTCAGATTTGAGCTCATTTCATAATTTCCCGTTTCACTAACTGAATCTCATAGGATTCAGGCCCCTTATAACTCCCTTTTTATAGCTTATCACATAGCATTTCAATTCAGAAGAAATCCGGACATTTCAGAAATTACCCGAAAAATCGGGCAGCACAACGGCAGTATACAGAATTTACACAAAAATTCCTGCAAAGAAAATTCACCAAATTCGCACAGAATATAGATAATCACATTTCAGAACATTTATTCTACTGAACAGATAATTTCCAATTTCACAGAAAAATCCGGTCGACTAAAAACACAGTCGAATCAAAAACACCCGGACGAAAATCTTCAAAATATAGTCAAAACGTGCACACCCGGCACGGCAACGATATACAGAAACTTACGCGGTAAAAACTGAACCAATCGAAAGATACGGACGAAAAACCGTAACGAAAACTAAATCCGGACAGAAAAATACCGCCAACCGCGACGGAACTGAAAATTGAGAAAGGTAGAATGTGCCTTACTTCGAGCACAGCAAATTCCTCAACAGTCACTTCGCTCGAAAACGGCTCCGCGTCTTCCCGAAATCAACTTTTCCAAAATGCTCTTTTTCTCTCTCCTCAGACGAAAAATCAGATATTTATTTTTTTAATATTTCTCTCTCTCCAAAATGACTCAAATCAGCTTTATAATACACAGATCGGCCTGGCCGATCGTCCAGATCAGCCTGGACGATCAGACCAAAACCCATCGTCCTGGGACGATTTTTCAGGCCGATGTTTACTATTCATAGGCGATAAAAACCTCCATTCACTGACTTGTGCCATCCACTGATCGTCCCGGGACGATACCTCGATCGGCCTGGACGATCCCTACAGGAAAACACTTAGAGCAATTTCTGGGCAAAACCGGAGCTGAAAACACACTGATCGTCCCAGGACGATCCCAGATCGGCCTGGACGATACTGGAGCAGTTTGAAATATTACACTACAGTCTTTCCGACATCCGTCGCCCGTTGACTACGGTCCTCCTGACTTATGTCGCCTGCAGACTACAGTCCTCCGTCGCCAACTAACTAAGGTCCTCCTGACCTACATCGCCCGCCGACTGCAGTCCTTCTAACAAAGTGAACATGTCAATAGTGATCCTTTGTATTTACATCATGTAATGTACTCCATAAGATGTACATCAAGCTAAGACCTTCCACCAAGGAAGGGCCTCATTTGTAATCGACTGCAATACTAGTGGATTCATTCAAACTGGGCTAGGCCCCGTGGTTTTCCCCCTTTTACAGGGGTTTTCCACGTAAAAATCTTGGTGTCTCATAAATGCTAGACCCTCTCTCCTTATCTGATTGCGTGCTGGATTTTCGTACAATGCTAAGACTTTAAATATGATATTTCTCTACCACCGCGAATACTCTTGGACGCAACAATAATAATGTTGTGCTGGCTTTATTATTTAAGAGTCGCTTAACAATGAGAAATTATTTTGTGAGTGTTCACACTGTATTGAGGGACTCTTAAACAGTCTGGAATGTAAGTGTACACACTATGTACACACATTGCGTACATTAATTTGATACACGCAATATACAAATGTGTAAACTCACATGTCTGAATGGTTCTTACCATCCGGACTCCGCACAAAATAATTTCTCCTCAACAATAATAGAGTTTTGTTTAGGCGACGCCGAACTATCTTCAGCACTTATAGAAAATGAAAGAAGGCGTATATAATCCAATTATATCAATATATGATAAAATTCACTTTCGACCAAGAATCACAATAAAAAAATAGATGATTATAATTGAATATATTATAAGAAATACACTTCTTAATTAAATTTTAGAGCAATTACAATCATATTTTTCCAATGCATAAAGTCATCAAATTGCTTCCAAATAGGCCCATATTACCTTGGACATCATTTAATCAACATTTTACAATCTCTAAGTTATTATTAGCCCAAAACTTCAATTAGAATTATTAAGCAAAAAATTGCCAATATTATCTTCTTTCTTATATAAGGTAATCAAGTAAGAGATGATAAACAATTTATTATATGCAATGAATTAAAGATGGGATTTGAAAATTTTCTTCGAACATTTTAAAGCATAATCACATATATGGATCAATAACTTAAGAAATTTTAAATAATGAATATAATAAATTATAATCTATATGTAAATGACAAAATTTATAATTTACTCCTATATCTTCTAGATAATTAGAGAATTATCTAAAATATTAATTCAAATTAAAAAATTTTGTACTAAAAAGATTACTTTAAGAAGCAATAAAAAAACAGTCTCAAATAAAATCATAATAAGAAAAAAAAAATTTAATAAATAATGGGCACCTTATATTAAGTAAAGTGAAAGTTTTGTATTAACTGCATCATTAAAAATATTATAAGTGATACCTCATCACAAAATTAGCTTGATCGGGCACGAATCTCTAGGCAAAAGCAAGTTGGAAACTTCAAAAATTAAATTCGAGAGCATATGAACTCTGATTTCAGCGAGCTTACAGTCAAACCGAGCGTCTCAGAAATACGAATCAAACGACACCAAATTCGACCCAAATCCGAGCCCAAATGAGTCCGAATCAAGGGCTCAAAGCGATGTTGGAAGGGTCAAACCGCAATTTGAGTTACCAAACGGTCTCCGATTTTGACGAGCTTATACTCGAATCGAACGGCTCGACGAGGCAAATCCAACGAGCCCAAGATCGCTAAATTTCGACATCATTAATGCCTTCAAATGCCCAACGAACGGTGCATGATCAAAGGATTCGATATCGGCCGTCCATTCAAAACACTCCCAATTTGCCCCTGATCTCACGCCTATTTACGGGCTATGCCACTCCAGAAAAACTATAAATAGAGCCCTCATTCTACACCAAGGGGACTCAAGTGAAGAGAGAGAAGAAGAAGAGAAGAAGGAGGAGAAGGAAGAAGCTCCTCCTCGACCACCGCCGGAGCTCTTCCTGCCGCCCGAACACGCCGGGATTCTGCGTGATATTCGGGAGAACGCAGGAATTCTTCCAACTTCCACGTGATGCTTAAATTCTTCTCAATTTGCAACAGAATTCCCTTCTGACACTGAGACTTCGCCCAAGTGATGCCGGAGTTCTCCTTTGCCACCAATAGACGTCGGACTTCTACCCGACGTCGAACCTTCACTCTTCGCCAAGTTTCTACTCGACGCCGGATTTCTACCGGTTATCGGACTTCGCTGGACGTCTACGCGAAGATGGATTTTTTTCCATGGTTGGACTTCTACCTGACGCTGTCCTTCTGATCTTCGTCGTCAGACTACAATCCTTCTGACTTACGTCGCCCGCCGACTACAGTCTTTCCGACATCCATCGCCAGCCGACTACAGTTCTCCTGACTCACGTTGCTCGTCGACTACAGACTTTCCGACCTCTGTCGCCCGCTGACTACGGTTCTCCTGACTTACGTCGCCCGCCGACTACGGTCCTCCATGCCAAGCGAATATGTCAATAGTAGATCTTTGTATTTACATCATGTAATGTACTCTATAAGATGTACATCAAGCTAAGGCCTTCTCCGAGGGAAGGGCCTCATTTGTAATCGACTGCAAATACTAATGGATTCGTTCAAACTGGGCTAGGCCCCGTGGTTTTTCCTCCTTTTCAGGGGTTTTCTACGTAAAAATCTTGGTGTCTCATAAATGTTAGACCATTTCTCCTTATCTGATTGCGTGCCGGATTTTCGTACAACGCTAAGACGATAAACTTTATATTTCTCTACCGCCGCGAATACTCCTGAACGCAACAATAAGAAATTTGAAAATTTTTAATTTTTGAAATGAATATAATGTCTAAATTATGTATAGTATATTTTAATAAAATATATTAACAATTATAATAAAAATATTAGTCATCACCTATTTTTTTTTTTTTTTACTTAAGCGAATCTCTAATTCGTTTGCGTTATTTCTTTATTTTTGTGATGTAAAATCAGCCAACAGGGCAAAATCAGCTGCCACATTCTGGAAAAAATAAAAAATAAAAAGAGCTCCCACCTAACCCCATACGAAAGTTTCTGAACCGTTTCGAACATAAAAATATATAATGACGCCGTGAAAAACAGATCGCATAGGCTCTTCGGTGTTGGTCTCTCCTCGAAACGATATCCGTTGACCATGGGAAGCCTCACCGTCCCTACGGAACCTACCAACGCCATAGGCGCTTCCGAGTATCGCCGGCGGCGGCCGCGTTTTCTCTGCCTTCACGGTTTCCGCACTAGCGCCGAGATCATGAGGAAGCAGGTGTTGGGGAAGTGGCCGGATCTTGTCACCGCCCGCCTCGATCTCTTCTTCGCCGACGCACCGTTCCCCGCAGAGGGAAAATCGGAAGTCGAAGGCATATTCGATCCACCTTACTACGAATGGTTCCAATTCAGTAAGGTGGCCGTTTCCCTCATCGTCTATCTTTCATTTGATTCTGTGATACGTCAAATCACTCTTTGATTTTTCCCTCCTTTGGCAAAAAAAATTAGGGATTCACGGAGTTCAGAAATTTCGATGAGTGCCTTGCCTACATCGAGGATCTGATGATCAAGCATGGCCCGTTCGATGGGTTGATGGGATTTTCCCAGGTGTTTTTTTTGTTTTTTTTTTGTTTTTATTGTATTCTTTCCCCAATTTTCGGAATATTTTCAATTTGGTTGTTGATTATCGGTGTATAATAACGCAGGGGGCGGCCCTCTCCGCGGCGCTGCCTGGTCTCCAGGCGAAGGTTAGGAGGGCTGTTCTTATTTTCCTGCACTTTCGAATTCGGACAGCTTAATTTGATGATTAAATATTTTGTTTCTCATTTTGTTTGGTTTAAAATGACTAGGGCTTGGCTTTGAAGAGCGTGCCACAGGTGAAGAACGTTGTGATAATTGGCGGGGGGAAGCTTCCTGTTCCAATTGTGGTGGAGAAGGCTTTCGATGTCAAGATAAAGTGCCCGTCCCTCCATTTCATAGGTATTTCGCCTTTTCCTTAAAAAATAAAAAAATAATAATACTTTCCTCCCCAAATCTTCCAGCCACTACTTCATGAACCTTCCTACGAATCTGCTGGAACAGAAAAAGGCACGCGGTTGTTGGAAATTGCGAGAGGAAGATAATCCAGCTCTTGGATTTTTTTTTTTTTTTGGAGTCAAGAAACAAAAACAAATATCTATGAATCTTATTTAGAAAAACGTCTGAACTCTTTTTGGTTCAATATAGCAAATAATAAAAATATACCTTAGCTTCATTAAAAATTTGCTATTTAGCAAGAGATAAATTTTGGGGTTAAGTAAGCTTTAGAACTTCGTTTTTTTTTTTTTTTTCAAAAAGGTCGTGATTTAACAAGTGGATTAGCGTTACCCAGCTTATAAGAATATATCTAAACATGCTTAGTTTTACCCACTAAGGCTTAGTGGTTGGTGGGTGAGCACAGTTGGGAACCCCTCATCCCAGGTTGGGTACCGAGCGCCGTAATTTTTTGGGGTGATGTGGATCATTTTTGTTGGTCGCCGGACGAATCCGGACCCGCACGTAATAATTTTTTCTTTGGCCTTGCTTCTTCAGTAGGGCAAAGCAAGCATGAGCCTGATGTCGGTGGATGGTCTCGTTAGGTTTTGCCTCCGGATTATTTACGCCGCCAAACTCCATTTGAACTGGAATACCCCGTTCAAAAAAAAAATGCATAATTTTGGTTTTAAGTGTTTTAACCCACCTTTTTTATTTGGTGATTCGCGCCACCTAACAGGAAAATCCTTTTGACTGGCCGGTGTGGGCATAGGACACCAAACAGTCCATCCTTAGCGAAAAATCTTAAATTAAAAAGAATAACCGGTGAACACTTAAAACATGTGATGCAATAAAGTTTTCAAGTATGTCACCTCCTCTTTTTTGGTTTTTGTGACAATTAGGTCACTTTCATCGCATATGAAAGAGCTGCTTAATTATGCCTTGTCGTTTAATCTTATTAATTTTAGTTTATACAAATATTTTAACTGCAGGGGACTTGGACTTCTTAAAGGAGCGCGGCGAAGCTCTTTTGGACGCATTTGTGGACCCCTTTGTTGTTCGCCACTCAAGGGGTCATACCGTCCCCAGACTTGGTCTGTTTTTTTCTCTCATGTTACTTCATAATACTCATTTTATCAATGGTAATTGTATTTTAGAAGATTCTCCAACTTGCAAGGGTTCCTCTTTTATCCTGGCCTATATACTTGCCATTAGAGAGGCGTTGATAACGGTCATTACTTTCATGCCTCTTCAAATTTTTTAAGAAATTTTGTTAGTATTTTCTGCTACAATACCAGGATGAATTTAAAAGTTATTATTTTGTTTTTAGATTAATGATAGATATAAAAAAATTATAGGGTATGAATTTTAAAAGAAATTTAATAATTTATAAATCCATTTTAATATAATTTGTAGAATGTTTTCATATATATAGTTTTTATTTAAATTGTTTTTTTTTTTGGGCAATTTAGCTTCAAACTTTGATGTCTATTTTAGAGATCAAAGTTAATATCATTCAAAATACATTGGTGGTTTGAAAATATTGGCGAAATTATGACGATTTCAAGGGAGAGGGAGTGAATGAGTCTGCCTGAGTATGAGTGAGTAAAGTTTCTTCTATAAGATACATGCTTTTATCAGTTTATGAAAGCTTGAAGGTAAAATCTTCGTATCATGTATGGTTATATAAGATTTTTCTCAAATATAAGAGGCACCCTCACGTCCTTGTTGATTAAATCCTACATGAGAAAACCTATTTATTTTCTAGTTATTAATATACTTATTGTAATTGTCTAATTTATGACTAGTCAATATAATTATTTCCTGTTCAAGGTTGAGCTTTGCATCTACATCATTTTTTTATATGAACTTTTTTTTTTTTTTTGGTCTAATATTAGTCCTCTTAATTAAGACCTAACATTCTAAGCTTCTTTGTTATTGATTACATCTTCTTAACATGCTAGCATGCATATAACAACATTAATCTTGACATGCTAGTATAACTTCTGCTGTTTTCACTAACTATATTATCAATACTTGAAAATTCGGTCATGAAATTGAAAGATGTGCAGTACATGCTATTCTTGTATCTGTGCATTTTACCATGTATAAAAGGATGAAAATGCTTTTACAATAAACTATCAAATGTAAGATGATTAAAACTAAATAATCAGTTATTAATATTTCGTTTCCGTTATTAATTTGCACACTTGCGCTGCTGTTTTTTCCAGATGATAAGAGCCTGGAAACAGTGCTAGGTTACATAGATCGGATTGAGAAGAATATGGATGAAGAAGATGAGCTCTCTCTCTCTAAGTTTGAGGAATCCATTGAAGCTGCTTGATGCTGATGTGCATAGGAATCCATTGAAGCTGCTGTATTGCAATTATAGACCTCAGGAACTTTATAGCTTGGATACCGTACGTATTTGATTATTCCATGCATGGAGCCATCTAAATTATCAATAAAGCTGGGTGCTCCAGTTGCTTGGGCTGGATAAGATTGTATAATTTCCACGCATGTGGATATCTTGATTTCTGTTTAAGAACTCGTCAGAGGCTTCTGTAATGTGTTCGTCTTAATTTTTTATAGGATACGTTTCCTGCGTCAAACTGTCATATCATGCATACTGCCAACTGTAGGGCAAGGTATAACGTTGATGTGTTGAGTTCGGCTCTTGCTAGTTGCAACATAGAAACCAAACTCATTTTAAGTGGCGCACTTCAAACATTTTTTTAATTATTTTTTATTTTTAACGCACTTCAAACTTTTCTTTTCTATTTTAGAGATCAAAGTTAATATCATTCAAAAGTTTAATTTGTTAATCCTGAAACAATTTTATATAGAAACCAAGCGATATTAAAATGGATTTAATTTGTTCAAATCAGGATGTCAAAGGCTAACACGACCTGAAACCTGATTCGAATCCGACCCAGACAAACGGGTTTGAGTCACCGGGTTGTCATACGGTTTGGATTTGTAATTTCAACCCGTTTGAAAATTTCCAAATCCCATTTTCAATTCTTTGCACATAATAAATTGTTTACACCTCTTAGTTGTTTAAGTTGAACCGAAAACCCGAAACCAACCTGCATTGACATGTTTGTCCACTCAGTGCGTTAATCACGTCATGCGTCAGCGTGTGACCCGGTGACCGCGTCTTGTCTCCAGTCGCGTGGCTCTCGTCACATTCGTGTTATCGATGGTGGCGGCGTCTGGTTGAGTTTGAAGCTTTGAGCTTTCGCTGCCTTCGATGGTGGTGGCATCTGGTTGAGTTTGAAGCTTCGGCCTTAGAGCTTTCGCTGCCTTCGATGGCTCTGAGCTATCACTGCTTCGAGTTGTCGTCTGGTTGAGGTCGAGTTCGAGGCTTTGTGCTTCCATCGGCGACGGTGTCTGGTCGAGTCTGAGGCTTCGTGCTGCTGCCAGTGACGACGTTTGCAAATCTGCAGATGGCTCCTGTAGTGTGGTCGAGAGTCTGCAGAATCGTAGATGACGCTGCCTCTCACAATTTGTGTTGGGCCAGGTCAACCAAGTAACCCGCACGGGGTCTGATCAATGTTGACAATTTTGACCTATTTGCAAAATCAAGTCGAGCTAGTGTCAACTCGTTTACGGCCGGGTCAAGTCGGGTTAGACCTAAACCCAATCCATTGACCCAAATTGACACCCCTTTACTTTTTTATGTTCACAACGTATTTAAGCAAACGGGACCTATTAAACATACTTTTTGTCGGTTTGGTTTTCTTTTAATTATATTCCTGGAAATATGTCTCTGTAATGAATACTCATATCGCTTGTTTTTTCATATTAGCTGGGATGGTTTCCCAACAGTTAATGCGTCGGGAGGAGTTCGAGATCTCCTTCCTCCAATGCGGCACAGCACGTAGTTCACCTTTTTTCAGTTCTAGAAGAATTTCTTCATAATAAGTACTTACTATAAAGAATATCCTTTTTTTATTTTTTTATTTTATTGAAAATGGGTATTTATCTGCTGTCACTTTTAAAGGAGCTGCATACAAAACTCATCCCTCAATAGGCGGCCTACCTTGTTTACAGGTAGGCCGCCTAATCTCTATGCGAGAATAGGCGGCCTACCTGTAAACAACCCCATAAGTGTAGGGCCACAAAATTATTTTGCTCCCCATATAAAGAGTCACCCCACAAAGAATATCTTCATATCAATTAATTTTTTTTGGTGAGAGCTTCAATTAAATTAGGTGGGGTTTTTTCATTACATTGACCAAATATTTATGAAGGAATCTATGAGAGGACAGACATCAAATCTTTTCCGTCAAAATTTGGGAATATGTTAGGTGATTTTACATAAACTTGGTAGGTTTGCATTAATTGACATTGAAGCTTAAAACAATCTTAATGGTTAAAATAATTTTTTTTAGCAAATTCTAAAACGAGTAATTGTGTTTTCTTAATTACTTTTCTTTGCTCTTGTAAGTTAATCCTTAAATGAGAAAATAATCATAATATAAAATTATTTGAAATAAAATATATCTTTTAATGTATATATTTAAATAATAATTAGATAGTATGGTATTATAAAAATAAATATAAAAATTAGATGTTAAATACGCAAATATAAAAGAATTATATAAAATATATGTAAATTTCCCTACAATTAAACTACTAAAATTCATAATTTATTATTATTATTATACTTATGAATGTCTAACAGTCAAATTGTATTACATAATAATTTTTTTGTAGTTATCTAATAGTTTAATTATATTATATAATGATTTAATTGTAATTAGAAAAAAAAAAAGTAAAATATACAATGTGTGAAATAAAAATATATTTTATAAAATCTCATTTTAATATAAGATATTTATTTTTTTTTTGGGAAAATTGGGGGCAAAGCCCATATATTAATCAAAGAAAATTACAAAAGCAATTACAAGTAAGTATAGAAAAAAACCTATACCACCCCAAAACCTTAATAACAAAACCGAAAATCAAACAGAA
This sequence comes from Dendrobium huoshanense, assembly GCA_016618105.1. Taxonomy (NCBI): domain Eukaryota; kingdom Viridiplantae; phylum Streptophyta; class Magnoliopsida; order Asparagales; family Orchidaceae; genus Dendrobium; species Dendrobium huoshanense. The sequence goes on from CM028343.1 coordinate 19,117,808, forward strand.
AGAAAAAGGAAGCCACCAATTGGACTCAGGGGAGGAACTACATCACAAAGCTTCATTGCCCAGCCACAGAAAGCTAAGTCCGGCAAAAACACTGGTTGCCAGCAAGACTGACCCTCACAGTGCACGGAATCGCCACACATATAGACCTGGTTGCCTGAAGACCATCCAAGGTCGCCGGATAGATGTAGTCCTTGGTCATCATCGTCCCAAAAATCCCATTCTCCATCAAGGCGTTACAAAATTGGTCTTGATCAAAAACCGAAATTAGTCCAGTAGAAGCCTCAAAATCACCACAGGCAACAGCCACATAGAACAAAAACAAAATCTGGTAGTAACAAAAACTCCCGCAGTGATCCCATAAAGTATAACTGATAGATCCAGCAGCTCCAAAAAAAAAAAGAAGACAGCAGTAAAAAGATAAAACACATCAACAAATGCCTTAACCCAAAATCCAGTTGAATAAACCTTTAAGCTTTTCATAATCTTTCCACAGTCTAGTCTTGGCACGAATAGCATTAATAATTTCACCTTGAATGCCATCAGGAGATATCCAGCAATGTTTAAATCTACGATTGTTCCTTTCCCTCCAAATGAAGTAAATCATAGCAGCCAACATGAGATAACAGAAATGTTTTTCCAGCCTCCCAAAATTCCTCACATTATCCAAAAAATCAAAAACTTGTAACAGGTTTGGCCGAAGATAAAAATTAGCAGTAATGGGAAGCAGGCTAGTAAGTATAGAGAAGGAGAAATCACACTCAAAAAAGAGGTGAGAGTGATTTTCCTCAAAGGAACCACAAAAGGAACAATTGCTCAAAACAGGAATTCCTCTCATAATAAGGTTATCAGCAGTTTTCAACTTCCTTTTAAAAGCCATCCAAGAGTAACAAGAATACCGCACAGCATGTCTCTTATGCCACACATACTTAGACCAAATCACATTATCCAAATGCCCATAAAAAGCATTGAGAACCTTTTTAGGAGGAGGGTTTGGGGAACCCTCCCAAGAGATAACCGGTTGGTCCCCCAAAATGTTAATATCTAAAATTTCAGCTCTAATCACATTTGGAATAGAAAGAGGAAGCTTCCACCCATTCTCACCAATAAAAACATTAACCTTAGAATTGACAAGTGCAGCCGAAAAGTACATGTTAACAACCGCCTTACTCTTGCACCAAGGGTCCCAAAGAAATGATAAGTTGCACCTGCTATGAACAGATAAAGAAATGTGCGGTGAAATACTGACTGCCACATTACAAATTAGCTTCCAAAATTTAGAAGCAGAGGGAGAAGCAGGTTTCCAAGGTGAAAGGTACTTATATCTATACCAAATACCACTCCAAGAATTATAATTAATCATCCTGAATAAAAAGGAGGTAGCCATCTTATGATAAAGGTAATCAAAAGAAGGAAGGCCTAAACCTCCCTTAATTTTGGGAGTAACCACCGACTTCCAGGAAATCATATGTAATTTCTTGTCGTTGATATTACCAAAGAAAAAGAATTTGGAGCAGATTTTAGAAATAGTTTTTAAGCAACCTTTAGGTATAATTGCCCCCCGAATCCAATAGGCAATTGTGTTGGCAATGGTGAACTTTAAATATTGTAATCTACCTGCAAAAGAAAGAAACTTAACTTTCCAACCCGCAAGTAGAGTAGAAATTCTACTCAGGAGGGGTTGGAAGTGAGAAAACTTAAGTCGGGTAGTGGATATGGGAATGCCCAAATAAGTGATGAATTCTTCCACCTTAGAAATCCCAAGGGTATTAGCAATGCCAGTATCAGAATGCAGGTTTCTGGAAAGAATCAAAGAGCTTTTCAAAGGATTAATTTGCAAGCCAGATGCTTCAGCAAAAGTATTCAGAATCCCATTAAGAGAAGTAACATTATCCATGTTAGCCAACCCAAAGACAAGAAGATCATCAGCGTACATCAAATGATTGATATTGAGATTTTGAATTTTAATACCGACAAATTCCTCACGAGCATCAAGGCAAGAAGAGAGCGCATCCATAACAATACAGAAGAGCAGAGGGGAAAGGGGGCAGCCCTGCCTCAAACCAGATTTTGAAGGAAAAAACCCCTCCAAAACCCCATTAAGACAAACCGAGAAATTCACCTCCCCAATGCACCCATTAATCCAGTTAATAAAAATCTCCGGAAAACCTTTCTGCCTTAACCTATTGATCACAAAGGTGCGAGAAACAGAATCAAAAGCTTTCATAATATCCAACTTGGCACAAAAAAACTTATGATTCCCTTTAAACTCCCTCAAAATTTCAGAAGCAAGGATAATGTTGTCAGTGGAGCATCTTTTAGAAATAAATCCAGACTGGCTCTCATGAATGATAAAAGGTAGAATAGGTTTTAACCTATTGGCAAGAATTTTCGCGATGATCTTATAAAAAACATTACATAAAGAGATGGGTCTAAAGTCTGAAATGGCATTGGAGTGAGTCCCCTTAGGAATAAGGGTAATGGCAGTAGCTTTCGAAACTTTGGGCATAACTCCAGAAGTAAAAAAATGTCTTACTGCTCTGCAAAGATGAAACCCAATGATGTGCCAAGTTTTTTGATAGAAACCAAAAGAGAAGCCATCCGGACCAGGAGCAGAAGTGCCTTTACCAGCAAAAACAACATATTTAATTTCATCATCAGAGACAGGTTGAATAAGACCATGAATTAAATCAAGTGGGACCTGAGAGCCAGCCATGATATTGAAAGAATTCACACAAGGAGGAATTCTAGAGTTGTATAATCCTTTGAAGTGAGTTATAAGGGAAGCAGCCAACTCCTCCTGCGAAGAAATCAAACCAGACGGACCAACCAATTCCTTAATCATGTTACAATTCTTCCTCGCTCTAATCTTAGTGTAAAGGAAACCAAGATCATCTTCCCCAAGAGAAAGCCAATAAGCCTTGGCTCTCTGAGCAATCCAAGAATACCAAGCAGTGTGTAAAGAAGCTAAACCATCATTTGTTTCTTTGAGAGTGCCATTCAAATAAGGATTTAAAGGATCTGATTGGATATCAGATAACAATTGAGATTGCCTTTTTTTAAGCTCCAAAATGCCATTAGAAACATAATTAGAAGAGCTCCACCTCTTGCTCTTAATAGCCAACTTAAGTCGTTTGAGGCAATCATAGAAAAAAACAATAGGACTAGCATCCACATTTCTATGAAAAACATCACAAACAATATCCCAAAATTCATCAATTTCAGTCCAAAATGCCTTAAACAAAAATCTTGAAATTTTCTTCCTTGTCTGATTAGCAAACAAAATTAAAGGGGAATGGTCAGACCCCAAGTGCTCAGTCACTCTATAGTAAGCATCAGGAAATAAGTCTATAAAAGTAGAATTCACCAACATACGATCCAGTTTAATGTGAATAGGGTCATCAGCTCTTTGGTTAAACCAAGTATAAAACAACCCCACCAAAGCCAGGTCAAGGACCCCAGCCTCAAAAATGAAGTTATTAAGCTCTCCCAACCTATCAGCAGTTAAGAGATTGCCCCCCGCTTTTTCTTCTTGAAGCTTGCAACAATTAAAATCCCCCATGAGAACCCATGGAAGATCCAAACCCGCTGAAATATTCAACAAATCATCCCAGAGAGACCTCCTGTCCCCCAACTCATTAGCAGCATAAACCACAGACAAATAAAAGGGAGGAGTAGAACCCGTTTTCACTAAGCCATGAATAACTTGAGAGGAGGTGAAGGAAGGAGTAAAGGAAAGGTGAGAAGAGTCCCACTTTACCCAAATTCTACCAGGATTAGAACAAGAGAAGTTGTCACAACACATTTCATTGTCAAAAAGAACACGAGAGCTGAAAAACCAGGGATCTTGATGAACAGACGGATGAATCTTAGCTTCAAGAATACCCAGAAACTTAAGGTTAAAGGAAGCAATGAAATCTTTACACATCTTGGATTTATTAGGGTTATTGAATCCCCTAACATTCCAAGCAGCTAAAGCGGGTAAGGACATGAATTACTTAGGTTTTTTGGCCTTCTTGGCCGTTTTTGGCTTTTGTTTTTTGGCTGGAGAATTACTGATGTTTGGAGTTTTAGAGGAGGGAGAAGAGGTGATGTGGATAGTTTTAGAATTAACAACATCTTCCAAACGAGAGGTGGAAGATAAATCATCTTCAGCAGAGTCTTCTTCAATATTTTCAGGCTTGTCATCCGGAAGAGAGGCAAAGCTATTGGCCAGGACCACTTGGGAGGGACGCAAAAGCAGATTAGAGTTCTGTTCAGAAGAAGAGGAGATATTTTGTGGTAGGTTGAGATTAGGTAGAGTAGGTAAGTTACCAGATATGTGAATCGCAGGATCAGCAAAAACAGGGTCATCCGCAGAATCCATAACCTTATCGGGTGGCAAAGAAATTGGGGAGGTTAGGGGAAGATTCGAAGATCCAGGCTGATCAATAGGAGGAGAAGGAGCAGAATTAATAGCGGCAGGCCGAGAGCTGGATCTCGCCTTCCTGGCAATAGGAATTCTGCTCTTACTCCTGCCCCGAAAGGAAGGTTTGGGCGGTAGAGTAGGCTTAGGAGAAGGGTTAGAAGGGCAGAGCGCAAACGGGTGTATAATGGAACCACAGCCCTCACATTTGGATGGCTTCCAGTCATAAACCACTTTCAGAACAAAGTCCTCCCCATCTATTTCCAGCGGGATTTCATCCGGTAACACAGAATTTTTATCAACTTGAACACAAACTCGCGCAAAAGTTAATCTAGTCCTTTTAGCCGTTAAAGCATCAACATATAAAGGTATACCTATATAGCTAGCAATATTAGATATACCTGCTGGGGTCCAAAGAGCAAGAGGCAAGCTGAGAATTTTTATCCACAGAGGAATAACTGCTGATTCATCACGCTTCGGTTGAAATTTAGGGGACCATTTTTGTAGGAAGAAAGGCTTACCCAGCAGAAACCAAGGACCCCCAGACCAAATCATGTCAAAGTCTTCAACCGAAGTGAACTTCAAAAGGAAGAAGTCGTCGGCAAGTGAAAGGAGAGAGAAAGATCCTTTCAGTTTCCATGCTCTATTCATCGCTTGAAGCAGTCGCTCATAGTAAGGTCTTTGCCCTAGAGAATAGCCAACCAGAGAAAGATCCCACAAACCTTTGCCCTCCGTGAGCTCCGTAGTAGCAAAAGATAATTTTTTGGTTGGGTTGACAAACTTCATAGGCCAATCCTCCCTCGCCGAAGGAGGAGCAGTGAGATTGCTAGCATAAGAGATGAAAGGAGAAGGAGGAGGAGGAGGCGCAGCACCTAACAGAGAGGAACTGCCCGGGAGAGGCGGGAAATCCTTAGGATTAGCGCCCATGGCGGCCTGGCGGCCTGGCGGCCGAGAAGAAAACGCGCCAAACCCTAAAAACCCAGAGCTTCTCTCTCTAACACTAAAACGCTCAGCACTTTTTCCATATAAGATATTTAAGAATACGAGCATAAATTTTTTTCTGTAAAATTATCATTACAATAAATGATCATGAGAGAGCTAGTGAATGCTTCGCTTTTATGTAAGCGGCGGTCTGAAACTCTGATACCAATTTCGGGGCTCGAAACTTTCAAAATTTTGCTCGTCCTTCTGCGCTGCCTGACGGAACATGAGCGAGCAGACCTCAACTGCTTTCAAAGAAAAAGGAATACTTTGGCCCGCCCAGGAGCCTTGATCTCTCGTGCTTCTAATTTTCCATTGGCCTCTCGACGCCACTAGAGTCCAATCCATACGTTACTCCAGGCCCGGCTGCTCCGCGTTCATGAAAAGTATGGTTATTGTGTTTTTGGTTGCTTGTGTAGTTTTTTTTTAAGTTGGATATCTGATTCTTGGTTCCCGTCGCTCTTGCAATCCGTGTATGTGTAGTTTCTAAGGAGACGGTAAGGACTTTGTTTGGGAGATGGAGTGTTGGAGAAGCGACGAAGGCAGTCGAGAATCTAAGTTGAATGTTTTCCAGCATTGTGAGTTTTTTTTTAATTATTTATTTTATTTTAATGTTTTATTTTGGAGATTTTGCGGGGTGCTTTGGGAGTATAATCATTTTCTATTTTGTCGGCTTTCTAAATGGCACTCAATACATGTAGATGAGTGTATAAGCAATTATTTTGTGTTTGTTCTTTTGGTGATTGATAGATAGCACACCTCTGCACAAATTTGGCTATATCATGCTACATTTGGACTTGTAAAATCGATCTTCAATGGATGCTATTGATATATTGGTCTTGTTTGATGAATTCACATAACGTCATCTTCAAAATGCACAACTGATTCTTTAATTAAGAATCCTTGTTGAACCTGATAATCATTAGCGTTGTGTTGTTGATTATATTTGTTCCAAATGTCAATTAAATCTTCATCATTAACAGATAAATCTTTGAGAGCTTCAAACCCCAACAGTTCGTGATTTTATGGTATAAGAAGTAGATGGCCACGCTAACTTAGAGCACTGGTTGTGTGGTTAAGGTTCGTACTCCATAGTTGCAGAGGAAGACGATATTTTAAAGAAAGAGGGCCTACAGGCATGCATGTTGGAAAGATTCTTTTAGGAGTTAATGTATTTGAGGGATTGATGATCTCTATGTAGGATAATTTTCTTTAAATTAGATAGTGCTCCTAATGTTATAATGCTCGTATAATAACATATAATTCTTGCTCAGTGGCTGTCTAGGTTTATTTAGCGTCGTCTAACCTATGGCTGATATATTTGATGGGTGGACCCTTTAAACAAGCATTATCCCAATTCTTGTTGTCGAGGTATCAGTTGACCTTCAAAAATCCATTTGAAGTTAGGAAGGGCTAGAAATGGAGCAGAATTAAGCTTCTCTTTAATAAAGCAATTCTAACATAATATGTGCCATGATAACACTAATGCATTGAAAAAATCTTCCATATAATATTGCCAAACTATGAAGACTTCCAATGTTATTAGATATTAGCATGTTTTAACCAATCATTAATTTCTTTTATTTTTTTTTATGTTCAATAGATATTCCTTCACTTAATATATATACTACAAATCATTGCACCAAATGTTCCTCTCTGCCTTATTATTTATCAAAATATCCTTAAAAAATACCACTAGAAAATATCAGATTAGGTTAGCAAGATACAATAATTAAATCAAAAGCATGTAGTATGCTTCTAATAGTGGCAATTTATCTACAAGATCGTACATATATAAATATTTGAAATCAAACAACACTTTATAAATGTTAAGATTCTTGGGAAAGTTCTTGAACTTTCTTGAGCTCTTCTTGTAAGAGAGGAAGAGGGAGAACAGGGAAGAGAACAAAATTTTGGAGGAAAATCTAACATAAAGCTTTATGCAAAGTTTTCCCAAATTATACATCACATATAATCTCTATTTATAGATATTTACATTGTTGTGGTAATCGCAAGATAAACATATCCTAAAACTGAACCAATACCTAACAATCTCCACCTTGGTCCAATTTTTTTAATCAAAGAACCACCTGTGCATCTACTGCAATCTAACTTCAAGAGCAATCCCGCTCACGAACGGCCTCCACCGTGCGTTCCAATCTACGACATCAGCTCACGCTCCAGCACTGACTTGCCAGTTTTCCTCGGACACTCGTGCGCGCTCAACCTGCGACCTAGCACTACACCTTTCCGATTCAGAGTCTGCGACCCAGCAGTCGCCCAGAGGTTCTTGATCTTTCCTGAATTTATCTAATGTTCCAACACACAACAGCTAAATGTTCCTTCTCACCGATCAAACCCACAATCTGACCCCTGAAAGCTCCACCTCAAATATGTTCACCAAAATCATAGCCTATACTGTCATTGAAATGATATGGATCTGGAACAAAGTCTGGGATGCTAGTGTTTCCAGTAAGCATTTTCACCACACTTAACATTGAAGGCCTATGATCTGGTGATGAATGTGCACATAGAATAGCCACCCTGATCATTCCCAAAGCTTCAACTTGATTGTATTGGTTTTCTAATCTCTTATTAACAAAAGATAGCAGGTCCTCTTTATCTTTTACAAAATGTGCCATGTCCAGAAGGTGATAATGGTCTTCATTCATATAGCTCAAGACACACTTCCCAGTTACAATCTCCAATGAAGCAATGCCAAAGCTGTGGGCATCTGCCTTTTTTGTCAAATAGCCCCTTGTTGCATATTCATGTGTCATATATCCATTGAAGAAGAATTTTTGGCTGCTTTGGAGAGCTCCGTCTGAAATCCAATGAACTAATCACGCTCTGGCTTCTTTCAATTCGACCTCACAGAACAAGCCAGCACCAGCGACCTTCTATTCATTTCCATCCGCCTCCTACACCGAGTTTGACTTCACCCAAGCAAACCAAGAAAGGCCTCCCGTCCGATTTCTGCCAACCCGAACAGCACCAAGTCGCTGATTTTCCGCCGCCTCCTCTGTTGATATGAGTACTCTACGCGATACCATCCTGACCCGACCCTACTTCTACCTCCTCTATGCGCGACTTCAGCTTAATGTCCCACACGGAATCGAACCCAATCTACCTCCAATTCTTTAGTCAAACCAAGCCTTTTTCCAGTCTGAGCCCTCCGCCTCTGTGCGAATTAGGCCCGAGCCCTGCCTCCCTTGAAGCACTACCTTTTTTTTCTTTTTACATGTATCTCCATGGTCAATAATTTTCTGTTCACTTTCATATCCCCCATAGTTTGTAGCCACTTCATCCCCATAATCATATCCGTACTTCCCAAGTTTAGGGGAAGGAAGTTTTCCACCACCTAAATATCCAGTAAGGTCATCACCACTCCTTTAAATGTCTCCCTACTCCTCTCTATCTTACAAGTTCCCATCATAACCCCACATCCTTTCATCCTCACTATCTTGCATGTGATGCGTACGACGAAGTGGAGATACTCATAAGTATCCACTTGTTGGGAAATAACTGCCTTTTCAAGCATATACCTGTAGAAGACCCATACACGTTTTTCTTACCGTGATGGGGGATGAAGAAAATATGGCCGCGGTGTTATGGATGATCATGCGTTTACCATCACATCCTCGGGTTATGGATGATCATGAATCCAACCCTATCAAATCCAGTAAGGGACTAAACCTAATAGCCGCCATAGCCCAAAGCGTGCCTTTACACACCTTAGTTGATCGTGATTTTCCCTTTGGGTTTAACGAATCAATCCCTCAGGAGAGTCAGCTCATACCTAGTAGACTTGTTGAGATCCATCCTGATGATCTTCCCGATCCATTACCCCTGGTTAGTGGTATTTTCTATGTTCTAGATATAACCCCAAGAGCCTCCCTATCCGATCGCATTCGAGTTGGACTCGACTACCTTGATTCAGTGACTCGTACCCTTGGTTTAAGTCCTTTTAAAATTGTTTATGGGTTCAAACCTAGACCGCCACTAGACCTTATGCCCATGTGTTCTAGATATAGGATTAATTTTTGAGTCTACATCATCATTTTCATCTCATATGCATGGGTTTCATAAAGGAATTACACGACAAATTGAAAAGGGCAACAACAATTACAAACTATATGCCAATCTGAAACAAAATTTAAAACTTTTTAGGTTGGTGACTCCGTGATGGTGCGGATTCATTCGGAACAGTTCCTGCAGGAAACAGTTAAGGAGCTGCATGCTAAGAGTGCTGAACTATTCAAAATAACTAAGAAATTCCATGATAATGCTTATGTAATATTTCTGCCCACAAAATTCAACTCCAATCCCTCCTTTAACATAAAAGATCTAGTTGCATATGAAGATCCTGACTTCAACACACTAGATCCACTCATACATTGTGTGACCCCACCATATGAGAACCTAAACCTACCCCCACCCCCAGATATTCCCAAATCACCCATGGCAGAAAAGGTGGACTCGATTCTAAGTGATGGCATCATCTCCACGAGAGAAAGTGGACAATGGAGGTATTTGATCAAGTGGAAAGGAAAGCCCGAATCAGATGATACATGGCTGGATCGTAAGGAGTTGGAGCACCAGAGACACTTACTCGACGGAGTTGAGTTTTCTTACACCCTAGGAGAATGATGGGGACATCAGATCTTGGAAGGTTTATCAGAGGCGTGGCCGCCATTATACGATCATGATCGAGTCATTGTACTTGATTTATGTTATATTTATGTGTCGTTGTATTTATTTTATTTTATTTTATTTTGTTTCCTGTTGTACCCTTCTAGCAAAAGGATGTCGTATGTGAGCCCAAGGGGCATTAGTGTCTTTTGTCTTTGAGTCCTTATGTATGAGGCTTTATATAGCCCTCCTTATTTTCTTTTGAGGTTAATGAATGATTGATAAAATTTTCCCCTTGCTAGATTTTGTTGAGAGATCTTGAGAGCGTTTGAGAGATGAATCCCTAGGAGAGGGAAACGGATCACTCACCAACATTGGAGGCGGCCGGGTTCATGGTTCTACCTTCTCTATCATTTTTCCTCCTCATTCCTCCCTCAACTAGCCACCGGTTTTGAAATCCCTCCCCACCTCTTTAAGCCGCCGCGACCATCCAACTTTCACTCACCACCGGATAACCCTAATTCCTCCGCCCTCACCCGACCAACCCAACGTCACCTTCACCCCACCAAAATTTCTCCTTCCAAGCCCAACTAGCCGCCGGCCTCATCACCCTCCTCCTCCCTCCAAAATTAAAATCACACATTGAATTCTTTCCATAATTATCTCCTCTTAATTTGGAAATGCTTAATTTCAAATTTCAAAGCAATTGGAAGTTGAAATTTCTTTCCTAATTTAAGATACCTATTTTTGGAAAGTTCCTAAATTAAATTCAATTTGAATTTTGAATTGAATCGAATTGAAGATCCCTCCTTCCTAATTTGATTTCCCAAATCAGGGAAGAGTAATTGCTTTCCCTCAAACCCCTTCCCTTTATGGAGGCCGCCGACCTCAACATGGTCCCCAGCTATATATTTCTTTTCAAACTTAAAGTCCCCTCTTTAGGATTTAAATTACCCAGCCTCCCTAGCTACCTTACCCGCCTCCCCTCTCCTCCCCTTAGGCTGCTCAAACTCTTTCCAAATCAAAGAACCTTGATTGGGAAAGTGATTTCAGCCTTCCCTTCCACTTATTCCCCTTCCAAACTCTAAACCTGATTCCAAAATTCTGAACCTAACTCTTCTTCAAATTTCATCCATTGGCTAGCCATCCTCCTCTTGCCTTCTCCTACTTGAATTGTTGAAGGAAGCCCCTCTTTCTTGAAGGATTCTTCAAGGTGATCAAAGGATCAATATATTCAACACTTCGGCACTTGGAAGAGATCTCTTCTCCTCCAATTGAATCTTCACGAGAAACGACGAAAAACTTTGTCAACACATCGCCTACTTGTCTCCGGGTTTTGATAAGGGTGAACTTCTTCCCCTTTTTATTTACTTTCTAATCCCCCTAATCTTGTAGGTGATGGAGATTCACAAGGAGCCGAGCTTCACCTTTGCCTAAGTTTAGTAAACGTCGGATTTTGCTTCGCCATTGCCAAAGCCTAGTAAACGTAGGATTGAGTGCACTTTATTTGCTTCTAATCTTATAGTTAGATTAGGGATTTTTGTTGAAGGCTATTCTATTTGCATGACTTGATTTTCTATGTTTTTTTAATAATCCAAGTGCTTAGTATGCAACTTAGCCTAAACGGAAGTGACCACTCTTATATTTTATTTGATCATTTTAATTTGCTAATAGTTCTAATCTTAATTGCTTTTATCAAGAAATCGTGCAAATTCTTTTACATTCATTTTAAGCATTTAGTTCTACATCAGGTACCCTTGGACGAAGCAACCCATGACTGTCGACAAGGATCTTTCTGTCAGATTGGGTCGACTACCTCCTTTGACTAAGTAGACCAAGGATCACGATGGCCCGGAATGATGGAACCATGGGATCTTGATCGGATCCATCATTCATTCCCCCCCCCCCCATTATCCGCTTTAAGTGCAAGATGGTAAAATTTCTATTTTAAATATCGAATCTTCCGACCCTTCAAACCTCTGAATCATCCTAAGCTCATTGCTGCTACTATATGCCTGATACTACATATCTACGGATATAATGTATATGATTGACAACTAGCCTTAATCAAAAGTTTTCTCTCGTTATCGAGATGGGTAATTAACTATAGGGGCTTGCGCCTATAGGAAACCAGAACTCATATCATAAAGTCCTCGCAAAATGAGGGTGAAATCTCTAGGTAGTGTCTTATCTACAAATCCATCTTCCTTCCCAAAATTTACCCCGAAACTTAATGTGCTAAAACTCCCAAAAAAAGAAAAAGCAATGCGGGCGAAGGTCGGGGCCGAATTTTCGGAGCCCACAGTCGGATTCTCGAGTCAACCCGAACCCGGTCCGATTTTTAAAATGGGTCAAGTTTTTAAACCCAAATATAACCCATTTGATAAACGGGTTGACCCATACCCAAACTTTTTCAGGTTGGGTTAAGTTTTGACACCCCTACCTATTGTAAATGCAGCAAGCAATTTCAGATTCTTGTGGTCCTAAGGACCTGAACTACCCATTTCATTGATAAAACCCTGTCTATATAGCAATTTCGGTAAATAAACTATGTTTTAGGTACTGGTACCTTTTTATGGATTATTTTGTCTTTCCTTTGCTTAATGTGAATTTTCCTTCTATACATTATCTTAACTTTTTTACTATTGCAGCCCATCCATTTTTTTTGTTATATATTGTTTTCACAACGGTGGGAATATAACTATGCTTGCTGACATTAGTGGAATTTTTTTTTCACCTTAATCTTTACATTGCTGTTCACGGTTTTAGATAATAAAGGTTGTTACACTAAATTGGTTACTAAAATTGTATTATTTCAGCTGACTCTCCTACAATACAAAAATATAAAATTGGATTCTTTATTGCTGTAATTTGAATTTCAGATTTCCTATTCCTCTCCTTACTATTCCTCTACTGAATTTCTCCCTCGAATGTTCAAGCCATCATCAAGCTTTCCTTATACTCATTCCTTCCTGATTTTCTTCCTTATCCATCCATGTCATTAAGGTGCTTTCCTTGTGTACGTTCCCTTCCTGAGTTTCTTCTTGGACAAGTTTTCCTTCTTGGCATACAAATGTATTTGATTATAAACTTCTCTTTTTATAAAATTTTGATCAATTTCAATGTATTTGATTCAGCTATTCTGCACAAGATGCTGAGCTATACTTATTGCAGCCTTCTTGCACAACATATTCATTGTGAAGCTCTTTCACTTCTTTAATTCTTCTAGAACCTATTGCACTCATAGCAACAACAAATCCCATTGACCATGACCTTATGTTCTCCATCTACACTAATTCTTGCAACCATGTTTACTTAGGGGCAATGCACTGTTGTTGACCTCCTATTTGTGTTAGAATCCGCTTCAGTCAACGTTGATGCAGGCTTCAACTTCTCTTTGCATTTTTTTTCCAAAGAACAAGCCCTTCTTGGGACAACATTTTTCATATTGCAGAATTTGATAGATAGCTTCAAGGTGTTCCTTCTTGAGAGAGTGGATAACTTTTCAAATTTGGCACATGATGGTGGTGTAAATCCAACATATTATCCAAAGATTCGGTAAAATCTTCACTGACCATGTATCATTTATAATAATTACAAAAATGACTGAATGATGAGCTGATGCCACATCAATAGAGCCTTCTCTTATATGGCATGTCTCAGAAGAGCCTCTTAAGGACCTCTCTGTAATATTTCAAACTGCTCCAGTATCGTCCAGGACGATCTGGGATCGTCCTGGGACGATCAGTGTATATTCAGTTCCAGAATCTGTCCAGAATTGCTCTAAGTGATTTCCTGTAGGGATCGTCCAGGCCGATCGAGATATCGTCCCGGGACGATCAGTGGATGGCACAAGTCAGTGAGTAGAGGTTTTTATCGCCTATGAATAGTAAACATCGTCCTGAAAAATCGTCCCTGGACGATGGGATTTTGGTCTGATCGTCCAGGCCGATCTGGACGATCGGCCGGGCCGATATGTGTATTATAAAGCTGATTTCAGTCGATTTGAAGAGAGAGAAAATAAAAAAAATAAATATCTGATTTCAGCTCTGAGGAGAGAGAAAAAGAAGCATTTGGAAAAGTTGATTTCGGGAAGACGCGGAGCCGTTTTCGATCGAAGTGACTGTTGAAGAATTTGCTGTGCTCGAGGTAAGGCACATTCCGTCTTTCTCAATTTTCAGTTCCGTCGCGGTTGGCGGTATTTTTCTGTCCGGATTTCGTTTTCGTTACGGTTTTTCGTCCGTATCTTTCGATTGGTTCAGTTTTTACCGCGTAAGTTTCTGTATATCGTTGCCGTGCCGGGTGTGCACGTTTTGACTATATTTTGAAGATTTTCGTCCGGGTGTTTTTGATTCGACTGTGTTTTTAGTCGACCGGAATTTTCTGTGAAATCGTAAATTCTCTGTGCAGTAGAATAAATGTTCTGGAATGTGATTATCTATATTCTGTGCGAATTCGGTAAATTTTCTTTGCAGGAAATTTTGTGTAAATTCTGTATACTGCCGTTGTGCTGCCCGATTTTCGGGTAATTTCTGAATTGTCCGGATTTCTTCTGATTTGAAATGCTATGTGTATAAGCTATAAAAAGGGAGTTATAAGGGGCCTGAATCCTATGAGATTCAGTTAGTGAAACGGGAAATTCTGAAATGAGCTCAATATACATTTTGATATCTGTTTCGTTCCGGATCCGATGAATTCTATTCTGGTGCTATAAGCACATCTGTTTTGGTGCCGTGAGCACAAAGGGAGACATAAGGGGCCTGGATCCTGTGAGATTCAGTTAGTGTCTGGGAAGGGAGGCATAAGGGGCCGGAATCCGTAGAGATTCCGTCAGTGTCAGGGCATTTAGCTATGTGTATCTGTTTTGTTTTCTGTATCTGTTCTGTTCTGTACGAAATTGTGATTCTGATACGATATGCTCCGTACGATTCTGATTTCTGAATTCTGATTCTGACTCTGTTGATTTGTTCTGATATGATCTGTACGATTCCGATTCTGATTTGATATCTGTCCGTATAAGTTCTGATTTCCGATTCTGTTCTGATTTCTGATCTGATTTCTGTCTGATGAGTTTGGTTTTGGTTTCTGAGAATTTAGATTGGTGGTTTGTTGCTTTGCTGAGCTGTTGAGCTCACCCTTGCTTTCTGGTGGTTTTCAGGTTCTGGGAAGGGCAAGGAAGTCCAGGATTAGTTTCAGAGTTTGATCCGATTAGGTACTTTTGTACTTTTGATTTTTTGTACAGTCATGGCTTTTCTGTTCTGTCTTTCTTTCTGTTGAAAGCCATGTACTGTTCTGTAGATGATTATTTTGAGGAAATGAAATGAAAAAGATAGATGTTTTGTTCCGCTGCATTTGATGTTTTAGTAGCTCTGTTGTTCTGTGTTTTTCTGTTGAGTTAAGAATTTGGAAGATCAGTTCAGTAACCTAATCCAAAGCCAGATCCTGGATATAGAAGTCGCTCGTCGCGATCCGGCTCGGGCGGGATCCGTCCCCGTCGGGTCGGGTCGTGACAAGCTTTTGTGGTATCAGAGCACTGGTTTTGGAAACAGGTTGGATTGTAAAACAGAGCTTTAGGAAGTGATCAGTAAGTCTGTCTGGGAGGTAGTTTTGAGTCGTTTGGCTTTTTATTGTGTTGTTTTTGTGTTGTTTTTGTGATAGTTTTCCGGATTTTCTGGATTTTTCTGTATGGATCAGCCAGACCCAGACATGACAGACGGTCAGAGTGATGATCAGGCAGCACCAGTGGGGAGTACAGCCCCAGTGGTCGGTGCTGATACGCTGTCTCAGTTTGCGTCACTTGTTGCTCAGATGATGAGCGAAACTCAGAGCAGAGCGTCTACTGTGAGATCTGAGGATATTGATCGACACCTGCAGTTATTTTTGAGGTTGAAGCCTCCGAGGTTTGAGGGCGCTGTTGAGCCCAGAGCAGCCGAGGAGTGGCTGAGGAGATTAGAGAAGACTTTTGACGGGATGCAGTGTCCGGCAGACAGGAAGGTTCTGTTGGCTGTTTTTCTGTTAGATGGAGAGGCTGAGCACTGGTGGGATGGCCAGCAGGCAGCCAGATTTCAGGGCAGATTGAACTCTTTGATCACTTGGGAAGAGTTCACTGAAGTGTTCAGAGACTGGTTTGTTCCCCCTTCTGCACGACAGCAGATGCAGGAGAGTTTTCTGAGGCTGGTTCAGGGGAGCAAGACGGTGATGCAGTACGAGGCTGAGTTTACTGCATTAGCCAGGTACGCTCCGCAGCTGGTTAGCACTTCTGCTGAGAGGTGTTACCGATTTCTGAGAGGCTTACGAGACACTTTGAGGCAGCCTTTGATACCGTTCCGGATTTCTGATTTCTCTGAGCTTGTGGAGCGAGCTCGTCTGATTGAGAACGACATGACGACTACTCAGCAGCGGTGGTCTGCGAGTAGGAAGAGATTTGGAGGAGATACTTCTGGCAGTGGTTCCTCTGGGAAGAGGAGATTTGTTTCTGGATCTGGATCTGGAGAATCCAGGAGGAGCGGAGGATCGTCTGGTACTGCTACCAGTACGACTGGTTCTGGATCTGTCAGTTCGGCACCTGTGTGCCAGAGTTGTGGACGGCGACACCATGGCCAGTGCTACAGGATAGCTGGTCTTTGTTTCAGGTGTGGTCAGCCGGGACATAGGATTGCAGAATGTCCACAGATGGGATATGATCAGCGATCTGAGGGTTTAGTCAGACCTGTTGGTTCAGCAGCAGGAAGACCGAGGACTGTTCCTCCACGCTCTGAGGGATTTGCTGGTAGGGGTGGTGGTTCTAGTTCTGCACCACGGAGACCACCTACGATTCAGAGGGAGCAGAGTAGTTCTGTTGCTTCAGCTCCTGTTCCAGTTCAGCCACGAGTTTACAGCTTGAGTCAGCAGGAGGCTCGAGATGCTCCGGATGTTGTGACAGGTACGGTTTACATTTCTGATCAGCCCTGTCGTGTTTTGTTTGACTCTGGAGCGAGTCATTCTTTTCTGTCCGAGCATTGTTTTGAGCTTTTACATTTGGATTCGATAGTTTTACCGGTTTCTTTGTCTGTGATTTTACCGGCTGGGAATCCATTGATTGCTCGACAGTTTTGTTTGTGTGAGATCGAGATTTCTGGCAAGAAGTGGAAATCGAGTTTGATTCGATTGCCGATTTCTTCGTATGATGTGATTTTGGGAATGGATTGGTTGAGTCAATATGAGGCTCAGATTGACTGTCTGAAGAAGCAAGTGAGTTTGCTTGTGGCTGGAGAGAGAGTTGTATTTCAGGGATTACGAGGTGTTCTCTCCAGTCTGATTTCTGCGTTAGAGGTGAGCAGAATGTGGAAGAAAGGATATCCAGTATTTTTGGCTTCGGTGCGGGATCTGAACCTGGAGGTTGGTTCTGTTTCTGAGATCCCTGTGGTACGGGAGTTTACTGATGTTTTTCCTGAGGAGTTGGTTGGTTTACCTCCGGATAGAGATGTGGAGTTCTCTATCGATGTTTTTCCGGGTACCGCTCCGATATCGAAAGCTCCGTACAGGATGGCACCGAAAGAACTTTCTGAGTTGAAAGTTCAGCTTCAGGAGTTGGTTGACAGAGGGTTTGTACGTCCTAGTGTTTCTCCTTGGGGAGCACCTGTTCTGTTTGTGAAGAAGAAGGACGGTACACTCCGTATGTGTATTGATTACAGAGATTTGAACAAGGCCACGATCAAGAACAAGTATCCTTTGCCTCGGATAGACGACTTGTTTGACCAGCTTTCCGGATCTTCGGTATTTTCGAAGATTGATTTGAGATCCGGATACTATCAGGTGAAGGTGAAGGAATCTGATGTGGTGAAGACAGCTTTCAGTACTCGGTACGGGCACTACGAGTTTTTGGTTATGCCTTTTGGGGTAACCAATGCGCCTGCGATTTTCATGGATCTGATGAACCGAGTATTCAGGGAGTTCTTGGATCAGTTTGTGATCGTCTTCATTGACGATATTCTGGTATATTCTGCATCTGAGGATGAACATGCCAGACATCTGAGGATTGTGTTGGAGACTTTGAGGAGGCATCAGCTGTATGCCAAGTTCTCCAAGTGTGAATTCTGGCTGAAGAGCATTTCTTTTCTGGGGCATGTGATTAGCGGAGAAGGTATTTCTGTAGATCCCCAGAAGATTCAGGCGGTTGCTGATTGGCCAAGGCCGACTACGGTATTTGAGGTACGTAGTTTCTTGGGCATGGCCGGGTATTACAGGAAATTTGTGAAAGGATTTTCACAGATTTCGACTCCTCTGACGAGACTGACTCAGAAGTCAGTTCCTTTTGTTTGGACACCGGAGTGTGAAGCTAGTTTTCAGAGATTGAAGGATTGTTTGACTTCAGCTCCAGTGTTGGCGCTTCCGTCAGGTACGGAAGGTTTTCAGGTGTTCAGTGATGCTTCACTGAAAGGACTGGGATGTGTCCTGATGCAGCATGGTCAGGTAATTGCTTATGCTTCGAGACAGTTGAAACCACATGAGAAGAATTACCCGACACATGATTTGGAGTTAGCTGCAGTTGTTTTTGCTTTGAAGATTTGGCGGCATTACCTGTATGGCGTCACATGTGAGATGTTTACTGATCATAAGAGCCTGAAGTACATTTTTACTCAGAAGGATTTGAATCTGAGACAGAGGAGGTGGCTCGAGTTGATCAAGGACTATGACCTGACTATTCAGTATCAGCCTGGGAAGGCGAATGTGGTAGCAGATGCTTTGAGCAGGAAGTCTTCTGGATTCTCAGGTATTCAGCTTACTTGTGATGACTTTCTGATTCGTGATTTGGAAAGATTGCAATTGGAGGTGATTTCCTCCAGTGATTTGGAGTTGGCTCAGATGAGTATTCAGTCTTCTTTGGAAGCAAGGATTCAAGAAGCCCAGAAGTCAGATTCTGATTATTCGAAGTTGCTAGCTCAGATTGGATCTGGTAAGACTCCTGAACTTCGAATTTCTGATTCTGGTGCTATTTTCTGTAAGAACAGGTTGTGGGTACCTGTGTTTGGAGATTTGAGGCGGGAGATTCTGTATGAATCTCATCATTCAGGCTACACTGTTCATCCAGGCAGTGGTAAGATGTATGCTGATATGAAGCTTTTGTTCTGGTGGCCTGGGATGAAGAAGGATGTGGCGGAGTTTGTGTCGAGATGCGAAGCCTGTCAGTTGGTGAAGGCAGAGCATCAGCGACCAGGTGGACTGTTGCAGTCGTTGCCTATCCCTGAGTGGAAATGGGAAGAGGTAACGATGGATTTTGCTATGGGTTTCCCTCGATCACGACAAGGACATGATGCCATTTGGGTAGTTGTGGATCGATTGACGAAGTCAGCCCATTTTCTTCCGATCAGACAGACGGATTCAGTTGAACGCTTGGCACAGATATATGTGAAAGAGATAGTCAGATTGCACGGTGTGCCTTGTGTGATTGTATCTGATCGAGATGGACGTTTTACTTCCAGACTTTGGAAAGGCATTCAGCAAGGCTTGGGTACGAAACTGCATTTCAGTACAGCCTTTCATCCTCAGACCGACGGACAGTCTGAGAGGACTATTCAGGTACTGGAAGATCTGTTGAGACTTTGTGTTCTGGACTTTAGCGGAAGCTGGGAAGATCATATTCCGCTGATTGAGTTTGCCTATAACAATAGTTTTCAGTCCAGTATCGGTATGGCACCGTACGAGGCTCTGTATGGCAGGAAGTGCCGTACTCCTTTGACTCTGACGGAGGTCGGAGATAGACAGACTTTGGGTGCCACTTTTGCTGATGAAACTGCTCAGAAGATCCATTTGATAAGAGAAAGATTGAAAGCCGCTCAAGATCGTCAGCAGAAGTATTACAATCAGAAGCACAGATTTGTTGAGTTTCAGATCGGTGACTTTGTGTATGTCAAAGTCAGCCCGATGAAAGGTGTGAGCAGATTTGGTCAGGTGAGCAAGCTTAGTCCAAGGTATGTTGGACCATTTGAGATTTTGGAAAGAATTGGAAAAGCTGCTTATCGCCTATTGCTTTCTGATTCTATGCCTGATGTGCATAATGTGTTTCACGTATCCACTCTGAGGAAGTGGGTATCCGACTCTGGGAAGAAGTTGTCAGCTGATGAGATTGAGATTCAGGAGAATCTGGCGTACAAGGAAGAGCCAGAGTTGATTTTAGCGTACGACGTCCGGAAGTTAAGAAATAAAGGGATTCCGATGGTTAAAGTCCAGTGGAAGCACCGGACAGCACGGGAAGCAACTTGGGAAAAGGAGTCTGATATGAGACGGTCGTACCCGTACTTGTTTTGACTGCGTTTGGATTGGATAATGTCGAGGACGACATTTTTCTGAGTTGGGGAGATTGTAATATTTCAAACTGCTCCAGTATCGTCCAGGACGATCTGGGATCGTCCTGGGACGATCAGTGTATATTCAGTTCCAGAATCTGTCCAGAATTGCTCTAAGTGATTTCCTGTAGGGATCGTCCAGGCCGATCGAGATATCGTCCCGGGACGATCAGTGGATGGCACAAGTTAGTGAGTAGAGGTTTTTATCGCCTATGAATAGTAAACATCGTCCTGAAAAATCGTCCCTGGACGATGGGATTTTGGTCTGATCGTCCAGGCCGATCTGGACGATCGGCCGGGCCGATATGTGTATTATAAAGCTGATTTCAGTCGATTTGAAGAGAGAGAAAATAAAAAAAATAAATATCTGATTTCAGCTCTGAGGAGAGAGAAAAAGAAGCATTTGGAAAAGTTGATTTCGGGAAGACGCGGAGCCGTTTTCGATCGAAGTGACTGTTGAAGAATTTGCTGTGCTCGAGGTAAGGCACATTCCGTCTTTCTCAATTTTCAGTTCCGTCGCGGTTGGCGGTATTTTTCTGTCCGGATTTCGTTTTCGTTACGGTTTTTCGTCCGTATCTTTCGATTGGTTCAGTTTTTACCGCGTAAGTTTCTGTATATCGTTGCCGTGCCGGGTGTGCACGTTTTGACTATATTTTGAAGATTTTCGTCCGGGTGTTTTTGATTCGACTGTGTTTTTAGTCGACCGGAATTTTCTGTGAAATCGTAAATTCTCTGTGCAGTAGAATAAATGTTCTGGAATGTGATTATCTATATTCTGTGCGAATTCGGTAAATTTTCTTTGCAGGAAATTTTGTGTAAATTCTGTATACTGCCGTTGTGCTGCCCGATTTTCGGGTAATTTCTGAATTGTCCGGATTTCTTCTGATTTGAAATGCTATGTGTATAAGCTATAAAAAGGGAGTTATAAGGGGCCTGAATCCTATGAGATTCAGTTAGTGAAACGGGAAATTCTGAAATGAGCTCAATATACATTTTGATATCTGTTTCGTTCCGGATCCGATGAATTCTATTCTGGTGCTATAAGCACATCTGTTTTGGTGCCGTGAGCACAAAGGGAGACATAAGGGGCCTGGATCCTGTGAGATTCAGTTAGTGTCTGGGAAGGGAGGCATAAGGGGCCGGAATCCGTAGAGATTCCGTCAGTGTCAGGGCATTTAGCTATGTGTATCTGTTTTGTTTTCTGTATCTGTTCTGTTCTGTACGAAATTGTGATTCTGATACGATATGCTCCGTACGATTCTGATTTCTGAATTCTGATTCTGACTCTGTTGATTTGTTCTGATATGATCTGTACGATTCCGATTCTGATTTGATATCTGTCCGTATAAGTTCTGATTTCCGATTCTGTTCTGATTTCTGATCTGATTTCTGTCTGATGAGTTTGGTTTTGGTTTCTGAGAATTTAGATTGGTGGTTTGTTGCTTTGCTGAGCTGTTGAGCTCACCCTTGCTTTCTGGTGGTTTTCAGGTTCTGGGAAGGGCAAGGAAGTCCAGGATTAGTTTCAGAGTTTGATCCGATTAGGTACTTTTGTACTTTTGATTTTTTGTACAGTCATGGCTTTTCTGTTCTGTCTTTCTTTCTGTTGAAAGCCATGTACTGTTCTGTAGATGATTATTTTGAGGAAATGAAATGAAAAAGATAGATGTTTTGTTCCGCTGCATTTGATGTTTTAGTAGCTCTGTTGTTCTGTGTTTTTCTGTTGAGTTAAGAATTTGGAAGATCAGTTCAGTAACCTAATCCAAAGCCAGATCCTGGATATAGAAGTCGCTCGTCGCGATCCGGCTCGGGCGGGATCCGTCCCCGTCGGGTCGGGTCGTGACACTCTCGCAAGAATATCTCTTGAAATATTTCTCAGGAATGTTGATTGGAAGCTATCTAATAAATTGTTTAGGAATCCTCAAGTTCGTCTCAGTAGTCTTCATGATCTACTCAGTATTCCTCTCAAAGCAATAACTCTTCTTCAACACGCCTCCAACATGACCTCTAACAAGCGTTCATTGTAAAGCTTAAAAAACTAGCACATTCCGCCACTAATAGACATGCATTTAATGCAAAACATTCGTTGTACTCTTCAATTTTCATGCCTACAAGTGGCTACATTTTGGTGTTGCATGTGGCAAGATGCTGATGGCAACATGACTAGTGTCTACAATCCTCAAGAAATCTTCACATGCTAGTGAAGTTTCTTCTTGTTCTCGGGAAGTTTCTTCTATTTTATCTTTCTCAGGAATCCTCTCTCTACATCTAGGATTGTTCCCCCTTTTTTTTTTTGGGAGATTTAGGCCATTTATGACTAGGATGCGTCTACAAATATCCTTGGAAGGGGATGTACACTTAAGAAGCTGTTAAATGCTCTAGCATTGGTACGTAGACCTTGGGCATTACTACTTTCTTCTCATCTCTCCTATACTTTTTCCTACATCTTCTATATTTCTCTCTTATAATGAAGGCTAGTCCTTTAAGGCCCCCCAAGTAACAGGAATAAAAAGCTTTTGTTAGTGCCTTGTCATAATGGATATAGTTCATGATGATTAAATCACTCTAAACTATTGAGTAATTTTGGTCAAAATGGGCTTTTCTTGTTCTTATTTGAAATATTGGTAGAACTTATCCTTACCATTTCAGTTAAGCCCACTATTCACGATTAGCTTTTGGCATGTCTAGAGGAAGCTAGCATCATTGGGAAAAGATAGACCTTGGGATGAAACTCTATTGGAAGCTATCGCTATATCACACTATTGTCCATAGTATAATGAGGCGCACCGCAATCTTATTTGTTTATGTGGCATGTGGTGTCAAAATAGCGTGTTATTTGTGCTATACTGATATTGGTGGATTATAACGCTAATTGCATTGCTCTTGCAGCATGTGTTGTTTCATATCTTTAATTTATTACTTAAAACTAATATTAAAATTATTTAATTTATTTTTATTAGTGTGTTAAATAAAACATGCACACACCTAGTAGAAGGCTTCGCAGATCACATGCTAGTGATAGCTTTGACTCCTCGTAATATCGATGACTTAGAGGTGACATATTTGACACCTTTTGACAATGATGGAATCGATGCACCTAGCAGTGGCTTTGACCCAATCGACTCTCTCAAAATAGCCTCCTCTCTGGAGGACAATCTCGGCTCTTCACTTGCTCTTTGAATGATGGCCCATAGCCTCGTTCTCCTTCCTTGCAAGTTTTGCTACTAACTTGTATATAAGATTGCAATCTTTTCATTTTTGCAAGTCCTCATAAGTTTTATATATAAATGAAATAAACAACACATTCAAATGTATTTCAGGTCTAAGACAAATCCTACTTAAATATTGTTTATGAGCAGACAAATCTCATTATATATTGTCTACAGTTCACAAATTATGATGGACAAGCTAACCTTTATTTCCCTTCATCCAAATGCATAACCACATAATTTAGTATATAGCAACCTGAAGTACCATACATGTGTTTCTCGATTTTGACGTCCTCATAAACCCCCAATTGGGGATATTAGCATTTCTCTTAAGGAGTACATCCCGTTCCCCTTTTTTTTTTTCTTTTTTAAGGTTCTGATTACACGAGTTATTTCAGTCGTATAACTGGGCTGACAGCGTAAATGTATTGCTGTTCTTTGCAATTCATTTCTTCCACCTACTATTTTATTCGAATAACCAGAGAACCGGTCCATCTGGCTAGCTTTGGTGTGCTGAACCGGTGCATGCCCCATGGATCAATGTATTTCAAAAATAAAATAAAATAGAAGACTCGATCTTTTTACCATGCTTTAGCATGTATAACTAACCATTAATTTAGTTATTCTATTTTAAAAAACAACGTTATTATAGCAAATGGTTTTTTTTTTTTTTTTGAGAAATTGAGGGCTTAGCCGATCTTATTGAAAATCAAAAGATGTACATGTGTAAGTAAAAGAAACTTATTAGAAACAAGTAAAAGCGTACACGGAGAGGAAGCTAATAGGAACAAAATTGACAGGAAGACCTGTCAGCTTGAAGTCATAAATACAAACATAATAAAAAATCGCTATTCAGATACTCCCTTAGTTGCCCAAAGACCATCCAAAGGGCGAGTCAGGCAAGCTTCATCATCGTCCAGGCCCAAAAAATTGTGCCTGCCAAAAAGTGTATATGCTGAAGGCAACGGACGTCTTGGCATGTTAAAACCACAAGGATGCAGCAAAATTCCATAACAAATAGTACTACTCGAGAAACTCCCACAGCCCAATCCATCCTCCAAAGTATTAAGGCGTATCGAATAGAACAGCCAAGGGAGACATTGATGTACATCTTCCAGCAATAACCATTCAACCAAAACAAAACTATGCGGCATATCTAAAATTTAGTCTTTCCTTCACAGAATCCCCATCTTTCCAACTTGAAATCTTTAAATTAATTTCTCTAGCAATCCTTTTTGGTAAGAATGAAGACACACATAACACTAAAGTTAAATCTCATATTATTCCATTCGATCCACAAGTAATAAATAATAGCGTTGAGGGTGAGCAGAATGGCACATTTAATGTTTTGAGGTACTGAGAGACCACCAACGTGATTAAAAGCTTGGGCAATGTTAGGCCTAAGGTAAAAGCTCTGAAACGAGGGAATAATCTTTTTCAGCACTAAGAATGAATATTAACAAAAGTAGAATTTCTGTTTCAGTTGCTTTAATACTTAAGTTTCTAACCTCCTTTTTGTGCTGAAGAAAGATATTTTGGTCGAGTAAGTGCAGTTTTGTAATCTAGTCTTTACCTCTGGCCCGAGAATTTGGTTTTGACGGCTATGCAAGAACAGTTTTATTGTCTTTTTCTTATTCTTGTGGCTCGAGATATTGGTATTGGTGGGCAATAATGTGCGGATTGCCTCCCCTTGGACGGCAGAGATTTTGGTCCCTCACTCATTGCAGCTGCTTTCTACTTTGCAACCAGGGGAATGGTCTTCTTTTGCGTCAATTCCTTTTGAACTCTGGTTTTTTTTTTTTTTTTAGTTAGCTTTTGTATGTGTAGCTGTTTACACTTAGCCTCCTTTGGCATCCTTTTGGCTGGTTTTTTGATTGCAAGGTTTATATTTTCACACCTATAACTAGTTTCTTTTAATAGAAATGGACTTTGCCCTCAAATTTTCCCAAAAAAGAAAAAGAATCATATGCGTCAAGGTTTCAGTGTGCGCACGACAAAGGATACAGCTGGTATCTTGGATGTGAACGTTTCTAAATGGTTGCTTTCACTCACTGCAAAGTCATGTCTACGATTGCAGCTGCAGTTTCCTATCATGTAGAATCTGCCGATTTGATTCAAAAGCAACCGGCTATTTTATTGTCTTGAGATGCTACACAACAGGAACAGACAATGAGCTATTGACAAAAAGGGTTTTCGTTATTGCTCTCAATAGTAGAGCATTGCTGCAGGCCATTTAGAGAATACTGAAGCCATGCATGTGCAGCACCTAATAGAGAGCTACAGAATAAATTACCAAAAAGGTTTCTTGATATTTTGGGTGTTCATTTTAATCGTATATTTTTTTACGTATTTAATTTGATTGATCTCTAAGCTCATTAAACTTGAACAAATTTGATTGTACCATTAATTTTGTTGTTTCTTTGTTCAAGCTCATTAAACTTGAACAAATTTCATGAATTAGAAATTTTTATACTATAAAACCGTTTTAAAAAGTAAGAAAAAAACTGTCCCCAACCAAGCCTAACTAGGGAGTTGATCAAGGCAGCTTCTTTCTAAGATAAGAATTCAGGGCTCTCGCTTCTTTTTTTTCAAATCCAAGGAATTGTACTATTTTTACCAGTCAAGATGTCAATAGTCTGTATTTACACAATTCAAGGGTGAACAGTAAGTGAATATGAGGCTTTGTTTGGGACGGCTTTCTTACTACTTTTTAAAGCAGTTTTTAAATACAAAAATTTTATATCTTGTATTAAAAAGCTGTTTTAAGAAACAGTAACAAAATCGTCCCAAATGAATCCTGAGTCTCATCAGCATAGCATGCTAATGTCAGTTGATGGAGCCTAAATTTTTATTGTAGTGGCATAAAGTAAAATTTTCAAATATTGTCTAAATTTTTTAAATCTAGATTTAAGGTCAACATTTGCAATTTTTTAAATTTTTTTCTTAAATTTTTATTTTAAAAGCTAAAATATAAGGTGATAAAAAACTTACAATCTATAATGCTTATCAATTTTATTATGAAAGAGATAGATATTTATTTTACTATCAATACAATCAATCATTTTTTTCTTAATCTAAATGACAAAAGTATCATTCATATATATATCTATTGACTTCAAATTCTATTTTGTAATTGATTGTTCATAATAATCTAGGAAAATAACTCTTTTAATTTATATTGCATTTATCTTTTTTTTTTTAATTTATTATGATATAATTTAATTATAATATTCGAATGATATTTATTTTTATATAAAATTAGAGTTAAAAGAAAATAAATTACAGTATAAATGTTATTAATTGTGCTTCTATTTTTTAATAAATAATATATATACCCATAAAGATTACACAACAGCCTGAATCCGCCCATGGTATGTCCTGACCTGCGTTTTTGTCAAAAAGATTCTCAATATGTGCTCAGAAAGCTCTCAATCCCCCTGAGGCCCTGAGAACCTGCCAAATTTCTTGACCATTCAGGAGCAGTGCTTCTCGTCATCTCGTTGTCATAAGTTATTATACTGTTAACAAAATTTTAGAATTAACATCTCATATATAAGAAGAATCAGATCCGTTATAAGTGGTGGGTTAGCAAAAACATATCTTCTTAGGACAAAGCTTCAAACACTCATAAATTAGTACAATTTTCATGCATTTGCTTGTGGAATGATGCACCCTTAGTTTATAAGAAGATGATGGCACAAAATCACATGTTAGGTAAGAAAATGGTTCTATTCTGTTTTTTTTCTTCTCTATGTAGGCTGTTGTTATAAAGCCTTTTTACTTGTCAAAAAATTTTGGGTTATAAGGTGGGTTTTTCCATTTTATACATTTTGATGTTCCTTTCGAGCCTTTTCTTACATGTAACTTCTACCCCTTTTTAATATACGGGCTATGCCCAAATTTTCCCAAAAAAATAAAGAAAATGATGATCAAATATATCTATGAATATTTCTCTTTTTTTTACATAATATATATAATCCTGTACTATCTTCTTAACAAAATTCTCGACTACGAAGAGAGAGTTGGGAAAGAATTCCATCAAAGATGAAGAAGAGATGAGGAAAGTCTCAATGGAATCTTGATGGGAAGGATATTTATGGGACTAACGACATTTGAGGAGGAAGAAGAGAGAAGAAAATTGATGTGGGACCTTAGTGAAAAAAATGATCCATGGAATCAACGTTGTGTGAATGATGAAGAAGAGACGGAAGAAGTGGCTTTGGGATCTTGCTATCGAATGGGGATAAAATCAATGGTGTGTGAAAGATGAGGAGTTCAGTGTCAAACTATAATAAAGAGGATAGCAATGGTGTTATTTTGTTCTTTCTACCAAATATTATTGGAGAATGTTAAATACAAATGAGATTTCTTGTGTTCCATCCCATACAAATTAATGAAAAACAAAATTGTGTAAAAATACAAAAAATTAATTAATTATTTTCTTGGTTGAAGATGAATTTGATCATTGAGATATCAAATTTATCTTTAATCTTCTTTAATCCACACTCTCCAAAAAAAAATATTAGATATCTTATACGTTCCCCATGCAATAAATATGCTTATAATAACATTCAACTTCTTCTTGCATACAAGATCTAAATAATTTCTAAGGCTGTCATTTTCCACTCAACACAAGCAAAATGTTTATGATAGCTTGAAACTATTGAAGTAATATGTAGATTTGGTGGGTAGATATTTCTTCAATGGAATGATATTGAATCTTAACATAAATGATACAATGATGAGACATATTTTAATGTTCCAAAGAAGGACACCAAAGTCCTGAAAAGGAATTGATGTTCTCCCATTGGGTAGTCGACTCTTGCCAATTTGCTTTCTCGAAACTACACAATCCCAAATCTTAGACAACTTGGAAGCAAAGCTAAATCCTGTGGCAAACCAAAGGCTGGCTTCCATAGGGTTTTCTACTTGAGTTTTCCATTAACCTTTTTGACTCATAAGACATTGGAGACATTATCAAGTCATGAATATAGCTCTGTTGGGAGGGCTAATGGTCTTTTAAAGTTGTGGAGCAAATCATTCTAAGTGTATAGTCAAAATTTGTGTCTCGACGAGAGGAATCCAATGCAACAAAGAATATTTAATTTTAAGATTATTAAGACACTGTAATGTTAAAAGAATAATATATGATCGAACGAATCAATAAAAATTGATTTTGCCTTAATTAATTAAAATGTTACTCTATAAATTTATAAATAGACCATTTTATTGTATGAATTTGAATATATCATCATTTAAAAGATTTTTCTTATTGGTGAGATGATATTTGAATGCATTTTAACTTTATAGTATATATACAAACATCAATATGTCTAATGTTGAGAAAATACGCTCCGTGCCTTTATCTCTAAAGGTCATTATTCGTGAAGGTTTGTAACATTATTAGATTTGTTGACCATAAAATTGCCCCATATAGGTTCAAGGGATATTTTTGTCCAAACAAAACTGTTGGGCGTATTTTCTCAACATCAGACATATTTATCCGATTTCAAATATTATGGGATATACAAAATCATATTCCCCTATATATAGTACAAATATACGATAAATATTTATGATACGGGAATTCAAGGGATCTATTATTAATGAAAAATTTATTAAATATGAAATACAAAACAAAAATATATATATGACATAGTAATTATAAAAATAAAATAAACATGACATATCATTTAATTATACAACATAGTAATTATACAAAATTAAATAAACACAAATTTCTTAGGCGCTGATCTTCCTTCCGCCATGGGGACAGCGTGGGCAAGAGAGACAACCTTCTTCAACGGTAAGCAAGCAGTCGCCAGCCTTCACTAATTATTCCAAATTGTGGTCGATAATTATATCCAAAAGTAGAAGCCCCATTCATAATCGCTTTATTTTTAATAAATTTTAAATTAAAATTGATTTTTTTTAATGAAAACGCCTTATTGATATCAATTTAAATCATCCTATATGCATAACTATCTTTATCAGTAATACATAAATTATTTATAAAATTAATAGATGTTGGTCGAATTAGGCTTCGTTTGGTACGGCTTTTTCGTTGCTTCTTAAAGAAGCTTTTTAATACAAAAATTTAAATTTTTGTACTATAAAATTATTTTAAAAAGTAACAAACAATGCATCCCAAACGAAATCTTAATCTGAAATAACTCATTCTTTTGCTCAATTCAAATTAGATTCAGTTGAAATCAAAAATTTTATTTATAGCAAAACAGAAAATGCATAATCTTGAAGCAGATAGCCAGATATTGAGGCTTAAGGATTTGTTTGGGATAACTTTCTTAGTACTTTGCTTTTTAGAGTGCAATCACAACATCTATTTGTCTATTGATTTCTTGCTCCTATCAAGAAATTTTTGTGCCATAAAGCTACTTTCTACAATAATTTTTATAAAAATTACTTTCCTCACAACAGCTTTACAACCGTTCGAACAAATAGCTGCAGTTTCTTCCAAATAAAATGTTTTTTTTTTTCAATTTTTATCTTCATTTACTATGATATATGATCAAAGGCAAACAAACTATTTAACTGCACTAAAAAAAATAAGATGAATATTGTTAGTCAAAGTGTGAATGTCAACACAGGAGCATCTTAAGTAGATCCTTTTTTATTAGCGAAGGAATAACTTCCTCAGGGACATGTTTAAATTAAAAGAAAGTAGTAGAGATGTGCTGTTTAATGATTTCTATGTAGAAGATTTTCTTTTCAATAACAGTAATGATTGAATGCTAATGAATTCAAGTTAAAAATTGCCTGCGTTGATGATGACAAACAAGAGAACTATGACTAGTTTTCTCAGTTTGAGAATGATAACACAAATGAAAGGTCTTTTCCACCACTTATGGCTGATGCAAAGCATTGAAGTTTGATTTGGGAAATTTTTAATTTTTATCGTTTTTTAAATTAGTTTTTTTAGCACAAAATTTTTTGAATTAAGTTTTTTTTAATAAAAAACTGCTTTAAAAAACTGTAAGAAAGATATCCAAAACAAAACCTAAGGCTTCGTTTGGGACGGCTTTTTTATTGCTTTCTAAAACGGAGTTTTAGTACAAATTTTTTTATTTTTGTACTAAAACTCCGTTTTAGAAAGCAAAAAAAATCCGTCCCAAACGAAGCCTAAATCGTGATAAAAGGATAAGAAGTTCAACCATTGGAGTTCAATTCTAACATAATAAATCAAGAAGGCATGCTACGCAATAAATAGTTGTTAAGAAGGTGCTTCATTGAAAGTATTAAGAACACATGTTTTTTTTAATGTAAAATAAATTAATTAGTATTTTCTAAAAAATTTAGAGCAATTTGGTTGCCATTAAATTAAAATTTAGGGTATGATGTTTTAGTATAATTCAATGACAAAATAACCGCATCACATATACCAAATATTAAACTTTATACTTATTATATATAAACGAATCTCTCTCATGATACAAAAGACAAGAAGGGCTGACATCCATATCATTTGAGCCATACTATTTCAATTCAACAACCATAAATAACCAAACATTGTAAAAAGAAAAATTTCAAGTAATAAATATGAAGTTTCTGTGGTTTGAAAAGCAAGAAAAATAAGTTTATAGCCCAATCAATTTCATTATAAAATAGAGATATATCATAATAACAAGAGGAGGTTTTGAGTGATTATTGCATCACAAGTCCTATATAATTTACAACTGAAGAGTCAAGTTAGAACAAAAAAAGCAATTATTGATATGGCAAATTGAAACTGCATGCATAATAGCAAGTTAAATGATCTATGTTAAAATTTTATATATTAATATAATTAAATGTATAAGTGATTATAACCACATTAAGACTTCGTTTGGGATGGCTTCAGAGGCGGAAACAGTCATAATTTTTTTAGTGGGAGGCAAACGTATAAGTAACTGTTTGCATATATGTCGGGGGTCCAAGGGGGCAGCGCCCCTGACGGGGTTCTACCTGCCCGGTCAAGTCGCCATAATTTTTTGGGGTCAAGGGGCAGCGCCCGTGTAAGATTTTTCGGAGTCAGCACCCCCAAAACAAATTTTGATTTACTATTTCTTTTTATATTTGGTTCATCATTCCCTAACAATAACACATCTACACAATGTATTTAATTATATTGGGGTCAATTGCCTAAAGACCATATTATTTTAACATTTTTAGTTTTTTTTTTTTTTTAATACTGCAGAAGTTTTAAGATGATTTTTTTTAAATACTAAATGTGCTATAAAAAAATAGATTATATTGATACAGATGAATCTAAAATAAACTTATGAGTGCATAAATATTAAACACAATGGTGATAATTAAACTAACTCAAAAGCTTTAAAAAACAAAATTCTACTTTAAACATTATGCAATCATTCATGCATAATAAGAGCAAAATATGAAGTGAATATATATCTAACTATATCACAAAAAGGATACAATCAATGCTTATATGATTAGGCATATTTAATTGCTTAAAATAACACTTAAGCACAAGTTGTAAGTATGGTTTCACTCTTCCCAAGTTATAACACAATCTTTTCTTTCGAATGCAATGAGACCCTTTAACTCTTTTTCTTCAAGGGAAGCAAACCCAGTCTTTAATATGGGGAAATTGGTACCACTTTTAAGCCTAAGCTTAGCAAATTTATAGGAAACACCATCTTCCAAACTGGTCCAATATTTTAATGGTAATTAAAGCTATCACAAACTATATACAAGTTCAGTTATAAAAGATAGAATAAAATATACAATCCAATTAAAGTAGAGATTGAGATAAATAAATTACTTTGAACTTGACCTAATATGTGTAAAACAGTGAGCACTTATTATTCTTTTATTCTTAAATATCTATGGCCATTTAAGAAATGAAGTTTTCAAAGTATATTTGCACTAAAGATTTACAAAATATAACCTCTTCTTTCAAGTAAGAGTGGAAGTGATTTTCAATCAATACATAAGTTTTGAAATAACATAGATATGTAAAGTAACCTCCTTTGATTAAATAGGAAATTTAGATAAGCAAGTT
Source organism: Dendrobium huoshanense (assembly GCA_016618105.1). NCBI lineage: Eukaryota > Viridiplantae > Streptophyta > Magnoliopsida > Asparagales > Orchidaceae > Dendrobium > Dendrobium huoshanense. The sequence goes on from CM028343.1 coordinate 19,150,376, forward strand.
CTTTAATATTTAGCTAATTTTTCATAGCATGACAAGGAGAACAACACATTTAAGGGTGTTAATTAAATCATAAAAAAGTAGTTTAAAATAAAAATATTTATTTAAAAGTATATTAGTGAGTACCCAAAAAATCTAAAAAAGACATGTGAAGTAGTTAATTTTTTAAGGTTGATAAAAATTAGTAGATGCCCAATAAATCAATTCAATAAATTTAAAAAATATATATTGCCTATTCATAAAGAGTGCAAAATATTTGAGGAGAATAATTAAATTTGTAGAGACTTGTAAAACTTAGGACGTTCATACTAAATAGAGGCATGTAAACCTTCAATTTAAAAGATTTTGCTTTATAATAAATTTACATTCAAAGGGTAAAGTGCAAGTTTTGTGGTTATTTAAAATATATGACATAATTTTGTGTGCATTTAAATATATAATAACTAGTTTACTAATGTATAGCACAAATTAATGTAAGAGCTAAACATTATAAATAAAAGATAATTACAAAAGGAAAATTAGTACACTATAAAAAAGAATGAGGCTACAATGAGTTGTATGAAAAAGGAGCAATGCTCTCAAAAGACACTTTAAGCTTTTGAAGCTTGAAGACTTGCAACAAATGATAAATGAAGATGATTCAAAAAGATAAAGTGAAGAATCAAGAATTGATTCTTCACTTTATCTTTTTGAATCATCTTCATTTATCATTTGTCTCAAACCTTCAAACTATACTTAAAAGTGTCAAATGGAATACATCATCATTTTCATGATTTAACCAATTAAAGTGCATACCAAATAATCATATAACATCATATAAAAATTTATTATCATCAAATCACTAATGAGCTACACTCAATTCTCATGACTCATGAGGTTAACAAAAATTATTTCTTAACTCTTAGTGCATCTATACCTACCTTTGATTCTAAAGATTTTGAGAGGAAAGAAGAAATCATAATTGGAATCATTGATAAGTTTTCATATATATGATACTAATCTTCAAGTTAGTAAATCCTAAAGAACTTACAACCCCTCAATAAGTTTAGTAACAATTTTTTTTTTTTTTTAAGCAGCTCTATTAGATGAATGACTTTCAATTACATTTAGTAACTTGAGCTGCACTATCAACCATTACAACAAAGAGTGATCAATATCATATCTCCCTATATATTATTCTTATGTGGGATGCAAATGTTACAAGCTTTATTGTGTTTGTAGCTAGCGCTTTATCTGATATTCATTATCATCAACTTCATCCCCATTAATATATTGAGATACAACTAAGTCAGTCTCTGTAAATCCTGAAAACTCATCCTCATGTAAGTTACTTCGTTACTACAAAATAATGTTTATAGATTTTTCACACTTACCCCAAATCTAACTCCAAATAACTTATGATTAGAATGTTCAGAAGCATCTACTTTTTAGAAGAAAAAAAAAACTGCCATACAAGTATTATAATTGATACGTCGTCAAAAAATTGTCTTAAACGGGCGCAAATCTCGATGCAAAATCAAGTTGGAAACTTCAAAAAATTAATTTGGAGACCATCTGAACTCCGATTTCAGCAAACTTAAAATCAAACTGAGCGTCTCGGAAATACGAACCCAACGACACCAAATTCGACTCCATCGAGCCCAAATGGATCCAAATCAAGGACCCGAAGCACTGTTGGAATGTTCAAACCACAAATTGGATTACCAAACAGTTTCCAAACATAACAAGTTTATACTCGAATCGAGCGGCTCGACGAGGCGAATCCAACGAGCCTAAGATCGCTGAATTCTGACATCATTAAGATCTTCAAATGTCTAAAGAATGGTACATGATCAAGGGATTCAACATCGGCCGTTCATCCGACCACTCCTCATTTACCCTTGATCTCTCACATATTTACAGGTCATGTCATTCCCAAATCTATAAATAGAGCTCCCTCTCCTTATGAAAAGGGACCCTAAGCCTAAGGAAAAAAGAGAGAGATCGGAGATCGCTCTTGCTTCCTTGCCTCCTCGACCACTGCCGGAGTTTCACCGGACCACCGCTTGAGGCCCTCACTTCCGCCGGACCACCGCCTGACGCCGATGCTCCGCCGTACCACTACTTAAGGCCCTGCGCTCCACCAGGAAATCACGTAAGGCCAGGACTTCCATCGGACAACCACTTGAGGCCCGGACACCGCCGGACCACCACTTGAGGCCCGGACTTCCTCCGGACCACCACTCAAGGCCCTGAGCTCCACTAGGCCACCACCTAACACCCGAACTTCTATAGAAGTATCGCCCTCCTACTACAATCTTTCAGACCCCAGTCTCCTGCTAACAACGGTCTTTCAGACTCTGGTCTCTTGCCGACTACGGTCCTCCCGACCTCCGTCACTTGCCAACAACGGTCTTTCAGACCTTGGTCTCCTACCGACTACAGTCCTCCCGACCTCCGTCGCTTACTATGGTCACTCCGATCTCCATCACCAGACAATGGCCTTTCAGACCCCGGTCTCATGCAAACAACAGTCTTTCATATTCCTATCTCCTACCGACTACGGTCCTTCAGACCTTCGTCGCCTACTACGGTTCTTCCGACCTCAATCTCTAGACAACGATCTTTCTGATCCCTGTCTCTTGCCAACTACGACCCTTCCAACCAAACAAACATGTATATGCAACTCCCACCATGTAATGCACTTTATATGATGTACATTTATTACATCAATCCAAGGCCTTCTTCCAATGAAGGGCCTCATTTGTAATCGACTGCAAATACTAGTGGATTCATTCAAACTGGGTCAGGCTCCGTGATTTTTCCCCCTTTTCAGGGGTTTCCATGTAAAAACTCTAATGTCTCTTATAAACGCTATACCCTCTCTCTTATTTGATTGTGTGTTAGATCTTCGTATAATGCTAAGACGTTAAACTATATATTTTCTCTACCGCCGCGAATACTCTAGGACGCAACAATAATCACTATACAATTTATGTGATAACTAATAATACAAAAAAGGCAAGTATATTATTTGATTTACAAGTGTTTAATCAATTTTAGTTGATGAATTTGAACTGAGGGCTTAATAAGATACAAAATTTTCCTCATAGTTCTATAAACAATATGACAACACAAGAGCTAATACATGAGTTATGAGCATATATACAAGATAGGAGACCGAAATGACAACAGGGAATAAGGAAATTGGGAGACGATGGGCAAAGGCAATAAATATGACTCGGGCTGGGACAGGAGGTTAGGAGATAATGAGCTAGTGCATCAACGGAAGACTAGGATATAGTAGACCAGCTTAATGTCGAGGCCTATATCGATGAAGGATTGCACTTAGGGTTGAGAGATCAAGAGGAAATTATGGGATCAGTGAGAGGTAGGAGACATCAGAGAAAACATGGGAATATAGTTTTAGTGAAATCAAATAATTTTGAATGCAAGGAAGAAAAGTTTCTAGGGCATTTTTAATATATACCAAGAAATTTTATATTATATTTCCTTAATTTCCATTAAATCAACATTAAAAAAAATATAAATTCATACAAATGAAATACAATGCATCTATTTTACTTGCAACTAAACAACCTCTAAGAGAATTATTCATTACATTTATGGTTCAATATGTACTTCATTAGACGGGGAGATTTAGATTACTTTTTCAATAATTGGATGATCAAAATTCATAGGATTAGTGAAGAAAAGAATAACAATTAATGATTGCAAGCTACTTGAAGTCATTCTTATATTACATGAAATTTAGGCTTCGTTAGTGATGGCTTTCATACTGCTTCTTAAAAAAGATTTAAGATGCAGTTAAAAAGTCGTCCCAAACGAAGCCTTTGTTGAACAAGATGTTGCAAAAAAAAAAAAACCTCTCATTTTGAAGCTAACAAGATTGTCTTCAATAATAGTTGGTAATTATTATGACTAATACCTCAACCCTAATGAGGAGAACACATTGGCATCCTCAAAATTTCATTCAAGAATATATGAATATGAAAAAAAAAAATAACAGTTATATGTCTTGCTTTTGTGAAGCCCACCTTCATATTGCAAATATCTCCACTAAACCCTAACATGGGTCAATTTCTTAAACTTTACTTTTTTAGAATTAACAATAAAGCAAAATAAATTTAAAGAATGAGTGCTTTCAATGAATTTAATTACTATTTATTCTGATTGAAGAGTTGTAAATTAAAATATAGGATAAGAATCTAAAATTTAATTCATTGATGTAATTAAGAAAATTTTCATGAAATTATTCAGATGTTAGAAATATCTTCATCAAAATTTATAATATATATTTGCATATATCATATCAAGTTGGCAGAAGTCATATACTTAACATACACAGAATAATTTTATATTAAGAAATTTTAAATTAAAATACTATGCTTAATCATAGATTATCTTTAATACAATAAACTAAAATCATAATTTTTATGAGTCTAACTATTATTTTTAATATGATAATAGTAAATCAGCACATCTAATTATCAATATTTTTTATTTAATTGTAAAAATAATAAATTGAGGTGTGATGTTTCACTTCTGAGCAACACAATGTATGCCACTCTATGTGGGAACGAGGAGCCACGAGATGGCTGGAAAACCTCGTGCCGAAACTTGGAGCTGCAAAGTTTGTCTTCTACGTTTGATTTTTTAGGAATGTTAAACTTGTTTGTAATTAATTGGGGGACTTCAATATGGTAAATAAATTAAATTTGATACGCGCTCTGATTTTATTTTACTCTCATACATCCAACCAAATAAAAATAATAATTATCATGCATTCAATTTATAGAAAACCACACAAACCCCAAGTATTTACTTTACAATGCATTTGTTTTACACTGCATTAACTTTATAGCCAACCAAACAACCCATTAACATAAATTTAAAAAAACCCACTTGATTAATATATATTAAATTATTTTATAAGTTCAAATTTTAAATACTTGTATTCATTATTTTAATAAACACGTCCAATATAACAATAATTTGGTTAAATTGGACTAAAAATTTTAGATAATGTATTAAAAATAATTTCTAATTAACCACAAGATCCTAAATTAATATCAGTAAGCATAAGTTTCTATTAAGATAATTCATAAACCATTAAATTTCGTTAAATTATGTCTTTTTTTTTTTTTGCGCATAGTTTAAGTTATAAAGTACTCCAGTCTCTCAATCCCGTCTTACCAGTTTGTGGTCTTGGATGGAACAAAGGAAAGGCCTTGGGAAGCCTGTGAGTGGAAGCGGAGGATAAGGTTTTAATCCAAGGATTTGAGAAAAGTGACATTCTCACTTTCGACATAGAAGGGAACAAGAAATGAAGCCTGAGGTTTCAGGCCCTAAGGGCTACATTTAATGTAGCTTTTGTGCCAGTGTTGCGCGCAAAAAAGCAAAGAGTTTAGAAAGAGAAGCTTATCGAGAGTGAGAGAGAGAGATAGATCCTTGAAGCTTCATGTTAGCATTAATTGTGAGAAGTTGTACCCCCTTACCGGCCAGAAGTTGAAATAAAAGTAGTCTTAAATGCAACCAAGACAAGTAGTTTGAGGCTAGTCATTTCCTCGGCCGCTGAAGAAATCACAGCATATGAACGGAAGAAATAGAGCAAATGGTGTTCCCGTGAGTCTTCTCCATAGCCACATAACTGCCCATTTATGTCTACTTGTAAAACCAGAAAGCTTGAGCTCATCACGACGTGATCAAATACGGAGAAGTCGACTTAATGGTTCACAGAAGAGAGAGAGAGAGAGAGAGAGAGAGAGAGAGCGTGGAATAAAACAATAGAATTTATTCCTACCTTCCACTCAATTCTTCTCGCAGGATCACAAACCAAATTCTCCGGCAGTACCCATCCCTTTCCCACTCGCTATCAATTTTATTACCTTTCAAAATTTTATATAAAGAAAATGATGTGTAGAAATGGAGCCCCGGCGAAGTAAGTCATCCCCATTCCCCTCCACAGGCGAACGCAGAAGCACCAAATAACAAAGCAACAAAAACGCAATGCATGGCAGCCACGTTTCAAACTTCTTCACAGAATCTGGCTCTCGTGGAGCGCTACTCTTTGTGATTCTAATGAGAGAGAGAGAGAGAGAGTTACATACAATGGATTAAACACAAGCGACAAATTAATTAATACAACCCCAAAGTGGAAGAAGAGGGACGGGAGAGCAGCCGAAGAAATTTAACAAACACCAAGGAATCAAACAGTGATTTACCCCCACTCCCACTTCCCCATCCACAAGTTTCTATAATATAACAACCAACTCAATGAGCAATGGCCCATACATCTCCCTCTCTACCCAGCATAAAAAGTAATTAAGCTACCGCACCAACTAAAAAACCTGAAATAATCCGTAAGAAGCAAAAACAAAAGCTACCCCTAGATAACCAGCAGCCCACACAAATGAAGAAAGAGGAGGATCTCATGGTTTCTTACCAAGGGTGTGCTTGTTATTGTGCATCCAAACCTTAAGAACGTGGCGCTTCACCGATGTTTCGTTACAGAACTGCTGTACTGCAGCTTCGTCGTGCTTCTGAAGCCGCCACCCCACCGCTTCAGCGAATGCCAGCATCTTATCCTTCTGCTCCTGCGTGAACTTGGTGCGAAATCGCTTCTTACCAGACGAGGAAGACGGCCCTGCGGCCGCGCCGCCGAAGCCGAAACTCATTGGATTTGAGACGTCCTCCAGCTCCTCTCTGCTATGCCCTCCACCTGAGGTCGACGGCAGCGCGAGTGGTACCGGTCGGTGGTGATGATGCGCGGCTGCTGCTGCCGCGGCAGCCGCCGCGTACTGATGTTGGTGATGGTGGTGAAGATAGCCTGCCGGCGTACGATAGTAAGGGGAGAATGGAGAGTGAAACCCTGCCGCCGCGGCCGCCGCAGCGGCCGAAGATCCCGGAGAGGGTTCCCCTCCTCCCTCGACTTCCTTGCGGTGGAAATTACGGTGGCAGCTACAGGCGGCGCAGCGGAGCGCGTCGAGGGAGCCTTCTTCCCCTGCCGGCAAAAACTCGCCGCAGCCGTCAACCGCGTGGCCGCCGATGCTCACCGCGTGGTTCTTCAAACACTCGCGGTAACGAACGCCAGCTGTCGGTTTACGGTTACTCAACCCACCGCCGGGATCCGAAACTCCAGCTGCGCCCGCTCCGGTTACAGTGGGTTTCTCCCGGCCGGAATTACCCAACCCGGGTTCGTAGTTGGAGAGCCCCATCTCCTCCTCGGCTTCATCATGGTCGTCGAAATCCATGGCGACCGAGGGGGGGAGAGAGGAAGATAAGGGAAAGCTACAGAGAGTGGACAACAAAAATTCACTCCTTTTTTTTAATTTTTACTAGACTCAGCTCCGGAGATCGCTTTGGCGAATTGGCGATCCCCAGAGCTTCTCGGACAAAAAACTACTGCTATCCTTCTCCGCTTTACCATCTAATCCCGGTTTCTTAACCCGTTCCCAATCTACTCAATCCCACTATTTTTTGTATTTTAGTATTACTACTTATTAAATTCTATATACATTAAAAAAAATATCTTACTATGATAAAAAAAAAATATTTACGTAGGGCATGCTATTATGTTAGATTGCGCGGCATAATATATATCGTTTCGAGGCACTTTTTCTCAATTTAATCATATAGATATGCTTATTTAAGTATTACCTTTTACTATTTTTCTGCTCCTCTGATGTCAATAGGGCAATGCTTTTTTTATATAACCTATTTTCATATGATATTTAATGTTTGAATTAGTGATGCATGACAGGAATGTCGAATAAGATAATATGATAGGCAGTTTTTATATTGCTTTATAAAATAATTTATAATGATATACGTCGACCCTTTTTATGCCAATTTGAACAACATAACGTAATGCATTCTCTCTAATAAAATAAGCTTATTTTATGATGTTTTGCCTCCACAACATTTCTATTTTTACCTAAAAATAACATATACATAGACACTTAGTAGAGAGCATAAACCTTCTAGACAATAAAAAATCGAACATGTAATTATTTTGCAAAGCAAGTAAAGCAACATGCATAATCATGCATCAATTACATGCAACTTCATCATTAAATAAATATAAAGAAAATAACTAGTCATATATCGACATATCATCACAAGTCATATGAATCAATGAAATTTTTGCTACGACATGTGCTTGAATTTTCAATCATAATCATAAATATCTTTGATGCTAGCATATAAATTATCATATAATTATTTCACATTCATGATCCCTTTCACATTTTTTTGGAGCAAGAATGAAGATTAAGTGAGTGGCTCATTCAATCTTACTAAATCATCTCAATTTGTTAGCAATCTTTTCAAGCTAGTTCATTCGATTTGTGCAAATGTAAAGTAATTTAAGATGTCAAGTAATGGCTAATTCATGAGCCTTCTAATGGATAAATGTTTCAAACCAAATTATACTTAGACTTGCTTCCATATTAAAAAGTCATAAATCAAAATTAAACCGAACAATCAAAACCTATACATACAAAGAATACTTCATTGTGTCGAACTGCAGCCCTTGGATAATTTGTAGTAAGATAATGCCTTTGAGTTCTTATTAGTCATATCCAATACATCTATGATGTATGTTGTCCATATTTGTAGCGAAGATTTCTATCCAATCCTAGATGAATCCCCATATAATAACAAGGAAAATCATGTTAGTTAATCTTATTATTCTTCAATAACAACTACTCAATTGTTATTTCATTACCACATAGATGAGTCTCAGGATTAGTGATAGCTTTTCCTAAGCAATATCTTCTTAAATTTAGCACATTATTAGTATCATATAATAATTTATCAATTTTTCCCTACTGAATTACACTGCTCATCTTCACCATTTTTATCCAATGTGGTTAATTTTCATACCTTAATATAATTTATACATTAAATTACTTACGAAAAAGGGAGACTTTTATTTAAAACCTCTTAAAATATAAATGAAAAAATAAATTTTAAAAAAACTGAGAGAATGATGATTCTGAAATAGAGTTCATTTATTATGTTAAATTTTACCTATAATAGATTTTCTCCTTATTAATGGTTTCTTAAACTAAATTTAATAATTTTATTTATAAATTGAATAGGTTGATAAATATGATTCACCCTTCCTAAATATAAATTTATTTTTTTAACATTTTTTGAACAAAAAATTAATCATTCACTACAAAGACTCCATTAGTAACCGTTTTGTTACTACTCCTTAAAATAATTTTTTAGTAAAAAATTATTAAATTAAAACTTTGTACAAAATAGCCGTTTTAAAAAGCAATAAAAAATTGTCTAAAAAAAAAATCTAAATTGTAGCTATTTCCTGAACTCCATATATAGCAATCATAATAATGTTTCTTTCAATCATTACATGCATTTTAGTTCTATTTATGTACAGTTGCATGAATTTGTTGATTTGAAATGAATTAATGAGAATAAATATTGATTATAAAGAATTTTAAACAAATTTATTTTGAATTTTTGGAAGTCTCTAATAGAAAAAAAGACTATGAATGACAACGTTCAAGAACATAGGACTGGGAATAGGGATTACATGAGCCACGTCGAGCTCAAGATTCCGATGGACCACCACTTAGTCGAACATCCTTCACCCGTCGGAGACTGATCACCACCGGTTTGGGTTAACCGGATACAGAATCTCCTCCACCATATGTAACGAACAGGATACAGAAAAATGGTTCTCGACCTCCGTCAGAAAAAACAGTAGTAAAATTCATCCAAAACCTCCTTTATCGATCATCCCTAGTGCCTTTATAACAGCAACCGGGAAAAGAATCAAGAATACAATTCAAATGTAGCTATATAACTGGAAACACTAAAAGCTATAGAGAAAACAAAGTAAAACAATAGAAACAAACATAAACTGTATCAGGCGAAGAAGAAGACACTCTGGTGTCATTCTTCCGGGGTAGGAGGATCATCTAATTCATAGTGTGGCGTTAAGTCGGCGACGTTGAAGGTAGCGGAGATCTGGTAATCGCCAGGGATCAATTTGATACGCTTTATTATTAATCTTTTTAATCACGCGAAAAGGGCCATCAGCCTTGTGCTTTAGCTTAGAAAAAGCTCCTGGAGGATATCTTTCTTTTCGTAGCCGAATCCATACAAGATTCCCCTCTTTAAACTCCACAGGTCGTCGAGACTTATTAGCTTGTCGCTGACATTTGTGATTGTGTTTTGCTATCGTGTCTCGAACCTGTTGATGCAATTGTTGAATTTCTACACTTTGTAGTTCAGCATCAACGCAAAAGGCAGCCTTCTGTACCATGGGGACTAGTTCCAGCGGAGTAACTAGATTATACCCATAAGCAACTTCGAACGAAGTTCTCTTGGTGGCTTGATTAACAGACCGATTAAATGCAAATTCAATCTGAGCTAAGATAAGGTTCCACTGTTTGATGTTTTTTTCCAACAAAACAACGTAGAAGATTGCCTAAACTCCGGCTCACAGTTTCAGTTTGGCCATCAGTTTGGGGATGGGCTGCTGAGCTAAACTACAGTCGTGTGCCAAATTTTCCCCAAAGCGTCCTCCAAAAGTGACTTAAGAACTTGACATCTCTATCGGTGGTAGTTGTTTTTGGTATTCCATGGAGACGGACGATCTCCTTAAAGAACAAATCTGCAACGTGTGTGGCATCCAACGTCTTATGGCAGGGGACAAAATGGATAATCTTGGAGAAACGATCTACCACCACCATTATAGAGTCTTTGTTCCTCTGCGTACGGGGCAGCCCAACGATGAAATCTAGGCTGATGTCGACCCACGGGGAGCTAGGCACGGGAAGGGGAGTATACATACCTGCATTTGTGTTGGAAGTCTTTGCCCTTTTACAGGTATTGCAACTTCTCACAAACTTTCCCACATGTTTCTGAAGCGATGGCCAGTAGAAATTTTCACCCAGTAACGCTTCAGTCTTCTGTCGTCCAAAATGACCTGCCAGGCCTCCTTCATGGCTTTCTAAAATGAGTATCAGGCAAAGAGAACAGTTTGGAACACACGGGCGCTGTTTAAAAAAAAGGTGTCCATCTGTAATGTGAAATAACTTGAATGGACCTTGTAGGCAATGTTTCCATATGTCCCCAAAGTCTGCATCTTCAGCATATAAATCCCGAATGACTTCAAAGCCAACTACCTTATTTTGCAGAGTTTGTAGACGGAAATGACGTCTGCTAAGTGCGTCCACCACCTGATTGCTATGCCCAGCCTTGTGTTTCAGAACATAATGGAATGCTGACAAAAACTCAGACCACTTAGCGTGCCTGGCCTTGAGTTTCTTCTGATGACTTAGGAAACGAAGAGCTTCATGGTCTGAGAAAAGCACGAATTTGCCGGATAGTAAATAGTGACTCCAATGTTGTAAGGCCCGAACAATTGCGTAGAACTCCTTGTCATATGTAGAGTACTTACGCCTGGCATCGCTCAATTTTTTACTAAAATAAGCTACCGGATGACCACCTTGAGTTAGGATTGCGCCAATGCCAACATTCGATGCATCACACTCGACCTCAAAGGCTTGGTGGAAGTCAGACAATGCTAATGTGAGATCTCGTTCCCTTACTGTTCCTCTCTGAATTGGATTTTCCTCCCAGGATCGGCCAGGACGATGTTGAGATCGTCCAGGCCGATTAGTGCAATGAAAACAGCTAATTTTTGGAGTGCTTTCTGGAGTGTTTTCTGGACAGGATCGTCCAGGACGATGTTGAGATCGTCCAGGCCGATCTGTACTGTTCACAATTTCGTCCTGAGCATAGCCCTGTGAACGGTCCAGAATGATCAAAATTGGTCTGATCGTCCTGGGACGATCGGGCGATCGGCTAGGCCGATCTGAATTCTATAAAGCTGAAATCAGTCGTATTGAGGAGGGAGAAAATCATTTTTATAAAATCAGATATTTTGAGGAGAGAGAAAGAGAAAGGAAAAAAGAAGAAAAGTTGTATTTTGGAGACCGCGGAGCGCTTTTCGTCCGACGCCGCTGTTGGGAAAAGTGAAGATCTCGTGGTAAGGACTCCGAATCCTGTTTCTGTTTTCAGAGATGTTGTGTTTTGACCGAGTTGTGCACTGTTTTGTGTTTTCGTAGTCGAATTTTGGACATGATTTTGATTTGACACAACTTTCACCGCACAACTTTTAGTATGTTATAGATATGACTATTGTACACGATTTGAGTATTTTCTACGAAGATTTTACCGGTCGGAATTGATTCTACGCGATTTTAATTGAATAGAAAAATATCAGGACTTGCTTTGATTTGGATTCTATAGAATAATAGTCTTGTATTGATGTTGTGGTTATTCTATTGTAATTTGGAGAAAGTTGGAAATTGTGGTTTTTGCAGGATTTTTGTGTAAATTTGATAGACCGCCGTTACTCTGCCCGATTTTCGTACGATTTCTTATTTGTCTAAAATTGAAAGATTGAATTGATATGTGCATGATTATTGATATGATTATTCTAGATTGCTTTAATATGGATTATTGAATTGATAATTGATTGATTCTTGAATTGATTATTGAATTAACTATTGATACTGAAATACAAGTGGAACCTCGTTGAACATTGGTTGAAGATTGATAGACCTGTACAGGATGGTGGGCCGACGGGCTTTCCTTTAAACATTGATTATTGATATATTGATGGGAGTCATAAGGAGTTTATTGATATGCCGACGGGCGAAAAGAGTGACGACTCTTATTGATAGAACCAATGTATATGGATATCTACAACAGTAATATGAATTCTACAACATCAACATAGCCAGTTGTTTGTACTTGTTCAGTATTATAGTATTGAAATGCATGTTTACTGTATTGACTTATGAATCTATTGTTTTATCGAATTCTGCTTTATTGATTTGATCGGATTTACTGTATCGTACGATTTTATTGATTTCATCGATTGATTACTGAGCATTGATACTACTGAGCATGGTTATGGACATTGTATAGATTTATTGACTACTGCCTATAGATTCATTGATATTGCTGCCTATAGATTTTATAGATTCGCTGTTGCTACTATTTCTGCACCGTATTGACTGCTGCATGGATTCATTGTTTCGTATTGTTTTCCTCGGTTGATTTCATTGATTAGATCGTATTGATTAGACCGCATCGATTTGATTGACGGATATTGATTGATTGAGTTGATTTATCGATTTGCCTGCCGCTGCATTGACTGGTTTTATTGACTATTGATTTCCGGATTGCATTGACTCATTGACCATTGACTGATAAGGATTTGATTGACTGACATGCATATTGATAGCATCGCCGTGCTTTAATTTCCGTTATAGGTATTACGTGACCTGCTGGGCTTTGTAAAGCTCATTATATGTGGTTAATATTTTCAGGTCAGGGCTTGGGAGCAGGAGATAAGAATTGATCCAGATCTTCAGGTTTTGTTCTTTTGGTCGATTAGGATTCTTTTGTACTCAGGACAGAATAGATTTCTTTACTTGTATTGATAGTATAGTTCTTGAGTGTAGTACCTGATGTTTTGGAGATATGAATCGACTTGTATATTAATGTTTTAAATTTTATAGATGTTTGATAGATTGTTAATTGAAGGTTTTAGAAACTCTGGTAAATTGTTTGAGAAATTGATTGACATTCTTTCCAAGTTAGATCTTGGGGCATCACAGCTAATGTTGGGGTCAAGGATAACTGCTGCTTCAAAGCATCAAAGCTCACATGTGCGTCCGGGTTCCATTCAAACTGGTTAGCTCTGAGAATTTCTGTCATTGGAGCAGCAATTGTGCTAAAATTCCTAATGAATCTTCTGTAGAAAGATGCCAATCCGTGAAAAAGACGGATGTCCGTGAACGACTGAGGAACAGGCAAAAAAATTGACTGCCTCAACTTTAGACAGATCCACCTTCAATCCTTCGGCAGAGAGTTGGTAGCCTAAAAATAAAAATTGTAGAACAGCAAATTGACATTTCTCCACATTGACAAACAACTGTTGCTCCCGGAAGAATTCAAGGACACGCCGAAGGTGGATGCGATGCTCCTGAAGATCAGAACTATACACAAGAACATCATCAAAGTATGCAATTACAATTTTAAACAGAAATGGTTGCATGATATGATTCATTAAACGCATGAACGTGCTCGGTGCGTTGGTTAAGGCAAACGGCATGACCAACCACTCGTATAGTCCCTCATGTGTCTTAAACGCAGTTTTTCACTCGTCGCCCGGCCTCATCCGTATTTGGTGGTAACCACTGAGTAAATCCAACTTGGAGAAGATGGTAGCACTTTGTAGTTTATCAAAGATGTCATCTATGTGAGGGATAGGAAATATGTATTTGATCGTAATTTTATTTACAGCCCGGCTGTCTATATACATTCTATAAGTTCCATCTCGTTTAGGAACCAATAAAGCAGGCACAGCGCAAGGGCTGACACTATGCCTTACAAATCCCTTGCTTAACAATTCCTCTACTTGTCGTTTGAATTCAGCTTGCTCATCAGGATGAAGTCTGTAGGCAGGGCGATTTGGAATGATAGAACCAGGAACAAATTCAACAGCATGTTGAATCTGCCTTTCCGGAGGTAATCTGGACGGTAGAACACGGGACAGGACGTCTGGATAATCGTCCAGGATGTCTTGAACAACTATTGACTCGCTGGACTGAGCTTCATTGGCAACTAGTACCAACAATACTAACCCAATTCTAGCCTCCCTGAAAGCTTTCAGGAATAAGAATCGAGTTAATAGTTGCGGATTTGATTTATCCATCGGAGCTTCTTGGAGTGAAACTAATACAATATGCTGGTTGTGATGCTTGAACGAATAGGTATTTGATTCTCCATCATGAATAGTTTTCTTATCAAACTGCCAAGAGCGGCCTAACAGAAGATGGCAAGCGTCCATAGGTACTACATCACACCACACCTGTTCTGCATAGGTACCAATGGAGAAATTCACTAGACAGCGCTTTGATACCCGGACTTTGTTCTCTTTTTTGATCCAAGATAATGCATAAGGTTTGGGGTGGTCGACTGTGGGCAACTCAAGCTTGCTGGCCATGGTTGTGGACACCACATTCTCACAACTACCACTGTCAATGATCAACTGACAGACCTTCCCCCCAACTGTGCACCTGGTTTGAAAAATACTATGACGCTGACCAGAATTCCCCTTCTGGGAATTGAGCAGTCTTCTAAGAACAAGCAAACTCCCCTCATCTGTTGGGATCACGATGGGCTCTGTCATCAGGTTGTTCTCCGAGTCAGGCTCCGTCATCACTTCCTGCTCGGTATCAGCTTTTTCCATCAAGGTAACAATCCTACGATTTGGGCACCCGGAGGCAATGTGGCCAAATCCTTGGCACTTGAAGCACTTTCTTGGAGGTACTCCATTAGTTCCCTGTATTTTCGATGCTCCAGTAGAAGATCTAGTTGCTTCCATGTTCCAAGGGGTCATCCCGTAGTCTTTCCCTCAGCTTTCTTGAATTGACTTCGATCAGTCCCTTCTTCTTGAACATGAGTTTTACCTCGAGTCCACCTGTTGGACTGTTGCTGTTTTCAGGCCTGTCAACATTTGACACGACCCGAAAATACGACCCGAACCCGACCCGAGAAATTCGGGTTAGGGTCAACCCGAACCCGAAACGGGTCGGGTTCGGGTTCTGATTTTTGACCCGTATGGCATTTCGGGTCGGGTTCGGGTCAACCCGGGTAACCCGAAAATGACCCGTTTGACCCGTTTTCTTATTTATTCATTTAACATTTTTAATTTTAAGATTTAAGTGGCCATCCCGACTCCCGAGCCGTCGAGCGAGACTGCGAGCGTTCGTCTCTCTTCGAGCGAGAAAACCCTAAGCTCTTTGCGCCTCTGCGGTCGATTTCGCTGAGATCTCCTCCTCTGCGCCTCTGCGGTTCTTTCATTCTTCCGTTCTTTGTCAATCGTTAATCGTCATCGACTCATCGGCTCATAAGCTCGTTGGTTTGATTTTTTTTTGTTAACTTGCTTTCGGTTATCTTTGAAGTTTGAAGTCAAGCAATGAGTGTTGCAAATTTTTATAATTTTTTGTTACGGAAGCATTGATTTTTTTTAGTTATTTGCTTCTTCGATTCTTCCTTCCATTTTGAAGTTGCTGTGGCAGTGTTGCGTTGAAATACCGATTAGGGTTTCCCTTTTACTCCTTTAGCTGTTTAGTTTTTTACGAATTTTTATCTGAAGATGCAGTTAATTAGTTTATTATGAAATCATAAAGACATAAACAGATTTTTTGTTGAGAACTTGAGATTCGGTTTAGGGTTTATTGAAAAATGATGTTCCGACTGTTTGTGCTTTAGCTTTTTTTGGACTTTGATTATCTGTTATGGCAAATTAAAATTGGCATTATCTATTAGCAGTTGGCTTGATTTTTTGTTAGCATTTGGTTGCTGGCTTGCTGCCTGTATCCTGTACTCCTGTGGGTTGTCGGCCTTAGTGGCTGTTAATCTGTTATTGGCCTTGTGACTTGTGAGTTGTGGCTGTGATTCACTGATTCTGTGTAGTATGTATGAGTGTATCAGTGATAACTGATAAGTGGCTCAGTGTATTGAATTTGACTTATTGACTATATGTCTATATGCAATTACAACTTACTGAAAATTTTATTCAGTGTATGAGTGTATCAGTGATATTTTTTTAAGGTAAATTATCATTTTTCATTTGTATAATTTGATATAATTTTTGCAATAGATGGAGGATTCAAACACACTTCCTGAAAATTATATTCAACAAAATGATGAAGTTCGCATTGAAGACAATGTGGTAGAGGGATTAGATGCATCTGATGATGCATGTGATGATGGTTCAGTCGTCATTAAGAAGCGTAGAAGGATGACTTCCAAGGTTTGGGTCATTTTGAGATGTTACCTAATCCTACAAATGGTAAACAAAGGTGTAAATGCAAAAGATGTGGTGCTCAATATTTATGTGATAGTAAAAATGGCACTGGTAACTTAAGGAGACACTTGCAAAATTGCAAGAAAAGAGATTTACGTGATATAGGATAACTCATATTGCAAACTGGTTCTAGTGCATCCATATCTATGATTGATCAAAAGTTTGACAATGCTGAATTTCGTGATTTATTTACTGCTTGCATAATTATGCATGACTTGCCCTTCCAATGTGTTGAATGGATGGGTGTTCGATCACTTATGACATATCTTCGTCGGAGTGTTCAAATGTTTTCTAGGAATACAGCAAGGAATGATTGCAAGAAATTATTCACTAAAGAGGTTTGTAATATCCGATCAAACTTAAGTAAGTGCACTAGCAGAGTTTCTGTTACATCTGATTTGTGGACATCTATAAACACTGATGGCTTTATTTGTTTGACCGTGCATTATATTGACAATGAATGGCATTTACACAAAAATATAATTAGTTTTTCTTTTATGCCACCACCACATGATGGGATAGCACTATGTGAGAAATTGCAGTCTCTTTTTCTTGAATGGAAAATTGAATCTAAACTTTTCAGTGTTACCTTAGACAACGCTTCCGCAAACAATGTATGTGTTGACTACTTGAGAAATCAGTTGAATTTGAGAAGAGCTTTGCTATGTGAAGGTCAGTTTTTTCATATTAGATGCACAGCTCATATTTTAATCTTATTGTTCAAGAGGGAATGAAGGAGATTGATGTTTTAATCTCAAAAATCAGAGAGAGCATAAAATATGTTAAGGGATCTCAAGCTAGGAAACAGAAATTTTTAGATTGTGTTAAACAGAGTTGCTTGGAATCGAAAAGAGGCTTACGGCAAGATGTTCCTACAAGATGGAACTCCACTTTCATAATGTTAGAAAGTGCTCTATATTACCGCAGGGCTTTCCAACAATTAGAGTTGGGTGATTCCAACTTCAAAACATGTCCTGTAAATTCAGAATGGGAAAGAGTTGAGAAAATTTCAACATTCTTGAAACCTTTTTATGATATAACGAAGATTTATCTCTGGAACGAAGTATCCAACAGCAAATTTATATTTTCCATGCATATCTACAGCTTATGCTACATTGAAACATGAATTGATAGAGGGCCCTGATTATATAAAACAAATGTGTAGAAGGATGATTACAAAATTTGAAAAGTATTGGCATGATTTTAGTGTCATTCTTGCAATAGCAGTTATTCTTGATCCGAGATATAAATTTGCATTTGTAGAATGGTGCTACAAGAGGTTATATGTGGGTGATTATGTGTTTGAGGTTAAGAAGGTGAAAGACAGTTTGTTTTCATTATTCTCAAATTATGCAAGCATTAATGTCAATGTTCCGGCAAATGTAAGTGAACGACGAAATTCTGAATGCACAAATTCTTCTTCAACTGTGATAAATTCTCAATTTCTACAGGTATTACTTTTTTTACTTATCAATGTGTGATTCACCAATTCGTTTGAGGCTTAACTTGCACCAATGCTCAGTTCTTACTTTTCAAAACAGGATTTTGATTCTTTTGAGGAGGAGGTAGAAATGCCCAAAAAATCCGAATTGGAGATGTATCTTGATGAACCAAAAATAGATAGAAAAATTGAGCTAGATATCTTACATTTTTGGAAAGCCAACCAATATAGATTTCCTGAGGTTTCTGCAATGGCACGTGATGTTTTGTGTATTCCCATATCAACTGTTGCCTCTGAAAGTGCTTTTAGTAATAGTGGGCAAATCCTCGATCAATATCGGAGTGCACTAAAACATGATATTGTTGAGGCTTTGGTCTGTGCCAAGGATTGGCTATACGGAGATAAGGGTGCAGTTTTCCTAAACTTTTACTTATAAAATTGCACTTTCTTTAGTAATTAACAGCTTAATTATTAAAAACATATTATTATTTGTTGGTTTGTTGCAGTTATACATGATCCTGAACTTGAAGCTGTGACTGAAGATGTCCTTACTTTAACAGTAAATTAACTTGAGACAAATGCTGCTGAAAGTTCTGGAATATGAAAAATTTATTTGGTTGACTGGTACTTTGGTTTAATGTTGAACTTGAAACTTGAAAGACAGTTATTTCTTTAATGCTGTATTTCTATAAGTGTGTTTGGTATTTTGGTTTCGGGATACTGGATACATGCTGCTCAGCTGCTGTACTGCTGTTACTGCTGTGTTTATTCCTGTTAAAAATTTATTTGGTTGTGCAGTTGTGCTATTGCTAATTTCAGTAATTTGCTATATGCCTATATACATTTGCCATTTCTGTACACGATCCAGATTCCAGAACATTAGCATTTCGCCATTTTGGCTGGCCGGCTGGCTAACCTGTTGGCTGTTGTGATTTTTCGGGCTGTTTTGCACTTTTGCTGAACTTTAAGTCTTTAATATTCTGACTTATGAGCTGTTCAGTTTATTGCTGGTTCTTTCTGATATTTTGTTGTTGTTTTGAAGTGATGATGTGATGATGATCAACCTTCTCAAATTATAGTGGGAATAATTTCAGAAAAATGCTATTACAACCAGGATTTACATTTGTAATTTTGTATTCAAATCAAATGAGTAGATACTACATAAATAAATGAATAGATACTAACTTAATGCAAAATACAATTTGTCTCCTTGGATGGTAATATGCTAATGTTGATTGAACATACACCTCATAAGGTGATTAAAGATTTGGAAGGTTTAATCTGAGCAATGAGCATCATATATAACTTATTTATTTCGCAGAATACAGTTCTTCCTTGTTCTGCGAATACTGAATACAGGTCGTCGGGGTCGTTTGCCTGAAGACTTGAAGTTGAGCAAGGGAAAAGTGACGACGCAGACATTTTGTTGATTTCTAATTTGTAAATGATAATTATTATATGTAATTTTTTTTGTTAAAGATATGTATTATGTAATATTTTTGTAATTTATTGATTTGTATTTTGTAAATTTTAAATGATATGTTTTGTTGTACATTTTAAAGTTTTGTTTAACAATTAATTGAAGGGTTAAGGGTACATATTTTTATTTCTGATTAAATACAAAAACCCAAAATTTTAATTTATCGGGTCAAACGGGTCGGGTCGGGTTGACCCGGACCCGAAGCGGGTCGGGTTCGGGTCCAGCAAAATGACCCGTTTCTAAAAACGGGTCGGGTTCGGGTTGACCCGTATGAACCCGGGTCAGTTTCGGGTTGAACCCGAACCCGACCCGTGACCCGATTTTGACAGACCTAGCTGTTTTTCCACCTTAAAGGCCAGATCAAAAACGTCTTGTAGCGTCCAATATGGTTGCAACTGGACCACATAGTCAATCGATGGCTGCAATCCCTCCAAGAACCGGGCAATGATATTCTCTTCGGGTCCAACTCACACTGGAGGGACAACTGTTCAAACTCAGCAATGTACTTTTCAACAGTGAGTTGATTTTGTTGTAAGCGGTGGAGTTTCAAGAACAAGTCCTGACGATATCTTTCTGGCAAGTACTTGCGCTTAAGTTCTTTCTTCATATTTACCCATGTCGTAATCTTGCTTTTTCCTTCCCGGTCTCGATTCCGTTTCAAGTTTTCCCACCACAGAGACGCATTTTTCCCACCACAGAGACGCATTTTTCTTCAATTTGATGGCAACAAGCTTAACAACGCAATCAGGAGAAATTTCTTTAAAATCAACAATTCTGTCTATGGTGTGTAACCAATTCACAAACTCATCCGGATCCAATCTACCATCGAATTCGGGTAACTCCACCGTCATCACGTAGACGCCTCACGCGACTCGGCATGCGACTCGGCACGGTCCGTCTTTCCTCATCTTCGCTATGAAGATCTTGATGAAACGGGTTGACCTCCTCTTCTTCCTCTGGTACGTCTTCCGTTTCTTGAGGTTCAAATCTTGCAAGTCGTTGCTGAAGTTGCTGGATTTCCCTTTAAATATCCTCGATGATTACATCTCTTGTTGGTCGGTGTGGGTTCCTCCGAGGCGGCATCTTTGTCGGCTCTGATACCAAATGACACCGTTCAAGAACAGAGGACTGAGAACAGGGATTACCTGAGCTGCGTCGAGCTCAAGATTCCGATGGACCACCACTTAGTTGAATGTCCTTCACCCGTCGGAGACTAATCACCACCGGTTTGGGTTAACCGGATAGAGAATCTCCTCCACCATCTATAACGAACAGGATACATAAAAATGGTTCTCGATCTCCGTCAGACAAAAAAGGAGTAAAATTCATCCAAAACCTCCTTTATCGATCATCCCTAATGCCTTTATAACATCAACCGGGAAAAGAATCAAGAATACAATTCAAATGTAGCTATATAACTGGCAACACTAAAAGCTATAGAGAAAACAAAGTAAAACAAGAAAAAACAAACATAAACTGTACCAGGCGAAGCAGAAGACACTCCGGTGTCAATGAAAGGTTGAGGGATTGTTATGGATAATTTTTTAGTTATTTTGTTTTTCAAATTATAATCATAATTTTATTTAATTGCTATTTGCTCACAATTTTTTCAAAATTTTTTTTGAAAAAAGAACGTTATTTACTACAGTCATAACAAAGAAGTTATTTTCTACACAATAATCTTATAATCAACTTTATAAAATGCTATAGCCACTCAGAATAAGCCCTAATAAACATATCTTAAATGATAATTTTAAATAAATAAACTTTTTTACATTATTTTTAATTTAAATTAAACCTGAAATATACCATATTTAATGAGAAAATTAGTTAAAATGGTAGTTCCAGATTAATCTTGAGTCAACGTGCTAATTTGGTTGACTCAGTAGAAATCACATATGACTTTTAGTTTTAATCAATAAATATTTGCGACTTTATGTAGAGGTAAACGCAGACACCTTTGACTAATGTTGGTACCCGGCAAGTCGGCATTCGGCATCGGGCATTCCCACCGCAAGTGCCGCGTTTGAAATTGAAACACTACGGAGCTGACCGTGGCCCATCCGTTAGCTAAGAATATTATAATTTCAAATATATATATATATATATATATAGGGTGTCAATTTCGGGTCATAGGTCGGGTTCGGGTCACATTCATAACTGATCCAGGTTCAATCGGGTCGATCCTAACCCGACCCGGGTAAGCAAACGGGACGAAAACTCAAACCCAAACCCGACATCGGACACGAGCTCGGGTGGACGCGGGGCGCGCGGCATGTGTGCGGATGCGAGCGAGCACGCGGGCAGGGCGGGTGCGCGTCACTACGTGGCGGGTTTGCGGCGAGCACGAGGGCAGGGCGCATGCGTGCGGGTAGGGCGGGGGTGTCACGACCCGACCCGACGGGGACGGATCCCGCCCGAGCCGGATCGCGACGAGAGACTTCTATATCCAGGATCTGGCTTTGGATTAGGTTACTGAACTGATCTTCCAAATTCTTAACTCAACAGAAAAACACAGAACAACAGAGCTACTAAAACATCAAATGCAGCGGAACAAAACATCTATCTTTTCATTTCCTCAAAATAATCATCTACAGAACAGTGCATGGCTTTCGACAGAAAGAAAGACAGAACAGAAAAGCCATGACTGTACAAAAAAAAAATTAAAAGTACAAAAGTACCTAATCGGATCAGACTCTGAAACTAATCCTGGACCTCCTTGCCCTTCCCAGAACCTGAAAACCACCAGAAAGCAAGGGTGAGCTCAACAGCTCAGCAAAGCAACAAACCACCAATCTAAATTCTCAGAAACCAAAACCAAACTCATCAGACAGAAATCAGATCAGAAATCAGAACAGAATCGGAAATCAGAACTTATACGGATAGATATCAAATCAGAATCGGAATCGTACAGATCATATCAGAACAAATCAACAGAGTCAGAATCAGAATTCAGAAATCAGAATCGTACGGAGCATATCATATCGGAATTACAATTTCGTACAGAACAGAACAGATACAGAAAACAAAACAGATACACATAGCTAAATGCCCTGACACTGACGGAATCTCTACGGATTCCGGCCCCTTATGCCTCCCTTCCCAGACACTGACTGAATCTCATAGGATCCAGGCCCCTTATGTCTCCCTTTGTGCTCACGGCACCAAAACAGATGTGCTTATAGCACCAGAACAGAATTCATCGGATCCGGAACGAAACAGATATTAAAATGTATATTGAGCTCATTTCAGAATTTCCCGTTTCACTAACTGAATCTCATAGGATTCAGGCCCCTTATAACTCCCTTTTTATAGCTTATTCACATAGCATTTCAATTCAGAAGAAATTCGAACATTTCAGAAATTACCCAAAAAATTGGGCAGCACAACGGCAGTATACAGAATTTACACAAAATTTCCTGCAAAGAAAATTTACCGAATTCGCACAGAATATAGATAATCACATTCCAAAACATTTATTCTACTGCACAGAGAATTTACGATTTCACAGAAAATTCCGGTCGACTAAAAACACAGTCGAATCAAAAACACCCGGACGAAAATCTTCAAAATATAGTCAAAACGTGCACACCCGGCACGGCAACGATATACCAAAACTTACGCGGTAAAAACTGAACTAATCGAAAGATACGGACGAAAAACCGTAACGAAAACGAGATCCGGACAGAAAAATACCGCCAACCGCGACGGAACTGAAAATTGAGAAAGACGGAATGTGCCTTACCTCGAGCACAGCAAATTCCTCAACAGTCACTTCGATCGAAAACGGCTCCGCGTCTTCCCGAAATCAACTTTTCCAATTTTCTCTTTTTCTCTCTCCTCAGACGAAAAATCAGATATTTTTATAAAAAACTTTTTCTCTCTCTTCAAATGAGCTGATTTGCCTTAAATTCTCTTCAGATCGGCCTGGCCGATCGTCCAGATCGGCCTGGACGATCAGACCAAAATCCCATCGTCCAGGGACGATTTTTCAGGACGATGTTTACTATTCATAGGCGATAAAAACCTCTACTCACTGACTTGTGCCATCCACAGATCGTCCCGGGACGATACCTCGATCGGCCTGGACGATCCCTACAGGAAAACACTTAGAGCAAATTCTGGGCAAAACTGGAGCTGAAAATACACTGATCGTCCCAGGACGATCCCAGATCGTCCTGGACGATACTGGAGCAGTTTGAAATATTACAATCTCCCCAACTCAGAAAAATGTCGTCCTCGACATTATCCAATCCAAACGCAGTCAAAACAAGTACGGGTACGACCGTCTCATATCAGACTCCTTTTCCCACGTTGCTTCCCGTACAGTCCGGTGCTTCCACTGGACTTTAACCATCGGAATCTCTTTATTTCTTAACTTGCGGACGTCGTACGCTAAAATCAATTCTGGCTCTTCCTTGTACGCCAGATTCTCCTAGATCTCAACCTCCTCAGCTGATACCTTCTTCCCAGAGTCGGATACCCACTTCCTCAGAGTGGATACGTGAAACACATTATGCACATCAGGCATAGAATCAGAAAGCAATAGGCGATAAGCAGCTTTTCCAATTCTTTCCAAAATCTCAAATGGTCCAACATACCTTGGACTAAGCTTGCTCACTTGACCAAATCTGCTCACACCTTTCATCGGGCTGACTTTGACATACACAAAGTCACCGACCTGAAACTCAACAAATCTGTGCTTCTGATTGTAATACTTCTGCTGACGATCTTGAGCGGCTTTCAATCTTTCTCTTATCAAATGAATCTTCTGAGCAGTTTCATCAGCAAAAGTGGCACCCAAAGTCTGTCTATCTCCGACCTCCGTCAGAGTCAAAGGAGTACGGCACTTCCTGCCATACAGAGCCTCGTACGGTGCCATACCGATACTGGACTGAAAACTGTTGTTATAGGCAAACTCAATCAGCGGAATATGATCTTCCCAGCTTCCGCTAAAGTCCAGAACACAAAGTCTCAACAGATCTTCCAGTACCTGAATAGTCCTCTCAGACTGTCCGTCGGTCTGAGGATGAAAGGCTGTACTGAAATGCAATTTCGTACCCAAGCCTTGCTGAATGCCTTTCCAAAGTCTGGAAGTAAAGCGTCCATCTCGATCAGATACAATCACACGAGGCACACCGTGCAATCTGACTATCTCTTTCACATATATCTGTGCCAAGCGTTCAACTGAATCCGTCTGTCTGATCGGAAGAAAATGGGCTGACTTCGTCAATCGATCCACAACTACCCAAATAGCATCATGTCCTTGTCGTGAACGAGGAAAACCCATAGCAAAATCCATCGTTACCTCCTCCCATTTCCACTCAGGGATAGGCAACGACTGCAACAGTCCACCTGGTCGCTGATGCTCTGCCTTCACCAACTGACAGGCTTCGCATCTCGACACAAACTCCGCCACATCCTTCTTCATCCCAGGCCACCAGAACAAAAGCTTCATATCAGCGTACATCTTACCACTGCCTGGATGAACAGTGTAGCCTGAATGATGAGATTCATACAGAATCTCCCGCCTCAAATCTCCAAACACAGGTACCCACAACCTGTTCTTACAGAAAATAGCACCAGAATCAGAAATTCGAAGTTCAGGAGTCTTACCAGATCCAATCTGAGCTAGCAACTTCGAATAATCAGAATCTGACTTCTGGGCTTCTTGAATCCTTGCTTCCAAAGAAGACTGAATACTCATCTGAGCCAACTCCAAATCACTGGAGGAAATCACCTCCAACTGCAATCTTTCCAAATCACGAATCAGAAAGTCATCACAGGTAAGCTGCAAACCTGATAATCCAGAAGACTTCCTGCTCAAAGCATCTGCTACCACATTCGCCTTCCCAGGCTGATACTGAATAGTCAGGTCATAGTCCTTGATCAACTCGAGCCACCGCCTCTGTCTCAGATTCAAATCCTTCTGAGTAAAAATGTACTTCAGGCTCTTATGATCAGTAAACATCTCACATGTGACGCCATACAGGTAATGCCGCCAAATCTTCAAAGCAAAAACAACTGCAGCTAACTCCAAATCATGTGTCGGGTAATTCTTCTCATGTGGTTTTAACTGTCTCGAAGCATAAGCAATTACCTGACCATGCTGCATCAGGACACATCCCAGTCCTTTCAGTGAAGCATCACTGAACACCTGAAAACCTTCCGTACCTGACGGAAGCGCCAACACTGGAGCTGAAGTCAAACAATCCTTCAATCTCTGAAAACTAGCTTCACACTCCGGTGTCCAAACAAAAGGAACTGACTTCTGAGTCAGTCTCGTCAGAGGAGTCGAAATCTGTGAAAATCCTTTCACAAACTTCCTGTAATACCCGGCCATGCCTAAGAAACTACGTACCTCAAATACCGTAGTCGGCCTTGGCCAATCAGCAACCGCCTGAATCTTCTGGGGATCTACAGAAATACCTTCTCCGCTAATCACATGCCCCAGAAATGAAATGCTCTTCAGCCAGAATTCGCACTTGGAGAACTTGGCATACAGCTGATGCCTCCTCAGAGTCTCCAATACAATCCTCAAATGTCTGGCATGTTCATCCTCAGATGCAGAATATACCAGAATATCGTCAATGAAGACGATCACAAACTGATCCAAATACTCCCTGAATACTCGGTTCATCAAATCCATGAAAATCGCAGGCGCATTGGTTACCCCAAAAGGCATAACCAAAAACTCGTAGTGCCCGTACCGAGTACTGAAAGCAGTCTTCACCACATCAGATTCCTTCACCTTTACCTGATAATATCCGGATCTCAAATCAATCTTCGAAAACACCGAAGATCCGGAAAGCTGATCAAACAAGTCGTCTATCCGAGGCAAAGGATACTTGTTCTTGATCGTGGCCTTGTTCAAATCTCTGTAATCAATACACATACGGAGTGTACCGTCCTTCTTCTTCACAAACAGAACAGGTGCTCCCCAAGGAGAAACACTAGGACGTACAAACCCTCTGTCAACCAACTCCTGAAGCTGAACTTTCAACTCAGAAAGTTCTTTCGGTGCCATCCTGTACGGAGCTTTCGATATAGGAGCTGTACCCGGAAAAACATCGATAGAGAACTCCACATCTCTATCCGGAGGTAACCCAACCAACTTCTCAGGAAAAACATCCACAAACTCCCGTACCACAGGGATCTCAGAAACAGAACCAACCTCCAGGTTCAGATCCCGCACCGAAGCCAAAAATACTGGATATCCCTTCTTCCACATTCTGCTCACCTCCAACGCAGAAATCAGACTGGAGAGAACACCTCGTAATCCCTGAAATACAACTCTCTCTCCAGCCACAAGCAAACTCACTTGCTTCTTCAAACAGTCAATCTGAGCCTCATACTGACTCAGCCAATCCATTCCCAAAATCACATCATACGAAGAAATCGGCAATCGAATCAAACTCGATTTCCACTTCTTGCCAGAAATCTCGATCTCACACAAACAAAACTGTCGAGCAATCAATGGATTCCCAGCCGGTAAAATCACAGACAAAGAAACCGGTAAAACCATCGAATCCAAATATAAAAGCTCAAAACAATGCTCGGACAGAAAAGAATGACTCGCTCCAGAGTCAAACAAAACACGACAGGGCTGATCAGAAATGTAAACCGTACCTGTCACTACATCCGGAGCATCTCGAGCCTCCTGCTGACTCAAGCTGTAAACTCGTGGCTGAACTGGAGCAGGAGCTGAAGCAACAGAACTACTCTGCTCCCTCTGAATCGTAGGTGGTCTCCGTGGTGCAGAACTAGAACCACCACCTCTACCAGCAAATCCCTCAGGGCGTGGAGGAACAGTCCTCGGTCTTCCTGCTGCTGAACCAACAGGTCTGACTAAACCCTCAGATCGCTGCTCAAATCCCATCTGTGGACATTCTGCAATCCTATGTCCCGGCTGACCGCATCTGAAACAAAGACCAGCTATCCTGTAGCACTGGCCATGGTGTCGCCGTCCACAACTCTGGCACACAGGTGCCGAACTGACAGATCCAGAACCAGTCGTACTGGTAGCAGTACCAGACGATCCTCCGCTCCTTCTGGAATCTCCAGATCCAGAACCAGGAACAAATCTCCTCTTCCCAGAGGAACCACTGCCAGAAGTATCACCTCCAAATCTCTTCCTACTCGCAGACCACCGCTGCTGAGTAGTCGTCATGTCGTTCTCAATCAGACGAGCTCGCTCCACAAGCTCAGAGAAATCAGTAATCCGGAACGGTATCAAAGGCTGCCTCAAAGTGTCTCGTAAGCCTCTCAGAAACCTGTAGCACCTCTCAGCAGACGTGCTAACCAGCTGCGGAGCGTACCTGGCTAATGCAGTAAACTCAGCCTCGTACTGCATCACCGTCTTGCTCCCCTGAACCAGACTCAGAAAACTCTCCTGCATCTGCTGTCGTGCAGAAGGGGGAACAAACCAGTCTCTGAACACTTCAGTGAACTCTTCCCAAGTGATCAAAGAGTTCAATCTGCCCTGAAATCTGGCTGCCTGCTGGCCATCCCACCAGTGCTCAGCCTCTCCATCTAACAGAAAAACTGCTAACGGAACCTTCCTGTCTGCAGGACACTGTATCCCGTCAAAAGTCTTCTCTAATCTCCTCAGCCACTCCTTAGCAGCTCTGGGCTCAACAGTGCCCTCAAACCTCGGAGGCTTCAACCTCAAAAATAACTGCAGGTGTCGGTCAATATCCTCAGATCTAACAGTAGAAGCTCTGCTCTGGGTCTCGCTCATCATCTGAGCAACAAGTGACGCAAACTGTGAAAGCGTATCAGCACCGACCACTGGGGCTGTACTCCCCACTGGTGCTGCCTGATCATCACTCTGACCGTCTGTCATGTCTGGGTCTGGCTGATCCATACAGAAAAATCCAGAAAATCCGGAAAACTATCACGAAAACAACACAAAAACAACACAATAAAAAGCCAAACGACTCAAAACTACCTCCCAGACAGACTTACTGATCACTTCCTAAAGCTCTGTTTCACAATTCAACCAGTTTCCAAAACCAGTGCTCTGATACCACAAAAGCTTGTCACGACCCGACCCGACGGGGACGGATCCCGCCCGAGCCGGATCGCGACGAGAGACTTCTATATCCAGGATCTGGCTTTGGATTAGGTTACTGAACTGATCTTCCAAATTCTTAACTCAACAGAAAAACACAGAACAACAGAGCTACTAAAACATCAAATGCAGCGGAACAAAACATCTATCTTTTCATTTCCTCAAAATAATCATCTACAGAACAGTGCATGGCTTTCGACAGAAAGAAAGACAGAACAGAAAAGCCATGACTGTACAAAAAAAAATCAAAAGTACAAAAGTACCTAATCGGATCAGACTCTGAAACTAATCCTGGACCTCCTTGCCCTTCCCAGAACCTGAAAACCACCAGAAAGCAAGGGTGAGCTCAACAGCTCAGCAAAGCAACAAACCACCAATCTAAATTCTCAGAAACCAAAACCAAACTCATCAGACAGAAATCAGATCAGAAATCAGAACAGAATCGGAAATCAGAACTTATACGGACAGATATCAAATCAGAATCGGAATCGTACAGATCATATCAGAACAAATCAACAGAGTCAGAATCAGAATTCAGAAATCAGAATCGTACGGAGCATATCATATCGGAATTACAATTTCGTACAGAACAGAACAGATACAGAAAACAAAACAGATACACATAGCTAAATGCCCTGACACTGACGGAATCTCTACGGATTCCGGCCCCTTATGCCTCCCTTCCCAGACACTGACTGAATCTCATAGGATCCAGGCCCCTTATGTCTCCCTTTGTGCTCACGGCACCAAAACAGATGTGCTTATAGCACCAGAACAGAATTCATCGGATCCGGAACGAAACAGATATCAAAATGTATATTGAGCTCATTTCAGAATTTCCCGTTTCACTAACTGAATCTCATAGGATTCAGGCCCCTTATAACTCCCTTTTTATAGCTTATTCACATAGCATTTCAATTCAGAAGAAATTCGAACATTTCAGAAATTACCCAAAAAATTGGGCAGCACAACGGCAGTATACAGAATTTACACAAAATTTCCTGCAAAGAAAATTTACCGAATTCGCACAGAATATAGATAATCACATTCCAGAACATTTATTCTACTGCACAGAGAATTTACGATTTCACAGAAAATTCCGGTCGACTAAAAACACAGTCGAATCAAAAACACCCGGACGAAAATCTTCAAAATATAGTCAAAACGTGCACACCCGGCACGGCAACGATATACCAAAACTTACGCGGTAAAAACTGAACTAATCGAAAGATACGGACGAAAAACCGTAACGAAAACGAGATCCGGACAGAAAAATACCGCCAACCGCGACGGAACTGAAAATTGAGAAAGACGGAATGTGCCTTACCTCGAGCACAGCAAATTCCTCAACAGTCACTTCGATCGAAAACGGCTCCGCGTCTTCCCGAAATCAACTTTTCCAATTTTCTCTTTTTCTCTCTCCTCAGACGAAAAATCAGATATTTTTATAAAAAACTTTTTCTCTCTCTTCAAATGAGCTGATTTGCCTTAAATTCTCTTCAGATCGGCCTGGCCGATCGTCCAGATCGGCCTGGACGATCAGACCAAAATCCCATCGTCCAGGGACAATTTTTCAGGACGATGTTTACTATTCATAGGCGATAAAAACCTCTACTCACTGACTTGTGCCATCCACAGATCGTCCCGGGACGATACCTCGATCGGCCTGGACGATCCCTACAGGAAAACACTTAGAGCAAATTCTGGGCAAAACTGGAGCTGAAAATACACTGATCGTCCCAGGACGATCCCAGATCGTCCTGGACGATACTGGAGCAGTTTGAAATATTACAGGGGGCGTGCAGGGTCGTGGGCAGCGCTGACGCGACTCACGAGCAACATCGGGCAAGGCACAGGCAGCATTGGCGGCGCGGGCAGCATCAGGCAGGGCACGTGGAACATTGGCAGCCGCGCGGGCAGGCGCGGGTAGTCGGGGCAGCCTCGGGTAGCTCATTCTAAGCAGGTTTCCGGGTTGACCCGCCAACCCGTCGGGTCAACCCGAACCCGACCTATTTTTCAAACAGGTCGAATCCGGGAACCCGAATCCGACCTGTTTTGAAATCGGGTCGGGTCCAACCCGAATTTTTAGGGTCGGATTTTCGTATCGTGTCAAATATTGACACCCCTATATATACACACACATTGAAATAATATATTATAAATTATTTATTATTGAAATCATTAAAATTTATAATGTCTTATATAAATTCTAAAGACATTATTATCAAAAATGACGGTTTTTTTTTTTTTTTTTTTTTTTTTTTTTTGATTAAATTTCTATAGGGTCTACGCGTAAATTCAAAGTATTGATACAAGTCCTTAATGAATCAAAAGCCCTCTAAAATACATCATTTGAAGTAAAACCTACGAGCCTTAGATTCAATCTAGATACAAATTTTTTTGAGTCTAGATACATATTAGGCTTATTCAAGTGAATATTTAGGATTAGTTGACCCCTCTTCATGTCATGCAACTTGCATGATTTTTTTTTTTTTTTTTGACAAATTCATCAAATCAATAAGTTTTAAATTTGAAATCTAAAAATCAGATCGATCAAAAGATATGTATAACTGAAACAAATTGTGCCGAAATATAGTTCAATTTATTATATTCTACATTTAAAAAATAAAATTTTTGTAGAGATGTTTTTTCATTGAATGTAGAACCATTTCGGCTAAGCAAATAATAATAGGATATGTTAATCTTTATATCAACTGTTTATTTGCAATTTATGAATTTTATTGATTTAATTTTTGAAATCATTAGAGTAATTTAATTTTTTATTTAGTCAATTTTATAAAAGAAAAAAATTGAAATAATAACCAAAATTCATATAAATTTAAAATATGATAAAATCAACTAAATAAAACTAAATATGTTTGACATTTCGATATTATCTAAATAATACATATCCCAACTTGCATGAGATTGACAAATGCCACCTGCTGCAGTTGTTGCAATCATCATACTTATTGTTGCGGGCTAGAATATACACGGCGATAGAGTTGAAATACTTTCGTCTTAGCGTTGTACGAATATTCAGCACACAAACATGAAAGGAAAATAACACCAGGATTTATACATAGAAAACCCGAAAGAGGGAAAAACCCATGGGGCCACGCCTAGTTGAAGTAATTCCACTAGTGTTTGTTTGAAGTACAGAGGCTAATTCGTCCCACAAGTTAGGACGATCAGATTACAAAGAGTTTCTCCAGAATTGAAATTCAATTACAAAGTTATACAAAATTCCGGTGTCTCCCGAATATCCAACAGAATTCCGACGTATTTAGGCGGCGGAAAGAACTCTGGCTGTGGTTGAGGAGGAGCTGATTCTCCTCATTCTTCTCTTCTTATTCTCTTCTCTTCTTCTCTCTCTTGCTTCGGCCCCCTCTTATGAGAAATGAGGGATCTATTTATAGTTTTTCTGGAGTAGCATGGCTTATAAATAGGTGTGAGATCAGGGGGAACAGGGAGTGGCTGAATGGACGACTGATATTAAATCCCTTGATCATACACCGTTCGTTAGCCATTTGAAGGCCTTAGTGATGTACAAATCCGTAAATCTTGGGCTTGTTGGGTTCGTCTCGTCGAGCCGTTCGATTCGACTATAAGCTCATTAAAATCGGAGACCGTTTGGTAACTCAATTTATGGTGCGAGCTTTTCCAACAGTGCTTCGGGTGCTTGATTTTGGCTCATTTGGGCTTGGATTGAGTTGAATTTGATGTTGTTGGGTTCCTGTTTCCGTGACGCTCGATTTGATTATAAGCTCGCAGAAATCGGAGTTCAGATGCTCCCTAATTTAATTTATGAAGTTTCCAACTTGATTTTTGCGCCGAGATTCGTGCCCGATCAAGTAATTTCATGATGACGAATCACTTACAAACACAATCTAGTCTCGATCTTGTATTACAACAAGGTTCTCATTATGGGTGTCAATTTCGGGTCACTGGTCGGGTTCGGGTCTAACCTGGAACTGACCCGGGTTTAAACGGGTCGACCCTAACCCGACCAGGATAGGTAAACGGGTCAGAAATGCGAACCCGAACACTACCCGGCGGGTTTCCGGGTTGACCCGACCCGACACGGGCGAGTGTCGCGGGCGAGCGACGGCTGCGACGCGGGCGAGCGACGGTTGTGACGCGGGCGAGCGACGGCTGCGACGCGGTCGCGACGGCCAGCGATGCGGGCAAGCGTCGCGGTCGGTGCGACGCGAGTGAGGTCGCTGTCGCGAGCGAGCGTGACAGTCGCAGGGAGCGACGCTGGTAGGGCTTTAAACGGGTTTCCGGGTTGACCCGACAACCCGTCGGGTCAACCCGAACCCAACCCATTTTTAAAACGGGTCGGGTCTAACCCGAAAATTCCAGGTCGGATTTTCGTGTCGTGTCAAATATTGATACCCCTAATTCTCATCTAGTTCTTCCATATATTTGTACACTTAAAATTTGAAGAGCTGTTTTTTTTTTTTTTTCCTCTCCCCACGAAGAGGGAAAAAAAAATCGCTATTCATTATTCTATATGGAGTCCGAATGAGAATAATCACCCAAATTATGAGTGTATACATTGTATACACATTATATGTATAAAAATTTAATACACAATATATGTACTCACATATCCAGACGATTCTTCCCATTTAGACTCCGCACAGAATAATTACTCTTCTATGGGCGTCGATGTCGAAGTGATGTATGGAAATTAAAAAATCATAGAAAAATAAAAAATCTCCCCAAGCGTTATCCTTTTAGTTATCCAGGAGCATTGATAATAAACGCATATTAAAACAAAGATAATAATATTTTAATCAAGTTTACATAAAAAGTAAATTTTAAATAACTAAATTATTTTAAGATAAATATATATATATACAATTTTTGTGTATTTTACGCATCTTTAAATATATTATATATTTTTTCTCCTTGAATGATAAGCTAATTTGCTTGGGGTTTTCAAAAAAAAAATATTATAATTTTTTAAATTTTATTTAAACATATTTTTATCAGAATATTATCAATTTTTAAATTTATTGTAAATATTTACATAATTTCTTAACTTAAAAATGAATCGATAATATATATTTTAAATAATTATTGCCATATATTATTAAAAAAATCAGTTTTAAATTTTAAGCATATTTATGTCATCATTGCATCTAATCTAAGCGAGGGTGATCCAATGCTCCTCGGCTTCAATCCCATAATGAGTCCAAACTGTGTAGCATTTTTAAGTCTGGTAATCTTGTCATTTTGCTTAAAGAAGAAGAGCTTGAAATGATAACGCAGAGGGGTCCTCGGTATTTGGAGGGAAGGCGTTCACGGCCCAAATTTTTAATGAATATCTAATTATCTTACTGTTCTAAGTTCTTACAAGTGCAGCTTATAAGCTGGCACTGAGCTGATGTGTGTGCAGCGCTACAGTTATTAAAATTCTAAGTAAAAATTTTATCAAGTGTTGTTCAGCACAAAGTGCCCGGGAAAAAAAAATTTGATAAATAGGAGATTCAGTGCTCCTAAATTTAATTTAAGATTGATACTTCGTCAAAAAAAATTATCTTGATCGGACAAGAATCTCGATGAAGAATCAAGTTAGAAACTTCCGAAATTAAAATTGGGACCATCTGAACTTTGATTTCAGCAAACTTATAGTCGAACTGAGCGTCTCGGAAATGTGAACCCAACGACATCAAATTCGACTCAATCCGAGCCCAAACGAGTACAAATCAAGGACCTGAAGTGATGTTGGAAGGTTCGAACCACAATTTGTGTTACCAAACAGTCTCCAAAATTGACGAGCTTATAGTCGAATCGAGCAGATCGACAAGAAGAATCCAACGAGCCTAAGAACGTCAAATTACGAAGTCATTAAGGCTTTCAAATGTCTGACGAACGGTGCATGATCAAGGGATTCAATATCGGCCGTCCATCCAACCACTCCCCATTTACTCTTGATCTTTCAACTATTTATGGGTCATGCCACTCCATAAATCTATAAATAGACCTCTCATTTCTCTTGAGAGATGAGGGAAGCAAGAAGAGAAGAAGAGAAGAGAAGGAAGAAGCTCCTCCTCAACCACCGCCAGAGTTTCGCCGAACCACCGTCGGACCACCGCCAGACCTTCGTCGGACCACCATGTAATGCCCTCGCCTTCGCTGGACCACCACTTCAAGCCCTCACTTCCGCCGGACCACCACCTAATGTCGTTGCTCCGCCAGACCACCACTTGAGGCCCTCACCTCCACCGGAACACCGCCTGACGCCGTTATTCCGTCGGACCACCACTCTAGGCCCTCACCTTCGCTTGACCACGACATGATGTCGTTGCTCCACCGGACCACGGCCTGATGTCGTTGCTCCACCGGACCATGGCTTGATGTCGTTGCTCCGCCGGACCACCCCCTGAGGCCCTCCTCTCCGCCGGACCACCGCCTAACGTTATTGCTCTGCTAGACCACCACTTGAGGCCCTCACATCTACCGGACCACCGCCTGACGTCATTGCTCCGCCGAACCATCATTTGAGTCCATGAGCTCCACCAGGCCACCACATGGCGCCCGAACTTCTATCGAAGTAGCGCCCTCCTACAATAGTTTTTCAGACCCCTATCTCCTACCGACTACGGTCCTTAAGACCTGCATCACCTACTATGATCCTTCCGACCTCCATCAACGGACAATGGTCTTTCTGACCCCGGTCTCCTGTCGATAATAGTCATTCCGACCTCCGTCGCCTACTATGGTCCTTCTGACCTCCATCACCAAACAATGGTCTTTCCGACCTCCATCCTTTGACTATGGTTGTGCCGACAAAACAAACATATCTATTGTAACTCCCACCATATAATGCGCTCTATATGATGTACATTTATGACATCAAGCCAAGGCCTTTTCCCAAGGGCCTCATTTGTAATCGACTGCAAATACTAGTGGATTCATTTAAACTGGGCCAGCTCCCGTGGTTTTTCCCCCTTTTCAGGGGTTTCCACGTAAAACTATGGTGTCTCTTATGAACGGTACTCCCTCTCACTATCTGATTGTGTGTTGGATCTTCATACAATGCTAAGACTTTAAACTATATATTTCTCTACCGTCGCGAATACTCCATGAAGCAACAAAGACAATTTAATATATTATAAGTTAAATAATATTTCTATTTTTTTTTAGTTTTTAAAATAATTTTAATAACTTTATATCATCATAATCAAAATTTAATTAACACATGGCTTGTAATTCACTTTTTTTATATTTCTTAAAACAATTTTTTAGAAAAAAATTTATAAAAAGGTGCTTTAAGAAGCATTAAAAAGTCATCCCAAACTAAGCCTTAATGGTTCTAGAATTTCAGTTTTTTCATTCACAACTTGAGATTTAATGTTGAATGCATAGTTTGATTAAATTCATTTTAATTAAAAAAAAAAGAATTAAAAGCTTTATAAAAATGACTGGTTTAAGAAATTATAAATTAAAAGAGAAAGTAAAAGAGAAAATTAAAATATTTAGGTTACTTTTTTAGTTTTATTAAAAAAAAAAATTAATCTTTTATAGTAAAAACAAGGAAGACGATATAATATCCTGGAAATAGATTGGCAAATGAACCATTAAATATTATTTAGTTTTTTTAATTTATTTATTCATTATCTTATTTTGTTTCCACCGATAATTATTTGAAATTTTTGTTGATATGATTGTGAAATGTTTATTATATAATGTTGTGGAATTTTATATATTTGTCAATTCTTTAATGAAAATATCACATCAATAATTTTCAAATCATATATAGTGATAGAGTAGTGAGTACTAACCTTTTTTTTCTTTATGACGAGGAACTGTCCGCTGTCACATCAGGCTTAATCTTGCGCGCTTGACGGTCCATAAACCCCAACCAACCTACCGGGCCACCCACACCACTGTACCCGCAGTCGGCACTTTGGGGCCTCCACTGAAGGGGCGACTGTCTCTCGAGGGAAGCACTATTCTAACCTTTCATCCTTCTTTGGGCTTATTTCGATCTACAAATAGCCCTCACATCTCACAAAGCAGCAATATTGTTGCATACTTACACACATAGACTCATTCCTTCGAGAGTAAGTTGGACATTTGAGATTTAAAATGAGATGGAAAGAGGAACAATAAGTAATGTCTCAGGATTTAAATTAGAATTATTTTTTATTTTATCTTTTAAATTATCAACCAAAGCTTCTATGAATAATCAATATATGCTACAAAAACACATCTATGTAGCATATATATCAAAATATAAATCAATATTCATTCCTATTAATTTATATTTATAATAGTCAAGAGATCATTACTTTTAATAATTTATCTCAAACTCCTCACAAAAAAATAAACAAAATACAAAGCTAACAAAAGGAAAAACTTGAAGAACAATCAACCTTCCTACACAGAGTCCTAACCCCTTCCCTGATCACAAATCAATAAAATCATATAATAAATTTACAAAGCCCAGCCAAAACTTTCAACGTAATTTCAAAAATCAATATACATGCCCATCTCAATCATTAGAATTAGTAACTTTTTATATAATCAATAATCAGTCTTCTATAGCACAAATCAAAACGATAAATAACAAAAAGCATGAATCATTACGTTGAAATTTATAAATCAACAACAAATGTATGAATATAAATGCATCAGTGATAAAAAAATCAACATTGCATGGAACAACGCATTAATATTGTAAGCATTAGATATTCTTAGTCCTTTAGTGAGGTGAATCATGAATGAGTAGGAGTCATATTAATATGATATGTATTAGTAGTGATAACCATTTATTATCTATAATATCATGAAACTGCATATGCATGAACTTAAATAAGAAATGCATGAATCAGTTATATGCAATTAATATAATGCAGTTCAGCAAGATAGGTCTTCCAAATTTAATATGGTGTATTCAACATCTCTAACCACAACTATTTCTCATTTGGTTATTAGTCATATCCTTTACACCGTTTATTTTTTATGTAAATGAAATATAATTACAAGTGGTATTCAATAATCTATAAATTAAGAGATGTCACTCTATACCCGTTGACATAATTCGGTCAAAGGGTTCAAGCTACAATTAAGATAACATTACAAATCATTTTTTTAATTAAAAGAAAGTTAATCAGCCCACCTTCTAGCACAAAATATTATGTTTAGGAGCAAACTTGTATTAACTATAGTGCTAATAGCTAGCCCCACTTGCTCACATGTAAATTTCACCATTATCTAGACTAAATGGTATTAGTTTTTCTTTATTATATATATGAAATACAACTTGAAATGGAAGAATCTATAAAATATAAAAAAATTTGTATATTAGCCTCTATCTTCAAAAAATCATAACTTTTGTTTTACTTTGTGAAATTCAAAAATATTACAGTGAAAATGTTAATATCAGTTATATATAAAAAAAGTGACACAGTAAAAATACGATAAATCAGGAGAAAATATATTTTTATCATTTTTTAGAAAAATTAAATCAGTAGATATAAAGTGATTGAAAATAAAACTATATTTTAGATTATTTACTACAATTAGAAGACTTTCTCCAATTGAAACAACAAACAAAAATAATCGAAACCGATCTTTCTCTCTTCTTCCTCTTCCTTTCTCTCTCTTCTTCCGAGGCAAGCCACATGAATGAGAGGGGAATGAATTGCTTAGTATTTTAGGTCTAGTCTCTATTCAAGTTAGCAATATGTTTTTTTCAAGGGCATCTATATGAGCATGTTTACATGAAAAATCACTTGGATTAATTGATTAAGGCTTCGTTTGAGACAGTTTTTTTACTATTTTTTAAAATGATTTTTTAGTACAAAATTTTTTACTTCAAAAAAAAGTACTAAAAATGTTATTTTAAAAAGTAACAAAAATAGTCGCCCAAAATGAAGGCTAATTAAGACTATCATACTTGATTACTTGTATGTGCAAGCTTCATGAGCACTTATGATCACATTCATGCACTCTTTGCTTATTCATATATATAGCATAAAATCTTGGATGAGAGGAAAAAGCACTTCCTCTTGAGCTTCTTGAGAGAGAAGAGAGAGGAAAGAGGAGAGGGAGAGATCATAAAATCTGAAATGGATTTTTGTATTTTGCTTTTGGCTTCAATATCTTATTACAAGTTTGTTATGTCTATTTATGAACACTAAATAGTAGTTCAAAGGGCTACATAAGATCCTAAACAAAATAACATAAATACTACAAAGAAAACTAATTAAAGAAATTACACAGGTAAATCTTGGACTAGTCATAATATATAATTTATTGTTGCATTCATTAGTGTTAATGTTACAAGATGGAAGAGTATTAATTTTCTTAAATTTAAAAAAAAAAAATTTATTTTAAATTTTATTTACATAAAGAGTGATACTTTGCAACTATATGAACTCACAATTTAAAATAAAAATCATTTCCAATTATTAGGCTACGAATTTTTTCACAATCTGAACTTTATTTTCCGCTCAGTTACATTAAGAACTGAACTGAATGAATTCTTTTGATAAATTTTTCTTTAAGATAAGCTAAAAAAGCAGCAATCTTATTTATATTCGAACCGAGGGGAATAATTATGTTTATATTTGAATCTTCGATGGGTCCCACTTTTTGATGACGTGGAGGATAAAGATTTCGGGCAGGTCGGCAAACGGAGTTCGGAGTTTGGTGTTTGCCTAGACGTAGGGGATGGAATAGCGGTGTCATGTGAGCCAAGCCAGGGCCGTCGGGGTCACATTGACGGGACCCTCTCGAGCCGTACATCAGGCCTGTCAGCTGGCAGGAAACCGCAGGGTAAGTGTAACAAGTGAGTGATAAGATGAGAGAGAATGAAGAGAGAGAATGAAGAGGCGGGAAAGAGCAGGGCCATCTGGAGTATTTATAGAAATAAAAAAATAAAAATAAAAACACGTAGCACGCCAACGTACTCCCTTCATATACTTTTGCTAGAGAGAGAAATCAGAAGAAAAAAGCAGCGAGAGAGAGAGAGAGAGAGACTGATCGAGAAGGCGTAGATCATGAACGATTGTGAGATTGCAAGGTTATTGCCGTAGGGCTGAAAGCTTTTTTTTTTTCAGTCCTTAGATGAATCCACCAGCTTCGAAATCACTAGTTGCAGAGCTTCCTCCTGCAAACCTTTATGTTCTGCCATGGTTCCCGGCTCTCCTCTATTTTATGAGAGAGAGAGAGCGAGAGAGAGAGAGAGAGAGGGTTTTGCGGGCAAAAGCGAATGAGATGGTGACAAGACGATTAAAGCTTGCTCCAGCGTGATTTCCATTTCTATTCCTTCGCTTTTACTTTTCCTTTTTATTTCTCTATCCTCTTTTCTCGTCGATCAGTCTAAATCTTTTGCAAGATAATTTTATCTTTCTATGTCTCAGACAGACTCTTATTTATATTTTACGGGTTATAAATATGTATTAAGGTTATGTTTAGTCAAAGAAACATCTATTTATAAATATTTCATAAAATTATAAAAAAATAAAATTATTTGAGACATATATCATGCTATTTTGATATATTTGGTATAATAATAAATTGAATTTATTATAAGCATGATTTCAAGTGGTTATGGACGTAGATTATCATACGTTTTTCTTTAATATATATATATATATATATATATATATATATATATATATATATATATATATATATATATTTATGGATATCTAATTATTTTAGTATATATTTTAATAATTTAGTTTTTTTTTTTTTTTTTGCATAAATTTAGCTGCCTTTGATATTTGCCATTTTGCCATGTTGTCTTTTCCTATTACTACCATAAGCACTTTGAGAAGCCATTGTCGAATGGCTTGCATATGCCATTGAAGGCGCGAGGTTAGTGACAAGCTGGCTTTTTTACGGTTGAGGGGAACGTTGACCTGGGAGCCAACTTAGAGCAATAATTTTAAAAATAAGAAAATATTTTTGTGGCCTTGCTTCACAGAGGTATTTCTCTGAAGAACTTGGATGTCAAGCAGAAAATGAAGAAATATTGCGAAGAATTCATCAAAAGATATGATGCAACGTGGATCGTTACAAGAAGCAGGCGGCGACTTCAAGATTTTTAGCGATATAAGCACCGTTGAACTTTATAGTCAGATAAATAACCTCAAGCTAAGCCTCAGGGCATCTCCAACCGAACTGCAACCGCTAGAATAGTGTCCCTGGCCACCTCCAGTCGAATCGCAAATTTTTCATTATTTGGCTGCGGGTGAACAGTGGGACGTCAATATTGGTGTTGCATTGTTCATCTCCTCCATTTTTATCTTTCTACCGAACTTGATGCGGGAAAGAAGAGGACCGTTACTTGCAAAAGTGTGAAAAGTGGAGTTAGATTGGAAATGAATTACGGCATTTTGTAGTTTTACAACATTTTGAAGTAAAAAATGAGATTTTTGGTTGGATATATATGCTCATATTTTGTCGAGTCCCATATATATTATAAGGGAAAAAAAAAGTTTGTTCATCTCAAGTTCGAATTGTTATGTTAGACGTGTTATTGAAGAAGTAGCAGGCAAGGCAGACAAGGTCGAGACGACTTCTAAAGCTTGCAAAATTTTCATTATTAATGAATACATTAATTGCTACTGATGGATACAAGTACGAGATAAAGTTTAAGCAGTAAGAAGAAATGGTCGATTTAGATGCTTGAAAAAATTACATTGCCCTTGAGCACATTTCACCAAGTTTTTTAATTGGGCCTACTGATGAAATTGGCTCGAAGTCGCCCAAACCGGATTTTCCCCTTCCCTTTTCTCTTTTTTTCCCTTTTGTTTTCCATTTTTTAATTTCCTTTTTCCACTTCTCTGTTAGCCAAAATTTAGGGAAAATGAGAACGACATTTATAAAAATCATAGTTCTTTTAGATTTTTGTTTTTATATTAAAATATTATTATTCTAGTTACTTATTAGTAATATTAACATAAATTTTATCTAAATTCTTATATATTAAAATTTGGGAATCTAAAAATTATAGAAAAATATATATAAATTGGTTAAGTATGTTTAAAACACTGATGATTGTTAACTATTAATGGTAAAATATTTTTAAAAAAAATTAAAAGTTTTCACAATTTGCACTTATTTGCATCACTTTTAGTGATCAATGATATTATTTACTCAATACGAGCAATATGATTTATATGATCACACTACTCTTTTCATATATCCAAAATAGGCATCTTGAATTATATCAGATGCTAAGTCTAATATTATAAGAAAATGAAGACGATTTTGCGTGATGAAGACTCTCTTGAGAAGGCATGATTGAGAAAATTTTGTTTCTTTTTTTCTTCTCGTTGCTGAAGATTGATCAACAAAACTTCAACAATAACAATAAGAAGTTTTTATCCCACTAAGTGTACGTGGTAGGCTATATGAATTCATTTTCTCTATTGTGTCATATTAAGAATGAAATTGACTATCATTTTAAATAATTGACTTGAATTGAATTTGATCTATTGAAATAGTCATTTTATATTAAGCTATACAAAGACAATATTGCTATATTTTTCATGAAGGTATAAAAAATTTAATATATTCAGACTCATGAAATTTTTGAAGCTATTTTTAACTATGTAAAATTGTTATTCCATATTTAAACCTTTTTAGGAACATTGAGGGATAAATAAATTATAAAACATGTTATTTCTAAATTTATAAGCATGAAAAAATAACTTTCCTCTGTAATAAATGGGTCATAATTTTTTTCATTGCATTTGGATTGTAAGTCCTCGAGTGAATGAAAATAAGAAAATGAAAAAAAAAAAAAATTAAGATGACACAAATTCAAAATCATCTAATAAATTATTAACGTTGCATATTCATTTCTTTCTTTCCCTTTATGTCAATCACAACAAAGTTGAGAAATGATGCTTGGCTAGAGTGTTAAAAACTAATGGAGTGTGACCATAGACTATCAATTAGGGAGCAATTATTACGTTCTCCGACCGGACCTAGAGGAACGTCCGGTCGGAAGCCAAATCGAGCCAAAAAACGAGAAATACCGAGCAATACCAAACAATAATGAGGAATACCATCACGTGAAGACCCAATACCGAGTTAAACCGAGCTATACCGAGTTATATAAAAGTTGTACCGAGTTTTTCCTAGAAAAAACTCGGTACAACTCGGTATTGCTCGGTATAACTCGGTATTGGTCTTCAAAGAGCGGTATTCCTCGTTATTATCAAATAATACCTAGCAATACCGGGCAAATATCGAGTTTTTTCGCGGGATTTTGCCTCCGACCGGACCTTCCTCTATGTCCTTACACCGGATCTAATAAAAGTTCATCAATTAGGATATTTAGAGCATATCCAACCTAAAAACTCAAATTTCACTTCAAAATATATTAATACACAAAATGATAATCATAGTTTTGAAAGTTTAATTTGCAGACATTTAGTGGTGCATTAACATTCACGCCATTAGAAGGATGAGCAGAAGGAAATTAAAGGGTTGTTGTTGGGATAAAAGGCATCTTCCTTTGTCTCCTAAGGTGATCATCATCACTGTCTTTGTTCCTCTTTTCCCTGTCTTTGTCACTGTTAAACTTATGTTTCTTTCCTCCACACACCACAGTAATTCTCACTTCCTGCCCACGCGTTGCTTCCCCCATACCTCAACAATCCAGCAAAATCCCAAAAAAGAAAAGATGGGTATGGCTATGAAAAGACACAAGAATCTTTTCTTTTTCATCGCTCTCTCTCTCTCTCTCTCTACACCTCCGTCCTGAGCTTCAGCAGAGATAGAGAGAGTGATAGCTAAGTAGAGTAGCTTTCTTTGTTATCATGATTAGTCACTTCTATGTTTGGCTTGACTTGTTCGAATGCTTTTCCCTCCTTGCCACTAGC
Organism: Dendrobium huoshanense; assembly: GCA_016618105.1. NCBI lineage: Eukaryota > Viridiplantae > Streptophyta > Magnoliopsida > Asparagales > Orchidaceae > Dendrobium > Dendrobium huoshanense. Next base: position 19,194,161 of record CM028343.1, read on the forward strand.
AAGCCCAATCACAGATGTACGTGGCCACCGAGTTCAAAGTTCAAACTACAAAATAACGATGAATGGGTCCGGGTAAAGGGACAAAAATCCTATGAGGAATTCCTGACACTGAGGATTGATTGATTGCCATTTATCGCAGACAAAAATGCTTTCTAATGCGATTAATTATGGGTGCATGTATGGCGATCCTTCATAGTTCATTCATTTCTTCATCATCTAAGTTTTTTTTTTAACAAGAGTATCTATCCACTGTCATTTTAAAAATAGTGTTTAGCAGCGTAATTAATTTCTCGGCTGAATTTAACCATTTACCGACATCGACTCATACTTACGTTGTTCCACTGAAGAGCCAAGACTGTAATACAGTTTGATACCGAGTAACCTTATCAAAGAATTTTTTTACTTAGATTTTAAAATAATTATTAAACAAATTATATTTTAAAATATAATTTGGATTTTAAACCGTTGCAGCTCATACAACTTTGCAGTAATCATTAGTCGAGTCAAATTTATCAATAGGCGGATTTATATTAATAATTCGAGAAGTATGCAAAACAGTTAATTTTCTTAAAATGTTATATCATATATACTTTCTGTTGGTCTTTTCCTTTGGATGGCCAGCTACGATCACCTGGGCTGCCTTTTCTTGCGGGATGTATGATCCTGGCTGTTTTCCTAACTGTTCTACTCAGAATTTCGGTACCTTTCTGGATGCTTTGATTTCTTTCTGGGAGGCTGATCTGTTGGAAGCTTGGCTGTGGTTTGCGGCCTCGTTTGGTTGTTTGGCAGCACTTGTTGATCTTTTCTGGCAACCAAGGAAGGATGCATTTGGGCAGCTGATTTCTTATCTGATGCTTGCTCTGTTGATCCCTGTTTCCCTGAGTCTAGTCTTTATGTTTTTATGTTCTCCCATTTTGATGTAATTTTGGTCTGGTTTTTATGGTTCCTCCCAAGTTTTGTTTTTTGGGTAGGAGTTCTCTTGTAATTTTTTTACTTCAATATACGGGCTAAGCCCTAAAAGTTCCCAAAAAATATATATATATATATATATATACTTTGTCACAATAAAAAAATATACAAAGATGATTATCACGAGAATTAATTGATTGATGTAAGAAAGCATTATTTTTTTTTAAATGACATTATCTCTGACATGATAGTACTGCACTTCTGTAATATTAAAATTCATAATGAATAATTTACAAATCAACATCTTGATGGCAATAACCCATACTTTTATGTACAGTGGCTCATGTGAGCAGACAGCGGTTTCTCTCTTTCTTACGTTAGATCATCACCACATAAATGTTGGAATCCTCCTCCAAGAGGAGTGTTAGAGGAGAAATTTAACCCACATTATTTTGTATGGAGGCCGAATATGATTGGAAGTGAATCTGGTGCAATTATATCAGCGTCTAATGGTAATGAGTCGTGACACCAAGCAGTATCGAGCTGTGGTATCGAGCGCATAGGCATGTGTCGTATTCTGATTAGGCTCCATATGATATTTGGCATCCACACATAATAATATTTCCTGCTTGAGAGATTATTATGTGGGATCACTAGATTGCTCGTTGATTAATCAAAATGCACCATATCATCCAATAGGCAGATACACAATATTAATACATAATATTGATGACATGATTCATCATGATTGACCTCCAGACTGTATTCCATGACCGCACTTCATAATTTCACCTCTTGCTAAGGCCGAACTTGAAATTTCGATCTTATTCTCCTCTGCCGTCAACATTTATCTATTCCCAATGATAAAATAAAATAATAAAAATATAAAAAATTTTGGAATTATTATTTTTTTGTTTTTTATTTACCTTTTAATTTTAATTTTAATTTTTATCTTTAATATCGAATATGTGCTCCTATTAGCGCAAAAAATAGGAGAGAGAGAGAGAGAGAGAGAGAGAGAGAGAGAGAGAGATTTGCTTAAATCACTCCTTTGATGAAGGACGGGAGAGGAAGACGGTGGTCGGGAGGAAAAAGCTGGACCGGAGCAACCGGCTCTGGGTATTGTCCATTCGACTATTCGAGACTCGCTGGTGGGGCCATGTTGTAGTACTCGAAAGAGGAACGGGAACGGCACGTGAGTCGAGACCGTATTGTAATTTAATGCGCATTACGTTTGAAACGCACGTGTGCCAGTAGGAGGAGCTGCCCTCTTAAAACAGCCCAGTCATTAATCAAACTTGGACTGATATTAAATTTGATTATGAGGTCATTCATTTAATGTTTGGCTCACTGCGATGGATTTAAAGGGCTCATTTGATTTAAAAAAAGAGGGTCTTAAAAAAAAACTTGAAGTGATCAAGTGGGTCTTAACTCTTAAACAGTTCTAATGGGTTCATTTAGTTGCCATAAATTTAGTGAGTTTATTGTACTTAACTACTTAACTCTCATATTTTTTATTACAAATAAGAGTGAAAGGATGTGACTATTCACTTATTAACTTTATTATTATTTTTATCATTGCATATATGAAGATCTAGGCTTTTTTTGGGACAGCATTTTTCTGCTTCTTAAAGCTAGTAAAAAATAAATAAATTTTATAGTAAATAATTGCTTTAAAAAATCATCTCAAATAAAATCCTAATTACATGAAAAGGTTGGAACAATTTTAGTGGCATATAAGATTAAAGAGAGTCAGTCATCTTAAATGATTTGGTCACATAAAATGTCAGTATTTTGATGAATCAATTAGGAGTAGACCTATCAATATTGGACCTGACCCGAACCCGACCCGAAGTCGGGTTTGGGTTGACCCGAAGCGCGCCGGGTTCGAGTCCGAAAAACCGACTCGTTTGCAAAAACGGGTCAGGTTGACCCGACGGGTTTAATTTTAAAAATTTGGATTCCCGCCCGCTGCCTGCTACTCTACCTTACGCGCCCGCTCCTGCTGCCCGCTACCTGTTGCCCTGCGTGCCCACGCCCGCACCCGCATGCCTTGCTACCCGCTGCCCTTGCCCGTGCAAGCCCTCACGTCCGCCCCCTCGCCGTCGTTCTGACGTTCCGGCGCCGGCAGAACCCAAATCCGGGTCGGGTCGGGTCAACCCAGCAACCCAAAGGGTCGGGTCCGGGTCAGACTTTTCGACCCGTTTACATATCCGGGTCGAGTTAGGGCTGACCCGTTTGAACCTCGGGTAAGTTCGAGTCCGACCCGAACCCTACCCGAAATCCGATTTTGACACCCCTAATTAGGAGAGTAGATGTGTTAGATCTAGCATAGACTTAGAGAGTTAGAGATAGCAATTGCTATTTGAACCAGTACATCTCCATATACCGGCGCTAGAAATAATTAGATGATTAATTGAGAGTTGCTAGCTACAGTGCAAATTTTGACAAAAAAACAGCAAAAACTGTTTCGACTAATAAGTAAGCTTGTCGTATTTATGTGGTGGCCTCAAAAGAAAAAGGCCCATTAGCCATAAATGGGCCAGCCCCAATAAATGAAGTAATTACTCTGAAAGAAAATAAAAATAGAAGATGCTAGCGTATTTGAACCAAAATCCTTATCTATTTGTAGACCGACAATCAAAGTTCCACGATTTCCATCCAATAAGAATAAGTTGCCGGGATGGGACGACATTGAAAGAAAATATAATTTTAGAGGCAATCCAGAAGGTGTACAGAATGAACTTTTATTCTATCCAGTAAACGTACGCAGAGAAAGATTCGATTTTAGGCAAAAAAGTGTCTGTACCGAGTTATTTCAATTTAAAAAAACTCGGTACATGCGCGAAAAACTCGGTACAGACATTTTTTTGCCTAAAACCGAACCTTACTCTGCATACTTTCACTGGAAAGAATGAAAGTTCGTACATAATATTTATAGATGTAGAGTAAAATTTTAACAGAAAATAAAAGGTTTTTGACGTAGTAGTCTCGCGGGAAGGAGAAGAGCAAACCGAAAGAACTCAATAGAAGAGAAAACTGTTCTCACAATACTGTAGATTATATTTCTGTACATCCTTTTCTTAATACATTTCATTATATATATATATATATATATATATATATATATATATATATATATATATATATATATATATATATATATATATATATATATATATATATATATATCACTAGTGCTCTTAGTAGTCTATTAAAAGCTAAACAAATAAAAAGGTCAAAAGGGATACAGTAAGAAAGTTGTCCAAAATAAACCCTGAGTGATATATCACATACAAACTTATTTTGATCAAAATTTTTAAAAATTAACATGATCGTTGATACGTTATCATAAAATTATCTTGATCAGACACGAATCTCGAGGCAAAAATCAAGTCGGATACTTCAAAAATTAAATCCGGGAGCATCTGAACTCCGATTTCAGTAAACTTACTGTCAAACTGAGCGTCTCGAAAATACGAACCCAACGACACCAAATTCAACTCAATCTAAGTCCATATGAGCCCAAATCGAGCACCAAAAGTGTTGATGAAAACTTTGTACCACAATTTGAGTTAACCAACGGTCTCCAAATTTGACGAGCTTATAGTCGAATCGAGCGGCTCAACGAGAAGAATCCAACGAGCTTAAGATCTCCAAATTACGACATCATTAAGACCTTTAAATATCTGACGAATGGTGTACGATCAAGAGATTCAATATCAGCCGTCCATTCAACCACTCCCTATTTGCCCTTGATCTCACACCTATTTACAAACTATGTCACTCCAAAAAAATATGTAAATAGAGCCCTCATTTCTCATGAGAGGGGACCCAAGCAAGAAGAAGATAAGAAGAAGGGAAGGAGAGGGAGAAATAGCTCCTCCTCGACCGCCACCAGAGTTCTTCCCGTAGCCTGAATAACGCCGGAATTTTGCCGGACATTCGGGTGACGTTTGAACTCTGCAGAACTTTGTAATTGAATCTCAATTAAGGAGAAATTCATTGTAATATGATCGTCCTAACTTGTTGGACGAATCAGCCTCTTGTATCTCAAACTACACTAGTGGAACTTTTCAACTGGGCGTGACCCCGTGGTTTTTCCCCTTTTCAGAGTTTTCCACGTAAAAATCATGGTGTTCTTTTATCTTCTGTTTGTGTGTGCTAGATATTCGTACAACGCTTAGATGAAAATTTTTTAACTCTACCGCCGCGTATATTCTATCCTGCAACAATAGTCAAATTAAGGATTTCTTTGGGATGTTTACAAAATTTTATAAAATTGATTGTGAAATTGTTATAGAGAAAATAACTTTATTATTATTATTCCATAAAGAAAGCAGCTTTTCACAATAAAAATTAAAGAAAAACAATAAAAATGCAAAAAAAAAAAATGAAAAAAATAAGAAAACAACAAAAAAATAATAGATGAACAAAATTGTGATTGTTATCTAAAAAAAATAGATAAGTTAAAAACTCGTCGCAATTTTGCCCTAAAACTAATGGCTGATAGACTCAAATCTATTAACCTCAAGTCAGCCTAATCAAACGAAAACTAGTTAAGGCTGTCAAAATTCTGACTTTAATCCTATTCAATTTGCATAAGAGTCATTAGAATATGAAAATTAGCCCAAAAGAAATTAGGAATCCAAAAAATTTCGAAGTTGCTGTAGAATACCCTCATCAAGCAGCGAGTTAGTTCCAGTTGCTATTCTAACCAAAGCCCATTTGGCAATAAATAAAATACCATTAAGTTCAAATTATTTAAAGAGTTTCGCTTATTTCAAACATTCCAATATGTACGTAGCAAGTCAGTCAAAAAATCTTTCTATAGTCATTACATAAGCTTAAAACTTTTAAAGTTCCCTAAAATTTAAAATATTTATAAAATATGTAAATTTAAGTTAAAAATTTATGTCAGAATATTCTAATAAAGCACGCAAGATAAATTTCATCAACTCGATCTTACATTTACATTTAGATTAAGAATGTATGTATCTCAGTGAAAGCTTATTGAATCACATCATATATTTTGCATGAAGATATACTCTACTTTTTAAAATAAAGATAGTATGAGAATTTAGAGGATGTGCCTCATTATTAAAATAAAGAAGTATGAGATTTTGGGATGCTGGGATTGGTGGTCATTACGAGTCATTTTCGTATTAGCGGCTTGATTTGGACCTGACTCAAATTTTAAAACGGGTTGAAAATCAGAACCCGAACCCACTCGTTTATTAAAAGAGTTGACCAAAAAATTGAATTTTCATGTCAAGTTTTCGGCTCAGGTCATAAATTGATACCCCTAGGATTAGGGATGTTCTAGTTTGAATTTCTGACCCGTTTGTCTAATAAAGTCGAGTTAGTTGAAGGCAATTTAAGCATGAACATAATCTGTGACACCTCTTAGTTATAACTTATAAGTTTGCATCTTAGACTTCTTTTGTGACAACTTTTTTTTATTGATTTTTAAAATGAAGTAAAAAAATTAATAATATTTTTTTAAAATAATAATAATAAAAAACTATCCTAAATAAAATCTTATTGAATGCTATACGTATCTCATTCATCTACAGAATTAGAGCTGCAAATGAACCGAGCATTTGATGAGTTTCTCGTGGTTCGACTTGATAAAAGCTTGTTCATGGTCATTTGATAAGGTAAATGAACAAACTTGAACTATTTTGATAGATACTCGATTGCTAAATAAACGAGTTTGAACAACTTGGAATTTGGTTCGTTTATATTCATGAACAGTATCGTTTAACCCTTGTGAACAAGCTATAATAAGAAGCTCGATTAGACCTATATTCGAGATTTTTTGTTTGCATTCAAACTTAGATTTATTTAAATTAAAAGATGTTCATGTTGGGTTCCAAGCCCAAAGCCCCAATGTGAGCCCAAAGCCCCAATGTGGAATCAACCAATAATGCACAAAAATCTGAACCATGGCATCCCATTCAATATCTCTCAATCTACAGATAGAAAACTCAGCATTGAGAGGCTCTCACGATAACTAGCCGCACGAGCAGCAGTGATAAAAGTCAGTGACATGCATCCCTTGCTGGCTTGCTCGGTTGTTTTTCCTCTTTGATGCATCCTTCAGCTTTCGCACCTTGGTTTCTTGGAGAACCTGAGCCGCCCACTGGGAGAAGAAGGCCTCGTCGTGTCCAATAGTTCCATCTTTGTAGAAGGTGAAGCACTGGTCTTTGTCATCGAAGGGACAGCTTTCGCCTTCGGAATCTCTCCACTGGCCCTGATGCCTCATCCCGGCCGACTCAGCCAGCCACCGGAATACGTATTGGCCGCCTCCGGCGAGCTCGAGCCATCCCTTTGGGAAGAACTCCATGACGCTGCTGTTCTTGTCCATGAAGATCATATTGGTCATCTGCGCCCCGTGAGGAGAAATGAGGATGTCTGTCTCACTCATCAGCGTCACCTGTAATTGAGATAATTGTACCAAACAAATTGAAAAAAAAAAAAAAAAAACCCAAAAGCTTATTAAGTCAATGCTATGGAGTCTACTTTTTTTTCAATGCTTATTGCTTAGATAATACTATTGTATTTTATTTCATTTTTTGTTTTTTGGGATTTTATTTTATTCTTGACTTGAGATTAGTTTATTTTACATATATTTATTATTGAAAAATTCTATTAATATATTTGAACGTAGAAAAATAAACAAAATTTAAAATTTCATAAAAATTTAAAAGTTAGAATTCAAATAAAAGAATTAGTTTTATAAATATATTATAATATTAAATTATATATGTATAAAATATAGAAATATTTATGAAAATACTTAAGAATTAATCTAAATTTTGAATAACAACCCTTAGATAATTTTGTTATAAATTTTCATCTAGAGTTTTATTTTATCTAAAAAGTTTCATGCATATAGGTTTATTTTTAAATCATAAGTTGTCTTACTTGAGCATAAATTTTTTTCAAATATTATTTTTATTTTTTTATTTAGTTTTTTCAATCATTTTATTTTTTCACATTTTAATTATATACTAATAATTTTTTATTTTTTATTATTTTTCAACTAAAAATAAATATTCTTTAATATTAAAATTATTCTATTTTTAAATAATTTAATTTTAGATGTTATTTCCAACTTTTATACATTATTTTATACTGGATGCGGTATTATCAATTTTTTAATATAATGGGTCGTTTCACAGCCACGTCTTAAAAATATATTGGTGGGAAAACACCCATCTCAATAATTCAAATATTCAATTTCAAATGACAAAAGATATATATTCTAAATATATCATATATTATTTTAATTTAATGTTGCAATACTATCTGGTTATAAATATTTAATATTTAAAAATATTAATTCAATTTTAAAAATTTTATGTAATATAAATATTAAACTTTGAAAAAATTATATTTACATGTACAATATTTAAATTTAAAATTATATCATAAATATTGTTAATATTACATTTTCAAATAAAATAATTTTAAGGATGCATATATTTTAATGTAATTAAGATATTAAAATATTATATAAATAAATATAACATTTTAAATATTAAAATATAAATTAATAAAAACTATATGATAAATATGTAAATTCGTCAAAGCAAACCAAACCTGTTCACAAAACGTTAAATTACTAGACCGGACCAGCCGAACCCTGCACCCCTCCACTCTTTCGCACTCTCTCTCAAAAACTCCGGCGACCGCCGTCTCGTTCTTGAACGACCTCGATCCCACCCGAAACAGCAAAGTCATCCTAATCTCCCCCAGATTCCCTCCCCCGTTCCTCTCCAAACCACAATAAATCCTCGCCCTACTCCTCATCAAATCATATACCTCCTCCTTCCTCTCATTACTCATCCCAACATCGTTCCGGCGCGCCACCACCGCTTCCTCGAAACAAACCACCCCTGCAGCCTCACCTCCTTCCACAACCCTCACCTTCCCACCAGTCGAAACTTCCGCCAAAGTCCTCACCCACATTCCCATCCCCTTCCTCACCTCTCCCCAATGGAAAAGAAACCACCTTTCCGGCGATGGGCATCCGTTCGCCGCGTGCCACCGCGCAAACGGAAGGATCGCCGCGAGGCCATGCCATAAGTTGTTGTAATCGTAAAAGGTGTCGGAGACGAAGGTGAAGCCCGGGAGGAAGGTGGAATTGTAAGGGAGGGCTTCGGGATATGCGAGAGCGTAGGAGTTGCGGGAACCGTCGTGAGGGTCGGAAGCGGAGATGCAGAGGAGGCGGTTGTTGGTGGAGGTGGAGGGTAAGCGGATGTAGTAGGGCTCGCCGACAGAGTCAGGGAAGTCGGGAAGGGAGCTCATGAACCAGGTGTTACCAGCCGTGGGGTTGTGGGAGAAGCGAAGGTCTTTAAGGGGGAGGAAGGTGATGGAGTGGCGAAGCATGGAAAGGAGGGTGGTTTGGTTGCAGAGGTGGGAAGAAAAGGATGGACTTGGGCAAAAGGAGATGGGAAGGGAAGGGTTGAGGGATTGGAGTTGGAAGAGGATGAGTGGGGTGAGGAGAATGGGGAGGAAGAGGAAGAGGAAGGAGGAGCATTTTGGTATGGGTGATTTTTGTTCTAGTGGTGTTGAATTGGGGTTCATAGTGGGATGGTTGGAAGAGAGTAAAATCTGGTTTAATAAGACGTGAGCACTTTGAGTGATTGTTATCTAATTCATTTGGGAATTTTGAGAGGAAATGGGCAACAAGTGGTGGTTAACTGCCAAACTTCAAATGAATCGAGCCATGAGAATGAAAAAAAGAAGAAGAAATTTCTGTTAAAGGAATAAAAGTTGGCAACCAATTAAAAATCAAAACTCTTAATCAATGCTCGATTCCTCTTGAGCTAAAAGGCCTCTTATATATATATATATATATATATATATATATATATATATATATATATATGTATGTATGTAGAGTTCAATCAAATGCGGGTCAAAAGATTTTTAAGATAGGTGCCTCTTCTAGATCAACTGAGGATTAATCATGCCGCCAAGCATCCTTTTTGAGAGTGCCAGCGGGTGGATATTCGTCCCAAAAAAAAAAAAAAAAAAAAATCAAAAGTCAAAATACGTGGCTTGGTATATGTATTTTTATAGAAAGAATAACAATAAAAAAGGAAAAGAAAAATTGGAGTTAAGATTTAATTATGATGCATTGTAAATTTTTAAATTCATTAATAAGAATATTCTCATCCACTATTTATCTAAAAATAATGTTTTTTATTAAAAATATATAAATGTTTTTAAATTTTATTTTTTAAAAAAAATACATTTGAGAAATCAAGAAAAAAAATTTAGCTGAGAAAATATTTAGAAAATCTACAATAAAATAAAATTATGTCTCAAACAAACTCTAATGCTGAAGAATATATAAATTATTTTAATTAAAAATTTATATCAAAATATTTTTATATAAAATCAGTTATAAAGTGTCTCTAAAATTTTAAATTTATTTTGAGTAAATAATTAAGATTACTCTAATTTTAAAATAAATTCAAATATTTAGAAATGCATCCCAATTTACCAGTGTGATATTTTGCCCAAATTAAAGGACTTAAAGATTGAGAAAATTTCATTATTTCGAGTGAGAATATTTGTGCAGATGAGGCCATTATTATCATAGAAGGAGCAGCTTTGTGCCTTTGTCACAGATTGCAAAGAAGGCTCCAAATTCCCAGACTAATGGTTAAATAAATTGACCTTCTCAAGGTGAGGATCAAGACTCGAAGAGCAAAGGGGCTTCAGCTTTACAATCTTCGATTCAAAGCAATTGACGATTTTATTGGTTTACAAGCTCAAAGTGTACTGTGGAGTAATAAATCAATCAAATAAGTAACAAAGCACATGGAGAGGCTTCTATAAAACTTTGAAAATAAATAAGCTGATGAGGATAGAGATAGAAGAGCATTTGGGTTTAGGGGTGTAAACGAGTCAAATCAAGTCGAGTAGTGGTCTTATTGAGTTCAACTTGTCAGTCAGAAGGTCGGCTCGAGCTTGAGTCGAGCTCAAAAGGTGAGGTTGAACTCGAACTAGTCCCACTGTAAACAAGCTTGATCCGGCTCGTGAGCGTCGTCGAAGGTCTGGACTGCTTTCCTCATCATCAGCCTCAAGCGTCATTTGTCTCGTTCCGAGTCCCCACGCGCGCCCACCTCGTTCCAAGTTCCAACGTGTAACGTCTCTGAACAGCGCACGCTTGCCTCGTTCTGACTTCCGCCCACAAAAACAGTGCCAAGTTTTGTAAATTTAATAAATAAATAAACAATATTTAAAAAAGTTTTGATTATTGATTCGAGCCGACTCGCGAGCTCGTTAATGAGTCGAGCTCCAATTGACTCGGCTCACTTACATCTCTATTGGGGTCAGTTCAATAGTTCACTTCAAATCTGTACAATTTTCTTAAAATTGAGGGTATTTCATATAACTAAGACACATTTAAAAAGGTACTTAAATAATAACTTCTATTTAGTTAAATTAAGTAAAAATTAATCAGTTTACCTATTTAATTAACTAATGTTAATTTTTATTATTTAAAAATAATAATATTAATTATTATGATTGATTTCATTTCTTAACATTATACAGAGAATAGTAATATTTTTAATTAATTATGTTCTTATTAATTCTAATTGTACTAATTAAATTATAATTATCATAAAGGAATAACTAAATTTATCCTGAGTTAATAATTTATAAAATTAAATAAACAGAATGATTTATAGTTAATCAAATTAAATCATAAATAATATTTATTTACTTAACATATATTTTTTTTATTAATTGATATTAATTATTAAGATTAATATATAGTTTCAATTATTAATTTACTGCGACTACTTAATATTAATATCAAATATAGATTTATCGCAACTTCTTTTTAATTTGAAAACTCTGCCATTCTCCCCCTTTTGCTCTTACTGGAAACCCTAGCACGCATAGAGGGTAGGGAGAGCTCGTTGGTGAAGGCATCAGGAGGACTCTTCTAGGCAAAATTCTTGCGAATGAAGCTGCTTTAAACCAAAATAAATCACCTTAAACAACACTCCAGCGTAATTGATCAGCAAATATCATCAAAGGGGCTTTCTTGTGTGGACGCAGAACACTATCCAGAAATCAAGCAAAATGTGTCACATCACCCTCTAATCGGTACCTGACTCGATACTGCTCGGTACCTCTCAGTACAAGGCTCGGTAATGCTGACGTGGTGCATTCTGATTGGTCTCCGGACGATAAACTACATTTGGCGTCCGCACATAATAATTTCTCTCGTGTGATGTAAAGTATTTGTACGGCAAGCTAATTTAACTCTTCTAGTCAAAATTCTTGTGAAAAGAGCTGCTTTAAGATCATCCCCAACCGAACTGCAAACCAACGTATGCCATCCGTCATTCGCTGCATTCAAACTCCAAATTTCACGCTAAAATTTGGTAGGTCAACAATGCAACGCCAATGTTGGCATCATAACATTCACCTACGCCAAAAAACCCTCACTTGCGAATTTGCTTAAGAAGAGCGAGAAAGATAAGAGATTGTTACCTTCACAGGAGGCACACAAAAATGGAGAGAAATGCAATGTCACGACCCGACCCGACGGGGACGGATCCCGCCCGAGCCGGATCGCGACGCAACCTTCTTATCCAGGATCTGGCTTTGGATTAGGTTACTGAACTGATCTTCCAAATTCTTAATTCAACAGAAACACACAGAACAACAGAGCTACTAAAACATCAAATGCAGCGGAACAAAACATCTATCTTTTTCATTTCATTTCCTCAAAATAATCATCTACAGAACAGTACATGGCTTTCAACAGAAAGAAAGACAGAACAGAAAAGCCATGACTGTACAAAAAATCAAAAGTACAAAAGTACCTAATCGGATCAGACTCTGAAACTAATCCTGGACCTCCTTGCCCTTCCCAGAACCTGAAAACCACCAGAAAGCAAGGGTGAGCTCAACAGCTCAGCAAAGCAACAAACCACCAATCTAAATTCTCAGAAACCAAAACCAAAATTCATCAGACAGAAATCAGATCAGAAATTGAAACAGAATCGGAAATCAGAACTTATACGGACAGATATCGAATCAGAATCGGAATCGTACAGATCATATCAGAACAAATCAACAGAGTCAGAATCAGAATTCAGAAATCAGAATCGTACGGAGCATATCATATCGGAATCACAATTTCGTACAGAACAGAACAGATACAGAAAACAAAACATATACACATAGCTAAATGCCCTGACACTGACGGAATCTCTACGGATTCCGGCCCCTTATGCCTCCCTTCCCAGACACTGACTGAATCTCATAGGATCCAGGCCCCTTATGTCTCCCTTTGTGCTCACGGCACCAAAACAGATGTGCTTATAGCACCAGAACAGAATTCATCGGATCCGGAACAGAACAGATATCAGATTTCAGATTTGAGCTCATTTCAGATTTCCCGTTTCACTAACTGAATCTCATAGGATTCAGGCCCCTTATAACTCCCTTTTTATAGCTTATACACATAGCATTTCAAATCAGAAGAAATTCGGACATTTCAGAAATTACCCGAAAATTGGGCAGCACAACGGCAGTATACAGAATTTACACAAAAATTCCTGCAAAGAAAATTTACCGAATTCGCACAGAACATAGATAATCACATTCCAGAACATTTATTCTACTGCACAGAGAATTTACGATTTCACAGAAAATTCCGGTCGACTAAAAACACAGTCGAATCAAAAATACCCGGACGAAAATCTTCAAAATATAGTCAAAACGTGCACACCCGGCACGGCAACGATATACAGAAACTTACGCGGTAAAAACTGAACCAATCGAAAGATACGGACGAAAAACCGTAACGAAAACGAAATCCGGACAGAAAAATACCGCCAACCGCGACGGAACTGAAAATTGAGAAAGACGGAATGTGCCTTACCTCGAGCACAGCAATTTCTTCAACAGTCACTTCGATCGAAAACGGCTCCGCGTCTTCCCGAAATCAACTTTTCCAAAATCCTCTTTTTCTCTCTCCTCAGACGAAAAATCAGATATTTTTATTTTAATTTTTCTCTCTCTTCAAATGAGCTGATTTGCCTTAAATCTTCTTCAGATCGGCCTGGCCGATCGTCCAGATCGGCCTGGACGATCAGACCAAAATCCCATCGTCCAGGGACGATTTTTCAGGACGATGTTTACTATTCATAGGCGATAAAAACCCCTACTCACTGACTTGTGCCATCCACTGATCGTCCCGGGACGATACCTCGATCGGCCTGGACGATCCCTACAGGAAATCACTTAGAACAAATTCTGGGCAAAATCTGAAGCTGAATATACACTGATCGTCCCAGGACGATCCCAGATCGTCCTGGACGATACTGGAGCAGTTTGAAATATTACAATCTCCCCAACTCAGAAAAATGTCGTCCTCGACATTATCCAATCCAAACGCAGTCAAAACAAGTACGGGTACGACCGTCTCATATCAGACTCCTTTTCCCACGTTGCTTCCCGTACAGTCCGGTGCTTCCACTGGACTTTAACCATCGGAATCTCTTTATTTCTTAACTTGCGGACGTCGTACGCTAAAATCAATTCTGGCTCTTCCTTGTACGCCAGATTCTCCTGAATCTCAACCTCCTCAGCTGATACCTTCTTCCCAGAGTCGGATACCCACTTCCTCAGAGTGGATACATGAAACACATTATGCACATCAGGCATAGAATCAGAAAGTAATAACTTGTAAGCAGCTTTTCCAATTCTTTCCAAAATTTCAAATGGTCCAACATACCTTGGACTAAGCTTGCTTACCTGACCAAATCTGCTCACACCTTTCATCGGGCTGACTTTGACATACACAAAGTCACCGACCTGAAACTCAACAAATCTGTGCTTCTGATTGTAATACTTCTGCTGACGATCTTGAGCGGCTTTCAATCTTTCTCTTATCAAATGAATCTTCTGAGCAGTTTCATCAGCAAAAGTGGCCCCCAAAGCCTGTCTATCTCCGACCTCCGTCAGAGTCAAAGGAGTACGACACTTCCTGCCATACAAAGCCTCGTACGGTGCCATACCGATACTGGACTGAAAACTGTTGTTATAGGCAAACTCAATCAGTGGGATATGATCTTCCCAGCTTCCGCTAAAGTCCAGAACACAAAGTCTCAACAGATCTTCCAGTACCTGAATAGTCCTCTCAGACTGTCCGTCGGTCTGAGGATGAAAGGCTGTACTGAAATGCAGTTTCGTACCCAAGCCTTGCTGAATGCCTTTCCAAAGTCTGGAAGTAAAGCGTCCATCTCGATCAGATACAATCACACGAGGTACACCGTGCAATCTGACTATCTCTTTCACATATATCTGTGCCAAGCGTTCAACTGAATCCGTCTGTCTGATCGGAAGAAAATGGGCTGACTTCGTCAATCGATCCACAATTACCCAAATAGCATCATGTCCTTGTCGTGATCGAGGGAAACCCATCGCAAAATCCATCGTTACCTCCTCCCATTTCCACTCAGGGATAGGCAACGACTGCAACAGTCCACCTGGTCGCTGATGCTCTGCCTTCACCAACTGACAGGCTTCGCATCTCGACACAAACTCCGCCACATCCTTCTTCATCCCAGGCCACCAGAACGAAAGCTTCATATCAGCGTACATCTTACCACTGCCTGGATGAACAGTGTAGCCTGAATGATGAGATTCATACAGAATCTCCCGCCTCAGATCTCCAAACACAGGTACCCACAACCTGTTCTTACAGAAAATAGCACCAGAATCAGAAATTCGAAGTTCAGGAGTCTTACCAGATCCAATCTGAGCTAGCAACTTCGAATAATCAGAATCTGACTTCTGGGCTTCTTGAATTCTTGCTTCCAAAGAAGACTGAATACTCATCTAAGCCAACTCCAAATCACTGGAGGAAATCACCTCCAACTGCAATCGCTCCATGTCTCGAATCAGAAAATCATCACAGGTAAGCTGAATACCTGATAATCCAGAAGACTTCCTGCTCAAAGCATCTGCTACCACATTCGCCTTTCCAGGCTGATACTGAATAGTCAGGTCATAGTCCTTGATCAACTCGAGCCACCGCCTCTGTCTCAGATTCAAATCCTTCTGAGTAAAAATGTACTTCAGGCTCTTATGATCAGTAAACATCTCACATGTGACGCCATACAGGTAATGACGTCAAATCTTCAAAGCAAAAACAACTGCAGCTAACTCCAAATCATGCGTCGGGTAATTCTTCTCATGTGGTTTCAACTGTCTCGAAGCATAAGCAATTACCTGACCATGCTGCATCAGAACACATCTCAGTCCTTTCAGTGAAGCATCACTGAACACCTGAAAACCTTCCGTACCTGACGGAAGTGCCAACACTGGAGCTGAAGTCAAACAATCCTTCAATCTCTGAAAACTAGCTTCACACTCCGGTGTCCAAACAAAAGGAACTGACTTCTGAGTCAGTCTCGTCAGAGGAGTCGAAATCTGTGAAAATCCTTTCACAAACTTCCTATAATACCCGGCCATGCCTAAGAAACTACGTACCTCAAATACCGTAGTCGGCCTTGGCCAATCAGCAACCGCCTGAATCTTCTGGGGATCTATAGAAATACCTTCTCCGCTAATCACATGCCCCAGAAAAGAAATACTCTTCAGCCAGAATTCACACTTGGAGAACTTGGCATACAGCTGATGCCTCCTCAGAGTCTCCAACACAATCCTCAAATGTCTGGCATGTTCATTCTCAGAAGCAGAATATACCAGAATATCGTCGATGAAGACGATCACAAACTGATCCAAGAACTCCCTGAATACTCGGTTCATCAGATCCATGAAAATCGCAGGCGCATTGGTTACCCCAAAAGGCATAACCAAGAACTCGTAGTGCCCATACCGAGTACTGAAAGCTGTCTTCACCACATCAGATTCCTTCACCTTCACCTGATAGTATCCGGATCTCAAATCAATCTTCGAAAACACCGAAGATCCAGAAAGCTGATCAAACAAGTCGTCTATCCGAGGCAAAGGATACTTGTTCTTGATCGTGGCCTTGTTCAAATCTCTGTAATCAATACACATACGGAGTGTACCGTCCTTCTTCTTCACAAACAGAACAGGTGCTCCCCAAGGAGAAACACTAGGACGTACAAACCCTCTGTCAACCAACTCCTGAAGCTGAACTTTCAACTCAGAAAGTTCTTTCGGTGCCATCCTGTACGGAGCTTTCGATATCGGAGCGGTACCCGGAAAAACATCGATAGAGAATTCCACATCTCTATCCGGAGGTAAACCAACCAACTCCTCAGGAAAAACATCCACAAACTCCCGTACCACAGGGATCTCAGAAACAGAACCAACCTTCAGGTTCAAATCCCGCACCGAAGCCAAAAATACTGGATATCCTTTCTTCCACATTCTGCTCACCTCTAACGCAGAAATCAGACTGGAGAGAACACCTCGTAATCCCTGAAATACAACTCTCTCTCCAGCCACAAGCAAACTCACTTGCTTCTTCAGACAGTCAATCTGAGCCTCATACCGACTCAGCCAATCCATTCCCAGAATCACATCATATGAAGAAATCGGTAATCGAATCAAACTCGATTTCCACTTCTTGCCAGAAATCTCGATCTCACACAAACAAAACTGTCGAGCAATCAATGGATTCCCAGCCGGCAAAATCACAGACAAAGAAACCGGTAAAACCATCGAATCCAAATGTAAAAGCTCAAAATAATGCTCGGACAGAAAAGAATGACTCGCTCCAGAGTCAAACAAAACACGACAGGGCTGATCAGAAATGTAAACCGTACCTGTCACCACATCCGGAGCATCTCGAGCCTCCTGCTGACTCAAGCTGTAAACTCGTGGCTGAACTGGAACAGGAGCTGAAGCAACAGAACTACTCTGCTCCCTCTGAATCGTAGGTGGTCTCCGTGGTGCAGAACTAGAACCACCACCTCTACCAGCAAATCCCTCAGGGCGTGGAGGAACAGTCCTCGGTCTTCCTGCTGCTGAACCAACAGGTCTGACTAAACCCTCAGATCGCTGATCATATCCCATCTGTGGACATTCCGCAATCCTATGTCCCGGCTGACCGCATCTGAAACAAAGACCAGCTATCCTGTAGCACTGGCCATGGTGTCGCCGTCCACAACTCTGGCACACAGGTGCCGAACTGACAGATCCAGAACCAGTCGTACTGGTAGCAGTACCAGACGATCCTCCGCTCCTTCTGGAATCTCCAGATCCAGAACCAGGAACAAATCTCTTCTTCCCAGAGGAACCACTGCCAGAAGTATCACCTCCAAACCTCTTCCTACTCGCAGACCACCGCTGCTGAGTAGTCGTCATGTCGTTCTCAATCAGACGAGCTCGCTCCACAAGCTCAGAGAAATCAGTAATCCGGAACGGTATCAAAGGCTGCCTCAAAGTGTCTCGTAAGCCTCTCAGAAACCTGTAGCACCTCTCAGCAGACGTGCTAACCAGCTGCGGAGCGTACCTGGCTAATGCAGTAAACTCAGCCTCGTACTGCATCACCGTCTTGCTCCCCTGAACCAGCCTCAGAAAACTCTCCTGCATCTGCTGTCGTGCAGAAGGGGGAACAAACCAATCTCTGAACACTTCAGTGAACTCTTCCCAAGTGATCAAAGAGTTCAATCTGCCCTGAAATCTGGCTGCCTGCTGGCCATCCCACCAGTGCTCAGCCTCTCCGTCCAACAGAAAAACAGCCAACGGAACCTTCCTGTCTGCAGGACACTGCATCCCGTCAAAAGTCTTCTCTAATCTCCTCAGCCACTCCTCAGCAGCTCTGGGCTCAACAGCGCCCTCAAACCTCGGAGGCTTCAACCTCAAAAATAACTGCAGGTGTCGATCAATATCCTCAGATCTAACAGTAGAAGCTCTGCTCTGGGTCTCGCTCATCATCTGAGCAACAAGTGAAGCAAACTGAGACAGCGTATCAGCACCGACCATTGGGGCTGTACTCCCCACTGGTGCTGCCTGATCATCACTCTGACCGTCTGTCATGTCTGGGTCTGGCTGATCCATACAGAAAAATCCAGAAAATCCGGAAAACTATCACAAAAACAACACAAAAACAACACAATAAAAAGCCAAACGACCCAAAACTACCTCCCAGACAGACTCACTGATCACTTCCTAGAGCTCTGTTTTACAATTCGACCTGTTTCCAAAACCAGTGCTCTGATACCACAAAAGCTTGTCACGACCCGACCCGACGGGGACGGATCCCGCCCGAGCCGGATCGCGACGCAACCTTCTTATCCAGGATCTGGCTTTGGATTAGGTTACTGAACTGATCTTCCAAATTCTTAATTCAACAGAAACACACAGAACAACAGAGCTACTAAAACATCAAATGCAGCGGAACAAAACATCTATCTTTTTCATTTCATTTCCTCAAAATAATCATCTACAGAACAGTACATGGCTTTCAACAGAAAGAAAGACAGAACAGAAAAGCCATGACTGTACAAAAAATCAAAAGTACAAAAGTACCTAATCGGATCAGACTCTGAAACTAATCCTGGACCTCCTTGCCCTTCCCAGAACCTGAAAACCACCAGAAAGCAAGGGTGAGCTCAACAGCTCAGCAAAGCAACAAACCACCAATCTAAATTCTCAGAAACCAAAACCAAAATTCATCAGACAGAAATCAGATCAGAAATTGAAACAGAATCGGAAATCAGAACTTATACGGACAGATATCGAATCAGAATCGGAATCGTACAGATCATATCAGAACAAATCAACAGAGTCAGAATCAGAATTCAGAAATCAGAATCGTACGGAGCATATCATATCGGAATCACAATTTCGTACAGAACAGAATAGATACAGAAAACAAAATATATACACATAGCTAAATGCCCTGACACTGACGGAATCTCTACGGATTCCGGTCCCTTATGCCTCCCTTCCCAGACACTGACTGAATCTCATAGGATCCAGGCCCCTTATGTCTCCCTTTGTGCTCACGGCACCAAAACAGATGTGCTTATAGCACCAGAACAGAATTCATCGGATCCGGAACAGAACAGATATCAGATTTCAGATTTGAGCTCATTTCAGATTTCCCGTTTCACTAACTGAATCTCATAGGATTCAGGCCCCTTATAACTCCCTTTTTATAGCTTATACACATAGCATTTCAAATCAGAAGAAATTCGGACATTTCAGAAATTACCCGAAAATTGGGCAGCACAACGGCAGTATACAGAATTTACACAAAAATTCCTGCAAAGAAAATTTACCGAATTCGCACAGAACATAGATAATCACATTCCAGAACATTTATTCTACTGCACAGAGAATTTACGATTTCACAGAAAATTCCGGTCGACTAAAAACACAGTCGAATCAAAAATACCCGGACGAAAATCTTCAAAATATAGTCAAAACGTGCACACCCGGCACGGCAACGATATACAGAAACTTACGCGGTAAAAACTGAACCAATCGAAAGATACGGACGAAAAACCGTAACGAAAACGAAATCCGGACAGAAAAATACCGCCAACCGCGACGGAACTGAAAATTGAGAAAGACGGAATGTGCCTTACCTCGAGCACAGCAATTTCTTCAACAGTCACTTCGATCGAAAACGGCTCCGCGTCTTCCCGAAATCAACTTTTCCAAAATCCTCTTTTTCTCTCTCCTCAGACGAAAAATCAGATATTTTTATTTTAATTTTTCTCTCTCTTCAAATGAGCTGATTTGCCTTAAATCTTCTTCAGATCGGCCTGGCCGATCGTCCAGATCGGCCTGGACGATCAGACCAAAATCCCATCGTCCAGGGACGATTTTTCAGGACGATGTTTACTATTCATAGGCGATAAAAACCCCTACTCACTGACTTGTGCCATCCACTGATCGTCCCGGGACGATACCTCGATCGGCCTGGACGATCCCTACAGGAAATCACTTAGAACAAATTCTGGGCAAAATATGAAGCTGAATATACACTGATCGTCCCAGGACGATCCCAGATCGTCCTGGACGATACTGGAGCAGTTTGAAATATTACATGCAATTCGATTGAAGATGATTACACCATTTTGAAATTTTGCTACATTTTAAATTGTAAAATGAGTTTTTTCGGTTGAAGATGCCCTAATCCAAATAAATCACCTCAAACAACACTCCAGGGTTCCCACTAGGGGTGTCAATTTCGGGACAAGAGTCGGGTTCGGGTCGAACCTGAAACTGACCCGGGTTCAAACAGGTCAGAAATTTGAACCCGGACCCGACCCGGCGGGTTGCCGGGTTGACCCGACCCGACCCGCGCGACAGAGAAGGAGCTCGGGTTTCGGAGCGCGAGCGCGGCAGCGGGCAACGGGCAGCACGGCACGGCGGTAGCGCGGGTTCGGCAGCAGGCGACGGCGCGGGCGCGGAAGCACGGCAGTCAGTGCGCGGGGCATCGGCGCTAGGAAGCTGGGAGCGGGGAAGGAGCGCGCGGCAGCGGGCGGGGGCAGCAGGAAATTCAATTTTTTTTTTAAATAAACGAGTGCTCGGGTTGTCAACCCGAACCCGACCCGTTTTTTCAAACGGGTCGAATCTGCGAACCCGACCCAAACCCATTTTTCAAACGAGTCGGGTCCAACCCGAATTTTCCAGATCGGATTTTCATGTCGTGTCAAATATTGACACCCCTAATTCCCACTAGCAGAACAATTCCTGAGACGTCATTCTCAGTCAAGATGTTTATATAATTCTGCCTGATAGATTGGACAATTATGAAATTTTCTCTTTATAGTACTCCTTGTTGATACCTCTTGTAAGTGAAATAGAACATTTTTATCTCTTTTAAGTGCCCTTACTTTATGTGTAGACTTTTCCACAGAATCTCTCTCTCTATTCGTGAAGTTTAAAATATATCTATAATTTTGCACTATAACAACTGGTCCTAAACAGGGATGCTGTGGCAGAACCACATGTTCATAAGAGGAAGAGATTATTAGGTGCAGATAGGTGTGGACCTCTGAAAGAACACCGCACAAACGAGCCAATTGGAAGAGACATATTGGATCGTGCATACGACTAACCATTGAGGATAGAGGCTTTCACCAACACACCTCGATGGGTAGCAATATACACGTCCTAATCACGGGTTTCCCCCATCCGATACAGCAGTTCGAATAGGGTTTAGTAGATGTGGGACCGAGTTTCCCACGAGCGCAAGCCCCCGTGGTTAATTACATCCCAGGCCGGAGCCTGAGAAAACTCTCGATTAAGGATCATACATTATCCTCTCCTAAAGTGGGATTGGCACATGGGTATAGACTAGAAAATCCTATCCAAAAGGAAGACAGGTCCGAAGGACTGAATCAACATGCGTGGCTCATACCAGCATTCGGAGGCTCTAGGGCGCTAGAGAGAAACTGTAAAAAGAAAATTAAACACTCAATCACATGCGTGAGAGAAGAGATGGAAGTGGCGTCATCCTGTAATGCGGATAAGTAGGATTTAGGGTCCCTGAAAGAAGGGACCTACCTACTATTTAAGGCTTACTACGAGACCGAATGTAGTAGCCTCGAATCCTAAATCTTGTTTGGACTTAGTGTTTGACACACACTAAGACCAGTGTCCTAGCTAATGCGATGCAAAGATCTGAACTTATCCCGACCTGAATGGGGGAGCCAGCTAACCACCTAATCGCTTCAAAACCATGGTATCAAGTCATTTATGAAATATGGGTGGGAGGTACAGTTTTTAGAAATATGACCGACATCTAGAGAATTTCCTAACTTGTCCTGGACTTATGTAGGGTGAATGCTCCTAACTAATGCAATTAAATTTTAATTAATTAGTCACTAATGCAATGCATGCTAGTTAAAATGTCAGCTCATGAATGCTTTGGATTTTAAAAACAGGCTTAATATAAAATAATTTTTAGAAAAGACTGGGCCTCCCTAGGTCCGGCACTTCATCCTTATATGCCAGATTATCCAGACTCTACCCGCAGGCAGGGAAATATCTTATAGCAAGGAAAGAGAAATGCAGTAATATGCATGCGACCCCGGACGATTCCGGCAGTTCCCTAGATTCGTTAGGTTTCTATGTTATTTAAATCTTAAAATTTTAGAAATTATTTATGAGTAGAAAAAAATTTATAATCATTAAAAGAGCCTAATGCAATCCAGGCTAAAACAAAATCGGCATGCAAGAAAGAAACCTAGAAAAAACATATATTTCTAAGCGCAATCAGGTAAGCACATCAATATAAATCTACAAAAATAATCAACTAAATGTCCATAGGCAAACTGCCCTTATTACAACCCAGGGTATGCAGAAAATAAAGTGGCCGGGCACCACTGCCAACAACCCATATTTCTAAGCCTATGATAGACGCCAACAACTTTGAGTGGGATATTGGGTCTTTAAATCTTTAGTCTCTTGGATATCTTCTCCCTGTACTTCTTTGATCTCTCCTCTTTGGACTCTTTGGATCTCTCCTCCTTGGACTCCTTGGATTCGTCGTGGCTTGAATATCCAAACGAAGAGACAATTCCCCCAGTATGGGGGTATTGCCTTTTCTTTTTGGATATCTAAAGCCATCCAGCTCGATCTTCTAAATGGAAGAAGACTCTCCCCTTAGGGATGCCTTCTTCTTTTAGAATCCGAGCTGGATAAGAATATCCCAACTCAAAGGTTGTTTTCACAACTCTTAACAATTATTACATACAAATTTACATTTATTGAAAAGCAATAAATTTTAAATCACCTACAAGGTTATCCTAATAATCATCCCAAGCAGTAATATATGGAGATAAAAATAACTCAAACCATTGACCCTGTGCCAAGCCATGCTCTTAATTATGAGGGCTAAGAAGCTCCACCTGTAGCATTTATAATTATTATTTATTTAGCCCTAATTTATTTGGGGGAGCTCAGTAAGCACCTGCATAAGACATCATTAGAAATCGTGATAGGGCCCCCCCTTTAGTATAGCGTAAGCATGGCCACCTGCACGGAAGAACAGTATATATGCATATAGATCGTTCCTAACCTAGAGGTAAATCTAACGACCATCACATCACAGAGTGCAGGAAAAGTAAGCAAACACAGCAATTCAATTTTCAAACAGCATGTAGGAAAAATATCGAAAAAAACTCCGGCACACAGCAGAAAAATAAAACCCAGCGGCCTAACCTAAGTCTAGAAGTAGTGCCCTAGAAAATAATGCTATGTGTGTGTAAGGCTTGTGTGTTTTGGATAGATCCTAATATGAGTAGTTAGTTGAAATTATCTAGAGTCAGGTATGTTGAAAATCAGGAAATGAAAATTTAGTTGAAATTCAAACATTAATGGATTAGGGTCCATTTTAGTTAATTTAGTTTGTTGGTCAGTTTTAATAACTTAGGATGATGATATTTGAAGTTAAAGTTATATTAGCCGATTTTGGAAAGTCCCGGGTCCTTCTAAGACTTAGACTAAGGGTCCAAAAATTCATTATGAGAAATAGGCTGGGTTTGGGTATCCTAATACTTTAGAAAGATACTAGACCTTAACATGAGCAGTTAGACAGGTAGTACACTAAAATCGGAGTTCTCTAGACAAAGTTATGAATTTTCTAAGTCTCGGGCCCTAAATGAACTAGGGTTGACCAAAAAAGTTGACTTTCCAATCTAGGTCAGTTTATGGAAACCTAAGATTTTTAATAAATACTAGACCCTAATTGGAGTCCAATGCAAGTGAGTTTGCCTAATTTGGAATTTTATACAATTAGTTATGGACATCTAAAGATCGGGGTATTTAAAGGAATTTTTTAAATTCACTTGGAAAGGGCCTATTTTGCAATTTTGGCCCAAATCAGCTCCAAACTGAGTGGAATCACTACCAAAAGGTCAGGAATGACCTGAGAAAGTGTTCCCAAGGGCTTGGAGAATATTTGGGATATTTAATAATTTTTAATGATTTATTAGGGGCAAAATGGTAAATTCCACCTATGGTCAAATTAGGAGTCAACCTAAAGTCAAACAAGGGGGCCCTATTTATCTAAGGTCAAGGATCAGATTCTGGTCAGTTCAAGGTATTATAGGTAATTTTCTGACCTAAAATGTATTTATTGTAATTTTCAGAAGGTCTCGGGGCCTTATTTAGCATGTTAACTAGGGTTGGTTAACTAAGGGGTCTAAAGACTCCTAAAAATTCCTAGAAAATTCTGGGAGGTTTCAGATGTCACTAAGTTTAAGTGTTACAGTTTTCATGTCAATTCAGGGTCTATCCTAGCTCCTAGAAAACTTCTAAGTTTGCTAGACGGGTCCTTAATTATTGTCCTTAGGGTGTCACTACGTTATATGGGTTTGAATAGAAGTTTTAGCTAACCCTCAAGGTAATAAATGCATGGGAGTACAAAAATGAAATAAACACACCATGTCCTTAGATCTAGGAGAGCCTAAGCTAAGTGCTCGTGGCGCGACCTACACATGTAAACTACGAACATTAAGGAAGTAAAGACACCTAATGAAGGGATTAGTGAATGATTGGGATCCAACCACCCACTAATCCACTCCCCCATGATTTGTTCTTCACACACAGAATCCATGTTTAAAATTTCATGAAATAGCGGATCTCCCAAAGTTAAGGGATTTAATTATAAGTAATTTCCAAAATAATTTAAAATAATTATATAAATATAGAATTTTTTTTTTGAAAAATAAGATAGTTCAAAATAAATCAGTTTGTAATAAGTAAATATATGGGAGACCCACTGACCACCCAATCGAGGTTTAAAAAAGGTTTGAAAATAATTTGTATTTTAAAATAATTATGATAATGAATATTTAATTAATAGGGAAAAGACTAGGAATAGCGGTCTAAAACTAAAACCTGTCAAAACAGCCAAAACAAAGGGCTGGAAATGATTTCAAAACATAAAGCTCGTCTTTCTGAAAAGAACGAGGGGTCGCACACCGAAATCCGATTTGAAACGGCGAAGATACGTAATTTACAAGCTTAAATATAATAAAATAATGTTTTTTTTAAATAATACAGTTTTGCTGTTTTTGGAATAACAGAAAATACATACACAATTTTTACTTAAAAATAGTCTTAAACTGTGCAGAATTCAAAATACACCCAAAACAAGGTGCTGTGCGTCGACAGCGGACTTAAAAAGAAGAGGTTACGCAATTTCAAAGTTTAAAGACAATAATTAAATAATTTTAAAATAGTGTTGTTGGCTGATATTAAAATAATTGCAGACAAACCAAAACTTTTTGAGCAAAACCAACTTTAAAGTGTGCAGAATTCAAATACGTTCAAATCAAAATGCTGTGTGTCGACAGCGGATTGAAACGACAAAGATAATTTTTCTTGAAGATTAAATACAATAAATATGTTAAAAATAATTTAAAATAAGTAATATTTAAAAATAATTATTAAAATAATAGTATAAAATAATACTTTAATATTTCTGAAACTTAAGGTAATTTGAAAATGTATAATAATAGTAATATTTTAATTATTAATAGTATCTTAAGTAATTTTAACTAATTAAAATAATTAAAATAATATTTAATTATTAAAAATACGATTTTCACATCTAAATAAGTATAATAATATAAATAATAATAACAAACAATATAGATAAGTTAAAATAATATGTATTTATTAATATTATAGTTAAAATAATAGTATTATAATATAATAATAACAAAATAATTAAAATAATATATTTAAAATAGTATTTATATATATATTTTTACTGTTTTATTAATAATTAAAAATATATACATTATTTTTATAAAAAAAAAATTATAGTGTAGAGAATGAAAATACGAACAAAACGAGATATTATACATCAAAATCGGAGCAAAAATGAATATTTGGTGATTTTTTGAAGATAAAATGCTTTTAAAAATAATTTAAAACAATTTAAAACAAAATTCGGCAGCGGATGACATGTGGCGGCCCGGGATTGGATCCCGGGACAGCGGCCAATCATTGGCGGCGGCGCAATCATTGCGCCGCCAACCAATGATTGCGGCAATCATGCCGCAATCAACGACCGCGGGCCGCGATCACTTATCCACGTCACCGAGCTCACGTGGCCGTTGGATCCGCGTGGAAACGAACGAACGGCGTGGATTGAGCCACGTCGTCGCTAGAACCGTGGGATCGTCCAACCCGTCGGACGGAACTCCCGTCCGACCGAATCCAAGCCGTTGATCGTGAGATCAACGGCCCAGAGAAGCTCATGCGTGCAGGTCACCGGACCGAAACCCCATAGGGTATTTCTCGATTTTCTTTCGATTGGCTGGATCAAATGCGATGAAACTTTAAACATATCCTCTAATAGTGAAGAGCATCCATGTGGAATATTTTATTCGAATTAATACGCGCTAATGACGATGCTAATTAACCTTAAGTGTTCTAACTAGGGTTTGCGATATACCTCAATCCACATGATGGATTCAGGAGATCTTAGGCTCGTTGGACTCGTGGACTCCCCAAGAACAAATTCCTAGTTGAAATCGAGTCTTGGTTCGTCTTGGATCGATCACGAAACGCCTTGGAACGAAAGTAGCCTTGGTTCGTCGGATTTCTCGCCGCCGGCAAGCCTTGATCGTTGGGATTTGATGTGGGAAAGGTGAAGGAGTATGAGGAGAGCTCTCTCGCCAAGTTTCTCAGAACGAGAAGGGCTAGGACAAGAGCAATAAAAAAATCCCCTTAAAATTATCTAAATTTCACTATTTAAGCCTCTTCCTCTCTCTTGGACGGTGGAGATGAGATCTAGGATCAATTTCAGAGAGAGAGGGAGTGATTTAGGCGGGATTTGAATTTCCAAAACGTTTGGAATTGATTAGGGCATTAAATGAGCCTTTAATGGGCTCTAAATAGGTTATTTTAACCTATTAAAGACTTGGTTTGACCAAGCCAACGATTGACTTGGTCATATCAGTCAAGAGAGTTAAGGAAGTCAATGGGTTGAGCCATGAAATCCATGAAATCAATTTGGAATTAATTTTAGGCTCAAAGGATCCAAATTGGTCAACTGGGTTGACTCAAGGTCCAAGCCCGGGCTCAACAGACTCGACTCAACTCACTGAACCCATTGGAGAGGGTCTTGGGGTCTGAATTGGTCAATTTGACCAAGTCAACTGTCCAGGCCCAAGTCTGAGCAAAATCGAGGTCAACAATACGGCTGTCAATATTTGACATGACACGAAAATCCGACCCAGACCCGACCCGAAAATTTCAGGTTCGAGTTCGAGTTTTCGACCCGTTTGAAAAATCGGGTCGGGTTCGGGTTGACCCGGAAACCAGAAAATGACCCGAAATGACCCGCTGCCCACCCTGACCGGGGTTGACCGAAGCTGCCCGCGCGAAGTCCAACCGGACCGAGCCTGACCGTGCGTCGCTTCGCGAGTCGCATCGCGCGTCGCGTCTGCCCGCCGCTGCCGCTTGCCCGCGCGGAACTACCTACTGCGCCGCTGCCGCTGCCCGCCGCACCGCGTCACGCTGCGAATAGGGGTGTCAATTTTAGGTCACAGGTCGAGTTTGGGTCGAACCCGGAATTGACCTGGGTTTAATCGGGTCGATCCTAACCCGACCCGGATAGGCAAACAGGTCGAAATCTTGGACCCGAACCCGACTCGCTTCGGGTTCGGGTCAACCCGACACGACCCACAATTCGCAGCCTGACGCGACTTTGCAATTCGCAGCGTGACCCAGTGCGGCGGGCCGGCGGTAGCGGCAGCGGCGCGGCGGGATGGCGGCAGCGGCGCGCATTCGCGACTTTGCACTTCGCGGCGTGACGCGGTGCGGTGGGTAGCTGCAGCTGCGCGGCAGGCCGACGGCAGCGGCACAACGGGCAGTTCCGCGCGGGCAAGCGGGCAGCGGCAGCGACGGGCAGACGCGATGCGACTCGCGAAGCGACGCACGGTCAGGCTCAGTCCGCTTGGACTTCGTGCGGGCAGCTTCAGTCAGCTCCGGTCAGGGCGGGCAGCGGGTCATTCCGGGTCATTTTCGGGTTTCCAGGTCAACCCGACCCAGTTTTTCAAACGGGTCGAAAACTTAAACCCGAACTCAATCCGGTTCAAGTTCGGGTTGACCCGAACCTGAAATTTTCAGGTCTGGTCCGGGTTTGGTTTTCGTGTCGTGTCAAATATTGAGAGCACTAGATGCGAAGTGTGAAGTTACGAACGCGCGCCGCTGCCGCCGGCCCGCCGCACTGGGTCATGCTGCGAATTGCGAAGTCGCGTCAGGCTGCGAATTGCGGGTCGTGTCTGGTTGACCCGAACCTGAAGCGGGTCGGGTTCGTGTCCAGGATTTCGACCCGTTTGCCTATCCGGGTCGGGTTATGGTCGACCCGATTGAACCCGGGTCAGTTCCGGGTTCGACCCAAACCCGACCCGTGACCCGAAATTGACACCCCTAGGTGCAGAGTATCCCCGTCCGCACAAGTATTATTCGGCACTAGTACCCGTATTCGATATCGCTGGGTACCGCTAGATACTCAATATTTGTGCGAACGTTGCGCACTCCACACCTAATAATTTTTCCAAGAGAGGATGCAATAATTGATGGAGTATATCACAAAAAAGTGTTTTTGAACGAATGGTTCATCTTTGTGATGGCCATTAGAGATGCTGACTAATCGCGCCAACAATGCATATTGAGACCTTCGACATTAAGCTGGTGATTATTTTTGTTTAATATAAAGCCTTTATTTGATATTTCAATGCTATATAAGATAAAAATTCTCAAAAAAGATTGGATAAACTGCATTGCAAGTAGGTTGAACATAATCATTTAAGTGAGAGAGATGCACAAATAAAACAGCACTTCTTTTGCATATTACGACACAAATTAAGACTGCAATTTTTTTTCCAAGAAAAACAATTGAAAAGCATTCCAGATTTTAGCCTGAACACAATATTCATGCCTTCAAACATATTGTTGGTATGCCATCATTTAAGTAGGATTTCATAAATCCTCTAAATCCCGATTTCAAAAATCCTGAGGGGCCTAAATCCTGATAACAAGCGGACTCTTCCTCTTGAGGCAATGTATTTCGTAAATACGGCAAAAAATAAGATTTTCTAAATCCGGAATTTAGCATGAAAAGATGAAATTTTCCGTCTACGACGACTTTCATCTGCCGTGAGAGTTGGTTTTGCATTTTAAGCCTTCTGGTTGAAAGTCGCTCGAATCTGGCCTAAATCCTGCAACAAACAGCCCCTAAAAGTGGACAAATTATTGTGTCTGGTGTCCGGATTCGTTTGGACACCAATAAAAACGCACCACGTCACTCAAAAATACCGGGGCCCAATGCACCCGGGTGAGGTGGCTTGTCTGGATTGGATGTCCGCATGTCAGGTGACCGGACGCAATAATTTGCCCTAAAAGTGGCCCACCTTACACCGTCGAGTGAGGAAATCAACACCAGATCAAAAGGTTGATGAATCATATCAAACAATTTAACAATAAGAAAACCATATTATCTTTAAAAGAATGGCATAACTAAATTAATATTACAGGTAACCCAGATAGTTTGCAGGGGCATATTTACAGAGAAATTTAAAGGAAAGCACTTAAACAGTCAGTAAGGAAATATGGCCTTAATAAACAGGAGCAACAATGCAGAAAAGTGAACTAGAATTTGGTTCATTATATTACAAATTTACAGAGTTTGCTTCTGGCTGCTTGCCGTTGGTGCTTACAGAAGCATTAAAAGATGGAACACATCAACACACTTGCCCGTACTTACAAAGAGGTCTCCTCTTCAGAGTAATTTAAATATTGCACGGCATGAAGTAGAGAAGACCACTGATGCCGCCCTAAGCAATGCTGGATTTTGATATATTCTATCGGAAAAAGAGAAGTAGAAAAAAGAAAAAAAAAAATTGTAAGAAAAATATATAATTGAGCTTTAAACAATTTAAAGGACATGGAATAATCATAAGCTATTAAAGCATTTTTAATATTATCAAATACACAACTTTTGGATTCAGAATGGAATTAAGGTTTTTTTTGGATGACTTTCTTACTGCTTCTTAAAACAGCTTTTTAGAAGAAAAAATTTAATTTTTTACTATAAAGTTGCTTTAAGAAGCAGAAAGAAAGCTGTCACAAACGAAGCCTAAGTTTTGAGTTCACAAAACGGTGGATTATGTCGGATAGATTGTAAAGCATTCAAGACCACCATGCAAGCTCTTTTTTGCTGAGCCATTGAGTAATAAATAAAAAATAAATGTTCAACTATGCATCTATATCCTGTCATGTCCCTCAATTTAGTGAGCTATGCTAAAACCACTACAACTAAAAAGAAAAAAAAAAAAAAGCATTATAAATTTGACAGCCCAAAAGAGCAACCCGGTGGCCGTTGTATTGCATATTAATGGTATAAAAGTAAGTATTACGATGCATTATAACATAAAAGTTGTCTTAGGAATAGTTTATCCCTTTATTATATTTTCTACATATTTTCTTGAACCTTCTAGAAAGTTCTATAGATATGTTTTGATATATCAACAAAAATTATCTTGATCGGACACAAATCTCGAGGCAAAATCAAGCAGGAAACGTGAAAAATTAAATTCGGGATCATCTGAACTCCGATTGCAGTGAACTTACAGTCAAATTGAGCGTCTCGGAAATACGAACTCAACGACACCAAAATCGACTCAATCCGAGCCCAAATGAGTCCAAATCAAGCACCCGAAGCGCTATTGGAAAGTTCAAACCACAATTTGAGTTAACAAACGGTTTCCAACTATGACGTTCTTATAATCGAATCGAATGGCTCGACGAGACGAATCCAACGAGCCCAAGATCGCCGAATTCCGACATCATTAAGACCTTCAAATGTATGACGAACGGTACACGATCAAGGGATTCTATATCGGCCGTCCATCCGAATCACTCCACATTTGTCCTTGATCTTCCTCCTATTTATGGGTCATGTCATCCTAAAAAAACTATAAATAGCCCCTCATTTCTCTTGAGAGGAGACTCAAGCAAGAAGAAGAAAAGGATAGGAGGGAAGAGACTCCTCCTCGACCACCGTCGGAGTTCTGTCCGACGCCCAAGTGACGCCGGAGTTCTATCTGATGCCCAAGTGATGTCGGAGTTCTGTCCGACGACCAAGTGACGCCGAAATTCTACCCGACACCGGAATTCTGCCCAAGTGAAGCCAGAATTCTGCCCGACGCCCAAGTGACACCAGAATTCTACCCGACACCGAAATTCTGCTCAAGCGACGTCGGAATTCCAGAGTGATGGTGAAATAGATGGGGATACTATTAGTAGAATTCAAGTTGGATGGTTGATGTGGAGGAATGGAATGGATCAGACTTGTGTGATAGAAAAGTCCCCTCAAACTTAAGGAAAAATTCTATAAGATAATGGTGAGACCTTCAATGCTTTATGGTGTAGAAGGTTGGCCATTAAAAGAGATACATAATATTAAGTTAAAGTGTTGCAGAGATGAGGATGCTCAAGTGGATGAGTGGCTTTAATCATAGAGATAGGATACGAAACAAGCATATACCTAAAAAGATTGGAGTAGCTCCAGTGGTAGATAAGATTAGAGAGAGTCGCCTTAGATGATTTGGTCACATAAAACGACAGCATTCAAATGACATGGTTAGGAGAGTAGATATATTAAATTTGGCTTATGATAAGAAAGGTAGAGTTAGACCTACAAAGACTTGGTTAAAAAAAATTAGAAATCATATTTCTTTATTAAATTTAAAATGGGAATTTAACACTTAACAAGATGCAATGAAAAAAAAAATTCATGTAGCCAACCCCACGTAGTGGGATAAAGGCTTGATGATGATGTTGCTATTGTTGTATCAAAGACTAACAAATGATTTGCACTTTAAAGGCTTAAAGAAAGTTCAAACATTCTATTCAAGTGGACATAGCCTAACTCCACTATTTCCACAACTATGGAATGGAAATTAAGAAGAACAAAACAAAACCTTTATCCCACTATGTGTGAAAGTCAAAAGAACAATGAAAGCCAAATATTAGACAAATATAAGTACACGAAGAAAACGTTCACAGAAATGTAAACATTACAACAATGTTTAAAATTGAGAAATTGGGTATTGAGGCGTTTTTTGTTCGTGAGGCGAGACGTAGGCCAAAAAAAAAATATTAAGTTAAAATAAATGTTAAATGTGATTTTTTATATAATACCCAAATAATATGTTAAAGGATGGTCTATTAATTTTCTATTAAATGATGAAGTAACAAATTGACATACATGTAAATAAAAAATTGTACAAGACGTAAAGTGACAAGTGATAAATTACGTGAAATGAAATTGAAATCCAAATATTACAAGAACAAAATAATATTAAATATAGGAATATATAAAAACATCATATAATATCAAGTTTAACTCCAAATTTCTTCCTTTTATGTTCTCTACTCATCCACACATTTAATTCCTAAAGAGATCTGAAATAGTTGACAAAAACTTAGAAATCATCTATACTGTCATCACTGAGGGGAGTTTTTATTTAAGTCGTCATTATAACAAATTCGACTCTCCCTTGCCTCATCCTATGGAGTTCAATGCCTCCCAATTTATTTCTTCTTCATTTACTTATGTCATCTTCTCTTTCATAAATATTTTTCATTAACATAAATATAAGATTAATACTTTAAAAATTTTAGAGAAGGTAGTGTGTTGGTGTTTGGGTTTCAATTGATCCTCGGCAGCTGCTACGACGGTGGTGACTGAGGGCTGGAGGTCAAGGCAGTTCAAAGGAAGTTGTTGTAGCTTGGTGGTACATTAAAGCGTGATTTGTTTAGGGCTTTAGTTTAGGATTTATATAAGTTTTAATAAAAATATATATATATATATATATATATATATATATATATATATATATATATATATATATATATATATATATATATATATATATATATATATATATATATATATATATATATATATATATATATATATATAAAGGGCGATGAGTAAGCAATAGGCCAGTGAGGCGTGGCATGCCTCATGAAAAAAAAAAGTTTGAGATATAAGCCTCAATGAGTTTTTCACTAGAATTGTGCTGAGAAGGGCCTCAAGACGAGCCTCATTTTGCGCAATTTTAAACAATGCATTATAGTATCTAGACTTCAGAATATATATAAACTCCAACACTAAGCATCATCATCATCATTAACCTTATCCCACTACCTGAGTTTGGGACTAAGAATCCCCCTCTTTTCTTCATTGTTCTTAAATGCTACATGAGATGTCAATTTTGTTATGCGTACATTTGCATGGCCTTAATCATATTAGCATTGATCTATGATTTTTATCTTTATAATGCTTGCATATTAATTCCGTTTATTCACATTATTTTGTACATAGAAACACCATCATAAAACGGATTTAGAAAGGAGGGCAGATATTATTTACCCAATAGCTGTGGCACTCCAAGATGCCACGTTATAAATAACTTTGCTGCCATCCCAAGCCTTTTGAAGTCTCGTCTTTTTCCTTTTCCCAGAGAATGTTTTGCAAAGAGCTGGTAAACAAAGATGGGAAATCCTGGCATCAGACATTGCCATATCTAAGCATGAAAAGTCAGGAATAAAGATGAAATAAACTCACCTTCTTGAAGTTGGTTTGGAGTCAACTCCTGTAAAATAATAATATAACCATAAGTCACCATACCATCACACCGTCTAATGAGTCTATACCTTACAATGAGTCTATATATATATATATATATATATATATATATATATATATATATATATATATATATATATATATATATATATATATATGAACAAATAAAATTCCACGAAAGCATTTAGAAAATGTCTCAAATTCAGCCAATATGTATTTAGTATTTACAATATTTAGCACCTTCTAAAGAAATATACTTTGCTAGAACAAGCATGGTTAAGATCACTGTGATAACATGAGCTTTTTCCACTTTATTGAGCTTGCAACACTAGCAATCCAGATCACTCCCTCCACATTCAGCTCATTTACTAATTACTAGGAACTCAATAAGGCATATATTCAATAGCAATGAATTCAAATATCCTGTCCAACATCATAATCGGACCAACCATGCTTTAGCAAGGAAACATAGAATTTTTTTCCCACACAAGGACCCACAAAACACATCGGGTTGTAAAGAAGCATTCTTTGTAGCCTTGTATCATTTTTAATGGCTTTACTTTTTTTATGATCTTATTTTAACATCTTACTTTGAAGTTAGTGTGTTACTTATTATTTCATATTATTTTATTATTTTAAAGGTTTAATTTTGAGGCTTATGTCTCAAAATTTCGCAAGGCTTTCACGTCAACATACAAAACAAAAACGTCTTAATACCCAATTGCATAATTTCAAATATTGGATAAGTCCAATATAGTTTTATCACAAATAGTGTTGCTCATCAACATAGTGTATTTAAATTCAACTTCTATGAAGATAAAAGCACCTCTTCCACTAGTTCTAGAAAAAATTTTATTTATTCAATATTCTTTCTCTTCTCATAATTGATATTTTCTTGTTTTCAACAACTAAAAATTGCTATTAGTAAATGTATCATTATATTTGTTGAAATTATAACATAATATGGTTTGAGTTTGATTAATCAAATGACTATTGCATGCTCTAATTAGGAAAACTGTCATTTTGCTTTGCACATAGAAGAAACGAGATACCATTCCGAAATACATTGCAATTAGCACTTTAAAAACATTGACCTGTTGTTGAATGCATGAGCAAGAAAAGGATGAAGCTACTAGCATCAAAAAGCAAATTGCCTAGCTTAAAGTTTGTGTATGTTGGCTCCAGTGAAAATCATGTTTTCAAGAAGCTACTGGAAGGATTCCTAACAAAGATAAGCTTAAGCTTTTGTACGCAGATATACCTTATTTCATCTCTTGGAGGTTTGCTGTATTATGCCAACATTCATTGATGCTTCAACTTGAAAGATATAATTTTATTTGCTAACAAATAAATTCGATATGTTCATTAATTCAAAAAAAAAAAAACTAGAGAATGAATATGGTAATAAGTTCAAGTGCTTGAGGTCTGAGAATGAAGGTGATAATACAACAAAAAATCTAAGGTTTTATATACAACAAATGGAATTAGAAGGTAGAGAACTATCCCACAAGCATCACAATAGAATGGTGATGCAGAGCATATGAAAATGTCTCAAAATGAATGTATAAGAGCATAAGATTACATGTTGAATTTTCTTGAAATTTTTTGCAGGCAAACAACCTACCTGATCTACTGGGACCATTTGTTCCTTTAGATGGTAAGCTTCCAAAAGAAGCTTTGACTAGTAAAGAGGTAAATCTCTTAAACCTAAAAGTGCTTAATTCGTATATGCACTTAGACACTAATAGCAAAGATAAATCGGATCCAAGTCTTGGAAGTGTTCACAAATTAGCTATAGCAGTGATGATTTGGTAACCGCTTTTAGGATCAGAAAATAGAAATATCATTAGAAGTAAAAACATTATATTTAATGAAAATGTTATTTATAAAGAAAGAGATGTCATAGAACCTAACAATGCATAAGAGGATGTTCATAAGAATGAGTATACTGAGCTAGAAGAGATTACTGAAAGAAAAAATGCAATCAACTGTGAAAAGAAGATACAAGTGGAATCAAAACCAACTACAGTTGTGTTTAAGATTATAAGATCCAATTGAATATCTAAAGCTACTGAGCAATATTCTTCAACATTGTATTTTTTATCGTTGATTGATGGTGATGAGCCAGAGTGCTTCGATGAAATAATGCACAGTGATAATTATATCAAGCGGTATAAAAGCAGAAGATATGACTAGGATTGAGTGATTCATGCAGCATGTGTCTCACATAAGTCTCGGGACCTTCGCCCCTAGTTATATGAGGTTCAATAGAGAATAACTCTTACAATAGTACAATGTAGTTACATGGACTCTTTTTTTTATTATTATTCTGGTTTTTTTTAGTTACATGGACTCTTGTGCATGATACTTGATGATGTTGAAAAATAATTATGTTTGAGAGGAAGATATGGTTGATGCAGGGAACTCTCACATAAGAGAAAATGATGTGGACATCCGACGGTGGACGATATTCAAAGGAAGAGTTGAAGATCGACGGCCGAGATCACTCCGTTTTATTTTAGTTTATTAATTGTATTTTGATTTAATTTTATAATTTTCCTTTTTTTACTCTTTTTTTAAGAGTATTGTCTTATGTAAGACTAAGGGTCAAATTTGTCTTTTAATTTCTTTTGAGGCCTATATATAGAAGCCCCTTCTCTTGTATTAGTTATGATGGAATTATAATAAAAATTTGTGTTATGCACTTGTGTTCTTTTGGGAGGATGTTAGTAAAATTCCTATGAGAAGAAATCGGAGTTTTCACCAGCCGCAGGATGGGTCCGAGCTCGTGGCTTGAAGTCCCTTGGAGAAGGGCAACATATCACCCATCAGTCTTCAGAAGAGTCCAAGGCTCGCAGCTTTGTCTACTTTTTTCTTATTATCATTCTTCTTATTTTCCTAACAGCCACTTCCCCATCTCTCTTTCTCCTATTGGCAGAAAACTCCACCCAAACCCTAAGGCCAAAAGACACCCAACTGCCGGCCCAATCCCCTTCCCAAAGTCACCGGCCATCATCCATCCCTTGGCTCCAAGATTCAAAATCTAGCATTCAAATCCTTTCCTAAATTAGCTCCATTTAATTTTGGAAACTATTTAAATTCATATTCAATTGAATTTGAATTTGAATTTGAATTTTACTTCCTAAATGAGGAAAACTATTTTAGGGAACTCCCTCAAATCATGCAATTTTGAATTTTAAATAGGAGTTGATTTAAATTCACTTTCCTATTTTAAGATTCTAAATATAGCCGCCCTTAACCCCTCATATCAATCACCCATAATCATGCTAGCCGCCAGTCCTACCTCCTCCTATTTTCCTCTTTCCCTCCACTTTTCAAATTGATTATTGAAGGCATTCCTTATTCAATGCATCTTAAGTTTGGAAAGTTTTTAAATTCAAATTTAAATTAATTTGAATTTAAAATTCTTTCTTAAAATAGGATGAATTATATTAGGAGGCTTTCCTTAATTCTCCCAATTTGAATTTAATAAAAGACCTGTTATAATTCCCCTTTCCTTATCTTAATATTCATGTTTGGAAATTCCTTAAGTCCACATTCATCGTATATGGACACATTCATCGTATGTGGACACATTCACTGTATGTGGACACATTCAACGTATGTGGACGCCTTCCCTTTTTCCCCTATTTTGGTTGACCCCCTCCGTTGCACATAAGTTTGGTATCATAGCATGGTTATCCGTGACGCGAACTCGACAGAGTTGAGCTCTTTTCCACCAATCCACCCCGGGAGAATAATGCGGGCATCCGACGGTGGACGATATTCAAAGAAAGAGTCGAAGATCGACGGCCGAGATCACTCTATTTTATTTTAGTTTATGAATTGTATTTTGATTTAATTTTGCAATTTTCCTTTTTTACCCTTTTTAAGAGTCTTGTCTTATGTAAGCCCAAGGGGCATATTTATCTTTTAGTTTCTTTTGAGGCTTATATGTAGAGGCCCCTTCTCTTGTATTAGGTATAATGAAATTATAATAAAAATGTGTGTTCTGCACTTGTGTTCTTTTGGGAGGACGTTAGTGAAATTCCTATGGGAAGAAATCAGAATTTTCACCAGCCGAAGGATGGGTCCGGGCTCGTGGCTTGAAGTCCCTTGGAGAAGAGTCAAAGGCTCGCGGTTTTGTCTTCTTTTTTTATTATTAATCTCCTTATTTCCCTAACGGACACTTCCCCATCTCTTTTTCTAATATTGGCCTAAAACTCCACCCAAACCCTAAGCAAAAAGACACCCAACCGCCGGCCCAATCCCCTTCCCAAAGCCGTCGGCCATCATCCATCCCTTGGCTCCAAGATTCAAAATCTAGCATTCAAATCATTTCCTAAATTAACTCCCTTTAATTTTGAAAATTATTTAAATTCATATTCAATTGTATTTGAATTTGAGTTTTACTTCCTAAATGAGGAAAACTATTTTAGGGAAGTCCCTCAAATTGCAATTTTGAATTTTAAATAGGAGTTGATTTAAATCCACTTTCCTATTTTAAGATTCTAAATATAGCCACCTTTAACCCCACATATCAATCACCCATAATTATGCTAGCCGCCGGTCCTACCCCCCTTCCTATTTTCCTCTTTCCCTCCACTTTTCAAATTGATTATTGAAGGCATTCCTTATTCGATGCATCTTAAGTTTGGAAAGTTTTTAAATTCAAATTTAAATTAATTTGAATTTGAAATTCTTTCTTAAAATAGAATGAATTATATTAGGAGGCTTTCCTTAATTCTCCCAATTTGAATTTAATTAAAGACTTGTCATAATTCCCCTTTCCTTATCTTAATAATTCAAGTTTGAAAAATCCTAAGTCCACATTCATCGTATATGGACACATTCACTGTATGTGGACGCCTTCCTTTTTTCCCCTCTTTTGGCCGACCCC
Source organism: Dendrobium huoshanense (assembly GCA_016618105.1). NCBI lineage: Eukaryota > Viridiplantae > Streptophyta > Magnoliopsida > Asparagales > Orchidaceae > Dendrobium > Dendrobium huoshanense. The sequence goes on from CM028343.1 coordinate 19,233,598, forward strand.
CTCCGTTCTGCATCAGAAAAATATTAAGACGTGGGAGTATTGAATTTAGTCTCATATGGGATAGGTGAAAAAAAATTTCATGTAGGAATACCATGTAGTTAACCCCCTGTGTGCGCGTGTTTGTTTAGCATGCTCCAACTTTAAGATTTCTTTCATTTCCTTGTTAATAAAAAAAGGCAAAGTAAAGAGGGCAAGAGGTAGGGAAGGTGATGAGGGAAAATCCAAACCCAACTATTTTCTTTTAAATAATATCCAATCGCCTAAAGGTAAAGATGATTTCTTCATCTTCCGCTTCAATTATGAAACCCTATTTCACTTTTCTCTTTCAGGATTCCAATCATTATTACGATGTTTCAGTTGATGCGGACATGAGGAGGGGGTGATCCTCAGTAGTTTTCCGCCTTAATAGTCCATAAGATCAATATTTGTTTAGATGTACTCATTTTAAGGTAGTAAAATGTTATTGGCTGAAGGAAAGTTTTTGAACCACACGGGTATTGTAAAATTAAGTTAGTCAGTCATCATAAATGTTTTTACACCTAGGAGAGAACTATCTTGAACTTTCTTATCATATTTTTGAAATGTTTTTGCAAACAGTGAGTTATAATGCTATTACAAGAGAGCAGCTTATTTTTCTTTATTTCAATGCATTAAAAGTGAAACTGGTTGTTCTTGAAGATAAGCATATCCAAGAAATAATGAATATCTAAAAACAAAAAAGATGAAATTTATGACTAATAACAACTAGCAGCATAAGATCTTTAGTCCAATAGCACACAATTATTTATGTAGCACCACTATAAAACAATTTATCTATTTATCCTACAGTTAATTAACAAAAAAATACATATATGTTAGTTAAATTAATAAGATAATTAATGGGTTACTTAATCAATACAAAGTTTATTTGATCATAAACAAATTATCATATCAGTGTCAATGTATAGCACACGAATTGGATCAAGAAAATAAAACTAATGATTCAATAACAAGAGCCTACATACGAACCTATGAAAATGTCAAAACAAAAGCCCAATCACGGCCCATCAAAAGAGCCAACTCAAAAAGAAATAATTAAATTTAAATTTTAATATTTAAATTAATTAGGATCAAGAAATTTGATTTTTTTTTTTTTTTTTTTTTTAGAAATTTTTATGGGCTAGCCACTCAATAAATGTTAGAAAAAAAAAAAGTTATGAAGATGGTTGGCACATTCCTCCATTAATAACCACTCAACTCCTTTTCCCTCAAAATTATCATCTTCTCTTTTGAATGAAAGTAACTTAAGAGTCAATGTAATTCATATAAATAGGGCTAGTACAATTTAGAATTTTTCAACTTTGGAATGACTAAAAAACTATTGTAAATTTTTTTCTTATTTAATTTGTGCTTTATGGCCTATCTTGACCATGATTATTCATCTTTTATATTTATTGTTACTTTCTTAAATCTTCTTTGAAAACTTTCTAACAGCTTCCTCTACAACTTAGCCATCTACCAACATCAATCATTCACAGCTCAAATCATCAAAATCAATGCAAAAGCTACTTGAAAACTCCCAGCCTAAATTAGGCTCTCTTACATCTAGTTTTATTCTCCTCCCCTCTATAAGCCCTTAAACCTTATCAAACTCTACCAAAAGCTGGAAATCATAACTTCACATCTTAAACTAGCACTCCATATTCATTTCGCTCCATTTAACCCATCCCCTAAAGAGTTATTCCACCTAAATAGAGCTAGGATTGACATTCTTTTCACCATGCACCACAAAACCCCTAGTTATTTCACTATAAACATTAGATCACATCTCCGCATCCTAAATTAATCCTCCATAATTATTTTTAGCTAACATTCTATTTTAAAGACTCCCATCACCATGAAATTTGGTATCAGAGAGACTGTTATCACCCTACTCTATTTTCATATATACATATGCTATATCATTGAAAAAAAAAAAACTCACTCTATTTTCATAATATTGCACCCGAAGAGCATGCTGATGTATTGCTTCCTCTTATAGACATTCAACATACCATTAACTTCATAACCAACTCCAAACTTCTCAATCTTCATCACTATAGGATGAACCCCACTAAGCATGTTCAGATAAAAAGATAAGTTGAAAAATTATTGAAAAAGAATTTTGTTGAGGGTAGTCATAGACCGTGTGCAGTATTAGCTTTTTTAACACCTAAGAAAGATGGAGCGTAAAGAATATATGTTGATAGTTGAGCAATAAATAAAATCATTGTCAAATATAGGTTTCCTATTCTCCAATTAGATGATATTGTTACGCCTGGACCGGTCCCAACTGGACCGGTCCGGTTCTACACCCGACGAACCAACGTCGGGCGGAACCAGACGGAACGCGCGGAGCGCGTGTCGGGGGGCCCAAACAGCGGCTAAAACGCATGGGGGAGGGAAAATTTTTGAATGGGAGGCTGTTTTAGGAAGTCCATTATTGTCCTTTATGATTATTTTGTATAATTAGGAGTTTTGGGGGGATTGGCGGCTTATCTTGAATTTGAGTTTTCTCTTTGAGATCTAGGTTTTGTCTTGGGCTCTTGGCTTCGCCGGAGACTTTGGAGAGTACGTTCTTCCTCTCGAATTGAAGAACAAATTGTATCTTGCTATTTGTTTCGTCTACTAGTAAAAATACAAGTCTTTGCTTGCGTTGTCTCCCAATATTCTCGCAATATTCACTGTTTTTCCTGCGCATAGTTGCTGTCCACTGTTGGAGACAGCAGTTTTTCTCCTTGTTCGGCTTCAGTTTTGGTTAGGAACTACTTGAAATCAAGTATTTCCTATCAAATTGGTATCAGAGCTCCGATTCGGGACAACCGGCGGCTGAAATTCTGAAATTTCAGCAAGATCGTCGTCTCCGGAAAAAGATTTTTGTGGATCCGTTAAAAGAAAGATGGCCGGGAAGAAGGTGGAAGCTTTAGAAGGCGAGTTTGGTCAACTGAAGACAGATCTGGAAGGGAAATTCATGGAGATCTCCACCAACAATGAGAGGTTGGAAGGGAGGTTCGCGGCGATGGAAGAAATGATGAAAAAATTATTGGAGATGAAGACCCATCCGGACACATCGGAAGTGAGAGAGACCACTGACGGCCATGGCGTAGGAGGAAATCCGAACCCAATCCGGGGGAGGAGGAATCCGGATGTGGAGATTCTTGAAGGTGACGACGACATGCCACCTCTAGAGCCATTCTCCAGAGAAGAGATAAGCACGGGGAATGATCGTCGAGGTGCTGATTTTCAGCGTCGAGGTGCTGATTTTCAGCGTCGAGGTGCTGAATTTCAGCGTCGAGGTGTGGATTTTGGAAGCAGGAGGGGGGAATATGAAGGTAGTGCAGAATTTGGAGAAAGGAGAGAAGAATATCAGCGTCGAGGTGCTGAATTTCAGCGTCGAGGTGCTGATTTTGAAAGGGCAAGAGGAGATTATGACGAAGATTTCGGTTACCAACGTCGGAGGGAGGATCGGGACACTTGGGGAGCACCTCCTCCTCGAGGAATGGGAGGTTATGGAGAGTTCCGGGGTAACGGAAGGGATCCGAAGGTGAGGAAGTTGAAGATGCCCATCTTTGAGGGTGAAGATGGCCACGGCTGGATATACAAGGTGGAGCGTTATTTCGCTGTCAACGGGTTGACAGATGACGAAAAACTGACGGCAGCAGGTTTGTGTCTGGAAGGGAAGGCGCTGGCATGGTATCAGTGGAGAGACAGAAGAGAGCCTATCAGGACTTGGTGAGAGTTCAAGGACTGTTTATTAGAGCGTTTCCGAGCCGACGGGGGAGAAGACTTCTATGAACAGTTCTTTGCCCTGACTCAGGAGGGGACCGTGGCCGACTACCGAGACAGATTCGAGTACTTAGCGAGCCGTTTGGATCATATCTCCGAATCAGCCCTGGAGGGAAATTTCATGAAGGGGCTCAAACCTGAGATAAGAACAGCGGTCAGAGTGCTGGAGCCAAGGAATTTAGGCAAGGCGATGGAGCTTGCACAACTGGTGGAAGATCAAAAGAAGTCAGAAAGAGGAGCTCGAGGCAACTACTCAGGGGGATCGCACAGGATGACGACTACGATCTTGCCTTCAAAGGTGGGATCCTCAGGGAGTCTGAAGGAGACACCAAAGGAGAGAATGGGAGGAGGAGGAAACGGGGGACAGTTCAAACGGCTGACCGAGAAGGAGATGCAGGAGAAGAGGGCAAAGGGGTTATGTTTTCGATGTGATGAGAAGTACATGCCCGGACACCGGTGCAAGGATAGAACTCTTCAGGTTCTCCTCGTGTGTGAAGACGAGGAAGACGAAGAGGGAGGTGGGAGCGGGTCAGAAGGAGAGGAGAAGCTGCACTTGGATGTGGCAGAAGTCTCTCTGAACTCAGTAGTGGGATTCACTCCGAGTCACACTATGAAAGTAAGAGGAGAGATAGCTGACCGCGAAGTGTTGGTGTTGATCGATAGTGGTGCAACCCACAATTTCATTTCTGCTCAGATCGTGGATCAGTTAGGGATGGAGCTAGTCGACACAGGAGGCTATGGGGTGATGATGGGCACGGGGAAGGTGGAGATGGGGAGAGGAATTTGTCGGGGAGTGGTCCTGACCATCCAAGGGCTACAGGTCAGGGAGGATTTCCTCCCCTTAGAATTGGGAAGTACAGATGTCATCCTAGGGATGAAATGGCTACAGACTCTGGGGGAGACCAAGGTCAACTGGGGTGCTCTGAGGATGGAGCTAATGATAGAAGGGCAGAGGAAGGTGATCCAGGGGGATGCAGGGCTGACAAGAGCAGTCGTATCTCTCAAATCTATGATCAGATCCATACAGGAGGTGGGAGGAGGATTTTTGGTGGAGCTTCAACGTTTGGAGAGGGTCAGTGTGGGGGAAGAAGGAGACATTCCACAGGTGGTGCAACCGCTCATACAACAGTACAGGGAGGTGTTCCAGCCACCCCAGGGATTGCCACCCCCTAGAGAGCAAGAGCACGCCATTCTTCTGAAAGAGGGAGCGTCACCAATCAGTGTTAGACCATATCGCTACCCCCAGATTCAGAAAGATGAAATCGAGAAACTGATCAAGGAGATGTTGGAGGCAGGGATCGTCAGACCCAGTGTGAGTCCTTTCTCCAGTCCAGTTTTACTGGTCAAAAAGAAGGATGGAAGCTGGAGGTTTTGCGTGGACTACAGAGCCCTGAACAAGGAGACAGTACCAGACAAATTCCCCATTCCAGTGATTGATGAGTTATTAGATGAGTTGCAAGGAGCGGTGGTGTTTTTAAAAATGGACCTTAAGTCGGGCTACCACCAAATCAGAATGAAGGAAGGTGACATTCAGAAGACTGCGTTCAGAACACACGAGGGGCACTATGAGTTCTTAGTGATGCCATTTAGGCTTACTAACGCCCCCGCTACCTTTCAGTCCTTGATGAACAGGGTGTTTAGGCAACACTTGAGGAAGTTTGTGCTAGTCTTCTTTGATGATATTTTGGTGTACAGCCAGACCGAGGAGGAACATTTAGAGCATCTAAAGGAGGTTTTGGGGATCCTACAGGCACATCAGCTGAGAGCTAATTTAAAAAAATGCAGTTTTGCCCAATCAAAGGTAGAATATTTGGGACATATAGTGTCTCAAGAGGGAGTTGCAGCTGACCAGTCCAAAATTGAAGCAATGCAGAAATGGCCCATACCCAAGAACATCAGGGGGTTGAGAGGTTTCTTGGGACTGACGGGATACTACAGGAGGTTTGTGAAGGGGTACAGTTCCATCGCCTGGCCATTGACGGAGCAGTTAAAGAAAGACAACTTCTCCTGGGGTGATGCAGCGACCCAGGCCTTCGAAAGGTTAAAGAAAGCCATGACCACTGTACCAGTTCTAGCACTCCCAGATTTCAGCCAGGTATTCGTGGTAGAGACTGATGCGTCAGGGTATGGCTTAGGAGCAGTATTGATGCAGAATCACCGGCCTATAGCATATTTCAGTCAGGTGTTATCGACTAGGGCTAGATTGAAATCAGTGTATGAGAGAGAGCTGATGGCCATAGTCTTGGCCATTCAGAAATGGCGCCCTTATCTTTTGGGACGACATTTCATTGTTCGTACCGATCAGAGGAGTCTGAAATACCTGCTGGAGCAAAGGATGGTTACTGAGGAACATCAGAGGTGGCTGTCAAAGTTGTTGGGTTATGATTTTGAGATCCAGTATCGGCCGGGGGTGGAGAATAAGGCCGCTGATGCCTTGTCTAGGTGTGTGGGGGAACTTCAGGAGGTGGCAGTTTCAGTCCCTTTGATGATTGATTGGGGGGCCATCCAAGAAGAGAGTATGCAGAATGAAGAATTGAAGAAGGTCAGAGAAGGCTTGATGAAGGGCAGTAGCAATCATTCAGGGTACTATCTGGAGGGAGAGAGGCTACTCTATCAGGGAAGGTTTGTGATGCCACGAACATCAGTACACATCCCTCACATATTGCAGGAATTCCACGGCAGCGCAGTTGGGGGTCATTCAGGAGTACATAAGACATATAGGAGGTTGGCATCGGAGCTCTACTGGAAGGGGATGTATAAGGATGTTGAGGAGATGGTGGCAAGGTGTGAGGTGTGTCAGAGAAATAAATACATGGCCATGGCACCAGGGGGACTGCTCCAACCATTAGCACTTCCAAACAGAGTATGGGAGGAAGTGTCTATGGATTTTATTAACGGCCTACCACGTTCAGAAGGGTTCACAGTTATCTTTGTGGTGGTGGATCGACTCAGTAAATACGCACATTTTATCCTCCTACGACATCCTTACACCGCAGTGTCAGTGGCGACAGCATTTATCAGGGAAGTGGTTCGATTACACGGGATTCCAGAATCTATTGTGTCGGACAGAGACAAAGTGTTCCTCAGTCAGTTTTGGAGAGAACTGTTCAGAATGCAGGGCACAACTCTCAAGAGGAGCACCGCGTACCACCCACAGACAGATGGACAAACAGAAGTGGTCAACCGGAGTTTGGAGACTTATTTGAGGTGTTTTGCCTCTGAAACACCCAGGAAATGGGCTAAATGGTTGCCATGGGCGGAGTACTGGTATAACACTTCGTACCATTCGGCATCCCAGATGACTCCTTTCAAGGTGCTCTATGGAAGAGACCCCCCACACTTAGTACATTATGGGAAGGGACATACACCTGTCTCTTCAGTCGAGCAGTACTTAGAGGAGAGGGACCAGGTGTTGGAAGAGTTGAAGAAACATCTGGAGAGGGCACAACAAATAATGAAGAAGCGAGCAGATACCCATAGAAGAGACATACAATATGAAGTGGGGGAAAAAGTGTTTTTAAAGCTAAGACCCTACAGACAGAGATCAGTGGCTAGCAGGAGGAACGAGAAGCTGGCCCCGAGATACTTTGGCCCGTATGAGATCTTAGGGAGGGTGGGAGCAGTAGCGTATCGTTTGAAGTTACCTCCCTATGCTACTATACATCCGGTGTTCCATGTGTCACAGCTGAGGAGAGCCCTCGGGGAGCACGCAATTAGCTCCGCATTACCAGCAACAATGACGGAGGATTGGGAAGTGATATTGGAGCCCCTCGAGCTTATGGGGGTAAGATCAGATCAAGAAGGCAACAAGGAAGTGTTGATTCAATGGAAGGACCTCCCTGAGTTCGACGCGACTTGGGAGCCGTTTGAAAGAGTGAAAGAGCAATTCCCCTCCTTTCACCTTGAGGACAAGGTGAGTTTTTGGGAGGGGAGTAATGTTACGCCTGGACCGGTCCCAGCTGGACCGGTCGGGTTCTACACCCGACAAACCAACGTCGGGCGGAACCAGACAGAACGCGCGGAGCGCGTGTCGGGGGGCCCAAACAGCGGCTAAAACGCATGGGGGAGGGAAAAATTTTGAATGGGAGGCTGTTTTAGGAAGTCCATTATTGTCCTTTATGATTATTTTGTATAATTAGGAGTTTTGGGGGGATTGGCGGCTTATCTTGAATTTGAGTTTTCTCTTTGAGATCTAGGTTTTGTCTTGGGCTCTTGGCTTCGCCGGAGACTTTGGAGAGTACGTTCTTCCTCTCGAATTGAAGAACAAATTGTATCTTGCTATTTGTTTCGTCTACTAGTAAAAATACAAGTCTTTTCTTGCGTTGTCTCCCAATATTCTCGCAATATTCACTGTTTTTCCTGCGCATAGTTGCTGTCCACTGTTGGAGACAGCAGTTTTTCTCCTTGTTCGGCTTCAGTTTTGGTTAGGAACTACTTGAAATCAAGTATTTCCTATCAGATATGTTGGATTTAATCATAAGGGTAGTTTTTTTTTTTAATTGATCTGAAAAGCAATTATCACTAGATTTGAATTCGATTTGGAGATGAATAGAAAAGTAGAAAACTGTTTTTTGGACCTCTAATGAACTTATGAATGACCTATCATGCCCTCTAGATTTTTAGAAGGTCCTAGCATATTCATGAGATTCATGAATATTGTACTTAAACTCTGCATAGAATAGTTTTTGTGGTGGATTTTGATGATATTTTGATTTCTAGCTTTAGTGAAAATGAACATCTACAACACCTCCAGCGAGTCTTTAAATTTAAGCAAGAAAAAACTATATATTAATTTAAGAATAATTTCTTTCTATAAATTTAGGTTTTTTTTTACAATTTATCATGTGTTGTACTAAATTCAAACCCAACCCTTCCAAAATTGCACAATTGACACAACATGGGCAAGAAAGGAAGAAAGATCATCACGTTCGCTTCGAAATGAAAGTGACGAAACTATCAAAACTCTACTTCTCATGAAGCAGTCGAAGCCTACACGGGCTTGAAAGGGAAGATGGACTGTTACCTCGCTACTAAAAACTCGTCCTGACACGAAGCGAAGTTGAAGCAGCCGAGGCCGAAGTAGTGTACATGAAGAAAAACGAGAGAGCACTAACTTTGCTGCGAGCTATAAAAGGGGGCAAAAATTGGAACAAATGTTTTGAAATCAATGAAACCCTAAATCTAATAAGTGCACTCGACTCTACTGAACTAAAAACATAATTGAATAGAGGCAGCGTCTCAAACTGCCTCGAGGCTTACACCTTAGTGACGAACATCGTAAGCCTCGTCCAAACATACAAGGCTTAAGCCTCGAGGCGTATGCCTCAAACGCTTTTTTAAACCATGTCAAGAAGTTTAACTTTTTATTTTGGATAACAAATATGGGCTGACCATTTAATTAATATTAAAATATAAAAATAATATAATGAGAGGATTGGCACAATTCTCCATTAATGATTACCCACCTCATTTTAGCCTCTAAAACTTTCCATTTCTTTTTTGAATGAAGACAACTTAAGAGCCAATGTAATATCGATAAATAGGATTGGTAAATAATGGAATTTTTAGGTTTAGAATGATAAAAATTATTGGATAAAGTTATTCTCTCTTGATTAGTGCTCAATAGCCTACCATGACCAATATTAATGGAATTAATTAGTTATCTTTAATGCCTATTACTACTCTTCTTAAATCTTGTTCTAAATCTCTCTAACAACTTCCTCTACCCTAGGCACCTCCTAAGACTAGCATTCACAACTCAAATCATCAAAATCAACACAATTCTCACTCAGAAGCTTTCAACCTAGATTAAGCTACCTCACACCTAGTCTTGTTCTCCATCCCTTCATAAGCCTTTAAACATTATTAAACTCCACCAAAAGCTATAAATCATAGCTTTATATCCTAAACTAACCCTCCACATTCATTTACCTCAATTTAACCTTCATTAAGCCCATCCCTTAAGGAGTTAAACCAAATCAGCTCAAACTAGTCTAAATCAAGCTTAATCTTGATTTTCATTACATCATACATCTTAAAACCCCTAATCATTTTACTATAAATTCCAAATCACATCTCCACATCCTAAATTAATTATTCATAATTATTTCCAACCACCAATCTAAGCCTCCCACCACCATCAATAGATGTCTAGGATTTCCTAATGCCAATCTATAATGATATGCTATAAGTCATGCATACATCCGTTGCATATTTTACAAATTCTTAATTTTTATAACAACCGATTCTTAATAAAAATTAAAAATATGAAGAAGATTGCTATGAATGATAATTGCAAAAAATAACATGAAAATTATACATTTGATTGAAAGCCACATTGCAGACAAAAATTAGATTTTACAATATTTCACAAAATTTATTCACGTGAAAAGCAATAATAGGAATTAGATAATATAAATAAAAAAGATGAGATGTCACCAAAAAGTACTAAAATTTTTGAGAGCCAGCTTAGACATTGGTATAAAAGAACACCTAGCATTTTGAAAACTATTGCGGAGATTCATTCAGACTAAGGCCTTATAAAAAGCAATTGTATTAGGATCATTAGACTCCAATATTATGACCCCATGAAATGAGATAAAGATTTGATGTCATTGTTGTTGTTGTCATCATCTTCAACATTGAGCCAAGGCTCAAAAATCAACATATAGCCAGTTAAGAATTCTACCTAGACACAATAAACTTTGCTTAGTTAAGACTTTTAAACCTCAATTCCATAAGTGCAAGGCCTCAAAAACAAAGTCCTGGCATACCTAAGGTCCTAGCTTTCAATCAAGAATCCACAACCTATGCTATCAAATTTTCTTAAGTCAGCCAAAGCCCACACTGTGAATAATAACACCATCAACCTTCCCTTCTTTGGGAAGCACTTTGGATGAGGTAAATTATGGTTGCTAATGAGAAATTCTTCATGCCACAGATGAGGTTCTATGATAGCCAAAGAATCATAACCTTATATACCTTAAACAATAGAACCAAAGGATCTTGACAAAGTTAATTACTTTTTCACCAAATTTGTTCCTCAAATCTTGCATAGCCAGCAAGCACCCGATATATTGAGAGGAGCGACCTCATTAAACAAGAATGCTCTCAACCCTAAATCTAATTAAACCCTAACGCGATTTGGCGATCTCATTAAACAAGAATGCTCTCAACCCTAAATCTAAATAAACCCTAACACGATTTAACAAAAATCTAGTTAATCGCAAACTCAATCCACCTCAAGAGAAAGATTATTCTCGAGTTCTAATGGGCTCTATGTTCATTTGCTATTTCTTAAGTGCTAACAATTTAATGATGGTCAGCACAAATTTTTTTCAGGGAACTAGACAAAAACCTAGCTCACACTTTTCACTATATTCAATGATAACGGTGTATAAAGTAACTTTGAATGAAATCATCACAGCAACAGAGACACCAAACAGAACTAATATAACAATTCAGTGAATACTCATGTGCAGCACCTTGCTTTGCTACTGAGATGCAATGTACAAAAAAGGGCTAAAAAGTGCCTAGATTTCGACTAGGGATTAGAGTGACTTACTTTAGAATCTTTCAATGATAGAAGGTAAGCAGCCATGAAGCAAGCAATTCCATCCACTATCTCCTCTTGTCTAACTAGAACATAACTATCTTCATCTGATTCATTGTCAACAACAATCTGTTTATCATCCCATAGATCTTTTGGAGTAACCATATCCCATGATGCACTATCATCTGCAGAAATTTAACAAACTCAGGATTCCAACTCATGACAACAGAATTTCTTGCTTAATCCTGTTTTAATTGATTAATCAAATGTTTATTACAAACACTATGTACCACAAACATCGGGACAAACAGACATATGGATGCTCCCAAGCTTTTCAAGAAAGGCCGGTGATTCAACCCTGGACTTGACAAGATTGCATAGCTGCATACAAAAATGAACCAAAGGATCAATTGACGTTTTCTTCTGAAATGAAATTTGGAACTGAGATAATTGATATTATTGATAATCATTTTTTTCACACAGTTGTCATTTTACAACCATCCTATGCCTGTAAAGAAAAAGGTGAACTACTACTGGAAGAGTCCTTTTGAAGCGCACAAGTTTTTCCAATTACATAGACCTAAAAGTTCATTATATTCATTTAGAGTTAAAATATTGATATGTTCTTAATTAGATGAGAAACATGAATTTATATATTTATTCCAATTTTTACACTTTTATAGTATACAATTTCCCCTCAAAAAGTACATAATTATTAACTATTTGATGATAACTTGAGGATGATTAACTAATCCATATCTCAAATGGAACTTAAGAAACACTTTGCGTGTTCACCAAGGCGATCTCCTGAAAATAATAATTTCCTGTCTTAATCCACAACAGGATGCATATTTCATAATTCTTGATAATATTTTAGGCATGTATCAAACATGAAAAAATAAGTTATATATATTATCAATTTTTTATGAGAAACTTCTTGCTCATGATTTCAATCAAATTTGATAAAAAAGACATCTCTTGGTGAAGGGCGTTACCCTAGGCATTCATTTATAACAACTAATAAGTTATCATTCAGTTTTTTACCTTAAATCAAGATCAAAGGTTTAGATCTTAATCTGAATACAAAATTAGGGCTGCGTTCGATGAGCTACTCGTTGTTCGGTTCGATTAAAGCTTGTTTGTGATCATTTAATTAATTAAACAAACAAACTTGAACAATATTTTAAATACTCGATTCTTAAATAAACAAAACTTGAACACTAATGCGTTTGGCTCATTTATGTTCACGAACAACCCCATTTGAAGCTCGTGAACAAGCTCAACATTCAGCTCGATAAGAAGCTCGATAAAAGCTCGATTCGTGTTTGATTTTGAACTTGTGAATAAGCTAGATAAAAGTAATTAACATTTGGTTATAGAATATGCAACATGTAAGCTTCATTTAAAAATATATTCATATTGATTAATGTTATTTTCATTTTACATAGATAATTGCTTTTATTATAAATGTGTTTGTTCATAGATATATTCATGAACGTGTTTGTTTGATAGTTTAAAAAAATTCGTTAAAAATGTTCGCGAACATGCTTGATGTAATCGTTTGTTAGGAAGCTTGATAAAGCTTGTTTGTTAAGTTAATGAACATCTAAAAATAGAACTCGTTTATAGCTCATTCATGCTTGTTTGTTTAAAGCTCGATAACCACTAAACGAATCGAACATGAACTAAACATGAACCGAACATGAACACTCATTAATTTAAATGAATCAAACATGAACACAAACAATAAAACTCGAACAAGCATGAACCAAACTTGAACAAGCTGATATTAAATGAACACAAACATGAACGCTCACATGCTCGGCTCGGCTTAGTTCGCTTGCAGACCTATACAAAATTAATTACAATTAACATTGTGAAAAATGAAAATCATAAAAAAGGGTAGTTTCCCTCCCTCTTTCTTCATGCGTGCACAAACTAAAAAATTGCATAGATAGATAGTGAAGTCATCAAAAGGAACGGACGAAAAGTTCTCTTTCAAGTGGTCTCTGGTGAATTGTTTTTTAACCCTTCCCTTTGCTCATATGCTACCATATATTGATTTTCTTTCGCACCATAAAAAAGTCCTTTTGAATTAAAATATTAATCATTGTAGGAAATTCCTTTGGAAGTAAGTGCCTTTCAGTTGTGGGAACGAACACTTAATAAATTCTAGTGGTGGCTGGCTCAAAATTCCTAAAGAGCAGGTGTTCGCTCGGGAAAATAGACACGAACCTCGCTCTCACAAGCTTAAGGTTCTTATTTTTCCAAGGTAGATTGAATTTAAAATTAACTAGATTTTCCCTGAGAGTAATGTCAGAGTTTATTTAGATTTAGGTCCTACTTCCTATGAGCGCATGTCTATATAGTTAATTACCCCTTCTAACGCGTAGAAAAGCATTCTCGATTAAGGATGAAATTATATTTAGTATGTGCATAAAGTGCAGATATGTGTGCAACAATGTGTGAATGTTCTAAACCCTGACTATGGGGGATGAAGGTAGAATCGATCAAGATCTCATGGTTCTCGTCATCTCGGGAATACCGTAGGGTTCAGTCTACCAATATCAGCGATCATTGATAGTAGTGTTCAGAGAATCTGATTAACAGCCATGGGTTGCCTACTTTCAGGGATCCCGAGTAAACTGAAGTGTATATATATTCAATATTTAGTTTGATTAGGGACTTATGGCTCTATTTAGAAGTTGTCCATAATTCAAATTTAGAATCGGGTCTAATGGCCCCCATTTAGGATTTGCTCGTGTGAGTGGATTTGGGTAGGGGCTTACGGATTTGATGCAAGCAGAAAATTAGAAAAACTCTAATTTTTTGTAAGCAAGAGAAACACTTCCTAGGATAAAAAGAAATTACATAGAATACTCAAACTACAACATAAAATGACACTTAAACCAAAAAAAACTTCACTTTTTTAAAATAAACGGACTTAAAAACTTTGATGCTTACAAACACAAAATAAAGACACCTGAAGGAGCTTGCATTCGTCGAGAAGAAAGATACAGGTGGGGTCAGACTTGCGGATAGAAGGAGATAAGAAACCTTAGACGAAAAGGAGGATAAGCTCGCAAGCTTTCCTAGAGGAGAAGAGAATCACGGAACAAGCTCGCAAACTTTTCCAAAGAAAGAAGAAAAACCCTCAGGTTTTTAGTTCCAAAAATTCCCACATAATCTCACTTTTTTCTTTACCCAAACAACTTATATTTATAGAAGAAAAAGGGGAGCCAAACAGCCAACTTCCACCTCCAACCAAACCAATCAGGTAAGGGGAAGAGGAAGACCAGCAGTCAATACAAAACAAATCCCAAAGACAACACAGGAACCGAGTAGGAGAAGCCACGGGAACACAGCCAGGGAGGAACCCGAAAAGCCAACACAAAAACCGAGTGAGAAAAGCCACAGGAAAGCAGCCACGGGGAAAACCGAAAAGGCAACCAACACCAAGCATCAAGTCACGGGAACAGCACAAGGAAAAAACTGAGGAGACACAAGAAGGGGAAGAGGCAAATGCAGCCAAGGGAAAGAAGTAAGGGAGCAAACCGAAAAGGCAAAAAGAAGGGAAGAGGCTGCCAAGGGAAAGCAGCCATGGAGCAAAGCGAAAAGACACAAAGAAGGGGAAGAGGCAGCTAAGGGAAAGCAGCCAGAGAGCAAACCGAAAAGGCACAAAGAAGGGGAAACCAAAGAGCCAAAGTAAGGGGAAATGAATCTAATTAATTGCATTAATGAGCTGATTAGATAGTAGTTCATCATTAATGAGCTGAGTTAAGTAGAAACTTACAAAAAAATAAATCCCAACTTTTTTTACCCCCCTGCCTACATTAATATTTTATTTGAAAGTAGTCCTAATAACGGTTTTACGACCTCTATTAGAAGTGGTCCAAATAGCGGGTTTTACAACTTAGCCCTATTAGACTAAGATGCCCAATGATTTTGGATGTTCAAATAGGACTTATGACTTCTGAATTTAGAAATTGCTTGACGACTAATCTTACGACCTAGCCCTGTAAGCTAAGTGACAAATATAGTGAGTCTTACAACCTAGCCCTATAAACTAAGATGCCCGGAGAGGGGTTTAGGGTTATGTTATTTCTAGAAATTTTCCTCAGAAGTCGAACTTATAGCTTATATTAGAAGTTGTTGGAGTGTTTCAAATGTCCATCACTTCACATAATAGATTTGTCTAGTGAAATTGTCACTAGTATATTCATTTTTTTAATATTATATTATTTTATTTTATTTTAGGATTCCCTACTTCCATTAGAAGCGACCTATATGGTTTAGGTTAGCGAGGACATAGCTTCAAACACTTCACTGTTTTGACACCAATGTTAGCGTCTTGTTTTGCCAGCTTTGTTTAAGTACTAGCTTGCAAACATTATTTTGACACTTATTAGCCAATAGTTATTGTTTTGTGCTCGTAGAAGTGCTTGTAGCTTTTCAGCTTTAGTAATAGCTTTATTTTTTCCAGCATTAATTTTATTTATTATGTGCTAACTTTTGTCTACTTGTTTGCAATTTCTCGTGAAAAACAAGTGTTGAATTATAGAGTAATAAGGAGAGTGTTAGTAAAAATGAGTTAGTAAAATATTTTTTAAGAATAAAGGTGATGCACAAAATTGTGTGAATTATAGAAGAATTAAGTTAATGTGTCATACTTTAAAACTATGGTAGAAAGTTATGGAGCATAGGTTACGACATGATAATAATATTTCTCAAAATCAATTTGGATTCATGTCGGATAGGTCTACTATGGAAGCTATACATTTATTGAAAGGTTTGGTGGAGAAGTATAGAGAGAATAAGGAGGTACATATGATATTTATTGATTTAGAGAAAGAATGTGATAAAATTCCAAGAAAAGTGCTATGCAAAGTTCTAAAAAAGAAAGGGGTTAATCATGCTTATATTCAAGTCATTAAGGACATGTATGCAGGAGCTGTTGTGTTCAAACACAAGGTAGTTTGACCAAGTATTTTCCTATTTCTATTGGATTACATCAATGATCGGCCTTACACCCATATCTTTTTGCTTTAGTCATGAATGTTCTCACTAGACATTTGCAAGAGGTTATACCCTAGTGTATGCTTTTTGCTGATGATATTATTCTTATTGATAAGACGAGAGGGTGCTAAAAGTAAACTTGAATTATGGACATCAAACTTATAGTATAAAGGTTTTGATTTGAGTAGATCTAAACTGAATATATCAAGTGTAATTTTAGTAGTAATAGATCTAGTATGGTGACTATGACTTTAGACGTTTAAGTCATTAATAAGAGTAGACGTTTTTGTTATGATATGAAGCAGGGAAGACACAAATAATAGAATGAAAGCTTAAACTTTTATTACAGATACTATCTCTATATATAGAGAATTACAACAGGTTTACAAGTAAATAAGCTAAATATAAAATGCCACGTGGATAAACCTCTAATACATAACATCTCCCCTCAAACTAATGATGCGAAGTATCAATTAGTTTGCCGGAAAGTTTGGAAAATTGACCTATAGGTAAATGCTTTGTAAATAAATCAGCAAGTTGATCCTTAGTACATATATGATGAATAATGATGTGTTGGGCATGTATGCTGTCTCGTATGAAATGACAATCCACATTAATATGTTTCGTACGAGCATGATAAACTGGGTTGTTGGCCAATGCGATAGTGGAGGTATTATCACAGAATATGGTGGTAGGAACCGTTGATGGTAGATGAAAATCTGCTAGTAATCTTCGAAGCCAAAGGACTTCCGATGCTTCGGCTGCAAGAGCCCGATATTCTGCTTCAGTCGATGAGCGAGCGACTGTTTGCTGCTTTTTGACTTGCCATGAAATGATGGACTTGCCGAGCATATTGCAGTATCCCGAAATTGATTTGCGATCAGTGGAGTCATTTGCCCAATCAGCGTCCGCATATCCATAGAGATTAAGATCAGCTTTGTGAAGAGGTATACCAACATGTGTAGTACCCTATATGTAACATAATAAACGTTTAAGTGAATTGAAATTACTATTGCAAGGCGTATGCATGGAATGACTTAGCTGATGGACGGCGAATTGTATATCCGGACGTGTCAATGTCAAGTATTGCAAGGAACCAATAAGTTGCCGATATAATTGTGGATTCGCGAATTCTTCATTAGAATTTGTGGTGAGAATTACCTTAGCCGAAGACGGTGTGAGTACAGGTTTTGAATTTTCCATGCCAGCTTGCTGTAGAATCCTCTTGGCATATTGCTGCTGCTGTAATAAAATACCATAGTCTGTATAGACCGCTTGGATACCCCAAAATTGTGAGAGTTTGCCAAGATTTTTCATTTGAAAACGATTATGAAGATTTGACAGTAACGTGTAATTTCAGTTTCAGAATTTCCGGTTAATAAGATATCATCAACATATATTAAGATGTAAAGACGAACAGAGTTTTTGTTATAGGTAAGTAAAGAAGGATCAGCCGAGCTAATTTGAAAACCAAACTGTTGCAAATGAGTTGACAACGTAGCATACCATTCTCTAGGTGATTGTTTGAGTCCATAAAGAGCCTTTTTCAATTTACAAACATAATTAGGATGCGTAGCATCTTGAAAACCAGGCGGTTGTTGCATAAAAACGGTATCATGTAACTTGCCATGTAAGAAAGCATTTGAAATGTCTAATTGAGTAATAGACCGGTTATAATGAAGTGCAATTAAAATAAAAACATGAATGGTAGCAATTTTAGCAACAGGACTAAAAGTTTCTTGATAATCAATACCGTATTCTTGATTGAACCCCTTTGCAACAAGTCTAGCTTTATATCTAGATATGGAACCGTCTGAGCGAAACTTTGTGCGGAACATCCATTTACAGCCCAATATATTCTGCTGTGGCATTGGAGGAACCAAATCCCACGTACCTTGTGTTTGAAGTGCTTGAAACTCTTGTGACATAGCACTACGCCAATGTTCATCTTTAATAGCCTGATTGAATGTTGTAGGATCGGCAGGCTGAATTATATGAGCCAGATCAAATACCTGCTTCGGTCTGAAATTCCCAGTTTTGATCGCGTGAGCATAGGATGTACAGCCGGAATGTGAGCAGAGCGATTTGGAATGGCAGACGGAAGGATATGTTGAGAAATAGGAGAAGAGTTACTGTCAGAGAGATCAGGTAGAGGAATAGGATCCGAGCGAGTAATAGGAGCAATACCAGGATTTTGAGCCAAATTTTGCTGAGTAGAAGACTTAGAACCAGGAACACTTGATGGAAGAGTAGCAGTAGGTACAAGAAGTAGAGGAGGGGAGTGAGACGTCAGATTAGAAGCAGCAGTAGCATTCATAGGTAAATTGTGATACGAAAACAGAGCTTCATTAAATATGACGTTGCACGAGGTGTAGATGCGATTTGTAGTTGGGTCAAGACACCGATAGCCTTTTTGGAGCGGGGCGTAGCCAATAAACACGCAAGGATATGAAAGTGGCGAAAGTTTATTTTTAGAATATGGTTTGAGCCAAGGATAACAAAGACTACCAAAAACCTTGAGATGAGAATAAACGGGTTGTTTGTTATAAAGCAGTTCATAAGGAGATTTATTTGAGATTGTAGATGATGGAAGTTGATTGATAAGATAAACAGATGTCATAAGGGCATCAACCCATAAGTTTTGAGGAAGAGATGCTTCAATCAACAATGTGCGAGTAGTTTCAATCAAATGCCGATGCTTACACTCGGCAACACCATTTTGGAAGGGTGAATGTGGGCAAGTATATTGATGTATAATGCCGAGATTCTTAAGAAAAATAGCAAATATTTTATTACAAAATTCGCCACCACCATCGGTCCGAATGGTTTTAAT
Organism: Dendrobium huoshanense; assembly: GCA_016618105.1. NCBI lineage: Eukaryota > Viridiplantae > Streptophyta > Magnoliopsida > Asparagales > Orchidaceae > Dendrobium > Dendrobium huoshanense. The sequence goes on from CM028343.1 coordinate 19,252,803, forward strand.
GTTCGTTTTGAATTGACAATTTATCATCATGTTAAATTCAAGAAACTTCGTAAACACATCAGATTTATGAAATAACGGATAAACCCACGTATATCTTGTAAAATCATCAATAAAAGAAACATAATACCGGTATCCAAATAACGAAGTAACGAGGGAAGGACCCCAAACATCTGAATGCACAAGAGAGAATGGTGTAGTAGTAACAGATTTAGAAACAGTAGTAGGTAAACGATGGCTTTTGGCCATGCGACAAGCATTACAAGAAGAATGTTTAGAAGAAATAGAAATATTATGAAATAGATGAGGATGTTAATATTAGAATTCAAGTTCAATGGTTGAAGTGGAGGAATGTATCAAGGGCTTGTTGTGTGATAGAAAAGTCCCCCTAAAATTTAAGGAAAAATTCTATAAGATGGTGGTGAGACCTGCAATAGTTTATGGTGCAGAATGTTAGCCATTAAAAGAGGAGCATAATATTAAGTTAAGTGTTGCAGAGAGCATGGTTTAAAATTGCGCAATATGAGGCTCGCCTTGAGGCCCGCCTTTGCGCAATTCCAGTAAAAAACGCCTCGATGCTTACGCCTCGAGTTCTTTTTATGAGGCTTGCGCCTCAACTTGGTTGAGGCCCGCCTTGAAGCCCGCCTCGCCTCACTGGCATGAGGCTTACGCCTCACGCTATATATATTAAAACTTACATAAATCTTGAAGTAAATGTCCGACAATGGACTCTATAGGAGAGGAGGAAGGGGAGAGAGCAATTCACCATAACGATGATTCAAATGAAGAACCCCTTAGTGATTACAGTTCTGATGACTTATGAGTTCTTATGTGATATGTCATTGCTATTTATTTTTAGAAATTGGAATTATATGTTAATGAAAAAAAATACTTGGATTTTGGAAAGATAGAATTTTGAGTTGACCTATATTTCATGTTGTCTTATTATTGAGATATTTTGATTTCACTTTATATCTAATGTTTTTTTATATTTATATTATTCACTCATTAGTATATAAAAAAATTATCATTTTATGTTTACGCAATCTTTTGATTTTGAGGCTTACGCCTCAAAACGCCTTGAGGCTTACGCCTCCCCTCACGAATGAAAAACGCCTCAATACCCAAATACGCAATTTTAAACATTGGCAGAGAGGATGCTCAAGTGGATGAGTAGATTTACTCTTAGAGGCCAGATACGAAATGAGAATATGCGTTAAAATGTTGGAGTAGCTCCAGTGAAAGATAAGATTCTAGAGAGCAGCATTAGATGATTTGGTCCCATAAATTGGCTGCCTTCCGATGACCCGGTTAGAAAAGTATATGTATTAGATTTGACTTATGTTAAGAAAGGTAGATGAAGACCTAAAAAGACTTGGTTAGAAAATATTAGAAATAACCTTTCTTTATTAGATTTAAATGATAATTTGATACTTAACATAATACAATGGAGAAAAAAGATTTATGTAGCTGACACCACGTAGTGGGATAAAGGCTTGAAGATTGTTGTTGTTGTAGATATAGTAAATATGTTTAATATTATATATTAATTTTGTAAATTTAAAATTTAAAATTACCTGAGCCTTAATTATCAAGGCTCACCATCTTCAAACTTATGCTAAAATTAAGATGAGGTGTGTCTTGAGGCACGTTGCATACCCACTAAGATGTAAGCCTCATTTGGTAGGCATGAGGTGTATGCCTCATTGCCATTTTTTATTAAATTGCATCGAGGCAAGCCTCTAATATCATGATTTTAAACCATATTTAGAATGTAGTACTATCCAATGTTATTAATCTTAAGTTTTCTGAACTCATAACTTTGATTTGATTTTTCAAAGTTTGTATTTCTTTTATAATGTGCCTTTTATGAATTAAGGCTATATTTTTATGAACTTTGTGTCTTCTAATTTTTCATAATTTTATGATTTTTTATTTTAATTTAAAACCTATGCCTCGATTCAATTTGAACTTATGTTTTCATTCAATTGGGAAAATCGCCTCAATTCCTAACATATTTTTTAAACCTCGTATAGTGCAATCAAGAACTCATCCTGCAAATTTTTAAAACCAAGCAATTGATCACCTTCTCAACTCAAGGTGTCATTTGTGAAGTGTAACATGGCATATTTTGCATAACCTTAACTGTTTCAGCTTTTCCCAAAAGAAGGCATTTACAATTTAAGCTGAGTATAAGTTAGATCTGTAACTTCCAACTTTAAAAACATTGCTAGTCAAAACAGCGCTGCTGAAAACAAGAAAATTTAACATATAATAAAAAATTGATCCACCCAAACTCGATGGGTTTCAAAAACAACCCGGCATCAATACAACGGAAAACAAATCCAAGTTTCTAACACAACCTAACCATCTCCAAATAACAGATAGCAGCTTCGGATTCATCAAAATGAGAAAATCGAATTAGGAACCATAAAAGCATTCCAGCGCTCACCTCATCAGCCTCGGGATCGTCTGCAGACGTAGAGTCCGAGCAATTACCCTCCACGTCCTCTTCAGCAAGGTCCCCATCACCTTCAGACTTTTGGAGCAGCTCGAGCGCCCTATGGCACTGCTCTAGCACCACCTCCAGTGTCCTCCTACGAATCCTAATCTCCTCTGCCGAGCCGACGGCAGGATGAGGAGGAGGCCCGGATGAGACCGCCGCCGCCGCTTGTTCCGCGATTCCCATGATGACCAGATCCCAAAAAGTAAGATGGAGGAGAGAGAAAGAGGAGGCGGAGAACAAAACTAGGGTTTCAGTCGGAGACGGATAGTAGAAGAAATCCCTGACGAGAAGATTTCTGAGATCATGGAGGGCACGTTTTCATCCAGCAGGGCAACCTCAATTACGTCTCCGACAGCGGAGTTTTCCAAATCATTGCCGTTTTCTCATAAAAACCTCATGGTCTAATTTTAAGCCGTGTCATTTTTATTTTAAGCAAAAGTAAATCCCAATATGCACGAGTCGAATTACCTAAAAACTCCCTAATCTCTCCCCTACCGCGGCTCCATTCGCCGTGCCGGAGACTGCGGGAACCATAAATAAATCAAGTAATTTTTATATTTAATATTATATAAATAAATATGAATATTTAAATATTGGGTATAGATATCAGTTTATATGATATTATTTAGGAATTTATATATTAGTAAGCATCCAACTATTCTGTCCAGATAGGTTGCAATCGTTGTTTTTGGAGAATTATATGCCAAAGCCAATGTTGTAAATAAGGTTTGGCTCATTTTGTGAAAATGCAATTAATCTAATATGAATCTTGACGTATTATTGAAACTGAAAATTTCAAAACTGAAAATTTCAATAATTAAATTTATCATCACCAAAATTTTGATTTCAGTAAGTTTATAATTGTTGTGGAGTGAGAATTTCACTGTCGGAGAATGAGAATAATATACATCGTAACAATGCACGAAAGTTCAGCACAAAAATAAATGAAAGAGAAAATATTAAGATTTTTATGTGGAAAATTCTGAGAAAGGAAAATCCAATAGGTGAATTATTTATGATATGTCATCAAAAAATTATCTTGATCGGGCACGAATCTCGAGGTAAAATCAATCCGGAAATTTCAAAAATTAAATTCGGGATCACCTGAACTTCGATTTCAGCAAACTGAGCGTCCCGAAAATATGAACCCAACGACATCAAATTCGACTCAATCCGAGCCCAAATGAGTCCAAATCAAGGATCCGAAGCGTTGTTGGAAAGTTCATACCACAATTTGAATTATCAAACGGTTTCCGAGTTTGACGAGCTTCTAGTCAAATCGAGCATCTCGACGAGATGAATCCAACGAGCCCAAGATCTCCAAATTCAAAAGTCATGAAGTCCTTCAAATACCTGATAAACGGTCCATGATCGAAGAATTCAATATCGGCCGTTCGTCTGACCACTCCATATTTTGCCCATGATCTCTCATCTATTTACGGGTTATGTCACTCTAGAAAATCTATAAATAGACTCCTCATTTCTCTTGAGAGGAGACCCAAGAAAGAAGAAGAGGAGAAGAAGAGAAGGAAAAGAGTAAAGATAGGAGGGAATAACTTCTCCTCGACCACCGCCAAAGTTTTGCCCGATGCCAGATTTCTGCCGAACTTCCGAACGACTCTGGAATTCTGCCGAACTTCCGAACGACGCCGGAATTATGTCCGACGCTAGAGTTCTGCCCGACGCCAGAATTATGTCCGACTTCCGAGCAACACCAAAATTCTGTCCGACGTCCAAGTGACGCCAGAGTTCTGCCATATGCATTTAATGGTTCCATATGGTTGAATTATATCTAATTGATGTGAGAAATCTAATGGTATTAAAAAGATCTTTATTTCAAGGGAAGTGTTTGTTGGTATAGAGAACTCTCACATATATGGTAGATTGTTAAGGTATAAGAGATTATTATGTTTGTTCTCAAATTGGATAGAAAAAAAATATGATGGTGTAGAAAGTATCGCTTCCAAAGAATATTGCTTAATTGAAATGAGCCAAGAGTACAACTCATTGCCATCTTACTGAGAGGATTCTCATTAAAAATCATCTATATATCATCCATATGTTTTACAAATCCAATGAATTTACTTAGGAAAAGACCCAAGCGGAATGCTCCAACATTGCCTTTGTTTTATCCCATCAAATATGGGAGAAGATTTATCATCTATGATCTTGAAGAGTGTTGTGCTACACCAGAGCTTAAGTGAAAAAAACACAAAATCAAACCCAAAAAAAAAACAAAACATACAAAATCATTTAAGTCGATTGAAGGGGATCAAACATGATAAAAACAACATCTTCTATATAAGGCCTTACGGCCAAAGGACTCATAAGCTAAAATTTTATAACTCTAAGAAAATTAACATTAGAGTAGTAGACACCAAAAAATATTATCTACTTAGCTATCAAGTGCCTTGAAAGCTCTTGTAAGCTCGAGGAGTAAAGCCTTCCATTTGAATTCTATTGGAGTTTATGGACCATATTACGAGCAACATAGAGTTTATCATTGTATAATATTTAATTTTCTCAAACATTTAGCCTAGTTCGGATTTGCAATATCCTCGAGTTATATTAAATTTGAAGGATCGAGATTTTCCAAGGGTTTGATGCATTAGAATTTACAATCCTTGTGATTTAGAAAATATTATCATATTGTTCTACATACATATTTTTTTGGGCTCATTTGATTTTTTTTGCAAATAAATAAATATAGCATTTTTAAAAATGATGACTTTGTTTCTGTTCATTTTATTTGTGTATACAAAATCATTGTACGTAAACCATCTTGAAGTTTAAACTTCACATTGATATCTATTTACATTTATCCAAACAATAGAATTTAACAAACATTCATATTTCATACAAAATATTTATTTATTTTTTATTTAAGAGTTACACAATTCCTTAATCAATACTAACTACTTGCTCATCACTATAAATTTAGGATCCGTTTGAGATGACTATAGCTTTTTATAAATTTGTTTTGAGAAAAATAATTTAGGATTTATTTTAGACAACTTTCTTATTAATTTGCTTTTCATATTATAACAATATTTTTTATTTGACAATTATTTCTCATTGTTTTCAAGAAACTTTCATGCTAGAAAGTTGCTTTTATAGTAGCTTTCAAAAAAGTTATTTCCTCATAAAGCTAATTTTATAAAATAGTGCAACTATCATAAACAGTCCTTTAGCTACTTTGATTATAAAAAAATATCTTTTTATTCTAATTTTTTAAAATAATAAAAAATAGTAATAAAATATCAATCAAATAAAATTATTATTCCTATTTTTAAAAAGTATAAAAAAATCTCTTTTTCTTTAAAGAATGGGTGTATCTACCCACTGTCATCCCATAAGAGGCACTTGGTGACGTAAACTAATCCATCAGTGAGCCTACCAGCAACCAGCTTCAAAGGTGCATGACCCACAATTATTTTCTCCTCACTTAAGGGGTCGTGCCGCATGAGAGGGAAATCGAATATGAGTTAGAGGATTCCCAATCATACTCGCCCATCAATCCCGCTAAGCCGGATTGGGTAAAAAAATTATCTCTTGTATAAAAACAATGTACACAACACGACAATTTCTTGACATAAGACAACACACCTCGTCACATTTGATTGCTGAGTCTTATTAATAAAATAGAGAAGTAATTCCTAATACACATAAAATAATCAATAAAATTTTAGTATATACAATTCATGTCCATCCTTCAAAATCAATAAAAATCTGACACTAATTGCCGTCCTCTCCGTAGTTTATAGGACTCATCTTGGGCATAAAGAACTAAAATAAATAAATAGGACAAAATGATTACGATAAACATACGAATAAAATGATATGGCACATCTGAAATAGAAAAAACATATTTAAAAACAACACATTAGCTTAGAGTTTAGATGTTCGCGTCCGCTTAAATGCTGCAGAATTTTGTGCATTTAGATGATTGGTTGATTATGTATATAAATAAATGACAAAAGGCTTCTTCATCGTTTAACGTTAGTCACAAAGATGAACATGCACTACGATATAAATATTATTAGAGATATCAATTTGAGCTGAATCTGACTCTAAATAAATATTGTCGATCTTTATCTACTATTTTATAATAAGGATCAAAATATTTGAGCTGAAGCTAACTCGAGCTCAACTGGACTAATTCAAATCTGACTTGTTTGAATCGATTATTATATAGTTCGTGTATATATTTTTATTTAGATCAATGCAATCCGTTTAAACCAAATGCAACCCACTTTAACTCGAAAATGACACATTTAATGCAAACCCTGCCCATTTAATCTAATGCCATAGGATAATTAGAACAATTTCGAGTTTTTAGGTCAATTGAATTTGACACAAAATATATCGTGCCAACACATTCGACCTAAATTGGATCCTAAAGTTAATTGGGTCAACCAAAACTCGAATTTTTTTAGTCGGGTTCTAGTTGATTTGATGAATTGGGTCATTTATTAACACCCCATGCATAACTTTCTCAATCTACGTTTATTATTAGTTACAAATGATACACTTTCCAGTGATTGAGAAAAATGAGAGTTGTTTTTAAGAGATATACACAAAGAATAGATTATACATAACAAATTCCTTGAAGTTGGAAGAGTTATATGGCATGTGAGCTGTTTTTAAGAGATGATTTGTTATTTATTTAGTCATTCTTCTTTGAGGAGAGGAATCTAGATACCGTAAAATTCAGTATAGGTCTTATTGTTGATGTTATAAGTTAGTGTTGGTGTCGACAATGTGCTTCAGCTTCATATGCAATATGTGCCTCGATGTTAAAAAAGGCGATGACAACGAAAAGCGATTTAGGATCTATAAAATTTTTATTGTGATGGTGGCAACTTAATTGGTGTCCCCTTGGGGTGGTGAAGGGTTATTTTGATGGTTGTGAAATGTGTATTAAGAGTTAGGATATATTTGATGCTAAAAATTTCATGCCATCAAAAGGGAAAGCTTTCGTTTGAGAAAAATATGGAGAAGCTCTAAATAAAATGTTTGAGATATCATGAAACTAATAGTGGTGTTTTTATAGATTTTGGATAAGTAGTTAACGAGTTATTATGGTTGATTCCATTGTATATTGATTTATATTGATGATTTTCTAGACGCTCTTGTAGATGATTAAAAAATAAAAGTAGACAAAATTTCTTTTTTTTGGGAAAAGTAGACAAAATTTCCAATTTAAGTCTTGGAGCGTCACATGTGATAGGCAGCAAGACAATTGACATTGCCTAAGAGCTATCAGTTCGATTAATATTGGCCCCACAAGGGCACTCATCTCAATGGACATCACCTTACATATAGTAACCTATATTTTCTCCATTCTTGTTCCTCCACTTTGCATTTGTGAAGAGTAGCTCTCTGCACTTGCTTGATGTTAAACAAAATCGACTCAGCAAGGTCAATTTCTACATTCTTAACAAGTTAATAGTTAGTGAAAATCCAAATGCAAATCAATACTTCTAGGAAAGAATTGAGTGGGTCAAATCACTATCTTTATGAGGAATCAATGCGATGCCCGAGAGTAAAGTAATAGCAAGATAAGAACGTAAACTTACTTTCATTTTAAGCGTTTGGTAGAAGAAATAAATACTTATCATGAATTCACTTGTCCTTTTCACAAATCATATTTCAAAGGTTTAAATAAATACTTATCATGCTAAACAAGAGAACTCGACCAAATTAACTAGTCACATCGCCCACAAAAAGCACCCATCAACATGGAGCATAACTCGTCCTAGCATATCATTGAAGAGTTGTCTTAGGTATGCACATTAGGGAACTCGTATAGAACAAGCCCAAAACAAACACTCACCTTGATGAAGATTGGCCTCCAAAGATCATTCATACTCATCTAAGCCAATAAGCTACCATTGATATCCTCTGGTCCAACAATGAGAAACACACACATCATTGGTTTCAGACTATTACTATCCATATTCAGCTTGTCTTCGCTTACGATCATTGCCACCCGATGAAACTTGCCCCTTGTGCTCATAGGGCCATGCAATGTCCTTGGGAACTTGTTGTCATATCCAATAGACCTGTCCAAACTCGACTCCTCCCACATGTCATATCTAGAGGTCCCACCCAATAACAATCACCTATGAAAAATTGCGCAAAAGTAGAGAGCTACATGGATGACCATTGATGTAGTTGCATGTCAGCTGCAATTTGCAATAAGTCATGAGGTGTATTGTACTTTTTTTAAATTTTATATTCTTAGGTATAGCATTTTTTATAGCCCTCTAAATGCAATAAAGACATAAATAAATGGGGGAGATGCATATCCTAGATATGTTGGTTAAGCATATATTGTTCTCCTCTCTCTCTCTCTCTCTCTCTCTCTCTCCCTTTTTCTCCCTCCATAATTAAAATTTGATTTGTTCATAAAAATAATTAATTATAGATTTGTTGAGAGGTAAACATTGTTTTAAAGTTGCTGTTGAGTTTTTTTAAGTTAATTAGTAATTTTCTTAAAATACAATTAGCACATTTGACGGTAAAAATTATTATTAAAATTAAATTAAAAAAAAAACGAACTAAAACATATATCAATCTAAAAAACATTAAAATAGTTTTCTCCAACAGATCCTCTTTGGGTTAGCCTTACTCTTTTTCTCTTAGTGCGATGAATAAAATATTTAAAAAATTTATTTTTCATCTTTAAACAACAACTTAAGCCCTTGCATGAATTATTATGATTTATTATTAAACATTATCCCAATCTTGCCGCTGAAAGCAAAGAGGATATCAACCAATTATTAAAATAAATATGAACCAAAATCACAAATATCTTTACAAGTAGGGATTTCAATTGATGACGCAACCCAGATCAGATCTAAAAAATTTAGATTTAAACTAACACATTTAATAAATAAGTAAGATTTGAGTCATGCATTCCAACCCATTTATTAAACGAATTGGATCCAGGTTGACCATCTATCCAATTTTGACAAAAAGAATTCATTTAATATTTTTCTCCTTGTTGCACCTGGAGTATTCGCGGCGGTAGAGAAATATAAAGTTTAATGTCTTAGAGTTGTACGAATATCCAGCACACACACAGATAAAGAGAGAGGGTCTAACATTTATGAGACATCAAGATTTTTACGTGAAAAACTCTTGAAAAGGGAGGAAAAACCACGGGGCCTAGCTTAGTTTGAATGAATCCACTAGTATTGTAATTTATTACAAACGAGGACATTCTTTGGGGGAAGGCCTTAGCTTGATGTACATCTTATAAAGTACATTACATGGTGGGAATATCAATATTCACTTTTGATGTGTTTGTTTTGTCGGTAGGTCTGTAGTCAGAGGGCGACGTACATCAGAAGGATTGTAGTCGGCGGGCGATGGAGGCTGGAAGGACTATTGTTTAACGATGGAGGTCAGAATGAAGGTGTCTGATAGAAGTCCAGCAATGGACATAAATCCAATATTATCGTATAGATGTCCGGCAAAAAACTGACAACAGGCAAAAGTACGACGTCGGGTAGAAATCTGGCGACGAGCGGAGGTCCGTCGTCGAGTAGAAGTCCGATGTCAGACGGCGGCCGGGGAGAACTCTGGCGTTAGATAGTATTCGGGCAAAACCCCAGAGTCACTTGGAGATTGGGCGGAACTCTGGCGTCACTTGAAGATCAGGAAGAATTTCGACGTCACTTGGAGGTTGGGAGGAATTCCGGCGTCATTTGAAGGTTGGGCGGAATTCCGGCGTCATTTGAAGGTCGAGCTAAATTTCGGCGTCACTTGGAGGTCGAGCGGAATTTCGACGTCACTTGGGCAGAATTTCATCATCTCGTGGAAGTCGGGCATAATTCTGGCGTCACTTGGGCAGAATTCCGGCCTCTCGTGGAAGTCGAGCAAAATTCCGGCATCACTTGGGCAGAATTCCGGCGGCGGTGGTCGAGAAGGAGTTTCTTCCCTCCTATCCTTCTCTTCTTCTTCTTGCCTCCCTCCTATCTCAAGAGAAATGAAGGGCTATTTATAGATATTCTTGAGTGGCATGGCTGTTGGGTCCAGTAATTAGGATGTTAAGCCTAACTAAATGTCCCAAGGCTAACCAAGAGGGGGGGGGGGGTGAATTGGTAATTTAAAAATTATACTTCTACTCTTGGATTTTTAGAAAACCTTTTTAATTATTAATGCAAGTTAAATTTAAAGTTTAAAAAATAAACTTTTCAACCAGAGTAAACAACTTGCAATGAAATTAAATGCGGAAGAAAAATAAGAAAGAACACACCAGATTTATAGTGGTTCGGTCAAACCTTGACCTACGTCCACTCCCCGGAGGCACCCTCCGAGTATTGCACTAATACCACAAAGTGACTCTCCTTTTGCCCCCACAGCAAGGCGGAGAAGCCTGTACAAAATCACTTTCACCTTCCCCGGTGCGGCGGAGTAGCCGGGTTCTTTGACACCAAATAGATCTTCTTCTCGCCAAAACTTCCCTCAAGATGACCCTTGAATCCGATGGTACTGAAGTGCAAGTTCGCCGGAGCAACCGTGTGAATATCCCCTTCACACTCCCTTGAAATCCCCTCCAAGGATCTTCTCCCTCTCAAACTCCACCCTTTCCTCTCTCCCTTTCAAGTTCTCTCTTCTAGTTTTCTCCCAAAGAATGAAGACACAATGGCTATCAAAGATACACTTTGTCGTCCTTTTACACTCTCCAAGTGTCGGCAGAGAACCGGACCGATGTTGTTGAACTTCACTTGAGAGCCTTCAAAGGAGATGGGAAGAAACAAAGAGATCTTCTTCTTCAAGTAACCTTGTGAATCCCTCACAAACCCCTCACTTGATCTCTCACTCTTCACTCTTACAATCTCTCCCAAACTCTCACACTCAATGACCCCTCTCAAGAGAAAACAACTTCAAAGGCACTTGTAATAGTTTCTAGGACTCCTTATATAGAAAGGACATGAAAAACCGCTAAAAAAACTGCTAAAAAAAAGTTTTTCTGCGCATCGGATCGTCCCGTACGAACCATTTGTTCATCTGTACGAACCAATTTTGTCTTGGACGAAATTGGTTCGTCCCGGGACGAAAAATTTCGTCCGGTACGAACAATTATATCAAAAGTTGGTTCCGAAAACTGCAGAACATTGCCAGAAACTGTCATAGTCGGTTCCCATCGTCTTGGACGAACTGGACTTCGTCTGGACGAAAATTTTACAGAGAACCCATCGTCCTGGGACGAAAAATGATTTCGTCTGGACGATCAGTCCTTAGAAAAATTTTCCAGTTCAGTTCCTGTCCGTTCTATTGCTCTTACAAGGAGATAACTGATCTGATCGTCCCGTACGAACAATGTTCGTCCCGTACGATCAGTACAAAAACTTTTTCAAGATCTCCTTTAAGTGGTGTATATTTATTCACTCAATTACAATCACTCCCTCTCAAATTTAATTCAAATAAAAATTACAAGCTTCAAATTCACAAAGTATCTCATGCTGAATCTGATTTGAAATCTTCGTAGTCTGGGATTCGATTTTCCTGAAATATTAGTACACACAAGAGCAAAAACAAATCTTCCAAACAATGTTAGGAGATACCAACACATAAAACAATAATATTTGGAATCATCAAAACTATACAAGTTGCAATAATGTAAAATATGCAAATAGCAACTTTCCTAACAATCTCCCCCTTTTTGATGATGGCAAAATAATTATTTTTTGTATAATTTGAAATTCTAAGAATCTCCTAAACTCCCCCTGAATTAATGAACATATGAAAATAAGGAGGCATTAAAATTATTTTTGTTTTCAAAATTTTTAGAAATACAAAATAAAGAAAACAAACACACATACACTAAACAAAAGGTTTAAACATCATTTTGCTCCTGGTCTGATGATTCAGAAGCTAGATCTGCCCAGGAGATTTTTTTCTTTTCATTATTTTTCCATTTTATAATTTGCTTAGCTTTGCCCTTTTCTTTAGTAGGAAGAGTTCTCAAATTAGGGCACTGACTTTTCAGATGTCCAGATTTCCTACATCCAAAGCAAATAATACTTGAAGAAATCTGAACATTCTTACCATTTTTACCTTTATTCCACTTTTGTTGATGCTTATGCTTGTGCTTTAGTGGACTTTTCAATTTGCTTGTTAAGTCATCGCTTTCCTCACCAACTAAGCAACTTTTCTCCATGTCTTTCGCTTTTAGCATTATTGTTTCACGTGCATCCAAAAGTCTTTGACTCAAATATTGCTCGTAGGCAATGAATGAGCCAATCAAATTATCAATAGAATATTCATTCAAATTTTTTGATTCGCAAATAGCAACAACTTTGGCATCAAACTTGTCAAGTAAACAACGTAGAATTTTATTGACTATTTCAAAGTTTGAAAATTCTTTACCTAAAGCATGCAATGATGTTACAATTTGAATAAACCTAGTATACATGTCTAAGATCGTCTCATAAGGTTTCATGCTAAAGAGTTCATAGTCATGCATCAAAAAATTCAACTTAGATTGCTTGACTTCACTAGTACCTTCATATGTAATGCATAAACTGTCACAAATTTCCTTGCCATTAGTACATGTAGAGATTCTCATATAATCTTCCAAATTTAAAGCACAGAACAAACAATTCATACATTTAGCATTTAATTCAGCATAAATTTGTTCTACTCTACTCCATTCAGAAAAAGGTGTATCAGTTTTGATTCCATCTATAATACGTGACGGTACAGAATAACCATTTTGAATCATATGCCACATTCGATAATCTATTGATTGCAAGAAAGTAGACATTCGAATTTTCCAAAAATCAAAAGAAATATTTTCAAATAAAGGTGGTCTAACAATTGAATATCCTTCTAATATTTTATGGTTTCTAAAATTAGCCATACTCATTTTTCAAAAAGTAGTCTAAACTTATGATTTTGAAATCTTGCTCTGATACCACTTGTTGGGTCCAGTAATTAGGATGTTAAGCCTAACTAAATGTCCCAAGGCTAACCAAGAGGGGGGGTGAATTGATAATTTAAAAATTATATTTCTACTCTTGGATTTTTAGAAAACCTTTTTAATTATTAATGCAAGTTAAATTTAAAGTTTAAAAAATAAACTTTTCAACCAGAGTAAACAACTTGCAATGAAATTAAATGCGGAAGAAAAATAAGAAAGAACACACCAGATTTATAGTGGTTCGGTCAAACCTTGACCTACGTCCACTCCCCGGAGGCACCCTCCGAGTATTGCACTAATACCACAAAGTGACTCTCCTTTTGCCCCCACAGCAAGGCGGAGAAGCCTGTACAAAATCACTTTCACCTTCCCCGGTGCGGCGGAGTAGCCGGGTTCTTTGACACCAAATAGATCTTCTTCTCGCCAAAACTTCCCTCAAGATGACCCTTGAATCCGATGGTACTGAAGTGCAAGTTCGCCGGAGCAACCGTGTGAATATCCCCTTCACACTCCCTTGAAATCCCCTCCAAGGATCTTCTCCCTCTCAAACTCCACCCTTTCCTCTCTCCCTTTCAAGTTCTCTCTTCTAGTTTTCTCCCAAAGAATGAAGACACAATGGCTATCAAAGATACACTTTGTCGTCCTTTTACACTCTCCAAGTGTCGGCAGAGAACCGGACCGATGTTGTTGAACTTCACTTGAGAGCCTTCAAAGGAGATGGGAAGAAACAAAGAGATCTTCTTCTTCAAGTAACCTTGTGAATCCCTCACAAACCCCTCACTTGATCTCTCACTTTTCACTCTTACAATCTCTCTCAAACTCTCACACTCAATGACCCCTCTCAAGAGAAAACAACTTCAAAGGCACTTGTAATAGTTTCTAGGACTCCTTATATAGAAAGAACATGAAAAACCGCTCAAAAAACTGCTAAAAACAAGTTTTTCTGCGCATCGGATCATCCCGTACGAACCATTTGTTCATCTGTACGAACCAATTTCGTCTTGGACGAAATTGGTTCGTCCCGGGACGAAAAATTTCGTCCGGTACGAACAGTTATATCAAAAGTTGGTTCCGAAAACTGCAGAACATTGCCAGAAACTGTCATAGTAGGTTCCCATCGTCCTGGACGAACTGGACTTCGTCTGGACGAAAATTTTACAGAGAACCCATCGTCCTGGGACGAAAAATGATTTCGTCTGGACGATCAGTCCTTAGAAAAATTTTCCAGTTCAGTTCCTGTCCGTTCTATTGCTCTTACAAGGAGATAACTGATCTGATCGTCCCGTACGAACAATGTTCGTCCCGTACGATCAGTACAAAAACTTTTTCAAGATCTCCTTTAAGTGGTGTATATTTATTCACTCAATTACAATCACTCCCTCTCAAATTTAATTCAAATAAAAATTACAAGCTTCAAATTCACAAAGTATCTCATGCTGAATCTGATTTGAAGTCTTCGTAGTCTGGGATTCGATTTTCCTGAAATATTAGTACACACAAGAGCAAAAACAAATCTTCCAAACAATGTTAGGAGATAACAACACATAAAACAATAATATTTGGAATCATCAAAACTATACAAGTTGCAATAATGTAAAATATGCAAATAGCAACTTTCCTAACAATGGCCTGTAAATAGGTGAGAGATCAGGGGTAAATAGGGAGTGGTCGGATGTATGGTCGATATTGAACCTCTTGATCGTGGACCGTTCATCAAACATTTGTAGGTCTTAATGATATCAAAATTCGACGATCTTGGGCTCGTTGGATTTTCCTCGTCGAGCCGCTTGATTCAACTATAAGCACGTTATGTTTGGAAACCGTTTGGTAATCCAAATCGTGATTTGAACCTTCAAATAGTGCTTCAGGTCTTTAATTTGGACTCATTTGAACTCGGCTTGAGATGAATTTGGTGTCGTTCGGTTCGTATTTCCGAGACGATCAGTTCGACTGAAGTTTGCTGAAATTAGAGTTCAGATGAACCCAGATTTAATTTTTTAAGTTTCCAACTTTATTTTTGCCTTGAGATTTGTGCCCGGCCAAGATAATTTTTCGATGATATATCACTCCTAAGTATAATCTTCTATTTTTTATCAATTAATTTAAAATGTATTATTAACAAGTAAATAAAAATATTTTTTTAATTAATATGAGTTCTTGGATCAGGATCAGGTTGCCAGTGGGTCAACTTCGTCCAATTTTTTGATCCTTTTATTAACTAGTTAGGTTCAAGTTAATCGGATTCTGATCAATTGAATCCGAACCGATCCATTAATCTGTTTTTAACCTGTGTGTACAACTTATATACAGTATATATACGTTATATATACGGCACAAATTAATTGGAGTCGGAATGCACGTGGACTCCGCACTCCTCCACCCTGTAGCGAATCCTGTTTCTGCTGCCCGCCTCCGCTTCCCCTCTCGCTTTCTTCGGAGCTGTCTTGCAATATTCCACGCGAGGAAAAAGGCTATAAATACCTCCATTTTCTCCGGTATTCTCAGCCAGCTACAGATCAACCAATATAGAAAGCATTACATGTCTCAGAGAGCACGCGTTCCTCATTCTTCTTCCGTCGCCTTCGGCCTCCATTCCCATCTCCTGGTTTCCAGTGAGATGAATCCCAGCTCCGACTGGTAGAATTTTATGTATTGAAATCAACTTCCCTTCCATAATTTCCCCCAATTTCGTAGCCCTCAGATATCGCACGAACCCCTTGCAGCAATTGAGATGAGTCTCAGGGGATTTGTGGAGGGCGGGATCGCATCCATCGTGGCCGGTTGCTCCACCCATCCTCTCGATCTCATCAAGGTCCGGATGCAGCTTCAGGGCGAATCAGCCGCGTCCGTGCCCGCCTTACGCTCTGCCCTAACCTTCCCCGGATCTGGCCTCGCCATTCCTCAAACGCCTCCCACCGCGCGCCGCCCTGGCCCCATTTCCGTCGGCGTGCAGATCTTCCGCGCTGAGGGCCCCCCCGCTCTCTTCTCCGGCGTGTCCGCCACCGTACTGCGGCAAACCCTATACTCAACAACCCGTATGGGCCTCTACGACATTCTTAAAACCAAATGGTCATCCCACTCCATCGCCGCAGACGGCGAGGGAAATCAGGCGAAACCGGCGACAGTTTCGCTTCCCTTGTACAAGAAGATCACCGCAGGGTTGATTGCCGGCGCGGTAGGGGCGGCAGTTGGGAATCCGGCGGACCTGGCTATGGTACGGATGCAGGCGGACGGGAGGCTTCCGGCTGCGGAGCGGCGGAACTACAAGGGTGTCGGTGATGCCATCATGCAGATGGTGAGGAAGGAGGGGGTGGGGTCGTTGTGGCGAGGATCAGCTTTGACGGTGAACAGGGCGATGATGGTGACGGCTTCGCAACTGGCAACATATGATCAGGCAAAGGAGGCGATATTGGGGAAGGGGTGGATACAGAACGGGTTACTGACGCATGTGGCGGCGAGCTTTGCGGCGGGATTGGTGGCAGCGGCGGTTTCGAATCCGGTGGATGTGGTGAAGACGAGGGTGATGAACATGAAAGTGGAGATGGGGGTGGCTCCGCCTTACGTCGGTGCGGTGGATTGCGCCTTGAAGACGGTGAGGGCGGAGGGGCCAATGGCTCTGTATAAGGGATTTATTCCTACCGTTTCCCGCCAGGGGCCCTTTACTGTTGTTCTGTTCGTTACGCTTGAGCAGGTTCGCTCCCTGCTCGAGAACTTCTGATGTGATTTCTACTCTTGTTTCGGCACGTGTGATTTACTTGCTCGCTTCTTTCGTAAATGGTAATTTATATAATTTAAAATTTTCTCTTTTAAGATTATTTATTGCTTTTTTTTTTTAATTAAAACGCAATTATGTATCGTGTTTTGTCTACAAATGAAATTATTTTGTTTATTTAGTATTATTTTAAACGGCCGGAGTAAACGAAATGTTATTTTTGGTTTATTTATTCTTTCAAATTGTATAAATAAGGGATATTAGGAATTTTCAGATTATATAATTTTGGTATTAAATTTTAAAAAAATATTAGAATATGCTGTTTTAAAATTAATTTAAGTTGGTTGATTATATTCAGTATTGAATTTCATTATATTTAATTTAAAAATATTTTTAAAATAAATTTTAACTCAAGTAATATTAACATCTGTAATTAGAAGTAGAAGACTATTGTTACTTGTAGAAGATATTCATTGTATGTTAGTATTTACAATGCTAATAACTGATCCTTTTAATACAATACTACCAATATCTACTATTACAAATTAAAATAAATAAAATTATTTTATCAATTTTATAATATATTTTAAATACTAACTGACTATGAAAATATCTTCTATAAATAACAATAAATTTCTATTTCTAACCACATATGTTAATATCATTTGAGTTAAAATTTATTTTAAAACTGTTTTTTTTTTTATTAAATATAATTAAATTCAATACTAAATTTAATCAACCAATTTAATTTAATTTTTAAATATTAATTGCGTGCAGGATTTTTGTATGTTAAATATATAATATATATTCTGTTGTAGATTGACTATGCAATTGTATATTATCAGTGCCTCCATTTGTTATAATACACCGACTACAAAATAATAAATGATTATTTACTCAGATACTCTGCACATAAAAGTAACAACCATCATCTACATTTACTAAATTTTTCAAATCTCATAACGTTTCGTCCATGAAACGAATTTAAAGGATGATTAATTTTCTTAAAAAATTTCCACATCTCAAGCACTTGAATTTAAAATGCTTAAGAAAATAGTGATAATAATAATATAACAATTTATGAAAGCAAGCAAAATTGATGACTGCCTAAACTCTCAGCATTCTCTACTGCATAGTTCGCCATTCTCATCCAGTATAAAACAAAAAGAACCCTGTAAGCTCAACAGGCTTCTAATCATGCCTAAAATTCTATGCATTCTGCTCAAATATCCGAGTAATAATGCCAACAGCTATTGTGTTTCCTGCAGACCTTAAGAATGCCCGTCCAAGAGCTTTGCATTTGGTGAATTCTTCAACACAAACAGCGCCATCCAATTCCACCTGACATTACGAAACACAAACGACAGAATTTAGTTGATGAATGTGACATCAAAATCTAAAGAAAAATTATTACGTGCAGCATCCGGATTCGTTCGGAGTCGAATCCGGACACGCCACTTCACCCGAGGCCCAGTGCATCCGGGTGAAGTGGCGCGTCCGGATTCGCCTCCGGACAGTCCGGACACCGCACGTAATAATCTCTCAAATCTAAATGAAAAAAAGTCTGGGATTCACATTCTAGCTCTCCATATAAGTTTTCACCTTCTTTGTTCTTCATGTAGTTTAAGCCATTTTAAAGCTTTATGAAACTTAAAAAGAGGAGATAAACTTCACTTCAAAAAGCATTTTAAGGCGCGATAATGGCAATGTTATGCATTACTTTAGTTTATCAATTACGAATATATCTGAATCTGGATGCAATCTGGGCATAAAAAATAGCTATTTCAATCAAATTATTTTCAGACGAAGTGTTTGTAGAAATATAGAATTGCAGTCTAACCAGTTGCAATGTGGGTGAGGGTTTATTAATCATACCTCAACGATGGCATTTTGCTTAGACTTGAGAACTCTTGGAGCACCTTTAGAAACCTTTCCAGTTTTCTGATCCACAACGGACACTATTTTTACAACTCTGGCAGCTTCCTTTACGTGGTGTATGTGGAACTCAACCTGCATTTACACCGGTCATCAGGTCTGAGTAGATTATCAAGTAAAAGAAGAGAATAAATATCTGATCATTACTGGAGATCCAATTATGATTGGCATTTTGATGTCCAAAACAAGGATCTTGAGCTCTAGCCTTGCTGCCACGGACACAGGGAAGTCTGGGTGGCAGAGCACACCACCAGGTATAAGGTGGATTGGATCTATGCCATGCAAAGCGACAGCCACATTGTCGCCCGCTCTTACAGTGCTGCAAGCAGAAGAATCCCGCTCAATGGATCGAACACTAGCAAATTCCCCTGAAGGCATAACTAAGACCTACAAATATTTGGATAGGAATAATTACTCATATAATTGTAATTACATTGGTCTTCAACAGAAAAAAAAATGGTTAGTATCATAACCTCAAAACCATATAGTATGATGAGAAGCATTTCGTGTCTTGTTTGGGAAATCAAGACACGAGGCGACTCTGATCTTCTACCAATTGGAAAATCAAAAGGAAATCCCTAAACGGTCCCTATATTCAAATTTCTCTCTCAAATCCCTAAAAAATCCTTCCTAAAATGCTTTGTTAGCTCCTGCGGTGCGTGCGGCTAAAATAGGAGGCGGATAATGTCCGCCTCATTCGTGCGTAAGCCAGTCATGCCTGGACCGGTCTAACAGGTTGATGTAAGTTTCTTTAATAAATAAAAAATGAATAATGTGCAGAACAAAATGGAAATATGCAATTTTAGATGAATTTATCATTCTTGCACTGCTTAGTGTTAGGATCAGGATCTTGCAGGAACAAGTAGGGGCTTGCTCGCAGTAATTGAATAAGATATAGATGCATTGGCTACCAAAAACAAATGATAAAGTTGGAATTCGACTCAAGAGATGCAAGATACCTTCGAACCAATTTGAACAACTCCTGCCTCCAGTTTTCCAGAAACCGCCACCATTCCAAGTGTGTGCAACTTAGTGACATCACATATAGGAAGACGTAGAGGCTTTGAAACATCACGTAGTGGAGGTTGTAACGAGTCTATCACATCTAAAAGACACAATCCCCGGTACCTGACAAACGAATTATCTCACTAAAAGCTAAAGAAAGAAATAATTAATTAACATAACAAAAAGATGCTTAAATTTGTCATAGTTAAGATAAAAAGAACACATCTATCTTCCACCTCAAAAACTATATCAATCAAGTGCAATGAGATATAAGATGTTTAATTAGTAACACATCCATAAAGAAGCAAAGACAAAAAGTTAATTTACTTTACTTCCGGGATGATTGTTTAGAAGGCAAACTAACCAAAATGCTGGTGCAAACTGAATGTTGGGAGGAGAATAAACAAAATAAGTGGCATAAAGTAGTGCGAGGTGAGACAGAAAAACTCAATTAGTGATTGAATATCATTTCTATTTGGATGTCTAATTCCTACCGTTGGAATTCAGTTACTTAATCAAGTGAGAGACTAAAAAAATTATGGGAGATTCATTATACAACTGTGACACTTGTTTGCTGGTGAATTATGTACTTTCTTCTTTCGTCAAGGTTTTGTTGTTAATTTAAAAGAATGGTTGTATTAGTAATTTCATACAATCTAATTCCCATCAAGTGCATGAATTTCAAAACATTTATGAGGCTTTCTTGATACTAAATTTCTAATCATTAATTTATACTAGAAATCCATTGAATTTTTGTCTGAACAAATTTTCATGTGATGTAGAACGGGTAGCAGGCTTTGCTAAGGAGAGGATCTGATGTGAAACTACTAGGAGTTACAGTTAGAAATAAAAAGAGAATTGTTTTAAGTTTTGCTCTTATAAGTTTATTTCGATCATGCAAGAGAGAATTAAGAATTAGAAAAATTTAACTTGCTTAGGCCAAAGATTAGCAATAGAGAAATTAACCAAGGCTATTCATTTAAATTTCAAGGAGATTTAAATGCAAAGTACAATCAACAAAATCCAACACTTAACAATGAGAATTTCACCTCGAGGGCCGTCTCACTCAATTATTAGTAGGCTTTTAGCGGAGAAAGAAGATCCAAGCGATGAAGGATATTACCACTAGAGAAGCGGCACTGAAGAACCTCGTTGGTGGAAAGGTAGCCGGTGGAGATGGATGTCGTGGGTGGCCAACGAGGCTCCAATCGTAGCTTGAAAATCGTCGGTCGACGATGCTCGCAAGAATTGGGATGAATCGCTCCAAATATTCTTCCACGGTGGTGTCGTCTTCAAATCCTACGTCAAAGCACGGAGATCGTAGGATGTTGATGCTTCCGTCGGCGTTGAATACAAGACCCCACTCAAGCTCGGGATCCGCCATTGAACATTGAAGTGGAGAGGGAAGGTCGTCTTCTTCTTCTTTAGGCTTCCAATCTTCCACGGGAGGGAGTAGGGAGAAAGAAGATGGGAGAGGAGAGGGGCGGCGGCTTCCAATGGGGAGAAATTAGGTTTGGCAAGAGAGCAATAGAGATTTAATCCAAAACCTGAAATTAATTTCAGGTTTAAGTGGATTTGGAGGGAAATCCCAATTGAAATGAATTTCAAATTTCAAATGAATTAATGGGCAATTTAGTGGAGGCCCCTCTATGATGGCCGACGGCATAGAGAGGAGGGGGAGGGATTTGGGGAGGAATTTAGGGAGTTTTCAAAGATGGATGAGGGATTAGGAAAGTTTTCATTAGATCCAATATATTTGAAATTCAAATTGGGATCATGAATAAAAACTATCCTTAATAGGATTTCCAAAATTGGCAAGATTTTGAAATTCAAATTTTGAATTTCAAATGGAGCCAAAATCTTCATGTCATGCTCAACCTAATTTGGAAGCTTTGTGATGATGTGAGTCATCATCAAGATGATTGGGAGGTGAAGTGGATGGGCGGCGGCAAGGGGAAAAGGCTGGACGGGTGGATGTGCTGTGAACGGGTGGGGTGTAGTGAGGAGCTAGTGTATGATGGTTTCGGAAGAAGGCTTAGGAAGCAATTGTGGTGTTGAACTTGGATGGTGGTGGTGCTATGGAGGCCGGCGGGTGGGAGTGAGGGAGAGTGTGGAGATGATGACAACAAAAAGAAAACCACGAGTCGAGGACTCTTCCAACGACTGGTGGACCTTGCAATGGGCTCCCCTTGAGCTCTCTTCCTTCTCAAATTCTCATACAAGAAGAAGAAGTAGAAACAAAGTAATTTTCATTCAAAATAATCATTAACCTCAATACAACATATGAGACCACTATATATAGGTCTCAGCTCATAAAAAGAGAAAGTACGACATTGCCCTCTGGGCTACAATAACAAAGTAACTCCCCACAGGGGTAGAAATGGAAAGACTGCAAATAAAATAAAATAAACTAAAAATACAACATGACATCAAAAGTAGAGGCGCTGAATCGTGGCCGTCGATCTGCGGTTTCGCTGGCGATAAACATGTCGGTAGCGTCTGTCGATGTCCTCATCAGGATCTCCTCTCCAAAAATCTGACAGCAAGCTTAGGTGAGGCCTTGGGAAATTTCAGCCTTGATGGTGAAGAGAAAAACTGAGAATAAATTCAGATTTTGGAGCCAAGAACCTGAGAGAAATCTCAGATTTTCTGTTGAGAAAAATAGGAATTGCTGGACAGCAATTTGCTGTGGTAGAAAAATAGCAACTAACAGGCTTCTTATTGCTGGAGATGTGAGAGCAGGGGTGGGAAAACCTTGGCTGCAGTTGATGAGGGCATCAGATTTCGACATGTGTACCATCGCCGGGGACGACGATCGACGGCCCTGATTCAGAGCCTTTATTTGTGATGCTTTAGTTTTTATTAGTTTATTTCATGTTTCCGTTTGTACCCCTATGAGGGATGTAGCACTTATTGTAGCCCAAGGGCATTTTCGACTTTATGCTTTTATTTTTCTGTCAGCCTATATATAAGGCTTGTATCATTGTATTTGGGTTGGTTGATGAATGAAAATTATTTTCTCCTTTGTTCTCTTTGTGAGTACACTTCCTTTTGATCTCTTAGTGAGTTCAAAAGGAGAACTAGATCTCTCCGTGAGTTCTAGACTTAATTCATGCTCGTAGTGTGAAGGTGAGAAGCGCATAAATTTAAGGCGAGGAAATTCTCAGGTTTCTTCAAACAGGCCCTCCCCTTCATCCATTGTCGCCTCCATTGAACCCAGCCAAGCCGAAGGCCTCTCTGGCCATCCCGTCCTGGCCCAGCCGCTGGCCTCACTGGCCATTTCGACCCAGCAAAAGCTCTCCCAGCCGGCCCCAGCCAATTCTCCCTCCCGCCAGCCCAAAACCCCATTACCCGTGATCTTCCCAGCCACCAAGCCGACAGCCTTCCCCCTCCGTTCTTCCATCCCAGCATAGCCCAAACCGTGAGCCCCTTCTCCCCTCCCCAGCTCACCGATTTTCCTGGCAGCCTTCACAGCCGTTACTGGCTGTGTTGCCAGACCGTGGAAATCAAGTCTTTAAGGCTTGATTAATTGCTTTCTTAATCAGCCTTAGACATTTAAATTCCATCCGTTAATTGGAATTTGAAATTCCAATTTGTTTCTTGCCTATAACCGTGAAAGGAAACTTCCTTTTTTTGTGAAATCTGAATTAATTCAGGTTTTATTTAAAACCTGTCACGTAATCAGGTGGTCCCCACCTTTTAAAATTCCTGCCCTCTCTCTCCTCTACACAAGGCCGGCTATGCTCCCCATTAATCCCCTTTTAATTTTCTTAATTACTCTTTAATTCTTTCCCTCCTAATTCTAATTTCAAACCTAAATTCTGAGATTAAATTTAGGAGATCTCCTATTTGGGAAACCTGAATTCAATTTCAGATTTTGAGTTCTCCCCCATAGCTCCACCCGGCCAAGCTTTCCCCCTCCAAACCCGTGCCCGTCTTCCTCCTCCACTTCCCTTCTTGGTTCACGGTTTGTCTCTTTGCTCTCCCCTTTGGGCTTCGACATTCACTATCGCCATGCATGGATGAACCCGAATGGAATTTCGGATTTGAATACGACGACCACGGACGAGTGGACATCCTCCGATCTCCTTTCTTTGACGTCGGATTCGACTTCGACGACACCGTCGAGGAGTATTTGGCCCGGATCGTACCCACTCTCATAGAGACCGTCGACGATCATTTTTCAGTTTATACTTGGATCGTTGAAGGACGTCGCATTGCAACACCTCCACGACCCGCGCCAACCTCTTCCTCCCTACGGATCTACGGCATCTTCGCCCTAGGAGTGATCTCATCCATCGTGTGGTTCTTCTTCTCCCAACAAGCCTAGGAGTAGGTAATTGAGAGCGGCCTCAAGGTGAGACAATCGCTTTGTTAACCTTGGGATTCAAGTTGGCCTCTTCATTTGCTTTACGTTTATCGAAGTTGTTATTTTTTTTTGTCTTGCTAATTTACGTGTAAGTGCTTGCCTAACCGTAGTTAACAACTAAGATTTCCGAAAAGCTTGAATTGGGAACAAGATTAAATTTGCAATTGTCATACTTGAATAATCTTTTGTTAAATTTCTAAATTCAAATCCTGGATTTACATCAGCAGTATTAGAAGGTAGAAAGTTCCATGTGGGAGTAGGCGTTGGAGACCAGAGAAATTCAAATGTCAGCCTGCTCTTGAAGAGGAAGCACACTCCAACCCCTGTTAATGAAATTTGGAAATAACTTCAGCTAATTTTGTTTCCAAAATCTGCTTGAAAAATTCGGATACCTAGGCTAAGGAATTAATGACTTGGGGGGATCTTTAAGGCTCCAAATCAATTCCTGTAATAGCATAGGAAGGAGTGGGGAATTATCCGTGGAGGGAAAATGATGGCATACCTAATTAATGGGTTTAATTAGGAATGAATAGATAACGTCAGGAGGACTAATCTGAATTCTAATGGGAATTGATTTAGAGATTTGAATGTAAATCATACATGGAAGGAAATAAAGAGGAGGGAGACAGGTGGGAGAGGAGCTCACGGGATTGAGAGGGAGTGAATGTGTGGGCTCCGAAAATTCGCCCTCATTTTGCGAATTTTCGAGGAGGCTAGTCGTCGATTTTGCCCTCATTTTGCGAGGACTTTATGATCTGAGTTCTGGTTTCCTATAGGCGCAAGCCCCTATAGTTAATTACCCCTCCCGATCACGAGAGAGAACTTTCGATTAAGGCTAGTCGTCGATCAGATACGTAAAGATACGTGGTATCTGGCATATAGTAGCAGCAATATATATGGATTTTGAAATATTTAGAAGTTTGGATGTTTGGAATTTGGGTTGAAATGGTTTGATATTTAAAATTTGAAATTTCACCATCTTGCACTTAAAGCGGATGGTGAGGGAATGGATGATGGACCCGATCAAGATCCCATGGTTCCGTCGTCCCGGGCCATCGTGGTCCCTGGTCTACTTAGTCAGAGGAGGTAGTCGACCCAACCTGACAGAAGGATCCTTATCGGCAACCATGGGTTGCTTCGTCCAAGGGGACCTTGTAGACCGGGGTTGAATGTTTGTCTAAGGGGACAAATTTGAATCCACCTTAGCTAACAGAGGGCTTTGTGCCCTATCGATCATATCCTATTGATTCATATCTCAAAGATTTGATGTCAATAAGGAACGTAACGGCGCTGGCCATAACCGGTATTTCGTGGTGCCATTTGGCGGCAAAACCACTCGGTTCAGAGGGCCCCGGGTCATAACCGTTTATCCTGCGGTGCCATTTGGCGGCAAACCGCCGGTTAGAGGACACGTACCACGTCCTTATTGACAGGAGATTGTTTGAGAATGGATCCTAGTGATATTTTCGATTAGGCATTTGGCTTTTTGTGAGCTAGAGTAAACTTTAATTTGTCCACCTCGGCAAACTGTTGCGGAGGTTGGATGGATTTTGCTTTAAGCGTTGAGATGGATAATTTCATTTTTTAAATATTTTTGGATTTTGAATATTTTTGGGATTTGTTGGATTTTTGGATTTTTGTGTAGTTTTGGTTTTTTGGGGATTTTTTTTTATTATTGTGGATATTTGGGAAATATTTGAAAATGTTTGTGAACCCCTCCGGTTGAGATAAACATTCAACACGGCCATCATCGGGGTGGGGTCCTTTTCATTTATAGTTTGAACCTTGTCAACTCTGTCTGGATGTCGACAGAAGATCGGGTTTCGTAGACTTTATACCTTTGTGAGTGAATTCTATTGATTGTAGGCCTTGAAGGCCTAAATTGAGTGTATTAAAATAAATACACCGGTTCCCACAACCGTATATTTATTTGATGGTCCGAACCCTGTCAACTTCTATTGATCCGTATAAAAGGATCGGATTCGGACTTGAATTCACTTGTTGACCCGCGCAGCATCCCTAGGCGTCACGTGTGTACCAATAACACGCTCGCCGGGGCCCATGCGGGTCGAGATCGTATTTTCCCCTTTAGTGTACCTATGTGTATACAAACTACGGTGTAGGTGCAGGGGGGATTCAAGATATTTTAGTTGTGCAAGTAATTGTAATTTGAATGCACACAATATTTCATTTGAGAGATTATGTACGCCTTCTGTCCGCTAGTACGAGTGTTGCGGATCTGGTGGCGGGGCATTGCAACTTGTAGATGCCTTCTGTCTGCTTGTATTTGTGATGCAGATCCGGTGGCAGGGCATTGCAACTTGTAGACGCCTTCTGTCTGCTTGTATTTGTGATGCAGATCCGGTGGCAGGGCATTGCAACTTGTAGACGCCTTCTGTCTGCTTGTATTTGTGATGCAGATCCGGTGGCAGGTTGCAACAGCTTATGGATTTGAATTGTTTGCTGCTTTGTACAGGTAGACTGTCGTGCACTACTTACATGATTTGTGCAAGAAGATTGTAGTGCACTAACGAATCTCCTGCTTTGGTGTTTGTTGATGCTTGTATTCATTGTAATTCTTTGGCATTCGGTCCACGATACTTCATGTACACAACCGGTTTCCTACAAAGGCTCGTGGATACTTGCATCTACTACATGTCGTACATTTTTACTTATAGGAGAATGGTATATTCTCCCTACAATTGATTGCGTGAAGTTGGTATTTACTTCAGATCCCCAAATACCTCTTCATTGTTAGTTCATTGTATGTTGATACCGGATGACTACAGTATCCCTACTATACCGTTAGGTGCATGAAACACCTATATACATTTCATCATGTTTTTTCTGTGCATCTCTATTTCAACTTTCTTACTTATGATTGCAAAGAGTGTCACCGTCAGCATGTAGCTCATGTATTAGCTGTACGTCGATTCCTCTTGTTTATAGAAATTCAATGTATTTGTTCTCGGTGACATCTTTGATTATCATGATCATTGATTGAGTCACATTTCTCACCATCCACTTCTTTATTCATGTTGATTATTGTCTTTTATGTGTGGGGAAGTGTATTTGCTTGTACTTGAATGATCACAATTTTTTGACATCTTCATTTAAATTTTGCATGATGACTTAAAAGGTAGGCTATCACATCTCCTCCCGCTGTCTTTTGTTGTTTGTGCGCAAATTCTATATGCAAATCCTTTGTCTTCAAATGTAGTTCAAACCTACTTGTAAACTTTTGTCTTCAAAGATAGTTCACAGGATACATGATGAGTTTAATACCAATCCCTTCACTCACATTTATTATGGGTTGAATGTGTTTGCCCAAATAAAACTCATGCCAAAGCTTGTAGTGAATTTGTGCACGAATCCTTTGTTTGGATGAGATTTGGATAGGTCTTTCACCTTAACCTTGAGCTTGTTTCTTATGACTCATTGAAGTCTACAGTAAGCCTCTTTGCATTTGTTCACTTGGATTCAAATTATGACAATCTCCTTTGCATTTTTTTTTTTACTATGAGTCCGAGTAATCCAAGTTCCAATTGTTCAAATCTTGTTCAAATCAAGTCCAGGATTTATCATTAAAATTTGTTCATGCTTAAGTCCCATATGAGTTCAAGTTAAGGTTCTCTTTAGTTCAAGTTCTATGTTCTTTGTGATCCCTCAAGTTCGAATTCACTTGAGTTTACTTGCGTGTTTTGTTCAAGCTCAAAATTCAAGTTCACTTTTTGTTTAAGTCCTTAATATTTTCAAATAGAAATTCGGCAGTACTCCGGCGTCGTCCCCGCGTAGGGGGCTGCATCAGAGTGTGTAAGGCCTTCCCGCCTGCCAAGAAAGGCAGTCACGGTAGGTGTCGAGTGACACCGCGGCCGCAGTTTTAACCCCCGCTCGCTAAGAAAAGCGGTCACGGGGTCTTTGAGCGCAGATTTAAAATATAGCATTTTTCCCCGCCTAAAAGCAGTGACGGGTACTTAATTAAACAAATTTTCTTACAAATAACAAATTTCCCCGCCTGCTAAGAAAAGCAGTCACGGGTACTTATATTTTCATGCATACGAATTTCCTCGCTCGCTCAGTGCGTCACGGGTACTTAAGTTTTTCCTCGCCCGCTAAGAAAAGCGGTCACGAGTACTTATTTCATGCACAAAAAGTAAATACTAATTTTTACCTTGGGTGTGCAGCAATCGAGGCGGCGACGGCGGATGACGGCGACGTAGGAACCTGCGATGCATAATTTCAATTTTTTTACTTGAGCAATTTAATTAATCATATTTTTATTTAAAAAAAAGAAGCTAGAGAGAGAAAGAAAAGGAAGAGAGCTCTCTTTCTAGAGAGGGAAAGAAAGGATTTTTGGTTTTTCTTGTGGAATGGGTTTAGAGTGTGTAGGAAATTAGGGGAGTGGAGTTAGAGAGAGAAAATCTCTCTTTCTCTAATTTTTGGAGAGAGAAAGAGAGAAGGAAACTCTCTTTCTAGAGAGAGAAAGAGAGGGAAAAGATGGAATTTGAAGGGAATTTGTGTAGATAGGGTTTAGGAGGTGCAAGGAAGTGAGAGGAGAGATTTAGAGAGAGAAAGAGAGAGTGTGCAATTGTTTTCTCCCTCTAGAGAAGGAATTTGGAGGTATGGTGGAGAGGGAAGATGTTTGGGGTGGAGATGGAGCTATTCATGAAGAGATTTCTAGAGAGAGAAAATTTTCTCTCTCTAGGTTAGAGAGAGAAAATGAAGGACGAAAATTTTTCTTTGTTGGAAGGGTGTAGGAAGTGTAGGGAAGTGTTTTTTGTGAAGGAATGTATGTGGTTTGGTGAGTGGAAGTGAAGAAAAAAAATGATTAGGGTTAGGGTTTGGTGTAGGTTTTGAGAAAAGGGGTTGGAGGAGGAAGAAGAAGATGAAGGAGAGGAAGGAGAAGGGAGTAGAGGAAGAAAATGAAAGAAAATGGTGGGAAACTTGGAGGGAAGATGAGGGAAAATGAAAAATGGAGAAGAAAAAGAAGAGGGAAAGAAGAAGAAGAAGAAGAAGAGTGAATAATGGAGGAATGAGAAGAAGAAGAAGAAGAGAAAGGAGAGATTTTACCTTGCTTGGAGGAGGGAGGAGGCCGGCGGCTTGGAGGATCGCAAAAGAGGAGAGGGCGGGCGGTCTTTGGCGTGGAAATGTCGTGAGAGTGGCGTGAGAGTGTGAGGGAGTGAGGAGTTATGAGGTTAAGTGGGTATTTAGGGCATTTTTAGGATTTTTTATTAAAGGAAAATTCATTTTTTTTATTAAAAGCTCTCTTTCTCTCTCTTTTCTAATTTTTTTTTAATTATATTGCACAAAAATAAAAATAAATTTTTAACATTGCATCGAGTTGGTCGTCGCGTCGTCGCTCGCACAAGTCGTCGTCTCGATTCGCGCGCCCAAAATTAAAATTTTCGCCGACCGTCGACCCCCACCAATATGGGTGTCAATCTTAGCTGTTTCCGTTGCTCCGGACGCATTGGCGCTGCCCGTTTCGCGAACAGAGGTCGTCTCGGCGATTTTGAGTTTTTGGTCGACACGCGTCGGGTGAGATTTTGCGCGATTTCGAGCTCTTTCTCTTTTAAAACCCACCTTGCGCGGTCGACTCGACCCCGACACTAGTATGAGGGTCAACAGAATGCATTAGAAAAATTGATTCCAGCAAGGATCCAATCCGTATGGATGATTGGATTTAGGAAATAATTAATTAAATCCTTTTTTAATTTGAAATTCAAATAGGATTTAAAAAAAATGGAAACTTTTCAAAGAGAGGTTATGAAGAAATTAAGAAATAACTCCTAATTGGCTCATAAAGGGGTCGACGGCTTGCATGAATCAAGGGGGCATTAAATGAGGTGGTGATGTGGCAATTAAATAGAAGACATTAAGGGGGAGGTGGCCAGCCACATGGAGAGAGAGAGGGGGCTTGGTAATTTAATGCTCATATATTTGAATTTGGAAGTTATGAAAGGAAGCCAATAAATCGGATTTTGAATTTAAATTTCAATTGAATGGAATTAAACACTTTCCAAAATAGGTGGACTAAATTAGGAAAGAAATTTGAATTTCAAATTTTAAACAATTTGAATTTCAAATTAAGCCCTAATATCATGCACCCCAAATTAGGCAAAGATTTCAATGGGGAGAAGGAGGTGGAAGGTGGCCGGCGGCTAGAGCTTGGACCGGCGGTATGAGGGGTTGGGTGGAGTGTTGGCCGTGGGTTGAGGAGGTAGAGTTAGGGGGAATACTTGGGTGGATGAAGAGGGGAGGAAGGAGATGAACAAGAATATACGAGAAAGATAAAGATAAATAACGAACTCACAAAGAGATCGTAAGAACCGCGAACCTCGGACTCTTCCAAAGATTGACGGGTATTGCAAGTTACCCTCCTTGGGCTTCTCCTCTCATGAACTCACTAAGAGATCAACAAGAACATAAAACTTTTCATTATCAATAACCATCCATTACAATATCTTAAGACCCTTATTTATAGGCCCCAATATGAGAAAATTCAAAATTACAAAATTGCCCCTTTGGCCATAACACTCAAAAAAACTATCCTAGGGATAAAACAGGAAATACATTAATTTAGAACTAAAATTCAGAAAAATAAATCATAATAGAAGGTTTAAATGATAGCCGTCGATTTGCGACGCCTCCTGTGATAGATGCGCCAGATCTTCGTGCCGATGTCCGTATCATCATGTTTTCGGTTTTCAGTCAAATGGCGAATAATAATTTTAAGATCATTAATTTTTCATGTAAATTTTGCTTGCTTGTTACATGATTTTATGCATCTCATTTTAGTTTTGCAATAGAATCCTAAACCCTATGACATCCTATATCACATAACAAGTTCATAATGTTGATGATCCAAAATGCATAAATACTGTGCAGGCAAGTCCACAAAAGAAGGAAAGATGATGGTTTTAGTATAGTGCACACATGTTTTCAAAGCTAATCTTCAGCTTTTTCAGACCATCTTTGTGTCCTACAATAAATTAGAAGAGAAAACTATTTTTCTTGAAGTCGGTGGCCTCGTTGCCATTAAGACCTCAATACTGCTTTCTTAAAGAAAATGATTGCTCGTTAGCAAAGGACACAATTGTATACTTGCAAAATCCCTAATGAGCTCTGAATTTTCTATGAGCCTAAAATATGATGACGACTACCAAGAAAATTGTTAATATATCACTGTATACATTGATGTTGTTAAAGTGTTTCCAGATAATTAGATCATTGCCTGATAAATTAGATGCGGTAGTGCAAACTTCTTTACATACAACAAGATTTGTACTGCTTGGGTCATATAATAGCATTTGAAATTACAATGGACTAGAGCATTAGAATAATCTTCAACTTTGACTGCTAAAATGCTGCCTATAATCCATCTTCATGATCCTCACTAAAGCTAAAAAATTTCATGGTTCAATCAAACAAAGTTTTAGTAAACTATATAATGAGCTGCATATATGACTGCAATAGCATAGTTAATTTCATTACATTATTGTGCTAGATAACATTTTTAAAACTATTTTATTAACTGCATTGATCATATGAGCAGTGGGGTAAAGGCTTGATGTTGTTGTTGTTGTAGTATTGATCATATGAGCATATCAAATCATAGTCATTTTATATAGAATACAACGTACTTTCATAAAGACTGTAGTAGATAATAAGTAGCACAGTTCTAAGCGAGAAATTGCATTTGAAACAGGGCCATGGCACTTTGCTGATTTAATGGAAAAAAAAGGTTAATTCCAGAGCTTATTCCCATTAGCCTGCCCTACAAAATGGAAGTAGATTATGGAATTGAAAGCTTACCAAGAAGATAAACGAGCATCTGACGCAGCTGTAACCAAATTCTGATTTGCCATGGCACTAAGAGGAATCCAAGTTACGTTTGATTCCTTGAAACCACATGAGCGTAAGAAAGATCCAAGTTGCGTCTTTATGAAATCAAATCTTTCCTTCTTATAAGCTACCAGATCCATCTTATTAATAGCTACTATTAGTTGTTCAACACCAAAACTCCGCATAAGTTGAGCATGCTCTCTAGTCTGCCCAAAACCACTGCCTTCCATACCAGCTTCGAAAGAACCCACAGAGGCATCAATAACAAGGACAGCAGCATCAGCTTGTGCTGCACCAGATATCATATTTGGAACAAAATCTTTGTGGCCAGGGGAGTCTAGCAAAACCACACGATACTTCTTTGAATCAAAATATGCAACAGCCACTGTCATTGTTACACCTCTTTCCCGCTCCTCAGTGCTCTCATCCATGGCCCAAGCATAAGTAAAAGATCCCTTGCCCTGTATATACAGTAGCAATAAATAACAAAGTCAGATAACCCGCATTAAACCATCTCCGGTAGGTTAAAATGAAAGATTCGGTTTATCAAGACAGTTGTAGTGTGTCTTTGCTGCACTAAAAGAAAACCAATGCTTGAAGAACATTACATGACCACAATAATGGCATCCCCAAATGGAAAAATTATTGCACTCATCTCCAACTTTACGCTAAGCAAAAAGTGGTCAGGATGGGACAAATCCAAAGACTTTGAGAACCATCCTAACAAAAATTTTTAGAAGGAAATCCTGGCTCAAATTTTTTTCCCGTCCAAATGTTGAGAATTGAGCAATATTATAAAACAGCCACCATACCTTTTCTTTAGCTTCCTTTTCGTATTTGTGCATTTCTTTGTTGGATATTCTTCCCAAAAGATGCAATAATCTTCCAGATAATGTTGATTTTCCAGAATCAACATGACCAACCTAGGATGATTGTTAAAATATAAGTTTAATACTCAAGAACTACAATAATGAGGCCGTTTGGGGGGGGGGGGGGGGGGGGGAGGCGTGTAATAGATTAGCCAAAGTAGTTCCCTTACAATTGCAAGATTCAGCTGAACCTGCTTTCCTTGCTCTTGGTCATGTAATAGCTCTGTTCCAGGCTTAGAATCATCCAGTGAATCCTCTTTTTTTCTTATGACATTTGTTTCTATCTTCAAACAGTCTACATCATTGGTTAGACTTTGTAGTGTGTTTTTATTGAACTTGGAATTCTTTCCCTTGGTTTGATTGAGTTGCACTGCTTGAGCAAACGAGGCTGAAGAATGATCCATTTGTCTCTCTTCGGATAATGCAGCTAGATAATCATTTAGTTGACTTGGGTTATATCAAGTGGCAGATGAATCACTAGGAGATGATTCAATTGCTTTAGATAATGAAGCCGTGGTTTACCTGAAATATTATCATTTATTTTCACTTTGATTGTCCTATTTTTCTCATCAGTTGCACCAAAGACTGGTTTGGCAAGTGCTGTATCATGGAGAAAGTAGAGGAGAAATTAGGAATTGAATGCAAAAAATTAATAGTTGAATCGGAACAGCTAATAAATGCAAAGCTTCACAGCATAAAACAGGATCAGTCGTTTTATAGGTCCCACCATTTTGTGTGGTACAATCAGGAACTAAAAGACATTAGCCTTAACAAAGAACAAATCAAGCATAAAAGATAAAAAAAATGCTTCCCGAAAAAAGACAATTAAATGCTATAAACTTGTAAAAAAACTTGTACAGAAACCAGTGTCAGGCAAATAAAGCTAACATTAGCAACTTAAATTGTGAATTTCTCCTTATGATTCTATCTAGAAATTCAAAAAAAAAAAAAAAAAAAACAGCAAACATTTTAAAAGGCAAAGGAACTTTTTCATATAATTATATAGCCAGAAAAGCTAGAACTCTTCCAATGATTAGGCATAGAACAAGTACCTGTGTGCTGCTAAGAAAATGAGTAGACGTACCCATCACAGCATTGCATGGTGCAATTTATGACAATTTCTACGTATTAATCAATAATTCATTATTAAAAAAATAATATAGCATATCCAATTTCTGCAGATTACTTGCAAACGTGAAAGTACTACATACGCCCATTCTGGGAGAAAAGCCCATATTCATTTGGTAACACTAAAAGGTCAAATCAGGGCAGCATAGGAAGTCAAAAAGCTACAGATCTAAAAGCTACTAAAACTATCTACAAATATTGCAGAAGTTCACGACAAGAAAATGTGGGATTCGAAAATTCGGCCCCAGCCTCCGCCCGCTTGTTGCTTTTTTTCTTCGGGTCGGAGTTTTAACAGAATTAAGTTATGGGATAAATTTTGGAAGGCAGATGAGTTTGTAGATAAGACACTACCCAGAGATTTCGCCCTCATTTTGTGAGGACTTTATGATCTGAGTTCTGGTTTCCTATAGGCGCAAGCCCCTATAGTTAATTACCCCTCCTGATAATGGGAGAGAACTTTCAATTAAGGCTAGTTGTCAATCAGATACGTAAAGATACTTATATGAATGTATTAAGATAAATATACCAGTCACCACAACCGTCTATTTGTTTGATGGTTCGAACCCTGTCGACTCCTATTGATCTGCATAGAAGGATCGGGTTCGAACTTGAATTAACTTATTAACCCGTGCAGCATTCCTAGATGTCACGTGTGTTTCTACAACACGCTCGTCGGAGCCCATACGGGTGTTTGGGGGCATTTTATAGTTGTTTGTTGAACCTTGTCGACTCCTATTTATCTGCTTAGGAGAATCGGGTTCAAATTTAACGACCCGCGCAACATCCCTAGACGTCACATGTATTCCTATAACATGCTCGCCGGGGCCCATGTGGGTGTATGATTACACTTACCCCTTTGTGTACCTATGTGAATATAAATTACAGTGCATGTGCAGGGGATTTTTTTGTAATATTTATAAACGTCTTTTATCCGCTTGTATGAATGTTGTGGATCCGGTGGCATCTTAAAGCAGCTTGTGGATTGAGTTGTTTGCTGCATTGTACAGGTAAACTGTCGTGTACTACTTGTATGATTTATACAGGTAGATTGTAGTGCACTAACTAATCTTCTGCATTGGATACAGATGAATCGTAGCGTTATCACCTAATTGCAACGAGATACTTCATTGTTCTGATGTAAACTCCCTTTTCTCATTCACCGGGAGGTTCTTCTGGACTTTGAAATCAATGACCGCTGCTTTGAAAAGAACTCCATTTAAGATCTTCAGTGTAGTAGACTTGTTATTTCCGGTGTTTATGGATACCAGAACTGATTTCTTCCTAAGTAATTTTGGAACACCAGGAAGTTTAGTTTGAATTTGTTCAAACACCTTTTCCATTCCGCCAGAAGGTGTCCTTCTCCGTACATCGAGTTGTCTTCAAACCCGACGTACTTGCGAATCTCAATCACCATTGTTGTAGACGATATTTGTACTTGTGTCCACAGTGGTTCGTTGTGCTTACGATATACCCACTGTTGTTATCCACAAGCGGCTCGTGTATTTATTGGGGCCCGCTATATTCACTACGACTTCCTGGAGGTGTTCGTAGAGGAGCCATTGTTCCTGCATTATATTCACCTTTCACCAATCTTAGGTGGTATGATGATAGTACTTGTTTGTAGGGGCGAGTTTTCCACTATCAAGTGCTAGTATTGCCGTCTAAATCTACAGGCATTGTTGCTTTTGTTGGAGATCTCAATAGCGCATATAGGACACATATGCATTATGCAACCATTTATTGTTCTTGTAGGTACGATGCACCTGATCTCGTAGCGACTGTTGTAAGAGTCCACTACATTCTATATTTGTGTGCATTGAGGTTTTGTAGTGTGGCTGCTTGTACCTCGATGCTGGTTATGAGGATGATGCAATATCCTTCCTACAAGAGCTCATGGTCGTTTGTATTTGTCATATCTTAGTCACATTCATTTGCAAGGATTAATGAATTTCATCCGACATTGAGTCACTATTGACTGTACGAATGTTCTTGTAGTTTGAGTTCCCTCGTAAATGATTCAAGCTTTGTTCTTTGTATATGTTTGATTCCAAGTTCAGTTTCATTTAGACTTAAGTTCATCGAGTTTACAAGTCCCACTTAATGTTGTATAGTCCGAGTTCAAGTGCTTGTTCAAAATCTTCTAAAGTCCTTGCAAGTTCAGTTGCATGTTCAAATTGATTTGAATTTAGCTCCAGTTTGATCTTATTTTATTTGGGCTTGACCTTTTATTCGTCATTTAGATTTTGTTCAAGTTCAGGTCCTCAAGTCCACTGTTCATTTGAGTCCAAGTTCTTATTCACTTAAGTTCAAATCATGTCCAAATGCAGTCTTACATTTACCCGAAATTTCGGCAACCTCCCGACGTCTCCCCCGTTTAGGGGAAAACTACGGGAAATTGGGCCTTCCCACCACGCTAAGAAAAGCGTGTATGGTAGATGTCCTCGGACGAGGACACTGCAACCGTATTTTCTTCACCCCCCACCACGCTAAGAAAAACGTGTATGGGTCTTCTTCAGGTACCTATTGCAAAAGAAAATCAGTTGTTTTCCCGCAGGTACAGAGCTGCGTATGGGTACTTAAGATTATCCTAGCCATGTTAACAAAAGCGTGCACTAGACTTACCTACCTCGTCGTATGTGTTGCATCGGGTTCCCTCCTACCACGCTAAGAAAAGCATGTATAGGTGGTTGACCAGCTCATCACACACATCGAGGACAAGATTTTGGGCTCAAGGGATGCTCACCTACCTCGTCGTAGGTGTCGCACCGGGTTCCTTCCTACCATGCTAAAAAAAGCGTGTATAGGTGGTTTACCGGCTCAACACACACATCGAGGTAAGAGAGGGATTAAGTTTTAGAAATTATACCTTGACGACTGATGAATCGGTGGTGGAGGCTTGTGGATTAAGGCGGGAGGAGCACATTTTATTATTATTATAATTAATTATAATAATAATTAATTAATTATAATCTATAATTAATTATTACTTAATTATAATTAGTAAATTAATTATAATTATAATTAGTAAATTGATAATAATTATAATTAATTGAAATCAATTATAATTACTAATTAATCACTAATTATTAATTAATTATAGTTAATTAATTAATTATAATTAAATATAATTAATAATAATTATAATTAATTAAAATCTATATTTATTGGATTTGGTCGAAGAGACGCTCGGAAGGGAGAAATCACCTTCACAGTGGCGAGCTCCCATCGTTGTTTTGAATCAAAATGTCGTAACTTCTATTCCAACAGGAAGGAACGTCGTCGAACAAGCGAAGTCAAACGGCTACACAGAAGCCAAAGAAGTGCTCGGCTAGGGAGAAAGTTACCCTCACTGTCGACGAGCTCCCTTGTCGCTTCCGCCAAAATGTTGCAACTTCCGATCCGTGGGGAAGGGAGAGTCGTGGCAGCACTCCCGTTGTTTCGTCCGATCAAAATGTTGCAACTTCCGATCCGGCGGGAAAGTCGTCGAAGGTACGAAGTCGAACAGCAACGAAGGCCGAAGAAGCATCCGATAGGGAGAAAGTTTCCTCCATAGCTAGCGAGCTCCGATGTTGCTTCCAACCAAAGTGTCGTAACGTCCGATCCACAGGAAGGGAAAGTCGCTGGAGGATCAGAAACCGTGCGACAACGAAGGGTCGAAGTAGCATGAGAGAGGAAGAGGGAGAAGAGCAGCCGGGGCCTTCGCTTCCTTCGCTCTATAACGGCGCGAGTAGGTCGTAGCGGTATGGCGAGACGCGACTTCGATCGTGGGAGGAATGGCGACGACGTGCGAGGTTCGGCGCAGGAAAGATATGCACGATCTCTCTTTTTTTTTATTATTCGGCAGGTCAATAGGAAAAAAGGATGGGAAGGACCAAAGATTTCTCAAGTAAACTACAATGGAAATACAGTCCATGGAAACCATGGATAAGTATCTATATAAATGTTCTAGATAGCAACTTTGTTTGGTAGGGACCCAAGATGGGTTCAATTTGATTTGACAAATGCAACTTAGCCACACGAACAACACTTCAAAATCCTACTTATCATGACTGATATCTTTTATATGGCATGCTTATATTTTATCACAAGAACATGATCCTAAAAATTTGTGTCATAAAACAAGAATCTCCCAAGAAATTGTTATTTTCCCTTCTGTGTTCATGTTTTGAGAAGCTTTTTTTATGTACATATCAGAAAGCAATCATTGCATGCAAGTCTCCTAAGATTAGAATTTCTTAAAGGGAAGCAGCGAGATTATTTCTTTCTACTGTTAGGTCCTCTTGAGATTTCCCTGCGAGAAAATAATAAATCTGGGTTAAAACTTTAAAGCCATACTAACTGGCATCCAGCCATCCACAAACCACCAACACCGCCCTCCCTGCATATCTTTGATCTTCGAAAAAGCCAAATTTCCTCCATAGAATTAACTTTCTTGTAAAGAAAAATTCCATCAAATGTATGTTACAGAAGCAAGGCGATCCAAATCACAACATGATAGTTAAACCATGTGTCATGTCACATTTCATAATTATTGTATGTTTCATTTTTATTCCATGTTATTTCATTTAAGTATTATCCATAGGTATGCAAGCTATGGCGTAGTAACCCTTATCTTTGTAATATTGATGATAATGTTGTTGAATATGAAGAGCATGATTGCCTGAATCATCCCTCCCGCCCTCCCTCCTACTTTCAGAAGGCTCACATATAAGAAATTTACAAAGCCCTGATTTTTGTTGTGAACATCTCCATCAGCACACAGTCATTATAAGCACCTATTGAATTGTCTTATTGTCCAAACAATCCACTGCAGGAAACGACATTTTAAGTGCAACAAAAATAATATACACTTAAGTGCACAGACGGGGCATTTTCACCAACAGGATATAGCAATTAAAGACAGTACACTATGATGAAAAATAAAAGCTAAAAAAAGTACCTTTTGCATCACGTGCCTTGCCAGAGGCAACAGAGGGGTCACGAAGAACTCCACAAATTTCACAAGACAGAAAACTTTGTTCATTATCATATGTGCAAATGTAGCAGGACCAAATCACAGGTTTATTCAATGCCTTGTCTTTCTGAGAAGTCTTTCCTGAAGTAGAAACAACAAAATGAGCATTAGCTTGTTTCTCAAGCAGCTCCATCAGACCCAAATTTTGGAGTCGAGATATTATAACTTGCACAAACCCTTTTTTTTTTTACTTTTTTTTTTTTGTTCTTTTTGCCCATTCACAGACATTATTCATGTATTTCCTTCATTCAGATGGTATTGACATTTTTTAGCGCATCAAATGATCTATTAAAGGCACCTTATAGATATTCTTTCATAGCATACATACTACGATAACAATCCAAACAACATGGAGCCTAAGTTTAGGGACTACAAACAATACTAAAAATCTAAAATAGTGGTGTAATGATGCTTCAGAAAAATAAAAGGGGCATACTTGCTCAGTCGGCCTACCACCATTAGTATCACTGAACATCCCTCCGAGCGTGGCAAACTCGCAATAAAGTCCATGGTCACTTCCTCCTAGACCTTTTCAGGAAAAGCTAAGGGTTGTTGCAACCCCCCTGGTGCCATAGCCAGGTACTTATGCCTCTGGCACACATCATACCTTGCAACCATATACTCCACATCCCAGTATATTCCCGCCCAAAATAACTTAGCGGATAGCTAGTTGTATGTCTTTTGTACTCGGTACTCCTGAATGTCCCCATGTCGCACTTCTATGAAACTCCTGCAACAGCTTGGGCATGTAACTTGAGTGCCATGGGAGTACATACCTCCCCTGGTAGAGTAGTTGCCCCCCCCCCCCCCCCCCCCTCTCTCAAAACATATCTGGAGTGATTGTCTGAGTCTTCTAACTCTTCCCTTATCTTCCTCAACCTTCATCCTGCTCACTCTCTCTCCTCAATGCTTCCCAGTCTAAAATCATTCGTACTGACAAGGCTGCCAATTATAGCTCCTCGATCCTTCGGGACAAGGCATCTACTGCTTTGTTTTCTAAAGCTCGGTCGGTACTGGATCTCAAAGTCATATCCAAGCAATTTGGATAGCCATCTCTCTGGTGCTTCTCAGCGACCATCCACTGCTCCAACGGATACGCCAGACTCCTCTGGTCTATCCTGACAATAAAATATCTCCTAACAAATATGGCCACCACTTAGGAATCACCAAGACAATCACCATCAGCTCCGACTTAAACTTCTGAATCACCAAGACAATCACCATCAACAAAAGAATAAGAAAATCAGCTTCAGACACTAATTTAAGCATGCATAGTGCTGTTAGGGATTTGATTTAAAGTCAAGTAGCTTCTTATAATTTTTGTTAATTAAGCATTTTTCTTGTTTTTAAATGGTTTCAAGTAACCAAACCATCATTATCACCTATCCACACTTATTGAGAAACTCTGACCATTTTTCTTAAACTTCTAAATCACCAAGACAATCACCATCAACAAAAGAAAAAGAAAATCAGCTTCATACACCAATTTAAGCTTTGCCCTGGCTATATGCAGCTAGCTGAAATATGCAATAGGTCTTTGGTTTTGCATGAGTGCTGCTCCTAACCTGATGCATTTGTCTCCACCAAAAATGATCTCTCAAAATCTAGGAGCGCCAGTATTGGTAAACTAATCATAGCTTTCTTCAGCTTCTAAAAAGCTCGTGACGCTTTCTCCCCCCACTTGAAGTTATCCTTAATTGCTCTATCAAGGGTCCTGCAATGGTGTTGTATCGCTTCATGAATTTTCGGTAATAACCGGTGAGCCCTAAGAACCCCCATAACTCCTTCAAGTTCTAAGGAAGAGGCCAGTCCACCATGGCCTGAATCTTGGATTGGTCTACTAAAACCCCCTCTCTAGACACAACAAGTCCTAGATACTCCATCTATGATATCCCAAACGTGCACATTTTGCAGTTGGAGAACAACTGATGCTGCCTCAAAGTCTCCAGTATTGCTCCCAGTGTTATGTCTTTGTCCTGCTATACATCAAGATGTCATCAAAGAATACCAAGACAAATCTTCTGAGACATGGTTGGAACACTCGAGAGCTTTCCATGTAACTTTCAACATGACTTCTTTGTGTGTTTTGATTTCATGTAATAGTTGTATCAGTGAGTCTTTGTCTTTAAGTTTTGAAGAATCATTACATCTTTGATCTTTCCTTCCAAGACGCATCTTCGCCCGTCACCATTGTTGAACCTTTAGCAACCATTGGTTCCAGGCTTCCAGCATTACCCCTCGTTGGCTTTCCTTAGTATGATTGAGAGAAATGATCTCATTTAATGAGGGTGACTCCTCTTTGACAAGGATCTGAACTCTAACTTGGCTAAACTCCGTATTTAATCTTGCAAGAAAGTCATACACTATATCTTTCTAAATAAAGCTTTTAGGATAGCATCATATTATGGCCGCTTGGTCTCTGTGCAGATGTAGTAATCAAGCTCTTCCCACAAGCTTTAAAGGAGTGGCATATTCAGTCACGGTCATGCTTCCTTTTTTTAAAAAAAATTTTAATGAACATTAACTTTGTTATCACGGTCATGCTTCCTTGTTTTGTGCTTCCTAACTTGACTTTAATTTTGAAGATTTGTGCAGCATCCCGAGCTTTTGAGAAGATTTGTCTGACGACGTCCCATATGTTTTTTGCAGTATATAGGAACATGAAAGTATTGCTAATTTTTAGAGTAATGAAATCCACAACCATGACATAATCATGGAGTCTGCTTCATCCCATGCCCAAAAATTAGGATCTTCTTTTAGTCCTACTCCAAGGAGGGGATTCATTTTTCCTTTTTCCTTTCAAGTAAGTCTTCACAAATTGAGACCACGTCAAATAATCCTTCTTATTTAAATGATAGGAAGGTAGTATATTTTGGAGATCTCCTCTTCCTTAGTGCACCATAGAGTCCTCCATTTGGTCAAAGCTTTAGGAGGAATTTGCTTCAGGCATTGCGACAGCAAAGGATAGCGATGAAGGTGATGGAACTTGAGTTGCAAAATTCGGAATCCAGGAAAAACAGCCCAAAAACAGTGGAAAATGGAAGGTTTCTTGGATGAAAACACTCACAAAAAACTTCGATTACTTAAATATCAAAAGACTTACAAGTTTCCACGGATACAATGCTCTCAATTCGAGAAGAGAAGCTTTCTCCCAAGCCCTAGATTAGAAAAAACCTAAAACAGCCACCAAAACAAGATCCCTCCAAAACAAACCCTAACTCCCCTTTAACCCTCACATGATCCCCCCAAAATACCATAATTACCCCTAGGGCAAACAAAACAAACTCCCTCTTACATTTGGTGGGCCCCTTGGGCCCACCCGCCTCCTCCCTCTTCTTCGGCCGAACGCCCAGGCGAGCGTTTTCTCCACCTGCAGTAGGCGAGAACCGGCCCCTTGTGGGCCGGTGCGGATGCGGGATGGACTGGGCGGTCCGGTCCATCAGAAGGCTATATCAAGCAAGGCAACAATGAAGGTTGCGTTGGTAATAGATAGGATAGCAACACAAGGAAAGGTCGACAATGAAGGCACGACAATAAAAAAACTCAAAATCCCGGCAACGACAATGAAGACTCTGATACCATGTTAAATTCAAAGAATTGGAGAGGGAAAAGGCTTAATTTTATTGCACATATCTTAATAAATAAATAATTAATAATCATGTATAATTACTCTAATATAATCCTTCCTAAATAAACCACCAAAATATGGAAGGAAACTTGCATGATCCAGTTGAGCCTCCCACGGATTCTCATCCTAGCCGTGGGATCCAATGTTAAGGAACAGTTGGGATTTAAAAAAGATCGGTGTGATCCAGGTGAGCCTCCCACGGATTCCCATCCTTAGTACTTAAACTAGTAGACCTTATCTAAAATAACAAGACAATTTTAAGACAAATAACAATAAACAATTTTTTTCCTAAATGACAAATAAAATAGTAAACCATGATATTTGACAAAGACAAGAATGCACAGACATGGATGTGGCACGACACAAATACGATATATGTCAATTATTGAAATATAAGATATGTATATAAGTTGGACACGACATTAAAATTTTTATATCTTAAAAATAGTGCATAGTTATTAAATAAGCAAAATATTAAAAATAATAACAAAATATTAAAAATAATAACGAAATAATAAATCATTAAACTCTAGCATTAACTTTGTAAAGTTCAATGGCCTATAAATAATTGTCAAGCCTATGATATCAAAAAATAAGCATAAACTATGTAGTACAACATCAAGATTTAAGATATAATAGTTAACTATTCACTAAAGAAATTAATAAATTAGTTTATTCATCATATATTTATCTTTAGCCTTCAATATCACCATCATTAAATGTCATTGCTTCTAATTCCGGCTAATAAAGAAAAAAAAACCATTTAGGACATGCGCAACTTTTTTTTTAAATAATATTTTAATTGGACACATCTTTTCCATGTCTAACACACATCAAAGGTGTGTCGAACGCGTGTCCGCATCTGACACACTTGGGGCATTGCATGTCTCCTTAGGGAGGAGTGTCAACACATCATACGACAAAAATAAACAACGTCAAATTACACATAAAAGGGATGCATAACACTAGTAAAAGATGGATAAAGAAAAAATGGTCAAGGCACAACTAAATTCAAAAGTAGGTAAAATGATATCATCAATTCTCCAAGGGTACAAAGAAATCTAATTTGTAGAGTTTTTTTTTAGAAAATTTCGGGGCAGAGCCCATCTCAATAATAAAAAATAGTTGCACGTGAGGTAGCAGTTACAACTTGCGTAAAAGAAAAATTACATGAAGCTGCAACCCAAATAACAGGAAACAAAAACAACTACTAGTTAATACAAGAAAAACAAGAGAACCCAAAAAATGAACTCAGAATGGGCTAAACAACATTAGCATGAACAAATCTTCCATAGGAAATAATAGACCCTTGGTTGCCAGGGATTGCCCTTCCAAGTCATGAGAGCTGGTTGCCAAGACGACCTCCCAAAGGGCTAAATCAATGATACACCATTCCTCATCGTCCATAAAGAGACCATTAAATAGAGAAGCATCATAGCTGAAAGCGAGATCAGCTCAAAATAGTAGCCACAAAAATCAAAACAGGGCATCAACCTCAACTGGTCGA
This sequence comes from Dendrobium huoshanense, assembly GCA_016618105.1. NCBI lineage: Eukaryota > Viridiplantae > Streptophyta > Magnoliopsida > Asparagales > Orchidaceae > Dendrobium > Dendrobium huoshanense. Next base: position 19,297,254 of record CM028343.1, read on the forward strand.
AGAACATTAAGTTAAAGAGGCAGCAAGAACCATAAGCAAGAGTAATTGCAGAATGATCCACAGCCCAACCAAAAAGATACCAAACATCATAATCAAGACAAAAAAGTGAATATACGAGCCAACAGAGGACCAAGACCGGCCAACACCCTCCAATAAAATCAACCTCACTTAATAAAAATGCTTAATGTCATGAAAGGAACTCCACTTAGCAATTTCAGCCATAATAGCATTTTTAATAAGACGACAAACAGTAGACGAGCAACTAATGTTGCCAGCAAATTACCTATTGTTCATTTCCCTCCATAAGTAATATAAAGAGCAGCAAGTGGCAAGGAAAAAAAGGTTTTTAGAATGACTACCAATATTTAAAGTTGAGATAAAATCCAAAACTTGATGTAAGTTAGGCCTAAATAAGAAACTATTTAAATCAGGCAACAGAGAGGAAATGATACAGAAGAATTCACACTCAAAGAAGAGGTTATTATGGCTCTCCTTAGCTTGAGAGCAAAGAATACAGGTCATAGGTACTTGCATATTGCGCTTAGAGAGCATGTTAGTAGTTTTTAGACCCTTTATCATAACCATCTAGGCATAACCACTCTAGTATATATGTGCCAACTCAGTAAAACATGAAACATAAAAAGTCCTAAAGGGAAGAAATTATTGCGTGTGGAATCCGATCACAACGATGTGTTCGGTTGCTTACGTGGAAAGGGTTAAACAGTCAATTGACTTGCGTAAACCTCGTAAACCCGACCCGTCTTCCAGCCCGACCCGAGAGATTTAGGTTGACGCTTCTTTTTTCAGAATTTAAGGCGCGCGCGAATCACCGCAATATATAAAGCTTAGAGCCAAAATTTTCGCAGAGAAGCCAAACATTTCGCAAAGAAAATGCCGATGAAGATGGAGATTGATCTGGAGGAGGATGTTGGTTTTTATGAGCAGACAATATTTTCGCAGGTCTCGGAGGAAGCCGATAACCTGGAGAATGCCGACGTCCCGGAAACAAGCGCACATGAAGCAGAACACGTAGAACCAGTGGGACTGGACGAAAAGTTCAGCATCTCGGTAAAGTTCGCCTCCTTCCAAGTTTTCTTTGTGCATTTATTGTGTTTAACAAAGATGCGGTTTTTTATCAACAATGTGCATAATGTAAAATTGTAATTGATTTAAAAAGAATACTCGATGTTCTCTTCTTCTAAAGCATTATTGATCTAGGCTACAATAAGGATTTTGTAGTTCGATTTTCTTATTTCAAAAGTTTGTTGCGTATTATTTGCGTATGTATTGCGTTTCTGTTTGATATACATTGAATATTTTCTGCGTATATATTGCGTATACATTGCGTATACATTGCGTATATATTAGAACACAAATACATAATAAATGTTTTCAACATGGTATCTGGGGAGCTTTCCCTAGTCAACTCAAACATTTCAGTCTTAATATCCTTTGAGCTGATTGTTGAAGTCGGCAAGGTCATCCAAGTAATCTCCTCACCTCTATTTGGTAGTCCAGTCAGGAGGGCCACTTCATCAGCTGTGAAAGGGACAACATGGCCCTCTATAATGAAGCTTTGCTTTTCAATGTTCTACATTGTCAGCAGCTGGTAGATAAGTGGGACGTTTTGCTCAAATCCAGGAAATTGAAGAAATTGATAAATATTAAGTTCCTTCAATTTTTCTTCAATTTCAACAGGAATTATATCTGAAAATGTATCACACATTGTTCTGAAAGTCGAAACATAGTATCTATATGATATAGGACGGACGTAAATCTGCGTAGAATAAGAAACTATAATTAATTTAGAGAAGCATATTATAAGTATGCATAAAAAACGCAACAAAAAATACGCATATTATACGCAATGTGTACGCATACCATACGCAACGGGTACGCATACCATACGCGTTGTGTACGCATACCATACGCGATGGGTACGCATATCATATGCAATGTACGCAAAGGATGAGAAAAATATCACCAGAAATCTATGGTTTAGGGTACATTAATCATTTTTGTTTATTGGAAGTTTAGTTTTATGATTTAAAGATCAAAAGTACTTATTATAAAAAGTTAGGTTTTGTCTTCAACATATACGCAGAAAATAAGTGAAATTTACGCAGATTATACACATTGGGTACAAAGAAAATACGCAGAAAGAACGAAAATGGTGAGATAAATTTAAACTTTTATAGTTACTAGGAATGATTTAAATTTATTTTTTGGTTTCTTCAGCAAATACGCGTTGAATACCAAAGATATCTGTAGTTCATTTTATGTCAATGTAAGAATTTTCGCACCTTTCTCTTTGCAGGTGAATCTTTTTCCACGTCCATGATGAGAAGAAGAGATTGCCGGAGGAATTCAACGAGAGTTTTTTGCTGGAAGCTCGAGAGAAATGGAGCGAATGGCCGAAATGTCGAATTTGGAAAATGTTAAAATTTTCCGCCTTTTTCATTGTATATACTGGGCGGGCCTCGGATTATTTACTCTCGAAAATACAAACGAGTCGGGCCTTAACTTTCCACGTAAGCACGCCACGCGTTATGTTTTTATTGGCTACTGTTACAGACCGAACACATCGTTGTGATCGGATTCCACACAGAATAATTTCTCCCTAAAGGGAGAGTAAAGAACCCCACCCCAAGAAAGGCAGAAATCCGACTGAGAAGAAATGTTGAGATTAGGTACCACATAGGTTACAGAGGAAGGAAAACATTCAGGTAAATTCCAGCGGCCAGAGAGAATCAAGTCTCCCACAGTGTATGATTGGAAATTTGACCAAGTAGTATAATCAAGCAACTCAGATAATGCCTTGCCACCACACCAGGGATCCCAAATGAGGGAGATAGAGCTATTGGGATATATGATGAAAGAAATATTACTCTTAATATTCCCAGCAATTGTGCAAATGTACTTTCAAAACTTGAAAGCTTTAAGAGGTGAGGTTTTCCAAAGAGAGCAGTATTTATGCCTAACCAGTGAGACAGCAGGCAATGGTCATTGAGAATGTGCCAAATAAGAGAACAGCATAATCCATAAAATAAGGATTTTATGTCAGGAATCCCCAAAACCCCATATAACTTTTGGCCGACACACAAATTTCTAAAAAATAGCATTATTTTTTCTCAAATTTGCATCATTATGAAACATAAACTTAGAGCAGACTTTACTAATGAATTTTCAACAATATTTGGGAAGATAAAATACTCTAATCCAGTAAAAAATAGTGTTACAAATAGTATACTGGAGAAATTGTAATCTACCTATAAAAGAGAGCATCTTTGCTTTACAACCAACAAGAAGATCAGAAATTTTATTTAAGAGATGCTGAAAATCAGAGTCGGTAAGTCTTTAGGAGAAATAGGCAGGCCAAGATATTTCAAAGCATTATGAGCAAATGAGATATTCAAAATCTTGAATATATCGACAGCAGACGTGGACCAATTGGAAAATATAGCCAAGCTTTCGCTATAAGTAATAAAGAGGCCAGAAAAAAGTACAAAATGTTCCCAAATATCCTTTAATCTCTTAGCATTTTGAAGATAAGCTTTCCTAAAGACAGGCAAATCATCAGTCTAAAGAAGGTGGGATATATTATTCCCTCTAGCAGGGCTTCAAAAGGAGCAATTGAAGATTCATCATATAATAGGTTAGACAGGGCAACCCTGATGGAGACCAAAAATAGAGCTAAGAAATCCTTCCAACGCACCATTGAGGCAAACAGAGAAAAACACATCCTCAATACAACCTTTAATCTATGATATGAAAATATTAGGAAAGCTTTTTTCAGCTAGCTTGAATAAGAAAAAATCTCGAGTACAGCATCAAACACCTAATGAATATCAAGCTTAGCACAGTAAAACTTTCCTTTGGCAGTGCAATTGAATTCACTCAAGAGTTAAGAGGCAAGCAAAATGTTATTTAAGGAGATTCTTTTATGAATAAATCCGGCCTGATTAGGATGAATGATAAGTGGCATGATGTGATGCATTCTATTAGTAAGAATTTTGGCCATTGTTTTATAATAAACATAACATAAAGTAATGCTTAGCTATCTTGCAAAAAAAAGGACCCATAACATCCCAAGTGTGTTTGAAGAACTCAAAGGTAAAACCGTCTGGACTAGGAGTAGAGGAGACCGGAGTAGAGAATACACACTTCTTAATTTCCTCATAAGATATAGGAATAACCAATGAAGAATGAAGGTGTGAAGAAATGGTGCTACCCATAGGAATAATAAGTGAATTGGCTAAAGGCGGCTTAGAGGAGTTAAAAAGCAATTTAAAGTGACTAACAATAGCATCAGAAATATTTTTAGGATCATAAAATACACCTGAAGAACAAGAAATAACATTGATTATTTTCCTATTCTACCTACTGATTCTAAAATAGAGAAAACCTAGGTCATCTTCACCAGTGGATAACCATTTTGCTTAGGTCGCTGAGAAATCCATAAAGTTAAAAAAAAAGGCTATGATTAAGTTGAATGTTCATCTCGTTCAAAGTGTCATTAAGGTGTTGATCAAGAGGATTAACATAAGTTGAATGTTCACCTCCTTGAAAGTGTCATTAAGGTGTTGATCTAGAGGATTAATTTGAATTTTTCGCAAGAACATATTTTGTTTGTGTTGGAGGTCAGCAATGGAAGAGGAAACTGAATTAGAGGAGGCCCAAGGTTCATACTTTATGCTGCATTTAATCCTATGCAATTTTGAATGAAGATCAGCAATCAGGCTACCAACAAGAGAAGCAACAGCAATATAAATAAACATATTTGAAAACTTAGTCTTTTTGCACCAGAAAGTTTTAAATAGGAATCTATTCTTGTCGTTGGCCTTATGATTGCAACAGAAGACGAGGAGAATGATCATAACAGCTCGGTTTTTCAACACGGTAGAAAAAAGAAGAAAAAAGCTCCAGCAAATGACAGTTCACCAAAACCCTGTCAAGGTTTATATGAATAGGAGAAACATTTCTTTGGTTAAACCAAATGTAGAAGTAACTAACAGAAGAAAAATCTGATAGGAAATACTTGAGTTCGCAAGTAACCGTAAGGTAATACTTGAGTTCGCAAGCAATCCTAACCCAAATCGATAAGCAAACAACAGCAAAACTGCTGTCCACAGCAGGAAAAACAGCAAATCCAAGAGAAAAATTGAGAGAAAACTCAAGTAGAGAATTGTACTCCACTAAACGATGAATCAAAATAGCAAAGATACAATTGTTGTTCAATTCGAGAGGAAGAACAACTCTCCAAATCTCCGGCAACGCCAAAAGCCCAAAGCAAAAGAACCCTAGATCTCAAATCACAATCAAATTCAAGATGAAAACCTAATTCTATCATTACTCTCTAATTAAAGCTAAATGAGGGATACAAATTCCTTAAATACCCCTGTAATTCAAAATTTCCCACCTAATATTAGATTTAACTCCAATTGTTGGGGCCCACATGTGGGTCCCCCCCCCCCTTTTCCCTAGTTGGTTCCGCCGGCAGTAAACCAAGACTGGTCCAGGTTGGACCGGTCCAGCCGGCCCCTCCTGGGCCGGCCTATCAGTACTCTTCTCCCAAAAAATCACCTTGTCTTCAAGGTGAAACTAAGGGAACTGCTGCTTCACAATCTCAAAGGGCTCCCAAGTGGCCTCGTAGTCAGGGAGATCCTTCCATTTGATCAACAACTCTTTGTTTCCCTTTTTATCCACCCTTACCCCTTCCAGCTCCACAGGTTCCATGACCACCTCTAAATCCTCTGTCAATGATGCTGGTAATTTAGCACTAGCTGCATGCTCCTCTAGTGCTCTCCTCAGCTGGGACACATGGAACACCGGGTGAATGGTAGCGGAGGAGGGTAACTTCAAACGATACGCCACTGCTCCAATCTTCCCCAAAATCTCATAGTAACCAAAGTACCTCGAGGCCAATTTCTCATTCCTCATGTGAGCCACTGATTTATGCCTGTAGGGCCTTAGCTTCAAGTACACCTTCTCCCCCACTTCATATTGTATATCTCTTCTGTGTGTATCTGCTCGCTTCTTCATGATTTGTTGTCCCCTTCCCAGATGTTTCTTTAACTCCTCCAGCACCTGGTCTCTTTCCTCTAGGTACTGCTCAACTAAAGAGATCGGTGTGTTTCCCCTCCCATAATGCACTAAGAGTGGGGGGTCTCTTCCGCAAAGCGCTTTGAAAGGGGTCATTTGGGCTGCATAATGGTACGAAGTATTATACCAATACTCTGCCCATGGTAACCATTTAGCCCATTTCTGTGGTGTTTCTGAAGCAAAACACCTCAAATATGTCTCCAAGCTCCAGTTTACCACCTTTGTCTGTCCATCTGTCTGAGAATGGTAGGCGGTACTTCTCTTGAGAACAGTACCCTGCATTATGAACAGTTCCCTCCAAAACTGACTAAGGAACACTTTGTCTCTATCAGACACAATTGATTCAGGTATCCCATATAATCTAACCACTTTCCTGATAAAAGCTACTGCCACTGATACCGCGGTGTACGGATGTCGTAGGAGGATGAATTGTGCATACTTACTGAGTCGGTCCACTACTACCAAAATGACTGTGAATCTCTCTGAGCGGAGTAGGCCGTCAATAAAATCCATGGACACTTCCTCCCATACTCTGTTTGGAAGTGTCAATGGTTGAAGTAACCCTCCTAGTGCCATTGCCATGTATTTATTTCTCTGGCACACCTCACACCTTGCCACCATTTCCTCCACATCCTTATACATCCCCTTCCAGTAGAGCTTAGCTGCTAACCTCTTGTATGTCTTCTGCACTCCTGAATGGCCTCCAACTGCGCTTCCATGGAACTCCTACAACAAGTTGGGAATATGTATGGAAGTTCGTGGCATCACGAACCTCCCTTGATACAATAATCTCTAACCCTCAATGCCGTAACCAAGATGGCTACTTTGTCTTTCCTCAGATCTTCCTTGATCCTTCCCAATTCTTCATCCAGCATGTTTTCTTCCTTGATGGCCCCCCAGTTGGAACTTTTATTTGGTCCGGTGCAAGGACCTAGAGGAAGGTTCGGTTTTGCCTAAAAAAGTGCAAATACCGAGTTTTTTGAAAAAATACCGAGTTTTTCAAAAAACTCGGTATTTGCACTTTTTGACCTATTTTTGCCTAAAACCGAACCTTCCTCTACATCCAGTGAAAGGATGTAATAATTGCTCCCCCAGTTGACCATTAGGGGAACTGACACAACTAATTCCTGGAGCTCCACCACACATCTAGATAGAGCGTCTGCTGCTTTATTTTCCAAACCTGACTTGTACTGAATTTCGAAATCATAGCCCAAAAGTTTGGAAAGTCATTGTTGATGCTCCTCAGTCACCATCCTTTGCTCCAAGAGGTACTTCAAGCTCCTCTGATCAGTCTAGACGATGAAGTGTTGACCCAAAAGATAGGGGCACCACTTCTGAATGGCCAAGACAATGGCCATTAGCTCCCTCTCATACACTAATTTTAGTCTTGCCCTGGTTGATAATATTTGACTAATGTGTAAAACCCCTCCAAAGCTGATTTTTTTTAGTGCAGTTAGTCCGTACGAACTGAAGAAAATTGTGAAGAAATCTGTCAATTTCGTCTGTACAAACCTGGAAGGGTCGGAACGAACCGTCGTGACGAATCGAACCCGAGAGCATCGTCCAGGGACGAAATAAATTGAAATTAATTTCGTCTGTACGATCCGTGTCCAAAGGAGTTCGTCCCGGGACGAATTTGGATCGTCCGGGACGATCAGTGTTGATAAATATCTGATAGAGATATTTTGGATTTATTTGAAGAGAGAGAAAGTGAGGGCAGGAGAGAGAAAGTGAAGGAAAGAAAGGAAAAAAGCTTGGTTTTGGAACTCGCGGAGCGCTTTTCGTCCAACGACGCAGTTGGAAGATTTGTCTGTCTCGCAGTAAGGACTCCGAATCCTATTTCTGTTTTCGAAGATTTTGTGTCTTGGTATTTTTCTGCTCAGTTTTGTGTTTCCGTTACCGAATTTCTTGCATATCTTTGAAATGACGAAAGATTTACCGCGCAACTTTTGATATGTTTCTGATATGATATGTCTGAACGTTTTGAGTATTTTCTGTAAAATTTCTACCGGTTATTTTGAGTTCCGTGCGATTTTTATCGAATAGAAAATTATTTTGATGTTGAAAAATGTTGCTTCAGTACGATAAAAGTCTTATAATGTTGTTGTGGATATTCTGTGATAATTTGATAAATTTCTAAATCTGTGATTTCTATGTAAATTCCGTATACTGTCGTCATGCCGCTAACGAGTTTTCTGACGAACTCTGATTTTCTGATTTGAATGTTTTGATGTGTGCATGTTATCAGAAGGGAGTTATAGGGGCTGGAATCCTATGTGATCCCGTTGTCTGGGTCCGGGAAATCTGAAATGAGCTCTGAAATCTGAAATTTTGTATATTTATTCTGTTCTGGTGCTATAAGCATAAAAGGGAGACATAAGGAAAAGTTCTCGTGCTATAAGCACAAAAGGGAGCCATAAGAGGAAATTCTGGTGCTATAAGCACAAAAGGGAGCCATAAGGGGAAGTTCTGGTGCTATAAGCACAAAAGGGAGCCATAAGGGGAAGTTCCGGTGCTATAAGCACAAGGGAGATATAAGGGGAAGTTCTGGTGTTATAAGCACAAATGAGATATAAGGGGAAGTTCTGGTGCTATAAGCACAAGGAAAATAAGAGGAAGTTCTGGTGCTATAAGCACAAGGGAGATATAAGGGGAAGTTCTGAAATCTGAAAGGAAGCTCTGTTCCGAATTCTACATATATCTGTTTTGTTCTGGTGCCACAAGCACAAAGGGAGACATAAGGGGCCAAAATCCGTATAGATTCTGTAAGGGTCTGGGAATCTGGAATCTGAAATCTGATATGTGATACGTGATCTAAAATCTGATGTTTGATATCTGATAACCTGTTCTGTGACGTATCTGATCTGTTTTATGAATTATCTGATTTGAATTATCTGAGATGAATGTGATTTTATCTGATTTGAAATATGTTTTGTACGATTCTATTGTTCTGTACAATTTTGTTCGTTCTGTACGATTTCTGTTTACTCTGTACGATTCTGTCTGTGCTGTGAAATCTGACTCGTGAATTCTGTTTTTCTATATCAGTGATTTGATTTCTGTTTAATCAAGTATTTGTATTCTCATGACTATATGATTTCTACATGATTCTCTGATTTCTATATGGCAATTTGAATAACTGCTTCTGGTGAATTATCTGATCTGTTTTGGTGAATTATCTGATCTGTTTTGGTGAATTATCTGATATACGATTTCTGATTTCTGTATGATTCCGTTTATTCTGTATGATTCTGTTGGTTCTGTACGATTTCGTTGGTTCTGTGAAATCTGACTTGAATATTCTGATATTCAAAATAAATTCAGTTCTTCTATATCAGCTGTTTGATTCTAATCAAGTATCTGAATATCGTATTTCTTTTGATTATATACGATTTCTGTGATTATCTAAATACTGTACGGATTTATAAGTTTCCTGTCATTGCACGATTTCATTGATATTTCATACTGTACCTATCACTGAACACAGATACCGATATGGATATTGATACTGCATCGATTCATTGATACTACCGATACCGATACCGATACTATTGATTCACCGATACTGATAATTGTACTGATCTTATAGCACGTAAATACACCGAATGCTGACCGATACGTGTGATACATGTGATACACTGACCATATGATATAGAATATGATTTTTACTGTATTGATTGTTTTATGTGATTTCATACCGTTTGACATTATTGACCGGAAGTGGTTTCTTTATTGATCTGATTGATTCTATTGATATGATTGAGTGATGTTAATCGTATTTGATTTGACAGATTTACTAGTACTGGCTCATTTACTGAGGATTTATTGTTACTGTCCATATTTACTGTTACTACATGATTTCACCATTATAGCATAATCGTTCATGTCGTCATTGGATTGTTACTGATATTGATACATATACTGCTACTACTGATTCACTGAACTGACTTTATGCACGTGATATATTGAGCAAGTGACATGTGACTCACTGAGCACGTAATACCAATTATTAGATTGCATATGATTTATTGAGCAAGTGTTAAAGAACTGAAATTTATAAGTGTATGTTGGTTTGCTGTGATACGATTCTATTACATTGATTCGACTGATGTTATAGACTGATGTGATAGATAAGACTACTATTAAAGAGATTTGATGCACGAACTGATTTATTGAGCTTTATGGATTTCCTACTATTCACTGATTCTATCATTGATGATTTCGGATTCTATTATTTATGCAGTGATTTCTATTTCTGTACTGATTTCTCTGTTTCTGTATTGATTGTTGTATCTGCATTGATTTAAAGATCATGTGCAAGTGACTGATAATGATTTGACTATTTGACATGCATATTACTTTCGTGCCGTGCTTTGATTTCAGTTGTAGGCTTTAGTGACCTGCTGGGCTATTTAAGCTCATTATATGTGGTTAACAATTTCAGGTACAAAGCCTCCCGCGTGAAGCTTCTTTCAGACGCTAGTATAGGTTTTCGTAGTTTATGTTCTGGCTTTATTTTGTAGCCCGAGTGGCTATTGTACATGTTCTTTTGGATGTACATGTTATTTTGGATGCTCCTTTTGACTGTATATATGAAATGCCGAAATGTGAATTATAGTATTTTGATGTACTTATTTTTTTTAATGCAATTATCATTTCTGTACTAATCTGAGCGAAAAAAAAAAAGTAAGACTGTCAAACGAATCCTTTCACTATTGATGTCTGGGACGTTACAATATGCTATAGGCCTGTGGCTCTGCATCAACACTGCCCCCAACCCATATCCTTAGGCATCGGTCTCTACTACAAAGACCTGACTGAAGTCTGGAAGAGCTAGAACAGGAATAATGGTCATGGCTTCATTTAACCTCTCAAAGGTCTGGGTCGTTGTCCTCCCCATGAGAAATTGTCTTTCTTCAGCTGCTCAGCCAAAGGCCATACAATGTACCGTACCCCTTCACAAATTTCCTGTAATAACCAGTTAATCCTAGGAAACCCCTCAACTCCCTTGTGTTCCTAGGCAGTGGTCATTTTTGCATTGCCTCAATTTTAGTTTGATATGCCGCCACTCTTTCTTGGGATACCACATGTCCCAAGCACTCCACACTTGCCTGAGCAAAGCTGCACTTCTTCAAATTGGCTTTCAGCTGATACTCCTGAAGCACTTCTAAGACCACTCTCAAATATTCCAAGTGTTCCTCCACGGTCTTACTGTACACTAGAATGTCATAAAAAAAGACCAGGACAAACTTCCTGAGATGCTGCTTGAATACTCTATTCATCAAAGACTGAAAAGTTACAGGAGCGTTGGTCAATCCAAAGGGCATTACTAGAAATTCATGCCCCTCATGTGTCCTGAAGGCTTTCTTTGGAACATCTGCCTTTCTCATTATGATCTGGTGGTATCTAGATTTTAAGTCAAACTTGGAAAACATCACTGCCCCATATAGCTCGTCCAACAGCTCATTAATCAACAAAATTGAGAACTTGTCTGGTACAGTGCCCCTATTCAAAGCCCTATAATCAATACAAAATCTCCAACTCCTATCCTTCTTCTTAACCAGGAGAACTGGACTAGAAAAAGGGCTAACGCTGGGTCTGATGATCCCCGCCTCTAGTATTTCCCGGATCAGCTTCTCAATCTCATCTTTTTGAATATGTGGGTAACGGTAAGAGCAAACGCTGATCGATGTCTCCCCTTCTCTCAAAGTAATGGCATGCTCCAACTCCCTCAAGGGAGGTAAACCCTGGGGAGGTTGAAAAGCCTCACTGAACTGATGTATGAGCGGCTGCACTAAAGATGGAACATTGCCTTCTTCCTCTAGTCTGACCCCTTCCAGGCGGTGCAACTGTGGACCTCCGAAAGAGCACCGCGCGAACAGGTCAATTGGAAGGGACAGATTGGATCATGCATACGACTAACCATTGGGGATAGAGGCTTTCACCAACACACCTCGATGGGTAGCAATATACACGACCTAATCACGGGTTTCCCCCACCCGATGAAAGAGCTCGAATGGGGTTTAGTAGATGTGGGACCGAGTTTCCCACGGGCGCAAGCCCCTGTGGTTAATTACATCCCAGGCCGGAGCCTGAGAAAACTCTCGATTAAGGATTATACATTATCCTCTCCTAAAATGGGATCGGCACAAGGGTATAGACTAGGAAATCCTTCTCAAAGGGAAGAAATGTCCGAAGGGCTGAATCAGCATGCGTGGTTCACACAAGCATTCGGAGGCTCTAGGGTACTAAACAGAAACTGGAGAAATAAAAATCAGGCAATCAATCACATGCATGAGAGAAGGATGGAGGTGGCGTCATCCTGTAACGCGGATAAGTAGGATTTAGGGTCCCTGAAAAAGAAAGGACCTACCTACTATTTAAGGCTTACTACGAGACCGAATGTTGTAGCCTCGAATCTTCAATCTAGTTTGGACTTAGTGTTCGACACACACTAAGACCAATGTCCTAGCTAATGCGATGCAAAGGTCTGGACTTATCCCGGCCTGGATTGGGGGAGCCAGCTAACCACCTAATCGCTTCAAAATCATGCTATCAGGTCAATTATGAAAGATGGGTGGGAGGTACAGTTTATTGGAAATAGGACCGACATCTAGAGAATTTCTTAAGTGGTCCTGGACTTATGTTGGGTGAATGCCCCTAACTGATGCAATTAAATTTTAATTAAATTGATTTCTAATGCAATGCATGCTAGTTAAAGTGTCAGCTCATGAATGCTATAGAAGTTTAAAAATAGGCTTATAGAAAATAAATTTTTAGAAAAGACTGAGTCTCCTTAGGTCCGGCACTTCATCCTCATAGGCCAGATTATCCGGACTCTACCCGCAGGCAGGGAGATGTCTTATAACAAGGAAAAGAATAAATGCAATAATATGCATGCGACCCCGGACAATTCCGGCAATTCTCTAGGTTCGTTAAGTTTCTATGTTATTTAAGACTTAAATTTTCAGAGATTAATTACGAGTAGAAGAATTTTATAGTCCTTAATGATCCTAATACGATCCAGGCGAAAACAAAAACGGCATGCAAGAAAGAAACCTAGAAAAAAGCAGATATTTCTAAGTGCAATCAGGTAAGCACATCAATATAAATCCACAAACTAATCAAATAAATGTCCATAGGCCAACTGCCCTTTAATTACAACCAAGGGTATGCAGAAAAGTAAAGTGGCCGGGCACCACTGCCAACAACCCGGATTTCTAAGCCTATGACAGACGCCAACAACTTTGAGTGGGATATTGGGTCTTCAATTTTCAATATCTTCAGTCTCCTGGGTATCCTCTCCTTGGACTCTTTGGATCACTCCTCCTTGGACTCCTTGGATCCGTCGTGGCTTGAATATCCAAACGAATAGACAATTCCCCCCAGTAGGGGTGTATTGCCTTTTCTCTTTGGATATCTAAAGCCATCCAGCTCGATCTTCCAAATGGAAGAAGACTCTCCCCTTGGGGATGCCTTCTTCTTTTAGAATTCGAGCTGGATAAGAATATCCCAACTCAAAAGTTGTATTCACAACTCTTAACAATTATTACAGATAAATTACATGAATTGAAAGCAGTAAATCTAAGAATCCCTGCAAGGTTATCCTAGTAAAAATCATCTCAAGCAGTTTATATGAAAATGAAAATGCTAACACCATTGACCCTGTGCCAAGTCATGTTCTTAATTTTGAGGGCTAAGCAGCTCCATCTGTGCAGTTATAATTATTAATTTTAGCCCTCATTTTTATTGAGGGGGAGCTGAGCAAGCACCTGCATAAAATATTATTAGAAATAATCATAATGCTCCCCCCTTTTTATTAGCTTGAGCATGGCCACCTGCACGGAAGAACAATATATATATGGCGCTCCTAACCTAGGAGTAAATCTAGCGCTCACATCCAGAGTGCAGAGAAAGTAAGCAAACACACCAATTATTTTTCAAACAGCATGCAATGAAAACCGCGGAAAGCTCCGGCACACAACAGAAAAATAAAACCCAGCGGCCTAACCTAGATCTAGAAGTGGTGCCTTAGCAAACCATTCTATGTGTGTGTAAGGCTTGTGTAGTTTGGATAGGTCCTAGGCAGGGTAATTAGTTAAAATTGTCTAAAGTTCAAGTCTGTTGAAGGCCAGAAAAGAAAATTTTTGTTGAAATTCAAATATTAGTGAATTGGGGTGCATTTTAGTTAATATAGTTTGTTGATTAATTTTAGGAACTTAGGGTGATGATATTTGAAGTTAAAGTTACATTAGCCAATCTTGGAAAGTTCCGGGTCCTCCTAGGGACTAGACTAAGGGTCCAAAAAGTCACTATGGGAAAAAGGCTAAGTCTGGGTCTCCTATCACCTTAGGAAAATACTAGACCTTAATACGAGTAGTTAGACAGGTAGTAGGCTGAGATCGGAGTTTTCTAGAGAAAGTTATGAATTTTCTAAGTTTCGGGCCCTAAATGAACTAGGGTTGACCAAAAAGTTGACTTTCTATCCTAGGCCAATTTATGGAAACCTAAGATTTTTAATAAATACTAGGCCCTAATTGGAGTCTAATGCAAGTGAGTTTACCTAATTTGGAATTTTCTACAATTAGTTATGAATTTTCTAAGTTCGGGTATTTAGGGAAATTTTCTAAATTTCCTAATAAAGGGCTTTTTTTTACTGTTTTGATCCAAATGAGCTCCAAACTGATTGGAATCACTCCCAAAGGTCAGGGATGACCTGAGAAAGTGATCCCAAGTGTTTGGGGAAAATTTGGAATTTTTAATAATTTTTAATAATTTATTAGAGGCAAAATGGTAATTTCCACCTAAGGTCAAATTAGGGGTCAACCTGAGGCCAAACTAGGGAGCCCTATTTATCTAAAGTTAAGGATCAGATTCTGGTCAGTTTGAGGTATTATGGGTAATTTTCTGACCTAGGGTGTATTTATTGTAATTTTCGGAAGATCTCGGGGCCTTACTTAATATGTTAATTAGGGTTGATTAATTAAGGGCTCTAAAAGCTCCTAAAAAAAATTCTAGGAAATTCAGTTATGTTTTAGATGTCACTAAGTTTAAGTGTTGAGATTTTCATGTCGTTCTGGGGTCTATCTTAGTCCCTATAAAACTTCTAAGTTCGCTAGACAGGTCCTTAATTTTTGTCCTTAGGGTGTCACTACGTTGTAGGAGTTTGAAGTGATGTTTTGTCTAACCCTCAAGGTAATAAATGCATGGGATTACAAAAATGAAATAAACACACCATGTCCTTAAATCTAGGAGAGCCTAGGCTAAGTGCTCGTGGTGCGACCTACACATGCAATCTACGAAAATAAAAAGACAGACACCTAAAGAACGGATTAGTGAATGATTCGGACTCAACCATTCACTAACCCACTCCCCCATGATTGCTCTTCATATCTAGAACCCATGTCTAAAATTTCACGAAGTAGCGAGTCTCCCAAAATTAGGATTTATGTATAAGTAGTTTTAAAATAGTTTCAAAATACTTATAAATATAAATATATATTTTAGAAAATAAAATAATTAAAATGTAAATCAATTCATAATACATAAATATAGGGAGCCCCACTGATCACTCAATCGACGTCTCAAAACGATTTTAAATAGTTTGTATCCTGAAAATAATTATTATAATTAATATTTAATATCAAAAATACTCGAATAATCGAATCCAAATAGTGATCTGTCAAAACAGCCAAAATCAAGGGCTGGAAATGGTTTCAAAACATAAAGCTCGCTTTTCTGAAAAGAACGAGGGGTTATACGTAAAAATCCGGTTTAAAACGAAAAAGATACGAAATTTACAAGTTCAAATACAATAAGATAATATTTTAAAATAGTGCAGTTTCACTGTTTTTGAAATGACAAAAAAATGCAGACAAAATTTTCACCTGAAAACAGCTTCAAACTATGCAGAATTCAAGGTACATCCAAAACAAGGTGCTGTGCGTCGACAGCGGACTTAAAACCACAAAGTTATGTAATTTCGAAGTTTAAAGGGGAATAATTAATTAATTTTAAAATAGGGCAGCTGGCTGTTTTGAAAATAACTGCACACAGACCCAAAAATTTCAAATAAAACCAATTCCAGAATGTGCAGAATCCAAATACGTTCAAATCGAGGTGCTGTGCGCAAAAATCCGAATTGAGACGGGAAAGTTATTAATTTTCGAAGTTTAAAACAATTAAAAGGATATTTTTAAAATAATTTTAAAGTGATATTATTTAAAATAAATATAAGCATATATATATATATATATATATTGTTACAAAATTAATTTTAAAATATAACCAAGATCTCTGAAATTCAACATCACATATTAAAAATGATAATAATAATAATTCTAATATTAATGATAGGCTAATTTAAACTAATACTAATACTAGAAATAAAATTAGAAGTAAAAATAACAAATTAACAATTTTTAAAATAATAATAATAATAATAAAGATGAATAGTAAACTTAACCATTTAAAACACATTACTAATTATAACAAATAACTATAATTAAATAATAATATAAAAATAATTTAAAAAAATATTTAAATAATAAAAAAAAGGTTTCTTTATTGTTTAATAAATAATTAAAAATATATCTATTATTTTTATAAAAAAAATTTTTATAGTGTAGAGGATGAAAATACGATCAATTCGAGGTATTGTGCGTCAAAATCGGAGCGAAAATGGATTTTCTGCGAATTTTTGAAGTTTTCTGGATTAAAATACAATTAAAATATAATTTAAAATAATTTTTAAATATTAAATCCGGCGGGTGACACGTGGCGTCCCGGGATTGGATCCCGGGACCGCGGGCAATCATTGCTTGGCGGCGCGATGATTGCGCCGCCGGCAAGCAATCGAAAACCGCGAAACACGGTTTCTTTAACCACGTCAGCGGCGGCGCTCGGCCGTCCGATTCGCGCGGTCTGAGCGGAGGGCCTTGATCGCGCCACGTGGCGCATGGAACCGCGGCCGAAGCCCCGCGGTCATCCCAGATCGCGTAGATCGCGCGATCTGGACCGTTGATTGGCGGGATCAACGGTCCAGGATGCTCCTGGGGCCTGAACTCGCCGGACTGAAACCCTAAACCGAATTTGGCCTCGTTCTCGCTCGATACTCAATCAAATCGCATGAAATTTTAACCCTAGATCTCTGGTACGAAGAGCATTCGTGGGGAATAATTTGTTTCAATTAATATGCTCTAATGACGACGCTAATTAACCCTAAGTGTTCTAACTAGGGTTTGAGATATACCTCAATCCACACGGTGGATTCGGGAGATCTTGGTCTTGTTGGACTCGTGGACTCTCCAAGAACAAGTTCCTAGTTGACGTCAAGCTTCAATTCTTCCTCGATCGAACAGAAATCAACTGAGAAGGGAAATAGGGTCGGCCTCGCCGAAATCTCGCCGCCGGCGTGGGTTCACCGTCGGGAATTGGTCGAGGGAGGTGAGGGGAAGTCCAAGGAACTCTCACACGAAAGTTCTCGGGCTTTGGGAGGCTAGGGCTCAGGAATTTCGGAAAAGATCCTTAATTTTTCTCTAAAACTCCTATTTAAGCTCCTTAACTCTATGATTAACGGTTGGGATCGAATCTATGGCTAATTGGGAGGGAAAACCATTCAGAATAGCCGTGGTTTTGATTTTAAAACGAAGGGAATTGATTTAGAGCAATAAATAGGGCTTAAATGACCCTTAATGGGCTTTAATAGGTTATTATGACCTATTAGTGGCTTGGTTTGACCAAGTCAACCTTGGACTTGGTCAAACCAGTCAAATAGGTCAAGGGGGATGAGGATCAAGCCATGGAACCCATTAAATTAATTTAAAATTCATTTTAGGCTTAAAGGGTCCAAATTGGTCAACCCTGGTTGACTTGGTCAACTGGGTTGACCCAGGGTCCAAGTAAGGGCTCAACAGGCTCGACTCGACTCACTGAACCCATTGGAGAGGGTCTTGGGGTCTGGCCTGGTCAATTTGACCAAGTCAACTCTCCAAGCCCAATTCTGGGCAAAATCGAGGTCAACAGCAACTCTACTAAGTAGCCTCCTCCCTCCTCCTGAATGATTTTGATTAAGGATTTGAGAGAAACCACAACCTTGGTCAGCCCAGCATCACCCTAAATCATCCTCCTTCTTCCCCCCACCACCAACTCCATCCTCAGTGCACCCCAATTGATCTTGGTTTCCCCCAATGTCTGCAGCCACTTCATCCCTAGGATGACGTCAGTGCTCCCCAATTCCAAGGGAAGGAAGTCCTCCCTCACCTAGATCCCCTGAATCTTCAGCACTACCCCTCTACAAACTCCTCTACCCATTTATACCTTTCCCGTGCCCATCATCACCCCATAACCTCCTGTATCAACCAACTCCATCCCCAACAGCTCCACGATCTGGTTGGAAATAAAATTGTGGGTTGCCCCACTATCATTCAACACCACCTCACGGTCAAATATCTCTCCTTTCACTTTCATAGTGTGACTCGGAGTGAATCCCACTACAGAGTTCAGAGAGACTTCTGCCACATCCAGGTTAAGCTTCTCCTCCTCTTCTTCAGATCTCCTCCCACCTCCCTCCTCGTCTTCCTCGTCTTCACAGACAAGGAGAACCTAAAGAGTTCGGTCCTTGCACCTATGCTCCGGCATGTACTTCTCATCATCACATCTGAAGCACAACCCCTTTGCCCTCTTATCCTGCATCTTCTTCTCTGTCAACTTTTTGAATTATCCCTCATTTCCCCCTCCAATTTTCTCCTTTGATGCTTCCTTCAGACCCCCTGGCACTGTCCCTTTTGATGGTAAGAATGTGGTAGTCATCTTGTATGATCCCCATGAATAGTTCCCTCTAGCTACTCTTTCTGATTTCTTCTGATCTTCCACCAACTGCTCCAGCTCCATTGCCTTCCCTAAGTTCCTTGGCTCTAGCACCCTGACTGTCGTTCGTATCTCAGGTTTAAGCCCCTTTATGAAGTTCCCTTCCAGAGCTGACTCTGAAATGTGATCTAATCTGCTAGTCAAGTACTCAAACTTGTCCCAATAGTCTGCCATAGTCCCCTCCTAAGTCAAATTGCTCATAGAAATCTCCTCCCCCATCAGCTCGAAAACACTCCAATAAGCAATCTTTGAACTCTCTCCAACTTCAGATGAACTCCCTCCTATCACGCCACTGATACCATGCCAAGGCTTTTCCTTCCAAACACAAACCCGCCGCTGTCAACTTCTCATCCTCTGTCAACCCGTTGATAGCAAAGTATCGCTCCACCTTGTAGATCCAGCCATGGCCGTCTTCACCCTCAAAGACTGACATCTTCAGCTTCCTCACCCGTGGGTCTCCCATGTTTCCCCTGAATCCTCCATAATTTCTCATTCCTCGAAAAGGAGGTGCTCCCCAACTGTCACGATCTTCCCTACAGCGATTATACTCGAATCATTCATCGTATTCCCCTCTCCTCCATCCAAAATCAATTTTTTTAACCCCGACGATGAAATTCTTCCCTTCTCCTGACGAAATCAGCACCCCTCCGGTCATTTCCCAAACTCATCTCCTCTCTAGAAAGTGGCTCTAGAGGTGGCATGTCGTCCTCCCCCTCAATGAACTCCACTTCCGGGTTTCTCCTCCCCCTAAACGGGTTCGGATTTCCTCCTACAACATGGCCTCCGGTGGTCTCTCTTGCTTCCGATGTCGTAAAATTTGTCTTCAACTCCAACAGTTCTTCAACATTTCTTCCATCACCGTGAATTTCCCCTCTATACTTTCATTATTAGAAGTGATTTGAGTTTGAAAGTCAAAGAACTTTCCCTCCAAATCTGATTTTAGTTGACCGGTCTCGCCTTCCAAGACCTCTACCTTCTTCCCGGCCATCTATCTTCCCAAGAAATCACGAAGATCTTCTTCGGGTAAAAAAAATCCCGCTGAAATTTCAGGTTTTCAGCCGCCGACGATCCCAAATCGATGCTCTGATACCAATTTGATAGGAAATACTTGAGTTCGCAACTAACCCTAAGGTGAATCCTAACCCAAATCGATAAGCAAACAACAGCAAAACTGCTGTCCACAGCAGGAAAAACAGCAAATCCAAGAGAAAAACTGAGAGAAAACTCAAGTAGAGACTTGTATTCCACTAAACGATGAATCAAAATAGCAAAGATACAATTGTTCTTCAATTCGAGAGGAAGAACAACTCTCCAAATCTCCGGCAACGCCAAGAACCAAAAACAAAAGAACCCTAGATCTCAAATCACAATCAAATTAAAGATAAAAACCTAATTCTATCATTACTCCCTAATTAAAGCTAAATGAGGGATACAAATTCCCTAAACACCCTTGTAATTCAAAATGATCCTCCTAATATTGGATTTAACTCCAATTGGGGCCCACCATGTGGTCCCCCCCCCCCCCCACCCCTTTTCCCTGGCTGGTTCAGCCGGCAGTAAACCAAGACCGAACCAGCCGGCCCCCCTGGGCCGGCCTATCAAAATCATGAACTCCAATGTTATAAATTAAGTTGTTAAAATCCAACAATTTGCTATGAGCCAGCATTGCCCCCATACTTTTCATCAGAAAATCTACAACAATTAAAGTCACCTAGCAACAAAGGTGAAGAAATGTCAGGCAGCCAAAGAGAGGATATCATTCCATGAAACCATTCTTTCAGCTTGAGAATTAGAAGCCTAAACCACAATGATGACGAAGGAGGTGGAAGAGCCTACTAGAATAGAGTTATGAATCATTTGGCTAGACGAGAAAATTGTAGTGAAAGAAACACAAGAAGCATTCTATTTTAACCAAATCCGCCTTGGGTCAGCAAAGTTATTACAGCTTGTTTCATTCAGAAAGATCCTATGATTAGCAGAGAACTACGGGTCATTCATCATTGCGGAATTAACCTTAGCTTCAAGGATACAGAGCATATCCACGTTCAAATTACGAACAAGATCCTTGCAACTAATAACCATTTCTAGGCTATTGAAACCTCTAACATTCCATGAGGCAATATTAGGTAAGATCATTGAAACTTGGGAGAGGGTTGGGTGCCTTTTTTGGCATTTTTGGCTCGTGTAGGTTTACCTGATTGAGTGACCTATTGAGAAACAGGTTGATTAGAGAACTTAGGAGGGAGCGGCTAGAGGTTAGAGTTATCCAACTGCTCAACAAAGTTCAAAGTCTCAAACTGCAAAGCTTGGAACTTATTTTGGGAGTTTATCAAGTTTGATTTGTACCGCGAGGGCATAATAGAAGTTTCAGGAGGTGAAGAGCTCTTAGAGGGAGAGTTCATGTTGGGAAGGTTTAACCTTAACTGTAGAGGAGAAGGCTTTCATTTATTGGGCAATAGCTGAGACAAAAGGGACATCGGTACCATTAGATGTATTAGGTTCATACGAGGAGGCAGAAGCTATCGGTTGGGAGGGTTTGGAGACAACAAGCCGAGGTAGAACCACTTGAGGCTTTCTACTCCTGCTCCTTCCTCTTGGCGATTATTTGATGGCAGTGGATGGTTGAGGATTTATTGGGCATAGGCTAGGAGTTGAACATTCGAACCACAGTAGAACATGGAACAGGCTTCCAATCATAAACAACCTTCAGATTAAAAATATTTCCTGCTACAGAAACTTGGATTTCATCTGGAAGGGCGAAAGATTTATCAATCTGAACACAAACACGAGCAAATGTTAATCTCATTTTTTTCGCTATTAAAGCACCAATTGCAATGGGGGTACCTACAAAACTCACTATTTTAGGAATACCTTCTAGGTTCCAACAGACAAGATGAAGATCCAAGATCTTAACCTAGAAGGGGATGGTGGAAAACTCCTCACGCTTGGGATGAAACAAAGAAGACCATTTTTAGAGAAAAAAACATTTCCCCAATCCCGTCCATGCCAAATCAAAGTCTTCGGGACAGGAGAACCTAAGCAAGAAAAAATCCTCACTCAAGGAGAGAAGAGTGAGCGTACCTTTGATCTTCTAAGTTTTAAAAATAGCCGAACGTAACGCTTCATAATATGGCCTCCGACCTATGGAGTAGCCAACAAGAGTCAAACCCAAGGCTTTGGAGGCAGAAGAGACCTCCTCATCAAAGAAGAACAGAGTGTTATCCTTAGGTGGCATAAAAGAGAGGGGATTCTTTAGGAGTGGAGTTGCGGAAGTCAAAAGCCCCTTCTAGTAAAGGGTTTTGGGATCGAAAGAAGCCAGAGAAGATGGGTTTCCAAGGGGGTTCATGGAAGAAAGTGGGGGGAAATTTCCCCAGTGCATGCAGCCATATTTTGAAGAAAAAGGAAGGGGAGTAGACCAAAGGAGCGAGCCTCCGGATGGGAAGAAGGCAGCCCCAAGGCGGCTAGGGTTCGCAAGAAACCCAAGCAAAGCACACCCTTACAAAGAAAATTAACACCCCTAATTTGTAGAGTAGAAATGCCTTCGAAAGAAAAAAAATATATATTAGGCTTCATTTGGTTCAGCTTTTCTTGTTTTATAACAGTAAAAGCTGACAGAAAGTAAAAGGGTGTTGTTCAGATAAGAAAAGTAGGGTGGCCTTTTCCCATATTTTTCTACTATGGACCATAAAAGATTTGTTTTTTTGACATAAAAAAACTGTGACAAATAAAGCAGCATTTACCAAATTTTGAATGAAAAGCAGAAAATGCTAAATTTGAATCATTGTCCATCTACAAGTAAAAAGAAGTGGCTAATACATTGGCGAATAAAAACTATAATCTGTATACTCTTTCAGCTTGGCTAATTTTGATCCAAACAAATTACGTCAGTAAGAACAGACGGAAGTTGTATTAAACACAGTTCACCTATCCTGAAGAAAATACAATAAATGTTAAAATTGTTTTCAAAAAAAGGAAACATTAGATTGTTTCAAAAGCAAACAAATTAAGTAAAAAAGAACTATAAAAAGAGAAGTCTCGGCTTGCCATACATCATGACAATAAGTTTCTGTAGCTAGTTCATCGAGCAATTTTAAGATCATTTGAAATCACATCATTTTACCATAAGTCCATAACTAACATAATCTAATAAACTACAAACAGAAAACACAGTACCAAGGGCAATTAATTTAGGGGCCTCTTGTCCTCACTTTCTATTATTGTATCTTTTTTTGTTTTTTTATTTTATTTTGTTTATGTTTTGATATGAAATAAAAACATGTTGGGAGCTTAATTATAGGTTCTTTTAATTTTTATTCAATAGCACATAAGTCGGTTATGTGACAACTATGACAGTTGGCCAACAGTGGCTATGGTGGGGGTGGTAGAGATGCCGACTAGCAAGGCAGCCAACAGTGGTAGTAGTGGTGAGAAGTGGCAATAGTCGTGGTACATGCCAAACAACACACCTGGAAGGAGGAAATAATTGACAATGGTTGCCACCAACAAGACAACAAGTGCTAGTGGTGGCGGAATTAAGCAATAGTGGCAGCATCCAAGTAGTGGAGGCCGAAGATGACGATGGTGGCAGCAACAAGAAGGTGGCCACGTCAGCAAAAAGGTAGCGATAATCAACAGTGGTGGCGGCCGCTGGCAACAGCAATGACGGCTAACAAAATGTGGTTGAGCGTTCATGAAAATTATGAAAACTCCTAAAAGTTGTTTTGAATTAAAAAAAAAAATTGATTTGATTTCAAAAACAGAAAAAAAAAACTACAAAATATTAGCCAAACACCTCTTAAAAAAACATAAAAATAAAAAATGATGTCAAACAAACCCTTAGAAAATAGATAGAATGTTTAATGTGTCTTAAACCTTAGAGTAGAATTAACAATATGTCAACAACCGACTCTATATGTTGAATTGGCTACAAAGAAACCCAAAAATCATAAATATGTAAATGGCATATATAATAAAAAGGCTAGAAGAATAACAAACTTTTAATATTTTAATAACGTAAGAAAATCAAGACATGGAATGGCATTAAGAAGCTAACCATCACCTTTTGTAGAAAGTCCATGCTCTTTGTCATCATAGCCAACATAGTCATCATAGTCGCCATAGTCATCATTGTAGTCTTCATCATAGTCAGGCCTGAAATTTGTCTTGCGAGGCATATTGCTAAAATATAATCATATGAAAGAAAAGACATTGTTAGCTAATAACTTGTGAGCTTATATAAAGCCAAACTTTGTAGGAGAAAAATTACCAACCAAATTGGATGAATGACAAAAAATTCATTGCATGCTTTTTGGCAAAAAAACATATAACATGGTTGAACCAAAAAGACCTTCAAAGGGTCAAATATACCTATGAGGAAACAAACTCTTTTTGGAAAATTTACAGCATCCTGCCTTCGCAAAGCTACTCCAAGTTCAGCTTTATAACAGAAAAACATGCACCTGTGCCAAAAACCAAATATAAGGAAGAATTCATGAACTTCCATGATATGATATGCCACCGGTACAATCCACGGCAATGAGGACTTGGAGAAAAAGTGGAGGTATAACAGGTACCTCAAGTCATTGACACTATGGTTAGGACTAGGATAAACAAAAATAGCAATAAGCTTGCAAGCAGTTGCATAGCTTAAGCGTTTCTAAAGTAGTAAGGTTTCTCCACAATAAAGGGCCTTTGACACTAGGCGCTGCACTTTGGATAACGTTCACCTTAGCCATAGCCAGTGATCAAAACATCAAGACATTGATACAATCTATTGTCCACCGTCTAATTGTTGATGATTTAAAAGTACATGGAATTTTTCTTTAAATATTTATATTTTAGGTTCATTAGAAATTAGCAAGTTTTTATCACATTTCTTAGATTCATGAGTATTACAGGCAATAAGCCTTAGAGGCAGATTAAATTTCAAATTGTCAGGTTATTTTTACAAATAGCCTCTTACTCTTTTGCCAAAAAACACTACTTATGATGAGTCAAACAGAACTTCCTGCAGCCTGCATTTTGCCTTACGAATTGTCTGCCTTGAGCATTCAATGGTTCTGATATTTTGAGAAATCAGCATCAACAAGTTGAGGATTCAATGTTCAGTAATTTTTTCAATCAACTTCTTATTGAATATACAATATCTAACAGTAACCGTGTCAATTTTATTTTCCCACTTTTAGTCAGTTCCTGCAGTTTTGTACCTTCTCTATCAAATCCCTGAATTTTCTTTCCCTCCAACACCCTACTATCTCCTACTATGGCAAGCATTTTTCTCAAAAAATAATATTTTTCAAGCATTTCCTATTTTTGACTACCCCATAGTATCTCTCTCTCTCTCTCTCTCTCTCTCTCTCTCTCTCTCTCTCTCTCTCTCTCTCTCTCTCTCTCTCTCTCATTTCCTAAACTTTCTAAACCGCCGCTCAAATTTCTCAAAATGTTATTATAAGTAATGAAATGATCTTCTCTTTTCTTAAATAAGGTATTAAAAATTATAAAATAAGCTAGAGCAAAATCTAATATGATTCTACTACCTTCATTAATCACTCCAAAGTCATAGCCACCATGAATGCATTTAAAATCCTTTACCACACTACCAACATATCCATTTAAACTCCTCCAATAAAAACACTCTCTTCAAAAGGTTTCGTTTGTATTACTTCTTCAAAATTATTCCAAAATTTTAATAATAAGCACAAATAAAATTAATAATCTTAGCATCAATAATAATTTTTAAAACTATAATTTTATTTCTAATTCTATTAATTTTTATAACATTATCCCTCAAACTCTTATCTACAATTATATCTACATCATTCATAATCCAACTCCTATCATAATACCATATTTTAAATCCTAAATTATCATTATTTGTAGCCTTCTCTACAATCTATTTAGTTTCCTGAATGAATAGAATATTCATCTTAGAATGAATAGAATATTCATCTTACTATGAATCATAATATTTATTAATTTGCTTGTAAGAAAACATATATTTCAAGTTCTTATCATAATTCTAGTTTCAATGACAAGCTTCTTTGCCCACATTTATCCATGATGTGGGAACTCTTGCTTATTTAACACTAATCTGGGCATCGGTGCAACAGTCCTTGCACATTTCTCACTATATTCAACCTAAATAATGTGTCGCTTCCAAGGAAAGCTCTAGCATTAACATAATGTATTAAATGATTTATGTCATGATTGTTCGACAAGTTTTACATTGATTGTCGACTACCTAACGCAATCCTTCATTTTTCTCATGCAAAGCTTGGGACTTGGAAATAGTAGTGTTAGGTAGCAAAGCTCTTAACAATATTATATTTGTGATCAGAAACTTGTTTGCTGCCCTACGTGTTTTGATGGCCTTGGGGTGCAATATCTTTTCGATGGTGGATGGCTCTTTTGGTACGCTATTGGGCAAACTTTATTTCATTTGCATTGATTGTGGAGCAATTAGATGCATTTTGGTCAATAGATGCACACAACATGCTCAATGAATACTCAATGCTTTAAAAATCAAACAAACAATATAGCAGTTTTGAATAAACATAAAAAAGCAAAAAACTAACAAGGCCTCACTACAAATATTGCAAGCCAAATCTATAGAAAATGTGTACAAGAGATGATACACGAGAAATGAAACTCATAATATTAAGTTCGACCAGCCTTAAGTAAATGAAGGATTGTTTGCAGATCACCCTTAGCTCCAATTATCGGGGTATTCTCAAATCTTAAATCAAATAGCCTATGTCAAAAACAATCTCAAATAAAATGTGTACAAATATGGGCTAAAGTCCTAGTAGGCATAATAATATATACCACTACACGGTTCTCAGTAACATACTAATTGCTCAAAAAAGTAAAGGTTTCCATGATGTTCCAAAACTTAAGTGCTAAACTATGCATGCATAAACTCATTGATGTTATTAACTAACAGAAAGGCTTATGGCAACCTCTTACACGATAAATTTAGGAGTTAACTCCCATAAACTCACTCTAAATAAACATTTTACTCAAATTAGGACGTAATACTAAAAAAATATTCATTTATTAAAAGCATAACTAAATTAAAATAATTAGTTAGAAAACATTAGAACTGCATCAGCAAATTAGATATTCTCTATAACATGTCAATCACATACTTATTGATAAATTTCCTCAGTATAACGTGACTAAAAATTAACTGAAATAATTTAAACTTTCTTTCTTAAACTAATCTGAGAAATCATTTTCCATTACAGAGATGAAATGTTAGTTAAGATTTAATCATGTAACACTAAAATCTTCGTTAATTATAGAACAAGAATCTCAGAGTTTAAAATGAAATTTCAATGTATTTGCATGCGACAACAAAATTATTAGGACTTTCAATAAATTTTAAGAATAAAAGTTTATTGTTTTGCTAGTGATATTATTCTAAATCCAGAAGTAATTATTCAAGATTTGTCTGTTGCGCACTAAATTTCCCGAAATAATGAATTTTTCAATAATTTGGCAAGGCTTCCGAACGCACAAGCCAGTGAAGGAAAGGATGTGCTAGATGAAGGTCAAAGCTCGGGGACGACCCGTGGCCGGAGGCCCCCTGGCATGGAAAGAACAGGAGTAGGAGGGAAGGATGAAAAGAAAGTGAAAGCAAAAATAATAGAAGCTAGGGCATCAATACCTATCTCAATCAGCGGCTCTGGTACGCTAGATATCACCAGAATCCGTCTACTTCTACTACTCGCACTGCACCGCCTGTACTCCGCTCACCTATCAGTATTTCCCGCTCGCTCTCGCTCTCTGACCGCCGCAAGCCAGAGGTCGATCTCGCTTGCCTACTCCAGAACAAAGCGAGGAGCAAATGGGCCAGTGTTCCCCGCCCACAGCCTACTTTGAGGGAGGAGGAGAAGAGGAAGAGTGGCCCGTGTCGACCCGGCAGGCAATATCGCAATAAATTATGGAGGAGATTGAACGAGGGGAAAAAAAATGAATTTTAAAGTCGGTTTCCTCCTCATGAGAACTGGGAAGAGTCCGGCGGGGCAAAAAACAAATGTCGAAGTCCCAGGTTAAAAGCCTTTTGTTAAGGGAGAGATTATGCTGCGTGGACATCGGACAGTTTATTATTCAGAAATGAATCAGATGTAACTACATTATTGAGTAACGATCTGTATTATCAATGGGTGATGTGACGCATTTTTATTGAGTTCTGGATGACGTTCGACGTCCGCACAAAATAATTCATCTTGTTAGAGGGCATCTCCAACCGAATTTTTCATTTTTCACTCCAAAATGTAGTGAAACTAAAAAATGTTGTGATTCATCTCCAATCGAATTCGATTTTGCGTGCTTCTGCGAAGGTAATAGTCTTCCTCCTCTTTCGTGCATTTATTCGACAAATCTAATTGAGACAAAAAAAAATCTCATAGGTGAACAGTGCATCGCTAATATTGGCATCGCACTGTTCACACTCCACCGATTAACGATTTTGTTGTTGTTCGAATTGAGCAAACAAGTTACACCTTATCGTCGTTTGAAGTTCGGTTAGAGATGTCCCTAAGGGCAAAAAAGAAGGTATTTATAGTTGAAGTGTTGATTTGATATGAGTTGCGATAAAGGGCTATGTGGCAAATTCTAAGATGGCAGAGGAGATCGTTCATGTGATGGGACTTAGAGAAAATAAATTTGCCGAGTTATTGTTATTAGACAGTCGAATGAATTGTTAACATTGGACCTAAGAGGGAATTGTAGGCCCGGCTTTTAACATGCAAAAGTTGTTAACACTAGACTGAACAAGATTCAAGATCGAGTTACCACATGGTCCACATCTATGATTCAAAGGGAAGACTCCGAGTTGGCTTACTTTGGTTAAGCAGAGAGGATCACCCACCATATGTGCACAATAGATAAAGAGAGTGTGTGGGAGAGAGGAGAAGACTAACTAGGTGTGAGTAGTTTGGCGGCCTTCACCTATGCGCCTTATGGAATGCACTAATTTTGATTATACATTTATACTTCTAGGTGGGAAAATAAATAAAAAATATAACTCCATGGATCAAGCCAAATAGTAAATCCATATCATAGTAACTATACCTACATTTATAAGTAAAATAACTAATGAAAGAGTACTTAATTGTGCATATTCTGACCTAATATGGTAAGGGTAAACCATTGAATTTTCTCCATTTACATCTCTTTCATGTGTTTGTAAGTGTTTTGTGTGCATGTGAATTTTTGAATATGTTCTGAAGCAATTTTTGGGGGTCTATGTGCTTGTATGAAACATCTGAAATTTTTATCTTGGGAGAGCTATAGCATAGAGGTGACGGCACTACGACACCAGACTTTCAAATTTTCAAATTTGAGTTGGCATAGCAGCACTGTTGCCTGAAGCGTCGCGTCGCTAGGTTAAATTTTTATAAATATATCAAAATCCACTTCATTTTCTCATATTTAAAACAAACCCCCAGTTGCATTTTAGAGAGCGAAAGCGAGAGAAAAAATCTTGTTTAATTGTAATTAAGAAAGGTTGTTTAGTTTTACTGAAGCAGAACACCTCCTCATGGGATCAATACACTTCTCAATTGCTTTATTACTTGATTGACATGTATACTTGCGCATCTAATATACTTTTAATATTCATTTTATCAAAAAAAATCTTAGCATATTCATATTACGCCACTAATGAGGCACACAAAAGCCACCCATCAAGTTTTTTACACTGTTGTTGGGAAGTAATATGCATATTGTAATTATAAATTAGACTGTTGAACTAGTTGCACAGTTAGACCTACTTATATTCTATATCTTTATTTTGTTGTTCTTGTTTGAACTTTCGAACTAAGGAAAAAAAATGTTCATTGATTAGTTTTATTTTTACTTTTTTGCTGCATGCTTAGTAGATCTAATAAATAGCCTCTTTTATTTAATTTTGATATGGAAATGACTCTTACAAAATTTTTAAAAAATAAAAAGATTTTAGAGAAGTCTAAATCAGTTCACACATCTACCCCTTTCACTTCATGAGGCCTATTTATAAGATTTTAATGAGGTGAAATCAGCAAATTTTCTCCTTGATTTTTTTCACTATCCTATGCATACTACTCGTCTTCTTCCTTTAGCATATATGACTTCTTTGGCTTGAAATTATGAAGGCAAGAATGGGTTATATCAGGTCAAGTTGTAACATCCTTGGCTTGAGGCGCGATGAGTTGTTAGTGCTATATTTGTTAAGTGGAGTAACCATTGGTTATGATTGGCAACTTGAGGTACGATTTGCCGGTTAAGCATCAAGTTTTGTTCCCACTGGTTGCAAAGTCATGCAAATCCAACAAGATAACAACTAAACCACTAAAAAAATGTGCAACTTTAGTAAATACTTTATCATGGTGCCTAACAACCACAAGCATACTCGTAATGTTGTGAGGAAAATTAGGTCTTACATTTGATTCGACTCACCATCCCCAACTAACAACCTTCGATCGAGTCCTTCATAAATCATTTCACTTGACATAATCATCAAAACTTATCATCTCTCACATTTTATAGTTTTTGTTAATTGAGTTCAATCCATATATTTAATAGTTTTAACATCTTTAGACGTACAATATCAGGTTCAGAATATTTAAATTCGATTTCAAATCAAGGACTTAGAATGAAATAGAAAATTGCTAATCTAGGGTTGCCAAAAATGGACACAACACGAACCTGACCTAAAATTTTCGAGGTCAGAAACCCGACTGGTCGGGCCAGTATAATATTTTCTGACCTGTCTACAAAAACGAGACAGGTTCGGATTGTCAAACAGTAACAGATTAGTATCGAGTTCGATCTCAACCTGATCCGTACACAATATGCTAATACTATTTTAAGCACCCAAGAATTATTATTAGTTTTCCAAAGTAATATTCTTCTATCTGTCCACGTGGGTTTTTGCCTGAGTCCTCCAAAAATTTTTGACCTCGTTTACCACGTTTTGGTGCTTCACAATATTTTTTGTTGATATTGGGTGGTATAGTTGTGATTTTTTGATTGTCCCATAAGTTTTTTTGTATAACTTATGTTGGACTGTTCTCTTTTTTCTAGTCTTTACTTCTTACTTGTAATAGTTTTTTACTTTATAGTGAGATGGGCTTTTAGCCCCAAAAATTCCCAAAAAAAAAAATATCCGAGCGAAAGCAGCCAATCCACGGTCGCTTTCGCCCTCTCAAAAATCGAAGCCCCGTAAGCAAATCCTTCCCTCGAGCCAGATGAATCCTCGGCCTGCAATGGCTATGAAAGGCTGAGATAGACCAGAACTTGTGCCACTCGTTTGCTGCTCGATCAGCCCTTATCCACTTCACCACTGTACCATTCCACCACACGTTAGATGTTCGGTGAAACGCCCCTATAAGAAATCCCTTCCCCCTGCTCCCTTCTTTTCATTTCCCTTACTCCACATCTAAAGATCAGAGAGGTGGGAAGACTCAATCAAGATCATAATTACTGCCGCCTGAGTACTTCATAAAATGCCAACTACGGCTTCCAACGCTTCCACATCAAGCTTCTCCGCATCTCTCTTTCGGCGTCCCACCGCCCTACTAGCAGCGGCGCCACGGCCGTCGTGGCCTCTGGCTTCTGCGGTCACGACAGCGGCACGGAGGAATCTCTCATGCCAGGTTGCCCTCACCACCGACGTCTCCTCCTCCTCGCCTGATGCAATCGCCGAAGAAGAGGCTGAGGCTGCCGCTAAGATTGGGGCTAAGGTTCGCGTGAAGGTTCCGGTCAAGGTCTATCACGTGATGAAGGCGCCGGAACTGGATTTGTGCGGGATGGAGGGGGTAATCAAGCAGTACGTTGGGGTTTGGAAAGGGAAGCGTATTTCAGCTAATCTCCCCTTCAGGGTGGAGTTCTTTATTTCCGTCGCAGGGCAGGAGAAGCCCGTCAAGTTCGTTGCGCATCTGAGGGAAGACGAGTTCGAGTACTTGCCTTCTTCCGATTGAGCGAGTTCTTGTTCCGGTTGATGTAAAAATTGCAGATTTCTGAAGCCCCCTGATGTGTAGCTGGTGTAGGAGCTGAAACAGAGGGATCCTGGACAGCAAGAACAAGTAGAAACCAGAGTATACTTTTTCTATATTGTGTAAAAACTCCCTATTACAGTAGTTTGCATTCCTTCTGTATTGTTTTCCCCTATATTCTAATAAAAGTAGTAATGTTAAAAGCGTAATTATTGTACTATTAGACTAATAAAACAGAAAAAAAAAGCTGATAATATGGTAGTGGTTAAAACAGAAACGGCATATTGTGCTTCTGGTAGATGATAATCCCCATCAATTCTTTCCCGTCTCGGAAGAACTAGTGTCCGTCGATGTGAGCTGAGCAGTCCCGGCATCCGGTGGGAAATAGGTGTAAATATCAGAGACGTTGAATAGGGTTGAGGACTGATACATTAGTTGTATTATTGGGAGCTTTAGTATATACAATACTAAAAGGTGAAGTGCCTGTTGATTTGTTAGACATAGAATTGTAGGCCAATTCACTTTGGCAAAGGATTTCATCCTATTGTTTCTGTTGATTTTGGGCCAAACATCTCAACATATTGCCAAACTTGAGATTTACAACTTCCGTTTGGCTATCTGATTGAGGGTGATAGGCTGAACTTAGTTTGAACTCCATCATTAGGCGTTTCCATAACTCCCTCAAAAAATGACTAAGAAATTTAACATCTTGATTTGAACAAATGCTACGTAGAACTCCATTGAGGCAAATGATTTCTTAAAAATAAAAGTTGAGCAACTTGTAAAGCATCTATTGTTTTTTGCATGCCACAAAGTGTGTCATTTTTTAAAATCGATATACTACTACCATGATTGAATCAACACCCTTTTTGTACGAGACAAATTCAGTATAAAGTCCATATTTGCATCCTCCCAAATCAAATTAACGACTAATAAAGCCATGTATAGTTCAGTATTTTGTCATGTGCCATTAATGTTTGACAAATTGGACAACACTCCACAAATCAGGATACATCATGGCAGAGATGTGGCCAATACAATCAAGATTGCATCTTTTAAAGTGTCTTCTCTCGACCTACGTGTGTTCCTAGTCTGCCACATTGCAATTTTTATGAATTGATTTAATTTTAGGTTATTTTGTTCCTGCAAGTTATCACACCATTGTAAATATCTATAAATAGAGGTCATATGTGATGTATTAGTTTTGAGAAAAATTTGAATAAAGCTTTAGGATAGATTTTCCTCTTCTAAAATCCATCTTCCCGCCCTCTATCTCTCTCCCTCTCTCTTGCAAAAAGCTCTCAAGAATTCCTCCAAATTTCTTAACAAATGGTATCAAAGCCTTGTTGAGGCGATCGAGGAAGGAGGAAGGTTATTGTCCAAGAAAGAGAGGAGTCGTTGTAATTGACGCACCCAAAGAAGGAATTGATGAGGGCCGCAGAGAGGAGCGGTGGTCGTGTGCGGTTTGAGCGCACAGGGTGTAGCGGGCGGAGGCACCGTACGGGTGTAAGGGTTGGGTTGTGTAAGCATACAGAGCAGCTGGACTCGAGCGTGCGGACGGAGGTGTCGCAGGCTGGTGCCATGATCAGTTGGAGTGGAGGGCTTGTGCAAGAGTGCTGCTCGGACAAGAGTCGGGCCGGATCTTTCGCGTGAAGGCGAGAAGCGCGGGCGTACGCGCGTGAGCTTCACATGGTGCACGCAGGTTGAGGAATGCGCAGGGTTGCTGTCGAGCGCATGGGGACAAGGCGGGCTCTTGCGGGGTGCGTGGAGGTGCGAGGTTGTGCGGTACACGATGAGGTCACACATGAGGGCAGGGAGCCAGCAGAGGTACGGGGATTTGCTGGTGCGAGACAAACAAGGACTGCCGGCTGATGGGGTGTGAGGTGAAGGCTATTCTTGATTAAAGATCGGTCAAGATCTTTGAGGTGGAGCTTCCGAGTTAGATTACGGGTTGATCAGTGAGGAGGGTCATTGAATTTGGTTTGTCAGAGCTGCATATACCAAAAAATAGAGAATCAAGAACCTCAGGGCGACAAGATGATCGAGAACTTGGAATCAAGTCGGAGCGCGCATGGGTGTACATGGCAGTTGGTCGGGTTGCAACAAGCTCGAGTTCTTTTGATTGAGTAGCTTTTTGTTTTTATTTTTAAAACTAAATCAAGATGGAAATTATTATGAATTGATTTAGTTTTAGATTATTTTGTTCCTGCAAGTTATCACACCATTGTAAATCTCTATAAACAGAGGCGAACTGTGAAAACAAAAAAGCTCATTGAGATAGAGGCAGATCGAGAGCAGGCGGGGGGTAAGACCTAGCAAGAGCTAGGCGGAGAAGGCAATCAACTTCTTCTTCTTGCGATTCCAGGTAAGTGCAAGAGGGGAGAAGGACAAGGGGGCTTTTGGCTGAAGCTTGTTCTTATCTACTGGCTGTCAGTGGGATTCAACAAGAACTGAGTGATAGAGGTTTGATTGATAAAAGATAGGTGGAAGATTGATCAAATTGTATCTCTCCTTGCTTATTTCTTTATGAAATTTGTTTCAATTTTAAAGATAAAATCTAGATCTACATCTTGTTTAAGGTTTTGTAAACTTTGTGCAAGTTTATAAAGAAGTTAGCCCTATTTCTCCCCGTGGATGTAGGCACTTCGTGCCGAATCATGTAATCCCTGGTGTGCTTGTCTATTTCAGTTGCTAATTTTTGTGATTCTTGTAGTAGATTGATTGTTTGTTAGCTTTTTTGCATATATGAACATGTTTTTTTTACTGTTTTGGTAAAGACAGTTTGTTCTTGATATTCTGCAAGCAAAGTTTGTGATATTGTGGTAAGATGCTGATGCGGACATCCAACCGTCCATGCCGATCCGAGGAGGAGCTGAAGATCGACGACCGAGATCACTTTGTTTTATTTTCATTTATTAAGTGTATTTTAATTTAGTTTCGCAATTCCCCTTTTTTACCCTCTTGTCTTATGTAAGCCCAAGGGGCAAATGTGTCTTTTAATTTCTCTTGAGACCTATATATAGAGGCTCATTCTCTTGTATTAGGATGATAATTATGATAAATGAAAATTTCTACTTTTGATCTCTTTGTGAGTTCATATTTTCTTGATCTCTTGGTGAGTTCAACTCTCCTAGATCTCTGTGTGAGTTCTATGGAAAGCCCAAGGTGAGGGCAAAAGCAATACCCGTCAATCTTTGGAAGAGTTCGAGGTTCGCGGTTCTTACGATCTCTTTGTGAGTTCGTTAGTTATCTCTATCTTTCTTTGTTTTTGTTTTTGTTCCCTCTTTTGTTCCTAGCCATCGTCTTTCTTCCTTCTCCCCTCTCAGCCCCTCGGCCAAGCTCCATACCGAGCCCTCATACCGCTCGCCCAATCTTTAGCCGCCGGCCACCATCCGCCACCTCATCCCCATGGAAATCCTTGCCTAATTTGGGTGTTCATATTTTGAGTTGATTTCGAATTTCAAAATAATTTGAATTTTAAATTCAAATTTAAGAAGCCTTAAATGCTCTCATTACATCCTTCCATCTCCCCTTAATTCAGCCGGCCTCCTCTCCCTCATTAAATTGTGTTTGAAATCTCTCCATAACTGCAGTTTATACCTTTGGAAATATTTACAAAAAAAAAAAAAATTGTTTCAATCCTTTTCAGCCTTAGCCGAATTTCCTCAGCATTAACTCCAGTTCTTTCCCCCTCCTCCACCTTGGCAGTAATTAACATTTATTTCCTTTTCCCCCCACTTTGCTCATAGCCGAATTTTCCAACTCTATTTCCTATTCTATTTCCCAAATCAATTCTCTGATTTTGGAAACAGAAATTCATCAGTTTTTCCTTCTTTTCCCCACCGTTTCCCTCCTCTTAATTGTTCTGGATTGCTTCCCAAGTCAAGAACCTGGGATTGGAGTTTTCCCTCAGCTTTTCTCTTCCTTCACCAAGACGTGAAACACTTGCTGCTAAAACGTTCCTCCCCACACCGAGAATTGGATTTCCACTCAGATTTCTGAGAGAAGAAAAAAAAAAGACATAAAATCTGAAGCATTTCAGATTCCCTTATGGAATTATTCAGCTTTTGTGGAAGGAATTTGGAGTTAATTTTCCTCTCCCTAGCAGAAATTGAATTTCTCTCAGGATTGGGAATTGTGCCCTTCCTCTGCTTCTTGATTGCTGATATTCCTCTCCGAGTTTGGGTGAAAAATCTGAATTGTGTCAGAATTCCGAAAAGGAGTTCTCTCAGATTTTTGGGAGGTTTTGGGACAAGAAAATTTCTCAGAATATTTTTTGGTGAAATCTGAACTTGCTCTCAGATTTTGGAGAAGAGACCCATTCATTAGCAATCCTGCGTTTTTGTTTTACATCAGATGCATTTGGTTAATGCAAGAACCTCTTAGTCATTTACATTGTGCATTGTTTAGTGATTAAATGTTTCTAATTAATTGTTAAATTAATTAGTAACTTGCTGTTTTTATAATTCCATATTTAATGACTTTCAAAATTATGCCCAATTGAATTAGGATCTTTTTCAAAAATTGAGTTACTAAAATTAGAAATCCAAAATATATCTTACAATTGAAATAAACACCACAAGCTAGTTTTCACGGTTCGTTTCTGTTTATAGAGATTTACAATGATGTGATAACTTGCTAGAACAAAATAACTCATAACTAAATCAATTCATAACAACAATTCTTTTATAAGGTGAAGCCTCCATGATGAATCTTGTACGCATAAGTGTTGCCTTTGAAAAGAAACCCATGCCTTATAGAGAAGTTTGCTTGCATCTGTCCTTCGGTGCATTGCCTCCAAGCTTGTGTGAAATCAATGTCGGAGGCATATAATTCTTTTAATGATTCTAGGCATGTATGCTCGGTTTGTAGCTGTGTTAGCAAGGCCGAATGATGGCTTAAAGTGTCTGCAATGCGATTTTGAGTTTTATTTTTATGTTTTAAGACAAAGCTAAATCTCTGAAGGATCAAAATCCACCGGCCATGCATCATGTTTATATTTTTCTTGCTATTAATGAATTGCAAGGCCTTCTGATCACTATTTAAGATGAAATCCTAATGCAGCAGATAGTGCTCCCACTGCTTAAGTGTTCGAACAATGACGTACATTTCATTCTTGTATATAGACCATTTTTGTTGAGCTTGGCTCGGGTTCTCTTGAGATAAAACAACTCCAAATACTATAGATGAAGCATTCGTATTCACGTGAGACGGCTTATCAAAATTCGGCTAAGCTAACAGAAGCGCTGAACAGAGAGCTAGTTTAATGTTCGAAGCTATGTTGATGCTCTTTAATCCACTTTAACGTCTTAGATTTAAAACAATCAGTAATTGGTGCCATAAGGAACCCTTTAATAAAATGACGGTAGTAGCTCGCTAATTCATTAAAGTTGCAGACATCGTACATCACCCGTGGGGAAGGCCAGCCCAAAATAGTCGTGACCTTGCAAGGGTCCATATGAATTCCTTATGCAGAAATGATAAAACCGAGAAAGTGCACTTTCATTGTAGCAAATTCACATGTCAAAATATTTAAGTAGAGCTTGTGAGTCCATAGAATTTCAAAAACCACAATAAGGTGCTATAAATGATCTTTAAATGATGGGCTATAGCCTAGTATGTTGTCGAGATAGAAAAAACAAAAAGTTCCCAAAGCTGACTTCAATATTTCATTCATTAAACGCATGAACGTTGAGGGTGTGTTGCTTAAGCCAAATGGCTCATGTAAACCTTCCTCACTTTTAAGAATTTTCTTCCATTTATTCCCAGGCTTGATGCGAATCCGATGGTATCCGTTGTGAAGATCTAGTTTCTAAAAAGTAAGTGCATCTGATAATTTGTCGATCATATCTTCCAACCTCGGCTCCGGAAAAGGATATTTTACTGGAATTTTATTTATAACTCTGTTGTCTACTCACATAAGTCATTGGCCATCCTTTTTTGGAACAAGAAGAGCTGTCACGGCACATGGGCTTAGGCTAGGTTGTACAAGCTGTTTTTATAGCAGTTCATCAACAATGCCTTGCAAAATTTCATGCTCTTTGGGACTCATTTTGTAGTATGGTAAGTTTAGTAAGTTGGCACCTGGATGGAAGTCAATTGGATGCTGTATATTGCGAAGATGGGGTAGGCACGAGGGCAATTTTGTTGGTCCTATACTCCTATATCAGTAAACTGAATTAGCAGATCCTATACCTCTTTAGGTGGGTTGGTACTTCAACTGTTGGATAGTTTTCAGCAAGTAGAAGAGCTAGAATACAAGAAGTTTTACGCCCACAATGCAGTAGAGCTTGTCCCGACACAATACACAGAGCAGGTTTCTCTTGTTTGTTTCTAAAGTGTTGGCACGCCCGTCATAGATTGCACCTGAATCAAACTATGACTGTAGCACCCGAATCAAACTGCCACGACCTTCCCAGAATAAGATGGCATACATCCATGTATAACACGTTGCAAATGACTTCACACATAATGTATACCAATAGTGAATGTAACATGACACATTTCGGACACTAGTATGTCAATCCCCTTCTTGGCCCAACTAATCTTGTAAGATTGAGGGTTCTTTGTTGTCTTGAGCTGTAATGCTCGTACAACCGACCTTGAAATAATATTTTATGTGCACCAGCTATCTCTTAGTAAATCACATGTCTTATCATTGATTTTTCAGCGAGTCCTGAAGATGTTGTTCCTCTGTGAAGGAACAGGTTGTTATGGGAAGTTGAATGTCTCTCCTTACTTCTGTAGAGAACCAAAAAAAACTCAGCCATAAGCTGCTTTATCTGGCGCGCCATGTTCAGGTGTGGCATCCAAGCTCCGTTCACCGCCGTCACAGCAAGAACAAGTAGAAACCAGAGTATACTTCTAGTGTAAAAACTCCCTAATACAGTAGTTTGTATTCCATTTGTATTGTTTTCTCATCTATTCTAATAAGAGTAGTAATGGTAAATAGTTAACTATTGTACTATTAGACTAAAACAGAAATAAAACTGATATTATAGTAGTGGGTTAAAAAAGAAACGGTATATTGTGCTGCTGGTAGATAATAGTTCGCATCACCCTCTTTTGTATCTGGATCTGGGGATGGTTTTATCTGCGGAAGGAACTGTAGACGTATCACTATACTCTCTTCCTGCGTGATAAAAGTGGTAAGTTGTAAAGTACTTGTTACATGATGCTGAATTGCGAATAGTAGTTAAGTTAAAGCTTAGCGGCTTCTTTTGAATTTTGTATTAACATCATCAATGGAGACCTAATGTTGGCTAAGACTTGGTCAATTTAAGCATAAAGATTAAAGATTGTGTTTTTGATATTTCCAACTCCTGCTATATATTGCCTATTTAAAGCGAGAGAGAGAGAATAATGAATAGGCCCATGGCCCTGACTGATTGCTTATTGCCAGTTTGCACCACAGGATGTGGTAACATGCGGGTACTTGTGAAAGGTTTTTCCTTCTAAAATAAAATTCTTTGCGCTAGCATGTTCAATAGCTTAGATTTGACTTGAATGCTTAGTTATTGCTTGTAGTGATGTTATTGTAGATTTAGGACCCATAAGAACCCCTTTTTTTCTACATGGTACTAGGAAGTAATTGGGATTGATTGTTGAATGTGTTTCATTGAAGCTAGTTTCAATCTCATTGAATAACATATATATATATATATATATATATATATATATATATATTTTTTTTTTTTTTTTTTTTTTTTTGAGAACTCGGTATGCTTGTGTTTGTTTGAATCTCATTGAATTTTATGTTTGCCACTATCCTATTAATTTGTTATTAAATGACAACGATGACAATAATAAGTCTTTATCCTACTATGTGAGGTTATTGAACCTGTTATCATATATTTCAGGTTAGTGTTACCTAATTTAGTTGCTATAAAATTTAAAAGTTGTTGGCAAGTTCTTTAGATCAAATCCCTCCTACATCAAAATTATATTACCATACTCAAACTTTCCCCCAAAAAAAATTACTTAATTAAAAAAAAAGAAAAGATGAATGTGATTTCCAAGCTCACATAATTTGAATGTTCTAATATTTATAAAGGTTAGTTTCAAAATAAGGCTTCGTTTGGGACAGCTTTTTTACTGCTTTTGAAAGCGACTTTCTAATACAAAAATTTTAATTTTTGTACTAAAAAGTTCTTTTAAGAAGCAATAAAAAACTGCCCCAAACAACACCTAAGAATCCTTCACTTTCTACCAAACAAATACTGGAATTTAGCCTAAAACTTAATTACACTAACTTCTCACCACACTGCTCGAACAAGTTCTCCTCAACTGCACCTTGGTTTTTTCTTATAGCAAAATTTTATTTTGTTTAGGAACTAATTAATGCTTAATTTAGAAAAAAACTGCTACTCTCAGATGTTTCTGTTTCATCTTTTCCTCTGCTCTTAGCATGGTAAGAGTCTTGTCGCTGTTAGCTATTTCATATGTGTTTCTGCTTTATTTAGCAAAGCAGTCTGATCTTTGGTTTTATATTCCTTTTAGGAATCCCCATTCAAAAGCCATTGAATGTTTGCTTATGATAAATATGATTTTTTAACTTCCTGTAGAATGCGAGAATGAATCGGAAGGCCTCTATGCGTACACGCTTTTTGAAATAATTATTGGTCGCCCCAACCTCTTAACACCTGTATGTTTGTACCTGGACCTGCATTTTTCATGTATTTTCCAGTCGATAACTGCTGCTGACTGTTTTCTCTCATTATATGTCAAAATAAAATCAACAGATCTGAGAGAATTTGAGGGAATTTAGACTAAAATCAAAGTTAATTTTAACTGCATCCAATCAAATGACAAATCTCCTAAACTTCATTACTTTTAAACCATATTTTCTATCTTCTGGCAATCAAAGGAGCTCTTAATTGATATCTACTTCTGCTCCCCTTCTGCACTCTTAGGCTTCATTTGGGATGATTTTTTTATTATTTCTTAAAGCAGTTTTTTAGTAAACAATTAAAATTTTTCTACTAAAAAATTGCTTTAAGAAACAGTAAAAAAACCGTCCCAAATAAAACCTGATATCTACTTCTTCAGGCAATTAAAAGGCATCTTTCTTAGTGACGAGAGATTATGACTTGGGGCGTGTGTTTGTTTTGCCTGAAAATTTCCTTTGTGCTTAGCTGCAACTACTACAGTGTTCATGAATGCTTGGTGTAGTGCTGTATTGTACATATACATGAACGCTGAGCTCGAATTCGCTTTGATCCTTAACTAATAAACCTGCTAATCAGGGCACTTTTTGCCTATCAAGTATCAAACATAAAGATTAATGGCAATTAACTATTTGTTCCAACTATGCGTTTATTAGGTCAAGACACCTGACGTAGCTCTATATCCGGACACTAATAACATGTCGCCACGTGCTCTTACATTTTACCGCGCGGCCCGACAACGCGACTCGGACTGGAACTCGGTATTGCTATGTTTTAGCTGATTTGTGCAGACCAGGGTATCGCTAGGTATTGCTCGATAACGAGAAATATCATTTTGTCAAGACCAATACCGAGCAATACCCCAGTTTTGCTAGGTATTGCTAGGTATTGCTCGGTATTGGTCTTGAAAGAGCGATATTTCTCGTTATTGCCAAGTAATACCTAGCAATACACAAACATAGCAATACCGGGTTCCGGTCCGAGTCGCGTCGTCGGGCCGCGCGGTAAAAAGTAAGAGCACGTGGCGACATGCTATTTGTGTCCGGATGTAGAGCTACGTCAGGTGTCCTGACCTAATAAAAGTTCATAGTTATGAGTTTGAGCACTTTTTTTCTAGTGAAGTTGTTGGATTTGAATTCCCAATTCTACAACAACATCAAGCCTTTGTCCCAAAACGTGATGTCGGTTACATGAATCTTTTTTTTTTTCATTGTGTCTTGTTAAAAGTCAAATTCTCGTTTAAGTCTAATAAATAAATATCATTTCTAATATTTTATAACTAAGTCTTTTTAGGTCTATTTCTACCTTTCTTAACATAAGTCAAATCTAATACATCTACTTTCCTAACAGGTCATCGGAAGACCGTCATTTTATGAGACTAAATCATTTAAGGCGACTCTCTCTAATCTTATCTTCCACTGAAGCTACTCCAACCTTTTCACATATATATACTCCAATCTTATCAATAATTCCCAATTCTGAAAAAAAAAAAAAATTTACGTCAGTTTTATGTGAAGTTATGTGAAGTATTAGGGAAGAGAGCATTTTAATTCAAGAGTAACTGTGATGAACGACAAAGTAAGAGAAAAAAAGATAAAGTCCCATAAAAAAGAATATCAAAATTTGCGTAGATGCGCAGAGATTAAATATCTTCAATTTTATTATTTCCTTAAAAGGCTGTAAATATCTCCAAATTTTGCTATAAATGTCTTAAACTTTAAAATTTTGTCTTTGAAGTAACAAATTTTCACATAGATTATAGATTGGTGATAAATTAATCAAATATGTGATTTGAGCGTTTAAATATCAAGAGAGCCTCATATTCAAAGCATTCTGACAGGAAATGGATTAAGAGCTCCTAGCACAATTTTTTTTTTTTTCATTGGTCTGAACCTGCTTC
The DNA here is from genome assembly GCA_016618105.1 of Dendrobium huoshanense. NCBI lineage: Eukaryota > Viridiplantae > Streptophyta > Magnoliopsida > Asparagales > Orchidaceae > Dendrobium > Dendrobium huoshanense. The sequence continues at coordinate 19,339,769 of CM028343.1, forward strand.
CAAAGTGAGTATAAAGTAAGCCAGCATGAGATCCTTCGTCGCTCAATTTGCGTCCTTGTTTGTCGATACCCTCGATACGTTATTTGAAAGCTGGTTATTAAATTTGGATTAAGTAGTTCATGTGATTTATGACGTGATTATTTAGTCCCTTTTTATCATTATCAAATAAGATAAAAAGTTTATGATTCATATGACGACATCATATGGTTGAGCATGACTTTAATATATAAGTTTTTATGATGTTTAAAAACTTTTATTTAAAGAGAGTGATGACTAATGTGAAAATCTTCTGTATGAGATTGGATTTGTATGGGTGATAATTACTTAGTTTGTAAATTTTTTGAATTCAATACTATTTATAGTTAGCAATATTTTACCCCCCATCATTTCAGAAAAAAATATATGATGCTGAGCATCCTATCAGTACTTATTCTATTACTAAGGAACATTTTATCTAGTTAGTTGCAATTCTCTGCTTATGACTTAAGTTCCACTACCACCGTACTATAATTAGTTATAGAGTACTATTATTAGCTTTTACTTTTAAGTCCATGTTTTAGTATCGTAGAAAGGGTTTGATATACCACCGATAGAGAGAACTGTAAGGGTAGTTTTTTATCCCTGATAATCCAAATACGGAGAAGCTTTCTCTACTGTTCTATTGTGCTTGCCTATTCGTTTCTTCTTGCAGGTTTTACCTACATCAGAATTTGGTATCAGAGCAAGGATGGCGGAAGGTAGCAAGCGGTTGGCTACCGGTGAAGAACACAGCCTGGATGTCCTATGGGCGGAACACACAAGTTTGGCAAAGCAATCGACGGAGCTTGCGGCGGACGTACATCGAATGTTTGGAGAGATGCGTCGCGAGTTGAGATTAATCAATGCTCGGCTGGACCGGAACCAAGGAGGCCGAAATGTCGTTCCGACGATCACACCGGCGATGAGGCGTGGTTTCCGGATGGACAGAGAGCATGTTAGAGGATCTCAAATATCGGAGGCATCAGATTCAGAAGGTGATTGGGAGCAGGTCAACACAGTGGAACTATCGGACTCTGAGGAGGAGCATGTTCCGATTCGCAGACGTCGTCCGACAGAGAGAACACAAACGGATTTCCGAGTTAAATTGGATATACCATTTTTCGATGGTAAGCTGCACATCGAGGACTATCTAGATTGGGAAAGGGCTGTTGAAACGTTCTTTGAGTATATGGAAATTGAACCTGAAAAACAGGTGAAGTATGTGGCCTGTAAACTTAAAGGAGGCGCAAGTGCATGGTGGTTGCAAATCCTACAATCTAGAAGAAGTGAAGGTCGGGGACAGGTCAAGAGCTGGTACCGGATGAAACAACTACTCAGAGGACACTATTTGCCCACCGATTACGAACATATGTTGTATGTCCAATATCAACATTGTACTCAAGGGGCTAGAACGGTGAATGACTATACCGAGGAGTTCTATCGATTGAGTGCGAGAAATAATTTGAATGAAACTGCCAATCAATTAGTTGCAAGGTACATCGGGGGATTAAAGGAGGCAATCCAGGACAAGTTGGAGCTTAATTCCATCTGGAGTTTGTCACAGGCAGTAAATTACGCACTTAAAGTAGAAATGCAGTTGAACCGGCATTTACATAGCAGACAGAGTAGGAAAGGATTTGATCATTCTGCTGAACACAATAAGCCACCATTTCAGAATTATTCTAATGCCACTAAACAGGCTCCAGTACGTAATGCAGCTAATTCACCTTCCAGCTCGGGCATAAAAACCGGGGATCATAAAGGTTTCCAGAGAAACCGAGCAGCCCAGAGGGAAAATCCCTATGCAAAACCCTCAAATATAAAATGTTTTAGATGTTTCCAGCAGGGGCACAAGTCCAACGAATGTCCGACGCGTCCACAATTGCAGCTATTGGAGGGTGCAGAAGATGATGAAATTGACGAGAATCCGGATTGTCAGGACGACTTGCCAGAAGATGTAGACGGTGATGAGGGAGAACCAGTCGTATGTGTGCTACAAAGATTACTGATCGCTCTTCGACAACAAAACAATTCTCAGAGAAATGCTCTGTTTAAAACAAAATGCACGGTGAATGGCAAGGTATGTGATTTGCTAATTGATAGCGGATGCACTGAAAATGTTATCTCCCGAGCGGTGGTACAGGCTTTGCAGTTGAAAACGACAAAGAACCCAAATCCTTACAAAATAAGTTGGGTTAAGAAAGGGGTAGAGATCGCCGTCAGTGAAATGTGCAGAGTGACATTCTCTATCGGCCGACACTATGTTAGTGAAGTCTTGTGCGATGTGGTGGAGATGGACGTGTGTCATCTTATACTAGGGCGGCCATGGCAATTTGATGTAGGAGCTATTTTTGATGGTCGAGCAAATACCTACAGTTTTGATTGGAAAGGGAAGAAACTCCGGTTGCTACCACGTAATTAGGACATCGAGCATGCCTCCACAACGTCCAAGACAACACTCTTTGCTGTTACGGGCACTGCATTAATCAATGCGTGGAGAGATTCACAATATTTTTTGGCTTTGGTCATCAGAGAAAACAACTCGCAGGAGGACTCGGTCACACAGACTTACCTTCAGAGCTACCTCCTATGCGAACTGTGCAACATTAAATTGAGCTAACCCCTGGCTCTACTCTACCTAATCTGCCCCATTACAAGCTTAGTCCAAAAGAGCATCAAGTATTACAGCAAATTGTGGAAGAATTGATGGAGAAACAGCTGGTACAACCGAGCTTGAGCCCATGTGTCGTACCTGCTCTTTTGGTTCCGAAAAAGGATGGTAGCTGGAGAATGTGTATGGACAGTCGAGCCATCAACAAAATAACGGTAAAATTCCGTTTTCCTATGCCGCGGATACGCAATTGTTTCTTCCAGGTGATTTGGTGCTGGTGCGTTTACGCAAAGAAAGACTTCCACCAGGCCAATACTCCAAGCTTGGTAAACGAAAATGGGGTCCCTTCCCTATTAGCAAAAAGATAAACGACAATGCATATGTCGTTGATCTACCAACAGAATTCAATACCTCACATACGTTTAACGTGGCTGACCTTTATGCATACACTCCTCCAGATGACAGCCCCGTCACGACGGAGTCTTCTCACGGCGGGGGCGTATGATGCGGAGCATCCTATCAGTACTTATTCTATTACTAAGGAACATTTTATCTAGTTAGTTGCAATTCTCTGCTTATGGCTTAAGTTCCACTACCACCGTACTATAATTAGTTATAGAGTACTATTATTAGCTTTTACTTTTCAGTCCCTGTTTTAGTATCGTAGAAAGGGTTTGATATACCACCGATAGAGAGAACTGTAAGGGTAGTTTTTGATCCCTGATAATCCAAATACAGAGAAGCTTTCTCTACTGTTCTATTGTGCTTGCCTATTCGTTTCTTCTTGCAGGTTTTACCTACATTAATATATATATATATATATATATATATATATATATATATATATATATATATATATATATATATATATATATAATGAACAAAATTTAGCCGTTGTCAGGATACAAAATTTCAAATAAAATTCGTATATACTCTTTTTTTTTTTTTTTTTTTTTTTTTTGAGAAAAAAAAAATCGTATATACTCGGCAATACTAATAAAGGCAAGATCCAAAAGCCAGGCCAGACAAACCACTATAAAGGACACGCCCCAACGGCTCCCTGCAATGTCCAGCCCAGCCTCATCGCCATGGCGCTCCCTCCAGTTTACATCAAATTTGAATTCCAATCCCCCATTTATAACATCGTCTTATAAGCACCAAATCTATTTTCCCATTTCTGGCTTTTTAAGAGCCCCATAAAAACCAATGGGGGTTTGCTGCAGTAAGAGGAGAGAGTCTTCCTACCCCGACACAGTTCCTTCAACTGATCCACCAAAAGAGAGTACAGTGAAAGAGGAAAACGATACTTCTGAAGCCGCAGAATGTGTAAACGGCACTACTTCCTTAACTACAAATAAGGCTGCTTGCGTTGCTGAAGGAGAAGATGAGAAGACAGGGGAGACGCCCGTGAAGCAAAGTGCGCAGCTTAAGGAGGACAAAGGTAGCAAAGCTGCTGCCACCGTTACGACACCACTGAGGACGTCGAGCTGCACCAAGGAGGAGGTTGACGCCATCCTCATCCAATGCGGACGCCTCAGCCGCAACTCATCCGGCAAGGCCTCCAATGAGATGGCGGGGCTGAGGAGGCCCTCGGGCTCTAAGAAGAGCTACGACTTCGACAACGATGTGAAGGAGGCAGGCGAGGCGTTCGATAAATCTACATCGAGGCCTTCCCCTCGCCGGCGAACTCGTTCCGGGAGCAGAGAGAGGGGGAGCAGTGAGGGCAGAAGGTTGAGCAGATCGCCTGGAAAGAGATCAGACGGCCCTGCCTCCTCTACATGTGATAAACCAAGGCAGAAGCCGACGAAGATGATTTCAGTGCCTGCAACTGAAAAGGGAGCCCTTTTTGTTAATGGCGACAATGACAGTGGGAGTTCGGATGGGAAAAGAGTCTCCGCCCCACAGTCTACAAGATCCCGGTCACCGGTGAACAACGCCAGGAAGTCAAATGAGAACGCCCAGTCTCAATCACTGAATCGATGCTCTTCGAGAAAGGCTGACGAGTCTTCCCTTAGGAGAAACCCCATGGCTGAGATTGATGAGAACTCCCTCATAAACCATAATGAAGCCAACGTCAGCATTCTTCAGAGCAGTAAAGAAGTGGACCATAAGGCCATTCAATCGCAGATCATCCATGTAAGCATAACTTGCACCTCTTCTAATCCATTTCCTCTTTCTTTTCCTAATTTCAGTTATCCATTTTTCAGCAGGCAAAAAAGGCAGAGATAGTGGAGGAGTCAGGTGACGCAAAGTTCAACACGGGAGTAGAAAACCTCAATCCATTAGCCCAAACAAGAACAAGATCTTCAAGGGGAACATCGTGTGATCTTGACAACAATCCTGTACTCAAACCAACATCTTTTGCCTCGTTTATGCTAGAAGACATCCAGAACCATCAGCAGAAAATTGCCATTTCCTTCCCAACATGTGTTTCCAAGGCTTCCTCCTGCTCCGAGCAGAGGAGCTACGAAACTGACCAATCAAACGACAAAAGTTTTCTGAAGAGTGAATTCACGAGAAGAGTACCAATGGTTGAGAGAGAAACATCAAAAGAATCAGAATTAGAGGTGAAAAACGATCCTAAGAAACCAAGCATTCACAAATACGTCACTGTAAGGAATGAAGTGCCTCAGGAATTAGCAGGGAGCAATAGCTTTATAGTGGAACCTTGGGATTCGTCACTGCCTTGTAATGTATTAGAAGAGGAGGTGGAGGATAAAGTTGGCCAGAAAGGAAAGCAGTAGCAGAAAAGATCATCCCAATTCCCAAGGTAATTTTAGTCACACCAAAGCCATTATCACAGCTGCAACGCTATTGGGGAAGAAGTTCGATCACCGCCAACTCCACCAAAGTGGTCGTGTAGTTGGATGTGGGAATGGAAAGGTTGACGGCAGGGCCATCTCTGCTGCAACTTCTTGTACTGGAGAAGAATTTCCACTTTAACTTATAACTATATTTTCCAGCTCAAAGATGTTATCGCGCGTTGGTATGAGGGTGCGTTGTGCTGGCAATGCATACAAATGCGATTCTTTTCCATTTTAAATCTAGCATTCTCTAATGTTGGAAGGAACAGTCTCCATTGTCAACTGTTTACTTAGTTCACAGCACAAAGTTAAGGTCCAAGCTGACGTCACGAGAGCTATTGAGCCATATAGTTTTTCTCTAAAATTATAATATTGCACCATAAATTTTTGGTATACCTTACATATATTTTATGTGTGACACAATATTCAAAATACAAAAATAGGAGCCAACTGATGCCTTATATTCATCCAATGTAGCACGAATCTTGAGATAATATTTAAATTGGAAACTCCTGGAATCAAATATAGGACCAGCCAAGGAGATCGGGTAAGCGGCCAGATGGTCCACGGTAGCTCTTCTTCCCCTCTCATGCCACGCTTGAATCCCCTAAAGTTCAATATACCAAACACCAATTTCACCAAACTTATAATCCAACTAACATCAAGATAAGATGAACCCATCGGCGCACAAGGAGAAGCGATCCGACTCCAAATGAACTCCAATCAATTACTCGAAGTGTTAATTAAAACTTTCGAGCTTTTATTGAATGACTAAATAATCTTCAAATCTTACATGCATATAGTGAAATCAAGCGTCTTGATGATACTAATCCGAAAAGCTCATGATAACTTAATTTCGACTTCAATAAATACTTAAATATTAAAAAATCATTTATGATTAAGGGGATTACATTAGGTTGTTTGATGAAGTGTTTGGATTTTGAGTATATTTATAGAACACAACTCTCAAAATCTATAAATTGGTCTTTATTCTCTACATGACAGTGTGCAAGGAAGCTTCAATGTTGATTTAAGATTGGAGAGAGTTGTCATTGTTGTCTGCCAACATCATATCATCAGCATCCAACTATATCTAACGACCATATATATACAATGTTACTGTATTTTGTTGTATTAGAAATATTGTGCAACATGAAGCTCGAAATTTCAGATTTTAGGAAAATAAACGATAAAATTTTTATATAGCTGAAGCTAACTTACATTTCTTCAAATTCAGATCCTGCTCGATAGAAGAATGGTACCCCAGCCTCTCCTGCAATAGCCTAATCCAGCATCACTGCCCGACCAACGTTGTTGAATCACCTCTATCGAACCATCATTGTCCAACCATGATCGACTATGATCCTTCAATTATCGTTGCTTGATTATGATTCTCCAACCATCGCATAACCATGATTCTCTAACTATCGTTGCCCAACTACTATCCTTCAAATACCATCACTCGACTACAACTCCCAACCATCATTGCTTAACCATAATCCCTTGACCACTATCACTCAACTACACTATCCTTCGGCCATCGTAGTTTCATTAAGATCCTCCAATTTTCTCCTAGCTACAGTTTCTAGATCACAGTCACCCAATGACGATCCCCCAACTATCATCTCCGAAATACAATCATCAGCAACCATCACTCAATTATGATCTTCCAACCATCGTTATTCGTTTATAGTCTTCCAACCACTATCATTCGAATATAATCCCTACCCATCATTGCTTGACTACAGGCTCTCAATCATCATCGCCTGACCACAATCCTGTAGCAACCACCCCATGGCTATTATCTCATCTTCTTAAAGAAGAACAATCAAATATATCATAAATAATATCTTAAAGATAACTCCTATGTTAGAAGGCTTTCATAACTTCCATATTCTCTTTTGTTTTTCTCTACTATACTATATCATTATCTTCCACAATTAAAGATAAGTGCATCATGTATAACAAACAACATACACTCCTCAAATCATTTCAACTGGTCTAAACTTTGTGATTTTTCCTTCATTGATTTGCTAAGTAAATATTTGATTTTCCTTGCAACCCTCTTATATATATATTGGACATTCATATAAAATAAAAATATTAAATATTTTCTCTTTGTCATTATAAATCTTTTAGTGCGCAATAAATTTCGAAGAATTTAATTATATTAGATATGCAATTCTAACAATCCAAAGCCTCCGAATCACTTATATTAGGTGCATGCGGGATCGACAAATTCAACTTCTCTCATGCTGTACATAAACACCAATCGACCAAGCCAGATAAACACTGCAGCCATTGAAAGCCCCTTATTTTGTACTTAACAAGGACAGCTGAGGTTAGCTCAAGTTACAAAACTAAGATGCCACAGATTTATCATCTCTTATAACACCCATAACCTACGTTCTCATGGATTTCTTCTTGCCGTTTACATGAAGAAGGCACCAAAAATATCAGAACGATGACATGTCCCTCTGTATTACTATTTTATTCTCAATAATAGCAGTATAATTAAGTCAAGTCAAATTGAGCTCGAATCATAAGCAACTCCAGCTTAACCCGCCTATCAAAATCTCATCTCAAAATTCAAACTTGAGTCGAACTCGCACATTGAGCTCAAGTTTGGCTCGTCCGTACATTCCAAGCTTAACATAAAATCAATGACTTGAGATGATTTACAAAGGAAATAAACCATAGTTATAACTCACTGGTGAAGGAATGACAAGGACAACAATGGTGGGGGTGGGGAGTTCGTTGGACAAGGATTGATGAGGCCAACAAGGATTGATGAGGCCAACGATGCAAGCAAGGGAAGTTGCACTTGTTGGAGCAGGATAGACGATCCAAGTTATGTGAGCCACTACCGGAAACTATTGCGCTGGGCAGACCAAGGTTTTAGTGACGACGGATCACAAGTTATGAAATGGGCAGTAAAGACTATATGTTGCGAGGTGCAAACGAGGGAAGTGAAACTATGGAAGCAGACATAATTAAACTTTTGAATTCATTGGATTAGAGTGTTATGAGATCAAGTAGCTCAACAGCTAATCGAGTCGAGTCATAACAAGCTCAAGCTCGAGCTCAACTAGCAAATGATAAATAGATCATCTAGAGTTTGAACTTGTGGGTCGACAAACTCAACTCGCGAGCTTACTAGTAAGCTGAATTCAAGATGGCTTGGCTCCCTTAAAGGCTTAAACCCTAATTCAATAAACTAGAAAATAAAAAAGCACCGAAAACAAAATGCAGTTTTTATTAGATAAATGCAATCAAAGGAAGAAAAAAAAAAACATTTCCTTTCCAGATATAATCCTACATCAATACAATCCCCATCAGCACCATTGAAAACCGCTACTACATTTCAATCCATTTAAATTTTGAGAAAGGCGGAATAGTTCGGTATCATTGGAGGACCATATTGGTTATCACAACTTAAAGCACATCTGCATACAATTTAAAAAAGCATGGATTGAAATAAGAAGCCTCCAACAAATATAAAAAAAGTTACTGCCTAAGGTTTGAAAATATTTGTGTAAGGCAAATCAAAGCCTCCAGTCATGCACCATCAGGTGAAATAGCAGAATATCAGTTACAAGCGTGTAAAACAAAAAGTCAGTCATAATACTTCCAGTTGAAATAGCAGAATTCTATCAGTACTACTGGGCACCAAGGACTTCAATTTCAAATACCAAAACAGAGTTAGGTTGAATTCCCCATGCTGGAAATCCATTAGCTCCATAAGCATAATCTGGAGAGCACTGCAAATCAAGAAGCAAATATTCAGCAGAACAGCATTACTATGAAGCACGCCTAAATCTAAAATCTCCATAACAGCCATCATAAGGAAAACTAGTGTGATAACTAAGGTTTTGTTTGGTTCTTCTTTTCCTCTTGTAAAAGGCAGTTTTAGAAATAATGATTAAGAGAATAGAGTTTTCTAATGGAGAACTAAATGTAAAAAAACTTCTCAAAACAGTAGAAAAATGAAGTTCCCTAAAAAGCATTTCTATATAAGCGTTCATCCAAACAGCGAAAAATAAAAAATCCCCATTTCTAAATAGAAAAGAAAAAAAAACACCGAAACAAACGAGGCCTAAAGCATAAAGACTGATATTTGAGGATCAAAAACTTCTAGTTCCAATATAACTTATGAAATACCACAAGAACAGTGAATGACGATTAATCAAGACAGCCTCAGATAATTGGGAATACTGATAAAGGTTAGATTTCAGATATGGCACTGAATAAAGTTATTGGATAGATAATAGCTTCTTGGCAACAATTATTTGCATTTAATAATAATAAAAACTTAAAGAAACACTAGTAATCCAGGAAGTTGAATGGAAACTCCTGAACTAAACATCAGTGCATGATTCCATTTAGTCTTCATTGAAATGAAGTCACGGAAAAAAGCTACCTTCACTAAAATTGGCAACCCCTTGCTTAGGAATTTTTTCTCCCCCCTCTAAAAAAATGATGATTGTAAAGGTTGAGGAGCCCAATTTCAAAAATTTTACAAGCAGATAAGAATATATTACCTGGAGACGTGCAATTTCACCAACTTCCATGCCCATAACACCTTCATCCCATCCTAGAAAATATAAGCACATAGCATTAAGTTGACATCTATTTAGTAAAGCATGTTTAAATAACTAATTAGGTTTGAGGGGTCATAAGATGAACAGTCTAGAACAGTTATGAGAAGGCTGGGCAAACAAGGGTTTACGGGATTGCAATTCCATATTGAAGCCCATCTGCACTTTGAAGGAGCTCTAATTACCATTTTACAGACGATGAAGAAAACCTTTCACTCTTTCAGCATTATGATTTCTTATGAATTCACAAAAGCATGGCATTAATACCAAAAATATAAGAAAAGATAAAACTTCTATTTTATTGAAAAGCCGTTACAACTCCAGATACAGTTTGTTGTAGTAAAAGAAAAAAAAAAAAAAAAATTATAGGACTAATTACAGCCGTTGAAATTAATTCTTTTATAGGACTAATTACAGCCGTTGAAATTAATTCTTTTAAACACCGAATCGCATGTCTCTCTTCCACTCCCCAAATTAATTTCTCCATCCCCAGCCGTTCCCTCTATTACCGGCTATCAATTTAATACGCCTCCTTCCACTCCTTCACTGCCTCAGACTCTTGAGCCTCCTTTCTGACAGATTTGCTGATGATTTTCTAGAGCTCTTCTTGTTCTAGTTTTGAAGAGAGAGAATTTAAAAGAGAAGAGAAAAGGAGAGAAGAAAGGAGTAGAGAGAGAGAACAAGCATGTGAGAGATAAGTTGAGTGAGAGAGTTATCGCGTGGCCTATTTCATTTATTAAATATAGCATGACCTGATACAAATACTAGTCCTTTATCTGAATAGAGTTAAAAAAACATAATAGGTATAAAAAAACATCAATTAAAACATACAATTGACAAATGTCCAAATTCAATAATAAAAGAAAGCATAAATAAAGCATAGAATAGTTACAAAAGATAATGCTCTCCAATGAATCAACTAAGGAAGAACAGGCATGCTCCTGTATCAATTCATAAGATATCATGGAAGGCAACATTATCATCCCAATACTACTCAATGATATAAGCCATCTTAGATTCTAGATTTCTTTATGTAAATCTAATAGAAGATCCAAAAACATTACGCAGCAACATACACAAAGTTTTACCAACCATAAACTATTAATTTTAAAGACAATTTTTACCTTCAATGAAAAAAAAAAAAAAAAAAACATACAACTTTACCTTCAACCCAAATATAATTCAATAGTTCTACAAAAAATGCTTACAAATTAATAATCATAAGAAAACCATACAACTAAATGATAGCACGTGCTCAATGAAACGCAAATTGTATCAAAATTGAATAAAATCAAATACAAGTTCAATCTAATAACAATATTTAAAAATAAAATGAAATAAAAGAAAATAAGCCACCAAAATCAGAAGAATCAAGCCAGTGTTTGTATCGAGGGAAACTCAACCACAAAATTTTCAAGTATCTGCCCTGATCAAAGAGTTGACCATAGAAAATCGACAAAATATCACATACAAATAGAACTTTATAATGAACAAAGTCTTTTTATATGTTAAAGTGATGAAATTTTGAATATTTATTTTTGTTAAAGCATAGCATCAACTAATGATTTGAGTAAATTTTATGTATTTTCATCCGTTGGTTTATTTTAATTTATTTTATAATTTAGATTAAATAACAAAATAATCCTTTGACTATTCATGTGGGGTTGGTCCTAGAGTAACACATTTCTCAAATTTAGTCCCCAATCATAACAATTTGAAAGAAAATGATCCCTCATGCAAAAATGTGATACAAAATTGATCCCAATTTAGACCCTCGACTATACCAAATTAATCTCAACTTCGTCCATGAGAGACCGCCTTAGATAAATTTTGTATGGCCAAGTGACCAAATTGGTTTTAGATCAATTTTATATGGCCAAGGGATTAAATTGGAGAATTGTGATGCTCTGAGTGACCATATATAAATAGTCGAGAGACCATTTTGAGATTTAACCCTTTATAATTTCAATGGTTTACACATGCTTGTGATGATGGCCTAAAGAAATGACTAATGTCCAATTTCCTAATGTTTAAGTTGACCAACAAATTTGGTTTAATTCTTGGATACCGTCGAGTTCAACTCTCAATATCACATGTAATTGTCATATCAAAGGCTCAATTCGTAGTAGTTGACTTTTACCAAATCAGGCAAATTGTGGCTATCACCTTTATGGTATTCCTGTGAGTGTTGTTGGTTCAATACTAAGGTTTGTGATGGATTTAATACTCATGTAAATAAGATAAACAAGGAAAAAAACTCTATAAACATTTTCCAAATGTAATTTGATATAAACATATGATATCAACAGCTCTTCAGATTATTGCTTTTTTATGGTAATATGATCGACCGACCAATTTGATTTTGAGGGAATTACAAAATTTCCTAATCAAGAGGGATGTTTAGGAAGGTTCTGAATCAAATGTGAATTGTTTAGAAAAGTATTAATTATAATTGGGAAGAAACTATTTAGGACAAGATATTTAATTTGAATTTAAAATCTAAGAGGGACTTATTTAGAGAAAGGGAGGAGGAATCAATGGCACGATAATGAAGAAGCTAGAATGAATCAGATGGCAAAATGAATATGAAGGACGAAGATGAACAAAGAAGACAGCTTGCTCTGGACCACCCGATCCCAATCCCACCCAAGCCCTATTGCAGTCATTGACCACTAGAATGAAGGCATGGGTGTGTGATAATATAATAGGTTATATTTATTAATAATAATATACAACAACAACTACTAATCTTTTATACCACTGCGTGGTTGACTATAAGAATCTTTTTTCTCCATTGTATCCTACTAAGAGTCAAATTCTCATTAAATCTAATAAAAAATAATATTTTTATTACTTTCTAATCAAGCATTTTTAGGTCTACATTTACCTTTCTTAACATAGGTTGGATCTAATACATATAATCTCCTAACAAAGTCATCAGAAAGCCGAAGTTTTATATGACCAAACCATCTAAGGCTACTCTTTCTAATCTTATCTGCCACTGGAGCTATTCCAACCTTTTCACATAAATACCCGTTTCAGATTTTATCTCTAAATGTAAAGCCCATCATCCACTTGAGCATCCTCATCTCTAGAACACTTAATTTTATTCTTCACTTTTAATGGCCAACATTCTGCACCGTAAAACATTGCAAATCTCTCCATCATCTTATAAAATTTTCCCTTAAGTTTAAAGGGTACATTACTATCACACAACAAGCCCGATACATCCCTCCACTTCAACCATCCAACTTGAATTCTACTAATAATATCATCTCTTTCACCATCGCTTTGAACAATAGACCCGAGATATCTAAAACATACACTGTTTTTACTGACATGATCACCCAATGTCATAATCCCACAACTAGATTTATTACTATTAAACTTACACTCCATGTATTCAATTTTAGATCTACTCAAATGAAAACCTTTAGACTCTAAATTTGACCTCAGTAATTCAAATTTTTCACATACTCTATTTCTCTCTAGTCTTAGGAACAAAAAGAATATCATAAGCAAAAAACATACACCAAACTGCATCCACTTGCAAATGTTTAGTAAGAGCATCCATGACTAAAGCAAAAAGATATGGGCTTAAAGCTAATCCTTGATGTAATCTCACTAAAATAAGAAAATACTTGGCCAAACCACCTTGTGTTTGAACACTATTAATAGTTCATGTATACATGCCTTAATGACTTAAATATAAGCATAATTAAATATTGTTTTGTATATAACTCTCCTGAACATTTCTCTTAGAACTTTATCATATGTTTACTCTAGTCTAAATCAATAAATATCATATGTAGATCGTTACTCTCTTTGTACTTCTGCAACAAATCTTTAAGCAAATGTATAGCTTTTAAAGTAGACTTACCCAACATGAATCCAAGCTTATTTTTAGAAAAATAAGTATCACATCATAACTTATGCTCAATTACTCTTTCCCATAATTTTAATGCAAGAAAACTTAATTCATTTGTAATTTGAATAATCTTGTGCATCATCTTTATTCTTCAAATAGAAATCAACACACTTTTTCTTCACTCATCTTGCATCTTTTAAGTCTTCAAAATAATATTTAAAAGTTTAATACGCCAAGAAATTCCATAATCGTCTAAGAATTTCCACACTTCTATTTGAATATCATTGAGTCATGTTTTTCCACATTTCATTTTCTTTAAAGTCTCTCTAACATTTTTACTAATACAATGATAAAAATAAAAATCTCTATTTTCAGTTAGAGAGCTAAGGTCACTAAGATCAATAGTATTCTCACAACCTTCATTAAAAAGTTTCACGAAATATCTCATCCACCTATATCAAATATTCTTTTCTCAGAATACACATTTCATCTTCATCCTTAATGTACTTCAGTTAAACTAAATCCTAACTTCTACTATATATTTACTTAGCTAACTTATACATCTGTCACCCACTTTAGTATCTAATTAATTATATAAATCATTAAAAGCTAATTTTTTTCATCACATATAACTTTTTTAGACTCCCTCAAGCCCCTCTATATCTATGTCAATTTTCCAAGCTTTTACATCTAAACCAATTTCTATAACAAAACTTTTAATTTTGTACATTTAGTTACAATTTTTTTTAGGGATTTTTACATACATAACACTTGAAACTATTCAAAATACATATTCAACATCTAAACTTTTGTATTTACTAATATACCACCTAAAACCCCCTTTTCAACTATTCTAACACTCCGTTACTCCTCAATGACGGTCTCTTTTTCCCTCGTCAGCGATTGCCATGACAGCAAAGGCTCGTGGAATTGCTCAACCAAACTTCTTAGCCTGACGCTTCTTCCCTCGTCAGCGATTGCCATGACGACGATGGCTCCAGCTGTGCTGCAGTTCTTGATGTCGCTGGAGCCATTGGCTTTGGAGATAGGAGATTTGCGGCAGATCTTGATGTCTCCTACAACAACTTTATGGGCAGTCCACCGGAGCTTTCAACAATCTATTTCTTCTGATTTTGCAATCCTTCTTTATAATTTTAATTATGTGGATATATATCAGATAATTACTTGCAAGGTTCTTTAGCAGAAGGAGGCAAATAAAAGAGCGTGAAGGGGCTGCTCTAAGTTTTTGCTTTCAGTGAAAGACAGAAGTTGTGTGTGTGCTCTGTTTTTTTGTTCGGTGCCAGTGAAAGTCCAAGAACAGAGTTTTATTTGGCGTGTTTTTTCTTCTTCAATTTTCTTTTCTCTGTTTTGTTTGTTGGTTCCATCAACGAACCCATGTGGTCGTGGAGTGAGTGGGAGCATGTGCTCCACTGCCCTTGAAGGAGACAATGAACCCATCTCCGGGGAGTTTTGGAAAATGGGAGTCATGTGGTTTTGGAGTGAGCGGGAGCAAGCAGTCAATGTACATGTGTGATCCAACGAACCCATCTCGGGCAGAAAGATCCCAGCATCAATAAATTCGGGGAGCCGTACCCGGCTCAAAATGAGATTGGGCATCTTCTTGAACCGCAACTGGCGATGGAGCTCTTGCGATAAAGGAGATTGGTCAATCTCGATGTCCACCACCAGCATCTCACCGGACCGATAAAAACTTCCGGTAACGTCCCGTAACCGTCTGGCTGAGTATGAAAGGAAGACGATGGGAGGAGGGATTTATAACGATGTTTAGACGTAGTAGAATTGAAAAAAAAAAAAGAAGATTGAGGTGGTATATTAGTAAATAAAATAGTTTGAGTGTTGAATATGTATTTTAAATAGTTTCAAATGTTATGTATGTAAAAATCCCTTTTTTTTATTATGTCATCGACTATATTTACTAATAGAACTTTTTTCTTTTGATTCTCTAACACATACTTTCCAACTTTCATAATTTCACTAGTTACTTTTCCCACATAACGTATTAACTTTCTCGGGAACAACCAAAATCTAAATATCTTAAATCTTACTCTCAAAATTATTTTTATTGCATTATTTAAACATCTACATCTAAGATAATATTTTATTTTATTTTTAATTTTAAACCACTTGATCTTAAAGTCCAAATCTAATAAGCAAATTTGGATACATAATTTTTCACTCATAATGAACTTATAATATTTACCATCTAAATAATCTATTTTTCATGTAAGAAAATAATTAATCTATGTTTTATTATGTGAATTCTCATAAGTGATTAGATATTCCTCTCTTTTCTTAAATAAAATATTAACAATTACACAACCATACAATATAGGAAAATCCGATATGATCCTACCGCCTTTATTAGTCACTCCAAACTCATAGCCACTATGAATACTTCAAAAATCTTCTACCACTATACCAACAAGTCCAGTTAAATCTCCTATAATAAAAAAAAAATTCTTCAAGATGTATTTTTTATATTAATTCATCTAAGTCATTCCAAACTTACTAGATCACATATCTTAAACACATATTAAAATCTACTTAAGAAACATAAACACTTATAACATTAATAATATTAACATAAACAATAAACTTAAAATTATAATTATATATCCAATTTTATTAAGTTTTACAATATTATCCTTCAAACTCTTAGTAATAATCACACCTACACTATTTTTATTATGATTCTTACCTGAACATCATAGTTTAAATCATAAACTATCAACATTTTTAGCCTTTTCTCTGATCCATTTAGTTTCCTAAATACATAGAATATTTATCTTTTTATAAATCATAATATCTATTAATTTCATTGATTTAACTGTAAGAGTACTTATATTTTAAGGTTCTATATTAATTATAGTTTAATAGTTCTTTGCACACATCCGTCCATGATGTGAAAACCATTTCTTATTTAACGTTTCACCCAAGTGCCAGTGCAGCAACCTTTACACACAATTTCGCTGTATTTAACCCATATAACATGTTGCTTCCAAGGAATGCCCTAGCATTAATATAATGTTCAACAAATTCTACGCTAATTGTCAACTACCTAAAGCCTCTCCACATTTCTCATTCAAAACTTGGGATTTGGCAACAACAATATTTTTATTAATAATAATATAATACACATAAATTTTTTAAAACCCTCTTTAGAATGAAGTGCTGCTTCAAAATGCCTCTAGACATATGCCTCATTTAAAAAAAATGCTATCCTCACTAGAAACAATAAAGCTTAAGCCTCAAAGCACTCTTTGCACGCCTCAATTTTAGGCGCACTTAAAGGTGTGAGCCTCAAAACATTTTTTTAGAGAATGCAAACCTTATGAATTGAATGTCGTCAAGGATTATCAAATTCAAAACCCCTTGCCCAATCTTCATCAAGACATATCTCACAAATATAATCATCTTTACTATTCCAGACAAAGTCATTAGGTGTTATGCTTATGTCCACATCCCACCTAAAGAACGAAACAACTTGATCCAAAAACTATTAAATGCATATTTAATTATTATTCTCCCAACCAAAAAGATTATAAATATTATCATTATAAAGAAAAGATAAATTCCACACTTCTAAATATATAACATTTTTTTAAAACCAACCGTTCTTTTAAAAACTCCCATTCAGAGGGGGAATTTTAACACACTTCATGAATACGAGTTTTTTATCCATCTCACTAACTTTTAGTCTCGGTCTATCCTTAACCTCCCTTAAGCTCATAAATTTGACCATACTAAAAAAATTTGCAAAATCGCATAATAAAGGCATGATTTATATTAGAAGTTTGGAAAACTGGCCATCTTAACCAAAACCTTCGATCATCCTTCACATAAAAATGTTAATTCTGACATTGATATCCCGATTGCTAATAAGAAATGTACAAGGATGACAAAACATTGTACAAAATACCAAACTAGTGAATACATTTCTTACAACTTATCTCTTTAGTTTCATGTATGCACAACTAATCTTTTCAATTAGGACATCCCTAATAACATTCAGTAGATGCTAAAAATAACTAAATAGATAAAAGTGTTCATGAAGAAATGAAAGCATAGTCAAAGAATGACACATGGCAATTCTCGATCTTACCAAAACAAATCATGTTGGATGCAAATGAATCTTCAATCAAAAATATAAGGCTGATGGGAGCATTTAATATGGAAACTAGAGTTATTGCAAATAGATTTACTCAAACTTATGGCAAAAATTATAAAGGAATCTTTGCACTAATTGCTAAAATTAACTCTGCCCAGGTCATCCTCTCTCTAACTATGAATCTTGATTGATCTCTCCACAAATTAGATATTAATAATGCATTTTTAAATATAGATCTAGATATATGCGTGCGTGTGCGCGCTTGTGTGTGCTAGCGCGGCCATTGTGTGCGTGCGTGGGTGCGTGCGCGGGGGTGTGTTCCTTCTAGATTCAAGACTACCAAAGGTAAAGTTTGTTAACTTGAAAATTTCTCATAAGGCATAAGGCAATCTCCATGAGCCTGGTTCGTGAAAATCTATTTTAAAAAAGAAAACATATAAATGGGAAAACAAATGAAATGATAAATTATTAATATGTAAACAGATAAATATAAGTTAACAAAGTTGGTCAAAATGATTTATGTAGAATAGATTTATACACATACAACACTCACCAAGAGTGAATAAAAAGAGCTAGGAAAGATTCATAAAGTTAAACTCAAATAAAAAGGATAAGGTTGATGATGATGACATCAACAGAATACCAAAAAATCCATCAAAAAATAAAATTACAGAAAATGAATGCATATTTAAAAAGAAATTAAGTGCCTCGAGCATTCCCAAGTTTGTTTTTACGCGTACAATCTCTATTTTTCGCTCGGGCACAGTGCAAAAGTGTATAAATAACTAATTAAATTCATAAGCAAAAAACCAAGTGTGTCATAATCTCGATCCTACCCTACATATTAATAAAATATATTTTAGTAAGCCAAATGAGAGATAAACATATTAGATTAACAAAAGATGCGGCTTAAGCAAATACAAAGAGTTCAAGAAAGAGTTCAAGCGAAAAAGGCCTATGCAAAAAAAAGGGCCGTAAATCATAAAAAAGGAATATATATTTCTGTTTTCAATCATGAAAAAAATAGAATAAAACAATAAGATCCCTAATAGAAATTATTTTCCAACTCAATTTGTGCTCTCTTGCAAGAAACAAAAAAACTAAGGATTCAAGAAACATAAAAATATTTAAATTATGCTGGTAAGCGGCTGTAAAACTCATCACCACCTTTTCATAATTGCTCGTACATACATGCATAAGATAAAAAAATATTATATCCTACATCCAGATCTTTGAATGGTTAAGATCTAAAGCAGCTCGATCATCCTCTTTTGACAATTCTCAATGTCATATTTAATTAGTTGAAACCTATTTTAAATCTCAATAATGCAAATATGCTATTAAATAGTATAAGATGAATGAAGATAAAATCATAAAAACTCTCCCTCCCTCCCTCCTTCCTTGCTAGATAAAAGAGCTCTTTCCTGCTTTCACCCAGTTTTCTATTACTGTAAGATCAAGATGAAGGTTTATTTCTATTTGGAATTGTTGATATGGTTTAGTTGACTGCCATACGGCTTCCTATGTTAATCGCCATTTCATTTTTGATCTATGGTACATGTTAGCACAATAAATGGAACCCTGACGTGAAACTCAATAAATGTAGTCAAGTACCTGTGCCAGCTTTCAAGTTCTACATGAATGGTTGTACAGAAAACCACTAGGCTAATTTACTTACCACTACCTAAATCAATTAATCTTATCATTAAAACTAAAAGAAATTATAAATATCATCATTTTAACAAAAAATATGCAGGGAAATGCCCAGGCATGCTAACTAGTAAGTGACAATTTGAGCAAATACTTACACACTTGCTATATACTGTGCTAGTAAGGTCGACAAAACTCATCTTCAAAAGCAAACCATGCCAAAAGATTTTTTTTAAAAGCATCAACAGTAATCAATCCATTCCTTAGGACCTTAATATTGCAAATTCAGATGAACAGGAACTACCTATAAATAACCATTCTCACAGGTATTACCCTCCAAAGCCTAAAACCTGGGTTTAGAATAAAAGCCACTCAGTTTTATCAAAAATAACTAAAACTAAAATTACTAGGATTACCGTCGTACCTATACCTAAGAATAACCGAACAACTCAGCAGTCAAAAAGTATAACAAGATCCCAAGTAATGATGATAATTCAAATTTTTATAAGCAGTAAAAGGAATCAAACCAAAAGCTATTATGTTCCCATCATCATAATCATCATCCAATAGACTAAGGCTTCATTTGGGACGGCTTTTTTATTGCTTCTTAAAGCAGCTTTTTAATACAAAAATAATAATTTTTGTACTAAGAAACTGCTTTAAGAAGCAGTAAGAAAACCGTCCGAATCGAAGCCTAAATCAGCTAAAAGAGTGAGTTAGGCTATAGTCACACTTTACTATAATAACAAATCATATGTGACCAATTTAAGTATTTTACAGTAAAGCTTGATGACAGGAGAGCCGGTTGAATTCCCATGAATGCAAGCACCAATGGTATTACTAAATCTTGACATTTAAATCAACTGCCCAAAAGCTAACTCAAATAAAAAGACAAAATGATGCTGAACAGAAAATTTGACTAAGAGAAGAAAGATCTCAAAGATAATTAAAATCAAAATGGGACTTTGATCTAAAATAGTATATCATATCAATAAAGTAATCAATCCCAACATTTCTATCCATAGTATGTAAATCCAATGTTCAAAATAAACAGCAAAGAAAAGTACAAAAAGATTAATTTTAGATCCTATCAAATTCATCAAAGGAAAGGGTAACTCTAGAGTCTAGAGCAATAGTTAAGTTGTCTCCACTATGCCCAGCAATTCATAAGTTAGAATCACGTAAATAGCCTGTAACAATATGAGGAAGGTTATATACAACAAACCGCCCCTAAAACCCACATTTCTGAGTCTTATGCATCAGTAAACCATTTTTATCAAGCTATAAAAGGTCACTAGCATTGAGTTTAAATGGTCACACCAAAAAATGCATGAATCATCTTCAAAACAACTATTAAGAACTCTAGAACAGTGTATACTTAGTTCAGGTATTTCTTCACAGAAAGAAAATTTGATTTTCACACTCACCTTTGATAACAGAACCCAAGCCTATCTTAAATGTGAATGGTTGTTGTCCGGGATCTTTGGTACTGAAATAAAAAAATAGGGGAATGATCATGATCGATCTAAAAGAGACAGATTCTTCATAATTTTCATTTAAAAAAGAGACAAACTTTAATGACTTACCTCCAAAACTTTTTTGATAGATCACCATCCTTACCTTGATATACATAAAGTAAATACAACTTGTAAGCACTAGTAACTAAATTATTAAAGCATATAAAAGGAAGAAGAACTTGCACATACAAACAATAACTCATAAAATCAAACAAAGAGCTCAGAACAATAAAACCTAGGCGAACTAGTGGAGCAACAACTTAAATGACCACCATAAACGATTAAAGCCCAACTGCTTAAGTAGCAGAATACTCCACATGAAAGATATAATGAGAATATAGGCTTTACGAGTAATCCAAGACAAATGCATGGGAAAAACTAGTCCAACGGAAGAATAACAGTAACAAAGGTTCAAAAGTAAATGATTGGTTCATGTTTCCATCAATCATTCCCTAGCTTTTATGCCACTCTGATTGACAGTTGCGAAAAGATGATCAAAGGTTCAACTGAAGAGAAAAGAAAATAAAATAAATTATATATTTTCTTCTCATTTTGATTGGGAGCCTTATGAGAAAAAATAAAATTACTCGTCCAATTGTTGATTTAGAGTTAAAAGAAAATAAATTATATGAAATATTATAATCAAACTAACACATATAACCTCAGAAATACATATAGATTAAAATTATTGGGGGACTTACATACATGCAATTGAATTTCTACATGTTTACAAGTATAACACCTAAATCTTTATAGTTCTTTTTTAACCTAAATCTTTATAGTAACTTATATAAAACCTTCATGTTTAAATGACATCCAAATATATGCAAGAAAATTTGTATTTAACTTTAGATAAATTAATGTTAGTGATATTTTTTATGTATTTAGATATTAGGTTGTTATGTGAATAAGTAAAAAGATTTGGGTGTTAGATAAGTAAATACATAATAATTTTTTAAATTTGATGGTATACATTTAAATTCCCTGTAGCTATTTTATTACACTAAGGGTAGTTTGGGTGTTATGAAAATTTTTACTATGTGAATTCCATCAACTTTCTAATCATTTTGAGAGAAAAACAAAATCCATCATGTTCATTAATGTTTTCCGCTCATTTATTTCCTTTTCTTCTCGCTGAAAATTCCCAATTAAAAGAAAGCATTTACTTTCATTCTAATTATTTTATTTTCTCTTTAAAATCTAACCCAAACATACTGGAAAACAGATGCAGCGTGTTTGTGATCAGAACACTAATATCAACTTGATCCAACAACTACAAGAGTCAGCCAAAAAGAAAGAAAGGATTGTCTAGTAACCTCATAATATGATAACATCAACAAAACAAAATTTGGAGATCATCTCAATTTTTCAATATGTGAACCATCACAAACCATGATATTTTTCCATTCC
Source organism: Dendrobium huoshanense (assembly GCA_016618105.1). Classification (NCBI taxonomy): domain Eukaryota; kingdom Viridiplantae; phylum Streptophyta; class Magnoliopsida; order Asparagales; family Orchidaceae; genus Dendrobium; species Dendrobium huoshanense. The sequence continues at coordinate 19,362,374 of CM028343.1, forward strand.
AGAGCTCATTAAGAATATCTATTCCAAGATTCAAGATCTTAGCAGAGACTAAGAACCCCTACAAATCCATCTATCATATCATTCTCCCATACTTGCAGCACGTGTTAAACCGTCCTCCTTGCTGCATATTACTCATTCTAATCATGCTTTCCTCAACAGCGTCAGCTTAAATATTATCGCCCCAATAAAGCGCTACTTATATTTTAGTAAGACCTTATCTATTAAATCACACTGAACAATTATCAACAAACTATAATTAAATTCCTGTATTAAAACATCAGTAAATGGTTATGGATATTGCGAATCGGCCCCGGTGAATTATTGGTCCAACGGTGTTCCAAAACTTGTAGAGCTCGCCATCTTTCATATCGCTTCTTTTTCATTTTGAAAGCCACCGCGAGAATATAAAACCTAAGGTCGCGATCAGATGGTGTTGATCCAAACAAAAGAGCGGAAAAATTAGAAGAAGAGAAACAAGGTAGAAAGAACCGCAGCAGGCAGGACTAACCAAAGCCAGTACAGTGGACGGTGACGTTTTGGCCGCGGACAGGCTTGGTTCCATTGCCGGTCTTCAAAATCTCCTTCTGCACTCCCATCCCTACTGTTCGCGCCGCGTCGCCTCCAGCGAAACCAGTCGACTTCAGGGCAGATAATATAATAATAAGATAAGTGGCGACACCTCGAGTGCGTTTACCAATTTTCCCCAAATTTTATTTGAGAGAAATTGAGTTGGGATACTCGACTAAATTTATCTATATGTGATTTCAAAAATATTTTTTAAATTATATTTATTCAAACTAAATTTAAAAACGTTAAAATTTAGATCTTAGCACAATTTTTTTGCTATAAGAAAATACACATATAGATAATACATTAAAATAAAATTATATATATATATATATATATATATATATATATATATATATATATATATATATATATAAGATTTAGGGTAAATTTTAAAGTGATTACTTTTAGTAATTTAATTAATTATTAAAGCAATAAAATAAATAAATTTAGAACTGGGCAAAATCACCCATTGAGTCGGCAACTTACTCAAGTTATAAAAATATTAAAAAAAATATTTTAAGAGAGAGAAAGTATGAGAGAGAAATAAACTAGAATGGATAAATTAAAGGAGGTAGAGAAATAAACTAGAATGGATAAATTAAAGGAGGTAGAGAAATAAGCGAACTCGAACTTGAGATCGTCCCACTATAAACGAGCTTGAGCCAGCAAGTCGAGCCGCTCGATTTTGGGCTTGTTTTCAATTTCCTGAAACTTTTTTTTCATGTTGTGTTGGGGAGTTGGTATATAAGAATTTTTTTAATTAAAATCTTAAATACAAAAAAAAATTCTTATTTTTTATTAAATAATTTAGAATGAAAATTTTTATGAGTTATTATGTGTTAAAAAAATTCATAATTTAATTTATCATAATCAATTTAAAAATATACATTTTTTCATAATTTTGTATTCATAATATATTATCATTATTTTAAATTTATCTTGTTTTAAAGAAAACAATATCTAAAATAAATATTTAAATTAATCTTGTTTAAAATAAAATAATGTTTTAAATAAATATTAACATGATTTTTCTGTTGGGAATGTCGCTATTTTTAGAAGTCAATTTTACGAACTTTTAATGGACAAGTACATCGACAACAACCATGATGATGCCTTTGTCGTTTTGCTAGCTGAGAATAACCAGTTATGCCCAAGCCTCTACCAATCATTCCTTCTTATTTCTTGTTTACATTGGGTATGTCGTCAATTATTTAAAATTTTATGTTTTCGGTGTGAAAGTGCTTTACAACAACTTGAAAGTTCAAGGAGGTTGTTAGACCTCAATGAACTAGCCTTAAGGCTCACTAAGATAAAAGCAATATTATCACTTGATGCAGAAGCTAGTACACTTATCAAAAGCTACAAAGATGATGATAATAATCTAATTCAATATAACATAATATTAATCACATATTTTTCAACCAAACAGTTATCATAAAAATAAATGTGGAAAATAAAGTGCGAACAAACAAAATCATAAATAAACACACTAGATTTTATAGCGGTTCGGTCCAACTTGACATACGTCCACTCCCCAGAACCTCATGTTCCAAGTATTACACTAAATCTTTAGTGACTCTTCTTTAGCCCCCACAGCTAGGTGGAGAAACACTTACAAAATCTTTTCCACCAACCTGGTATGGCAGAGGACTGAAACTCCTTTCACAGGCAGAGAACATTGAATCATTTTTCTCCCTCTAGGAGATGGTAGAGAACCACGAATCCCTTTCACCTTCCCCGATACGGCGGAGTATTTGGGTCCTTTGACACTAAGGATATTTTTATCTTCCCAAAACTTCTCTCAAGACAAACCTTGAATCTGATGTACTACGATGCAAGCTTGATAGAGCAACCGTGTGAAACTCCCTCCACTCTCCCTTGAAACCCACAATGATCTTCTCCATCTCAAACTCCATTTTCTCAGTCCTTTTCAAGGTTTTATCTTCAACTTTTCTCCAGAATAATGGAAACTCAATGCATGCCAAAAACATTTATAATATCTTTAATGAAAGCTTAAACAACGAACTTCAAAAATTCTATAAAATTAATTCTATCGTCAATGATCATGCATTACAATTGCAGTATCGTCTTGTACGATGTGCATAATTTTACCTGGTAGTATTGTACAATCACCAAATAACACATTATGATTAGTACAATGTTGGGGATCATTCTAGTCGAATAGATGAATAATTATGGTATTTCGTCTGGGACGATCAAGTATCATCCATGCATCTCTTGGGTTATTCAATACGATCTTCACTGATCATCTTGGATGATTGGATTGAACAAATTAACTATAATTAGTCACCTAATCACATGATCAATTTAGGCATCGTCATAGATTGTCCAGTACGATATACATCGTCATTGACGATTAATATGAAATTTAAAATCTTGCTAAACTAATGATTGGTGACTATTTTTCATGATCATAATTGATCTTCCTAGGCGATCTAAATCGTCTAGTATGATTAGTTAGATAAGCTGATTGTATAGTATGAAATAAATCGTACAGTACGATTAGTTCAAAATTTGAATATCTAGTTTTGATTCAATTTCACTCCCTCTAAGTGTGTGTATATTGTCACCAAGCTAACATACACCCTTATAAGACTTGACTCAAAAAAAATAAAAAAGAACATTAATGAATATTACAAAAATCTTTATAGCATAGTTTATTCTACTCAATCTTGAGCCTTGAATTTTTGTTGGATGATGCATGGTGTTCATGAAATGTTAGTACACACACAAACAAATATACATTGCAAATACAAGTAGACATACGAATGTGAGTCACAATGTTTATTATCATCAAAAATATAAATTCATGAACTCGAGTTGCAACATTGTGTTCTTTTTTTTGTCAATTAATTTATTGCTCTGTTTGCATTATGCTAAGCTTACTCAATATATAAGCAAAATACCAAATTGTAAGTCGCCCATCTCAATAGAGAATCCGTTAGAGCTTCCAATCTACTGTTGTTTCATGATATAAATAATGAACAATGGACCCTTTTGGTAGCAAACTTGAAGAACAAAATTGGCATTTTTTTTTCCTTATCCAACCCAACTCACAAGGCTGTGCTTCCTTAAATTGCAAGTAAAGATTTGTATGCATACACTTCCATTTGAAATTTGTACTCCATTAGATTGAATATTATATGGTGTCAATATTATGTGCATATTAATTATCTTTACGAATAAACAAATGATTCTTTTGATAATGACATACAACAGTGGTCAATCCTAACTAGTGGTGAAAGTGAGCCGAGCTGGTCCGAGCCAGCTCAAACTTGACTTATTTATGAGCTGGCAAACTGAACTTATTGAGCTCATGAGTCGAGTTCAAGCTTGATGAGGCTCGGCTCGTGAGCTCGCAAGTGGACTCGTAATTAATTATTTATTTAATTAAAATAATATATACTATTTATTATAATATAAGTTAATGTATACAGTATAAAAGATGGCAAATTGGCAGATATTTTTCATTAATGCAAGCTTTTCATTAATGCGGCTACTTTTCATTTATCATGATATATGTTAATTCATATAGTATAAGAGTGACGGATGCCAATTCACAGCTCATTACCTCATTTCAAGTGATGGCTTCTTTTCATTAATGTAAATTATCCTAATTTTGAAATATGGGATCCAAACGACAGACACAGGCCAGAAAATGAGAACCTAAGCGGGAAAAAAATAAAAAATTGGATGGATGCGAAACAATGGACACATAATATGGCACAAAATCTAGGGGCTCGTGAGCCGGCTTGAGCTCATTTATAGTGGTACGAGCTCGAGTTGGAGCTCGACTCGAGCTTGCTTTCCGACTAACAAGCTGAGCTCAATAGTGATAAAACTCAACTCATTTACACTTCTACTTCTAACTGTCCGTGGTGTGCCAACTTAGAAGAATAACTTTGATCACAGGATGTTCGTTTGTAAATATATGGAGGTTGCCATCCAATATTAGGCTGTCAACTGGATTGAGCATAAAGATTGGCAAGATAAAATGCCTAAATTAAGAGCAGAACTCGCATACTCCATTCTTTGTGCAACCAAAAAGTAATTAATCCGAAGTTGTCATTCATAATTTGTACAAAGAATTTATGTGTTTCTATTTCTACAGAGAAATTTTCATTCATTATTTCTATATATACTCCACATCTGTATTTGATAATCTTGATTTGTAACTGTAATTTTATACATATTCTTTGTAGACATTGATACGTTCTAAAAAATTGCCTTGATCAACACGAATCTCGAGGCATATTAAAGTTGAAAACTTTTAAAATTAAATTTGAGATCATATGAATTACAATTTCAGCAAACTTATAGTCAAATTGAACATCTCAAATGGACGAACCAAATAGCACCAAAATTGGTCCACCCCAAGCCCAAATAGGTCCGAATCTGGGGCCTGGACCGCATTTGGAACGTTTAAAGCATTATTTGGATTATGAAATGATATCCAAATATGGCATGTTTATAGTCAAATCGAGCATCTTGGCGAGACGAATCCAACGAGCCCAAGATCTCTGAATTTCGACAATGTTAAGGCACTTAAACAGTTGAAAAACTCTCTATGATTGGGGAATCAATACGAGCTATCCGATGGAGTACTCTGAACCTGCCTCGGATCTTCTCTAGATTTACGGGGTGTGCCACTCATGAAAATCTATAAATAGACCCCCACTCTCTACATGAGGGGGACCTTTGGCTGGAGATTTGAGAGAGCTCTGAAGCTTCAAGAGCTCTAGCACCACCGCCCAGCCGCCGCCTGCCATCGGACCATCGTCCGGCCGCCGCTTGTCGCCGGACCTTCGCTCGACCGCCACCTGCAGCCGGACTTCAGCCCGACCTTCGTCGGACCACCGCCCGGCTGCCGCCTGTCGCCGGACCATCGCCCAACCGCCGGACCTTCATCAGCCACCGCCCGCCGCCGGACCTTCACCCAGCCGTCGCCCGCAGCCAGACTTCAGCCCGACCTTCGTCGAACCACCGCCCGGCCGCCGCCTGCCGCTGGACCTTCGCCTGGCTGCTGCCCGCTGCCGGACCTTCGCCCGGCCGTCGCCCGCCGCCGGACTTTCGTCCAGCCGCCGCCCGCCGTCAGATTTCAGCCCGACCTACATCGGACCACCTCCCGGTTGTCGACCGCTGTCGGACTTCAATCCGACCTACGACGGACCACCGCCCGGCTGTCAACCACCACCCGGCCGCCGACCGCCGACCGCCGCTGAACTTCAACCCAACCTTCGTCGAATCACCACCCGGTCGCCGACCATCGTTGGACCACCGACCGGCCGCCGACCATCGCTGGACCACCGACCGACCGCCGACCATCGCTAACCATCTGGCAAACCTTCGTCGAACCACCGCCCGGTTGCCGACCATCACCGAGCCACCGCCCGGACGCCGATCGCCGTTGGACTTCAGCCTACCAATCGTCGGACCACCGCCTGGCTGCCATTCACCACCAGACCTTCGTCGGATCGTTTATTGTCAGCCAAACTTGTCACGACCCGACCCGACGGGGACGGATCCCGCCCGAGCCGGATCGCGACGAGCGCGCTTACCAAACTTGCTTATCCAGGATCTGGCTTTGGATTAGGTTACTGAACTGATCTTCCAAATTCTTAACTCAACAGAAAAACACAGAACAACAGAGCTACTAAAAACATCAAATGCAGCGGAACAAAACATCTATCTTTTCATTTCCTCAAAATAATCATCTACAAAACAATACATGGCTTTCAACAGAAAGAAAGACAGAACAGAAAAGCCATGACTGTACAAAAATCAAAAGTACAAAAGTACCTAATCGGATCAGACTCTGAAACTAATCCTGGACCTCCTTGCCCTTCCCAGAACCTGAAAACCACCAGAAAGCAAGGGTGAGCTCAACAGCTCAGCAAAGCAACAAACCACCAATCTAAATTCTCAGAAACCAAAACCAAACTCATCAGACAGAAATCAGATCAGAAATCGGAACAGAATCGGAAATCAGAACTTATACGGACAGATATCAAATCAGAATCGGAATCGTACAGATCATATCAGAACAAATCCACAGAGTCAGAATCAGAATTCAGAAATCAGAATCGTACGGAGCATATCGTATCAGAATCACAATTTCGTACAGAACAGAACAGATACAGAAAACAGATCAGATACATATAGCTAAATGCCCTGACACTGACGGAATCTCTACGGATTCCGGCCCCTTATGCCTCCCTTCCCAGACACTAACTGAATCTCATAGGATCCAGGCCCCTTATGTCTCCCTTTGTGCTCACGGCACCAAAACAGTTGTGCTTATAGCACCAGAACAGAATTCATCGGATCCGGAACAGAACAGATATCAGATTTCAGATTTGAGCTCATTTCAGATTTCCCGTTTCACTAACTGAATCTCATAGGATTCAGGCCCCTTATAACTCCCTTTTTATAGCTTATACACATAGCATTTCAAATCAGAAGAAATTCGGACATTTCAGAAATTACCCGAAAATCGGGCAGCACAACGGCAGTATACAGAATTTACACAAAAATTCCTGCAAAGAAAATTTACCGAATTCGCACAGAACATAGATAATCACATTCCAGAACATTTATTCTACTGCACAGAGAATTTACGATTTCACAGAAAATTCCGGTCGACTAAAAACACAGTCGAATCAAAAACACCCGGACGAAAATCTTCAAAATATAGTCAAAACGTGCACACCCGGCACGACAACGATATACAGAAACTTACGCGGTAAAAACTGAATCAATCAAAAGTTACGGACGAAAAATCGTAACGAAAACGAAATCCGGACAGAAAAATACCGCCAACCGCGACGGAACTGAAAATTGAGAAAGACGGAATGTGCCTTACTTCGAGCACAGCAAATTCCTCAACAGTCACTTCGATCGAAAACGGCTCCGCGTCTCCCCGAAATCAACTTTTCCAAAATCCTCTTTTTCTCTCTCCTCAGAGCTGAAATCAGATATTTATTTTTTTATTTTCTCTCTCTTCAAATGAGCTGATTTGCCTTAAATTCTCTTCAGATCGGCCTGGCCGATCGTCCAGATCGGCCTGGACGATCAGACCAAAATCCCATCGTCCAGGGACGATTTTTCAGGACGATGTTTACTATTCATAGGCGATAAAAACCTCTACTCACTGACTTGTGCCATCCACTGATCGTCCCGGGACGATACCTCGATCGGCCTGGACGATCCCTACAGGAAAACACTTAGAGCAAATTCTGGGCAAAACTGGAGCTGAAAATACACTGATCGTCCCAGGACGATCCCAGATCGTCCTGGACGATACTGGAGCAGTTTGTGATATTACAATCTCCCCAACTCAGAAAAATGTCGTCCTCGACATTATCCAATCCAAACGCAGTCAAAACAAGTACGGGTACGACCGTCTCATATCAGACTCCTTTTCCCAAGTTGCTTCTCGTGCAGTCCGGTGCTTCCACTGGACTTTAACCATCGGAATCTCTTTATTTCTCAACTTGCGGACGTCGTACGCTAAAATCAATTCTGGCTCTTCCTTGTACGCCAGATTCTCCTGAATCTCAACCTCGTCAGCTGATACCTTCTTCCCAGAGTCTGAAACCCACTTCCTCAGAGTGGATACATGAAACACATTATGCACATCAGGCATAGAATCAGAAAGCAATAGGCGATAAGCAGATTTTCCAATTCTTTCCAAAATCTCAAATGGTCCAACATACCTTGGACTAAGCTTGCTCACCTGACCAAATCTGCTCACACCTTTCATCGGGCTGACTTTGACATACACAAAGTCACCGACCTGAAACTCAACAAATCTGTGCTTCTGATTGTAATACTTCTGCTAACGATCTTGAGCGGCTTTCAATCTTTCTCTTATCAAATGAATCTTCTGAGCAGTTTCATCAGCAAAAGTGGCACCCAAAGTCTGTCTATCTCCGACCTCCGTCAGAGTCAAAGGAGTACGGCACTTCCTGCCATACAGAGCCTCGTACGGTGCCATACCGATACTGGACTGAAAACTGTTGTTATAAGCAAACTCAATCAGCGGAATATGATCTTCCCAGCTTCCGCTAAAGTCCAGAACACAAAGCCTCAACAGATCTTCCAGTACCTGAATAGTCCTCTCAGACTGTCCGTCGGTCTGAGGGTGAAAGGCTGTACTAAAATGCAATTTCGTACCCAAGCCTTGCTGAATGCCTTTCCAAAGTCTGGAAGTAAAACGTCCATCTCGATCAGATACAATCACACGAGGCACACCGTGCAATCTGACTATCTCTTTCACATATATCTGTGCCAAGCGTTCAACTGAATCCGTCTGTCTGATCGGAAGAAAATGGGCTGACTTCGTCAATCGATCCACAACTACCCAAATAGCATCGTGTCCTTGTCGTGATCGAGGGAAACCCATAGCAAAATCCATCGTTACCTCCTCCCATTTCCACTCAGGGATAGGCAACGACTGCAACAATCCACCTGGTCGCTGATGCTCTGCCTTCACCAACTGACAGGCTTCGCATCTCGACACAAACTCCGCCACATCCTTCTTCATCCCAGGCCACCAAAACAAAAGCTTCATATCAGCGTACATCTTACCACTGCCTGGATGAACAGTGTAGCCTGAATGATGAGATTCATACAGAATCTCCCGCCTCAAATCTCCAAACACAGGTACCCACAAACTGTTCTTACAGAAAATAGCACCAGAATCAGAAATTCGAAGTTCAGGAGTCTTACCAGATCCAATCTGAGCTAGCAACTTCGAATAATCAGAATCTGACTTCTGGGCTTCTTGAATCCTTGCTTCCAAAGAAGACTGAATACTCATCTGAGCCAACTCCAAATCACTGGAGGAAATCACCTCCAACTGCAATCTTTCCAAATCACGAATCAGGAAGTCATCACAAGTAAGCTGAATACCTGATAATCCAGAAGACTTCCTGCTCAAAGCATCTGCTACCACATTCGCCTTCCCAGGCTGATACTGAATAGTCAGGTCATAGTCCTTGATGAACTCGAGCCACCGCCTCTGTCTCAGATTCAAATCCTTCTGAGTAAAAATGTACTTCAGGCTCTTATGATCAGTAAACATCTCACATGTGACGCCATACAGGTAATGACGCCAAATCTTCAAAGCAAAAACAACTGCAGCTAACTCCAGATCATGTGTCGGGTAATTCTTCTCATGTGGTTTCAACTGTCTCGAAGCATAAGCAATTACCTGACCATGCTGCATCAGGACACATCCCAGTCCTTTCAGTGAAGCATCACTGAACACCTGAAAACCTTCCGTACCTGACGGAAGAGCTAACACTGGAGCTGAAGTCAAACAATCCTTCAATCGCTGAAAACTAGCTTCACACTCCGGTGTCCAAACAAAAGGAACTGACTTCTGAGTCAGTCTCGTCAGAGGAGTCGAAATCTGTGAAAATCCTTTCACAAACTTCCTGTAATATCCGGCCATGCCCAAGAAACTACGTACCTCAAATACCGTAGTCGGCCTTGGCCAATCAGCAACCGCCTGAATCTTCTGGGAATCTACAGAAATGCCTTCTCCGCTAATCACATGCCCCAGAAATGAAATGCTCTTCAGCCAGAATTCACACTTGGAGAACTTGGCATACAGCTGATGCCTCCTCAGAGTCTCCAACACAATCCTCAAATGTCTAGCATGTTCATCCTCAGAAGCAGAATATACCAGAATATCGTCAATGAAGACGATCACAAACTGATCCAAATACTCCCTGAATACTCGGTTCATCAGATCCATGAAAATCGCAGGCGCATTGGTTACCCCAAAAGGCATAACCAAGAACTCGTAGTGCCCGTACCGAGTACTAAAAGCAGTCTTCACCACATCAGATTCCTTCACCTTTACCTGATAATATCCGGATCTCAAATCAATCTTCGAAAACACCGAAGATCCGGAAAGCTGATCAAACAAGTCGTCTATCCGAGGCAAAGGATACTTGTTCTTGATCGTGGCCTTGTTCAAATCTCTGTAATCCATACACATACGGAGTGTACCGTCCTTCTTCTTCACAAACAGAACAGGTGCTCCCCAAGGAGAAACACTAGGACGTACAAATCCTCTGTCAACCAACTCCTGAAGCTGAACTTTCAACTCAGAAAGTTCTTTCGGTGCCATCCTGTACGGAGCTTTCGATATCGGAGCGGTACCCGGAAAAACATCGATAGAGAATTCCATATCTCTATCCGGAGGTAAACCAACCAACTCCTCAGGAAAAACATCCACAAACTCCCGTACCACAGGGATCTCAGAAACAGAACCAACCTCCAGGTTCAGATCCCGCACCGAAGCCAAAAATACTGGATATCCCTTCTTCCACATTCTGCTCACCTCTAACGCAGAAATCAGACTGGAGAGAACACCTCGTAATCCCTGAAATACAACTCTCTCTCCAGCCACAAGTAAACTCACTTGCTTCTTCAGACAGTCAATCTGAGCCTCATACTGACTCAGCCAATCCATTCCCAGAATCACATCATACGAAGAAATCGGCAATCGAATCAAACTCGATTTCCACTTCTTGCCAGAAATCTCGATCTCACACAAACAAAACTGTCGAGCAATCAATGGATTCCCAGCCGGCAAAATCACAGACAAAGAAATCGGTAAAACCATCGAATCCAAATGTAAAAGCTCAAAACAATGCTCGGACAGAAAAGAATGACTCGCTCCAGAGTCAAACAAAACACGACAGGGCTGATCAGAAATGTAAACCGTACCTGTCACCACATCGGGAGCATCACGAGCCTCCTGCTGACTCAAACTGTAAACTCGTGGCTGAACTGGAGCAGGAGCTGAAGCAACAGAACTACTCTGCTCCCTCTGAATCGTAGGTGGTCTCCGTGGTGCAGAACTAGAACCACCACCTCTACCAGCAAATCCCTCAGGGCGTGGAGGAACAGTCCTCGGTCTTCCTGCTGCTGAACCAACAGGTCTGACGAAGCCCTCAGATCGCTGCTCAAATCCCATCTGTGGACATTCTGCAATCCTATGTCCCGGCTGACCGCATCTGAAACAAAGACCAGCTATCCTGTAGCACTGGCCATGGTGTCGCCGTCCACAACTCTGGCACACAGATGCCGAACTGACAGATCCAGAACTAGTCGTACTGGTAACAGTACCAGACGATCCTCCGCTCCTTCTGGAATTTCCAGATCCAGAACCAGGAACAAATCTCCTCTTCCCAGAGGAACCACTGCCAGAAGTATCTCCTCCAAATCTCTTCCTACTCGCAGACCACCGCTGCTGAGTAGTCGTCATATCATTCTCAATCAGACGAGCTCGCTCCACAAGCTCAGAGAAATCAGTAATCCGGAACGGTATCAAAGGCTGCCTCAAAGTGTCTCGTAAGCCTCTCAGAAACCTGTAGCACCTCTCAGCAGACGTGCTAACCAGCTGCGGAGCGTACCTGGCTAATGCAGTAAACTCAGCCTCGTACTGCATCACCGTCTTGCTCCCCTGAACCAGCCTCAGAAAACTCTCCTGCATCTGCTGTCGTGCAGAAGGAGGAACAAACCAGTCTCTGAACACTTCAGTGAACTCTTCCCAAGTGATCAAAGAGTTCAATCTGCCCTGAAATCTGGCTGCCTGCTGGCCATCCCACCAGTGCTCAGCCTCTCCGTTCAACAGAAAAACTGCTAACGGAACCTTCCTGTCTGCAGGACACTGCATCCCGTCAAAAGTCTTCTCTAATATCCTCAGCCACTCCTCAGCAGCTCTGGGCTCAACAGCGCCCTCAAACCTCGGAGGCTTCAACCTCAAAAATAACTGCAGGTGTCGGTCAATATCCTCAGATCTAACAGTAGAAGCTCTGCTCTGGGTCTCGCTCATCATCTGAGTAACAAGTGACGCAAACTGTGAAAGCGTATCAGCACCGACCACTGGGGCTGTACTCCCCACTGGTGCTGCCTGATCATCACTCTGACCGTCTGTCATGTCTGGGTCTGGCTGATCCATACAGAAAAATCCAGAAAATCCGGAAAACTATCACAAAAACAACACAAAAACAACACAATAAAAAGCCAAACGACCCAAAACTACCTCCCAGACAGACTAACTGATCACTTCCTAAAGCTCTGTTTCACAATTCAACCAGTTTCCAAAACCAGTGCTCTGATACCACAAAAGCTTGTCACGACCCGACCCGACGGGGACGGATCCCGCCCGAGCCGGATCGCGACGAGCGCGCTTACCAAACTTGCTTATCCAGGATCTGGCTTTGGATTAGGTTACTGAACTGATCTTCCAAATTCTTAACTCAACAGAAAAACACAGAACAACAGAGCTACTAAAAACATCAAATGCAGCGGAACAAAACATCTATCTTTTCATTTCCTCAAAATAATCATCTACAAAACAGTACATGGCTTTCAACAGAAAGAAAGACAGAACAGAAAAGCCATGACTGTACAAAAATCAAAAGTACAAAAGTACCTAATCGGATCAGACTCTGAAACTAATCCTGGACCTCCTTGCCCTTCCCAGAACCTGAAAACCACCAGAAAGCAAGGGTGAGCTCAACAGCTCAGCAAAGCAACAAACCACCAATCTAAATTCTCAGAAACCAAAACCAAACTCATCAGACAGAAATCAGATCAGAAATCGGAACAGAATCGGAAATCAGAACTTATACGGACAGATATCAAATCAGAATCGGAATCGTACAGATCATATCAGAACAAATCCACAGAGTCAGAATCAGAATTCAGAAATCAGAATCGTACGGAGCATATCGTATCAGAATCACAATTTCGTACAGAACAGAACAGATACAGAAAACAGATCAGATACATATAGCTAAATGCCCTGACACTGACGGAATCTCTACGGATTCCGGCCCCTTATGCCTCCCTTCCCAGACACTAATTGAATCTCATAGGATCCAGGCCCCTTATGTCTCCCTTTGTGCTCACGGCACCAAAACAGTTGTGCTTATAGCACCAGAACAGAATTCATCGGATCCGGAACAGAACAGATATCAGATTTCAGATTTGAGCTCATTTCAGATTTCCCGTTTCACTAACTGAATCTCATAGGATTCAGGCCCCTTATAACTCCCTTTTTATAGCTTATACACATAGCATTTCAAATCAGAAGAAATTCGGACATTTCAGAAATTACCCGAAAATCGGGCAGCACAACGGCAGTATACATAATTTACACAAAAATTCCTGCAAAGAAAATTTACCGAATTCGCACAGAACATAGATAATCACATTCCAGAACATTTATTCTACTGCACAGAGAATTTACGATTTCACAGAAAATTCCGGTCGACTAAAAACACAGTCGAATCAAAAACACCCGGACGAAAATCTTCAAAATATAGTCAAAACGTGCACACCCGGCACGGCAACGATATACAGAAACTTACGCGGTAAAAACTGAATCAATCAAAAGTTACGGACGAAAAATCGTAACGAAAACGAAATCCGGACAGAAAAATACAGCCAACCGCGACGGAACTGAAAATTGAGAAAGACGGAATGTGCCTTACTTCGAGCACAGCAAATTCCTCAACAGTCACTTCGATCGAAAACGGCTCCGCGTCTCCCCGAAATCAACTTTTCCAAAATCCTCTTTTTCTCTCTCCTCAGAGCTGAAATCAGATATTTATTTTTTTATTTTCTCTCTCTTCAAATGAGCTGATTTGCCTTAAATTCTCTTCAGATCGGCCTGGCCGATCGTCCAGATCGGCCTGGACGATCAGACCAAAATCCCATCGTCCAGGGACGATTTTTCAGGACGATGTTTACTATTCATAGGCGATAAAAACCTCTACTCACTGACTTGTGCCATCCACTGATCGTCCCGGGACGATACCTCGATCGGCCTGGACGATCCCTACAGGAAAACACTTAGAGCAAATTCTGGGCAAAACTGGAGCTGAAAATACACTGATCGTCCCAGGACGATCCCAGATCGTCCTGGACGATACTGGAGCAGTTTGTGATATTACAAAACTTCTACACAAAAGTCGTCGGATTTTCGTCCGACCGTCACCGGTACTTTGACTAGCTCTTCAAATTACTGTAATCTGACAACCTCTAAATCGAGGGATGGGTCAACCCTTGTAATTCACTCAAGTTTAGTGAAATCTTTTCACCTGGGCGAGGCCCCGTGGTTTTTCCCTCTTCGGGTTTTCCACGTAAAAAAAAATCGGGTGTCTTGATCTCTCTCTTTCTGCTTGTGTGCTGGATCTTCGTACAATGCTAAGACTCTAAGCTTTATTTTTCTCTATCGTCGCGAATATTCCTGGACACAACAGACATAATTTCTATAGAGATAATTTACGTGTAATTGTATGCGTAAGTGTAGAAAATAAACAAAAATACTACACAACGGTACGTATAGAAAATGGAACAAAACATAAAGTTAAGATATTCTATTAAGTTGATTATGCGAATAGAAAATAAATAGTACACAACAATACATAGCAGTACACAACAACAGTATATAGCATATGCACTTCCCATCATAATTCTTACATATTATGTTATTGATTGGGCGTTTGATGGACCGAGAATATATTTATATGTTAAACATTTTGGTTTGTTTGAGAACTTCACCTGACTCAATGGTTCTCCGAGCGTACATTGTTTTTTACCAAATTATTTGTTTTATCACATGACAATACACAAAAAATACAACGGTATACAATAGCGGGACACAGAAGCGATAATACCCAACAATAATACATATCAAATTATGTTTTTTATCTGGACATGCACACAAAATCCAAACTTACATCTAAACATGCGCAGAGCAATATAAATTAAAACGAGTAAAAAAGATTTGAATGATACACCATAAGCCATTAAAAACTCTACATTTTCAAATGAAAAATAGTAAAACCTCTTTAGAGTTTTGAATATACCAATAATATCCCGACTTATCTGGTAGTTCGTTGCGGTAAGTCTTTCTGGATGTTTTGCGTAACGCTTCCATCTCATTGTAGAATTCGACTTTCTCCAAACCGGTTTCTATTTTCATAACATCTTTCTCACTTTTCTTTCTCAGCTTTATTCTAGAGAGCTACCTCCGGACTGTACATAAAATAATTTATCCTCTATTTGGCTATTAGCAATAAGGCAATAAGACTTAATTTGAGATGATTTTTTTATTGTTTATTAAAGCAATTGTTTAATATAAAAAATTTAACTTCTGTATAAAAAATTATTTTAAGAAGGAATAAAAAAGTTGTCTCATATAAAATTTTATTTAGAACAAATTTTTTTTTTTATTGCTTAAAACGTCTCTCATTGTGCAGCTGTTGGATTTACGGGAGCCGTTAGATTGGGAACAAGCACGCGGGAGGGATTCCGCGGTAGACGTGGATGCGCTGTCACTGGAGCGGAATCTACGAGGTCTTCGGCGGGGGGTTTGGTGGCAAAGGCGGTGCAGTGGCGACGGACGGAGAATAGATGCCCTACTGGTGGGATCGTGGTTTGGGTGGTGCGGTGCTCTTGGTGTGCTTCGTCTTGTTTCCGGCAATCGCGCTGGTTGTTCGTTGGAAACGGAGGCTCGCGGATGCAAAGCTGACGGAGATCATACGCCTTGTGAGGTTCGCAGTGGCCGAGGCGGAGAGGGCCGAGATGGAGGCAGCTGTATTCGCCTCTGCGTCGGACCCGCCAGCCTCGGTTGTTATCGTAGGCGGAGCTGTGATGTCGAATTGTGCCGTTTGTCATAACCCCACCACCAGCCGTTGCGCACGATGCAAGGTCGTCAAGTACTGGTTAGTTGCTTTTTTTAGTTGATTGATTTTGTTTTGACTGTGAAATTCTATTAATCTAGTTTGGGGCAAAATTTTGGTCAGGGTTCGGGTGTATTTTTCTGTTTACGAATCTGTTTCCTTGGAAAAACTAATCTGATGCTAGATTTGTTGATAGCTTTCTTCAACCTGGGTACTAGGGTACGAGGTTCAATAGTCCATGCGTTTTCGATTCTTCACTTAAACAAAAAAGAAAAGAAAATATTATGCTTCAAGCTAACCACAATGGGGACGAGGAAACGTAAGTGATGTTTACCTTTAATGAGGCTATGGAGTTTCTGCAATAGATTATAGGATCAAAAAATTTCTTTCTATTTTGTATTGAGGCGTTGGGGGCAGATTATAGGATAAAAAATATATTTCCTTTTTAAATCTTTTGTAGTCTCCAACGAGGATACTGCTGCTTATTTTATTCTAGGCAGATGTTTGTTACAGTGGGCGAATTGAAATAAATAGTTAATTAACTTATTCTATTGCCCTCGCTCCCTCTCCTCTCCTCTAGTTCTTTCGAGAAATTATTAGGTGCAGAGTCCAGATGCAGAGATACATTCGGACTCCAATAAAATATTGACACGTGGATATTCAATTGGATTTATTTTTTACTTTATATATTTAATGTGTCCACAAAACTTTAAGCCAAATGCACCAAAAATGCAGCCAAAGCACTGTTAAAATGCAGATAAAGCACATTCAAAGCACAATAAAAAGAGCAGTCAAAACGCACAAAAAAATGCAACTAACGCACTAAGTGGATGTCCGGACTCCGCACCTAATAATTTCTCCATTCTTTGGTTGTACTAAGGTTTGGTAACAATGAAATTTGAAGGCTAGCTATTGTGATTATGGTTTACGTTCCCGTCTTCACAACTATAGGGTAGTAGGGACACTGGTCGAGATTTTTATTTCCCAGTGGAAACTTTGCTTTATGGTGGCGTATTAATTGGTAGTTTTTCTGATCGCTGATGGCTTTATTTGCCATCTTATTCCCTCCGGCTGAGGATAATAATGGAACGTGGAATGATAAATAACAAGGTTTGGATCATTCATGATTTAAATATCGTTGGAAATAGAAGTTAATATTCCATGTTATTTTGTTGTTGTATGGCTGATTTAGTGATTGGCATTTTGTTATGGTTTCATATGACTAGATCAAACTTCAAGATAAAACACATATCTGTATATGGAACTTTTTAGAATTAAATTAACATAGAAGATAGACAACAAAAGAAAATGGGGAATTTCAATAAATCCCCTTTCTCTTCAACAATAATTCTTTTTGTTGTAAAATATCAAGAACTTTCTTCCCCAATTGTTCCAAATCTAGGTGATCTTCTATATATAAATGGCCATCAAAGAAGGTTATATTGATTTTTATCTTGAAATCACTGAGCGCACATTTTTGTAGAGGACGCCATTGCGGTGGATGATCTAGAAATAATTGTTTAACTTTTGAGTTTTGAATATTAACTGAATAGTTGGTCCACTGTCGAGGATTCCCAACTTCATTGGTTTCATGAAGATTCGGACGAGCCAATGAATTATGTTGTCAGGGATGCTATAGAGCCCAATCCATTGCAATGGTTTCATAGTTTGCTCATATGGTTGCAAAGTTCACTGATGTGGTTTCGGAGTGAGTTTTTTCTCATGCTTGAAGTTCTAAGCTCCCTCGTATTTCCATTACAAATTATTGGAAATTCGATGTCAACACATCCATGACTTAACCTTAGTTCACGAGTCAATTTAGTGTAGACGTGGGAAAACAAGTAGAAGAAAGCATAGAAGTCATGGAAATCTCCTTTCTATTCAATAATAGTTCTTTTTGTGGGAAAATATCAAACATCATATACACACACATTAGATAACATACTAAATGAGGAGGAAACTGAGTGGAAGTTTGGTGGGCTGCTTCATTTTGTCTTCTTCTCTAAAATTGCTTGATGAAATTTGGTGAGTTGTATGGAACTGCCATCTAGTGGTTGGTTGCTATATACATGCACAATATTGAATGTGGTTGATGTTCAAATATGAATGGAGAGAAACGATCTAAGCATTGCCATTTATGTGTCCTTCGATAGAGGAAAATCCAAGTTTTTGAGGTTAAGTGTCGATAGGGAGGCACTTCTTGAGAAGGTGCATTATAGCTAAGTCACCCATAATAAAATACTTTATGCCGATTACCTTAATTAACTTGTTTCTTATACGATAAAGTTGTGCTTATTAATTTGTTTGTTACATCTCAAAGCATAATACTAAAATATGTAGCCATTAGTTAAACATGTTTACTTTAGGGTTTAGGAATGGCGGCTATTTCTAGGGGTGTTAAAACAGGTCAACCGGTTAGGTTCAGGTCCAACCTGAAGTTGACCCAGCCCGAATTTGGTTTACTCGAACCCCACCCATTCAATAAATGGGTCAAAAAATTGAACCCGAGCCCCTAGCAACCTAAACTTGATCCGATAATTCATTTTAATTAAAAATGTATTTAATTAGCATATTAATCATCGATTTTAGGTTAATTGATAAAAAAGAAGATTATACTAATAAATAAATTAAATTAATAAAAAATACTCGATGGATTATTTTTTGGTCAAAATTGGGTTGGACGATTAACTCGAATCCGATATGTTTAATAAAAGTCAGAATGCACGACTTGAACCCAAGGTGTTTATTAAACGGGTCAACCCAAACTTAGATTTTTCAGGTTAGGTTGGTGGGTTGGGCCATTTATTGATACCCCTAGTTATATCCACGATATGTTTGGGCAATGTATTATTATTGATAAAGCTCAAAGAACTTTGCACTATAGATTGATTAACCATAGAATTGTAAGCAAATTTAGGTCGTTCAAAACTTCATACCATAGTTTTTGATGATCTACTATAAGGTAGCTAATCTTATTGCTTAAATGCTCAATTAGTGGTCTCAATGTGTCCATCCGTTAGATGTTGATAAGCTGCACAATGAAAGTTCGGTTTGAATGCACTTCCATAACTCCTGTCAGAAGTAGTTATATTATATTAAGCTATGTGGTAATTCATTTAGTCTCACAATTTCTCTAAAGAAGGTATGAGCAATATTGAGTGCATCTAAAATCTTATTGCATGAACAAAATTTGCTGTTTTACTGAATCTATTTATGTTGGGATTTCTTCAAGGAAGATGAAGCTCATTGAGCTTCTTGGAAAAGAGGGATGAGAGGGAAGAGTGGGAGAGAGCAAACCGAACAGATTTCTTTATTGATTGGCTTGCTCTCTATTACACCCTATTTCTTATGGGCAACAATGGCCACACAAAGCAGCACACCGAAGACAATACAAGCTATACAAGAAACAGAATAAAGTATAATGAAACAATTAACAAAAATCCGAACCAATATCTAGCAAATTTCACTTTGGTCCAGATTTTAGAAAACATCCGATTCAATCCAACATTCTCCCAAATTTCCCGCCACTGCTAAGCTAGCGTTTGCTTTGAGCCCGGCTCCTTGCAGTTTCACAAATTAGGACAATTTATCTTTAAAGTGCCCCTTTCTGGCAATAGAAGCACTTCTTGTTGGATTTGTTCCTTTTGAATTTTGATATTCCTCTTGCAATTAGAATACCATCAGTATTATTTTCTTTATGTTCAGATTTTCTCTGAACATCCTTTTGACATCAAGATAGATTTTTCCTCTGTCATTGTAATGTTTGCTTCCCATACAACATAGTGTTAACAATGTGCTCATGTGTTTTTGGCAAAGAGCTAGGAGTATAATTCCTTGATCTTCTTCGTCTATTACCACATTGACATTCTTGAGGTCAAGAATCTGTTTAGTAAAATCATCCAAATGTTTTCTAAGCTCCTTTGCTTCTTCCATTTGGAGTGTGTATAATTGTTTCTTCCAAAATTGTTGATTAGTAAGAGATCTTTTCATATAAATTGATTCAAGCTTCCGCCATACCTCTAATGCCGAGTCTTCTTCAACAACCTCTCTCAACACGTCGTTACCAAGAGAAAGGAGAATGGTACTGTGTGCCTTCACTTGCATTTCTCTAGCTCTGACCTTGTCAGTAACTGCAATAATATTCTCCTCAGAAATGGCATTGGTAAGGCCTTGATGGACCAGTAAAGCCTTTATCTTTATCCACTATAAGCTGAAATCATTCCCCCCATTTAACTTGTCGATATCAAACCTTTGCATCGACATGATCAAGAAACAAGAACTCGATCTGTGCCCCAACGTCACCAATCTACTTTTGCTCACAAGATCTTACCAGAAATAACAAGAAAAATATCCTTGATGTTTGTGTTTGACCCGAACACTTAAGCAGAACCTCACCTTTCTCTTGCCTCTATGCAATTTGCTTCGATTTCTCAATTGTGGAATCAAACCATAACTACTGCTCCCGTGCGAAATCGTGCTCCGACCCTTGACCCGGCTTTTCACCCCATGCTAGCCTTGGCGGAACCCTTCTTCCACTTGGGGTGTCAATATTTGACACGACCCGAAAACCCGACTCAAACTTGATCAAAAAATTTCAGGTTAGGGTCAACCCGGACCTGAAACGGGTTGAGTTCGGGTTCAGCAAATCGAACCGTTCAAAAATCAGGTCGGGTTCGAGTTTATCTAGTAACCCGAAATTGACATGTTTTGAACCGAAAACCTATTTTGACCCGGAAATCCGAGATATTGATCTATCAGAATACCCAATAGAGGATCGCCCATTAAGGTTAGGTGAAGAACTACAGGGTGGGGCAGCAACCCTGATGTTATTAAATGAAGGTTGGTTTCGACTATAGTGATGTCCATGGTTTGTTCCAACGAAAGAGGTAGGGTGATGCTCTAGACGACAGTCACTAGTAAGGGGTCGGTATTTCAAATTAAGTTCTCGTCTCATGTCTTTCCAAGTAAGTTACTCATCGCGAGACTCTCTATGATCTTCCAATCTTGCCCAAAATTGAAGAGCTCGTCCTTTAAGGTGAGACTTAGCGATGCTAACCTGATGGGGTTCAGGGATATGACATGATTCAAAATAGTCATCTAGTTGTCTAGCCCATTCCCTAAAGTAGTAAGGGTTTGAGGAACCATCAAAGGTAGGTAAACGGTAATGTGACTCTAAGTGAGGTCGTGGAGGCTTAGGCTCAGGTCTCGGGTGATAAGCTGAGTGGGGCACGTAATTAGTGTGAGGATAGTCAACGGGTTTCTTCGTAATAATTCTAGTCATATTTCCCACTAGGTTAACGATGTCATCTAAACTCTTTTGGAGTCTTATCCATTGAAAAGTGTCAAGTGAAACCTAGTGAAGATTGGGTGCAAGGTACCACACTCTACAAAGGAAGAACACCATTTCGACTTGCTATAGGGTGCAGGAAAAATACTGGACAGCAAGCTTCAAGAAGGTTTGAAGTCACCCGGTGTTTAGGGAGGTTGCTAAGACTTGGGCAGCACCTAAACACTAAGTTAAACTCTTCTAAAATGACACTATAAGGTGCAGATTTTGTTTGGAAAGCAAACTTAAATGAGGGACGAAGTTATCTAAGCAATTTAGATGGACTCTAGGGTGTGGACAGCAAGTTATCACAAGTTTAAGGTCACCTAAATGTCACGAAACAGTGCAGGAATTTAGTGGACAGCAAGCTAATTCAATTGTCTAAGTGGCCTAGACAAATATAGATGATATGGAAATGATGGCAGCACTCAAACAAGAAGATATGCTCATATAAAATGAAGTAACTACTGCAGATTTCTGGGACAGCACAAGGAAAACAGAAGTTAAAACTATCTAAAAGATGTTATGCATGCAAACGACAAGGACAAGTCAAATTAGACTCCTAAGATGCATCTAGCACATGTAAAGATGCTAGCCATGCTTTGATACCAAGATGATGTGAAACAATATCCATGCAAAAGTGATTTGCTTAAAAAAGTTTGCACGTTTAGATTTAGAGGCAATAATTAGCAAGATCTTATGCGGAATTGAACGATAAGATAAATATTAAGTGGTACTTAGCTTAGGTTCATTCTCATGCATAGAAGTTAAGTTCAAAAGATAGCCATCTTAATCTAACATTGCACACGTAGATTGTTCCAACAATAAATTCCAATACTAACAATAAGATTAGGCTATGAATGATCCCTCACACAACTCTTCTAATTACTAGATTTTAGCGGAGAAGTATTAACATTATCTTCATGAATATTATAAAACCACAATCAAGAAGTAAGCTAAGAATACATGAGAATTGGAGGGAGAGTTTACCCAAAGAAAGAAGTTATCCAAGGGAACAACAAATATGGCGCTCCGGCGTAGTCGCTTATGCGTTTGAGGAAGAGTGGACTGCAATTCGGCACTTGAAATACTTCTGGACAGCAGCCCAAACAGCTTTTTAAAATCTGGGTAGCTGGTTTCAGGTGCTGGAAACTCCAAACAACAACCAGGAAATAGTCTGGACAGCAATAAAGTGAGTTCCAGGGCTGGACAGCAAGTGTGGAAGTATATAAATCTGCTGGGCAGCAGTTTAACGGAATCCTGGGAAGGTTGGGCCGCCGCTAGGCACTTCAGGATGCCTTGGACAATCATAAACGGCTCTCTGGGATCACCTGGCAGCAAGTCACTCTTGCTGGAATCACGGGCCAGCAAAAGAGAGCATTACCAAATTGAAATTTCTTGATTTGGAAATAAATTAAAGCAGGTTACCAGATGAGGGAGCTAACTGAGGAGAGAGGGAATCCGTTTCAGATTTTAGATTTTTTTTTTTTGAAATATGAAATTAAAACTGATGAAATATGGAATTAAATATGTGAGAGGAGGCATTAAAGATGTATTTAAGTGGTGGTGAGGTGACAATTAGATAGAGAAGCAATTAGGGTGAGGTGGCCGGCCATAGGGAGAAAGAGAGGCTTGGGTATTAATGAGATGGGGACCACAATCTTAATTTCAATTTTAACAAAATTCTGAAATTAAATTTCAGTTTTCTAAAGAGGAGGAGTTTCCTAATAGGAAGACAATCAATTGGATTAATTTGAATTTCAAATTCGAAATTGAAATTCAAATAAATTGATTGCATGAATTAGGGAGAAAAATTATTTAATGCTCACAAAACTTTGGAATTTCAAATTTGAAATTCAAAGTAAGGGGGGGCGGCGGCTAGAGGAGGGTTGCAAAGGGGCGGCCATGGTGTGGCCGGTGGGGAGGCGGCGGCCTGGTGGCCGGCAATCTGGGCGGATTAGAGGGGAGGCGGCAGCAAGGCTTGTAGGCCGGCGGGTGATCGGGGATAAGGAGAATTGGGATGGTGGAAGTAGACCACGAGCCACGGACTCTTCCAATGACTGGCGGGTATTGCTTTTGCCCTCACCTTGGGCTTTCCATAGAACTCACACAGAGATCTAGGAGAAAAGAACTCACTAAGAGATCTTCAAGAAGGAACTCACAAAGAGAACACAAGAGCCAAATTTTCATTCAATAATCATCATCCTTTCCAAGAGGAAGGGGAAGGCTTAAATAGCCAATTACATGAAGGGTAATAAAAGACACAATTGCCCCTAGGGAAAACATAAAACAAAGCCCTCAAGTGAGGGTATAAATGGAAAAGTACAAATAACAAATAAAATACATGAAAATAAATAGACACGATCGTAGCCGTTGAGCTTCGATGTCCTCATCACTTAACTTAATTATCATAGGCAACTCTATAGATTTAATTATCAGGAAAAGCTTACAAGCAAGAAATAATAAGCATGTGTAATGAGTAAGAAAGCCGAATGAGCTGTACAAAGCTTAGCTGCAAATAGAACTGTACAACCTATGAGCTTCATTATGCAATGAGTATAGCACTATTCCAAAAGAATTCATATATATATGTATATATATCGTTAAAAAACTAGTAATTTATTTTTTATTTTTTATTTTCATCTGATGCAATTTTCTTTGTTTAAATATAGACATGTTAAATGGGAGTTGAGGCTGTATGAAAAAAATTATATCAGAATAGGTATGTCTATCGTTGTGGTAATGCTGCTTCAGAGAAAATTTCAGATATAATCAGATCTGTTAAATTCAATGCATAAGAGATAAAACTTTGCATCAGAATATAAGAAGAGAAAAATTTTAAGATTTATTTTAATTGAAATTACTGAATTTAATTTTGTCAGTGTGAATTTATTAGTAGATTTATCTGAAGAGCAAATGAACTTGCAAGCAAAGAGAACTGTACAACCTGTAAGAAAGCAGAATGAGCTTCATTATGCAATGAGTATATGCCTATTGGTGAAACAGCTCAAATTCAGGAAATAAGTGTTATACTAGTATAGTGTAGAAGGTAATGGAACACAAAGTTGAATATATTTCTGACCTCAGATTTTCTCATGTAATTGGTAAGACAATCTGATGTAACATGATGTAAATCCAGGATTTGTATTAAGAATTTTAGCAAAAGATTATTCAAGTAATATAATTGCAATTTAAATCTCGTTCCCAAATCAAGCTTTTCGGAAATCTCAATTGTTAACTACGGCTAGGCAAGCACTTACACTTAAATTAGCAAGGCCGAGAAAAATAACGACTTTCATAAACGTAAAGCAAATGAAATGATCAACAAAAATTCCACGGTTAACAAAGCGATTGTCTCACCTTGAGGCCACTCTCATTTACCTACTACTAGGCTTGTTGGGAGAAGAAGAGCCACACGATGGACGAGATCACTCCAAGAGCGACGGCGCCGTAGATCCGTAGGGAGGGAGAGGTCGGCGCAATTTGTGGAGGTATTGCAAAGCGACGTCCTTTGACGATCCAAGTTTACACCGAGAATTGATCGTCAACGGTCTCTATCAAGGTGGGTACGATCCTGGCCAAATACTCCTCAACGGTGTCGTCGAAGTCGAATCCGACGTCAAAGAAAGGGGACCGGAGGATGTCTACTCGTCCTTGATCGTCGTATTCAAATCCGAAATTCCATTCGGGTACGCCCATGCCTCATTGAAAGGGGACGGAGTGGTGCTTCACCGGGATCTCCAAGGAGGAGCTAGGGGCCGGCGGGTTGCAAGCAAGGGGAGGCCGGCGGTGGGATTAGGATGTGGGAAGAGAAAGGTTTTGATAAAACTGAAATTAGTTTTAGTTTTAGGAGTTTAGGAGGGAAATAATATTAGGGATTTGAATTTCAATTGAGGGCAATTAAGGCCTTAATTGAAAATTAATGGAAGGGAGAGAAGGAGGGAGCCGGCGGGAGAGGGGATGGGGAAAGAAATTAAAACTGAAATTTTATTTCAGTTTTTGTTGTAAGAAGAGAGAGGGGGAAATTATTAGAATTCAAATTTGGCTTAAATTAAGGGAGGAGTAATTAACTCCTTAATGGGGGCTCAAAAAGGGGGGGGGGGGGGGGCGGGTTTACTAGAGAGAGAGGGGATTGAGGGATGAGGTGGATTAGTCTTTCTCTTGGATTGATGACATGGCAATAAGAAAAGAAAAACTCCAAATTAATATTAATTTGAAATTGATCTAGTCATGAAAACTTTCTTAATTTGGATTTCCAAATTAGGAAATAATTCAAATTTCAAATCTTTGATTTGAGGTTGAGGAAAACATGAGGTGATGTATGTGGAGAAGAGATCATCGGCGAGGGGTGGAGGGCGGCGGGAGGAGCTTGGCCGGCGGTGGGGAAAACCTTAGGGGGTTCGGCGGCAAGAGCAAGGGGGAGGTGTATGTGGAGTTCTTCTTGCGGAAAAAAAAAGATAATTAAAATAAAGAAAGCGTAGAGAACTCACTAAGAGATCCCAATCGAAGAACTCACCAAGAGATCTCCAAGCACTCACAAAGAGAGCAAACAAGAAATGTCATTCATTCATCAATCCTCCAATACAATAAAACAAGCCTTTATATATAGGCTTACATGAGAAAATAAAAGCATAAAGTCACAAATGCCCTTGGGGCTACAATAAGTAAACATCCCTCATAGGGGTACAAACGGAAAACATGAAATAACTAATAAAAGAAAAGAACTAAAGCATCATAGGTAAAGGCTCTGAATCAGGGCCGTCGATCGTCGTCCCCGGCGATGGTACACATGGCGAAATCTGATGCCCTCATCACAATCTCCACCTCTTCAACTTCTTCTTCCTCCTATAATAACAAAGATAATTGAATGTTCATATATAAGTTGTTTGAGATACCAAACAAATGTGTTCTACCTCGTGAATAAGAATTATTACCTTAACCCTTCCCTTCAGGCCATAGTGGCAACGAACCCAGTTGGATCCACATAGAAGAGCTTGCACAGTGTCAACCCCTAATTTTGATCGATATGTATCAACAACTCTTTCTCCAGCTGTTGCCCGTGAATATTTCACAAAAAAAGGTGACACATTCTTCAAAATTAAATTGAATCCAAATTCTTCAACAATTGAAAATGGTTTCTCATTAATTAATATATAATGTGCAATCATCTCCCTAATTTTTTGATGATCATATTTAAAGGTGGTCAACATTCCACCATCTTGACTGCTTTGGGAGAATGAGTTCTCTAAATTTGTTGTTTGAAAATGTAAAATTTTCTGTTTTTTCAAGGCACGAATCCTAGCAGCACAACGGTTCAAATGCCTTTTAAATTGTGTAGTAGCACCAGTAACTCCAATAAGTAGTTATTTTTTACAATGCACACATTCTTATTTTCTTTGCCCAGCTGAAAGAATTACTTCCTTAAACTCATCCCAAACTTTGAATCTTTTTTTCCTTTTATTTTTTCCTATAATATCATCAACTTCATCAATATCATTTACTTGATTTTCATTAGTCCACTTCTCGACCTCTTCGTCAATCCCATTGTCATCAATATGTGTATTATCCTCATTCCACCATAAGAATGAATATGATCATCAAGTCTTCCAATCCCGGTATTTGCAGGCTCAATATTATCTCCTTCCATACTTACTGGTGTTGACATTCTAAACAAAATAACAATAGCATGAAAATTGATGGCATCTATAAAAAACTGATAGAACTACCAAAACTCTCAACAAAAACTATAAGAATTGTGAAAGATTAAAAATATAACTGTTAGCAGCAAAAAAAAAGCCTCATCTAACATTTAAAATATGAAAAAAAAAAATTCTATGAACAGATATCTAAACTAAACTCAACAGATCTGCTTTAAAAAAAAATTCAGAAAAATTCTATGAAGACTTGAAGTTTGCTGTTTCAATTTTATGAATGCTCAATGAGCCAACAAGCCGTCAACATCTCTATCATCATACCAGTCAGATCTAACAATAAAAGCTACGCAAAATCCTATTTGCATAAATCCTCAATCATTCTTGATAGGCTGCATAATCAATAGCCATATTCAAAATTTCAGAAAACCCTCACTTTAACGGAATAAAAAGCACTCCCCAAACATGAATACTTATAACGGAATTAACACAAACATGAATAAATTGCATGTACATAAAAAGTAAACATGAATTAAGCGTTGGATAATTTGTTATCAATGGAATAAAAAGCACTCCCCAAACATTTCAGAACTGTTTTAAAAAAATTTTCAGAAAAACCCTCACTTTGCTGCTATAGGATAACAACGTGATCTGTTTTAAAAAAAATTTCAGAAAAGATTTGGATCAGAATATCTAAACAAAAATCACCCAATGAAAAAGAAAATCCACTCATCCATACATCCATCAATTCATGTATAAACAAATTCAAGTGAAGACATGAAGTTTGTTGTTTCCAGAACAAAGAAGCTCAAGCCTCAAATCGTCAATCTACGTTAAAAAAGAAGAGAAGAAAAATTACCTGCCGGCTCACCGCTGATTTGAGAAAATCTACATTAAGAAAAAAAAGGTAAATCTACAGAGATTGAGAAATCAACACAAAACTCTCACTTTGCTGATTTGAGAAATCAACATAGAAAGAAAAAGGAATGAGATGAACTAAAGAAAGAAGAGGGGAAAATAAAACTAGTAAAAGAAAAAAGAAAATACCAAAGGGAAGAAAATACCTGCCGTCGCTCACCGCTGCAGTCGCATGAGAGAGGGCCATTTTTCCTGTAGTGAATTCATTTAGATCGTATGCTAACATATTGCTTGAATTGTACTGTAGTCTCTGATTAGGAGTTCATGGATACAATCAGTTTTTATCATTATGAAGTTTTTCATTGATTGATGAAACATTTCAAATGAGTTGCATGAAAATTTGAGTCGTGATTGTTGATTCTATGACTAAGCTCATTTAGCCATAACCAAAAGAACATTATTTGATGACAAGGGCAGCTACCAGTTACCGCTCCTATAGCGCTGAATTATTTGAATATATTTCTTTGAATCATTTAATTGACTGTCATTATTTTTGTGCCAAAGTTAACTTCTTTTTTCTTATGTAGGCATGCGTATGATGCATTTCTCTAAGACTAGTTTGTTATGGTTTTGTGTGCTTCTGATTTTATTCCTGTATAATATAATTGATATTTTGTTTTTGTTCCTTGTTCATAAGAGTCCTTATTTTGGAAAAAAAAGTTTCTCAATAAATCTTTATATTGATAGATCTATACAGTCAAAGGTTTTCTGTTTGGATAATTTGAGACTGCTTCTGGAAACGTTTCAGCTCTGGCAAATGCCAAATCATCCCTTGGCGGAATGGACAGAGGGATGAGTGCCATCCTCCACCTGTTGATCATTTTAAAGGCCAGCCTCATTTTGCAGATTTAAAAGGAGGGCAAGCTGAGAAGGAATGATGATCACTGCAGTGCTTATCAAAATATTTCTATTATGAATGCTGGCCAATCTGAAGAAACAATCATTGGCGACAGCAGGCCAGAGATTGATGGAAAACTAGATGATGTGGAATCTTTTGAAACATCCTTCAATTAATCAGTGCCATCAAAGTCTGATCTCTCTTCAGAAACATACAGTCAGATTGGCAATGTTAGGCAGAAATCTGATAGGAATTACTTGGTTTGCAAGTAACCCTAATCCAAAACAGTAAAAATACAGCAGCAGTTTGCTGTCCCCAACAGAAAAACAGCAGGAATATAGCAAGAAATAGGGAAATTGGAGAGAAAAACACAAGGAAAGACTTGTATTTCACTAGCAATCAAGACAAAACAAAGAAAGATACAATGTTCTTCGATTCGAGAGGAAGAACAACTCTCCACAAGTCTCTAGCAAACCCTAGAGCCAAGCACACCAAGAGATCTCAAACTTCTCATTCAAATTCAAGATGATCCTAATTCCCCCCCAAATCTCCTAATTATACAAATTCCTTATAAAGGACAATAATGTACTTCCTAAAACAGCTCCTCATTCAAAAATCTCCCTCCCAAATTCAATTTGAGCCAACGTGGGGTCCACAGGGAAGTTCCGCCCCTTTCTGTTTTTCCGCCTGGCATAGTATCGGACCTGTCCAGTGGGGACCGGTCCACTCGTAACATTACTCCCCTCTCAAAGATTTACCTTGTCCTCAAGGTGAAAGTCTGGAAACTGTTGCTTCACCATCTCATAGGGCTTCCAGGTAGCCTCGTAGTCGGGAAGATCTTTCCATTTGATTAACACTTCCTTGGTTCCTATTTTATTAACTCTTACTCCTTCCAGCTCCATGGGTTCCATTATCACCTCCAAGTCTTCTGTCAATGATGCTGGTAGCTCGGGACTAGCTACATGCTCCCCAAGCGCTCTCCTCAATTGTGACACATGGAACACCGGGTGTATGGTGGCGGACGGGGGTAACTTCAGACGATACGCTACTGCTCCAATCCTCCCAGTGACCTCATAGGGACCAAAATACCTCGGGGCCAATTTCTCATTTCTTCTGTTTGCCACTGATCTCTGACTGTAGGGTTTTAGCTTCAGAAATACCTTCTCTCCCACTTCAAATTGTATGTCTCTCCTGTGTGTATCTGCTCGCTTCTTCATGATTTGTTGTGTCCTTCCCAAATGCTTCTTTAACTCCTCCAGCACTTGATCTCTTTCTTCTAAGTACTACTCAACTGAAAAGATCGATGTGTTTTCCTTTCCATAATGCACTAACAGTGGGATCATTTGGGATGCTGAGTGATACGAAGTATTATACCAGTATTCTGCCCAAGGTAACCATTTGGCCTACTTACGTGGTGTTTCCGAAGCGAAAAACCTCAAATAGGTTTCCAAGCTCCGATTTACCACCTCTGTCTGTCCGTCTGTCTGTGGATGGTAGGCGGTACTCCTTTTGAGAGCAGTGCCCTGCATTCGAAAGAGTTCCTTCCAAAACTGACTGAGGAAAACTTTGTCTCTATCTGACACAATTGAAGCAGGGAATCCATGTAATCGCACCACTTCTCTAATAAATGCTGCTGCCACTGATACCGCGGTGTACGGGTGTCGCAGGAGGACGAAATGGGCATACTTAGAGTCGGTCCACCACTACCAAAATGATCGTGAATCCCTCTGAGCGAGGTAGGCCGTCAATGAAGTCCATGGACACTTCCTCCCAAACTTTATTTGGAAGTTCCAAGGGTTGGAGTAGCCCTCCTGGTGCCATCGCCATATATTTATTTCTTTGGCACACCTCACACCTTGCCACCAGCTCTTCCACATCTTTATGCATGCCCTTCCAATAGAGCTCCGTTGCTAGCCTCCTATATGTCTTCTGGACTCCTGAATGGCCTCCAACTGCACTGCCATGGAACTCCTGCAACAGGTGGGGGATATGTACGGAAGTTCGTGGCATCACAAACTTCCCTTGATACAATAATCTCTCCCCTCAATGCAGTAGCCCGGATGGCTACTCTTGTCTTTCTGTAGGTCCTCCCTGATCTTCCCCAATTCTTCATCTAGCTTGCTTTCTTCCTTGATGGCCCCGCAGTCAACCATCAATGGTACTGACAGAGCTAGATCCTGGAGCTCCCCAACACGTCTGGATAGGACGTCAGCTGCTTTATTTTCCAAACCCGGCTTGTATTGGATCTCAAAGTCGTAGCCCAACAGTTTGGAGAGCCACCTCTGATGCTCTTCAGTCACCATTCTCTGCTCTAGTAGATACTTTAAACTCTTATGATCAGTCCGGACAATGAAATGTCGCCCCAAAAGGTAGGGGCGCCACTTCTGAATGGCCAAAACAATCGCCATCAGCTCTCTCTCGTACATTGATTTCAGTCTTGCCCTGGTTGATAACACTTGACTGAAGTATGCTACAGGTCTGTGGTTCTGCATCAATATTGCTCCCAACCCATATCCTGACGCGTCGGTCTCTACCACAAATGCCTGACTAAAGTCTGGAAGGGCTAGAACAGGAACAATCATCATGGCTTCCTTTAACCTCTTGAACTCCTGGGTGGCTGCCTCTCCCCAGCAAAAATTGTCCTTCTTCAGCTGCTCAGTCAAAGGCCAGGCAATGGTACTGTATCCCTTCACAAACTTCCTGTAGTAACCTGTCAATCCTAGAAAACCCCTCAATTCTCTAAGGTTCCTAGGTAGCGGCCATTTCTGCATTGCTTCAATTTTAGTTTGATCTGCTGCCACTCCTTCTTGAGATACCACATGTCCCAAGTATTCCACACTTGCCTGAGCAAAACTGCATTTCTTCAGGTTGGCTTTCAACTGGTGCTCCTGAAGCACTTCCAATACCACTTTCAAATGTTTCCAGTGCTCCTCCACAGTCTTGTTGTACACTAGGATGTCATCGAAAAAGACCAAAACGAACTTCCGAAGGTGCGGCTTGAATACCCGATTCATCAAGGATTGAAAGGTTGCAGGAACTAGCATTAGTCAAACCAAAGGGCATTATCAGAAATTTATAATGGCTTCATGTGTCCTGAACGCTGTCTTTGGAACATCGGCCTCCTTCATTCTGATCTGGTGGTATCCAAATTTTAGATCTAGCTTAGAGAACAGCACTGCACCATGGAGCTCATCCAACAGCTCATCAATCACTGAAATTGGGAATTTGTCTGGTACAGTGCCTTTATTCAGAGCCCTGTAATCCACACAAAATCTCCAACTCCCGTCCTTCTTCTTGAGTAGGAGGACTGGACTAGAAAAAGGGCTGTTGCTGGGTCTGATAATCTCTGCCTCCAGTATTTCCCGGATCAGCTTTTCAATCTCATCTTTCTGAATCTGTGGGTAGCGGTAAGGACGGACGCTGATCGGAGTCTCACATTCTTTCAGAGTAATGGCATGCTCCAACTCTCTCTGAGGAGGTAAACCCTGGGGCGGGTGAAAGGCCTCGCTGAATTGGTGTATGAGCGGCTGTACTGCAGAGGGAACATTGCCTTCCTCCTCCAATCTGACCCCTTTCAGGCGGTGCAACTCTACTAAATAGCCTCCCCCCTCTTCTTGAATGGTTCTGATGAGGGATTTGAGAGAAACCCCTGCCTTGGTCAGCCCGAAATCACCCTGAATCGTCCTCTTCCTGCCCCCAACCACCAACTCCATCCTCAGTGTTCCCCAATTGATTTTGGTCTCTCCCAATGTCTGCAGCCATTTCATCCCAAGGATGACATCCGTACTCCCCAATTCCAAGGGAAGGAAGTCTTCCTTGACAGGGATCCCTTGAATCTTCAATACTACTCCTCGACAGATTCCTCGACCCATCTCCACCTTCCCAGTCCCCATCATTATCCCGTAACCTCCGGTATCCACTAGTTCCATCCCCAACACATCTACAATCTGGGTGGAAATGAAATTGTGGGTCGCTCCACTGTCTATCAACACCACAACCTCGCAATCAGAGATCTCTCCTTTCACCTTCATAGTGTGACTCGAAGTGAGTCACACTACTGAGTTCAGAGAGACTTCTGCTACATCTAGATGCAACTTCTTCTCCTCCTCCTTTTCAGTCCTGTTCCCACCTCCCTCCTCGTCTTCCTCGTCTTCACAGACTAGGAGAACTTGAAGAGTTCGATCCTTGCATCTATGACCCGGCATGTACTTCTCATCACAACGGAAGCACACCCCCTTTGCTCTTTTCTTGCATCTCCTTCTCTGCCAGCCTCTTGAACTGTCCCCCATTTCCTCCTCCACCAGATCTCTCCTTGGGCATCTCCCTCTGGTTCCCTGGGGCTACCCCTTTTGAGGGTAATACAGCAGTAGTCATCTTGTATGATCCCCCTGAGTAGTTGCCTCGAGCTCCTCTTTCTGATCTCTTCTGATCTTCCACCAATTGTGCAAGCTCCATGGCCTTGCCTAAGTTCCTTGGCTCTAGCACTCTGACAGCTGTTCTTATCTCCGGTTTGAGCCCCTTCATGAAATTCCCCTCCAGGGCCGATCTTGAGATGTGATCCAGACGGCTAGCCAAGTACTCGAATCTGTCCCGGTAGTCGGCCACGGTCCCTTCCTGAGTCAGAGCAAAGAACTGCTCATAGAAGTCTCCTCCCCCATCGGCTTGGAAACGCTCTAATAAACAATCATTGAACTCTCTCCAGTTCCTGATAGGCTCTCTCCTGTCTCGCCACTGATACCATGCCAGCGCCTTCCCTTCCAGACACAATCCTGCTGTGTCAGCTTCTCATCATCTGTCAACCCGTTGACAGCGAAGTATCGCTCCACCTTATAGATCCAACCATGGTCATCTTCGCCCTCAAAGATGGGCATCTTCAACTTCCTCACCTTCGGATCCCTTCTGTTATCCCGGTACTCTCCATAACCTCCCATTCCTCGAAGATGAGGTGCTCCCCAAGTGTTCCGGTCCTCCCTCCGGCGTTGGTATCCGAATCCGTCGTCATATTCCCCTCTTCCCCTTTCAAAATCAGCACCTCGACGCTGAAATTCAGCACCTCGATGCTGAAATTCTTCTCTTCTTTCATCAAAATCTGCACTTCCCTCATATTCCCCTCCTGCCATCAAAATCAGCACCTCGACGCTGAAAATCAGCACCTCGACCATCAATTCTCATGCTCATATCCTCTTTAGAAAGTGGCTCTAGAGGTGGCATGTTGTCGTCTCCCTCAAGGACCTCTACATCCGGATTCCTCGTCCCCCTACGCGGGTTCGGCTACGCCGTGGTCTCCGGTAGTCTCTCTTGCTTCCGACGTCGTCGGATTAGTCTACATCTCCAATAATTTCTTCATCATTTCTTCCATTGCCGTGAATTTTCCCTTCAACCTTTCGTTGTTGGTGGTGATTTGATTTTGAAATTCAAAAAATCTTTCTTCCAAATCGGTTTTCCATTGACCAATTTCGCCTTCCAAGACGTCCACCTTCTTTCCGGCCATCGCTCTTCTAACGGATCCCAAAAAATCTTCTTCCGGAAAAGATAAACTTGCTGAAATTTCAGAATTTCAGCCGCCGGTAGTCCCAAATCGACGCTCTGATACCAATTTGATAGGAATTACTTGGTTTGCAAGTAACCCTAATCCAAAACAGTAAAAATACAGCGCAGTTTGCTGTCCCCAGCAGAAAAACAGCAGGAATATAGCAAGAAATAGGGAAATTGAAGAGAAAAACACAAGGAAAGACTTGTATTTCACTAGCAATCAAGACAAAACAAAGAAAGATACAATGTTCTTCGATTCGAGAGGAAGAACAACTCTCCACAAGTCTCTAGCAAACCCTAGAGCCCAAGCACACCAAGAGATCTCAAACTTCTCATTCAAATTCAAGATGATCCTAATTCCCCCCAAATCTCCTAATTATACAAATTTCTCATAAAGGACAATAATGGACTTCCTAAAACAGCTCCTCATTTAAAAATCTCCCTCCCAAATTCAATTTGAGCCAACGTGGGGTCCACAGGGAAGTTCCGCCCCTTTCTGTTTTTCCGCCTGGCATAGTATCGGACCGGTCCAGTGGGGACCGGTCCACTCGTAACAAAATCTTCTGCAAGTACTTCTGGAAAGCAATTGCTACTTCTTTGATCGACTCCTCTGCTTCTGCTGACTGCACATTGCCCCGCCTTGGAGAGATCCCTCATGTTGCTTCTTCAAATGCGGGCCTTACTGGAGCACAATCTGGACAGCATTCCAACGCAAGTTCTTCTTATGTTTCCTTTGCTAACCCAAAGAAATCTTTTTGCACTATTCTTGAGAGCTCTAGAACTTTTGTTGGTTCTGAGAAGGTAAATCTTCCATCCTTTCCATATGGGATAGCGAATGCAAACATTTTTTATAATGCCTCCTCAAATGACTTTAAACTGCAGTCCACTTTTATAAATGAGGAAGCTAAGTGCAAGTTGAATGGTCCTTCAAATATGAAGTCCTCTAGCTCAAACAGATCCTTGAATGTTGGGCTTTGTCAGACTAGTAACTCTAGGACTACTACTTTATGTTCAAAAACATTAGATAAATTTGAAAATAATTTTTCTGATAACCATAATGAATGCCAGGAGACTGCAGTTGAAATTGTCGGATCTGCTGATATTAATGAATCCCATACTCACAAAAATAATCAAACTCAGGTGGATGCTATATTGCTATGCTTCATTCAAAAGGGTCTCTTAATGTTTCTAACTCAAAATCCTTTTCATCCACAGAAAGTCCAGCTACACTTGAGCCTACAGCTACAAAAGACTCGAGCTTATAAAAATCATGTAGTGTTACTTATGGGGAGAAAAATAAAGACCAGTTCAAGTTTTTATCTTCTTCCTTTGACGATAATTTATCTCCATTAGTTTAGGGTCCAACCATTGTAAGAGAAGGGCCTCATGTTGTTGAAAATGATCCTCATGTTTCAACCAAATCATTAGAGGTTTCCAACTCTTTATTAAATGGTAAGATATTTGTCGGCAAAAGTGCTAGACAAATTTCATCATCACCACTTATGCATGTTCAGCCAGGGGCTTGTAACTATGGATCTCTTAAATACAACTATAAGGTACTATTGTTCTTGCTATGAGTTTTTAAAACATCCTGCTTTCACATACATAGTATTTTGATTGTTTATATCTTCCTATGTCACATTAGATGCTTTTTGCGTACGACCTCTTCATAAGCTTTACAACTCTGATAAGGTGTGGTTGAACCCCTGTGGTCTGATTAACTGTGGTAATAGGTAATGTAATATCTTTTCACATTTAAATT
Source organism: Dendrobium huoshanense (assembly GCA_016618105.1). Taxonomy (NCBI): domain Eukaryota; kingdom Viridiplantae; phylum Streptophyta; class Magnoliopsida; order Asparagales; family Orchidaceae; genus Dendrobium; species Dendrobium huoshanense. Next base: position 19,398,708 of record CM028343.1, read on the forward strand.
GACTTTGAAATATCAGAGCCTGCCATGCAATTTGGCTTGCTTCATACTTGACTATTTAATTTTGTACAAAATTAATGCTCTTTTCAATGATTACAACATGTGTTTGTTATTCTATCTGTAATCTTAGATCAACTGCCTCTGAGTTCAATGCTTCATGATTTTCGTTAAAATGACGAATCATCATCATCGTCATTAGGTATATTCTAAACTTTTCAATTTAACTTTATGATTCCTCATATTCCGTTCCTTCTTGCTAACTATTATTGCTTTAGGTGTTAAATATATTCTTTACAAATTATTTTGAACAATTCCTATTTATTTTATCTTTGATCTACCATTTTTCCTTCTTAATCTCTAAACAATAATTATCTACCAGTTTAATGGGTGCAATTTTTATGCTTTGTTGTGCGAGTTTAAACGACCTAAGTTTATTTTTTTTCAAAAGATTCCCTTTTAACAATACTTCTAATTTAATTATTTTTTTAGTTAAATTTTCCTAATTTCATTGCATATTCATATGATGGTTCAATTTTTGCCACTGTGTTATCAATAGCTATTTTATTTGTCCAATACTCGAATCAAACTATATACTCGCTACAATTTAATTTTTTGAAATTTACTTATAAGTTTTTTTGATATCCTCTTATCATATAATACTTCCATGATACTATATTTTAGCCACAAAACCTTAACTTTAGAATTTATAGTCTCCTCATGCCTTTAGTCTTATGTATAATATTCATCATACTTAAACCTATCAAACTTATGTAACACTTTATCTTTTAATAATGTTGGCTGATAATTGCAAATGTCTTCTCCAGTAAAATTTTATATCATATGCTCAATATATCTACTAATTATGCACTCTATCTTTTCTATACATTTTCATAATTACTCTAAATTTTCTTTTATCTTAACAGACGTCTCACAAATTAGGATTTTATCTTTTGTGGTAAGCATATACTTGGGCAACTGAATTTGTACATTCTTAATAAGCATTTTCATAACTATAATACAAAAAGATATTGACTCAATGTTGATCATTGATGTCTTTTTTTAGTTGGAAGCTTTGTCCCCAACTACTTCTGATACTATTATAATTGCAATTGCTTCATTGTACTTATCTTTAATTAATTTCCCATACTTTTGACATATATCCTTTTTTTTAAGTTCGCACCAAATTATTTATTTAGTTCTTGGTCATAAGCTTTTTCAATATCATGAAAAAGTCATATGAAGATCCATTCTCTTTTATCATCTCAATTTAAAAAATTGCTTCTGATGGGGACATCAGTTGGAAAGTCTACCGTCGACGTGGCCGTAGATCTACGGCCACGATGTACCCGATGTATTTTTGATTTCAGCATGATCGTTTTAGTTGATGTAATTTTTATTTCTGCACTTTTCTCTTTTTACCCTTGCTTGAGGGATTGAGTCTTGTAGCCCCTCGAGGGTATTTTAGTCTTTTATTTTTATGACATTGTAATGGGCTATTTATAGCCTCCTTCTTGTATTTTCATGGTTAATGAATGATTATTGAGATTTCTTCCTACACTTGTGATTTTGAGAGCCTTGAGAGTTCTTGGAGAATTTTGGAGAGATCCCTTGGAGAGGGAGATTGGCGCATCACCCACCAACCTTGGAGACGGCCGGGTTCGTGGTTTATTTTTGTCTTCTCTTCTTCCCTTTTTCTTTTTTTGCCGAAACCCCCTTCACCCCACTTCGCCGTGCCGCCGGTTTCTCCATCCACCCGAGCCATTTCATCCCCACACAATACCCACGGCCAACCCCTTATCCGAGCCCCAAGGCCGCCGGGACCAATTCCTAGCCGCCGACCGGCCCCGCCCATCTCCGGCCCCCACTGCCTTTTCTCTCCTTGAGTTTATTAATTGACTGAAAATTATTTTTTGGATAATTTTGAATTTCAAATTTCTTTTGAAATTGAATTTAAAATCTTTCCTAAAATAATTCATCTATTTTAGGAAATTATTTGTTTTGGGCTTAATTTGAAATTCAAATACAAGTGAATTCCAAATGAGCCTTTCTTAAATCAAATCCTAATTAAGACACCTTAATTACCTGCACCAAAATCTTCCTCTGCCATGCATACCGCCGGCTCCATCAAGGCTTCCGTTGGAATTCTTTCCAAAAGCCAAATGCCTCCTTTGGAAATAAAATAAAACCTCTTTACTCCCTCTTTTCCGAATTTCAACGCCCAGGAACCTCTTTTGGAGAGAATTTCCCTAGCTCCTCTACATTGCCGGCCCAACTTTTTTTTTTCATACCCGATTCCCTTCCCTTCACATATCTCCTCCCCCATTTCTCCATCCCTCCTATGCACGTGTATTTGCTACTGTAACCCTTGGCTCCAATTCTCAATCCCTATTACATGGACCTGAGACTTCCTTCTCAGGTTTTTTAGAAGGAAAACCTGAAATAATTTTCAGGTTATTGGGAAGTGGCTTGAAGCTTCCCTCCTATCCCCTTGCTAGAGGAAACTTCTCAATTTTTCCATCATTTGGGACGGTACCAAGGAGATTATATTTTCAACATTGTTGGAATCAAAGAGAAGGCCATCTACCATTTGCTACTCATTGTGATCAAGGCAAGGGAAGAAGAAATAACGAAAAGGTATAGTGATCCACGTCGTTTCTCCGAGAAGGTGATCCTCTTCACTGAATCATTACTCTCAAATTCTACTTTCATCATGAGAAATTGTATAAGCAAGAGATTGTGTCGACTCATCGCCATCCACTAGTATTCGTAGGAATTGTTACCTCGTAGCTTTGGATCTTCTTGTTAAACAAAGGTTAAGTTGGAAACTACTCTGTATACAATGCTTTATTTTCCTACGTGTTTTGAATTCGTTTAGCACCTTGTGTAGTTTTACCTAAACGGAAGTGACCATTTGTTAGTTTTACTTTATCGTTTTAATCACGTATAACGAAATCTGAAATTGCTCTTAACATATTTTGTGCAAGTTTCCGAATTATGCATGTAGTCCTGCATCATCTGGTATCAGAGCATGGTTAGGCTAGGATTTTCTTTCTAGAATACTTCCTAGGGTGTTACCTAACTTTTGTTCAAGTTTCTGCATGCATAACATTGTTAGATTCATGATAAAACCCATTTTATGCTTGCTGTCCAGAATTTCCTGCAACATATAGCGTGCTGTAGGTTCACCGTTTAGGTGCCTAAGGGTTGTCAATCACTTCCCCACTTCAGCATTCGCATATAGAACCTTAACCCTTCGTTGTAGTTTGCTGTCCGTGAGTTTCCAGCACCATTTAGAGTCCCGATAGAGTGTTTTCCCTGCTGTAGGTTTGCTGTCCACTTCCTAGAAAACCTTCTAAGTATCCCATTGTGTTTAGGAATGGACCCGGAACAACTTAGCAGGACTTTAGACCTGTTGGTAGGTCAAATGGGCGCGATTAGTCAGCAACTTAAAGAGAACCAGTCAGACTTAGCGGAACTTCGGCGACAGACAACTGATAGGTTCGATAACCTAGAACGAGGGAGGAACCAAGCACCCCTCTACACACCCTCTCGGCCACCTTTCATGTATGGGGATGATACTTTTCAAGATGATGGGCCCCCACGTGCCCCTTATCGAAATCCTCATTACATACACGACACCAACCATGACCCCTACATACACTTGATGAAGAATATCAGGGTAGAAGCACCCACTTTCGATGGCACCTTAGATCCGCAGCTCTTCCTTGATTGGATCAAAGGTATGGATAGCTTCTTCAAGTGGTATAACATTTCGGAAGCTAGAAAGGTTAGGTTCGCGGAGATGAAGCTTGTTGGTAGGGCTAGCCAATTCTGGTCGAACTTAGAAAGTCTTAGGGAGTCCCGCAACGAGTACCCCATTACTGATTGGGCGTCCATGAAATGTGAGCTTAAACAGAAGTATCTACCTCCGTCTTACTTCCCTAGACTCCTTGACAGATGGAACCGACTTACCCAAGGAAGTAAACCCGTTAAGGATTACATAGCATCCTTCGATGATTACCTGATTCGTTGCAAAGGGGAGACCTCAACCACCCCCGCGCAAATTTTGTCGATGTTTCGTACCGGACTGCGAGAAGACTTACGCAATGAACTTTTTGCCCGGAATGTCACTACACTGGAGAACTCCTACAGCCTAGTGCTTGATCTAGAGGAGTCCCGTTCTCAGCATCCGAGTCGATCTCATGACTCTAGACCTTCGTATAGATCAGCCGGTAGTTCCACCTCGCACCCTCCTGTTTCACGACCTACTTCGGGGAGCATGACCCGACCACCCACGGGTCCACCTGCACTTAGATCTGATTCTAGAAGTAAGCCTCCTACCACGGATGCCCCTCGGTCCAGTCCCGGGACCAAGTGTTTTCGATGCCAGGGGTATGGGCATATCGCTTCTCAGTGCTCCAGTCCTTACAAGGTTTCGATCGTTGAGGAAGTAACTGAGGACGATCTCGAGCCCGAAGTTGATCAGATCCATCAAGTCGAGGAAGAAGGCGAATACTTCGAGGAGGAGGACGACACCACGGTCCTCAATTGCCTTCAAAAGCCGGATACCTCTCCCATCTGCGTGGTGAGATGTGCACTATCACACCCGACACCCACTGATGACTGGCGTAGGACCACGATTTTACATACCTACACCAAAATCAAAGACAAGAACTGTAAAGTCATAGTGGATAGTGGTAGCTGCATTAATGCTGTTTCCTCCAGCATGGTATCCCAGTTAGGTCTGTCTGCCGTTCCTCACCCCAACCCGTATAAGGTATCGTGGGTCAACTCCAATGCCTTGGAAGTGAAGGAACGAAGCCACGTACCCATCTCCTTTGCCACTTATAAGGAGAATGTCTGGTGCGATGTGTTAGCTATGAATGTTGGACAAATTTTGCTAGGTCGCCCCTGGATCTACGATAACGATGTCCACATTTATGGGCGTTCAAACACCTGCGTGTTTGAACATGCTGGCAAAAAGATTAAGCTTTTGCCATCACAGCCCCGGGTTACGGATGCCACGAAATCCAACCCAGCCAAATCTAAAAAGGGCGTGAACCTTGTCACCGCCAAGGTTCTGATTACTGAGTTTGCCCAAGGCGCCCCTCTGTTTGCCTTAGTTGGCCGTGAGATTTCCACCGAATCTGACGAGCCCATTCCTGAGGAGGTACAGCCTATTTTAGGACAGTATGCTGATGTCTTTCCCGATGATCTCCCAGATCAGTTACCACCACTTAGAGACATCCAGCATGCTATAGACTTCGTCCCTGGAGCCTCCCTTCCAAACCTGCTACACTATCGCATGAACCCCACGGAATATGCTGAGCTTAAAAAGCAGGTTGACGAATTACTGCAGCGAGGTTTCATTAAGGAGAGTCTTAGTCCCTGCGCGGTGTCGGCCCTTCTTACACCGAAGAAGGACGGAACTTGGAGAATGTGTGTTGATAGTCGTGCTATCAACAAGATCACCGTCAAATATCGATTCCCTATTCCGAGGCTCGATGACATGCTTGATATGATGACGGGTGCGACTTTATTCTCCAAAATTGATCTTAAGAGTGGATACCACCAAATCCGGATCCGACCCGGTGATGAGTGGAAAACCGCGTTCAAAACGAAAGATGGTATTTATGAGTGGTTAGTCATGCCCTTTGGACTGAGTAATGCCCCTAGCACTTTTATGAGGGTGATGACTCAGGTGTTGCGCCCCTTTATGGGTAAGTTTGTTGTCGTCTATTTTGATGACATTCTTATCTATAGCCATTCCGTTGATCAGCACCTTGACCACCTTAGGCAAGTTTGTGATGTCTTGAGGAAAGAACAGCTTTATGCCAATCCTAAGAAATGTACTTTCCTTGTAGACCAAGTCATCTTTCTAGGCTTTATTGTATCTGCACAAGGTGTTTCTACCGACCCCGAGAAGGTTAGAGCCATAGTTGACTGGCCTGTTCCTCAGAACATCCGGGAAGTTCGCAGCTTCCACGGGTTGGCTACCTTCTACAGGAGATTCATTCGAAATTTCAGCACCATAGTATCTCCTATCACTGATTGTCTTAAGAAGGGTGATTTTCATTGGACCCCGGCTGCCACCAGAGCATTCGATGAGATTAAGAAACGAATGGTGGAAGCCCCAGTGATGAGACTCCCCGACTTCTCTAAAGTCTTCGAAGTGACCTGCGATGCTTCGGGGGTCGGAATTGGAGGAGTCCTCTCCCAGGAGGGTCATCCGGTAGCCTATTTCAGCGAGAAGCTGAATGATATTAGGCAACGTTACTCCACTTACGATAAGGAATTCTACGCCGTGATCCAATCCCTTCGCTACTGGCGGCACTACTTGCTCCCGTAAGAGTTCGTCATCTTTTCGGATCACGAGGCTTTGAGATACATCAATTCTCAAAAGAAACTTAATGCCCGACATGGCCGATGGGTAGAATTTCTTCAGGAGTACTCTTACACTCTTAGGCATAAGGCGGGGGTCGAGAATAAGGCTGCTGATGCTCTCAGCCGTCGGATGATGACTACTCTTGAGTTGAGAGCGGAAGTCGTGGGTTTTGATCAGATGAAGATGGATTATCTTGAGTGCCCAGACTTCAAAGAAATTTACTCTTCCCTGTCCACGGGTACCACCCGCCTCGTGGACGATTTCCTTTTGGATGATGGGTACCTTTTCAAAGCCCAAAAGCTTTGTATACCTCGCACTTCCCTTAGGGAATTTCTTGTATGGGAACTTCACGCTGGGGGCCTCGCTGGACATTTTGGGAGAGATAAGACGATTGAGGCCGTTGAATACCGTTTCTTTTGGCCAAGCCTTAAGAGGGATGTTGGTAGAATGGTTGCTAGGTGTCACACATGTCAATTAGCCAAGCAACGTAAGCAGAACACTGGGCTTTACACTCCGTTACCTGTGCCTAGTTGTCCTTGGCAGGACGTCAATATGGATTTTATTTTAGGCCTGCCAAAGACACTGCGAAGGAATGATGCCATATGCGTAGTCGTAGATCGATTTTCCAAAATGGCTCATTTCCTCCCCTGTTCCAAAACATCTGATGCCTCTCACATTGCCAAGCTTTATTTTAATGAGGTTGTCCGCTTGCATGGTTTACCCAAAACCATTGTATCGGATCGAGATGTTAAGTTCACAAGTTACTTCTGGAAAACCCTGTGGATGAAGATGGGTACTAAGCTACAATTTTCCACTGCCTTTCACCCACAGACGGATGGTCAGACAGAAGTAGTTAACAGAAGTTTGGGAAACCTACTGCGTTCTTTGGTTGGGGATCATATTAAAGACTGGGACACTATCCTACCCACTGCTGAGTTCGCGTACAATAATTCTGTCAACCGAACCACGGGTCTAAGTCCTTCTGAGATTGTATACGGGTTTAAGCCTAGACAACCTTTAGATTTGGTTCCTATGAGTTCTAGGTATAGAATTTCTGAGTCTGCATCTGCATTTGCATCACATCTGCATGAACTGCATAAGGAAATTGCACAAAATATTGAAAAGAGCAACAAAGATTACAAGTTATATGCTGATTTAAAACGACGACTTAAAACTTTTAAAGTAGGTGACTTCGTGATGGTGCGGATCCGTCCGGAACGGTTCCCACAAGGAACCGTTAAGAAACTACACGCCAAGAGTGCTGGGCCCTTCAAAATATTAAGGAAAATTAATGACAATGCATATGTGGTAGACCTCCCCGAGGATTTCAACATCAACCCGACCTTTAACATTGAGGATCTAGTAGCTTATGAAGGCCCTGATTTCAATCCACCCAACCCATTTTTGCAACAGCCTGATATAACCCCACCATTGGAAAACCCAAACTTGCCCCCCCTTCCTACCATTCCCAAACTACCCATGGCTGATAAAGTGGACACAGTTTTGAGTGATGACATTATCTCTACAAAAGAAGGAGGAATGAGAAGGTATTTGATCAGGTGGAGAGGAAAACCTGAATCGGAGGACACGTGGATAGACCGCGAGGAGCTGCAGCGGATAGACCCGGATGCTTTGGAGCTTTACGAGAGAGACGCTTACTCGACGGAGTCGAGTTTTCTCCCACCCCGGGAGAATGATGGGGACATCAGTTGGAAAGTCTACCGTCGACGTGGCCGTAGATCTACGGCCACGATGTACCCGATGTATTTTTGATTTCAGCATGATCGTTTTAGTTGATGTAATTTTTATTTCTGCACTTTTCTCTTTTTACCCTTGCTTGAGGGATTGAGTCTTGTAGCCCCTCGAGGGTATTTTAGTCTTTTATTTTTATGACATTGTAATGGGCTATTTATAGCCTCCTTCTTGTATTTTCATGGTTAATGAATGATTATTGAGATTTCTTCCTACACTTGTGATTTTGAGAGCCTTGAGAGTTCTTGGAGAATTTTGGAGAGATCCCTTGGAGAGGGAGATTGACGCATCACCCACCAACCTTGGAGACGGCCGGGTTCGTGGTTTATTTTTGTCTTCTCTTTTTCCCTTTTTCTTTTTTTGCCGAAACCCCCTTCACCCCACTTCGCCGTGCTGCCGGTTTCTCCATCCACCCGAGCCATTTCATCCCCACACAATACCCACGGCCAACCCCTTATCCGAGCCCCAAGGCCGCCGGCACCAATTCCTAGCCGCCGACCGGCCCCGCCCATCTCCGGCCCCCACTGCCTTTTCTCTCCTTGAGTTTATTAATTGACTGAAAATTATTTTTTGGATAATTTTGAATTTCAAATTTCTTTTGAAATTGAATTCAAAATCTTTCCTAAAATAATTCATCTATTTTAGGAAAGTATTTGTTTTGGGCTTAATTTGAAATTCAAATACAAGTGAATTCCAAATGAGCCTTTCTTAAATCAAATCCTAATTAAGACACCTTAATTACCTGCACCAAAATCTTCCTCTGCCATGCATACCGCCGGCTCCATCAAGGCTTCCGTTGGAATTCTTTCCAAAAGCCAAATGCCTCCTTTGGAAATAAAATAAAACCTCTTTACTCCCTCTTTGTCGAATTTCAACGCCCAGGAACCTCTTTTGGAGAGAATTTCCCTAGCTCCTCTACATTGCCGGCCCAACTTTTTTTTTTCATACCCGATTCCCTTCCCTTCACATATCTCCTCCCCCATTTCTCCATCCCTCCTATGCACGTGTATTTGCTACTGTAACCCTTGGCTCCAATTCTCAATCCCTATTACATGGACCTGAGACTTCCTTCTCAGGTTTTTTAGAAGGAAAACCTGAAATAATTTTCAGGTTATTGGGAAGTGGCTTGAAGCTTCCCTCCTATCCCCTTGCTAGAGGAAACTTCTCAATTTTTCCATCATTTGGGACGGTACCAAGGAGATTATATTTTCAACATTGTTGGAATCAAAGAGAAGGCCATCTACCATTTGCTACTCATTGTGATCAAGGCAAGGGAAGAAGAAATAACGAAAAGGTATAGTGATCCACGTCGTTTCTCCGAGAAGGTGATCCTCTTCACTGAATCATTACTCTCAAATTCTACTTTCATCATGAGAAATTGTATAAGCAAGAGATTGTGTCGACTCATCGCCATCCACTAGTATTCGTAGGAATTGTTACCTCGTAGCTTTGGATCTTCTTGTTAAACAAAGGTTAAGTTGGAAACTACTCTGTATACAACGCTTTATTTTCCTACGTGTTTTGAATTCGTTTAGCACCTTGTGTAGTTTTATCTAAACGGAAGTGACCATTTGTTAGTTTTACTTTATCGTTTTAATCACGTATAACGAAATCTGAAATTGCTCTTAACATATTTTGTGCAAGTTTCCGAATTATGCATGTAGTCCTGCATCAGCTTCAATATTCAATCATCTTGGCATGAAACCAAATTGATTCGTTGATTGATGTAGTTTGTTTTAAGTCTTTATTTTGTCATTATCTCTTATAACTTTATTTTTTCTCATATATTTGATTCCTTTGTACTCTCTTTAAAATGAATAATTTACTAAAATATTGCTAGATTCTTTTTCTTAATATAAGATTTTAAGGCTTATTTGATGATGATGATATGCTAAGCTTGAGCATGGGTGTTATTATACTCTTTGTTTATTATCTCCATTTGTTTACCAGCTTATATCCCCCCATGTTTCCTTATTGAGCTTCTTGCTTTGATAATATATGCTGTCCTTCGTAAGGTGTCTTTGTAGACCTCTTCAAATTAGTTGTTATATGTGCAAGCACTTATGTGATTCTGATACTTTTTTTTTTTTCATAAGAAGTTCACAATGTATTATTTACCAAGAATTATTTTTTCATACTTAGAAACTTTATGATGCAGGACAACTTGTTTTTGAGTTTCTGATTAAATCAACAGCATGAATGCACGAAAGTATGCTCATAAAATTAAATTCATGATGTACCAATATTTTGTTTGGACAAAAAATTCATCTATTTTGATGAAAATGAGAAAAAAATATGCAAAATTCATCCAAAATGATTATATGGCGGTTTACCAAATATAATTTTTTTGAGAAATTTGAGATCAATTGAACCACTATACAATTAAGATTCGCATTGCCATACAAATTCATATTATAATTGTGGGTTCCAAAAATTTGTGCCCCGGCCTCTCTATGACCCTTTTTTTTTGTTGGCGAGGAGAGTTTTAATGAGTTTATGTTTCAGGGTAAATTTTCAGAAGTCATATTAGGTTTTTAGATAAGATACTATCGGAGATTTCGCCCTAAATTTGCGAGGACTTTATGATATGAGTTCTGGTTTCTTATAGGCGCAAGCCCCTATAGTTAATTACCCCTCCCGATAATGAGAGAACTTTTGATTAAACCTAGTTGTTGGATAAACACTAAGTACCCAACATATGCCAACGACATAATTAGATATTGAAAATTGAAATTTTATCACCGTGTACTTAAAGCAGATGGTGAGGGAATGATGATGAACCTCATCAAGATCTCATGTTTCCATCGTTCTGAGTCATCATGATCCTTAGTCTACTTAGTCAGAAGAAGTAGTCGACCCAACCTGATCGAAGAACCCTTTTCGGTAGTCATGAGTTGCTTCATACAAAGGTACCTTGTAGACTTGAGGTGAATGTTTGCCTAAGGGGGCATATTTGAGTCCACCTTAGTTAACAAAGGGCTTTATGCCTTATCAATTATACCATATTGATTAATTACTAAAAAAAATTTGAGCCATTGGGGAACATACGGAATTTGGTCGTGACCATAATTTAGTGGTATCATTTGGCGATAAAATCACCCGGTCAGAGGGGCCCAGTCATAACAGTTTACTTGTGATGTCATTTGGTGGTGAAACCACCGGCTAGATTACACGTTTCACATTCTTATTGACAAGAGATGGCTTGATGATGAATCCGAGTGATATTTTCGACTAGACATTCGTTGTTGTTGTTGTATAAACATACCAAGGAATATTGATCTTTGCAAAGAGCCATTGGATTTGTTTTGGATACCGAAAACATGCTAGGTCAACTGAGTATTTACCATTTGAAATGTCATCAACATATCCACAAATTCATCATTGAAAGGAAACCTCTAATCCAATCTCAGAGTATTGTTCAAATAAACACACCTTATTAGTTTTATATGAGTTGTGTGGTCTCTCATCTCTCCTAGGAAATCCTAGAATGAAATTGTTTTGTATAATGTTTTTTATTCTATTTTTTTAGGCCCTTGGTGTTGATTAAGCATCAGAACTTGTAGGGCATAGAAGTTGCTGGTGAAGTTTATAACTGTGTTATGAGTATCTTTTTAGAGAAGCAACGAGGAAGTAGAAAACATGAGAAGCAAGAGTAGAAATGAAGAAACAAAAGGGCATAAATGTTTTGTACATCTTACTTTTAAAAATCCTAGAAGAATGGATACAATTTTTTGTGGAAAAAAAGATGCATTAATGACAATCAAATCATTATGATTATGCTAATTAGCATATTTTTCTAGGCAAATAGTGGTTAACATCAAGTTGTTATTTAAGGAATGTAAAGAAATATTACAAAAGAAAGAGTCACTCGAGCATTTAAGTCAACAGAGGAGTTAATATCTAAGTTCCTCTCGATAATGATTATTTTTCCTCAGAAACTCAGTTAATCTCAGGAACTCTTAGTTTTTCTCTCATTTATAACATATACTACATATCATTGTCAAAGACAAATTCAGTTGCGCAAAAAACTTGTATTAGAGAAACATAATTGCATTCATCAGAGTAAAAAGTACGTCATATTACATCATTTCTTTTCAAGACAAAAAAATAAAAAATAAAAATAAAAACCAAAAAGAAAGCAATCCAAAATAACTTAGCTTGCCGAGAAGACCTACAATGAGAACATCTATCCTTTGGGAAATAATATTTTGGTTAATATTTGAACTAGGTCCATTTGTCATATTCTCCAATTTGTTTAGGAGATTTTTTCGTTAGTGAACCGCTTCGGACTCTTATATTCTCAGTCTTCGATTAGAAGAACCTTTGGCCATTGGTGCAAGATTATGCATGACAAGCATTATTCTGGTTTCCTCCAATCTATTGAGAGATCGTCAGGAAGTCCAGAATCGAGGAGAGCATCAATTGAAAAGTATTCTAGTGATGCAACAACAAAAATGCCCATTTTTAAATACTCGATCTTCAAGCCTAGACTGTTGCAATTGGTCAAAGATATCCAATTTTCTGTTTATCATAGTAATCTCGCTAGTTTACCCAATGATATTAATGATTGTGGAAGCAAGAGCTGGTACCATCTCAGGAAAGCAGGCCAACCATTACTGTTCCTCTTAGGAAGGTCTCAACTATAACATCATTATGGAGGCATTATAAGTTGTACATGAATACTACATGTGTTGCAATCATAACTCCTAGAATTAATGAAGAGATTAACAATGATCCAATTGGGCACAACGTCTACACAACATTAGGAATCGATTAAAAAGTGTTAGTTCATTTCTTGAGATAAGGCATATAAAATAGTGCTGCTATAATCTCTTGAGGTCCAAACTATAAATATGAGCTATCTATTATAATATAGCTACAACATAGAGTTACATTTCAAAATATTTCCACGTCATAGTTACTACTGTACCTAGAGTTAAGAGGGATCCGAGGTATATTTGTGCTATTTTACTTATATATTATTATTATTTTTATTTTTACTCTTCTACAATGGATACAAGCCTGTCTATACGACCAAATCATTTAAATTTGTATCTTTTATGGTGTATTTTCCCTTTCTATTTAAATCATTGTTTGTTTCCCTCATTAGGTCGTGTAGAGTAAACCAGACTTCTGAGGATTTCACCGAATCTGTAAATGGTGAGCCTGGTCATATAAATTGTAATAGCCCTTTTAGATTCTCAGAAGACTCGGATGGATTCACTTGCTCGCCGAACTCGACCGGAAAAATGGATTCACCTGATCTCAGTCCCTTGGATTCAAATGGATAAGTGGATTGGTAGGGGTGGGCAGGTGCATGGGACTCCAACGAAGTGAGAACCTGCCATTTTGTACTACACTAAACAGTGTAGGAATCTAACAGAACAATCCAGCAATAGAAGTGAGACTAATTGGGTTAGCTCTTGTGAGATAAAGCCTACTGTATTATTGAAAAGGTCCAGTAGGGATAGAATTGCCCAAACATTTTATTAGCTAGGTTTGGGCTTGAAAATAAGATTTATTTTATTAAGGCTTGTATAGCTAGGTCAATGTAGAAGTGCTAGTGGGAGCGCGTTAATTCTGATTGCAAAGTCTGGTCATGCCTCAATTTCTTTTCTTATGCCTTTTGTCTGCCATGTCTTCCTTGAGATAAACAGGCTGTTGAGGCCCAAGTCTTACACATAATTGCCTCAGAAGCTGTGCAAATTATTAGGTGCGGACGCCGGATGTCATCCAGAGACCAATAAAAATACGCCATGTCACTTCAAAAGTATACCGCACTTGGTACCGAGCGCGATACCGATCAGTACCGCGCTCGGTACCAAACGGTACCAGACAGTTCTCTCATCTGGTGTCCGCACAGAATAATCTCTCCAGACGTTGAGAGCTAGGATTAGAAAATGATAAAAAAAACTGAATCTACTCAACAAAATTTAACACACGAGTCAACAATAAGATAAATTATTAGGTGTTTTAAATGCACATGGAGGCAGGTGTGAACATGCATTTCTATGTATTATTGTGTATAAAATATATATCTTATCATACTAAGCTAACGTAATTATCATTCCAGTACTTGTGGCGACCACTGAATATTATAAATATTATCCTTTATCAAATCTATCCCGTTCACTTTTTTCAAATAACCGCCATGAAAGCCATCTTGTGCGTTTACCAGAGGTGCAGCTAGCGGCTTCTATAAGCATCAAGGCTTAGATAAATTCTGGAGCAAGTCATCAAATTTTCGGTAATTTTTAGAAAATTGCTATACGTTGACTAGATTATATAAATTTGTTTGTTATAAAAACTATTGATAGTAATCTTCAACTAAAAAATTTAAATTGAACGTGATAGTAATCAAAAGAATAAAACTGAAAAAAAAAAAATGTATGAAAGATTTTGAGAGTAATATTTATTAAACATATACAAATTATATATATAAATAAAAAAAGGAGAGTTTTTTTGTAATTTTGCATGATTTATGTTTTTATACTGTGAGAATTTAATGGTAAATCATTAATGGGATTTTTACATACATAACACAAAGTTATTGAAAATACATATTTAACACCTAAACTTTTATATTTACTAATATACCATCTAAACCGCCTCTTTTAATCAATTCTAACATTCTGTTTAAACCTTCCGTCAATAATCACTATCAACGACCGTCTTCCTTGTCAATGGCATCCTTTCTCAGTGAATACAAGTATCTCATCGCTTCAATGGAGTGGTAGGATAGAAGTAAAAATGGATTTTATGTTGTATATTATTAAATATAGAAGTTTATGTGTCAAATATGTATTTTTAATAATTTTATGTGTTATGTATGTAAAAACCTTTTAATATATTGTAAAATATATAATAGAGCATGCTTTATAATTCCATGAAAATTACTTTATACACTGAAGAAAAAAAAGTTATCTTATATCAAGAACTAAAAAAATTAGTTAAGAATATTCTCATGGAAACGAAATTCTTTGCTATAATAATGACAGGGAAGACTAGCTAGGAAGCTGCGAGTAATTGTTCGCCATTATGAACAACATTGCACTCAACCATTTCTGTTTCCAGTCTGCAGACGTAACTATCAGGCAAATTGCAGGCGGCAGGCTACCAACTTGCGTTGCCATCATCACCGCACAGCGACTCCAACCAACTAAATCTTTCAATGTCGATGAGCCGTTCACATGTGCGAGTGGCCCCAACCGCGCCAGACAAGCCCCGCCATTAGAGTCCACCCAGCTTTTATCCCTGCTTGGCTTCTAGTCTTCTTCTACGCCTTTCTCTTCTCCAAGTTTAAATTTCAAACCATGCATAGAGTACCACGTCGTTCAACAAAATTCCAGATTTGACCCAAAGCCATTTATCAATCGACAACTCATAAGGACACCTCTCCCCTCTTTCTCTCTATCCCCATCTCTTTCTCTTTCTTCCCATTATTCACAGTAGAAAAGAGGGCACTTCAGATCTGAAACAAATGAAATTAAATTACCAACTTTTGCTTGTTTTGCACACAGTCGTCTAATAAAGGGCGAATTATGTGACTGGACGGTCCGGACACCAATTCAGATGCGCCACGTCATCAGGATACACTGGGTCCCGAGTGTATCTGGGTAACGCGGCACGTTTGGATTGGTGTCCGGATGAATCCGGACACCAGACGTAATAATTTTCCCTAATAAAGCTCTATGATGAAGACAAAGTAAAAAAAAAGTTGTGATTTTTGTGACCTATTGAAACAGTTCAGGCGTAGAAAGAAAGCTTTACATGCTTTGATAACGGATTAGATATATAAAAAACTTTAAGATTTAGAGATTTGAGTATTTTATTGATATAAATTATAGATGTATAAATATATAAGAAAAAACCTGCTAAAATGGCTTCAAACTTAATGAAATTAGTTGAACCTATAACTACATGAATTTTTTATGCATCTTTTTTTTTTCTTTACTTTTAATAACTAAGCGTCGTCATCAGACGGTCTAGAGGCGAATTAGGAAGCGTCACGTCACCTTGGTACACAGTAAAATGTGACATGGCATGTTCTGATTCGTCTTTAAATAGAATCCGATGACCACACGTAATAATTTCACCTAATTTTGATAAGCAATAGTTGCTGTCACTTTCTGCCGTCTTTCTTTGTGCTTACTCCACAATATGGCCGGCAACAAGCGCCAAACCTTTTAGGACTTTCTCTATTTAGGGAGTTCCATCAAACTTTCACGAATAGTTCAATAATTTCATATTAATTTTTGTTATTCCACACTTTGTGCATCTTTGATAACCTGTAGGGATTAATTATTTTGATTAAAACTAAGAGGAATAAGTAATTAGTACGCACAATTTTGTTGAAAACAAATGATGGGACATATTCTGGTGGCTACATGGGCATTTGTTTTTATTAGTTCGTTCGCTGCTTTTTGACTATTTCTTTCCATTTTCCAAACGTTGCTTGAGCTTTTGAGAAGTTCAAGAGGTTCACGCAACTTTGATTTCAGTTCACCAAATAGTGCTAATTGAGATATTGGATTTTTTTTTTTTGTAAAATATGAACTTAGTTTATAATGTCATATTGATTAGAAATTTTATTTGCTTGCTAAGACATATAATAGTATAATTGATAATTATGTTTGAAGCTCAATTTTTGTTTGCTAATCACACTATGAAGGTGAAGATGGCTTATTTGAAACTATTTTGATTCAAAACAAAATTGATATTGTTATGTGATCTATTTTAATTCATTGTTTGGAAGTGTGATATGATTGGGGATTAAAGTTGGATTAGATGCACTAATGGTCAATTATGTTCTTTCAAAATTTTTTTATTGATTTATAGGTAAAAGCAAAATTTTTTTTTGCACTAACATATTTTTGAACTGTTGATGTGAGGCTAAAACCAAGTCTTTTATGTATTTTAACTCTTATAGTATGTAAATTCCATCGCCGAAATACGGTCTTTCAGACCATCTTCGTTCGACTACTATCTTTCTAATCATTTTCGCCCGCCGATTATGGTCTTTTCAACCTCTGTCACCCAATTATGTCCTTCCAACAACTTTCGTCCGAATACAGTCTTTCTGACCACCGTCACCCATAAATTACGGTCCTTATGACCTCCGTTGCCCAATTACGGTATTTCAGACCATCTTCAACCTATTACGGTCTTTCTAACCACCGTCGTCCATCGACGGAGGTCAAAACCATCGACTAAGATCTTTCTGACATCCGTCGCCCACCGACTACGGTCCTTCTGACCTTCATCGCTAGACTACAACCTTTCAGACCTCGGTCACCCAAGGAAGGGCCTCATTTGTAATCGACTGCAAAAACTACTTGATTCATTTAAACTGGGTCAAATCCCATGGTTTCTCCTTTTTGAGAGTTTCCACGTAAAAACTCCTATGTATCAAGAAGGCTATACGCTACTTGATTAAATTCGATACAATTAACAGCTCTCTAAGAGAATTATCTGGCGGAATTTGTGCTAAAATCTTTGACCAAATAAAGATTATTTTTCCTGCCTGTTATAAAATATGTATGGCCAACATGGGAGCACACAAAGGAGGCCGTTAATTGAGCATAATGATCTAACAATCTTACATATTCCTGGAAGAATACTCAGCTCACATAATCTTACTGGCATTTGAGCATTGATATATCATAAAAAAATTATCTTGATTGGGTACGAATCTCAAGGAAAAAGCCAAGTTAAAAACTTCAAAAATTAAATACAGGATCACATGAACTTCGATTTCAGCAAACTTACAGTTGAATTGAACGTCTCAGAAAAACGATCCCAACGACACCAAATTCGACTCAATCTAAGCTCAAATTAGTCCAAATCAAAGACTCGAAGCGCATTCGGAAGGTTCAATTCATAATTTGGATTACCAAATAGTTTTCAAAAATGGCATGCTTAAAGTCGAATCGAGCAGCTCGACGAGAAAAATCTATCGAGCCCAAGATCGTCAAATTCTAATATCATTAGAGCCTTAAAATGCCTGAAAAATGGTCAACGATCAAGGGATTCAACATCGGGCATTCATTCAAATCACTCCCAACTTACCCCAGATCTTCCTCCTATTTACTGGTTATGCAACTCTCAGAAAACTATAAATAGCTCATCATTTCTCTTAAGAGGGGACCTAAGCAAGAAGAGAAGAGAAGGAGAAAAGAGAAGGAAGAATCTCCTCCTCGACCACTGTCGGAGTTCTTCCCGACTTTCAAGTGACGACGGAGTTCTGTCTGATTTTCAAGTAATGCTGGAGTTCTGCCCGAATGCCACCTGGCGCCGGAGCTCTGCCTGACCGTCGATTGACATCAGACTTCTATTTGATGATGGACTTCTACTCGACGTCAAACCTCAATTCATCACTGGATTTCTACCCAACGTCGGACTTCTACCCGACGTCAGACTTTTACTCGACAGCGGATCTCCGCTTGTCACCGGATCTCTACCCGACGTTGGACTTCTACCCGACACCAGACTTCTACTCAACGTCGGATCTCCGCTCGTCATCGGATTTATACCTCATGACATCAAACTTCTACCTTACGGCAGACTTATGTTCGTCACTGAACTTCTATTCGATGCAAGACTTATGTCCATAGATAAACTTCTACCAAATGCAGGACTTGCACCCATCGCCAAAATCCTATATGACACCGGACTTCCGATCGTCACCGGATTCATGCCCAATGCTGGAATTCCACCTGTCGCCGGATTCCTGTTAAACTTCAGACTTCCGCCCATCATCAAAATTTCGTCGGACTTTTACCCGTCACCGAACATTCGTCGGACTTCTATTCGACGTTGGACTTATGTCCATCGCTAGACTTCTACCTGACGTTGTCCTTCCGACCTCCTTCATCAGACACGATATTTATGACCTCCGTCGCCTGTCGACTATGGTCTTTTTGACTTACGTCGCCCACCAACTAAGGTCATTCCGACCAAACAAACATATTGACAGTGATTTTTTGTATTCCCACCATGTAATATGCTCTATATGATGTACATCAAGCCAAAGCCTTTCCCCCAAGGAAAGGCCTCATTTGTAATCAACTGTAAATACTAGTGGATAAGGGCGGAACCCCTTTAGGGCTAGGGGGGCAATTGCCCCCCCCCCCCCCCCTCAAAAAATTTTTTTTTTTATACTCTTATTTAGGAGATTTTTAATCTTTATTATAAGGGTTTTTAGGCAATTGCCCCCCCCCCCCCCCCCCCCCCCCCCCCCCCTAAAAATATTAAAATACTATGTTTTTTAGGCAATTGCCCTCAATATAATTAAATACATTATGTATATGTGCTATTGTTAGGAAATGATAAACCAAATACAAAGAGAAATAGTAAATCAAAATTTGTTCCGAGGGCGCTGCCCCCAGAAACCCCCGTAGGGGTATTGCCCCTTGACCCTGCGACCTAACCGGGTAGGTCAAACCCTGCCAGGGGGCGCTGCCCCCTTGGACCCCCGACATATATGCGAACAATTACTTATAAGTTTTCCCTTCCTAAAAATTATGACTGGTTCCGCCCCTGCTAGTGGATTCATTCAAACTAGGTCAGACCCTGTGGTTTTTCTCCCTTTTCAAGGGTTTTCATGTAAAAACTATGGTGTGTCTTATAAATATTGCACCCTCTCTCTATCTGATTGCAAGTTGGATCTTCGTACAAAGCTAAGACGCAAAACTTTATGTTTCTCTACCGCCGCGAATACTCTAAGATGCAACAAGCATGAAACCATTTCATGAATAATTTAGTAATAAGTTTATGCACATTGATTCAAAATATATCTCTTTTCATAATTCCAAATTGTCATTGTCATCGAAATTACAATCTCAAATAGGGGTGTAAGCGAGGAACTTTTATTTTATCCAGTGAACGTACGCTCCTCTACGTTCGGTTTTAGACCAAAACAGCGCAATACCGAGTTTTTTTAAAAAACTCGGTACTCGGTACTCGGTATTGCGCTGTTTTGGTCTAAAACTGAACGTAGAGGAGCGTACGTTCACTGGATGTAATAAAAGTTCGTCAGCGAGTCAAGCCGACTCGGGCCCAGCTCTATAAATTTGTCGCGAGTCAAGCTCGATGAGCTAAAAAATAAAGCTTGAGCCAACCCTGACGACTTTACTCATTAACTCGCGAGCATGGTCATTTGAAAATTATTGACATGAAATGAACTTAAAATATATTAACATTCATGATTTTAAGTATAATATTATAAATAATATATTTAAGAAGAAATATCTCACTTTCTTATATTAAGTGAATATTTATACGTTATCTTTTAATTTCTCATTCATTTTATCATTTTATTATAATAATTATATGAATCATAATCATTTTCTCGCAATCATTACGAGAGAGCTGGCATGGCTCGGACTCGTGGAAAAAGCTCGAGCTCGATATAAATTAATTAACAAGTTCAAGTTCAAATCAGAGATGACTCGAGCTCATTTGCACTCGCTTACACCCTAGTGACAAATATGATCTAAATTTACTTTGAAAAGTTTATAATTTTAGACATGCACTTTATTCTGCATGCACTTTTGGCCAAATTAGTCAGCAATTAAAGCTTCTCCATATAATAGCTAAAGAACTTGCGTCGACCGTTGAAACTTGTCCAAGTTAAATTTTAATTTCAGTGGCCAATATATTTTCCCCCTCTGTAATGTGGGCACCAATGATAAGAAGAGGCAGACAATGACCAGTGACCATTAGGGTGGTTGAGAATGAAAACAGAAATTAAATCGGTTCATCAAAACTCACAAGAGAGATAAAAACATATGAAAAATATTAAATATTTAATTTGCAAATTATTGTGATATAATTAGAATCATATTCTTAAAAATCCTATAAAAATAATCTAATAAATATTTTATTTTTACTTTTATGATGCATTATATCAGAATTTTAGATTAATTAATATGATTGTGAATTCATAACATCTTAAATGCCATTGTTATACATTCAACATCATCATCCAATTAGAAATGGCAGTCTACAGACTTCAACCTTGCAAATGCGCAAGCTACATGTGTAAAAGGCAATAAATTATTCTGTGCGGACCATCAGAATGCGTCACATCACTCAATGCCGAGCGATACCGTGCAAAAAAGTGATGTGACGTATTTTGATTGGTTTCCAGACAATGTCCGATTTCCGCATAGAATAATTTCTCGTAAAAGACAGCTCATATTGATATGTTGGTTAAGAGCTTTAGCTACCAACTAAGAAGTCTTGAGTTCAGGCCTTGCGTATGTGATATGTATATGAGTTCCCTTACTAGCTAGACTTAAATATCCCTTGTAAAAAAGTTGTATAAACGTTTATCCACTGCTATGATGTATTGAAAAATTTACAATCACTGAGAAATCAGTCATAAAATACAACTGTGGCAGTAAATGTTTGATATGTAGACATAAATCTTATACATTTGCAAAAGTATATATAATCAAAATATCAAATGATTATCTAAACCCTAAAAATTTAAATATTTTTTCAGTAATATTTAAACTTTATCAAACAAATTAAATAATTCTAAATAAGTTATTTTATTTTGTGTTAAATCTATAAATTCAACTATATTTAATAATTACATTATTAGTATCAAATATTAATTAAAACTCATCTCCATTGATCACAATAAGAAAATAAACAAAAAAATATATATATATAATTAAAAAAAAACAAATTATATTTAAGCCTTTATTAAACTAAAATAATAATGCAGTAATCGCTTATTTCACTGAGAAGCAGTTCTCACATAAAAATTAATTTGTATAGAAAGTCCAAAACAGAATCGTATTCCACACTAAAAGGAAAAATATATATATATATAGAGATTCCGCACGTTATTTTACTGTTTGGCTCTTATAAGAGATTTGGGCGATCTCTGTACCGTCTGAACACGAAACGTGTACTATAGATGGCCAAAATGGGCTTAGATGACAACTCCCATCCTTATCCAAATCAGGTAATTATCATCCTCTCCAGACACATCCAAGCCCCACAACGGCGTGTCGACACCGACCCGGCCGGTCACGAAGGGCACCCGATAATTCTAAATTCACCTACCGGTCACCCCACGCTGTAGGGCTCTACGCCTCTACCCGTATGGCTGTCAAAGATTGCGGGCAAGCTGCTTTTTTTTTTTTTTTTTGAGAAATTGTAGGCTAAGCCCTTGTATTGATCTTCTAAAAGTTTAAAAGTGTGCTGCTATATAATAAAAGAGAAAATATGAGCGGCTAAAAAAAAAAAAAGAGCAAGCTCACAATCCAAAATTTCTAAGAAGTAATCGAAAATCATTAAAAAAAAAAAAAAAACTTACTAGAAAAGCAATCAAATAGGGAGCCACAAAAACCAACTACAAAAACAATAATACAACAAAGAAGAATGTGGAGGGGCCTTTAACCAAAATGAAACTTAAAGCCTAGACTCATAAATTGGAGACATTTAATCAAAGTTTTCGGGCCATTGAAATCTATCACATTCCAAGCAGCTAAGCAGGGAAGGTCAATGGGATTTTTGTGGGTTGCTAGGTGGTTTTTTGGATTGCTTGCTCCTAGGAGCCTTTTTTTTAGTAGATGAGGGGTTCGAGAGAACTGTTTCCATGTGAGTAGTGGCTGAAGAGGAGGTCTGCATATCATTCAAGTTCTCTTTTAAAATGTCAAATTTGTTTAGGATATAATATGGTCATGTTGTTTAAGAGAAGTTTGTTGTGCTAGATGAGGGTATATCCTCTGTGGTAGAGTTTAGGTTAGGTAGGGAGGTGAGAGCTAGGGTTATTAGTGGCCTGGAATGGGAAGTAGAGGGAATAAAACTAGTGAGAGGATGTGATTTTGTATTAGAGGTAGCTATGAAAATGTGAGATGTTGATGAATGAGGATTGTTATGCGGTTATAAGATTTGTTTTGAGGCTACAATTAAGGGGTTATGTTGAGATTGTGCTGTAACTGAGTAGGTGAAGGGTCTATTTAGCTTCATGCTTGTGCTTCTCCCACCCCACGGGTTTAAGGCTGGGTGGAGGAAGGGGGTGCATGGGGTTTAATAGGTCAAAGGTCCGTAGAGTGCACTATGAAGCCACAAAATTCATATGGAATGGGTTTCCACTCATAGTAGACTTTCAGGTCAATGAGTTCTCCCAATATGGTGATGGGGATAGACTCGGGGTAAGCATAATTTTTTGTCACTTGAACACAAACCCTCACATACATGAGATGGGTTTTCTCAGTAGTCAGATTATCCATAGCCAAAGGGGTCCTGATTTTACTCTTAATGCAAGATATACATTTAGGTATCCGGCAGGGTAGAAGGAGGTCAAGAATCTTAAACCAAATGGGAATGGAGGTAAACTCCTCTCTTTTAGTTTTGAAGTTGGGAACCCGTTTTTGAAGGATAAATAGTTTTCCCATAAAGAACAAAACACCCCCAGTTAAAAGCCATCTCATAGTCCTCATGTGAGGTAAATTTCAACATGAAAAATCCATCACTAAGAGAAAGCAACTGCATCATACCTTCAACTTCCATGAATTATGGATAGTTGAGAGGAGTGATTCGTAATAAGGCTGACGACGAATGTAGTAACCAATAAGCAACATCCCCTATTCATCAAAAGCATTTTTGTTATGGACTTTTATAAAATCAAGGGGATCATCCTGAGAGGGCGAGTGGGAGAGGGGAAAGGATTTCTCCGGGTTCCTTGGGGCAACAATGATGTTGAATCAATTTAAAGCGAGAGGAGATGAGGATCAGATGGAACAAATTTATTGGGAAGAGGGGGAGAACCGGTGGAGAAAGAGAGATTAGCCATGGGGAAAACGAGGGGGTGTGGTGGAGCCCCCGGCTTGCCTAGCGAAGGGAAAAATAAGGGGGGGGGGGGGGGGGGGGGGGGGGGGGGGGGGGGGGGGGGGGGGGGGGGGGGGGGGGGGGGGGGGGTGGGGAGCATCAGCAGCGACTAGGGCAACGAAACCCTAGCAGACCCCTTCACAAAAAAAAACCCCTTTCTTGCTGTTATAAACCATTAGGTGCATAACACTGAATTCAGAGCGAGAGAGCTGCCTTAACGAAGAAAGAATATATTTTGATTATCTAAAATTTTTAAATTTATTTTGAGAAAATATAATATGGGAGTAATATGGGGGGAATAGCACCAGCGACGATTAGGGCAACGAAACCCTAACAGACCCCTTCACAAAAAAAAACTCCTTTCTTGCTGTTATAAACCATTAGGTGCATAACACTAAATTCAGAACAGGCGAGATGCGAACGAAGAAAGAATACATTTTTCTAAATTTTGATTATCTAAAATATTAAATTTATTTTGAGAAAATATAATATGGGAGTAATAAATTAAAATTTATGTTATAATATTTATTTTGAAATAAATTTAATAACTTTGATATTCAATCTAGTTAAATTTTAATCATATATATATATATATATATATATATATATATATATATATATATATATATATATATATATATATATATATATATATATATGTAGAGAGAGAGAGAGAGAGAGATCATCTAAATTGTCAGGGGAGGAACCAACCTTTCATCGTAGGGGGGGCAAAATTTTCTTATTAATAGACAAATATAAAAAAAAAACAAAAAATAAAATGAGGACATAATTCAAAGTGAAATCTTGTATTCCAATATGATAGAAAAATTGAAAATCATTATAACTTTATCAATCTATTTTGCATTTTTTGATAATATTGGACTACATCTTCATTGGGAATCAAATCAAATACATCTTTTTCAATGTAAGGCATAAGACAATCGTTGAGCCAATCATCACCCATCCTACTACGCAATCGATATTTGATAATTTTCATTGCTGAAAATGCTCTCACCACTTTAGCAGTAGCAACTAGTAAAGTTAATGCTAAAGTAATAAGTCTGTAAACTAGAGGATACACATCATTCTTCTTGAATTTAACAATCTATTTTGCAAGATCAACAATGCTTTTTAGAGAGGAGAACTCTTCACTGGTCCGCTTATCAATAATATAAGTTGATAATTGATTTTTAAGAATAACAACCTCAATTATAGAAAAATCACTTGGATATAACCACTACAGGAAAAAAAGTCATTTTCCGACAGACATTTCCGCCGGAAATTGGCCAAAATCCGTCGGAAATTAGCATTTTCGGCGGATTTCCGGCGAAAATATCTCCGCCGGTTTGACGCGCGTCGAAAAAGGCCTTCCGACGCATAATAATTCACCGAAAACATTTCCGGCGGATTTTTCGCAGGAAAAATATTTCCGGCGGATTTGTTTTTGCACCGGAAGTTAAAAAAAAAGTACAAATTCTAAGCACCCAACTTGCCCACAGCTCCAATTTCTGATCAGCCCAGCCGGCCCGCACAGAGCCAGTGAGCCCAGGTGCACAAGCAAGAGCCCGCCCAACAGGCCCGCGTGGGTCGTCTCTGCTTTCAGCGGGGTATGAACCCAGCCCTCCTCTCTGCGCGCGTGTTATGCAGCCACCATCTACCATCTTGCCCTTAATTAAAAACTGTAAAGAACTTATACTTTAATTTATTTAAGTTATAACTACTATATATTAAAAGTAATAATTATTTTAAAAGTAAAATTTTTAAAAGATAAAAGAAATATAATTTAATTTAATAATAAATAATTAAATTAGTTAATTTAATTTAACAATAAATTATTAAATTATTTAACTTAATTTAATAAAAATAATTCAATAATTAACTTAAATTTTAAAATTAAAAATTAAAAATTCAATAAGTAACTTAATTGTTATCGGTAGAAACAAAAGATTAAAAATAAAAAATTAATTAATTAATTTAATAATTTAAGTTATATTTTAAAATAAAAAAATATTTAATTTTAAAAATCCGTTGGAAATCCGCCGGAAATGCCTTCAAAAAAAATCCGTTGGAAAATCAATCAAAAATCATGTCGAAAATTCATTGAAAAAAATCCATCGGAAATCCTTCGGAAAATCCGCCGGAATTTGCAACGAATTTATTTCCGCTGGAAATTCTGTCGGAAATGAGTTGTTTTCCTGTAGTGAACACTACTAGACATATCAACTTCCCCTCATCATAAGCATGAAAAGAATCACTTGGGTTTAAGCATGACATACAAAGTTGTAACTCTGTACTTGATTCAAAAAATTGATTATTTAGTTCTTGAAGTTGCATGTCAACTATAGTATAAAATAAATCAGCACGATAATGATGTAGATTTGTTATTTCTTCACCTCTTCGCACTGCTCGACCAAGTTTTATATGTTTCATTCATGTTTGGAACAACAACTTCAAAAACACCACAAAAACGTGACACTTCAGCTTGTAAAACATTCCATTCATTCTCCCTTAGTAGTTGCAGTCGTTGTTTAGATATTTGAACCAATTTCATCGCATTTTTAATGTCTTGATCTTTTCTTTGCAATGATTGCGATAACTCATTCGTAATGGCCAATATATCAATCATCAAATGCATTGTAAAAATAAAATCAAAAGACTCCATTGTATCAATCAGAACACCCGTCACCCGCTTCAACCGATTGCTAATCATGAACCCCTTCTTCCTTAACAATCTCTAGGACCTCAATCACAGAAGCATACATACGCATGAGACTAATCAAAGAATGGGAATGTGAACTCCAACGAGTATCACTAGATTTATGTAAATTAGTCTCTTGATTCAAACCTTTTCCACTTATGAGATTGCCATTTTTAAGATGAAGAATGACTTTATCATGCTGAATACTTTTAAGAGTATCTGATCTCTTACAGGAAGCTCCAACAGTATTAATAATTCTAGAAGTGAACTCAAAGAAATGCTTTACTTGCCAGTGATTCTTTGCCACTACTACCAAACATAATTGGAGTTGATGAGCGAAACAGTGCACACAAAATGCTTGTGAATTATCATTTAGAATAAGAGCCTTTAAAATAAGAGCCTTTAAACCATGAAATTCCCCTCGTATATTGGATACCTCATCATAACATTGACCATGTATCATTTTTATGCTCAAAGAGTGTTTAGCTAGAATGTCTTTAATAGTTTCCTTTAGTGTAACTGCATTAGTGGATGTGACATGTTTGATACCTATAAATCTTTCAATCACTTGGCCCAACTTATCTACATATCTCGCAGCAATAGCAAGTTGTTCCTTTGTAGAAACATCACGAGATTCATCAACTATAATTAAGAAGTACGAGTTACCAATATCTTTCATGATATATCTTAAAGTTTCAGCTGATGGAGCAATACATATTTCTTTCTAAACTTTTGGTGAAGTTAACTTCAGATTTGAGCTAGCATATACATATGTCACTGTCTTAATTTCTTCATTATGATCAGCTAGAAAGTCAAATAGCTCTAAATAATGTCCTCGATTATCTGAATTAGAAGACTTATCATGACCACGAAATGATAACCCCTGACGTAACAAAAATCTAATACAATCAATGGCTGCAGTCAATATGATCCTATATTCTTTTTTGTTCTTATCATCTTTGGTTAACCATAAAGCAGGAATACTGTGTTCTTATTTTTTCATCAAATCTTCACATTTTTGTCTAGCCTTATTATGTATGCTATTGTGATCTCCAATGTGACATAATAATTTCTCTTTTTTCTTTCAGTTTTTGAAACCTTCTCCAATAAATGAATCCCCACCACCTTGACCTTTAATGATCCGCTCTTGAGATTTAAATAGATAACAGTAAAGATAAAAAATAGCATCTTTTTGCACAATGTACTCTAACCAATCAGAGTATTCATCAAATCATTTCCGATTGAACCTACGTGCAATATTTCAATATAAAGTTTGAGGAAATTGATTACTTCTCAGTTGATGAGGTCCCTTCAATAGATAAGATCTCCGAATCTTATCTCTATCATTAACATCATAACTCCAAATAGGAAGTCGGAGTCCTGGATCTGATGGTAGATTATTAATATCAATTTCTACTCGCTCTTTTCTCTTTAAACAACGCTCCATTATTTAACCATAGAATGAAATTTATTACCAAGAAAAAGTAATCGTCAATCAAAATATTTACATCATAATAGACAAGTATGCTTATACAATAGAAACTTCAACTTAAACATTAAAAACTATGCTATGCTTATTTTAATAGATTTTGTAGATGAGATACATACACTTAAATGCAATTAAGTATCATACATGCTACAGCTCCTTACAGGCTACAATTATGAATCAATCCATTCAACAAAGATTTAAACTTTTTATTCCTTTTTTATAATAAGGTAGAATAAGATTTGAACTAGAAGTGGTAGGAGGAGAGTTTTCTATCATAATAGGATTATTTTCTTTAGCAACAGCTAATAACGAAAGAAATTAATTTCTACCATGAAATGTAGAGTTTATAAATACTTTTGGAGTTTCAAAAATTGTATTCATTTTTGCTCTAATAGTAGTGGTAATCAAAATATTATTTTATAATAGTTTTGCCTTCTAAGCCATCATCGTCAGTGGATTGTTCATGTTGCAACAATGAGGTTTTGTCATCTCTTTCATTCTAGATGATGACCCCATCTTAAATTTCTTGAAGATAGACATTTTAGTATTGATATTAGACATTCCTTTATTATTTGTATTAGTTTCAAGGGAAATTCAAATGAGACAATAATAAGGGTTAGTAGCTTCTAGTGCAACTAAGATCCACCCTCAATGTTGATCTGAGAAGTAGTTGAATTAAAAGAAACATATGCAACCACTTTGAACTGAAAAATAAATAGTGCTTCTAAAATTTAAGAATTGAAAAATAAATAGTGCTTCTAAAAATCTAAGAAAACTAGTTGTTTGCATTTGAATGATGAAAAACTGTATAATAAAAAAATTTCGATGGAAGAAGCGAAGAAAACAGCAAAAGAAGCAAAGAAATGGGCGGAAGAACAGAAGCAATGTCGAAGAAGACTTACCCGAGCACTTAGAATGATGAAAAATGAAGTCCTCTCCAGTCGCCAATCCGGATTCAAGCTTCAAGAATAAAAAATCAAAAGAGTGGAGATGCAGATGGAGATCGCGTTCATTCGGAGCGGAGCGAGTATCACGTTTGTTCGTAGCAGGGGCAGCGAAGCGATACTCGTTCGTTCGGCGGGGAAAATATGGCGAAAAATTTGATATTATGGCAAATTTTAACCTATTGAAGGGGCAAATTACCTAACAGTCCTTAGACTTAAAAGGATTTTACATTTTTTTAGGGGGGGCAATTCCCCCGCCCCCCCCCCCCCCCCCCCCCCCCCCCTGCCGCCACAGCGATTCCGCCCCTGTAAATTGTCATAGATCAAGTACTTAGAAGAGTATATGACAACTTCATGAGATCATTTAAGGGACCAACCCACCTTCAAATTTCATGTCCTTATAGCCAAATGAGCATCTCATCTAGATGAATTTGACAAGCTCAAGTTCACTCAATTTCAATTGTATCAAGCCCTACATTTTTTCCCTAATAGATTTTTTCACATAAAATTTTGTCTCTTATGAGTCACAATCTTCACACACACACACACACACACACACAGATATGCATTAAATATTCTGGTAACGTTAACAAAAAAAAAAAAAACAACAACCGCTTCTATCATTGAGATTACTTAACACAACAATTATTTTTAAAATCTTCTAATAGTAATTCAACTTAAATTTATACAATATTAGATTATTAGACTTGTTGCATCCTGGAGTATTCGCAGCGGTAGAGAAAATATAAAGTTTAACGCCTTTGCATTATACAAAGATCCAGCACATAATCAGATAAGAGAGAGAGAGGGTGTAGCATTTATAAGAGACACCAGAGTTTTTACGTGGAAACCCCTAAAAAGGGGGAAAAACCAAGGGGCCTGACCCAGTTTGAATGAATCCACTAGTATTTGTTGTCGATTACAAATGAGGTCCTTCTTAGGGAGAAGACATTGGCATGATGTTACAAATGTACGTCATATAGAGCGCATTACATGATGGGAGTTACAATAATCAACATAGACATGTTTATTTGGTCGGAAAGACCATAGTTGATACGAGACGAGGGTCCGAAAGACCATATTTAGTAGGAGATTGAGGTCAGGAAGACCATTATCTGGGGATGTAGGTCAGAAGGATCGTAGTAGGCGATAGAGGTCGTGAGGACTGTAGTCGTCAGAAGATCGGGGTCTGAAAGATCGTAGCTGGCAGGAGACCGGGGTCTGAAAGACCGTTGTAGTAGGGCGGTACTCTGGTAGAACTCTAGGCGTCAGGTAGTGGCCCAGTAGAAGTCCGAGCCTCAGGTGGTGTCCTGGTTGAGCACAGGGTCTCAAGTGGGTGTTCGACGGAGCAACGACGTCAGGCGGTGGTCCGACGGAGGTGAGGGCCTTTGGCGGTGGTCCGACGAAGGTGAGGGCCTCTGGCAAAGGTGAGGGCCTTTGGAAAAGATGAGGGCCTTTGGCGAAGGTGAGGACCTCTGGCAAAGGTGAGGGCCTTTGGTGAAAGTGAGGGTCTCAGGTGTTGGTGAGGGCCTCAGGTGTTTGTGAGGGCCTTTGGCAAAGGTGAGGGCCTCTGGCAAAGGTGAGGGCCTCAGGTCGTGGTTCGACGAGGCTCCGGCGGTGGTCCGGCGAGGCTCCGGCGGTGGTCCGGCGAGGGTGAAGGCCTCATGTGGTGGTCCTGTGAATCTCCGGCGGTGGTCCGGCGAGGCTCCTGTGGTGGTCCGGCGAGGCTCCTGCGGTGGTCCGTCGGTGGTCGAGGAAGAGCTTCTTCCTTCTCTCCCTTCTCTTCTCCTCTTCTCTTCTTGCTTTGTTCCCCTTTCAAGAGAAATGAGGGGTCTATTTATAGATTTTCTAGAGTAGCATGACCCGTAAATAGGTGAGAGATCAAGGGTAAATGGGGAGTGGTCGGATGAATGACCGATGTTGAATCCCTTGATCATGCACTGTTCTTTAGACATGTGAATACCTTAATGATGTCGGAATTCGACGATCTTGGGCTCGTTGGATTTGTCTCGTCGAGCCACTCAATTCGAGTATAATCTTTCCATGTTTGGAAACCGTTTGATAATCCAAATTGTGGTTTGAACCTTCCAACAGGGCTTCGGGTCCTTGATTTGGACCCATTTGGGCTCGGATTGAGTCGAATTTGGTGTCTTTAAGTTCGTATTTCCGAGACGCTCAGTTTGACTTGAAGTTTGCTGAAATCAGAGTTTGGATGGTCTCCGAATTAATTTTGGAAGTTTCCAACTTAATTTTGCATTGAGATTCGTGCCCGATCAAGATAATTTTTTGACCATGTATCAAGACTATTAAGTAAATAAACTGAATCTAAAAAAATATTTATTTAATAATTAAGTCAAATATACTCAACATATTGAGAGGCCAAAGCTTAATATATAGATAAATCTTTTTAATACTCTATATATCTAACTATTAGATTCAAAATCATTAAAAAAAAAACTGTTTTTTTTTTTTGTCGTGTAATATGTAGCATCCAACACCTTTTTTACAATTAATCTAATCAATATTACTCTGTGCTCAAAATGTTAATCAACAACTTAATAAGTCAAATACATACAAATCACTTTTTCAACTTGGATTTATAAATTTGATGCCTAACGATTTAGCCGATAATAAAATCAAACAGTCGCTTTGACGTTGGAGTTCTTGGTCCTCAGCACCCTTAGCCGACAAGCATAGAAGAGAAATAGAGAATCCCCTCTCTCTCTCTCTCTCTCTCCACTCTTTTCAAACACCCAGACCTTCAAAAAGCGGTGAGTAGAAATAAAAGCAGCAGCTTCTGTAACCATCAGTTCTTATCTTTAATTTCTTCCTCTCCAACCTCATCCCAAGCCTTCTTCTCTTTCTCATCTCCTCACCAAATCCTTTGCTTGCTCTCCAAGCTAAGCGAGATATATATTGCTATATTGAAATAATCCATTCATGATCTTAAACAGCCTCGACATCATGAAACCGGATCCGTTCTCCGAAGAGGTGGACAGCGTGCAAGGAATAGGAAGAAGACGGAAAGACGGTGAGAAAAAGGAAAGGAAGCCTCCGCAGCCTCTACCGCCGCCGCCGCAGGCTGGCGACGGCGCGAGCATCGAGTTAGCGAAGCGCCCACGTGGACGGCCGCCGGGGTCGAAAAACAGGCCGAAGCCGCCGGTGGTTATCACAAAGGAGGCGGAGCCATCAGCCGCGATGCGGCCGTACGTGCTGGAAATTCCCGGCGGCCACGATATCGTTGACTGCCTCGCGCGTTTCTCTCGCCGGCGTAAGCTGGGAATATCCGTGCTTGCGGCGACCGGCGCCGTGGTCAACGTGACTATACGCCAGCCAGGGGCCGAGGCAGCTATCGTGTTCCACGGGCGGTTCGAGATCCTGTCTATTTCGGCCACGTTCATGCCTCCGGCGATGGCCGCGGCAGCAACGGCGGGGACTGGAATCACGATTTCGCTTGCGGGACCGCAGGGGCAAGTAATCGGAGGGACGGTAGTAGGGCCGTTATTGGCGGCTGGGGTGGTGATAGTGGTGGCGGCAGCGTTTGCGAATCCGACATTTCACCGGCTGCCGGAGGAGGAAGAGTTATCGGTATCAGTTTCGGTTTCGGGGAACGATGCGACGGCTGAAGTAGCCGCCCAGCCGCAGTATCATGAAGACGAGCATCAGCGTTTCTTTCACCATTTTCATCTACAACAGCCGCATTCGTCGCCGTCTCCGCCACACCCTCCTGCTTCGGCGGCGGAGTCGGGTGGCATGGCGATGTATGGCTCACACTTCTCACAGGACATTATATGGCCACCTGGCGGCCGCCCGCCTCATCCGCCTTACTGATTTAAACCTTCTCGATATTGACATGGTTATATTCTCGCCTGCAACTGCTTTCTTTCTCTCAGGCTCTCAAATCTTCAGTCTTTTAATCTCTTTTTTTTCCTTTAGCAGAGTAGTTGTAGATCATTTTTTCTTTACCTCTCGTTCTCTATCTCTTTCTGAAATATCTTTTGTTCTTCTTCTATTTATGTCGAATTATCCCAAATCTTTTTTTCAAATCTGCACTGAGTTGGACTCCAAGTGCTGATACTGCATCATGAAATTTTGTTTTAAACCAGGTGATGGATTACTGGTTCTGTTATTTATTGTTTGTATCTTATTATCTAGTAATTTTGGTAATTTTTTTATGATGGTAGCAAGTTCTGCAAAATGCTGTGTTGTTCTTCTTGATGTTGGGTTCAGTTCTTTTGGATTCTTAGATGAAATTAGGAGTGAATTATAAGTTTTATATATTGCAGTAAATTTGTGAAAAGGTTGGTGTAGTTCGCTGTTTTTCGATAACCTCTAGATGTATTAATTTGACTTATTTTTAAGAAAGGTAGATCCATACCTTAAAAAAAATTGGTTTAAGAATATTAAAAATGATATTTTCTTATTAGAGTTAAATGAGAATTTAACTTTTAAAGATAAAAAAACATTTCTAATAATGAAGATATATTAAATTGAGAAAATTGGTCCTCCATTTTCTGCTTCAAGATGCCATCCTTTTAGGACAAAATTCTTATTAGGACATCTCCAACCGAAACTCTTATTTTTCACTGCAAAATGCAGTAAAATCAAAAAATGCCATGATTCATCTCCAGTGGAACGTTATTTTGCCCAAAATCATCGTCGTTTCTTTCGCGTCTTTCTCAGCCGGAGTTCGGTAGAGAGAAAGAAATGGCGAAAGTGAACAATGTGACGTCAATATTGGCGTCGCACTGTTCACAAGCGATTGAATGCCGGCAAAAATGGAGCTCGGTTGGCACGTCTGAGGCTCTCCAATCG
This sequence comes from Dendrobium huoshanense, assembly GCA_016618105.1. Lineage (NCBI taxonomy): Eukaryota > Viridiplantae > Streptophyta > Magnoliopsida > Asparagales > Orchidaceae > Dendrobium > Dendrobium huoshanense. The sequence continues at coordinate 19,432,637 of CM028343.1, forward strand.
CCTGTTTGCCGAACGGCTGGAGAAGGCCTTAGGAACTCTTTATAAAATTGTTTGTTATTGATGATCAAGATCAAATTAAGTAGGAATGAGGATTTGTTCTTTAGTATAATACTTTTAATGGAGCGACAGTCATACTTTAATGTTATTAATTTAACTGTAATAGGTAATATAATAATTTAAATTGATACCATCTTAATTAGCTTTAATAATATCTTAATCAATAATAATAATACTTTTTTAATAAATTTAGATTTGCAATTATATCCCAGCTTACTGTTAATTTTCGCATTAAAATTTCTATTTATTTAAATACTTAATTCTGAAAAGAACAGGCTAACAGCTAAATAAACCAAAATTTAGTCAAATTTAAATGCTCACATGCTCAATAATTTTTATGATTTAATGAGATTTACTAAGTTCAGCATTAAATATTTCTGTTTATATATTTAACAAAAACTAATTATTTATTTACAAATTTTGTAAATACATCAATAATATCACTGAATTTATTCTTATTTAAATATACTAAAAAAAATTTATTTATTCAAATATCAATGAAATTTTTAAACAAGTCAAATAAATTATTGAAATTATTTATATTTATGTATTTAATACCTAGAAATCTTTTAACTATTTCCAATATACCACTAGTGTTACTATTATTAAGCATGATTAAATTAACACATAATCATCATGCTTCAACTCCAACTTTAATTATTCAACCCAAACACCTCTTTTAAAAAGAGGGTAATAATAAATGCTTACAAGAAGAGAATTACAAAGGTCATAGAAGTGTTAAAAGGTTCTGTATTGCAACAATTAACATGAATTAGAAGTCAAAATTCATGTTTTTCTCTAATTTTTGTTTTAATTATTTCTCCTTAAATTTAGATCTAGGCCATCTCCAATCGAACGACAAAACGTGCTCGATTCTCGTGTGTTTTGGCGTCGCATCCTTCACAAACACGTTTTTTTTTTTGTGGAAACTGAAAAAGCAGAGGCGGAGCGCCGAGCGCACGTGAAGTTTGGTTGAGAAAGAATATATATGAAATAGTCTTTTTTGGTGTTAAAAAATAGAGTTCGATTGAAGATAGAATTGCTGAATTTTGAAATGTTAATATATTTTGAGTGTAAAATGAATTATTCCGTTGGAGATGGTCTTATGTTCAAAAAGAAATGGAAACAGCATATTGAAATAGGAAGAGTACTATTGCTGGAAGAACAAAAACTAAAACATCTAATTTGCTCTAATAACATTAATTGGCAACCTTCTATGATTTCCATCTTAAAGCAAACAGCATGATCAATACTGCTTTCTGAGTTTGCCCTTCTTGAAGCAAGAAGAGTGGTAATTAGCCTTGTTTATTAAGAGTAAGGATGCTTAAAGGAACAAGTGATCATCTAGAGACTTACCTATGTCATTGGCTACTTTAAGGATTCTATTACAGAAAAGAAAAAACTCCATCAAGAACCAAAGAACTCCAAAAGATCAAATATTGCTCTCTGACCATAAAATTATACTGGAAATCTGTATAGTTTTATTTGAGTACTTGTTTTGAAGGATCACAAATTACTATTGGCCGGGTTCCATCTCCAACGTACTGATCTGCTTTAAATTCTGATTGCAGACGAAGATAAGGGCAGCGGTACAGCAGCGAGATACCCACGCGAGGTCTTCAATCTCTGTCCGCACGTCCTCCTCGGCAACACTATAGAGCCCACTGTATCTTTGCTCACAGTAGTAAAGTTTGAGCTTTGGAAAGCTTGGCGAGAGAGAGAGAGAGAGAGAAGCGAAGGCGAGCGAGAAGGGAAAAAGCAGTAAAGACCTTAAAAGAAGTGAAAAAGAAGGTGGCTATGTTTGCAAGTTGCAACGTATAACTTGATAGGTTAAAGGCAGTACAACACAAAACCTACTTTGGTGTGGAGAGAAGGTTTCTTCTGTACTTGGGTCATCTGATCAGCACTTGATCGGATCGAATCTCCTGTGAAAAGCTAAAGTCTCTTCCATTCTGAAGATTGTTGAGAGCTGAAATGAATTAGCCTTCTCTTTCTGTCTTTCCATATGCTTTAATGATGGAAGAACAGAGACGATACAGTTGGCACATATGGGTGGGTGGGTGGGTGCGTGGGTGACTTTTTGTCTAATTATTGGAGAGTGAAATGGAATTCTCAATTCTCGGCTCCACGAAGGAAAAATTATTACGTTCGATATTTGGATTCGTCTGGACATCAATTCAGACATAACACGTCCCTCAGATACACCTGGACTTAGTGTATTCAAGTGATGTGATGCGTCTGAATTGATGTCCGGAAGATCCGATCACCGGACATAATAATCTGCCCCATGAAGGTCCTTGTAAGCTTATGGCACAGGTATGGGCTGCCAGAGACTGGCTAATTCAATTGTGAGTACAGCACATGGATTTTTTTTGGGGGAAATTTGGACAGCATATGGACATTAGAAGATAGCACGTTTACTATTTTGTTCTGTCTACCTTTAACCATCCTGTAAAGTTGGCGCTCATAATTTTGTTTTTTTATACAATAATTTTGTATTTTACTGTCATTATATTACTTTTTCTTTTAAATTATTTCCAGGTTCAGATCAGGACTTCGTTTGAGATGATTTTCTTACTATTTCTTAAAACAAGCCTTTGCTTTATTTCAAAATCTTATAAATTATAATCGAATCGTAGCTATATAAAAAAAATGTTTAGTGAATTAAAATTTAATCAATTAAATGTATTTTTTAATAAAGAAAATAGTACAATATTTGAGCAATAATATGAGAACAGTGAAATTTCTAAAAATTTAACACCTAAACAGTGATATTGATTTTTTTTCCATCTTATTCTCTTTCAAAATATAAAAATTTATAAGTACATAAAAATATGTTACTAGTAACTTTTATTTTGAATTAAACGTAGTTTAATATCTTGGCTTTGCAATTTAATTAATATTTGTACAGCTTGTAATCACATTCGCATGTAACTAACAACTTTCTAACTGTATTTTGAAAGATAGGCTTAATTTTTTAATTAATATTTGTAGACTGACGATTTATCATTGAGATATTCTTCTTATAAAAAAAATTACAAAATAATTTTAAATATTACATTTTTCAGCGGCATCTTTACAACTCAAAAAATAAGTATATTAAAAAAGAATTAGATTAGAATTTTGATTTTTATCTTCTAAACTTTCATGTGCATGAAAAATATTTCTACTACTTTCTTACAAATGAAATCAAAAGCTTATAAAAAAATAGCTCTTGCAAATATTAAAACTTGCAGTTAAAAGAAGAGGTTAAATGCAACCCACTCTCAGCTAAGTGGCTCTCACAAATAAATTTTTATTAGGTCCGGACACCTGACGTAGCTCTACATCCAGACGCCAATAAAATGTCGCCACGTGCTCTTACTCTTTACCGCGCGGCCTGACGACCCGACCTGGAACGAAACCCAATATTGTTATGTATTAGCTGATTTGTACAAACCAGGGTATTAACTCTCAATCTAGTATAACTCTCTTATGAAAATTTAAGATATTTTATTGTCGAAATATCATTTCCTTAGAATCATATAAGGAGAATTTTATTGTTGCCAGTTTCATGTTGAAAAAGTTAAGGAAAACCTTAATCCTAAAAACAAATTTTAGGATTTTAACTCTCCTAACTTTCTTGTGGTTTTACTTACTTGTCTTCAGTTGGTCTCTCATACGCTTGATCCAACAACAGAACAAACAATCCTACAAGGATTGAACTAGATAGATAGCTTGTAAATTTAGAATGATTGGAACTATTTCCTCTCTCTTCTTATAATACTCTAGCTCTCATCTAACCCTCTTCACTAACAATTTTCCATGCATTGATCCTACTAACCCTTCATGGGTAATTAAGTTCCTAATCAATTAACAAACAATGTTACTGCCCTAACAACTGATGACAAAATAAAGCCGGTGTTCTCTTCATCTCATAAAAACTCTACTTTCGGACGTAATGATCGAGTTGAATTTTGACTACTCTCAACTTAGGAAATCATTGGAAAATATGTTTATTATACTGTCAAACAATTCTTCAACAATGAGAAATTACTAAGAAATGTGTAGGCGACTCCCAAAAATCCCTCACACCAACAATTTTGCAGACTTTAAGCATATACTTAGGTAGCAATTTGTACAAGATTTATTTAAATGATTCTTGCCAGTAGATTCAATTTAATTTGCCATACATCATTCATTCTAGTTAGGGGTGGAACTAAGAAGAGCTCCGGATGAAAAATTACTCACCCTAAAATCTTTTTTTTTATATAAGAATAGGCATTTTAACGATTTTACCCACCTTCAATAAATACAATTGCCCAAATTCTTAAGAAAAAAAAATAAAAAAACTTTTGCCTATTTCATATATAAATCATGTATTTCACAATTCTATTTGGCTCACCCTCAAAGCAGAGGTTGATTATACCCCTAATTTTAGCCAAGCTGCTTTTATTTAAAATAGGCTATCTATAGACATCATTATCTTAGCTTAGTCAAATTTTCCATCACTTCACAACCTTAGACATTATCGCTTAGTCAACATTATCTTAGTTAAATTAAGTGTTGTAGAGATGATAATGCTTAGGTGAATGAGCGGCTTTACACTTATAGACAAAATGTGAAATAAATAATATGAGAAAAAGTTTGAGTATTTCTACTGGCAAAGAAGATTAAGAAAGAGTAGCCTTAGATGATTTGGTGATGATTTGGACAAATAAACATTGGCCTACCAATGACCCTATTATGACAATAGATGTATTAAATTTGGTCTATATTAATAAAGGAAGAGAGAGACCGAAAAGACTTGGATAGAAAGTTTTAGAAATGATATTTTTTTAATAAATTAAATAAAAATTTAACTACTAAAAAAAACAATGGAGAAAAAAGATTCATGCAACCAACCACATATAGTGAGATAAAAGTTTGTTATTGTTGTTGTTATATGAATTTATTAATCAATCTAAAAGCACTATTCAAATTTTTGATAATGTTGCCAAACATCTTCTCAAAAGATGCCTTGGTATTCTTGCTACCTCCTACAACCTTATCATGACATCCTTATATAATTAAACTTCTTCACCTCAATGACTTCCAGTTTTTAATGGAGGCCCCAGTCTATCCCTGTTCTCCATATTGCTTTTAATTTGCTCACATTATAATAATGCATTCCCTTATAATAATGTAGCCCTCATACCTGCTCGAAAAACTATTTCTCGCTCAATATGTTGCCTCATTTACTATATCTAGAGGGAAGGGAATAATATATCTGGGAAAGATTATTCTGTGCGGACACCTGACGGGAGAACCGTCCAGTTTACGCTTAGGTACCGAGTGGTACCGAGTCGGTGCTAAGTTCGGTACTGAACATGATGCATTTTCATTGGGATCTGAACTCCGCACAGAATAATTTTTTCATGATAAAGAGGCACTTCCCTTCCCGGATGGCTTCAGCACCAGCTGTTGGTCAAAGTACTTTTTTTTTTGGGAGATTTTTGATATACCTGTTCACATGAGTCCTCCGCAGCTCATTGCCTCAATTTTGGCTTAATTTCCGGCCTGAAGCTATTTTGCTTTCTTTAGCTAGCTTTTTCTTCATAGTTCGGTAATCACGTTGCATTCAATGGAATTTCAGCTACTGATCTCAATTCCCCCCCCCCCCCCCCCCCAAAAAAGAAATCTTTATCTGAATAGATAATTATTTTGTTGACCAAATTAAAATTAGTTGACTGGGTCAAAAGAGAAACTACTACAAAAGCTATCACATATTTTCCTCGGTTCAAATAAATTACTTGATTTCAAATGCATGCATAAGAAAAAACTGAAAGAAATACAGAAATACAAGAACTTGTTACCTTTTCTGCCCGATCAAAATAACTGGATTTCAAATGGAACTAACAATATATTTATATAGATTCCATACAAACTTAACCCTTTCTGCTATGGCATGATCCAACTTTGCGCCACCGGAAACATGAGCGAGTTCTTTACACTGCCAATTGCCAAAGAAAATGTTACTACCTTTCAATACTTAACCACTTAGAAATTAATGAATTTGATCCAAATTGCAGGAATCATCATTTACAGAAAGTTAATAATACTAAATGACTAATAAAATTGCAGAACAATATGGCATTGTGAGCTCATGTGCAACATCTAAGAATATTTACAATTATTGAAGTTCATGAATCACAAATTCCAGTGCAGGATTAATTAACTCTTTTAATAAATAGATCACCATGCTACTAAAAAACATAATCTAAAGCATATAAATTATTTCATCCATAAAAGAATCTTTATGGATTATGTCAAAGAACAGTAATGAAGATAATCACCCATTGCCGGTAACGAAGATAATCATTACGGCAGATCCGTATGAGGGCTTTGTGTATTTGCATATATCTTTTATATGTACAGACTAACAGATCTCACGATATACAAATATATACAAAATATAAACATAAGAAAACATTGAAGGAAGACTAAACGATTTATCTATTCTATTCTTTATTGTTGGAGCCATATATCGAATTATGAATCCCTGGGATTGTATTAGTGGATCATTTTATATTCCTAAATACCATTGCTTCTTTTATTTATTTATTTATTTTTTATTTTTTACCATTGCTTCTTTTAGAATAGTGAATCGGCGTAATTTTAGAAATATACAATACGCAATTTCCACGTTGTAAACTATTTTTTAATTAATTAACTTATGTTACTATATAAAAGAATTGTTAATTGAAATATCTAAAATAAAACATAATGAATTGATTTGGAATTTAACAGTCCAGCAATAATGCAAGTGCAAATTCCTTCCTATGCAAGCATTTAAATCAACTAACTATGCACACTCCTTCACATGTTCTAGAAACATTTAAACCAACTATAAAGCATGCTTGGGAATAGAATTCTAGCAATTAAAGACAAATAACGATCTGCTTCAGCATTGGCGTAAATTTCCACTCCAAATGGTGCCTCTTAAGGTTTGGAGTTGAATTGTCATTCAACAACAATAATCCAAATGTATTGATACAAAGTTTAATAACTCAACAATAATCCGAAAGGAAAAATATTTATGTGTTAACATGCAAGTTAAAAACCAAGAATATTATAGAGTGCGTATTCTCAAATTTGTAGTCCTCAAAAGGTATATTTGAACACTTAAAAGGAAGAATAATCCATATTAATCTAAATCAACAATAGCACATGCTATAGAACAAATCATCGGAATGCTGGAGACATATAAAAATAATTTTATGTTTTCTTGACTGAGTAAAGGGTTTTCACATGTAAGAAGCAAGGAAAGTGGAAACTATCATTAAATCATCATCAAAATACAATAGAGGGACCCTTATATAGGCCTTAACATGACAAAAGAGAAGGACTAAAATGCCCTCAGGGCTACAACATCAAGCTAACAACCCATAGTGGTAAAATAGGAAAAATTAAAATATAAATAAATAATACATAAAATGCATAAAAAATAAAGGCTGCTGATCGTGGTTGTAGATCTCTAATGCCTCTGATAAACTCGCCAAAATCTCCTGCTGATGTCCTCATCATTCTCTCCGGGTGGGAGAAAACTCGACCTCATTGATTGAACATCTCAAGAACATCGTATAACTCTAACATATATGGATCCAATCCTTGTAGTTCATCTCTCTCGATCCATGTGTCCTCTGTCACCGATTTTCCTTCCCAATGAACTAGGTACCTTTGGCACCCACCTTCTTTAGTGGAAATGATTTCATCGTTAAGTATTGCTTCAATCTTCTCCACATTAGATGAATGTGGTAGATTGGGGACTGAAGGTAGGCTAGGGTTTTCACTTAGTAGGTTCACAAAAGGCTCATCATGTAGTGGATTATTAGGGTTAAAGTCTAGTTCATCAAAGCTACTAGATATTCAATATTAAACGTATGATTTATATTAAAACCTTTAAAAAGGTCTAGTACATAATCATTACTGTTTATTTTGGAAATTATTTTAAAAGGTCTTGCACTTTTAGCATGCAACTTTTTAACGGATCCTTGAGGGAACCGCCTCGGACGAATCCGTACAATTACAAAATCTTCAACTTCGAATTCTTTAAATCTTTTCTTGCGATCAACATTAAGCTTATAGCTGGCGTTGCTTTGTTCAATTCTTTTATTAATTTCCTTGTGCAATTCTTGGGGATGAGATGAAATATAAAATAAACAATACATAAAATGCATCAAAAATAAAAGCTCCTGATCGTGGCCATCGATCTCCAATGCCTCCTCTGATAAATGCGCCAAAATCTCTTACTGATGTCCTCACCAAGTCTACTTGCATGCAACAGCGAACAACTTTTGAACATTCACTGACAACACACTACCAACGAACAAATCCAACAAAGCTTGCAGTGCACAACGGCTTGCATACAAAAAGCCACAAATGACCTGTAGCGCAACGCTATGACTCACCTATAAGCAGAAGCAGGGAGTTTGTAATGAAGATTGTTGATAGACATAAATAGAAAAAATGCTAACGTCGGGACGCCGCGATGAATATATTTGCTCATTTATAAATGTAAGGGTGGAGGACTCCTGATGCATCGTGCATAACATTTGCATGCAGAGATATACTCTTACGAGCTAAATTCAGAGAAAATGACAACATGCAAGAGACAAAGTGAGTCAAACTATATTGCCAATGCACGACAAATGAAACTCAACGCAATGTTAAAGAATGTCATCGAATTTGCAACATTCATACATGCAAACAAAAGGCTTCTACATGCTTCTAAATAGAGTACTGTGCACACTAAAATAACTATCATTCGCACAGCTGATTGGTGTCAAACACTTCAAAAATTCCCTCCCACATGCGTTACAAATTTTTCTTAGTATTAAAGGATTATATAGCCAATAAAATACAAGGTGAAAGTTATATTCCAGAGGGTTATATTGCTGAAAAAGTGATATCTTTCTATTCTAAATATCTGAATGGATCTCAATTTTTAGACGCAACATCAAATGAAGAGCAATTTACTTTTAAATTTTCAAGTGATGTCACTCTACTGAGAAAGGTTACTTCGTTCACTTTGGATGATAAATCATTGGTTCAGATTTATAGATATGTCCTCCATAATTGTGATAATCTTGATTTGTACATAGAACGTTTCAAAAGATGGTGAGTGGAGAAAAAGACGGAGACATGCATATTTAATAATATCTGATATGGAGAGTCTAATTAATGAAAGATTTCACAAATGATTGCGTGACATAGTAGACAATCATATTTTTCTATCTCTAACAAAGCATATCACAAACTTCACAAGAGCTTATAATAAAATAGTTAACAAAAAAATTTTCATTCCTTTATAGGTTTCAGGTTCAATTGATATGATAATCTTAGAAGAAATCAAAAATCTGGCTAGGGGTCCTAATAAACTTGCATATAAATACAAGGGTCTTCACATTAATGACTATAATTTTCACACAAAATATAAAACGAGAATAAGGAAAATCATAATTATGGTTCGTTAATACAACAAAGATTGAGAATTTCAATTACTATGAAAAAATTAATGATATAATTAAAATTAATTTCTCCAACATATTCAAGGTGGTACTATTCAAATATGATTGGGGAAACACAAGTTCAATGGTCATACTCTTGTAAATTTTTCAAGACTTAATCATACCGGACATAAACTTCAAGATGATCCTTTTATTTTTTATTCTCAAGTCACGCCAATATTCTAAGATCCTAAAAACATGAATTGAAAATTTGTTGTAAAAGTGAAACCCCGAGATGTATTTGATTGTAATATTTCTCATCCCATGCAAATGTAAGTCGTTCCTTTCTCTTTTTTTTTTTTATTATTATTGTTTATGCTAAACATTTTATTATAGTTTGTACTAAACACTTTCTTTTTTATTTTTGGGCAGGAAATAACAAGAGGCAGTTTTTTCAGCCGAGCAAAGAAGGTGATATTTAGAGGAGAAAGCAGTAGGGCCTCCACAACCCCTTCTACTCCAATCCACCTAGTTTCACAAGAAGAATTTGAGTGCAGCGGAACTTAACATCCATTGCGACATTCTTTTTGCAGTCAAGCTCCTACCTCAAAGGAGAGGATATTGCTCATAGGTACAATTTCATAAAATTTTAAAGATCTGATTTGTAAAGATGAGCAAGGCACGGCCATCAGGCACAATGGGCGTATAAGATGTGTCAATATACAAAATATGTCACCAGGTACACGAGTTCACATTGAGGTAAATGAAAATAAAGTTCCTTGATATCCTCGAGTATATTCTACGAGGATCATATCTTAGTGTTGTCGCAAGAGATCCTATTTTGACTCCAATATATTCTATGGACTGAAGAAATAAGAGTATATAGCCCTACAAGAAGAAGATGTTGGCCGAAGTTGAAGTATGTGTGATTCATAATAAAGTTCAATTTTCACTTATATATTATTAACCATATGAATTTGTCAATTGCAGTCTAATTTTGAGTTCCCTGGCCATATACATCATTGGATTATTGAATCCCTTAGTGTTAAGTGGTGTCATCAAAAAACCACTTTGAAGACAGAGTACTGGGACAACAGACCTATTGAGGAAATTATAGAGACTGTCTCAGCTGGAGTTGATCCATTATAATGATGTCAACTTTTTACACAATGGTCAAAATTAGAAGACTAGATTAGTATTGATATTAACTCATCTAATGTCTAACATTCTACTGAAAACATAAGTTTGTTCTTATGATAAGCTCAAGTGGTTGATGTTTCCACTTATATGAATATTTTTATATTTTGGAACTTAAGTTGTTTTGATTTTGAATTCAAATGATTCTTTTGGTATTTCTACTTGTATGAATATTTTTATATTATAGATTTAATGTTTGTTATATATGAAGTCTAGTTCTTAAATTGATTCTAGATGAGATGTTTGCTAGGTATTCATGTTGTGATGAATATGTAATCAAATGCTTGATTTTAATATTGATTTGTTAGCATGGACACCTACTTATATGTATGAAGAGTCTCTCATCACTCACAATAATGAAAATTGGAAGAACCTTTATTTTTGTCAATGCATTAGATTGATGGTTTGCATTAGATTGATGGTTTGCAGTGTAATAAATTTGCAAGTCTGTTATTTTCATTTGAAGTTCTCTTAAAATTTTTTTTATATACTTAAAAGCTAATATGGACCATATAGTTGAAATTGTCATTATGTTCTAAAGTTTAAATTAAGAAGGTTGAGAATTGATGTTAGGTTGAGAATCAAACTTAAAACTGGTGATAAATTAGTAAACTGAAACTATTTTCGAATTTTCTAATGTAAGGGCGTGCTTGATTTTGCAGAGAAAAATCCTAGGATTTGCTAGGTTCACTCCGAAGTGACTTGTTAAAAATAAACTTGATTTTGGTGAAGAATACGTAAAACTTAGCTAGGATGACAACCATAAGTTATGCTCCCCGAACTAGCTTGAATGTGGTGAGAACTTAACAGTGGCTTACTGTAATACTCATAATTCTTAAATAAAATCAAGTCCAAAATTGGTCTTGGTTACTAAGGCAACGCAACAAGATTTAAAAAAGAAAATTATGGACATTTGAGGTGGTTTTAATCACCACAAACTTACAAAATTGTGGCGTTTAAAATTGACACAATTTTGTAAGTAAGATTTTCTTAATCCGAATAGTGACGATTATGACCTCCTCAATTCTATAAATTTATGACGGTTAAAACCGCTGATATAAACATCACTTCGATTAAACATACCCCAATGGTCTTGAAACTACCTTGAAATATCGTTGCAGTGCATTACAATCACTGCGTTTTGCAGTGGTTTTAGAACCAACAACAACAACAACAACAACAGCAAGCCTTTATCCCACTACGTGGGGTCGGCTACATGAATCCTTTTTCTCCATTGTGTCCTATTAAAAGTCAAATTCTCGTTTAAATCAAATAAAGAAAGGTCATTCCTAATATTTTCTAACCATGTCTTTTTAGGTCTACCCCTACCTTTCTTAACATAAGTCAAATCTAATACCTCTACTCTCCTAACCGGGTCATCGGAAGGCAGCCGTTTTATGTGACCAAACCATCTAAGGCGACTCTCTCTAATCTTATCTTCTACTGGAGCTACTCCAACTTTTTCACGTATATGCTCATTTCGTATCCTATCTCTAAGGGTAAAGCCACTCATCCACCTGAGCATCCTCATCTCTGCCACACTTAACTTAGTGTTATGTTTCTCTTTTAATGGCCAACATTCGGCACCATATAGCATTGCAGGCCTCACTACCATCTTATAGAATTTTCCCTTAAGTTTGAGGGGTACATTTCTATCACATAACAAGCCCGATGCATTCCTCCACTTCAACCATCCAACTTGAATTCTGCTGATAATATCCCCATCTATTTCACCATCACTCTGAACAATAGATCCAAGATATCTAAAACGTGTACTCTTATTAATGACTTGATCGCCCAAAGTCACAATCCCCTCACTAGGTCTATTACTACTAAAATTACACTCCATATATTCCGTTTTAGATCTACTCAAGCGAAAACCTTTAGACTCTAAGGTTGACCTCCATAATTCAAGTTTACCTTCAACTCCCTCTCTAGTCTTATCAACAAGAAGAATATCATCAGCAAAAAGTATACACCAAGGTACATCCTCTTGCAAATGTCTAGTGAGAACATCCATGACTAAAGAAAAAAGATATGGGCTTAAGGTTGATCCTTGATGTAACCCAACCGAAATAGGGAAATACTTTGTCAATCCACCTTGTGTTTGAACACAAGTAATAGCTCCTGCATACATATCTTTAATGATTTGAATATAAGCATTATTGACTCCTTTCTTTTCAAGAACTCTCCATAGCACTTCTCTTGGAACTTTATCATATGCTTTTTCTAAATCAATAAATATCATATGTAGATCCTCCTTATTTTCTCTATATTTCTCCATCAAACCTCTTAATAAATGTATGGCTTCCATAGTCGACCTACCCGGCATGAATCCAAATTGATTTTGAGAAACATTAGTATAACATATGCTCCATAACTCGCTCCCAAAGTTTTAAAGCATGACACATTAACTTAATACCTCTATAATTCGCACAATCTTGTGCATCACCTTTATTCTTAAAAATAGGAATTAACACGCTCATTCTCCACTCATCTGGCATCTTTTTAGTCTTCAAAATAGTATTAAAAAGTTTAGTAAGCCATGAAATTCCTTCATCTCCTAAGCATTTCCACACCTCTATTGGAATATCATCAGGTCCAACAGCTTTTCCAACAGCTTTTCCAACAGCATTTCCACACCTCTAACTTCAGTTTTACTAATACGCCGATAAAAACAGAAATCTTTATTTTCATTTAGGGTGCTAAGGTCATTATAGTCAATCTTATTTTCACAATCTTCATTAAAAAGTTTAGCAAAATATCTCAGTCATCTTTGTTGAATATCATCTTCTAAGAAAAGTATTTTTTGATCTTCATCTATTTTGGTTTTAGAACAGCTGCAAAAAATTTTGTGGAGGGTAAAACCGCCGGGAAAGCTCATTTTTTGTGCTGCAATAGACCTATTTTTTGGGTAGTGCGCTATTTAGGAAACAAAATATTCGAAACATAGACAATTGTTTCATGTTAAGTATTTATCCTCTTCAACAAGAAAAGCATTATAAGCCTGGTTTGTAGTAAAAAGTTTTTTAACTAATCAAAAAAGACAAATTACTGTTAACTAGCCTGGTTCCTGCTTGCCTAAAATTAGACTTATGCCCTACTTTATAATATTTTACATAGACTGTATTATTTTTTTAGAAAAAAAAGAAGGCATTAAAAACAAATGATTTACTTTCAAGAAGGAACTCATCTTCATCCCCTTTATAGATAATATACAAGGAACCAAGATTATAACCAATGAACCAGAGATACATAAAATAATGATTGATGACTTTAAACTCAAAACCGAGGTCATCAAGCAGCTTTATCAGCTTTATCACAAGTAGTTAGAGTTCATAATATGGAGATCAGAAATTACATAAAATCAGTTTGAAAAAAAAAAATCTAAGAATGGAGCATATTACTTGAGATCTCAGTTATGATAAAGTATAATGTGTACAGCCGGTTATGCAGCATAGACAGCTTCAATATCTAAACCATCTTGAGGTGAACGATAATACACATTAATGAAAAAACAGTACCAGCCAGTTTCGGGCAAATAGGAACAAACCAGATAAGTTTGAGAGCAGTTAAGAGTAAATCAGTAAACCGATCACACGATCAGTATTTCGATTGATTAATTATGAAAAACATCTGGATTCTTTATTATGACTTTATGATTTACTTCATAGATTTCAATAAAATAGATTTCTTTCATTGAAAAAATCTGCATAGCGGACACCCCTCGCTGTGAAAGAGTTAAGTCACGACAATAATATGGCTTATCAGTAGAATAAACTGGTTAAGAGTAACATGAAGCCTCGTTCAAGTTGTGCAGGAAAGGTGAAAGAAGATGAAATCTCTTTGTTCTAATAAGTTTTTTTTTTAATAAATTGTCCAACTCCTGTGCATATTCAGCAATCCGACATTACTCAACAGACCTCTTCTTCTAACCTTGAATTAAACTTGGTTGAACCAGCTGCTATCATTCATACTACCTCTCACCATCATATGATCACTAGAACCAAAACCGGTTCCGTTAAACCTTGCACTCGTCTAAACTTGTTTCATACTAACAATATGGCAGATCCCACAACAGCCCCTACTACCTATACCAAGGCAGTTAAAAACTCAGAATTGAGGCAGACTATGGTTGTAGAATTCTTAGCTCTCCAAAAGCAAGGTACATGGAGTCTGGTTCAGCCTCCTCCAAACACATCAATACTCAGCTGTAAATGGACTTACCAAATCAAACTTCATGCGGATGGAACAATCGCAAAGCATAAGGCTCAACTGGTTGCGCAAGGAAATAATCAAATACAGTTTAGACTACACAGAGCCTTTAAGCCCCGTTGCAAAGTTACCAACAATTCGTATCCTTCTCACAGTCGCTCTCCATGATGATTGGTCAATAAATCAGTTAGATGTTGCCAATGCGTTCTTGCACGGTACTCTCTCTGAAACAGTATACATGGCTCAACCAAAAGGATTCGAAGACTCGTCACATCCTGAACACATATGTCATCTCCACAAAGCCATATACAGTTTGAAACAAGCACAAAGATAGTGGTATAACACTTTTACTTCTTATCTTGTATCAATTGGATTTTCTCATAGCACTGCTGATCTCTCTCTACTTATTTTCAGTCAAAGCATGCTCAAAATATTCTTTTAATGTATGTTGATGACATACTTATTACATGAAACAACCAAACCGACATATCGATGGTTATAGATAAACTCAGCAACAAATTTAGTATGAAACATCTAGGCCATGCCAATGACTTTCTCGGTATAAAGATAGACTATATAAACCAATCTTATTTTCTTTCACAAAAGAAGTATGTGTTGTCTCTGCTTCAGCTAGCTCAACTATCAGATTGCAACCCTCTTGCAAATCCAACTTGCACGAAGTTACCATCGGCATTCCCGGAAGATAAGGTCTTGTCTAATCATCAACTATACAGACGCCTCACGAGTTCACTGCAATATCTCACATTGACTCGTCTCGACATAGCGTACAACGTCAATCAACTTTCTCAACATATGCATCATCCTCTCCCTCAACACAGCTATTTACTAAAACGACTACTACGCTATATCAAAGGTACGTTAGATTATGGCATACCTATCACCAAATCTAACTTAGTGCTTCAATCTTTTTTAGATGTCGATTGGGCAGGCAACCCTATCTCCAGGAGATCTACTACCGGCTGTTGTTCGTTCTTAGGAGATTACATCATATCTTGGACAGTTAAAAAGCAACACATGGTTGCAAGATCCTCCACAGAATCAGAATACAGAGCATTGACGACCTTGATCTTCGACATCATATGGCTACGTCGTCTTCTCAAAGATTTTGGCATATCTCAAGAACAACCAACCGACATGTATTGTGACAACATGTCAGCAATCGCATTAGCCAACAATCCCATGTTTCATGTGCGAACTAAACATATTGAGATTGATTAGAAATTTATCAGAGATCATATACAAAACGATAACATCCGTCTTCTTCCGATAAATACAATTGATCAAAAAGAGGATATACTTACCATTTCTCTATCCACACCAAGATTTACTACTCTCAGAAACAAACTAACAGTTGCCTTGCACCCATCAGTTTGCATGGGAGTATTAGCGCATAACAACAAAACATCCTGTAAACAAGCTACTCTTGCTGACGTGGCTTAAATTCATTGGTTACTTGTAGTTTACTTGTCTATAAATATAGGTCTTGTAATGTCTTGTAGATGAATATAGAGAATATTATTTCTCTTCCGTTCTCTGTTCTGTTTGGCTGTTCTTACCTTTCTCCAATAACAATTAAAGACAAGCAGAGCAATAAATTATTTATTCAATTAAATAAAATTGAATAACACGCAACAATGAATAACAATCTATGCATGTAAGTATGTCAAACATTCCAAATTCATTAAGGACAGACACATTGCTTTAGGAAAGTACAATTATATAAATATTGCAAACATCCAAAATAATCAAGGGAATAATTTTACATTTAAAAGGCCATCAGGCATATCACAGTCAAGGTTGGTGAATGATCTAGTAACAAATTTTCATCAGTTGTATATTTTATTTTCATTCCTATTTACTTTTCTTGGGAAATAAAATATGCAGTTGAAGACGTGAAGCATTAGCTAACATAAACCTTATAAATATTCAATTTAATTCAACTCTAATAATAGAAAATGAGAGGTGGAACCCTAAACCCAAAATCTATGAGAAACGTTAGTACCGGAAGGCTTTCGATTAGATCTTGAAACAAGCCGCACTCAGCTTCAGAATGCAGCAAATCGAGCGCGTCATCTAATTTGTGTGGAAATAAAGCGCCTCCGCCGGCCTCATAAATCCAAATTTGTTGTCAATCTGTAGCAAACGCGTTCATGGCTGAGCGGAAGAAACAGACACCCATCCGGCATCGTCAGCGAGTCGCGGAGTAAATTGCTACCGAGGAAAGCGTGATTGGCGGCGATAGCAAGCGAGGAGAAGGTGGATAAGGGAGAGGGCGATACGGGTAGAAATGGGAAGGAAGTGAAAAGGTGCCGGCTGGGGGGAGAGGAAGTTGTTGGCCTTGGGTCCTAGAAGTGCGAGTGCGGCCTGATCGAGGTGGAGCATTGCGGGTAGAGGCGAGCGGCGACCGGCGCGCGGCAGGTGGCGAGCGGTCGAGCGACGAGGAGAGATTTGAGCTTAGGCTAGGCTTCGAACTTGAATAAAGTATAGATTGTTGGGTCCAGCTTGAGCGGTTTTGTGCTTTGTTAATTTGTACGACAAACGCGAGTAATCAATTGAAGAAAAAAAAAAAAACCCTATGGAATTTCACTTAGCGAAAATTTTAGTCAATTTAACAAAGTTTCTTAAAATAATCAGTGATTAAGGAATGAAATGTATAAAAGTCGTATTTAAAAAAAATATATTATATTATAAAATTTAATTAAGAAAATTATAAGTTTAAGTTAAAATTGACATCATATCATATAATAAGATATAAATAAAAAATAAATTTTCAAGACTTGTTTTATATTAATTTATTAATTCATTGAGATTCTCATTTGATTTCTCTTCTTTTTCATATATATTTCTTTTCTCTCTTTTTGTATAGCTTTGTTTCATGTTGATCATTATTATTAGCAGTTTCATTTTCATAAGAGAAAAGTTAATGTTATTAAAAATCTCTTTTTAATTTCTCTTCATAGGATATAGATGATAATTATGATAATTTAGCAATGAAGTCTTCTACACATAATGTTTGGGACCATAGACCTCATGGAGCATTTGCAGTAATTTAAGCCTCATATCTTTTTGCTTTAGTCACGGATGTTCTTACTGGAGATTTGCAAAAGAATATTCCCAGGGGTATGCTTTTTGCTATCGATATTATTCTTGTTAATAAGACTTAAGAGGGAATTGAACGTAAACTTGAATTATGCAGGTCAACCTTAGAGTCTAAAGGTTTTGGCTTGAGTAGATCTAAAACTAAATATATAGAGTGTAATTTTAGTTGTAATAATTTTAGTGTTGGAGTTTGTGACTTTGGGCGATCAAGTCATTAATATGAGTACTAGATATATTTGATCTATTGTTCAGAGTGATTGTAAAATAGATGAGGATATTATTAGTAGAATTCAAGTTGGATGGATGAAGTGGAGGAATGCATCAAGCTTGTTGTGTGATAGAAAAGTGTCACTCAAACTTAAGGGAAAATTCTATAAGATGATGATTATCTATAATTTTCAAATTTTTAAGGATAGCCATCCAACACTATAAGGAATGCTTGATAAAGCATCCTTTAAACCAAATTTATTTCTAACAACCACTTTAACATAATTCTAAAAAATATGTGATTTTGCATTAGCATTTAAAAAATATTAGCAACACCCATTCGAATATTATCTGCCAACATAGAATAAAAAGACTAACTAATTATATCATTATAATATGTCTTATTCATGCAGTCAGAGAGTCAGGTATCCTCAGGTACCCCATTGAAAATAATGAAACAAAATTTAGAATTGGAAGATAGGTTCAAAATAGTGTGACATGTAGGTCCCAGATTGTTGAGAACGAAGTACCCCTCCAACTAGACCTGTCAATATTGGATCCGACCCGAAAATCTGACCCGAAAATTTAGGGTTTGGGTTGACCCGAACCCGAGGCAGGTCGGATTCGAGTCCTAAAAATCGACCGGTTTGAAAAATTGGGTCAGTTTCGGGTTGACACGGGAACCCGGGAATAACCGAAATGACCCAGAATGCACACAAACCCGTCTGCCAGGAATGACCCTACATGCTTCCGGGCTGCCCCGCCTGCCCGGCGCCCGTCTACCCGGACGCGTCACGTCGCGTTGCGTCCCGAGGCCAGGTCGCATCGCGTCCTGAGGCGATGTCGCGTTGCGTCCAGCGTCAGTCTCCACCTCGCCGGCGTCCGCGGCAGTTCCGCGCCGCATCCTGCGTCCTCGTCCGACAGTTCCGCGTTGTGTTGCGTCCCGAGGCCACGTCGCGCGCGTCCGCGGGTCAGGTCGGGTTCGGGTTCATAAAATCTATCCATTTACAAACCGGGTCGGGTTGACCCAGACCCGAATAGTGTCGGGTCTATTTCGGATT
Organism: Dendrobium huoshanense; assembly: GCA_016618105.1. Classification (NCBI taxonomy): domain Eukaryota; kingdom Viridiplantae; phylum Streptophyta; class Magnoliopsida; order Asparagales; family Orchidaceae; genus Dendrobium; species Dendrobium huoshanense. Next base: position 19,451,961 of record CM028343.1, read on the forward strand.
TGAACCGAACCCAACCCTTAACCCGAAATTGACAACCCTACCTCCAACCAATGTTCATGAAATAAGAAAAAAAAAATTAAGACCATTCCCAATAGCGTAAGCACAATTTCCTTTACATGGCAAGTACAGCTAAATAAATCTCTTTCCATATGTGAAAGCTAGAATTTTTAACCACAGAGAGCCATGTAAGCTAAAACACAAGTTGGATGTTTTTTTTTTAACCTTTCTAAGACAGTTTTTTAATAAAAAATTTTTAAATTAGAAATTTTTGTACTAAAAAACGGTTTTAAAACCTAAATTGACAATATGAACAGACGTCAGACTTGTAACCCCATTTTTCCTGGACGGGGTAGTTTGGGGCCAAGAAATAAAATGTGCTTTATTTGAGATACTAGCATCAAAGAGAAGTCTGAAAGTGCTGAAATTTTTTCCCAAAAAATATACTTGAGGATAGAAACAGATCTCAGTCAAAAAGCAAGGTGGTTATTGATTGAAGATCTAATCAATTGAGCAAACACAGCTCACCGAGGTTTGTTGATTGAGAGCTTAGGCTTCCAACTAAGAGGTTTTGGGTTCAAGTCTTTGTGTACGCGTTGTGTGTGTGAGTTCGACTTAAATGACCTAAATGTCAAAAAAAAAAAAAAAAATCAATTGAGCCAAAGTTAATGATTTCCTATTAGTCTAAGGTTTCGTTTAGGACGACCTTTTTATTACTTCTTAAAACAAAGTTTTAACCCTAAACTTTTCCAAATGAAACCGGAATTAAACTTGAACGTTGATTCCAAAACTTTCAAACCGAACATCAATACTTTCAAAGTCTTTGTGTTTGAAATAATTTACATCTATTTTACTTTAAACGAGCCTCCTGTTCATTTACATGGCTATACTTGTTGTAAAATAGGAGGTTCAAATAAAAATGTACAAATAGGCTAAAGCTCCTAATAAGACCTTCCATAAAAGAGAAATGTTGTTGAGACATTCATTAAACTCTTTCCAATACTTTTATTCATTCCTTCTCCCTCTAGTGATAGGTTGCAATCTCTCTCTCTCTCTCTCTCTCTCTCTCTCTCTCTCTCTCTCTCTTATGAAGAAGCAACGTGCCTTGCATGAATATGACATAATACCAACGTTGGAAGTTAGTAAAAACTAGAATTGACGGATGAGAAGGGGCACCTTAATACAAAGTCGATTAAAGTCTCTACAACAAGCAAATGCATACGTGCTCAACATACTGCGTAGAATATTATTGGCAACTAGCATTAGAACAATATATCATATGAACAAAATACATAAAGGGTTAAAAATCAAATTTATACGACGCAACCCCTATTTATGTTAAAGATGAAGATCTTATAAAAATTATCATTTGTTTGTGTCTGAAGAAGAACAACCTACGCAGATACTTGCATAGGAAAAGAAGAGAAGTGAGTTCTCCTTTACAAATAAGATCAATCCTAATGAAAAAACATATATATAAGAATATATATAAGCCATTAAGGGTGCATTACGATAGAGTTGGATCCTAAATGAGGGTGTTTAATCACTAGCTAATGAGTAGGTAATTAGCAATTAACATACGAGCTGTCCAACTCCATTTATCATATAAAATCAAATTACTCACTTCAATGAGGGTGTTCTAACCCCTCAACGTATTAATTAGATCAATACGCTCTCCTCCCCTAAGAAAAACAATCTGATTTTTGTTCCCTTCAAATCAAATTGGTATGAAAAAACTTCTAGCTTTTTAAGTACAAAAACTTTTCTAGTTTCTATAACTATCAAATTCTACACAGAATAGTCCACAACTCAATATCTAATTCCATCCAACTAAAACGATGTCTAGAAATGTAAATGTTTGTTCTTTTTCTTTGAGAAGATATATATATAAAAGATGAGAAATTTTCGTCACCCGGTACATAGTACCGGTACACAGCAAAAAAGTTACAGAATAAATTTTCTTCGTATACACATCTTTTCGCCTCTATATTTTTGTATTATTTAAGAGAAAAACTTAATTTTTTTTAGAAAATAATAATAAAATTATTTGAAATAAAGCTCGAGCATATTCAGCCTTCAAAAAATTTTCCCATATTAAGCAAAGTTTTATTGTAATTACTAATAATTAACATAATTGAACTACCATGTTATTAAATGGTAAGAACCAACCTCAATCATGCATACATTTGATGAGTATTTTTTAATTCTTAATTGTACTCTTATATTTTTAATTTAATCAGTTATTTTTTAATGCTTCATTTGAAATAGTTTTCTTTCTATTTTATTAAACACCTTTTTTAATGCTCCATTTATATAAAAATATACCCAACAGAATAATAAAAAATTATAATGAGGCAAATTAATGTTGTCCTTTATAGCATTATATATAAATACTTCAAAACTGTGCAGAACTAAGCAACTGCTTACATAACGAAGAGAGCTTACACAGAACCGCACCAAAAACAGAAAGCTTAAAGCGCGGAAGTGCCGAACCGGGTCGAGATACGCTGTCGCTTGAACCGATCAGTCGAGCCGGTCCTGTCGAGAACCTCTCGAAGTGCGGCCTGGATGGCGGACCTCGCCTCCCCTCCGATCGGTGTCGGCCCGCCCAGCAACTCCAGCTCCAGCACGCTCCTCGTCCGGCCCCCAACCGTAGTCATCTCTGCACGGACCGCCTTCGCTCGGACCGACCCGACAGCCTGGCTCAGCTCCGCCATTAAACCGGGTCGGTCGGCGCAGCACACCCATGCCCGCACCCTCCCGCAACCTCCCTCCGCCACGTCATCATCGACGCCGACCTCGTCGCCCTCGCTGGGAACTGCTGAAGTCGCCACGTCATCGGCTATGCCCCTCAGCTCTCTCACGTGCCTGACCACCTCCCCGAGCAGCGTCGCCTTGTCCATCTACCAATGTTTATTAGAAAGCGCATAATTATTAAGTGAAAAGGGAGATAGAATTTAATTTATATGTATACCCTGGCGGCGGAAGGGAGGAGGGAGCGGAGGGTAGCGAGGTGGCCGTTGATGCGTTGTCGGCGCTTGCGCTCTGCCTCACTGTGGCTCCGGCAGGAACGCACCGCCGGGGAGCAGGAGGCAGTAATTGGAAGGACGGCGCCGTCGGTCTCCATTTTATCGTGGTCACGAGGGACAGCTTATCCCAAGTGGAGGTAGAGTGAGCGGATCAACGAGAATGTGCAAAGGTACAATAAGAGGATAAACGAGTTGAAAAGAGGAGAGAGAGAGATAGAGAGAGAGAGGGAGAGTGGATGGGGATTGGTTATTGGATGAGGTTTAAGTAGGCGAGGAGGGCGGGGTAACTTTACGAGGAGGGACTGTATATTATTGTAATTTACATTCTGCATTGCTCTTGTTCGTTTGACGTAAAGGAGCACAGATCTCTAAATATAATAAATCTCAAATTTTGGCTTTTTTTTTTTTTACGCTACAAATTTTTATAAAAGTGACTATAAATTCATTATGAGAAATTTTTTTTTTTAAAAATGTGAAGTAAAAAATTAGCTTTCTATGCAACTCATTTTTGTCTGTTTGGTGAAGGTTTTAGGTGCCAATAAATTTTTTTTGAATCTTAATCTTATGTATGTGATATGTGTAAGTTTATCTTAATTGATCTAAATATTTTTTCAAAAATATATATTTTTATTAATAAAATTATTAAAAGCGGCAAAAAATAGTAACCAAATAGATACCATTATTAAGATTTAAAAATCAAAATTACAAGAAAATTATTTCAAAAGAAACCTCAATATAACATTTTATCATTATTAATAAGTAAGTTTTAAATATAAAATTCCTTCATAGAAAATTTATCCTAATTGAGAGAGTAAACGACAATAATAAAAGTTATTTAAATTTTTTGTTATAAATAGTTAAAAAAAAAACACCTAATCTCCAACCATTTTGCATTAAGAATTATTAGTTGTTTTAGCTCCTAAGTATTGATGTCATAAAACTTTTTTTTGCTCTCGCTCTCTGCTAGGGTTATTTGTGCCGGTGGCGCTCCTCGCCCCCTCGCCAGTGGTTCTTCCAGGGAAGTCTTTCTTTTTTTTTCTCTTTTCCTCTATTGTGGTTTGCTTTTGTGTTCGTTTTGCTCATGATTCATTTCATCCACCTCCAACCTCTTTGGTCGAAATGGCGATGAATTGCCTAAGCGATTAATGATCTTAATTATAATGATTAATGATCTTGATTATAGTAGGATTTTTTTATCTCGGTTACTTTGCTTGATCTGTTTCATATTTTGATTAAAATGATTAATGATGTTGATTATAGTAGGATTTTTTGTCATAGATCTTATTTAGTTAATAATTGCCATATGAAATTGACCAAATTGTCTCCTCTTTTTGATGTTGGTATTGAGTCTCCAATTATCCCTATTTTAGTTTCTTTCCCTGACCTCCGCCCTCATCTGTTCTCCCCACATATCCTTCATGGCTTGGGCGTTTGCTTTTTGGTAGGTCGTTGAAGGTTGATGATGCTACTTTCATTGGTTCTCGCCCTTCTTAGCCCAAGTTCTGGTTGATCTTGACATCACAAAAACTTATCCTGATAATATGTGGTTGGGTCATGAGAAATTAGGTTATATTTAACACGTTGTTATGGAGGTTTTGCCTTCTTTTTGTGCTTCATGTAAATGTATAGGGCTTTTGAGTGGTGATTGTTGGCCTCATATGTCTTCTGCCCGACCTACTGCTTTTCCTTATGCCTTTAAACCGCTTAATGTTAATGTTAGCTATGAGTGGGATAGGGTGGTTATTGTTTTTTCTTATGTTGCCAATAATTTGGCTCTGGAGTTGAGTCCTACTGATGCTGCTATCAGGAATAATGTTGATCTTTCAATGGAAGCTACTGGTCAATCGACTTCTGTTTTACCTTTGGGTTATCCTAGTTATGTTGAGGAGGAGGATGCTCTTTCAGCTACTACTATGCCTGTGAATATCGATTGTACTAACAAAGATGGTGTAGAAGGTGGTGATGTTAACATGAACGCCAATAATTGTTGAATTAATCTTATAACTAGTCATATCTGTACTAATGTTGTGGACGATGTGGGTGATAATTCCGTTTCTTTAGTTTTTGGGGGTGGTGGACTTATGGTTGAGCTAGTTAATTTGGATAATGTGGCTTCTGGGATGCTTGATAATGTGGTGGTTATTGAGGGTAATGATAATGTTGTTGTGAATGTCTTTGCTCATTTGGGGCCTCTTGTCGAATATACTATGGCTTTTAATGGTCGTGGTGTTTCTGATGGTGCTAAGTATGTTGCTTCGAACCTCGTTCCTCTAATTGATGTTCATATTTCACATTTTACTAATAGTGCTTTGTTAGCTCAATTAGCTACTTAATCGAATTGCAATGGGCCGGCTCAATGTGATTGGCTAGAAGATAGTGATTCTGCTTTAAATTGGTTTTTGGTTGTCTTTGTGGATTGTTTTCTTGCGACTCTCTGTTGGTTTGGTTGGTTATCTCGTGGTTCTGTCTTCTCCTCTTGCAGGTTCCCTAGTGGCTCCTCCTCCTGCTAGTGGTGGTTGATTGTTTGTCTTTCTCCCTAGCTGTGTGCTGTTGTTGTCACATTGTTCTAACTTCTAACTCTTGTTTGTTTTATATTGGGCTTCCTTTTCCTCTTTTTGTTTTGATTGTAATAGTTAAGATCTGTTGGCTCTTAGCTTTTTTTCAAATATTAATGTATTTTTAGAGAGCTACTGGATCTTTTAAGGATTTGTAACCTTCCATTTTATTTAAAGTGTAGGCCCCTATGTGAGTTTTAATATATATATAAAAAAATATTATTAGTAGTTTCACTATAATTCTACGAACCATAGACAACTTACAAACATAAATCTGGATCCTGCTAAATTTTCTTATATAAATGTCTATAAGCAATGTCTAAATCTTATTTATGCCTGAGTTACTCTTAGTTATATTTAATTATTCAATAGTAAAATGGAAATCAAATTGTAAACTTTGTTTGAATCTTTGAAGAATGATGTTGTACTTTAGAGGATTAATTTGTCAGACTAAGGCTTCATTTGGGACGGTTTTTTTATTGCTTTCGAAAACTAAAAAATTTTGTACTAAAACTTTATTTTAGAAAACAGTAAAAAAGCCGTCCCAAACAAAGCCTAAGATGAGACGACCAGCTGCCATAGTACATTAAGAAGCCATAGTACATTAATGCGAGGGAATTGGATGCAAATGCAAATAAGACAAAAGAAATTTGTAAGAGTGATCGATCTTATATAATTGTTGGTTTTGGCAATACCATCATTTTTTTTTGTCTTTTCTTTATTAAGAAATTGAGAAAAATTATATCAAAATATTATAATTTAAAATTACTAAAATGTACAATAAGATATCCTAAATCATTTTAATCTTAATATGAATCAAACAACTTTGATATTACTAAATAATTTTAATATCAATTTGATATAAATAATTTTTAGATGTGATGAAGTATAGAGTCTTTATATAGTCCTAAATTTCAAAATTTTCTAATAAATCGTGTTTGATTCTAGAAAACATAGCTTTTCTCTGATCTTTTGATCCGAAGGAAAATTTATCAAACTCTAAGATTAATTATAGTTTATACCTTCAATAATCAGTTAAATATCATGTAAATCCTAGAAATTTAAACAGATTCTAGAAAAATCATTTTAAGGCTTCATTTTGGATGACTTTCTTACTGCTTCTTAAACATTTTTTAAAATTTATGGGCTAAAAATTATTTAAGAAGCAGTAAGAAAGACGTCACAAACAAACCGAACATCAAGTTGCTCGAGCTCGTTTATTTAACTATCAAGTGTTTATCAAAATTGTTCAAGCTCATTCGTTGATATTATCAAACGAACATGTACGAGCTCTTATCAAGCTGAGTCACGAGTAGCTCGTTGAACGCTCGGTTCATTTGCAGCCCTCCAGTCAATATTCATTGAAATAACTACATACTACAAACCTACTAAAATATCCAAAAATTAAAAATAAACTCATCCACAAAGTTCCTTTTATTTCATCAAAATGAATATCTACACTACGTACATTACATGGGCTACAAACAAGATGTGAATAACTGAAAGTTTAACTAGTCATGATTATACAAAAATCAAAATAGCAAAATACCTATAACTTCAGATCTGATCCTAATTGCTAATCCACAATCTTCTTTCTCTTTTCAGATCCTAAAAATCAGAAACAAGACAACTATGAACTACAACAACTAAGTATGTCACATAATCCGATCCAAATTTCCAAATTCTTTTATTAAACATTTATCGGACAGCAAATCAGTATAAGGAAATTTAATTGGAGATGGTCTAACGGTCTAACCCCTCAATAATGGATTGTTCATTCATATTGAGAAGTCCAGTTGTTCAAAAAAATTTGCTACCATCGTATAAATAAATTAATCTCAATAAGGACAGTGTTCGATTTATATATATAAATGTAAACGAAAATGTATTATCAGTAAACGATATTCGTTGTAGACGACGAAATAGGACAAAAAAGCGCGTATAAAGACATTTACCTAACCTGTCGTGTTACTTGTCTTAATATATGGATGAAGTTTTCCTAAATCTGGAGGAAGTCATTTATCTTCTCTTTTTTATACGCTGATGATGACAGAACATTTTTTTTATTAAATTATAAATTGTCTATCTGAGTTTGCGAACGAAATATCGAAGAAGAAAATGAAAATATTCAAAATCTATGTCCGCAGAATAAAATATCGAACTAAGTATCAATCATATTGTCAATTAATTGTCCTCTTACAATAAAAAAGAATATCAAATTAATAAGGCCTCTGTATAGATAGATTTTTTTTTTTAAAACATAAACTTTTATATAAATAAAGCTGCGGTTACAACAGAGAATAGAAGGAAAAAAGGAAAAATAAGAGGAAAATTATAACCAAAAGGTGGGCTCAGTAATCGGCCAAGGCTTCCAGTGTCCCTGAAGCTACGCACGGGCCATCAAGTAAGGTGAAAACAACGACCAACTACCAACCGACCAGAAAAAAGCCAAACCAAAGGTTGCCACAAGCAAGACGACAGTGACACAAGCCCCAACCACATCATTGCTCTGTATCCAGCTCGTCAACAAATCGAACAGCAAACACGCACAGAAAAACCTAAAAGATAACAGGGAAGCAACAATAGAGCACAAGAAAATTATCGTCTACGCCTGCCTCTCCCACGAAATCTCCCCCGAGATACAACAGTTAAAGCAGGTCTAGCACTAACCAAAGTGAAATCGTTACCAGGGTTAGAACCCCCACAAAAATCCGGAGAGGCCAAGCCACATTCAGAAAATTCGGATTCAAATTCACCATCCGACGAGCCATTCAACCAATTAATATGATTCCTAACATCCAACCCCGAGAGATCACCCAATCGATTGGCCAAAGTTAGCGAATAAATCAAATGTACATGAACCTCAATTAAACTATTGACAGCCGGATCACACGCACCATTAACACCAGGCGGCTCAGTAACAGCCACCTGACCTTCCAAATGCAACATCAAATTACTAACAGGCTCTGCTACAGGGGGAAAGAAAGGCAACGCATTTGGAGATAAAACATTCAATCCAATTTCCTCTCTAGTTACACCACAATTAACAAGAGCAGATATTGACCCAGTCAAAGCCTCCTGAGCTATATTCACCATAACAGGATCAACCATAATACAAACCTCCTCATTATTAGGCAACACCTCAAAATTAGACACTTTTTCACCCGCTAGAGGCAACACAACTTGAATAAGGGGAGACTCAGCCGAAATGTCCTCAATAACCGCAGGGGCCTCCACACCAGGAGACGAAACAACCAACTCCAGAGGCGGCACCTCACTAACAGGATTCCTAATCAACTCATTCTCAGGCATTTTCTGGTTCTCAACATCTAGAATCTCAACAACGCCAACAACAAGAGGCTTAACATTCTCAGCGAGAGGAAGATTAGAGTTAAGAAAATGCATCGCAGAGGGGGCACAGTGACCTTTAAGATGTCCCAGACACTTGCAACTTGCAAGACTCACAAAAATCAGGGAAAGTTTCTAATTGCACATTTTGGATATACCCAGACTCCTCAGGACCCAGCCAAATCTGTTTCGAATAAATCTTAGTCACATCCAGTTTGACTAAAACTCGCGCGAGAGAGGGTCGAGAACCTACCGAAGTAGCCGAGTCCACCTTCAAAGGATTACCAAACATAGAACCTAAAGCGTGAAGGATACGGGGAGTAAAGAGATGAGATCTAAATTTAGGAAAGGATACCCAAATTGGAATGACCGGCGATTCACAACCAATGTCCAAAAGAGGCGACCACTTCGTAATTTTTATAAAACAGTTGTTCACCATATAAGATCGATGGCAAAACACACGGTTGTAATCAAGATCATTTGACAATTTAATCAAAACATGCGTTTGATCCAGAACCGTGACAAAAAACTCCGCTTTGAGTTTGAGGGCAAAGAAAAATTTTCGAATGGCATCCAGAGAAGGGGGTCGCGTGGGAAAAAAATCAACTAAGGCGAATTGAAAAGGCACAGAAAGCGCACAATTTTCAGCCTCAGAAATCCACAAAGACGGTAAACCTCGGAAAGAACCATGTCGAAGATCAGGAAAACTCTCCGAAGAAGAAGAACCAGAGAGGGCTTCAACAAAAGACCTAGATTTAAACGAACTAACCAAAAAACCAGGGTCCTCAACCCGACGGACTGCCATCCAGCTGAAAAGGCCGGAGGAGAACACAATCGCGTCAAACAGCAAAGAGAGGAAAGCAAAGTTTATAAAACTAGAGAAGATAGCACTCCCCTGCCGAAAATGGATGGAAGACGACGCCGTGGAGCATTACCATCCACCGCCGACACGCCTAGGGCGAAACCCTAGCAGAGCCGAAAAACTTTTTGATTCCACTGTATAGATAGATGTTCAAACTTCAATATCGTTTTTTGACAGTACGAGTAAACACTATTATTATATGAACAATTGCTATTATTTGATGAATATGGAATCATTTTAGCAAATTATATTTTTATGAAAAGGCCACGATATTTTACGCAAAATTAAAACAATGTGAAATTGATCCATCGAACTTTAATTTTTTAAAGATTTAATTGCACACATTTCATCATAAAAAATATTTGAACAAATTATTTATTACTAGGTAAAAATATTTAAAATTTATTAAAAGTAGAGTTTGTTTTAATATGTCATCAAAAAACTATCTTGATCGGGCACGAATCTCGAGGCAAAAATCAAGTTGAAAACTTCAAAAATTAAATTCGTTATCATCTGAACTTTGATTTCAGCAAATTTATAGTCAAACTGAGCGTCTAGGAAATACGAACCCAACGACACCAAATTCAACTCAATCCGAGTACAAATGAGTCCAAATCAAGAATCTGAAGCGCTGTTGGAAGGTTCAATCCATAATTTGAATTAACCAACGGTTTTCAAAACATTACGTGCTTATAGTAGAATCGAGCAGCTCGATGACACAAATCCAACGAGCCCAAGATCGCATAATTCCAACATCATTATAACCTTCAAATGTCTGACGAACGGTATACGATCTAGGGATTCAATATTGAATGTCCATCCAAACTACTCCACCTATGCCCTTGATCCTCCTCCTATTTACTGGTCTTGCCTCATTTCTCTTGAGAGTGGGCCGAAACAAGAAAGCAAGAAGAAGAAGAGAAGAATGAGAAGAGAAGAAGGATAGGAGAGAGGAAACTCCTTCTCGACCACCTCCAGAGTTCCGTCGGACGTTCAAGTGACGCAGGAATTCCGTATGACATCCACCGAACGCCGGAATTCTGCCCGACCTCCACGGGACGTCGAAATTCTGCCCGACTTCAACGAGACGACGGAGTTTCGCTCGACTTTCGAGTGACGCCGAAACTCCGCCCAATCTCCAAGTAACGCCAGAATTCTGTCTGATCTCTAAATGACTTTGGAGTTTTGCCGGAATAAGTTGGAGTTCTCCGGGGCCACCGATTGACGTCAGACTTCTATTTGACGTCGGACTTCAACTCGTCGTCAAATTTCTATTCGACGTCGGACATCTGCCCAACGTCGGACTTTCACCAGACATTTATCAGATGTTGGATTTTTGTCTATTGTTGGAGTTCCATCGACTATAGTCCTTCCGACCTCCGTCACCCGCCGACTACGGTCCTCCTGACTTACGTCGCACACCGAATACAATCCTTCCGACCTCCGTCGCCCGCCGACTACGGTTCTCTTGTCTTACGTCTCCCACAGACTACAGTCCTTTCGACCTCTGTCACCCGTCGATTACGGTCCTCCTGACTTACGTTGCATACCAACTATAGTCCTTCTGACCTCCTTCGCCCGCCGACTATGGTTCTCCTGTCTTACGTTGCCCACCGATTACAGTCCTTCCAACCTCCATCACCCTCCAACTACAGTCCTCCTGACTTATGTCGCCCACTGACTACGGTCCTTTCGACCTCCGTCGCCCGCCGACTACGGTCCTCCTGACTTACGTTGCCCACCGACTATAGTCTTTCCGACCTCTGTCGCCCGCCGACTATGGTTCTTCTGACCTCCGTCACCAAACTATGATTATTCTGACCAAACGAACACGTCAATAGTGATTTTTTTGTATTCATAACATGTAATGTTCTCCATATGATGTACATCAAGCCAAAGCCTTCCCCCAATTAAGGGACTCGATCATTTGTAATCAACTGCAATACTAGTGGATTTATTCAAACTGACCTAGGCCCCGTGGTTTTTCCCTCTTTTTAGGAGTTTTCCACGTAAAAATGTTGGTGTCTCTCATAAATGCTACACCCTCTCCCTTATCTAATTACGTGCCAAATTTTCATACAAAATTAAGACGTTAAATTTTATATTTCTCTACTGCTGTGAATACTCCAATACTCAACAAGTTTCAATAATAAAATTCTCTGCCGAGTCATAAGAGCGTCATCCAGAATAGCAGGAACCACAAACAGATGGACTCATGGAACATTTTCACGATTGTAATCATGTACATGATTAGAATTCATTGTTAATTCCAGTCTAAAACCTTTTTTTCTTGAAAATTTTTGAAAAATTTGGTCTTAGCATGTATATTGGAGGAATGAAAAAGAAAAACTTACAAGTGAAAAAAGAGACCAAAATAAAGTCCCAGCCGATAGGGACACCTCAGCCCAATGAGAGCTCAAAAAAATAGCTCACTAAGAGCATAAAAATCGCTCAAACAGTGAGCATTAACAAGCAGCAAAAGGAATAACAGAAATAAACAGAAATAAACAGGAATTCGAAAGAACTAAAAAGCTCCATCAGCCAAATAAATCTGGACTCAGGGATGTAGAGTAGAATTTCAGCCAAATAAGGCATCGTTTGGGACAGTTTATGGTCACGATTTTTTCTTTTTAGATTTTAAAAAATTATTGTAAACAACTATTAAGAAAACTGTTATGAAGAAAGCTTAAGGCTTCGTTTGGGACGGTTTTTTTACTGCTTTCTAAAATGGAGTTTTAGTACAAAATTAAAAAAAATTGTACTAAAACTTCGTTTTAGAAAGCAGTAAAAAAGCCGTCCCAAACGAAGCCTAAATCTGAGTGAGTTTTACGCTTAGCTTTTATTTGGTACATATTTTTATTGTTTTTTTGCATTAAAAATTAACCTTTAAAATGTTAAGAAAATTGTTTCAAATGAAGTCAAATTTTTTTACTAAAACTCAATTTTAAGAAGCAATAAAAAGACCGTCCCAAGCGAAGCCTTCAAACAACTTTTGTCCATACTTTTTTGTTGTTTTAAAAAAATTACTAAAAAATTACCTTATAAACTTTAGATAACTAGTACAACTTATAATATTATATATCATTAATCCCAATTGAAATATCATAAAAAATTATCTTTATAGGGCACAAATCTCGAGGTAAAATCAAGTTGGAATTTCCAAAATTAAATCGGAGACCCTATGAACCCTCATTTTAGCAAATTTAAAGTCGAATTGAACGTCTCGAAAATATGAACCCAATGACACCAAATTCGACTCAATCCGAGACCAAATAGGTCCAAATCGAAGACTCGAAACATATTTCGTCGAATTTCTACCTGATGCTGAACTTCCGCCCATCGTCAAACTTTCGACCTCGGTCGCCAGCTGACTACAGTCCTTCCAATCTCCTTCACCAAACAACAATATGTCTTTTTTACTTTTGTCGTCTGTTGACTACGGTCCTTCCAACATTCGTTGTTAGACAGTGATCTTTTTAGCCACTGTCGCTTGCCGACTACGGTCCTTATCAACTCCATAGCTAGATTGTAGTCCTTAATTCCGAGCTTCATCGTCAAACAACGGTCTTTTATAACCATTGTCGCTCGCGGACTATGGTCCCTCCTGTAGAAACTTTCAAACCTGAACTCCTGAATGATGAGCAGATGAACCGCAAGACAGAGACAAATCAAATTGTTTTATTCATCATGTTTGTTAATACAGCAGCAGGTGTATTTATAGAACCTTTTCCTTACAGGCTATAGGAAAGGTAATATAGAAGGCAATATAAAATATTTACACAGAGGATGTATTCTAATAGCCCCCCTCAAACGGAAGAGTCTTGCACGACGTTCAGTTTGAGACGTAGTTCATGAAATCTTGGAGTAGAAAGAGATTTGGTGAGTATGTCGGCCACTTGATCTTTAGTGCTAATAGGTAGAATTCGAATGGTGCCTTGCTGAATATGATCCCGGACGAACCTGTGATCTATTTCGATGTGCTTAGTGCGGGCATGAAATACGGGGTTGTTTGCTAAAGCTATAGCTGACGTGTTGTCACAAAACAGATCCGTGGGAGATTCTTGAGGTATTCCGAAGTCGTCTAACAGGCGTCGAATCCATATGACGTCGGCAGCAAGAGCCGCAAGCGAGCGATATTCAGACTCTGTGGACGAGCGAGCCACGGTAGTCTGTTTCTTGACGGTCCAGGAGATCAGTGTGTTGCCGAGATACGAGCAATAGCCGGATGTGGATTTTCGTGAGATGGGGTCGCCGGCCCAGTCTGCATCAGAATATGCCAATAACCGTAAGTTAGATTTTAGAATAGGAATACCGAGATTAAGCGTACCTTGGATGTAACGAAGGAGACGTTTCAGGAGATAGACATGCTGCGGCTGAGGATGATGCATGTGTTGGGATAGTAGATTTACGCTGAAGGACATGTCCGGACGTGTAAGCGTCAGGTATTGCAGAGAGCCGGTGATGCGACGATACATGTTCGGATCATCAAGAACTGGATCGGAGCCAAATGCTTGCGGTAGTTTCGTGCACGTAGGATTTGATAAAGGTTTGCACGCAGAGAGCTGAGCGGTGTGAAGAATAGATTGGGCATATTGTTTTTGCGTTAGAAAAAATTTATGTGGTGTACGGGTTATTTGAATGCCAAGAAACGAAGAAACCGGTCCCAAAATTTTCATAAGGAATTTATTCTGCAGCTGTAGTATGATATTATTGATAGCAGTAGTGTCGTTTCCCGTTAGTAATATATCGTCTACATAAATAAGCAGAAATAAATGAATGTTGCATTTGTTAAAAAGAAGGAGAGATGGATCTGATTTGCTGTGAGTGAAGCCAATAGTCACAAGAAAAGAGGTTAGCGTGTTATACCATTGTCGCGGTGCTTGTTTGAGACCGTAAATAGCCTTGTGAAGCCGACAGACATGATCCGGGTTGGTGTTGTCCTCAAAGCCTTTGGGTTGTCGCATATAGACTGTTTCCGAGAGAGAGCCATGAAGAAAGGCATTAGCTACGTCAAGTTGTTGAATTTGCCAGTCGTTGTGTAAGGCAACTGTTAGTAAGATGCGGATAGTGGGAAGTTTAGCCACGGGGCTGAAGGTGTCAGTGTAATCCAGTCCGAATTCTTGATGATTTCCTAGAGCAACCAGGCGGGCCTTGTGCTTGGCGATCGAACCATCGGAATGAAGCTTGAGTCGATAGGTCCATTTACAGCCGAGTACAGAGGAATTAGGTGGCTGCGGGACGAGGCTCCAAGTGCCTTGAGTTTGTAATGCAAAGAACTCGTCTGCCATGGCTCGACGCCATACGGGAAGTTTGCTTGCCTCGGTGTAAGAGGAAGGAGCTGATGGTTCATTTTCGGTAGTGGTGGAATGAATAAGATTGAGGCGAGTGATAGGTTTTAAGGATCCCGTTTTACCTCTGGTGACCATGGGATGCACTGATGGCTGATCAGGTGGTTGATTGGGAGGCGGAGACGGAGAGCTGGAGAGTGTTGGTACTGTTATAGGATTGGATGTATTTGATATAGGAGATGGTGGCTATGGCTGGGTTGTCATAGGTGGATCATTAGTTGGAGGTTGCCGAATTGCCGAGATAGGTGTTAAAAATAGAGGAGAAATTTGAGCTGAAGAGGCCGTAGAACTGGGCTGCTGCTCTGCAAAAGGAAAAACAATTTCGTCAAACGTGACATGTCGGGAGACGACAATTTTATTTGTTATACGATTAAAACACTTATATCCTTTGTAGGAGTCAGCGTAGCCAAGAAATACACACGGTTGAGCTTTGGGAAGAAGTTTGTGTCGCTGCGGTGGGGGGGTTAAGGGGAAACAAGCGCATCCAAATGTGCGAAGCATAGTGTAGTCAGGACGAGTTTGAAACAGTGTTTCATGTGGAGACTTGAACTTAATGGCAGAATTTGGAAGTTTATTAATTAAGTGGACAGAAGTTACCATAGCATCCGGCCAGAAAGTAAAAGGAACAGAAGCTGTGTGAAGAAGAGTTCTTGCCGTTTCCACGATGTGTCGATGCTTATGCTCCAATATGCCGTTTTGTTCTGGAGTGTATGGACAAGCTATGCGATGTTGAATGCCATTGTTTTGAAGGAAATTAGTGAATTTAGTATTAACATACTCGCCGCCACCATCCGATTGAAACTTCTTGATCTTGGAGGATAGAGCAAGTTCTATGAAATTCTTAAATTGAATAAAAACAGCAGTTACATCATTCTTGTTTCGGATAGGAAAAATCCAAGTATAGCGAGAAAAATCATCGATAAAAATCACATAGTATAGGAAACCCGAGTGCGATAACATAGGGGCAGGACCCCATACATCAGAATGAATTAAAGCAAGAGCAGAATTTTCACGATTAGTAGATGTTTCAAAAGGAATTCTATGACCTTTGTTCATATAGCAAGAATGACATTTTTCATTCAATTTATTAATGTGAAGATCGGGATTACAAGCTGCTATACGTTTGAGTAGGTTCTTGTTTGGATGCCCAAGACGGGCATGCCAAACCGAGTTACAATGCTTGCTGTTGTAGAGTGCATGGTGCCGAGATGCTGCCGCTGGTAAAGAAATGGGATATAGGCCGTTCTTGCAAGGCCCTTTAAGCAGAATTTGATGATTCGTCAAGTCCTTAAAAACAAAACCGTTAGGGTCGAAATTGATAGAAATATTATTGTCGCGAGTTAGCTGAGAAATAGAAAGTAAATTGTAGTGCAGTGCCGGTGTGTGAAGAATATGAGACAGATTTAGCTTACGGGAGGGAGTCGGTAGCAAGCCTTTGCCGGAGTGAGCTATGCTAACGGAGCTCCCGTCGCCGATGGTGATGCCGTCCGTTCCTTGATACGGGTTTGAGACCGAGAGATTCTCCAAAGATTTGGTCATATGGGATGATGCGCCGGAGTCAAGATACCAGCAGTCGTTGTACGCTTGAGTGGATTCGGCCGCCAGAGCTTTCTGTGGTTGATGTGAAGTGGTCGGCACGTATTGAGCGTTGAGCCGATGCCAACAGTCCGATGCATTGTGGCCGCGTTTGAGACAAATCTGACAGGTGACTGATACCTGTGTAGAGGCAGGCCGAGAAGGTCCTGAGCGGCCTCTGCCGCGACGTCCACGGCCGCGAGAGGAGAAAAGGGCGGTATCCGATAAATTTGGTGTAGCAAACCGAGCGGCATCGGATGCGATGTGAATTTCCTCGCTGATTAGTAAGGAGTAAAGATGATCAAGATTTAGAGAATTAGTCATGGTCCGGATGGTCGTTTTAAACGACTGATAAGTCGGAGGAAGTTCATTCAGGATGTGATGAATAACATCCTCAGGATCAATTTGAGACCCAG
Source organism: Dendrobium huoshanense (assembly GCA_016618105.1). Classification (NCBI taxonomy): domain Eukaryota; kingdom Viridiplantae; phylum Streptophyta; class Magnoliopsida; order Asparagales; family Orchidaceae; genus Dendrobium; species Dendrobium huoshanense. Next base: position 19,469,091 of record CM028343.1, read on the forward strand.
CTGCGGCTATTTGATCAACCAGAGTTTTTATTTCGTTGAGATACTGAATCATGGAGGAGTTCTTTAAAGAGGTGTGATAGAGCTCATTCTTGAGTTGAATGACCTTTGATCGGTTTGTAGATTGGAAACGAGTTTGAAGCACAGTCCAAATAGCGGAAGAGGTTTCAAGATCAAGAACGTAAGGTAAAATCGAGGCGGATATGGTGGAGCAAATGGCGGCCGCAAGATTTTGATCGTTGAGGCGCCATTGCGTGTAGGAAGGATTTGAGGATGAAGATCCGGTTGAGTCGCCGGAATCGTCAAGCCACGTCTGATACCATGTAGAAACTTTCAAACCTGAACTCCTGAATGATGAGCAGATGAACCGCAAGACAGAGACAAATCAAATTGTTTTATTCATCATGTTTGTTAATACAGTAGCAGGTGTATTTATAGAACCTTTTCCTTACAGGCTATAGGAAAGGTAATATAGAAGGCAATATAAAATATTTACACAGAGGATGTATTCTAATACCTCCTACCACTCCCTCCTACCTCCGTTGCCAGTTGACTATGATTCTACCGACCAAACTGATATATCAATGATGATTCTTTCAAGTATCATCATGTAACTCACTCTATATGATGTATATTTGTTACATCAAGCTTAGGCCTTTCCCCAAGGAAGGACCTCATTTGTACTCGATTGCAAATAATTGTTGTTTCATTCAAATTGGGTCAGATCCCGTTATTTTTTCATTTTCAGGATTTTCCACGTAAAAAATCTTGGTGTCTCTTATTAATGATGCACCCTCACTTTTTATCTGATTGTGTGTTGGGTCTTTGTACAAAGCTAAGATGTTAAAATTTATATTTCTTTATCGCCGTGAATATTCCAGGATGCAACACCAATATATATATTTTTTGGGATAAATTAAGGGCCTTGCCCATTCATTCCAATATAAGAAATTAAACTAGTTACATGTGTAGAAGAGAGAACAATAACTAACTAAGAGAGAATACAAAAGACAATAGACAAATAGGAAGTCTCAAAAAGAATGTGTAACATCAAACACATAAAAAAAAACTAACTGCTCAATAAAACAAAATAAAAAAAGCAAGCTTGAAACTCTGACTACAGTGACGAGTCACGGAGAGTCGAAAAATCGGGTTCAGTAAATAGAATTGCTTGGAGCAACTGGCCCTGGTTGCAGAAGATATGCGAATAGAAATGAAGGCCGCGGTGACAGATGAAGGGGGACATCCACTATCATTCAATGGGGTACAAGAAGCAATTAGGTCATCCTTGCCCAGAAAATAAACAACCACTGCATGAGAATAACTTGAAAACCAAACATTCAAAAGTAATCCCAAGTAAAAGTTCAAAAAACAAGCAGCGCAACACCAATATAAATGAACATCTTTAAGATTCGTTCTTATTTATTTTATGTTAGAATATTTTTATATTTGTTTTCAAAATATTATATATGTATATAATTCGCTATTAAGAGGAAAAAAAAATCCACCTATACTTTGCTAACTCGAGGTAACGTCCACACAAGCGAAGCCTTTTCCTGTTACCCTCGGGTAAATAGGACTTGGGGAACAGTAAAAGTTAAAATCTATAAAGAAAGGCTGGGCTGAGCTGGACCCTGGACTCTGGTGGTCGGTATGATGTTCCCGAGGAGCAGCGGAACGGCGCGCGGCGGCGGAGGTTTCGGCCTTCGGGCCGCGGCTTTTTTGGCTTATAGGGAACGAGGAAGGGAGGCACAAGGGCATCATGGCGATTCCGGGCCGACACCCTTTAGTGTCGAGCCTGAGCCCGCTGCGCTGCTGTCCGCTGCTCCGTCGGGACCGGTTAAAGCCGGAAATGTCTGGTTCCCATATCGCAATCCCCCCGCAGGGTTTTTATTTTTTTCCCCACATTCACAAACTTTTACCCTCCCTTTCTTTCTTTACCGGTTCTCTTTTTTGACCGGTCCCGATGAACCGAGGCAGCTCATCGGACTAGTAAACCGAGCCGAGAAAGACGTCGGGTTTTTTGGAGGAGGGAGAAAAGGAACAGTGCTATGCAAATCACGTACGTGGTTCGTAGTAAGGCCGGCCGGGTTTCAGCGATGGTTTGCTGGTTTACTTCTGGTCTCTTCTTTATTCGTCACAGGAATAGAACCTCTCGACGTCTCGTTTCTTTGTTCACATCATGATGTTATCATGAACGGTGATGGAACACAAAAGCGAATTGAACGCCACTTTCTTTTTGAATTTTGGTATTTATAATTTTACAGTCAAATGAATTTTCAGTATAAGAAAGTAAGGCTTCTTTTTTACACAGTTTTATTATTGTTTTTTAAAGTTATTTTTTTAGAAAAAAAGTTCTATTTCAAATAAAAAATTATACTCAAAATTTATTTTAAAAAATAATAAATAAGGTGTCCCAAACGAAACTTAATTATTTGCATTGTTCAATTACTACGATGTCATTTGCTCTTTTATAAGCTAATAAGTTGGCTTAATTACAACATGATCGAAGATGGGATTTACAATGATTCGATGAGTAACGTATATGTCCATTCTAATAAGTAGAGAATTTTAGCCATTTGTTGAGCTCTTGCAAATATAACAAATGAGTTCTGAAGGATTACAAGGAAGAAAGAATAAGATGACTTTAAGGGACAGGGGCTTCTCTGAAAACTATATATTTTGTGAAGTGTTTTATATCACATGAATGATTGTCTCTCCTAAATTTTGAAGTATGCTTCTTCTACTTAGGTTCTTTCGGCCTCGTCTTTGATCGTAGTTGACAGCCAAAACTCCCAGCTAACGTATAAAAAAAAAAAAGTTGAGTATCTAAGAATATCATGCAAGATTTTATGTTTTGAAAGGTTCTTGAGGAGTAGAGATGTATTCAGCTCCTAGAAGAGGAGCTATTCTACTACCAAGTAAAAATGCAACCATTGGCAAAGAGTTATCAACAACTTCAATACATTTTTTTCTTGAACTTATTTTTATGTGATTCTATACATTATAAAATGGAAAAACCTCCAACAAGGAAGTAAAATATAGAAATTATAAATCATATTTCAGTTTTACTATTTAATAAATATCTGTGCATAGGGCTTTTTATTGTGTGTGGACACCAGGCGGAACGAACTGTGCGGATTTCTTTCTGTCTGCAGTAAAAGCTTAGTCAAAGCATAGCTACTACAGTAATTGTGCTTTTGCTGTAAAGAGAAAAATTCTGTTGTAAATAGAGAGAAATCCGGACGGTTCTCACCCGTTCCGTGTCCACACACAATAATCTATCCTGTGCACAGAGAACAGTTTTAGTTGTATCAGCCTTTCAAATAAATACGCAATTCAAGGCTTCAATGCATCAGATATCTCTTGTTGTTTTTCTGCTTTGACGTAATCAATGTGTGAAATAGAACAATTTAGGTGGGCATGCATGTGAGCATAAGAAGAGAGAATCAATCTCACGATTCACGAGTTCAAAGACCTGCGCACAGAAGGAGCGGTTACTTTTTAGTACAGTAATTCACTTTGACGAGGCCGAAGCTTTCCAATATTCAGTCTCCTTTGGAACCAGCAAGCGCATTATGCTGTCTCCTCCCAAAAGAGGATCTGCCAGCGCTTTGGAGATTTCATAAACAAAAGAAAAAAAAAAATTAAGAAAAAGAAAGAGAAAACACTGAGCTGTAAAAGCCTGAATGTGAAACCTCTTGCCGCAGCAGACATTAACAGTTTGAATGCCTAAAGCGAACTTTCAATTGGAGTTTAGCTCTACTTTTTCTTCTTAATTTATTATTTCAAAAATGAGAAATTCAAAGCTATGTTTGAAAGTTGAATGGAGCACTATATCGGTTGAAGCCATTTGGTATAATTTAAAACAAAAAAAAAAGACACGCAACTTAATATATATATATATATATATATATATATATATATATATATATATATATTAAGTTGGCAAGCTTAGGCAGCCAATCCTTCATGATGCATGCATGGGGATTCGGCGGTGTGCAGTTTATATGGTAACTGATGATATTATAATTCATATGTGAAGTTAGAGCGTAAACGAGTAAAGCCAAGTTCCAATCTCTTCTGATTTGAGGTTGAATTTGATTAATTTAGGCCAATTTATAAAGAAGAGATTGTTTTAAACTTAAATTAGTTTAAAGAGCATGTTAATAAAAAAAATTAAAAAGAAGCAAATACGAAGAATGGGAGGCCGTATTCATAAACCGGAACTTAATTATCCGGTTCAATTGAAATAGGAACTTAATTATTCAGTTTTCTATTGAATCTGTAATTTCATTTTGCGGTTTCAATAGATACTGATACAATTGAAATTGGTACTCTCACTACTAAAAAATTGGATTTTTTACAGCAGATGTAGGTAGCGGTTCAAAAACCGTTGTCAAAATCATATTTTAGCACCGGTTTTAACCTGTGCAAAAAGCATTGGTTTTAACCCACGACAAGGTCCGCCCTTAAAAAGATCGAGAATCCCTAATTATTTCCAATCTTACGCGCGCGAACTACTCGGTTCTCTGTCTTCTGCCACCGTGACTCAACTGTTGTATATATACATATAACATTAAAAAAAATAACTACATGAAAAATTAAATTAAGGATTTATAGAGATCGGAGAAGTACAATTCGGCTTCCGATCAAAGTAGAAACCGCATTATGAAGTTTTGGTTTAAATTGAAATCGGATAATGAAGTTCCAGTTTCTATTGAAACCAAGTAATTAAGTTCCGTATTTTCTCATTTGTAAATTTTTTTGCTAACCTGATCCTTAAAATAATTTAAATATAAAACATACACCTTTTTATAAATTGGCTATTAATTTATGGGGTTCGAGTTTGAGCATTATTCTTGATACGTCATCACAAAATTAGCTTGATTGGGCACGAATCTCGAAGCAAAAGCTAGTTGGAAACTTCAAAAATTAAATCCGGAAGCATATGAACTCCGATTTCAGCAAGCTTACTGTCGAACTGAGCGTCTCGGAAATACGAACCTAACGACACCAAGATCAACCCAATCGGAGCCCAAATGTGTCCGAATCAAGAGCTCAAAGCGCTGTTGGAAGGTTCAAACTGCAATTTGAGTTACCAAACGGTCTCCGATTTTGACGAGCTTATATTCGAATCGAACGGCTCGACGAGACGAATCCAACGAGCCCAAGATCACTAAATTCCGACATCATTAAGGCCTCCAAATGTCCAACGAACGGTGCACGATCATAGGATTCAATATCGGCCGTCCATTTGATCACTCCCTATTCGCCCTTGATCTCACACCTATTTACGGACCATGCCACTCCAGAAAATCTATAAATAGAGCCCTCATTCTTCACAAGAGAGTATCTAAGCAAGAGAGAGAAGAAGAGAAGAGAAGGAAGAAGTTCCTCCTCGACAGCCGCCGAACCACCGCCGGACCACCGCAGAACCTCGCCGGACCACCGCCGGACCACCGCAGGAAGCTCGTCGGACCACCGCCGGACCACCGCAGGAAGCTCGTCGGACCACCGCCGGACCACCGCAGGAACCTCGCCGGACCACCACAGGACCTCGCCGGACCACCACCTTAAGGCCCGACGTTCAGTCCCTACGTCCTGCCTAAGACCCGACGTCTTGTTCAAGGTCCGACGTTCAGTCCCTACGTCCTGCCAAAGACCCGACGTCTTGTTCAAGACCCTATACTCAGTCTCAACTTCCTGCCAAACACCCGACGTCCAACTCAGGACCCGACGTTCAGTCCTACGTCCTGCCAAAGACCCGACGTCTTGTTCAAGACCCTATACTCAGTCTCAACTTCCTGCCAAACACCCGACGTCCAACTCAGGACCCGACGTTCAGTCCTTACGTCCTGCCGAAGACTCAACATCTTACTTAAGACATTGTAATCTGTTCACCCCTGGAGGTGATTCAGTCCTTTGTAACAAACTCAAAGTCTAGTGGAACCATTTTTCAACTGGGCTAGGCCTCGTGGTTTTTTCCCTTTTAAGGGTTTTCCACGTAAAAAATCTTGTGTTCTCTGTGTGTGCTAGTTATACGTACAACGCTAAGACGTAGAATAAAATCTCTATCGCCGCGTAATTTCTAGCCCGCAACAGATTGGCGCCGTCTGTGGGAAAGCTAATCCCACTACATCAAGGAATCATCCAATGGTCAACAGGCGTAGCCATCGCATCATGGGAACCTCCCGCTCTAATTCACACCAATCCAGGAATCAGTCCCTGAATCAAGGACGACAGGCATCTGCCTCCTTTCACCCTGGTAACCGACACCCTGCAGGAGAAGGAACTTCAGGGCCATCCCTAGAAGAACGTATCAAAAAAATGGAGGAATCTCAGAATGAGATCCTTCAGCTCTTAAGGGGAGCTCAAGGACCAGCGCCAGTGCCCCAAGAAGATACTCTTCTCCCTCGAGACCAGCCAGGATTCGAAGACATTCTTCATGTCGAAGTCCCCCTTCCTCCGCCAAGGATGTACCCTCCTACACGTCCAGAGAATGAGCTTGCTGATACAGCAAGCTCTACCCATCCTTCACACACGGGCCACCGGCAGCATATGCCTCCAGAAGTCCCAGAAGACTTGGACCAACAGCACGTTACAGAACTCCCCCGCAATACTCTCCGGGATGAGTTGCGGAGGCTAGTCCGAGAAGAGTTCCCCACAAGAGGTACAAGACACTCCCTTCGCCAACGGGACGTTCACGAATCGTCACCTTTCACCGAAGCTGTCCTCCGATACCCCGTTCCGGCAAGATTCAAACTCCCGAATATTGATTCGTATGATGGAACTTCAGACCCCTACGAGCATATCGACCACTACCGCACTATTATGCATATCCAGCAGGCCCCGGACGCTTTGCTCTGTCAAGTTTTTCCTGCCACCCTTAAAGGGCAAGCCCGGACATGGTTCTACTCACTGCCTGCCCGATCCATCTCGATATTCGTTAAATTGGCCAAACTGTTCGTCGAACAGTTTGTCGCCAACCGAAGGACGATTAAAGATTCCTCCCACCTTTCAGGGATACGTCAGAACGAGGGTGAATCCCTTAAGGAATACTTCCAGAGGTTTTCTACGGAAGCCCGACAAATTCCAGGGGTAGATCCCGAATTGCTTAGAGGTGTATTTCTTGGAGGACTCCGCCCAGGCCCTTTCTACTCAGCACTCATGCGAGATACGGTCCATTCATATGCGGATCTAATCCATCGGGTAGAGGCTCAAATCTCCGCCGATGATGCCATCAATGCTCATAGAAAGCAATTTGAGCAGACGACCGGGAAGCGTAAATATCCCCCAGGGACGGAGAATCCCCCCTCACAAAGGAAGAAGCAAGGAAACTACAATTTTCCTCCTCGACCCTCACAGCCGCGACAAGAACCTCGTCAAGAAAAGGAGTACACACCACTCAATACATCTCAAGCAAATGTATTAATGGCCATCCGGGATCAGGAGAACATAAAATGGCCACACCCTTTGAAGCCCAACGTCGGAAACCAGGAGCAATATTGCCACTTCCACCGTAGCCGTGGGCACACTACTGAAGCATGTTGGCAACTCAAGGAAGAAGTTGAGAGACTGATCCGACAAGGATATCTCCGACAATTCATCAAGAATGCACCAGCCCGAGATGAAGTTGGTCCGACTGGGGGGCAGAATCAACAACAAAGGCAGTCGATAAACAATCGCCAAATAGTGGGGGAAATTGGAACCATTGCTGGGGGCCTATCAACGTCTTGCCGAGCTTTAATTGCGTAGAGCACAGTAGTGCTGCTTGTTTTAAGTATCATATGTCTTTAATATTGTATGACTTTCGTACTGTCTGTCTTTAATTTTGAATATTGTTTGTGGTGTTTGTAGCTTCTCCCTCCCTAAGCTGTCTTAGGGAGTTATGCTTTTGCTTAATGTAGTAAGACTTTGTTTCTTTATCTTTTTCGAGTAAAATTGTATTGATAAATTCGCAAAAGCTGTGAACGTTAATATTCTTAACTCGAAAAAATACATAATCGTTATTGTAGCTCAATCACCGGATAATCAATCCTTGGTGGATTCTCCCGACCTCTTCCACACAGGTTAACGTCGTCGAGCAGGGCTCCGGCATACAACCTCGGAAAGGTCTCACATCCTTGGTGGATTCTCCCGACCTCTTCCACACAGGTTAACGTCGTCGAGCAGGGCTCCGGCATACAACCTCGGAAAGGTCCTACATCCTTGGTGGATTCTCCCGACCTCTTCCACACAGGTTAACGTCGTCGAGCAGGGCTCCGGCATACAACCTCGGAAAGGTCTCACATCCTTGGTGGATTCTCCCGACCTCTTCCACACAGGTTAACGTCGTCGAGCAGGGCTCCGGCATACAACCTCGGAAAGGTCCTACATCCTTGGTGGATTCTCCCGACCTCTTCCACACAGGTTAACGTCGTCGAGCAGGGCTCCGGCATACAACCTCGGAAAGGTCTCACATCCTTGGTGGATTCTCCCGACCTCTTCCACACAGGTTAACGTCGTCGAGCAGGGCTCCGGCATACAACCTCGGAAAGGTCTCACATCCTTGGTGGATTCTCCCGGCCTCTTCCACACAGGTTAACGTCGTCGAGCAGGGCTCCGGCATACAACCTCGGAAAGGTCTCACACTCTTAGTGGATTCTCCCGACCTCTTCCACACAGGTTAACGTCGTCGAGCAAAGGCTCCGACATACAACCTCGGAAAGGTTTTACATCCTTGGTGGATTCTCTCGACCTCTTCCACACAGGTTAACGTCGTCGAGCAAAGGCTCCGACATACAACCTCGGAAAGGTCCTACATCCTTAGTGGATTCTCCCGACCTCTTCCACACAGGTTAACGTCGTCGAGCAAAGGCTCCGACATACAACCTCAGAAAGGTCTCACATCCTTGGTGGATTCTCTCGGCCTCTTCCACGCAGGTTGACGTCGTCGAGCAGGGCTCCGGCATACAACCTCGGAAAGGTCTTACATCCTTGGTGGATTCTCCCGGCCTCTTCCACGCAGGTTAACGTCGTCGAGCAGGGCTCCGGCATACAACCTCGGAAAGGTCTCACACTCTTAGTGGATTCTCCCGACCTCTTCCACACAGGTTAACGTCGTCGAGCAGGGCTCCGGCATACAACCTCGGAAAGGTCTCACATCCTTGGTGGATTCTCCCGGCCTCTTCCACACAGGTTAACGTCGTCGAGCAGGGCTCCGGCATACAACCTCGGAAAGGTCTCACACTCTTAGTGGATTCTCCCGACCTCTTCCACACAGGTTAACGTCGTCGAGCAGGGCTCCGACTTACAACCTCGGAAAAGTCTCACGTCCTTGGTTAACATCGCTAGAATGTCGTCAATAGACTTCTATCTGACTTCTCCATAATGTTAAAATTCTTCCTGATTTTGAATTTCCTCCTATGCTAAACTTTTGCCTTGCAGGACTTTCGACGGACTAATACAGGACGCCGAAATTCTTCCTTTCATCGGACTAATACTCGTCGTCGGACTTCTGTTCGTTGACGAACTTTCGTCGGTCTTCTACCCAACAATACTTCTACCTGACGTCAGACTTCTGCTCGTCAGCGGACTTCTACTCGACGTCGAACTTCTGCTCGTCAGCGGACTTCTACTCAACGTCGGACTTCTGCTCGTTAGCGGACTTCTACCCGACGTCGGACTTCTGCTCGTCAACGGACCTTCGTCGGTCTTCTACTTGACGCTGCATCTCTACCCGACTATGGACTTCTGCCTGTCATCGGACTTCTACCCGATGTCGGACTTCTGCTCGTCAGCAGACTTCTACTCGACGTCGAACTTCTGCTTGACGTCAGACTTCTACTCGTTATCAAACTTCTCCTCGTCAACGAACATTCATCGGTCTTCTGCTCGAGGCCGTACTTCTACACGACGTCGAACTTCTCCTTGTCGTCGAATGTTTGCTCGTCAGCGGACTTCTACTCGTCGTCGGACTTCTGCCCGTCGACGAACTTTCATCGGTCTTCTGCCCGACGTCAGACTTCTACTCGTTAGCGGACTTCTACTCGTCGTCGGACTTCTGCTCGTCGACAAACCTTCGTCGGCCTTCTACCTGGCGCAGCACCTTTACCCGACTACAGACTTCTGCTAGCCTCGGACTACTAACCGTCGTCGGACTTCTGCCCGTCGACGGACTTTCGTCGGACTTGTACTTGACGCTGCACCTCTACCCGACTTCGTACTTCTACCAGATATCAGACTTCTACCAGTTAATAGACTTTCGTCGGTCTTCTATCCAACGATGTATGACTACCCGATGTTGAATTCCTACCTGTCATCATACTTCTCCCTGATGCTGGAAGTTTGCCCGTCATTCCAACCTCTCTCCTTATAACAGTTTATCCGATCTCCATCGCCAACCACCAAACATCGGAACTCCACAAGATCTCTCGAAGAAAAGAGAAGGAGGGGAAATCTCCGGACTTCCTTGCCAAGAGAGGGGCCTCAGAAAACTGAGGGAAGGCCTCAATGGAAAGGACAGAGGGAGAGGGGAAAAGAAGAGAATCTCCGGACTTCCTTGCCAAGAGAGGGGCCTCAGAAGACTGAGGGAAGGCCTCAATAGAAAGGACAGAGGGAGAAGATCTCCGAACTTCCTTGCCAAGAGAGGGGCCTCAGAAAACTGAGGGAAGGCCTCAATAGAAAGGACAGAGGGAGAAGATCTCCGAACTTCCTTGCCAAGAGAGGGGCCTCAGAAGACTGAGGGAAGGCCTCAATAGAAAGGACAGAGGGAGAAGATCTCCGAACTTCCTTGCCAAGAGAGGGGCCTCAGAAAACTGAGGGAAGGCCTCAATAGAAAGGACAGAGGGAGAAGATCTCCGAACTTCCTTGCCAAGAGAGGGGCCTCAGAAAACTGAGGGAAGGCCTCAATAGAAAGGACAGAGGGAGAAGAGAAGAAAGGAGGAGAAGAAGAGAAGAAAAGAGAAGAGGAAGAGGAGTGGAGTGATTTTCTAAAGGGTTTAAGGCCCTATTTATAGGTTTTTGGGAGAAAGGAGAGAAGTTTCTAGAATTTTCAATTTCCCAAAATTTTCTAAATTTTTCTGAATTTTTTCGGAATTTTTTGGGATTTTTTAGGATTTTTTAGGCATTTTTTCGGCCTAAAAAGGCTTAAAAATGCCTAAAAAACCCCTTTTTCTGCACAGGTGGGGCCCACTAGGTCGGTGGGCTGAACAGACCCGCCCGTTCGTTCAAATGAGGCGGTGGGAAGCTTCCAGGCGGGCTGACCGCGCGGGCCCAGGCGGGCCGCAGCGCGGGCCAGGAGGCGGCCCAGCAGCCCGCCGCGCGGGCTGCAGCGCGGGCCGCAGGCGCGGCCCAGGCGGCCCAGGCGGGCCGCCGCGCGGGCTGCAGCGCGGGCCGCTTGCGCGGCCCAGGCGGCCCAGGCGGGCCGCCACGCGGAGCGGAGGCCCAGGCGGCCGGGCAGGCCAGGCGGCCGGGCGGGCCGCCGCGCAGCGCGCAGCGCGGGCCCGCGAGCGCGGGCCCAGGCGGGTCGGGCGGCCCAGGCGGGCCGCCGCGCGTTCCAGCGCAGGCCGGCGGTGCCGCCGCCGGCGGCGGCGGCTGGCCGGCCGGTCCGGCCGGTCCGGCCGCCTAGCCCATTTTGGGCCCGATTTTCGTCCCGGAAACTCCGTTTTCGACATTTTTGGGGTCCCCGGACACATTTTTCGACGTTCCGGACTCAATTTTGGCACTTTCAGAGCTCATCGAGGCCTCCTTGAATTGTTTTTTTGCAAAATTTCAACTTATGGGAAGCGATTTTTGCTATTCGTCCAACGCAAAATGTTGACCCTTATATTTTCGGACTCTTAGGGCTTCGACGTCCGAAAATAGGGGGGCAACTGATACGTCATCACAAAATTAGCTTGATTGGGCACGAATCTCGAAGCAAAAGCTAGTTGGAAACTTCAAAAATTAAATCCGGAAGCATATGAACTCCGATTTCAGCAAGCTTACTGTCGAACTGAGCGTCTCGGAAATACGAACCTAACGACACCAAGATCAACCCAATCGGAGCCCAAATGTGTCCGAATCAAGAGCTCAAAGCGCTGTTGGAAGGTTCAAACTGCAATTTGAGTTACCAAACGGTCTCCGATTTTGACGAGCTTATATTCGAATCGAACGGCTCGACGAGACGAATCCAACGAGCCCAAGATCACTAAATTCCGACATCATTAAGGCCTCCAAATGTCCAACGAACGGTGCACGATCATAGGATTCAATATCGGCCGTCCATTTGATCACTCCCTATTCGCCCTTGATCTCACACCTATTTACGGACCATGCCACTCCAGAAAATCTATAAATAGAGCCCTCATTCTTCACAAGAGAGTATCTAAGCAAGAGAGAGAAGAAGAGAAGAGAAGGAAGAAGTTCCTCCTCGACAGCCGCCGAACCACCGCCGGACCACCGCAGAACCTCGCCGGACCACCGCCGGACCACCGCAGGAAGCTCGTCGGACCACCGCCGGACCACCGCAGGAAGCTCGTCGGACCACCGCCGGACCACCGCAGGAACCTCGCCGGACCACCACAGGACCTCGCCGGACCACCACCTTAAGGCCCGACGTTCAGTCCCTACGTCCTGCCTAAGACCCGACGTCTTGTTCAAGGTCCGACGTTCAGTCCCTACGTCCTGCCAAAGACCCGACGTCTTGTTCAAGACCCTATACTCAGTCTCAACTTCCTGCCAAACACCCGACGTCCAACTCAGGACCCGACGTTCAGTCCTACGTCCTGCCAAAGACCCGACGTCTTGTTCAAGACCCTATACTCAGTCTCAACTTCCTGCCAAACACCCGACGTCCAACTCAGGACCCGACGTTCAGTCCTTACGTCCTGCCGAAGACTCAACATCTTACTTAAGACATTGTAATCTGTTCACCCCTGGAGGTGATTCAGTCCTTTGTAACAAACTCAAAGTCTAGTGGAACCATTTTTCAACTGGGCTAGGCCTCGTGGTTTTTTCCCTTTTAAGGGTTTTCCACGTAAAAAATCTTGTGTTCTCTGTGTGTGCTAGTTATACGTACAACGCTAAGACGTAGAATAAAATCTCTATCGCCGCGTAATTTCTAGCCCGCAACAATTCTACTAATTCAAGCGAGCCCACAAGCTAACTCTTCTATTATGAAAGAAAGAAAGTTATTAAGACTCAAGTAATTATTATAATAAAATAAAAAGAATGAAAAATTATAAAATATATATAAAAAAAATACTTTCTATAAGAAAGTTAGATCTAATTTTTAAATATTTCATAATAATTTTATACTAAAAAGGGCGAGACATTTTAGCATGAGAAGTACACTTGCAATTATAGCTCATTTCCTTGGAAGAAATTAAAACTTATTATTATTATTATTATTTATGTGGGCCTTAAAATAATTACACAACTGATATTAAAAATGCGTTTTAGTTCAAACATTTACCGTTTCTTGCAACTAATTTTTTTTATTTTCTCTTGAGAATGTTTTTAAAATAACTGATAAGTATAGTGCTCTCATATGTTCTTTTAAGGCTGTTTGATTATGAGATATAAATGAAGATCACTTAAAACAATAGTGTAAAAAAAAAAGAGTCTATTGAAAATACTTTTTAATTATTTAAGTACATTATAAATGCAGTATTTTATATTTCCTTGCTTGGTGAAAATAAGGAAATTATAAAGTAAAATAATAGTGCATGTGAAATAATAGTTGATTAAATGTGGCCAAAGGTAGTGGGCGGAGGGAGTGACAATGGGCGGCGGCGGTGGCAGTGGCCGATGACGAACGATTGTGACGATCTCAGGCGGCTATATGTGAGTCGAACAACAACCGGTGGCTGCAACAAAAGGCTATGGCGTCAACAATGTACAAAGGGCAGTGAGGAGGGGGAGGCGACGGCCAATTAGTGTCACTTTTATCTAAGATGTGTATTTGAAATTCGCTCAAAATAATCAAACTTCATATACAATCAAAATGAACCAAATGCACCCCCAAATACATTGCATTTTAATGCTAACATCCAAATACCACAATTTTCAAAACCTCAGATATTTACTTTTCTCGGCATTCTAAATACAATCAAACAAATTACCCCTTAATTTCTTTTGTTTTATTGCTTTTTAGATTCTTTTGCACAATCTCTATTATATACAATGTGTTAAATATTACGTCTCAGCATATTGTTACGTGTTTTTTTTTTTTTTTTCGCTCATGAAAAGAATAGTTTTTAAGGCTTTTTTAATTTAGAAACTGAAAAGAAGAATATTCAGTGTTGGTGCATTTTTACCAACCAAGCCTTCATAAGAAAGCCCTTAATTCATCATAGTTGCTTTATTAATTTGCGCAGAAAAATTTGGGGTCTATTTGAAACAGCTGCAGCTTTTTATAAATATAGTTTTAAAGTTGTTATGAAGAAAGCTGCTGTGAAGAAAATAGTTCTTTGAAAGCTACTATACAAAGCAACTTCCTAGTACAAAAATGTATAAAAATTGTGAAAAAATAGTGGATATACAAAAAAACTATGGTAGAAACAGTTAGATTAAGGGCTTGATGAAAGGAGCAACTCCCCATCCTAGTGGTGGCAAAAATACAATTTTACATTAGAGGGTAAGGACAGACAAAATTGTGAAAAAATAGTGGACAGACAAAATTTCTATAATATACATAATTGTAAGATTATTTAAAGATGAAAATTTTATATTTCAAATCAAAGAAAAGTTGTAGCCACCCGCAACCACTAGTTCCGTAAGTATGTCTATCGACAACATTCTAATGATGCCACTTATTTTTCAAAAGCTAGATCCACCACAAGAGGAAGAATCCCTAATTAGAGACTTCAATGACTATCATGATATGAACAATATTTCATGTGAGCCAAGGGCAAGCAAGTAAATAAATATAATTTTTAACATTTTATTATATATTTTTAATGATAATTATTTATAAAATTAACTTGTGTTTGTAAATTAGAGATTTAGAGTTCATTTGGAACGGCTGCAACTTGTTATAAAGATGATTGTAAAGTTGTTTTAGAGAAAAATAATTATTTTTTTTAATTGTTGTAGAAAATCATTTCTTAGTACAAAAATTTATTAGAAGCATTGAAAAAATAGTGATCAAATAAAAATGATGATTAAGTTATAAAAAATAAAACTGTAAAAAAAGGGTCTTAAACGAAACCTCATCTGCCCTTGAACTATAAGCTAAGCTTGTTGTGGAACTACTCAACTACCCATAAAAGTGAGCCAAATATTTACTATAAATCAATTATTAATTAATATTTGTCTTACATGAAAGTGGTCATGCTAATCATTCATACTATTTCGAAGATGACACCATGAAAACACGCATTGAATAAATCCCCTTGATGAATTTATCATCGAAATTGTAAAGCAAGAAGAAGAAATATATGAATGGTTAATATTTTAGCTACCAAAGTAAAAGTTTAATGAAAATCAATGTCAAATTATCGTTTATGGCCTTGAGCAAGAAGGTGGACCTTATAGTGAGCAATGAATTCATCAACATGACGTTTTATTTTAAATAGCCACTTACAATCGAGAAAAGTTTGATTAGACGGTGGTGGAACAAACTGCCAAGTTCCTTTAGTTTGTAAAGCTTGAAACCCTTTAGACATAGCCATATGCCATTAGGGAAGTATAATTGTAGTAGAATAACTTGTACGGTCGACAGTGGTTGAATTGGAGTGAAACTATTTAAATAATTTTCTTGTTTTAAGATTACCTATCTAAAAGCGTATAACCAAAGGATGAGAGGCAGGAAGAGAAGAATAAAGTAGCAGCAATAGGAACTAATGATGGTGCCAAAGGAATAACAAACGAAGGTGGAGCTATAGCGGATGAAGAAGTAGATAGACATCAAGATTTATGTTAGACTTTTTGATCCATGATCTCCCTACCTCAAGGGAAAATGACTAAAATAGACAACAAATAATTTCTTCAAAATAAATTTAATGCCACAAGGCATTCCTAACTTCCACAACAAAATACATTCTATATGTTTTACGTCAATTATATTTTATCATCACCTTCCACCATCATAAGAAAGGACATCATTTGTAATCCACAAATACTAGTAAAATTATTTGAAGACATTTCTAATCTCTCACAAAATCTATAGCACCTCTCCCATTGTGAGAGTTCCACTCCTCTTTACTCATCCAACACTCAACTCTCCATTGTCTCTCACACAATCAAGGTGTTTGGATTTGAATTAAGAAATAATTTGAGCTCAGCTTGCACTTTCTTTAGTGCTCAAATTGTTTTTTGTTGCTTTAGTCATAATTTATAGGAGTGCCAATTAATGACCTGATATACCAACCCAACACATATTCAACTCAAAAAATCCATGTTCAATGTGTCAACAAATAACCCAAATAATGTCTGATTCTTGTAGGGTTGTCAATACATGCCGTGACACTACAATTCTAAACATATGAGCTTGGATTTAATTTAAGGCTTCCTTTGAGAAGGCTTTCTTACTGCTTCTTAAAATGACTTTTTAATACAAAATTTTTAATTTTTATACTAGAAAGCCGCTTTAAGAAGCATGAAAAAAGACGTCCCAAATGAAACCTAAATCTGCGATTTGGATAAGATTACAATTAAGGTTGAGTTTTTTTTTTATCCAAACAACCTGAAATCAACATAACAATAATATGGATATTTGATTTGAAATTATGATTCTGAGGGTTGAAATGGAATATATCCATCTTCCTTTCACTTGTTCAGGATATCCTACAAGCTATTACATGCTGCTATTACCTACCTCCCCCACTAAGGAACAGAGCCTTTTAAAGGATGGATTTGGAACCTGCCAGTTCCTACCATGGTTATTACATGATGTATTTCCTCTCATCTAACCATAAAATCCAATTGCAGTTCTCTGCTTAACAAAATCCTGTAGTAATTCATGGGGAAATGCTTCTTTAAGTTTGTTACTCAAATCAATTTCCTCTCTTTTCGTTTAGGAAATGCAATCAGTGGTTGTTTGGTAGCAGGATTTGAGTAGGAGTTATGAAAGATTTATCACAAATCCTGCCAAACAATAAACTTGTATTCGCAAGAATGAAGCAAGAAGATTTACTGATCAAAACTAATCCTTGGTTAATTTCTCTACAGAAGGTAGGCACGGCTTGTCTAGTTCCCCATAGCAACCAATCTTAACTTGCCTTAGGCCTTCTCCAACCGAACTCCAAATGCATGAATGACGTCGCTCGCGAGCTCCAGCCAAATGACAAAACTTCCGATATTTGATTGCGGGTGAACAGTGAGATGCCAATATTGGCGTTGCTATGTTCACCTGAGTTATTTTTCTGTTTCTACCGAATTTGCCGAAGAAATGCGTGAAGAAAGAAAGACGGTTACCTTCTGTAAATGGCGCAAAATGGAGTTAAATTGGAGATGAATCACTCCATTTTTTAGTTTTACTTTATTTTGGAGTGAAAAATGAGATTTTCGATTGGATTGGAGATGCCCCTATACATCAATCTCTATACATAACTAGCACTTGGAAACCGTATAAATCACCAACATTCTTCCTAAACACTCTCCATTTCCCCAAACTCCCACAATAAAACTTGAGAAGAATTAATCGCAACCATGGAGATCA
Organism: Dendrobium huoshanense; assembly: GCA_016618105.1. Lineage (NCBI taxonomy): Eukaryota > Viridiplantae > Streptophyta > Magnoliopsida > Asparagales > Orchidaceae > Dendrobium > Dendrobium huoshanense. Next base: position 19,486,714 of record CM028343.1, read on the forward strand.
ACCACAGCTCTCCCACTCCTTATTAATGTCAATGTTCTCTGGCCTAGTCTCCCTCCCTGCTCTACTCGGGCCAAATCCTGAATCTAAAGATCTCCTCCTTGAAGTAAATCCAACTCTTTTCTTCGCAATTACTTGCCTATGCAACATCAAGCCCCTCTTCCCAGACACCAAACTGTCGTCATCTCTGTCCTTGGTAGCCTCAGCCTGCTGCTGCCGATTCTCCGGAACCATGGAAAAGAAATGTTTCCGTGCTCCATCCTCCGATTCAAACCCTAGAGGAAAAAATCCCCACGAGCAAAAGTACATATCGGTGCCAGGCACAATAGGCGGCGCCGAAAGAAGCGAGGTTGCTCGAAACGGCCGACGACAAGTTTGGCAGCGAAGAGTGCGGCCCTCATAGGCGCCATCGTACTCGTAAACGTGGAAGCAAAAAGAGCACGCCGTCCAGAATACCGGCAACGCAGCAGCACGGAAAGATCTCCGGCAGCTCTGGCACCGAACATCTCGTCCCTCGTAGATGCTGTTGTAGTTGTGAGCGTGGTGACAAAAGGGGCAAGAGGACCAGAAATCAGGCTCCCTCGTGGACGCCGGCTGCACAGAGATTCGACGTTCGGAATCGAAAAGTGATTTCTTAGCGGGGTCAGAGAGAATCGACCATCCGTACAGAACGAGCTTTAGGGCGTCACCTGCGAAGGGAAGCTGGTTTAGTTCGGGTCGGAGGAGGAGAGCGAGGCGGCGGAAATGACGGCGAACTGCGGCGGGCTCCGATGAAGAGGAGGGCTCGATCTGGAGGATGGAATACCAATCGATCTGATTAACGTTGTCGACGTGACAGCGGTTGGCGGCGAGAAGGACTTCGACGACTGCCAGTAAGTTGTCAGCTCCGACAACAAGAGGATCGGCTTCGAGAGCGCGCTCTGCAAAAGTTTTGGCACCGATGAAGTCGCCGGAAGCGAGGAGTAGTTCTGCGTTTGCCAGCCAAAACGTCGGTCCGGCCCCGTCTATGCTTCCGGCAGCTCCGTCGTGATGTTCCATGGCTTCCGCCGTGAGTAAGCCAACACGACGCGGATGGCAATGAGCTTATTCAAGGATGAAAATCCATGGAGTTTGGGGTTTGCAGGTAGCATTTACTGGAAGAGTGAGGCACGAGGGGTAGTTTAGTCTCTAGCGGTCTCCGAAGAAGCAATTGATGAAGATTCGTACACAGTCCAACTAAACGATGAGCGCCACGTGGAAATTTTCTTAGGGTATCGATATATGCATGACAATTAATGGTAAAATTTCCTGTTTGGTATATTAGACGATGTAGCTTATGGATTGATAGTCCGTATGGAGTGGTCCAGATCAGGTACAAAGCGCCAGCATGAAATTAAACCTCAACTTGATTGGAAGATTTGACTCTGAACCAAAAAGCCTGATCTTCGGAATAAAATTTATGTGATATATGCCCCAATTAATATTAATTGATCCAGAAATCACAAAAAAAAAAAAAAAAGAGCCTTCATAAAATTATAAAGGGATTTTCAGATAACTAACATTTAAAAGTTAAAACACTTTTATTTACACATCTCAGATCTGAACTTCACTTTTTACTGTTATACCACTTAAAAGTTCTAACACTCACCAAATACAACACTATGTTTTCTTCCGTCATAAACCAGTTTGCAAAAACAACATTTTGCACACGGGAAACCTGTCCGAGCATATCTCTCGTGTTGCTTCTCCCCTTCTCTCCTTCCCATCAGACCGACGTAGCTCCCCTTTTTACGAAACAGAGCAGGTGAGCAGCTTCCCTTCTCTCTCTTCCATCGAACCAACACAGCTCCCTTTTTTGTGAAACTGAGAAGGCGACATTTTCTTGTCTTATAAATAGATTAAAAATTATGTTTGGGTTCATTCTATTTGTTTTGATATGAAGAAAAGTATTTACTATATGCAGAAACATTTTTTGCCTTTTGAACCGTTTGAGTAATTCTTATTGAGGATTAACACAGCCGCCATTTGGATAGATATAAAGCATCTAAGAAAGCTGGAAGGTAATTGATGAAATACCAAGCTATGGCCTCCTCTTGTTCCCAAATCTTCTTATTCACCAGTTAAAAATCATGGTATGTTTTAAGTTCCAGAAAACTTTTTGTCCAATCACAACTCTTCGTCCACTTATAAGTTTGGGATGGATTTAAATCAGATTTAGTGAATGATACACCAGAAATCTCTTTGTTTGAACAAGAAAAAACTATGAATCACACTACTTTCATATATTTATTGAAAACATAAAACCTAGATTTTGAAATAGAGAAGAACAACATACCTATGCAGCTTATGGAGGAGTGGAGGCCAAAAATCATTCCAAGCCAAATGCAAAAGTCCCAAAGGGGAAAAAGAGATGTTGAAATGGAGAAGAAAATACTAGCCGAGAAAAATGAGATCCGACCAAGCAAGGGAAAGTTGCTGAAGGCAAAGTAGTTTGGAGATGCTCATTTAACATGAGCAAACAAAGTGTTGTATTTGGTGAGTGTTAGGGCTTTTAGGTGGTATAATAATAAAAAGTAAAAGTTTGAGTGTGAGATATGTAAATAGAAGTGTTTTGAGTGTTATGTATGTAAAAATCCCAATTATAAAATTTTTTAGATAACTCCACCAGTAATATTATACTCCTAGAAAATGTTAGGAAAATTTTACCTCAAATTCAAATAAAATTTGATATCATTTTACTTAGAATAATTAATAAATAGTCTAAAATTATCTTAGTCGTACGTGTCTTTCCAATAATATTTGAATTAAAAATTTTTAAAATTAAATTTAAGATCATCAAAGATCAAAATTAATAAAATTATAGTCAAACTAAATATTTTGATAATAAAATAAATCTAATGATACAAAAGCTGTCTAATTTGAGCTCTATTGCGGGCTAGAATACACACGGCGATAAAGTTATAATCATAATTCTTAGAGTTGTACGAATATCCAAATCACGCACAGAGAATACAATATTTTTTATTTGGAAAACATGGGAAGGGGAAAAAATCACGGTGTCTGGCCCAGTTGAAAATATTTTCACTAGAATTCGAGTGGATTATAGTGGGCTGACTCGTCTTTGAGGGCGATTAAATTACAAATGTCAATCGTATGGTTGAAATCTAGTGACAAATGGGGATGAAAATCTGGCGTCACTTGGTGGTCCGTTGAAAGTCTGATGTTTCTTGGAAATTCAGGCGTTAATTGGTAGTCTAGAGGAACTCCGGTGTCACTTGGTGGTCCAACGGAAGTCCGAGCCTCAGGTTGTGGTATAGAAAAGTTCGGACTTCATGTGGTGGTCCGGCAGAAGTCCATGCCTCAAGTGGTGGTCTGACACAAGTTTGGGCCTAAGGTGGTGGTCTGGCGAAACTCCGGCGTCAAGTGCTGGTCCGACAAAACTTTAGGCATCAAAGTGGTGGTATGGTGAAACTCTGGCGTCAGGGGATGGTCCGGCGAAACTCTAGGCCTCACGTGATGGTTAGGCAAAACTTTCGTACCTCAAGTGCTGGTCCAGCGGAACTCCGGGCCTCAAGTGGTGGTTCGGCGAAACTCCGGGCCTCAAGTGGTGGTCCAGTGAAACTCCGGGCTGTAGTCGAGGAGAAGCAAAGAGGCAAGAGCGATGCCTAATCTCTCTCTTATTTCCTTTGGCTTAGGGTCCCCCTTCATGAAAAAGGGTTGCTCTATTTATAGATTTTATAGGGTGGTATGACCCATAAATAAGAGGAAGATCAAGGGTATTTTTGGAGTCGTTTGTATGGACGACCGATATTGATCTTCTTGATTAGGGACCATTTGTTGGACATTTGGACGTCTTAGTGACATTAGAATTCGGTGATCTTGGGCTCGTTGGATTTGTCTTGTTGATATGCTCGATTTGACTATAAGAATGTCTCGTTTGGAAACCATTTGGTAACCCAAATTGTGGTTTAAACTTTCTAACAATGCTTCAGAATCTTCATTTGGACCCATTTGGGCTTGGATTGAGTCGAATTTGGTGTCTTTGGGTTCATATTTATGTGACGTTTAGTTCGACTATAAGTTTACTTAAATCAGAGTTTGGATTATCCCAATTTTAATTTCAAACATTTCCAACTTAGTTTTGCCTCAAGATTCATTCCGATCAAGATAATTTTTTGATGATATATCAAGCTCGAATGAACCCAAATTAAGGCTTCGTTTGGGACGGCTGCAGCTGTCGGTAAAGCAGGTTGTGAAGTTGTTGTACAAAAAGTCGAGTTCTGAAGTTGATGTATAGAAAGTAGTATATTTTGTTTGGGAAGTATAACTGTCGAGCTACTGTGATGCAGCTGTATGAGAAGAAATTACGTTTATAACCTTATATATATTGTGATGAAAGAAATTGCTTAACTATCAATTTTTTTAATATATACGATAATTAAAAATTGTATCCACTTTATGAATTATTTTATGACTTCTAAATATCAAAGTACTATACTTTTTTTTACAATGTAATATCATACTTTAAAATACACTAAAAAATAATAATAACTTTTTTATTATTTCATAATAAATACAATTTTTCTAATAATGATAAGTATGAGAATAAATTATTTTGATACAATTAAATATAATTAGATGAAAAAACTATTTATATGAAAATTTTCTTAAAATAAATATAATTATGAACTACCAATTTTAAATTAAAATCGAATAATTTTATCAAAGCGAATAATAATTTTAGTTGGTTTGAGTTAGGAAAATAAAACCTTTCGGAAAAAAAAACTTGCTGCTCCATGAAGCCAGTCGTCCTCGCCGGAGTCGGCGTTGTGCTCGTCGAACTCATATCATCGAAGCCAGCCGTCGACTTCGGTAATGCTGGTAGAGACAGCGATAAACGACCTTCCTCGCCGAAGTCGGTGACGGAAAAGTGGGCAAGCAGGTCTTCAACGCCTAATCCTTAGGGGAGGAACGGATGGGAGAGGAGATGGGGGGTTTTCATAATTGAGGACATGAAAGCTTGAGCAAGTGTAATCCTAACTCCACCTGAAAAATACAATGTATTGGAGTTCTTTGACTAGTCATTCTTGGCAAACTTATGGAGTATGCTCGAGAAGGGTTGCGCCATGCTTTCGTCAGGGAAATCGACCGCCGCAGGAAACCTCGAAATGAAAAGTGAGCGACAGATTTTCTCCGGTGGAGTGTCGGTTCCTCTGACCTCATCCGCCAAAGGAACTTTGGCGGAGATTCCTTCGAGGTTTGAAGCCTGGATTGGCTGCAGCGTCGACGGAATCTGGCAAGGCGTCTTCCCGGAAGCATTGTGGGCTTCCGGTGAGGGTTTTTGGAGAAATGATAGGATGGATTTCTGACGCTGCTTCACGAAATGACATCGCCGACAATGAGGGAGAACATGAGTGGGGCATTTACGGTATTTTAGCCCTTCGAAACAGCGGAAAGCAGCGAACCACATGACGCAAGGCAAGGTCGCGGGAAGTAGTCTTGAGCCGCATAAATTTCTGTGAATTAGTTCTGACGCAATATGCCAAACCATTATTTACTAACTTTTTATACAGCAAAGCAACAGTGAAGCCGTCCCAAACATACCCTAAGAATCTGAAGCGTAATTAGAGACTTCAGGGCATTAACTAAATGATCGAAATGACTCTGAATTTGACACTTATAGCCAAATTATAAGTGTCAAATTGAATATTTTGACGAGATGAATCCAATAAATCCAGGATAGTTTAATTCATACATCTTAATATGCTTAAATAATAAATAAATGATCTATGATAGAGATAATAAATACATGCCCTCCGATTAAGTGCTTCAAAAATTCTCATATTTACAGAGCATGTTGATGGGGGCGATGGAGCAACCTATAAAATTGTGAAATGATTTAGAGCTCTATCAATCACTAACTATGCTTACATTTTTTGATATAAAATTATAAAAATCCCACTTAATATGCATCCCTAGATTTTTTTCGAGGTTGAAGGGACAAAGAAGGTCTACCGCTTCCTACTGTTATATCATCTCCTTAAAAATTAAGTAAATTTCATATCATATGCCTAAGTATGCCGCATATTAATTCAATATTCCTGATTATGTCTTATTTCCTCCATTGAGGCTTCACATTACACCTAATTTAACTACATATATGACAAATATGTGCATTAAATTAAGATATAATAATATTTTAAACATCATTTTAATCATTTAAATAAAAAGAGAACTCATTAGTACTATATATGATACTTATATTATCAATTCAAAATTAAACAATTTAGCTAAATATGGAGTAGAATTGAAGCAAACTCATTTTTATTAATAACATGATAAAAAGAAAATACAAGAGATAGATATCACTAGAATGATTCAATAGATCTTATATACTGTAGAAACTTACATCAAAGAGGAAGAAGCACTTCCTCTTGAGTTTCTTGAGGAGGAGGGAGGGAAGAGGAGAGGGAGAAAGTCAAAACTCAGAAAATTTTATTTCTTGGTCACACATATTACAACCCATAAGGCCCCTATATATAGGCACAAAAGCAACATAACAAGCTACACAACTAGCCACTCTATTGGTCATACAAGCCATACAAGAAACCTAAACAAAAATATAATCCTAAATATAGGATCAATATCTAACAATATCTACCTTGATCCTAGATTTACACAAAAAGATAACTGGTGTCCACAAAGAACAGCACTGTCGGTCTTCCCCGACAAAAGCCTCCACCGGACAATTAATAATTTTCTCATGAAATGCTCCACCATCTTCTTGAGTTTCCTGCTTCACAAGATCTAGCTGCACCTCCCGACATATCTTCTCATGTAGCACTGCGTCCCATACAGTCAATTCTCGAGCACCCCTTGTGTGTTTCGCTTCTGCGCCCTGTGCATCCACTGGCACCCTGCGCCTCGTACACGTGTCCTACGTCTCTAGCCCGCATCCTACGCCTCCAGCCTCCGCCCACACCTCGAGCATGCGCCCACGCTTCAAGCCCACGTCCTACGCCTCATGCTCCCGCCCGCTCCTTGCACTCATGTGGTTTGACTCCAACCACATCCTGCATGTATCCACTAGTACATCGAGCCCTGCACCTTCACCTGCGCTCCGCTCATCACAATCCCACGCCTTTCACTGTCGCGTTCGGCCTGCGCCCTGCATGTCCTTCACCAGTGCCCTACGCTCTTATGTGACCTTCTTGTCTCCCACCATCTACTATCTTGATTTCAGCCCAAGCAAGTTGGATCTGCCTTTTGATAGTGATCACCGAAAGTATGGCTGAATTGCTCACGTATTCTTAATCATTCCAATTCAATAGCCCTCAAATGTCTGAAGAATTTCTGGATCTTGATAGCAGCAAAAGTCTCCAGCCAAAGTGTCACGACCCAACCCGACCGGGACGGATCCCGCTTGCATCGGGCCGCGACGCAACTTAAACTTAAAATCCAGGATCTAGTTTTGAAATTTGCTTCAGAACTTTCTTCCAAATATCGTATAGACAGAAAAAACACAGAGCTACTATAAACATTCAAATACAAAACAGTTCATCTATCTTTTCCTTTATCAAAATAATCATATACAGATACAGTACATGGCTTAAAGACAGAAAGAACAGAACAGATAAGCCATGACTGTACAAAAATCAAAAGAACAAAATACCTAATCTCAGATCAGACACAAGACTTCTAGTCCAAGACATCCTTCCCTTTCCCATAACCTGAAAACCACATAGAAAATAAGGATGAGCTAACAGCTCAGCAAGACATCACTCATCAATCCAAATCATCAGAAATTCACATCAGAAAATAGCCTTACGAAAATCATAGAACAGACAGAACAGATACTTGATCAAAAGAAATCAAACAACTGATACAGAAAACTGAAGTTATTTCAAATCAGAGTTCAGAACAAATATCATAAAGCTTTAAAGTCACAGAGTAGACAGAATCGTACGGAATAACCAGAATCGTACGGAAATCAGAAATCATATATTAGATAATTCATAAAATAGACAAGATAAGTCACAGAACAGATTATCAGATATCAAACATCAGATTTCAGATTCCCAGACCCTTACAGAATCTCTATGGATTCTGGCCCCTTATGCCTCCCTTCCCTGACACTTACAGAATCTCGACGGATTCTGGCCCCTTATGTCTCCCTTCCCAGACACTTACAGAATCTCAACGGATTCTGGCCCCTTATGTCTCCCTTTGTGCTTATATCATAAGAACAGAACAGATATTTGAAATTCCGGAACATAACTTATTTTCAGATATCAAAGCTCATATCAGATTTTCCTGACACTTACAGAATCTCAAAGGATCCTGGCCCCTTATAACTCCCTTCTGATAACATACAAACACTTCAATTTATTTAATCTATCAATTCAGAAAAATCAGAATTCGTATGAAAAATTTGCGGCATAACGGCAGTATACGAAATTTACACAAAATTCACAGATTCAGAAATTTACAAAATTACCACCGAATATTCACAACAACATTATAAGGCTTTTACTGTACTGAAGTAATAATATCAGACATCCAGATAAATTGTTATTCGAATAAAACTCAGCAGAATTCAAAATACCCGGTAAAAATCTTCCAGAAAATACTCAAAACGTGCATAATTATCATCTCAAAAACATACCAAAAGTTACGCGGTAAAACCTTTGTCAGAAGAAAATAATACCAGAAATTCGCTAACGGAAACAAAAATCGAGATAGAAAAGTCGTCAAAATTCTCGTTTCTGAAAATTGAGAAAGGCGGAATGTGTCTTATCTCGAGTCGATCAACTTTTCCAACTACGGTGACGGACGAAAATGGACGGAAGTCGCCCAAAAATCCACTTTTCTTCTTTTTCCTTCGTTTTTCTCTCTACTGGGCTTTCTCTCTCTCTCTCTCTCTCTCTCTCTCTCTCTTCAAAAAATGACGTTATTCAGATATTTATTAAGCAGGATCGTCCCGGATGATGTTCTGATTCGTCCCGAGACGATCTTCTCTGGACTCAAATCGTCCAGACAAAAATAAATTCCAATTTTTTCGTCCATGGACGAAACTCTCTGCCTGGGTTCATCCCGACCCTTCCAGGTTCGTACAAACGAACATACATATTTTCTCTATTCTTACTGGCAATTCGTACGTACTAACCATACAGATTTTCAACATTTCTTTAGTTCGTACAGACGGTTCGTCCCGTACTAACACCACAAAATATTTTTTTTTCAAACATAAGGGTTTCACACGAAGGGCTAGCAACCGCTTCTACTCAGCCCACTTTCGTCCAACCAGCAATCACACCTCCAGGATCTGATCTCTGGCTTCTTTACACAAAGTTGCGAACGAAACCTGTAACACCTGGGCGATTGCCACGCAAACTATCTCATGATTTTGCTGTTGCGAACCAGCAGCCCATGCGGTCTTCACCTGTTCCATCTCTGGTCTAGTGCCCATCCTACGCGATCTTCGTTACGAACTTCATATCGCGGCACCAAGCTGCCGCCTCCTTCATTCTAGAATCATTTTCTTTAGACAAGAAAACCGCCTCTCCTCCACCTTGAGATCGCCACCACCGTGGCTCTGATACCAGATGTAGAAACTTACATCAAAGAGGAAGAAGCACTTCCTCTTGAGCTTCTTGAGGAGGAGGGAGGGAAGAGGAGAGGGAGAGAGTCAAAACTCAGAAAACTTTATTTCTTGGCCACACCTATTACAATCCATATGACCCCTATATATAGGCACAAAAGCAACATAACAAGCTACACAACTAGCTACTCTATTGGTCATGCAAGCCATACAAGAAGCCTAAACAAAAAATACAATCCTAAATCTAGGATCAATATCTAACATATACACAATTTTTTACTTATATATTTGCTTCCACAAACACAAGTCAAACACTCTAATAATATATAAAATACTTCTCTAAATTCCCTTAGTTATCGTCCTAAGAGAAATTCATAGAAGCACTCTGAATTGTATTGAAATTATCCAAATAACTGAACTCTCAAACAAACGTAAAACGAAGACTGTTTATAGGAAAACCCAAAGTATATATCTAACGCTGCGACACTTGAAAGATCGGCGCTGCTCCGCCCAACAAATGAACTAACAACATTGTGCTACTATTTTGGATCCATCGCAGTGCTTGCTTACGTGGATCAACAGCTTAGTGAACAGTTGCGTTGTTTTACTTACAAGTCGTGTCATTTGGAAGTTAAAATTGCAATGCCACGACACTGCTATCTTTCGAATGTTATGGCACCGAAATGACAATTTTGGCACTAAGACATGATATATTATGACACTACGATGCTTAAAGATAGAGAGCGTGGCGCTATAAAAAGCTAACCATTTTGATGATGCGATGCTATCCACCCGAGAAGTTTGCACCGCCATATCAATATTGTGGCATTCCGACGGTGCCTTTGATGGTGTTGCAGTGTCGTTTTGTTCAACGCTGTGACACTAGACGAGACTTAGAATTTTGTGTATTTTTATATTTTTTCTGCATAAGACAATTAAAATAATATATTTTTACTAAAAATATATCACATAAAATAACACCTTATTTACACTTATCACATATCACTCACAAAAATCTATAATTAGACCCACACTCTCAAAATGAAGAGAACCTTGGGCTTCAAATTTAAGAGAGCTTATGTAATAAACTAATAACCCTAAATTTTATTTTCATAAAAAAAAATTTAAATTAGCCAAGAGCGCTACGGTGGTAAGCTCTCGAGTTTCTGGAATTAAGAGAGGGTTGCAACTCTAAGTGTGAAATGTTTGGACACTGGGTTTAAAAAAATTGCTTATATATAAAAAAATATTTAAAACCAATTATTATTAACCCTCACCAATCCTCTCCCCTCCCATATTCCTTCCTTAGACAAGAGGACAGCAAGGGAGAGAAAATTAAGAGAAGGAAGAAATAGAAAAGAGAAAGTGGGATCAAGTTGATATTTTTTTATTGCTCCAATTAAGAAAAGTGCTCTAATCATGATTATGTAACCTTAACTCTACTTTTTTTTTTAGTACTTTTATGTTTTCTATTTTATCCTCTCAAAATTGATAGAAATACAATATTCCTCATTTTAGTGACTTTCCATCTTGTAACATTTGATATGTTGTAGATATCATTATCTTGAGCATTTTAATTGGTTAATATTAAAATTTTGTTGAATGATTTGTTTATATGTCATTTTAATTAAAATGATTAGGATAATATTGAGTATAAAATAATAAGAAATCAATATATTATTATTGGACATAAAAGACATAATATGCATTACTAATGATTTAGTGAAACATGCAATTGACATATTACAAGCAAACAAATGACTATAGTGATAATTATATTTGATGTATGTGATGTTTGTTAATATTATTTATATATAATATGAAATGTATATAAGGCAAGAAAGGCCGGACTTCGCACCAAATAATTTCTTCTGTTCATGGGAAAATTATTGGGTTCGGACAGCGGGCGCCGTTCAGAGCCCAAAAAAATGCACTACATCACCCCCTACTCAGTACAGTGGCTCGGTACTACTAAGTACCGAGCTCGATGCTATTCAATACTGAGCTCTGCTTGATACTGGATAACATGACTGCACCTGATTAGTATTAGCTGTATGGAGTGTCCGAACCCAATAATTTCCCCCTACGTGAGTCTTTTGACTAGAGGTTTATAACTTACGCCGTATGAGTGAGATGTGTTGATCGTGCAGGATGGGCTCATCTAAGCGCACGATCTCCCAGCAAGCGTTCGAGGCGATGGTGGCTGAGAACATGGAAGATCTCGGTATGGATGCCGATGAGGCTCTCGAAGATACCCTGCAAACCCTAACCCTCCAGGGCGTCGACCTCTCCGGTCAGCAGATCTTCTCTCACTCCCTCTAAACTTTTTACTATTTCTATTTGAGTTTGCACATCAATGTATGAGGCAACTTTACCAGCCAATTCTTCTTTGTATTATAGATAATCTCTAGTCGCTAAAACCGAAATATTTTTTTCCCAGCAATTTGCCCTGAATTTTAGTATAAGAAATTTCTTGAGTATTTGGGTTGAAATATTGCACGTAATGTGGTTAACCACAAACAGATGATCTAAGGAAAATTTTGATTATTTTTTTTCATTTTTTACGGAAATTTCCCTGCACAAGGATTTGGCATTTGTCAAGTGTATTGGTTTTTCCTACTAATATAGTCATTTCAAATGGTTTGTGTTTTTGATGACATTTCCTTCTGCAAATATTCAGGGATTGTTAAGTGTGTTCCTGGAGTAACTAGTGCGAAAGATGACCCTGTCGTGAAATTGTTGGATGGGCTAAGGACCAGTTTTTTGTCAAAATTGGAAGGCAGAATGGCAGTTGCGCCTGATGAGATTGCGGATCTGGAGGAAATGGCTGGGATGCTTGGCAAGCTTTATGATCTGTGCAGTGTAGAAGGATCGGAAAATGCTGCAATTGCAAGGAAGAATGGCGGCGTGGAGCTCCTAACTTCATTATGCGGCTTACTTTATGGTAGATTGGAGAGGCCTCTGGTTACAGCCTTAAGGGTTTTGAGTTCTATTCTTCAGGGTAGAATCCTTTATCTTACATTTGGTCTGTTTAGAAGAAATATAAAACATTGTTTAATGAAGTATATCCTATTGGTAGTTTTGTTGGTTTTTGTTGCATTTCTGATACTTTGTAGTTCGGTGTTTGTTATTAGTCCTTTTCTTTGTTTGACTGTGCTGCTGCTTCATATCAAGAATATGATTTCCTTCGAAGGAACACATCCATTTTATTGGGAATGTAATGCTATTTCATTTGAATGCATCTGCTCATTATGTGACCTTGCAGGATAGTATTATAATTTAGAGTTGCGCTTCCCTTGATAAGTTTACAGTACTATATTTTTTTCAATATCCACTTGAGTTTTATAGTTTAGTATGCATATTTCTTCCCACAGATGTTCAAAGTACTGACACATTTGGTAAAAGTGGTGGTCCTAAAATTGTTGTGGATATTCTTAAAGAAGGCTTCCAAAATACTACCATACTAGACAATGGATTTTCTGTCATTGCTGCAGCTTCTACTGCAAATGAAGTCCTTAAGGAATCATTTATGGAACTAAAACTTGATGAGCTTCTTGTAAAGGTTTTGAGAGAACAGACTAGAAGCTGTCCACAAAGCTTATATGATGCCATTCGCATCCTTTTAACTCCTGATGATAATCGAGTTGTGGCTTCTCAAGTATGTTTATGCAAATATGCACAACCTCTTTATATTAAAAATATAATTTATGTTTTCTTTTCTTTTTATATGTACATGCTTATCTATTACCTATTAATCTAACAACAAATTATTTTCCCAAAGTTGTTTTGGATGTGCCATAATATTAACATGTTAAATTTTTGGGCATATGCCTTTTATTCATGTAATTAACTTTTTTAAAAAATGATAGAACTACTCGTGTATCTGGCAAGAATATTTTGAGGTTTACTTGAATATGAGATATTTCTAGTCTGATAGATGAATATGAGCTTTGGTTTATAGTCTCGTAGCAGACTATATCAAACAAGTACTGTTTACGTGAAAGCATGAGGTTATCCTTTAGATATTTGTCCAATCTAACTTACCAACTATAAATCTCTTCCTTCCAACTTTTTATATGGAAGAACCACTTGTGTGATGACAAATGAGTTAGCAAAAGATAAGATCATGTTGGACATTTGGTTCGTTAATTGTTGAAAATGGTAGAATATAGTGTAGAGGAAGAATTAAATTTGAAGAGAAAGAGGCGATGAATGAATGCTATGAGGGGAGGGAAGTAATGGTGAAGAGACAAAAAGAAAGAATCTCATGACTAGGAGAAAAATAAAGAAATTGATCCCTAGATAAGATGCTAAAAAGAGACTATTTTAATTCCATAATTAACAGTCCTCATTATTGTCCTTTGCTTATGCATTCTGGCAGCTATAATCTCATGAATAATTTAATATAATAAAAAATAATAAAATGAATATCCTTGCATTACTTTCCAAGAAGTTGGAGGATGATAAGATGAATTATTTTCATGGAGTATCCTTGAGGAATGATAGCCATTCCTTGAGTTTGAATGATTAAGATTTAGTATGATGAGAAGCATTTCTTAGAGAATATGAAGTATAAGAGTGATGGTTCATGAAGAAAGAGATAAGAAAAAAAAAAATGTTAAAGGAGTTGGATAGGGTCAGTCAAATACAAAGTTATAATAAAGGCTAAAATTTGTGAAGCTTATGCAATTATGTGAAAGATTAAATGTAAATGATGAATTGTAAAAGTTTTTTTGGGTTGTTGATCTTTAATGGAAGTGGGGAGTTGTGTTATTATTGGAAGTAGATGAAGCAAATCATCCATAGCACTTAGTAGTGTTGGGAATGAATGTGTTTGAGATTTTGTGAAGCATAAAATAATCTTGGGAATATGAAGGGTCATGTTGATTTTACATATCATTTAAGTGGAGTAAACCAATTTTTAACTGAGTTGACAATGCTTTAACTTCTTTGATTAGAAAAAAAAAATTCAAGTGTGAGTTGAGGGGTTTGGTTTGGCGGTGAGTTTGGATTAGGCTAGCAAGTTTTTTGCGGACTGGGTTAATTTAGATGGAGTATTGTTAGGGTTCGATTAGGGCTCAATTTTTGGGAAATAGGGAATTTTATGATGGAAATTTAAAGAGGGTGTCTTGAGAAAATTTATATGGGATATAGAGAACAAAACACTAATTCACCTAATTCATATCACAAACTAGGAATTTATGATTATAATATCGAAATTATGTAAAGTTGAAACTTCTTTAGGAAAGAACTTAAAAGGCGAGATTTTAAATTTCTTTAAAGGAACAAATTAATTCGTTATACCATGAAATTCTAAGGAGTATTCTTACATAGAGGTAATATCACACATAAAATTTCAAGAAAAATATAATTCATTTGATATTTAAAAAAATCTAACTATAAAAAGTCATTAAAAAGCAAACTTGAAGAGATTTTTTAACAAATAAAGTTGACTGATGGACCCAAAATAGCTTTAATACTAAGTGATAAAGAAATAAAAGGAAGAAGACGGAGAAGAAGATGAAGATGATTGGAAGGAGAGATAAAGAAGCTTAACATGAAAGATATTGAAGGGGGAAGCCCACAACACACAACGATAGACCTTTATCTTCATTCTAACTACCAATCATCTCTACTCGCAAGGAGAGGAAAAGAGGGGAGATCCAAGGGGAGAGGTCATCCTTGGAGGCTTACAGAATATTATTTCCTCATATTTCATTAATCATAAAATAAGGCTTTTGCCTTCTATCTTAGTAGAATGTTAGGTTTCAGTTTTACACAAACCCGTCATATTTTTTATTCACACATATAACCCTACTACAACAACATAATGCAAACTATAATCTAAATTTTTTTGATATATATATTTATCACTAAAGTTGAGCTTTTACAAAACCTAAAACAATAAATTGATAATACAATCATGATATTATAACCTAAACTTAGCATCTTCTTGTTAAAGCCTTATTGTGTTGTAGCAATGCTCTTCCGTCAATCAACTACATCTATGATTTAGTGAGCAGTGAGCAAGATTTTGCTTTAAACTCACCTGCCATGGCGGTGGCTTAATGAAGAAGAAAGCTTAAACATGAGGTGTTCCTTGAAGATTTTGGCCATTATAAGTTCTATAAGTGTTTGTGCATAGAACCCTATTCCTATATTTTGTATCGTGACAAGTTTTTTGTAATGAATATAAGGTTTTTTCCTTGCAACACTTAGATATCAATAAATAAATCCAGTTTTTGTTATTTGATAAAGAAAATAACCTTGGATTTGAGTTTCTTATAGCTCTAGTAGTAAAAGCCCATCCTACTTCTCCTATTATTTGTCAGGGAAGACGTCGCAATACCTATCATTGTTGGCCTCATTCTTATTATTTTGGTTCAAATGAATAAGGGTGGCTTGATTGAGCTTGGTGCGACCCAGTTATTTTAGCAAGCGGTTGGCTCTAACTTAAATCTGACATAAAGCCCTGAAGCTATGCCTGAGTTGCACGATGCCAATTGGGTTGACTGACCCAACCCCTTTTTCTCTCATTTTGGGTTATTTTCTTGATTTTCGTTTGATTTTTTTTCCCTTGAATATGTATCTTTGACTCCATCTTTCTTGATGACTAATGTATGCTTTAAAACTTGAATTTTGATTAACATTTCATAAACACTTCACATGCTAGTCATTTCCTTTAAATATGATTAATATTTAGCTGTCCATGATAAATTTTAATTGTATAATTATAGTTATTAGATGCTAGATGCTATTCCAAGGCCTCCTCACCACGATTATTCTTTGTAAGCATCTCCGCAATCAATACAAAAAGAATTAACATCAATATTATTTTTTGATGTATTCCTACTGTAATTGAAAACTTCTTGGTCATACCATAATTACTTTTATTGCTAGTCGCTGCATTATTTTAGATCTTTGTTTTCATATATCTTTGGCACACACGCCATTCTACTTTAAGTTTGTACTTTGCACCAATTCAATTTTATGGCACTTAGTCATATGTCAAATAATATGAACTTTATTTTTTGTTTTATACTTTTCTATTAATTGTCTTGGCTAAAAAATCTTTTATATAGTATATTTTTATGGTATGAAATCAAATTTATCCTTAGAAACGAGTGTGATTTTTGTAAGCTTGTGGTTTCATTATACTCTCCTATCATATGACTTATGAGTTTTATTCATCTATTGTAAACACAATTTTGAACATTTCCTATATTCTTAAATGAACTAAAGTTGTAAAAAGCTGTTGTTGGGCTTCGTAAATGTTTTGGTTGCGGGGTAGCTATTTTGAAAGCATTTTTAAGTTTTTACTTTTCATCAAATAGACAACAAGTAGTACTTAATCACATTATAAAAGCATTTTACCTACTTATTGAAGCAAAGCAAGCCAAAAAAAATCACAAATAAACAAAACATTAGTTTTTAAAATTTCATGCACCTTCTTTATGCCGCAGTAGCAACAACAACAACAACAATAATAACAAATTTTTTTCCCACTATGTTTGATCGGCTACATAAATCCTTTATCTCTATAGTATCATATTAAAAGTCAAATTCTCATTTAAATTTAATAAAAAAAGATCAATTTAAATGCTTTCTAGCCAAGTTTTTTTAGCTCTACATCTACCTTTCTTATCATATGCTAATTTCAATACATCTACTCTCTTAACAGGGCCATCGGAAGGTTGACATTTTATGTGACCATAACATCTATAAGTCGACTCTCTCTAATCTTATTTTCCACTAGTGCTACTCCAACCTTTTCATGTATATACTCGTTTTGTATTTTATCTCTAAGTGTAGAGCCACTCATCCACTTGAGCATCCTCATCTCTACAACACTTAATTTTACGCTTCTCTTTTAATGACCAACATTCTGCATTATAAAGGATTGCATGTCTCTCAAACATCTTAAAACAATTCCCTTAAATCGTCTATAAACTTGTAGATTTTATTTTGTTTATTATACTATTTGCAATATTCCAACTTTTTATAATCATATAATATTTAATTTTTGCCACCCTTTGAAAGAATATTTATGTTTCATTGATGACCTATTGTACATTTCTCAAGTTTCAATCAAAACTTCTTATCAGTTTATGATCTATTTCTTGACTCCGCTAGAATTTTCATGAAAATCTTCTTAATAAAACTAGTAATCATATTCCATATTCGGTTTTATTCAACCAAGGGGAGTTTGGGATTGCTTTTGTATTTTATTTTGTTTATGTATTGATTTGATTTGAAACATATTTGGTATCTCAAAAACTTATTTTTATTGAATTTTGGATAAGTTGATTTATGTGGCAATGGAGATGATTGTTAGTGGATCTCGACAGTGGTGGCCGGCGGTGGTCGAAGGTGGCTGGCAATGGCTGCTAGAGGTGGTGGCCAGTGGTGGTGGCTAGAGGTGGTGTTCAGTGAAGGTGATAGTTATTTTTAAGAACACTCAAAATTCCTAAAAAGTGCTTCTAGTATTTGAAAAAAAAAAGCTGTTCTAACAAACATAAAATTAAAATATATGAAAATAGATGATGTAGAACAATCATGGGAAGATGAGATGCTTAAAGACGTTTGCACGTTTAGTTTTAGAGAACAATAATAAGCAAGATCTCATGTTGGTTTGAACGATAAAATAAAATATTAAAGTGATAAATAGCGTTGGTTGAATTACGTGCATAGAAGTTAAGAGCATAAAAATCAATCAATTTAATCCACTTTTGCATTCGTGAATGGTCTTAACAATAAATCCCTTCATTAACATTAAGACTAGCTACTACAAGGAACCCTTCACTCAACTCTTCCTATTACTAGGCTTTAGCGGAGGGACCAACAACATCTTTGTGAATCAAAATATAACCACGTTGGAGAAATAAACTAAGAGGCTAAAAGAGTCGGAAAGTCGAGTTTACCCAAAGATTCTGACAAGATCGTTTGAATGCTGGGGAAGATGTGGGCAGCAACCAAGAGCTTTCTCGCAGCATGGAACAACCGGGAAGTGGTGCAGAAATTCCGATCCCCGTAATCTTCAATGGTGGCGTCGATCTCTATGTTGACATCACGAAAGATGATCTCAAAACGCCCACACGTCCTTGGTAATCAAAGACTAATCTCTGATCAATAGTCGGATCGATCATGCATAGTTGTCCAAGAGAAAATGTAGAGGGGGAGGAGGGGATCGACCAAGCTAAGTGGAGAAGGAGACAAAAATAAAATCTGAAATTAATTTCAGATTTAGCGAATAATTAGAGATTAATCTCCTCTGAAATTTGAATTTGAAATTAGTGGAGATTAGGAGGGAAAGTGGGGAGGGGATTGAATTAATTAGATCCTTAATTTATGAGATCTAATTAATTAAATGGGTGAGCTTAGGTGGCCGGCCAAAGAGGGAGAGAGGGAGGGGAGTTTAAATTAAAAAAAAAAGCTGAAATTAATTTCAGTTTTGAGTGAATTTGGAGGGGGACTCAATTTGAAATTGGATTTAAATTTCAAATGAGGTTAAGAGGAGTTAATGAGCAATCAATGGGGGCCCACTAATAGTGGCCGGCGGCTTAGAGAGAGGGAGAGGGAGGTTATGAAATTTGAAATCCAATCAATTGCAATTAATACATTGAATTAGCATTAATTGGCTTCCACCCTAGCATGGCCAGCGGCATCAAGGAGAGGGAGAGGATTGTGGAGAGAATTTAGGGAATTTCCAAAGAGGGATTGTGGATTAGGAAAATTATTATAACCTCCAATTTGTTTGAAATTTAAATTGAAGTCATGAATAAAACTTTCCTAAATAGGAATTTCCGAAATTGGAAAGTTTTGAAATTCAAAATTTGGATTTCAAATTGACTCCAATTTTCCCTATCAAGCCCAACTAAATTTGGAAGATAGCATGATGATTGAGATCATCATCACAATGGAAAAGGGGGCTTGGTGGGGGCGGCGGCAAGAGGAAGATGCGGGTTTGGCTTTGGGTGGAGGTGGCTAGGAGCTAGGAAATTGTGGGGGGGTGGGGGGGGGGGAATTTTTGTGGGGATCAAGGGGTATTTTGGTGGCGGAATGAAAATGGAGGGAATTCTATGCTAGAAAAAAATTAAAAAAAAAAAGAAAGATAAGAAAACCGCGAACCTTGGAATCCACCAAGATTGACGGGTATTGCTTTTGCCCCATTTGGGCCTCTCCTCTCATGAACTCACTAAGAGATCATCCAAAGAGAGAAAACTTAGAACTCACAAAGAGATCCATAAGCACAAGCTGAAAATTTCATATTAATCATCATTAGCCCTTCTCCAAGAAGAGGAGGGATTTAAATAGACAAATACAAGAAGGGAAAAATAAAAGACAACAATGCCCTCGGGGCTTACAAAGAACTAACCCCTTAAGCAAGGGCATAAATGAAAAAAAAGACAGTAAATAAATAAATACATCACATATAATTGAAATAAAAAGGTGTCATCATAGCCGTCGATCATCGGCCACGTCCCTGATGGAACATTATGGGTCTGATGTCCGCATCAATAGATTAAACAAATATTCTTTTAAAAGCAAAAGTAAAAAAGCAAAAAACAACAAAAAACAAAAAAAATGATCTCATACAAATTCTAAAGAATTCAAATTGCCCGCCTCAACAAAACCTCTCTTGAAATATTAACAATTTCTCTTAGAAATTTTACCACGTTATCTTAAGGCAATATCTTTATACTCATAAGATATTTGTCTATGGCTATTAAATTAAGCCATCATATATTTTTGCGCTTGTCATTGTTTGTGCAGGTTGAGAATTTAAGAATAATGTTTTATTTGTCTATGTTGGAGCCTTTGTTTTGATGAGAGCAGTCAGTGAACATCAAAATTCCTTTGTTAGTGAAGAAGCTTGAATAATGGTTCCTGTAATTTGAGGCATTTTGGTTATTTCTTTTATGCATTCGTGCTTATTATTAATATGATTATACAAATTGTTTAATATTAGTACCGACTGTTCATTTTGATTTGTTTCTTTTCCATTCAAAATTACACATCATTGTATGGATTTTTGCTTGATTGAAATCACGGATACAGGTTTATGGATATGCTAGAAGGTTCGCTAAAGTTGGTATTGCAGATGCTCTTGTTGATGCGCTTCATGATGGGCTGAGTTCAAGTAGTTTAGTTTCGGCATGCATTGCTCTAAAGGCCGTTGCTGTCAATGTGAGTTTGTTGAACGATGTTTACTTGAACTGCAAATTTTACAAATTTTTATTACCCTTGGTTCTAACTTGCTCTTCTTTAACACAAAATGAAATACGTCCGTGATTGACTACTTAAATTCTCAATTTCATTTACATCTGATGATGAATTTTTCTATTAATTATTTGTCTTCTATACATCAGCTTTTAGAAATAAGTTATCTGGTGAGATTAAACTAAAAATATAAGCTATAAATATGTTTGGAAAATGATTTTTTTTTTTTTGGTGTAAATTCCATGTGATGATGTAGAATTGGTCTTGATATGCATTACAATTGTTACAGAAATTTTTTTGAGTGGGCATAGTTCAAAGGGAATTAAACTTGCTATTTTTTCAATTAAGTTCATCTCGTGTCATTTACTAACAAAACAAAAAAATCTCGCTCTTAATTCATTTTCATTGAGATTTGAACATAGTTTTTTTATTCAGCACTAAGCTAATATCTTGAGATTAGCCCCATGTCCATAATACCTTCATCCAGGCGCCAGCCCTCCATTCCTGAGGAACAAAAGCTTGTTTTTTTTTTAAATGTTTATGCTGTTTCTTTAAGTTGTGTCCTTATGATTGAGTGCTTTTTCTTTGAATATTATTAGAAAATCGTAATATACTTATGTATTGCTGGAGTAATTATAAATTTATAATGCATCTTCAAGGAAGTTTATTTCCGATGTGCCTATGTCTACCTGCATGGTCAAGCGCTCTTTTTTCATCCTTACATAAGGAGAGTTTTTTATTAGTTTTTATTATTTTATTATTTATTATTTGTTTTTTTTTTTATTTTTTTTATAAGGAGAGTTATTGAGCCTAATGGTAACAAGCTTCACAACTGTGTATCTATTTCTGTAAGGCGGTAATTTCATTTATCATTCTTCCATGAACATGATAGGGTTTTGTGGGAATTTTTTTTTTTAGGGTGTTGTGGGATTAACTTCTGCTCACGACTAGTTTACTTGAAGTATCCTCATGAGGCATTTAAATGCCTTTCTAGAGATTTGAATGTCTCAGAGCATATAATCTCTGTATATTATATGCTCATGTTTATCATATGAAGATTGCATTTCTTAAGCATGAACTTCAGTTTGTATTGATGGCTTAAGAATGATAAAATTTTATTTTTCTACAGGATGAAATTTGTCGTTCAATAACTGGAAGTGGCGGCATTGATATTATTCTGAAATGTATAGATGACTGTAATGAAACCAGTGATAAAGCCGTTTCTAGAGCCTGTTGTTCTTTGTTGTCTAAGGTACTAGAAAAATGTTGATTTTACTTTCACTTATGAGTTTGAAATTGAAACCAGCTCTTTTCAAGAGAGTGGTTGGTGGAGCTTGAAATCATTGTTGGTGTTTAAATACATCGAACCAAATGAAAGATTTAGCAAACTTCATCATTTTTCAAAACATGGTTCCTAACTACCAAATGAACCTTGAATAGAAAAATATATTGACTTATTTTAAGCTGTTTTCTGTTTTAAGCTGGCAGGGAGTGATGAGAACAAGGTTGTTATTGTACAGAGAGGTGGTCTTGACATACTAATGAAATTGTGCTCCAGATTTTCAGAGGACCCTTCTATTTTGCAAGAGGTAACTAGGCATAATTATTATACTACTGGGCATTTACTTCTAGTATAGGTATTTGAAAATTGCAATAACCTTTTATTCATATGTCTCAGTTAATTCATATTGTAGGTTATGTCAATTATTACCGTGCTATCATTAAGATCCCCAGTGAATGCAGCCCTTGCAGTAGAAGCAGGGGCAGGGGATTTAGCAAGCCAAGCAATGCAGAGGTTCCCTGCTGTGCATCAATTGCAAAGGCAATCTTGCTTCATGATCCGCAATCTGGTGGCTAGGAACCCTGAAAACCGGTATTAATATTAATTTTATTTCTGTAATTCATATATGCGATGGCTGAAAGCTCTCCAAAGCGATTGTTTTTGGAATGGAGTGCAACTTAGGCTTTGAATTTTATATGAGCAATGCAAAATTGATTACCATTGTGACGCACGTTATCATACATTTTACAAATATATTAAAAATTGACATTTCTGATTGAAATCTGGCATTCTAATATGAAAGATAATTGCCCACAAATAGCAAATGCTGAAAAGTTTTTTTTTTTTTTCCTTCTATTTTTGTAGGATGAAATATGCACACATTAGGGAAGCTGAATCAAACAGTGTTTTTATCTTACCATTTTGCTTCTTGGACCTCGTGTTAGCTGAACTTTATAGGAAAACATAAGAGACATGTATATTGAGAAATCTGCCCTATGGTATTTCAAGTTAAGTTGGGTAGCTTCAATGGGAAGTTGGATTTTAGTATTTGAAAGATAGTAGTACGATTTTGTTCCTAGGTCTGGAAATCAAAACATTGAACACAACTGAAGCCTTTCGTATCTACTATCTATTGTATCGCGGCCACTAGCTTAATCATTACCTACTGATTACTGAGCTAGTGTTCCAGATGTGCTTGTAATACTATTGAGAGTATGTTTAAGGCAGCTTTTTACAATTTTGTTTTTCAGAAAATTGCCACCAATATATTTTTGTTAGGCCGGTTCAGCTTGAACTGGCCCAGCTCCAACCGGCCCTTTTAATGGGCCGGTTCAAGTTTTAAAAGGAGGGGCGGTGGCAAGAGAGAGAGAGAGGGGTGGGGTCCACTAGAGATTCAAATTCAAATGTTTGGAGTCAAAGGAGGGGGCGACAAGAGCTAATTTGTCTTTTGGCTTTAATGATTAATTGTATGTTTTTAAGTATGAGGGGAGGAATCAGGGTTAGGGTTATGCTTTGTTTAGGTGGCTGATTTTAGGAGTTCTTGTCTTAGTGTCTTGGGCCCTAGATTCGTCTAGAGATTGGGATAGAATGATCCTCCTCTCGAATTGAGGATCAATTGTATCTTTCTTATTTGTTTCCGTTGTTTGATTTCCACCATAAAAACTACTGTTTTGCTATTTTTTTCATTAGATTCATGAAATTTTTTCGTTGTTTTCATCAATCTTGTTAGGGTTTACTTGAAATATTTAAGTATTTCCTATAAGTTTGTTACATATTTCTTGTTTATTTTAGAGATTTTTGTGGTCAGGAGCTATTTCTAATAACTAGATAATAGCTAGATATATTAGAATGTGATAGTGATAAGGAAGTTATAATCGGACCTTTTTAAAAAGAGAATATATATATATATATATATATATTATTCCCACAACAACTCTACACTTATGTTTTGAACAGTTACAGCCACTTCAAAAAAATCTTAAATTGCATGGTGCCTTTTTCTTTCATTTTAAGAATTATTTTTCCATATGAACCAATCAATTTTGATACGTTTTGTAAAACCGTATTTGAGTGCTGATTTGGATTGTTCATTGATAGGATAATTCTTCTCAGTTCTGGTATTGAGAAGCTGATTAGGAGAGCTAAGGGAAGCCACGACAGCTGCAGGGATGCTGCCAGTGCTGCACTAAGGGACTTGGGCTTGGATGATTACAATGCATAGAATCCTACTATCTGTATCAATTTCAACTTTGCTCAAATGGAGAAACTACATGAGAACTAACGTTTGGGTGAAGACTTGGCTTCTGTCATTGTTCTTATAAATCTTGCAGCATGAAGGTAAAGCAATTATCAAGCTAAGATCCTTCTTGTCCTTGGTAGTTATCTCTTTCAGCAGCTTAATGAGTAAGTTTTGGCCAAAATCTACCGCCATTAGTCTGGGATTTTTTGAAGTGAGGATTTGTTGTCTATGTTCTAAGCGATGTGTCAATTTTATGTACCAATTTTATTGTAATGTTTAATTGATTTCTTATGCATTGATTGATTGAGAATTTTTGGCTACAGGATTTACGTTAACAGCCATTTACTGTCATCGAAGTGAAATTATTTTATGCGGACGCTGAATATCATCTGAAGATCAATCATAATGCATTATATCACTATGTACACGGTACTGCGGCTTGATACTGCTCGGTACTGCTGACATGTCACATTTTGGTTGGTCTCTGGACGATGTTCTGCGTCCGGTCTCCACACAGAATAATCTCTCCGGTGAGAGGTTGAGAGCTAATGAGCATGTTTTATTTGCCAATTTAAAATTAATACTTTTTATATTTAGTTTTAAATAAAAAAAAATTTACAAATGGCCCTAAATATCTCAACGCTTTAATTTAAATAGGAATAAAATAAAATAAAATTCGAAAATCTCTTTGATTGAAAAAATTATTCCCGGTGGTATTTCTGTCAATACCATTTTTTATTATGCTTATATATATATATATGAAGAGACTTGGAAATATTTATTTTTATATGGGTTGAATAGATTTTAAGTTAAATAAAATTATATTCGCGTGAGAAATCCTTAAGTAAAGCAAATTTATTTGGAATCAATAAAAATTTAAATAATTATCAAGCCAAATTTCTAATAAAATTTATTGGATAATTCTCTCCAAATTTTTAAATTTAAGCTGTCTTTATTTCTGAGTTGACTTATTTTTTTTAAAAATATCCGGTAATTCCAGCAAAAAATATTTATTTTCTCGGTATAACTCGGTATAACTCGGTATTGATCTTCACATAATGATATTTCTCGTTATTATCAAATAATTTATAGCACTATCGAGCAAAAACTGATTTTTTTTGCCGGTGGGAGGACGTATCTACATCAAGTGGGATTAAGCAATAAAAATTCTTGTCCAATAGGTTGGAAAGGGGTGAAATACCTCGCTGAGGGTCGAGGGCTGCAAGCGCGAGGGATTCAACTGATAGAGTAGCGAGGAAAAGCGGGAGAAAGGAAGCGGATTAATGAGCGTCTTCGGTGGTGATAGCTGGGCACGAGAAGCTCATCACAGAAAGAGGAGGCTTGATGATCTTCTGCTCTCATCCACATCCTCCTCGTCCACCGGCGCCTCCTTTTATAAAAGGCTCTCCAATGGCAAATTCGCGTGCCTCGTCTGCTCCCATAAACCGGTCCTTGATTCCCCTTTGATCCTATCTGTAAGTCTAGTTTTACCTCACGACCTGCCTACTCAAAATCCTTATATCGCAATCAGTTATTTGTATTTGCCATAAAACAAATTCCTGAGTTTTTGCTCAATGATCGATTCTGGTGGCTCTTACCATGAACTGTTAAATGTGATTGTGGGGTTTGTTCTTGATAATTGTGACCTTTACTCTGCTGTAATTAGGGCTTGCGCGGTTATTCCTATATGGATAAAAAGACTCCGTTTCTTCTTCCCGTCGTTATTAAATCATGAAATTGATCCTCATAATGGCTTAAAGCAAGCGGTCTTGTTAATTCAGCTGAAAATTATGCTTGCCTTGTTCTTTTATTTTGTCTTGGGCAAGCGTACCTAATGAATCTGTCGCTGGCCTATACCACACATCTTATTTTATTTGCATAGAACATTCGTTATGATATAGTGAGAGAGTGTATCATCTTAGTGCTGTATGCTTATATGAAAGTCCTGTACACATATATAAATAAGTTCAAAAGTAGCTTATAGGTGATATGATATTTTTTATATCGAAGACTGAAGAAAGGGGAAAAACTATGGGGTCTCGTCTAGTTGAAATTATTCCACTAGTATGATTCATAGATTACAATTGATGTGCTTTCTTATAATTGGAGATGACATTAATACAATGTAAGAGATGCATTTTAGAAGAAGCATGCACCATAGAAGATGGATTCTATGGTTGAAATGATAGATGTTTTGAGGCATTGGAGCTGTCATCAAGCGATGCTTGGCGAGATATTTTGTTGTTCTCTTTTTAGGGGTGGCCAATGGCCAAGAAGGCAAGCATTGACTTAGGAGAGATAATAGGCGTCAGTGATTATGCTGATGATGAGCATTTGCATTGATGTCATTGACGAGCGAGCATTAGGGTTAGTGTCGACAACAAATGTTAACCTTGCTAGGGTCTATGGATGTTGATGTTGGTGTCGACGATGAGCATTAATAATGGGTGTCAACCTTATTGGTAACAACAGTTGCTTATTTGCGACAATAAATTTCAAAGTTTTTTGGTGATATTAGGCAATGGTGTTGGTGTGTATGAGGGGCGACGACCTTGTTAGCAATGAAGGGCATCAATTTTAATGGCGACAGTTGATGTGCCTTGATGGTGATGGCAATCGTTGGCTTTGTTAGGCATAGAGGGTGTCAACCTTGTTGGCAATGGCAAGCGTTAATTCTGGTGGACGAAGATTTGACATCTCTTCTTTTGAAACTTCTTATGGCCTCATCTCAACCACCTCAAATGTGCGGAAATATGATTTATTTATAGATTTTTGGAGAAGAACATTATAGTAATTTTGATAAAAATCAAAACACTTCGTTGGACAGTTTGTATTGATCCCACGTGATCATATAATGCAATTCAAGCATTTAATTTCTTAATGATGTATAAATTGGGCAATTTTTGGCTCGTTAGATTTTTCTGGTTGAGATTTACAGTTCGGATGTAAGTTTGCTAAAAATAGAGTTAAAGTGGTCCCAAAATTCAATAATTTTTGTTTATTCAAATGCTTGTGTTGAGATCTATGTTTGATTGAATGGATTTTCTGGTGCTGTAATAATGAAGGATAATATGCACATTAATAAGATTGGTTGAATTTTCAAGAGTTTTTTTAACAAAAGAATATTTAAAAAGGGGATGGTCGTTCATGAGTGCGGGGCACAACAAGACAGAAGGAGGCGGGGACTCACACAAGGGTGCACGATAGGATGAACCACAACACAAGGTAGTCATGTTCACTAGATCAATCAATGCATTATATTAACTAACTTGTTTTTTTTTTTCTCCTTAAATATGGGGTTAGGCTTTTGTTTAGGAGCATTTCTTTGATCAAAAGATAATTTTTTGTTATTTTTGAATACATATCTTGGAAACCCTATCCTTCAAGGGCACTCTCTACTCTACAAGTCCATATCCTCCATGAATCACAATCATGAAGAATGTATCTGTGGAACAGCTCATTGCTTTTTGCAGTAGCAGTAATTCTATTTTGTATAACAAAGCACAACACATTACAATTTACCAATTAAAGATTATCCAATATAAATAGCTTTCACACCTCAATTCTTCTAGATCATGTTATTCTTGATGATCACATTTTATAATAGATCTCCTTTTATATTAGTTTATATTTATTTATTTTTGGTAATAGATTATTTTTTTGTAATAATGAGTAATTAATTGAAAAATATGTTGCTCATATTCGTAACTTTGTAGAAGCAATCTTCTCCTTCAACCATTGGGTCATGACCTTTTCATGTAATAAATTGATCTTTTGAGAACTTTTTTTCTTGGAGAACAATTTTTGCTATTGATTTTTTGGTGTAAACTTTAGTTGAATCTTTAATGTTAAATCTAACGAATCAATCTCCCATAATATACACATCTCAAAATCCAATTATTTTCAATTGATATATATGCATGGCAAGGAAAATAAATTTCCCCATAGAGTTTGGACATAGAATATATATATATAGCTCCTTAGTTTAATTTTATTTATTTATGGTAAAAAATTATTTATTCCTTAGAGGATATTCTAGGTGGATGCGATATTTCGATAAGCTTCTCAATTAAGATTGCGAGAATATGATTGACTTTAGTGACCTTAGCATTCTAAAATAAAATCGAAGATTTTTATTTTTATCATCGTATTAGTGAAATTGAAATTAGAGATGCTTTAAAGAAAATGAAGTGTGAGAAAATTGTTGCCTGATAATATTCCAATAGAAGTGTGGAAATGATTAGGAGATGAGAAATTTCTTGGCTTACAAAAGTTTTTAATATTATTTTGATGACAAAAAAAGATGCTAGATGAGTGGAGAACGTGTGTGTTGGTTCCTATTTTTAAGAATAATGGTGATGCACAAGTGTGCACGAATTATAGAGAAATTAAGTTAATGTGTCATACATTAAAACTATAAGAAAGAGTTATTGAGCATAGATTATGACGTGATACTAATGTTTCTCAAAATCAATTTGGATTCTTATTGGGTAGGTCTACTATGGAAGTTATACATTTATTGAGAGGTTTGATGGAGAAATATAGAGAGAATAAGGAGGATATACATATGATATTTATTGATTTAGAGAAAACATTTGATAAAGCTCACATAGAAGTGCTCTTGAGAGTTCTAGAAAAGAAAGTAGTTAATAATACTTATATTCAAGTCATTAAGGATATGTATGCAGGAGTTGTTAATTTGTTCAAACACAAGATGATTTGATCAATTATTTTGCTATTTCAGTTGGATTATATCAAGGATCCACTTGAAGCCCATACCTTTTTGCTTTAGTCATGGATGTTCTCACTAGACATTTGTAAGAGGATGTACCTTGGTGTATGCTTTTTTCTTATGATATTCTTCTTATTGATAAGACAAGAGAGAGAATTGAAGAAAAAACTTGAAATATGGAGGTCATCCTTAGAGTCATAAGATCTAAAACCAAATACATGGAGTGTAGTTTTAGTAGTAATAGATCAAGTTTGGAGATTGTTATTTTGGGCGATCATGTCATTAAAAAGAGTACACATTTTAAATATCTCGAATCTATTGTACAAAGTGATAATGAAATAGACGGGGATGTTATTAGTAGAATTCAAGTTGGATGGTTGAAATGGAGGATTGTGTCGGGCTTGTTGTGCGACAAAAAAGTAGCTCTCAAACTCAAGGGAACATACTATAAGATGGTGGTGAGATTTGCAATGCTTTATGGAGCAGAATGTTGGTAATTAAGAGATAAACATAAAAATAAGTTAAGTGATGTAGAGATGAGGATGCTCAGGTGGATGAGTGACTTTACTCTTAGAAATAGAATACAAAACGAGTACGTGAAAAGTTGAATTAGCTCTAGCGGCATATATTATTAGAGAGAGTCCTTTTAGATGGTTTGGTCAAATAAAACGGTGGTCGTACAATGACCCGGCTAGGAGAGTAATTGTATTAGATTTGGCCTATGTTAAGAAAGTTAGAGATAGATTTAAAAAGACTTGGTTAGAAAGTATTGAAAATGACTTTTCTTTATTAGATTTAAATGAAAATTTGACTCTTAAAAGGATACAATGTATAAAAAGAATTCATGTGGCTAGCCCCACGTCGCCAGATAAAGGCATTATCAATATTTTGAAACCGGACCAGACAACAAATAGGAAGGAGAGGTTTACGGCTTGACCGGTCCGGCCGGTGGAACCGGGGTCAAACCGGATGACGTAATAAATAATAATATTATTAAAAATTATAAAAGGAATGAGAAATTTTCATCTAACTCCTTCACTCTAAATTCCATTTTCATATCAATATATTTTAAACCAATTGCAAATAAACATATGTAGCCAAACAATTACCCCTTCCTCCCCATTACACTCGCATCAAAGTGAACTGTAACTTAGCAAATAGAGACTAGCATTTAAAATAAATAGTTATTATTAAAACAGTTTCACCATTTCAAGTTACCATAATAAAAACCCTTCGTAGGTTGATACAGACAATAGCTGAAGCAGTGGTGATATGAGTAAGAGAGAAGAAACAGAGACTACTGTATTCGAACTTGCAGATTGTAGTTACATATATATATATATATCTAAGCAGAGAAAAAGAAATTACAGAAATACCAAATGGTTTGTTAAAAAGCTACGGTTTAGATTCCCGAGCACTTGCCTTATCTCCTCCGTTACAAATCCCGCGGAACCGCCTGCATCCTTGGCAAAAAAATTGCAATTTTTTTCATCAAACAAGCATCCCACAGGTCTTGAACTCATACAGAAGAAAAAAAAAAACTATCAAACAAAACCTAAAAATTTAGAGTTTTTAAAAAACTTACATCCCACAATTTCAAAAAGAGAGAAGAAGGGATTGCGATGCGAGAGAGGAATGCTATTTTGGTTTCATTTCGTTAGAGAGATGTCCATCGTGGACATCGCGAACGAAGAGATCCCATCGAAAGGGAGACGAAGTAACTAGAACTCTAGAAGCGGCTATTCACGCGAATGAAGTGAAGATGGAGGGGAATAGGGATCATGCTGTTATTGAAAAAAGCACGTTATTTGGACCGGGCGGTTCTTTAAAATCGGTCCCGGTTTTCTGGTTACCAGTCCGATCGGCGGCTTGTCCGGTTTTTGGGCGGTTTTATTTAGAAGCAGCTCTGTAAGAAAACCGAATCGGACGACCGACCAGTTCACAATTGAACCGGCCGGTCCGGTCCTGTTTTTAAAACCTTGGGCATTATGTTGATGTTGAAATTTTTTTTTTTTGGAATGATGAGTGATGTATTGAAAAATATGTTGCTCATATCCGTAACTTTGGAGAAGCAGTCTTCTCCTTCAAACATTAGTTCGTAGACCCTTTTATGTAATAAATTGACCTGTTTTGAATTTTTTATTTCTTGGAGAATAATTTTTTGGTTTGCACCTAAGTTGAATCTTATTAGAACCTTTAATCTAATGAACCAATCTCTAATAATACACTCGTCTTAAAATCAAAATTTCAATTTATATATATCTATGCATGGCAATGAAAATAAATGAATAAAAAAACTTAATTATTCCATATTTTCCCTTTTAAATTATCCTTATTCAAACCTTCTTATAGATGCACCATACTTCTACTTGCATCCATGTTTTTGTGTACCTAATTTAGGTGCTAATAGTAGTGCTCATTGCTTTCTCGCTATTTCAACGATGCGTTTTATCTTAGGACAAAAATCAAAGTCTAATTCAGCAAACAAGACTTACCTGTCATAATATGTTTTTGCGTCATTTCTCACTTCTGATAAGTGCAATTTTATAGATGCATATTAAGGGCTCTCGTCACATTGCAGCCGAAACCAAACTGAAGGAAAAAGAGCTATCAATAAAAGAGGAAATAAACAAGAGAATTGCCCTATCTGGTGATACAAGCGATATTTCAAGCTCTATTTGTCCATCCAGTAAATTGAATGGCTCTGCGGTGCAAAATAAGCCTCAAAATAAGCCATTGATTGAGAAAACAAGGCAGGTCCTACTGGAGACTCACTGTGACAGAATCCGTGGCTATAATCTAAATGATGGAAGCAATCCAGCCACAGCTACTGCATTAACCCTTCTTTCAGATCATGTATCTGAACCAATTCAACGAACAAACTTTGTGGTGCCTTTCAACCACAATGAGAACAGTAATGAGAGGATTACTGCAGTAGATTCTAAAATGATTTCAGATAAGAATGCGGAGCTTCGAAAGCGACGGGCGAAGGAACTCCAATTCACAGCTGCCGGTTGGAAGCGTGATGGCCAAGGGAAATGGTACAAAGATGAAAATGTAAGTCATCCATCTTTGTTGCTTTTTCACTTTTTTGCTTGTGCAAATGCAAACTTTGGATTGAACGAGAAATGGAGAAAAAAACATAGAAAATATTTGTTACGGGCATATTTACTTAATGCGTGGTTAAATGATCCTAATCATTTTAATGATTATTTCTTACTTCCATTAATTGTGTTATTGTACCCGGCTAATCATATGAGGGAAAACTATGAATGATTGCACAACTTTTTAAACATCAGTCACACCTTTTGGGTTTCAACTGTAATGCAGTAGAAATTATTCTGTGCGGGAATCGGATTGTTCGGAGGCGAATTAGAACGTGCCACATCATCTGATACATTGTTGTACATAGCAAACGGGTGATGTAGGGTGTTCTGATTCGCCGCCGGATAACGTCCGGATCCTCAAAGAATAATTTCATGTAATATAGTGGGTAAAATTGTTGCATCACTGAAGTGTTTAGCAAGTGGGAATAAAAATTCTCATTTGTCTTTGTTTTTTGTCGAAATAAACCAATCACAAGCGGCTTAAAGTAAGTTTGACTTTATATCCTGAAATTCTTGCAGTTGGAAGTTGATATCAAGATACTCGTCCTTTCTTGCGGCAGGAAACTATTTTGAGATTTAAGTTTTGTTTGGGTCGATTTTTTTACTGTTTCTTAATGTAAATTTTTAGCACAAAAACTTTTTTTAAGAAACAATAAGAAAATTATCACAAATGAAGCCATAATCTGCTTTCTTGCTTGTAATACAGTTATTTCTCTGCATCTTCTCACACATTCTTGTAATACAGTTATTTCTTCTCCGCCATAAACTTTTTAACTTTATCCCTGATTCATCAATTGTATTTGTCAGTTTCTAAAGCTGCAATTTTTTTCTTTATTTTCTAGGTCGAGTTTGATTCAGATGAAGAAGATCCAAATGTCTTTTTCAGATGAAACATACATCCTTTTCCTTCAGTGCTTCCCTTGAGACAAAAGACTGCAGCGTTTTCCATTCTGAGTTTTAGAAATATACTTAAGATTTTTATTTTTCTAACAACTGGCTTATGGTAACGAGTCTCCTTTTGTTCTTTTGAGGGAAAACTTGTACTAACTTGCTTCAGTGTTATCTTTTTGGTTGGAATCATATCCTGTAAATATTTCATTATATTTTGCATGAAAAGTTAAGCTAAGGTTTCATTTTTCTTTAGTCAAAAAATTATAGTTCATAAAAATTTTTACTACAAAATTGCTGTCCCATATAAGAATTTTTATTCCGTCCTCCCACTTGACGTAGCTCTACATTCGGTGAGCAGTAAAAAGACGTCATGTGTTATCATTATTTACCGCGCGGACCGACAATCTGACCGGAACGGACCCGGGAGTTTGCGTATTGCTCGGTATTGCTAGATATTGGTCGATTTTGCTCGACCAAAAACGAAAAATACCATTATGTGAAGACCAATACCGAGCAATACTGAGCAATACCGAGTTATTTTAGGTATTACTCGGTATTGCTTGATATTGGTCTTTACAGAGTCGTATTTCTCGTTATTGCAAAGCAATACCTAGCAATACCGAGCAAAATTCCGGTCCGAGTCGGGTCGTCGGGCTGCAAGGTATAGAGTAAGAGCACGTGACGACATATTATTGACTACCGAATGTAGAGCTACGTCAGGTGGGAGGACCGAATAAAAATTCCCCAAATAAAGCCTAAATCATTCACATATAAATATGTTGTTGCTATAAACAAATATCTAACTTTATATACTTAATTTTATTAATATATGGATAATTTTTTTCAAGCATCTATCCTATTTGATATTAGGGCCACCAAGGTATTGTATTCTTTGAAGGCGAATTCCTATCCTAGGTCTGTTATTTAGATAGAGTTGGAAGATGGGCGGCTCTTGGCTCTAAGTCATAAATATAAGTAGGAGTGTAAATGAGTTGAGTTGAGCTTGAGTCACCTATGGCTCGAGCTTGATAAATCAATTGAGTTTGAGCTCGAGTATGAACTTTATTCTACGAGTTTGAGCCGGCTCATAGGCCAGCTCGTTTATTATGAAAGAGAGAACATAATTATGATTCAAGTAATTATTATAAAAATAATAAAAATAATGAGAAGTTAAAAGATAAATAATAAATAATAACTTTATATATATATTTACTATTGTGTACTTAAAATCTCAAGTGTTAATAAATTTAAAGTGCATTTTATTTTAATATTTTTTTTAAATGAGGAGACTTGTGAGCTACTAGTTTAGTTAGGGTTGGTTGTCTTAAGCTTGACTTGTTAGCTCATTTGGATCGATTCACGAGCTATTTATCGAGTCGAGTCCTAATTAGCTTATGAGTATGCTCGACTCATTTATACTTCTAAAATAGTGTGACATAGCATTTTTTTTCATGGGATAATAATGAGTTTTTTATGATATAGTGGTTCTTATTTGATTAATGAGGTCACTTAGAAATAAAGAGGCTAATTTGGTAGGTAGCTAGTTTTATTTTAACAAAGGATATTATAAAAGATGATTAGTAATAATGTTTTGCTTGTGATTGAACCAAAATTTGAAGTGCTGCCAAGAGTAATGGTATGTAGTTTGATTTAGGGCTACTTTGCTTGGAAGTTAGAAGTGCATTATAATTTTTATTTTATTTTATTTGAAACAATTGAAATGAAAAGTAACATTTTGATATATGCAAAATATTGAAATTTTATTTTATTTTTATATTAAAATTTATCTAAATCATTATTTTGCTTATGATTGCTGTAATGCTGTTGATTGCAGGCTATTGATATATTTAAATGTATAATAAAAACTAAAAAATTATTTAAATTTGTTTGAATTATATTAATTTAAATTATTTAGATATTTTAATTACCTTATATTTAAAAAAAAAAAACATCCAAGTATCCAACCACCAAACAACCCTTAAAACCATACGAGTGCTCTCATATCTAACTATTAATCCTACTATTTTAAAAAAAAATATATATATATATATATATATATATATATATATATATATATATATATATATATATATATATATATATATATATATATATATATATATCATTTTATGATTTATGTCCAAAAGCACACTTAATTTGCAGTATTTTTATTTTGTAGTCACATGAAAAAGCTGAGTGCTTCAATTCCCCGCTCTCCGCCAGTCGCCGCTTGGGCCAGTTCGTCTCCAGTGGAGATCAGGAGGGGAGGAGACCTGTTGACGTTGTTCTTCCCCTACAAGCCCCAAAAATCTCTCCTTTTTCATGTCCAAAGGCTTTCTTCCCCGTATCAAGCTGACCCCTCGCGGCACTCAAAACTCCCCATTACCCGTTTCCCGAGCCCGCAAACTCGCCGCTGCCATCACTGAAATTCTACAAACCCGCGATACAAATGCTCAATGGGAGGAATGCCTAGCAGAGGTCTTCCCCGCCGACGAGGACATCGCTTCCGTTGTCGCCTTCCTCCGCGACCCGGACTATGCTCTCGCCTTCTTCTCCTGGGTCCGCAGGCGCCCTTTCACAGTTACTCCGGACTCTGCATCATACTCCGCATTGCTGTGCCTCCTTGCCAGAAACCGTCGCTTTGAAGAATCGCAGCTCGTGCTGGAAACCATGCTAACTGAAGGAACGGCTCCAACCTGCGAAGCTTTCAGCAATCTTGTTGGCTCATACTCTCGTTATGGTTTGCAGGATAAGGCCTTGAGCGTTTATTTCAGCATGAAGGAGAAATTGAGCTCTTTGCCAGATGTCTCCGACTGCAACTGTTTATTAAATTTGCTTGTAGAGCATGGGCGTCTGGAGACTGCACAACAAGTGTATGATGAAATGCTTAAGAGAGATGGTGGAGCAAATAACTTTAGTACGGGTATTATGGTTAAAGGATTGTGCATTCAAGGAAGGATGGAAGATGCCAGGAAGTTGATGAAGGATAGATGGGGGCATCGCGTTATTCCTGATGTGGTTTTCTATAACATGCTTATTGATGGATACAGCAAGCGTGGCAATGTTAGGATTTGTTGTATTCTGTTGAGAGAGATGGGATTGAAGGGATTTGTGCCTACACTGTCTACCTATGGTGCTATAATTAATGGATTTTGCAGGAAGGGAAATTTTGAGAAGATAGACATGCTAATAATTGAAATGAAGGCACGAGGATTAAATCCAAATGTGCACATTTATAACAACATCATTGATGCTAGGTGTAAGCATGGTTCAATTCTTGATGCAAAAGCAGTTTTGAAGCAGATGATTACAAGTGGTTGTCAACCTGATATTGTAACTTACAACATTCTGATTTCAGGTTATTGTCAGTATAGGAGGGTTGGGGAGGCTAAGAATCTCCTTCGGGAGGCTATTGGAAGAAGCTTGGTTCCAAATAAGTTCAGCTATACCCCTCTTATTCATGGCTATTGCCAGGAAGCTAATGTTGCTTTGGCATCGAACTTGCTCTTTGAGATGATGGGAATGGGGCATAAGCCCGACTTGGTAACTTTCGGAGCTCTTATACATGGTCTTGTTGCTGCCGGCGATGTCCATGAGGCGTTGGCTATTCGAGAGAAGATGGAAGATAGAGGTGTGGCCCCAGATGCAACTGTTTATAATGTCTTGATGAATGGTCTTTTTAAGAAGGGTATGCTTCGCTCTGCTAAACAGTTACTTGCTGCTATACTTGATCAAAATGTTATGCTAGATGAGTTTATTTACGCCACAATGATCGACGGTTTTTCTAGGAACGGGGATTTGAAAACAGCTTCAAAGCTCTTTCATTTCATGGGAGAAAAGGGTGTCAGGCATAGCGTAGTTGTCTATAACACCCTCATCAAAGGACATTGCAAAGCCGGAATGTTGAGTGAAGCCGTCATGTATATCAATAGAATGAGGCAAGAAGGATATTTGCCAGATGCATTCACATATACTACTTTAATAGACGGCTATGCGAGGCAATGTGACATGGATGGAGCTTTAAGGATTTTTGGTGACATGGCTAAGCAAGAGTGCAAACCAAATGTAGTTACTTACTCTGCATTAATTAATGGATTTTGCAAAAGAGGTGATCTTGATACTGCTAATTCTCTCTTTAGGGAGATGCAGTCAAATGGCATTGTTCCTAATGTTGTAACATATAGCATACTTATTGGTGCTCTTTCTAAAACGGGAAAGGTTTGGAGCGCTGCCAACGTTTTTGAAGAGATGTTGTGTAAAAAATGTCTTCCCAATGAATTTACCTTTCGTTATGTAATTAGTGGTCTCATTAGTTGCTGGCGGGATATGGATTCTGTTGTTGATAGATGCGATCAGCGAGTAAAAAGTGAGTTCAGAATGTCAGATATGTTTCAAAATATGATTTTAGATGGATGGGATCACAAGATTGCTGCATATAATGCTGTAATATTCTGCCTTTGCAAACATCAAATGCTCTTGAAGGCATTAAAACTACGAGATCAAATGTTGAAACAAGGCTGTTTCCCGGATGCCATCACATTTCTTCTCCTTCTTCATGTAATTTGCGCACAAGGAAAATCATACGAGTGGAAAGACCTTTTGTCTTGTGCTTTTGAACAGAAGGAATTTGACATTGTGGACAAATACATGCGCCTGCTAGATCAGAATCTAAATGCAGGAAAATCATCTGAAGCATCAAGCATATTGCGATCATTGCTTGATGAACGAAGGTGCTTTCCAGAGTCGAACTGCATAATTGCTGAAGTTTCTTACTGAACATCCTTAAGAGTTTGAAATATAGTTGGTGGATGGAGAATTTATCTATTGAGAATTTTACCTCGGAAGCACAGAACAGTCCTGATAGGAAGGAGGGATTCGAAAAGCAGAAGGGAATTACTAAGAAGTATAAATGCTATGCTGTTGTCTCTCCTTATAATTTACCCAATGACTTTCAATTTCCTCACACGTATGCAAGATTGGGCTTTCAGATAAAAGATAAGGGTATGCATTTTTCTAATATTGTCACAGTTTTAGTTTTAGATTTATTACTATCATTATATGTGTGGATGTCTGTAGGCTCACATGTGTGTATGTGCATGTGCACGTGCTTACTGAATTTCCTGATCTTTAATTGCACAAATTTCACCTCATTGTGTCCACGAGCTAGATACGAGTTGCATCATATTGTTCCCATAATCGGAAACTACTTTAGGACTGTGGATTAGGCCGTGGCTTGCTCCAATCCTAACTTTGTGCTTCATGTAATGGGGTCAATAATAATAACTAATAAGTATAATATATGCAATCATGAAAATATAATAATAATAATAAGACCACATCTTTTTAGTTTAAAACTCCTATGATAACATACTTTACTAATCAAAACCATCAAATCCACGGAAATTCAATTCATTTAGACTTCGTTTGGGACGACTTTCTTATTGCTTCTTTTTAGTACAAAAGTTTTAATTTTTGAACAAGAAAGCTGCTTTTAGAAGCAATAAGAAAGCCATTCAAACAAAGCCTTAGTTTTATGCCATTGAAAATCTTTCATGCTTTGAAATCACAAATTTTCTCTGGCAATTGGAGGCATTTATTGAAAAAATTTTGATGCATGCTTTTATTGCGCTAGCTCTTTATAGTTTTAAAGAAAATTGACAATTTTCATCTAACATTGATGGATATAATCTCATAATCTAAATGAGTAGAGGACAGTGATTCACCTCTTTGGAGGTGAAAAGTTCTATTGATTGGAATAAAGCATTTTTCCTACAACATCATTTACCTTTGATAAAATTTTCATTACATCACGTTCATCGTTCACAAGAAAAGCAATATAAAACTGTTTTGGAAATTAATGTGAGCTAATATTAAATTCATAATTGTGGACACCTTTATTCTTTCATTCTTTGTCCCGATTCTCATCAACAGCCAATGCCGTTGTAGGAAAGTTTCCCTCATCCTTTTTTGTTTATTAGTTTTGCTGTTCACCGGCAAATAGGCAATTTTTTTTATATAGGAGGTTCTTATATAAGAGTGCACCTAAAAATCTAGTGTTAGTTCACTCTGTTTTTTTGTTTGTTTTTAAAATTAGCCTGGAATGAATGTTTGGATTTTGTATGTCACTCCCCTGTGTTCTCTTGATGTTATGTATTTTGTTCTTCTTTTTTATTTTAAGTTTTGTTTTGAATGCTCAGACGATAATTGAGCTCTTGATTTTATAATTTGGGTATATCAGCTTATTTTATTCATACATTATTCTATTCAAAAAAGGTTTTTGCATGTTAACACAATTTTCATTATTTTTATGAATCCCTTGCAAATTTTCCTAGTATGTTGATTGTCTTGTAAATGAATACTCAGTTATTTACTGTGTTGTAATTTTCTTTTGATATCGGTGCGATGCCTCAGAATTTAATTTGAAAGAATTATTCTTTCATCTTTTATAATAAAATAATAATAATATAACTATATAATTTAATCAATTTCTTCAGCATAACATTTATATAAATCTTTTTGAGACTTCGAAAATTATAGAAAAATATTCATAAAATAGCTCATTTTATTTAGAAAATTTTGATTAAATCCGTTTGCAAAACGGACACTTGACGTTCGGACACTTGACGTTCCCAAAATCCCCATTTGTATCGGCAAGTGTCAATTTCTTAAGGATTTGCATCAGTGCCCAAAAATTATGAAAAAAAAAACTAGTGTGATTAAATCACTATAATATCTTTGTTATGACAAAAACGATTTGTGATTTGAACTTATGTTAAAGTTTATTTACCTAAATCAAAATACGAACTATAACAATCGATCGATCTTATCAATTTAATGTTTGATGTCTAACCTCCTAAATCTATGAACCATGTACAAAGCTTCTTCTTTTTTTTCTTCATTGCTTCTGTCTATATTAACACTGATCTATTATTGATATCACCATTTTTCTTGGTCATGTAAGTTTCCCTTTAATCAGGGAAAAAAATGAACTCGTCAACGATGCAAGACCGGTGTTGTTTATGTGCTTTCTGCCATCCAGAAGGACAATACTAAGAAATGAGAAGTAACAGAAGAAAGCGGCAAATGCCCTGGAACTATAATAGAAGAATTCCATAGTAGTTGATCTGTAGCAGCAGTAAGTCATTCCTTGCTATCCTTTAAGATTGACTGATATATATATATATATATATTGCTATTAGAGATTTTTTTATTCAGAGTTTTATTTACATAATTTCCTTAAGAGCCAAATAGCTCTTCTAGCTTCTCTAATCCTAGTATTTTTAATTG
This sequence comes from Dendrobium huoshanense, assembly GCA_016618105.1. NCBI lineage: Eukaryota > Viridiplantae > Streptophyta > Magnoliopsida > Asparagales > Orchidaceae > Dendrobium > Dendrobium huoshanense. The sequence continues at coordinate 19,527,049 of CM028343.1, forward strand.
GATCTTCCTTTATTTTTTGTTAGCAGACAACCACCATGTAGCTACCAGAAGAATATATAATCTTTTCGTGAAGCTTATTAATCAGCTAGCAAAACCTCGGCTTGGCTTCATTTATCAAATATCGGATATTTCTCAAAAATCAGTTTTTCAGCTACATCTGGAGGTTTGGGGGTAAGCTTTCATACTTGGGATGACTTTCTTACTGCTTCTTAAAGCAGCTTTCTAGTAAAAAAATTATTATTTTTACTCGAAAGCTGCTTTAAGAAGCAGTAAAAAAAGCCGTCCCAAACAAAGCCTCAGGCCTCAGGCTTTGCTTGGGACGTTTTTCTTATTGTTTTTTGAAGCAGATTTTTAATACCAATTATTTTAGTTTAAATTTTTGTTATACTAAATTACAACTTTAGAAAACAGTAAGAATGCCTGTCCTAACAAAACCTTAATGTTTTTTTATAAATCTGCTTGGAATTCGCTGCAGCGTCTCTTTTAGGCAGGAGCTACACAAAATATTAGTACAACAAAATAGATTACTAAGGTGTGTTGACGTTTTTTGCTAAATTTATCGAAGATTCTGTTGGACTAAAGTATTATTTGGATGATTAAAATTATATAATTTAAGTGAGAGATTGTTAGAATGTCAATGTACACTAACATTATTTTAGGATTGAACCCAAATTATGGTCTATTCAGGTGGGCCTAAAGAAAGGAAGCCAGGCGGCTATTTTAGGTCTATAAAATGTCTTCAATTATTTTTATGAAGATTATTTTGATTTTATATATAAAGAAATGAGTAGGAAGGTGGAAAGAAAAGGGAGGGGAATCTCCAATTAAGGTCATCGTCAACCGAACGAAATTCTATGGTTTGCAGTGGCTGTGAGCGTCCAACCGAATGCAATTTTTCATGTTTTGAATGGTGTCACGTCAAAATTGTCGTCGCATTGTTCACAGCGGAGAGAAAACGTAAAATGCATTTCTGTTTGACATTCGGGTGGAGACTCGCAGCAAGGCGAATGTTGAATGACGTTCGGTTTGGTTGGAGATGCCCTAAGGTGTAGTTTGCAGTAATTTCAGTTTCTTCACTATTTTATTATTATTATTATTATTATTATGGATTTAGAAACATGTATGACTCTTCAGTGTTCTAATTTTTTACTATGGTGTTAAATTTGTTCTAACTGTGCATGACCTGAGTAATGCTGATTTTATGCATGTGATATTCCAGAGATGATTTTTTTTTTGTCGGATTGATCCATTGGTTCATTTACATCTTTATTGTTTTAGGCTCTGTTTGATTTAGAGTTGTGAGAAAGTGAAAATGTTAATGGAAAAAATGGATTTAGTCTTCACCACTTGTTTAATTGAAAATGAAAATTGTGTGAAAGAAACTTTTGTTTTTATTATTTCCTTTCTAGTTAGGTTAATGAGATAATTGAGTTTTTTTTTATTTTTTTTGGATTTAGGCTTCATTTGGAATAGTTTTTTAATACTTTTTAAAATAATGTTTTAGTTAAAAATTTTGTTGAATTAGAATTTTTTGTGCTAAAAAGTTGTTTTAGAAAGTAATAAGAAAGCTGTCCCACACAAAGCCTTAGGCTTCGTCGCTTTATTTACTATTTTTTAAAGTTGCTTTAGAAAATAATAAGAAACCTGTCACAAATGAAGCCTTAGAAAGAGGGTGTGTGATTTGGGGTTGAAACTGAGCTGAGCTGAGTCGAGTCGAATACGTCATGGTTTTGATTTGGGTTGGCCATATTAAAAGTTATTCATGTTCGGCTCGAGCTCAAATTGAACTCTCTTCTCTCTCTCTCTCTCTCTATATATATATATATATATATGTGTGTGTGTGTGTTTAAATTTGGCTTGTTTTTAGTATTCTATGATTGAGTTTTGTTTGAACTTTTTTATTTATATTTTTTTTTTAATTTTTTTTTTTAGTTTTGTTTGAACTAACTTGTGTAAATTAGTGGAATGAGAATTTAAATATGCTAATAAAGAAGCTCAAGAAATAAACTGAGTACTCGACTTCTAATAAAAAATAAATTTACAAACCTAAATAAAGAACCAATTCAGTAAAAAAAATAAAAAAGAACCAATTCAGTAAAACATAAATTAGTATTTTACTATTTGATGCCAATTAAATAATAATCAATTAAACCATATAATAAACAAGTAAAGAATAAGCTTTCTAATAATCATATAACATAAATAAATATTAATAAGTTTGTTTATGGAAATAGATAAATAAAAAAGAGTGAGCAATAAATCATCATGAAATTGCAAATGAGATGTAAATTGGCAAAGTATCATAGATAAATAAATAAATATATAATATATTACTATTATAAATGAATTGTTTGTAAATATAAATAAATAAATTGTTTTTCACTAGAGGTTGATTGGAGGATTGTAAATTAAAAACATGTATCTGTTCATATTTTTGCATGCTAGAAAATTCGTGCTAGTCTAGTAACAGAGTTTTGTGCATAGTTTTGTATGAAGGCCTGTCACGCAAATAAATAAATGAAGAGCATTGATGACACTGATTTTTTACACAAGAAACTCAGGTTGGCGAAAAATCATGGAGTTTGGCTCAGTTGAAATGATTTCATTATGTGAACATTGATTGCAAATATTTGTTCATTCCTTGGAGATGATAAGATTATAAGAGTTCGTAGAACTGGTAGAAAATATGACGAAGTCGATATAAGATGAAAGGTGTTCAGATGATTGAGTCTAAGATGGTCTGACGGTTGTGATTGGACAGTTGTTTGTCGATGGCGGTTGGACAACGAATGTTCGACAGCACCAGTTTGGCGATGGTGGTTGGGCGGTGTTCTGACAACGTTGTTTAGGTGGCCAATGTTTGAGAATGACGTTCAGGCGGCGAAGGTCTGGTAGCGGTGATTGGGCAGTTGTCTGACAAGGGTGGTGCTCAGGCGGAGCTCCATGATTCTTCAAGCCTATGAGCTCTCTTAAATTTCTAACTAAATATTCTTCTCGTATAAAGAGAGGGGACTGGTGGTCTATTTATAAATTTTTTATAGTATTATACCTCATACATATTGAGAAATTTTGGAACACTCCATTAGACAACTCATATTATTTCATTTTATCATAAATTGTTCTCTCAACATTTTAAGTGCATTAATATTATCAGAATTAAGTCATCTTGTGCTTGTTGGATTCAATTTTGTTGAGATGCTTGATTTGACTATAAGCATGTCAAAGTTAAAGATCATTTGATTTCCAATTAATATTCCAAGGTTTCTAAGTAAGCTTCAAGCTCTTGATTTAAGTTTATTTAGACTAGGATGAAATCATTTTTAGATTTGTTGGGTTCTTCTTGTCAAGTGATCAATTTATGTACAAGTTTGTTGAAAACTTGAAATAGAAGTTTGAATTGTCCTGAGTTTAATTTTAGAAGGTTTTAATTCAAGTGTGTATCAAAATTCGTGTCTGATCAAGCTGACTTTTGATACATATAATTAATAATAATAATAATGTTATTATTATTTCATTCTTCTGTCGACAAATGCTTTTGGTTCCTCCACAGTTGGCCGTTTCTTTTGGACTATGAAGCATCCAAATGGATATTTGAAAGATCAATCTCCTTAGCCGACTTGAACGCTATTAGATGTGACAATTTAAGTTAATTAATACACGAATTTAATACTATAATCTCCTTGTTGATTTTAATTAATTTACCCTTATAACTATCAAGTATGGTAATCTAAGATTTCGTTTGGGACGGCTTTCATACTGCTTTTTAAAACTTCGTCTGAGATTACTTTCTTGCTGCTTTAAGGAGCATTAAGAAAGCCGTCTCAAATGAAGCTTTGGAATGAATTTTTTATTGCTTTTTTAAAATAGAGTTTAAGTACAAAAATTATACTTAAACTCTATTTTAAAAAACAATAAAAAAGTCATCCCAAACAAAACCTAAGCCTTTGAAATCTTAACTTATTATTATTATTATTGATATATCATGCAAAAATTATCTTGATCGGGCACAAATCTCAAGGCAAAATCAAGCCAGAGCTTCAAAAATTAAATCCGGGATCACTTGAACTCCGATTTCAGCAAACTTACAGTCAAACTGGGTGTCTCGGAAATATGAACCCAACGACACCAAATTTGACTCAATCCGAGCCCAAATGGGTCTAAATCGAAGACCCGAAGCACATTCGGAAGGTTCGAATCACAATTTCAGTTACCAAATGGTTTTCAAACATGATGAGCTTATAGTCGAATCTAGCGGCTTTGACGGGACGAATCCAACGAGCCCAAGATCGCTGAATTCTAATATCATTAAGACCTTCAAATGTTTGACGAACGGTTCACGATCAAGGGATTCAATATCGGTCGTCCATCGATCTACTCCACATTTTCCCTTGATCCTCCTCCTATTTACAAGCCATGCCACTCCAAAATTTCTATAAATAGACCTCTCATTTCTCATGAGAGGGAGACCCAAGCAAGAGGAAGAAGAGAAGAAGGAGAAGAGAAGAGAAGAAGATTAGGAGGGAAAAACTCCTCCTCGACCACCGCCGCCGGAAATCTGTTCGAACGAGGCTAGAATTTTGCCAGACCTCCAAGTGACAGCGGAATTCTGCCCGACGTCCAAGTGGCGCCGGAATTCCGCCCTAACCCCAAGTGACGTCGGGGTTTCACCCGAACTCCTAGTGATGCCGGAGTTCTGCACGAATACCATCTAACGCCGTAGTTCTCCTCGGCCGCCAACTGACGTTGGACTTTTACCCGCGTCGGACCTCCGCTCGTCGCCAAGTTCTACCCAACACCAGACTTCTACCTGATGTTGGATTTTCGCTAGGCATATATCTGATGTTTGATTTCCGTCCATTGCTGGATTCTACCTAACACAGTCCTTCCGACCTCCGTCGCCAGCCGACTACGGTCCTCCTGACTTACGTCGCCTACCGACTACAGTCCTTCCAATAAAGCAAATACGTGAATAGTGACTCTTTGTATTCCCAACATGTAATATACTTCATATAATGTACATGCATCAAGCCCAGGCCTTCCCCTAAGGAAGGGCTTCATTTGTAATCAACTGCAATACTAGTGGATTCATTCAAACTAGGCTGGTCCCGTGGTTTTTCCCCCTTTTTAGGGGTTTTCCACGTAAAAATATTGGTCTCCTATGAATGCTACACACTCTCTTATCTGATTGCGTGCCGGATTTTCGTACAACGCTAAGATGTTAAACTTTATATTTCTCTGCCGCCGCGAATACTCCTAGACGCAACAATTATCATTATTATTCTGACTTAATGATAAATAATTTAACTATTTATTCAGAACTTTTATCTTGGCGTTTATAAAAATGCTATAGAGTATATATATACAAAACTTATAGTATAATATAAATTTGTATATGTTAACTCCCACGGAAGCTGCACTTAAAGATATCAAAACTAGATTTTGGGGAGATTTGTTTGGTATCAAATCTTGTATGTTCTTAGCAGAAATAACAAGAATTTTAACTTACAATAATAAGAATTATTTTGAAAATTAAAACAAAATTCTTAATTTTAATTTTTAATTATTTATTGCTTTTTTTTTTTTAATTATTTGATTGTATCAAGTTTAAGAATTATTGCGGGTTAGAATATACACGGCGATAGAGTTATAAGTCTACGTCTTAGCATTGCACAGATATCCAGCTCACACACAGAGAATACAATATTTTTTATGTGGAAAATCTGAGAAAGGGGAAAAACCACGGGGCCTAGCCCAGTTGAAAATGATTCCACTAGAATTTGAGAAAAGTACAATGGTCTGACTCGTCCTTGAAGACGATCAGATTACAAGTATCAACTGAGAGTTTTGCAAGAGTCCAATGTCACTCCAATGTTAGGTGGCGATCTGGCAGCAATCCGGTGTCAGGCGGAAGACCGGTAGTGACTCTTCAGCGTTAGGGGGTATTTCAGCTTTGGGTGGCACTTCGACGTCCTTTGATGGTCTGGTGGGTATTTGACAGATCTCTAGCATCTTTTGGTGGTTCAACGGTGATGCGGTAGAACTCCGGCGTCCCTTGGTGGTACGACGATGGTGCGGCAGAACTCCGATGTCCCTTGGTGGTCCGGTAGTGGTGCAGCAGAACTTCGGCGTCCCTTGATGGTCCAGCGGTGGTGCGGCAGAACTCCGGCGTCCCTTGGTGGTCTGGTGATGGTGCGGCAGAACTCCGACGTCTTTTGGTGGTCCGACGGTGGTGTGGCAGAATTTCGGCGTCCCTTGGTGGTCCGGCGGTGGTGCGGCAGAATTCCGGCGTCCCATGGTGGTCTGGCAGAACTCCGGTGGTGGTCGAGGAGGAGCTAGGTAGCTGGAGCTTTCTTCCTTCTCTCCTTTCTTCTCTCTTAGCTTCTTCCCCTTTTTCAAGAGGACATGAGGTTCTATTTATAGAATTATTGAGTGGCATGGCTTGTAAATAAGCGAAAGATCAAGGGTAAAGTGGGAGTGGTTTGGATAGACGGCCGATCTTGATTCCTACGATCATGCACCATTCAATGGACTTTTGACTGTCTTAATGATATCAGAATTTGATGATCTTGGGCTCGTTGGATTTGTCTCATCGAGCCGTTCGATTCGATTATAAGCATGTCACAATTGGAGACCGTTTGGTAACCCAAATTGGGGTTAGATTCTTCCAAAAGTGCTTCGAGTCTCTGATTTGGACTCATTTGGGTTCGGATTGAATCGATTTTGGTGTCACTGCTTTCGTGTTTTCGAGACGCTCAATTTGACTATAAGTTTGCTGAAATTGGAATTCAGATGGTCACCAATTTAAATTTTGAAATTTCCAACTTGATTTTGCCTTGAGATTCGTGCTCGATCAAGGTAATTTTTTTGATGATGTATCAAGAATATATTTTTGGCAATTCATTTTAAAAATTTGGACCATAATTTTATAAATATGGAAAATCATTGTAATATAGATGTAAGTCTCTTTAAACTTTAATTGAATAATATCATATGTTTTAATTTTTAAAATATTGTATTTACATAAGCATTCATATTTTTGTGTAAAACGCATAAAATACAAAAGAGATTCATATGTATATTACACAATTTTTTCTTATTTACAGGTGATCTAAGTACTTAAAATAAATTAATAAAGATATAGATATTCTTGTGTGATACAAATAAATCATAAAAAAATATTAAATGATGGAGAATAGAAGTTATCTTTAAAGCACGTTTGTAAAATTTAATGATATTTTTATGAACAATTGGGCTTGTCCTTTTCTTTTCCCTAGGGGTGTTAATATTTGAAATGATCCGAAAATTCGATCTGAAAATTTTGGGTTAAGATCAACCCGTTTCGAAAATAAGTTGGGTCCGAGTTGAATCAGAAACCTGAAAATGATTCGGTACCGATCCCACTCAACTCCTTTGTACACAAAATTCTGATTCCTTCCTGCACAACAGTGCTCGCAAGTCAACCTTGCCCGACTGCCCCGTCGACATCGTTGTATGCCTCTCTCGCTGTCCTGCGGCCCCGTCTCTCCCGTTGTCGACGTTCCTTCCTTCGGTCCTTTCTCTTCTTCGACTTCATAATAATGTTTGCTTTTCCTCTTCTCCGGCTTTGACGACGTTCTTTTTGGCCCTAGCATCCTACGACTTCGTAGAGTCCCCTCTTCGACGGAGTTTCTTCCATTCGTGTGCTTCTTTGGTCATACCTGTTTCAAGTCGTGTCGGATCAATCAGAAAATCGACGGACCGTATCAAATAGTATCGGGCCAACTTCGAATTCTACCCACAATCCAATTTTGATTTTCGTATTAATTCACCCCGCCCCCCTCTAAGATGACGAGCAGAATTTTATGATATTTATGACATTTGAATGTTCACAGGGGTATGACTGATGCGATGTGAAGTGGGTGAATAGAACAATGATGTTGCACTTAACTGTTAAAAAAAAAAAAAATTCTTCACAGATTTAACAGAAAAAAAAAAACTGTCATATATATCTTTATATAAATTATATAAGAATGTTTTTAAATAAATAAATTTATTCTAAAAGTAATACTATTTATAAATTATATTAAAATAATCTTAAAATAAAATTTAGTATTCTGACAACTTTTATTTGATTTGATTTTATAAGAATAGTATTATCGTAATCTCCTGAATCTGTAGCAAGTTTTTTTTCTACAGAAAATACAACAAATGTAATTGCAATTAGATAAATAGCTAATTCGTTCGGTCATTTAACATGAAAAAAATAACTTTTAGTGATAAAAGAATTCTTTAACAGCAAAAGCAGTTCATTATCATTACAAATAATGAATTAAATTGGGTTTAAGGATGGCACTTAATCCCTAAATTTAAAAATATTATAATTACATATAACTTAAAAATTGTATCATTAAAATTATAGCTTTTTATAAAAATAATTGTAATGTTGTTATATTAAAAATAATTTTTTTTAAAATTATTATAAAAATTAATTTTCAAGTGTATATATATTTTTTGAGATCGACAAATAAAATTTTATTATTTAAAAAATAAAATAGTAAAAAAATTATTCCGACAATACCCTCAATCCTTTTTTCTTGACTTTTGATCCATCTTAGTTTTAGTTTGCAAGAAGGAAACAAAAAAACAAGAAAACAGAACATTCTGCTCCGCCGTGTCTTACCATTTCAAAACACACAGACAACAGAGTAACAAACAAAAACTTGCAAATTCTCATCTTCTCAAAGAAGTCAAATTGAACAAATAAGACTATGATCAGGTGCCTCTTCAAATTTGCATCGATCCAAATACAAATTTAACGGCAAAAATTTCCTCGTCTTGTTTTAATTTTTTTTTTTTCTCTCAGGATCATCTTGATTGAATTTTTTCATGATCAACAGGGTCGTCCAAGGTTGGAGAAATGGTGATCATCAACCCCTGCTGGTAAGACTATGAAGAGCCGGAGAGAAGCGAAGGCAGCTAAAGAAGCTCTGCCGAAATGGCAGCGCCGTCTTCTTCTTCAGCTCATCCGCCGCCGCTTTGTTCGCCGTATAATGCCTCGCGTGCGGCGACACCGCACGCCTCGTTCTCCCTCGCCGCGACACAGACCCACTGCTATCCACAGACCGGAAACTCGAGCTTCTGGACACATCTCCGCTGCCTGCTTTCTTAAGCTTTGGCGGAGAAGATGATGATGAGGAAGGTAGCTCTGTGAACTTTCGAAGAAAATCCTTGCTTCCGTCTCCTGTGGCGCGGCCCTCCGACGCGCTGCGGAAGAGTAGAAAGTCCTTGATACGCCACTTCCAACTTCCATCGCTTCCGCCGCCCTTGCAAGAGCATGAGACGGTTGCTATTGGAGGAGGGTGAGAGGAGATTGGAGTTTGGAAGTGATCCGTACTTCCTTTTCCAGCTCTAAGAGGAGATAAAGATCTCGATTTTTTTGGGCTTTGGGAACGGGAAATGGAGGGCGAAAAGGCAGAGTAAGGAGTACTATTTTTTCCCCTGTTTATGGTTGCGGCGAAGGGGTCATGCGGAGAGCATAGACGGGGAGGGGGTCTGAGGGGTCGGATTTTGCCTTGGTCGAATAATTCGTCGGCTGATGTTAACGCCGGCGGCTGCGCGTTCTTCTCGAGATAGCCGCTGAAGTCGAAGGCAAAGTCGTCTTCAACTTCGGCGGCGGTGGGGCTAGTTGAGGCGCCGGCGTAGGGGTAGTAGAATTCCATGGGATCTACGCCGAAGTGTTTTGGGCTCGACGGCGCGCTCATGTACGGCGTAGTCGTCGCGCTTTCGAAGTGGAACTCTTGAACCGGCATCACCACTTCCATGTCTTTCCCCAGTTCTCTTCTTCCCCTCTCGCTCGCTCTCGTCTCCCTTCAGAGGGAAGATTGGCGGAGAAAGGGAATTTATATGGAGGATATGAAGAGCGGTATGGCTGTGGAAGGAAGGTTCGAGGAGCAGACGGCTGAGTTGTCGAGCGGGAGAGGCAAGGGAGGGGAAAAGGACTACTAGTCTACTGTTACTACTAATTATCTATATAGCTTTTACCAAAGATGGTTAATTATAAGGATTTAAATTTTAAAATATTAGCTATTTTTAGAAGGCAATTTCATGCCTCCTAACTTATTAGATCATCTTCAACCGAACTATATACCATCGTATATTATGTCATTTGTTGCATTTGAATTTCAAATATCATGTTAAAATTTGGTAGCGAACAGTGCGATATCAATATTGACGTCAAACTATTCACATACTGCCAAAAAATCCTCGCTTGTAAATTTGTCGAAGAAGAGAGGGAAAGCGAAGAAAAGTGTGCGAAAGAGGAGAGGGATGATTACCTTCAAAACACGCGCAAGAGGAGAAAAATGAAGTTCTATTGAAGATGAATTACGCTATTTTGAAATTTTAGTGTATTTTAGAGTGTAAAAAGAGTTTTTTTGGTTGAAGATGTCCTTATTTCTTGAATTTTTGAGCAAAATCATATGTAAGTTCTCAAATTTGATTATTTCTAAAGTTAATATTATATATATTTTATTAAATATAAAAATTAATAAATCTAATACAAACGTTAAAATTCAAAATAAAATCTCACTCAATACATTTTTTTTTTTACTTATTGAAAATTATTACAATTTTATTATGACCCATAAATTTATGAATATATCCGTTAAAATTTTTGTCGTTGATGATAATTTTATAAATAAATTATTAATGGCATGAGCGTAATTCCTTCTAAATGTCATGACCAGATTGTCATCTTGGAAGGATCTTTTTTATTTTTTTTTTATTTTTTAATTTTGGTAGTTAATGGTGACTGCGAGGCTGCTATTTTTCGCTTTTTGTGGTGGGCGATTCTACCTCTTAATACTAATAGTAAAGTTGTAGTTGCATATTAGGTGTGCGCTAAAATTTAGTCATTTTTTAAAATTATGTACTCTAGATTAATTATTACATAACAAACAAGATTCTATAAATTAAGACCATTTTTTCTTAAGAGTATAACCACCCGCTGCTATTCCTGAAAGCAGATTTGGCGGCATGGTTATTCTCTACTGATCTAGAAGAGGCACCTACTTCAAAAATCTCTTGGTCTATACTTGATTGGGCCCCACTCAAGAGGTACTGCCGCTCAAGTGAAATCGAGCACGATTTTTTTTTTTTTTTGGGGGGGAGGTTCCCAATCGTACTCACTCACCAACCAAGCTAAATATCAGTGGGTACCAAAACAAAATTTAAACATTCAAAAGTTTAATTGGAGTTGAATGAGAGATGTGATTGGATGACATAATAAATATTAAATTTATTTAAATATGAATTGAATGATATAATAATAATACCATAATAAAATAATATGACAAATAATTTTGTATTATAAATTATAGATCATATGCAACTAATATCTTAAATAAGTTCACTTTTAAATACCTTCAATATTTAAGTTACTAACACATTTAATTATAAAATTCTTTGAAATCTTTCAATTTCATTTTTTATGAAAAATGATATTGTAAAAATAAAATATTAAAATACCAAAAAAATAAAATAAAAAATCATCTAAGTATTGAAAGAGTCAAAGGATGTGAGAGGATAAACATACAATAAGAGCTTAGTATGGTATAGCTTGTGGAGTAAGTGGCTATAATTGCAAGTAGATGCACTATTGATACATGAAAAAGGTAATGGAAGAGATGGAAACTTAGCGACTATAAAATTGTTCAAGAAGCTAGATTGGTAGCGAGATAGTGGTTAAGGATATTGGGTGGTGAACGTGCGGTCGAAGAACAAAGGTTGTAGGAAGCGAATCCCCATGAGAAAGTTGCACATTGCATACCTCAAGCCTCATGCCTCAGATGAAAAGGCCTAAAGAAAAAGATAGGATCTTGATTTTGTGGGATAGCTAGATAGGGTTAAGTAGGAGTTATTAAAATTATATATGTTATAAATTTATTTTGATAGAATAATTTCTACCTAGCTCTTAGATTAAAATTTAATGGTGATTAGAATCAGAAATTTTAATTAAATCGGGACTAATTTATAAATGCATTAGCTGAACGTTCAGTTATTACTGGCTCTCCCTAGTTCAATGCTAAACTAATTATACACGCTAACTAGATCACTCATGGGATCAAGTCTTAATTTCTTAATAATAATACATATATTATATCAAAATATTTTTTAGAGTTATATACATTTAAATATTATAAAATAAGAAATAATAATTATTGTTAAAAAATCATATTATGTCTATCATATTTTGAAGATATTAGTAGAATTAAAATAAATTATTGCGTATTTTGATAAGTTCTTGAGTATAATCAATTAATAATAAATTAGAAGCTTTTTTCCCTTAAGTCGAGCACTTGCATAATATAATCAATTGAATAAAAATAATATTTGTTTATTCATCTTTTGAAATGTATAAATACAATCAAATAACGTGAAAAATAAATAGAAAATTTAGAGAAAATTTTGACTTTACTATTTATACCTCTATTTTCTTATTAAAAAAAATTTAATTCTCACCCAAAAAATATAAATAAAGGACGATAATATCATAATACCTTTTTTTGGGAAGATTATTATAATAAGTTCATAAAATATATTTATCAAAGACATCCAATGAAAAGTAAGTTAATTCTATTTATTTATTTGTTTGAAAATGGGATAGTATTTGTAATTGTTATTTGTATTAAATAAATAAAAATCTAATCAGTAAACTTATTAAATGACTGAGTTTGACGGGCGACGATTTTTTGTGAGGCTGCTAATAATGTGAACGTGGAAGGTATGAAGATCCATGGATGTGCTAAATAGTTACTCATCCACTTGTAGCCATTGATCAGTTGGTATTTGGTGAATCTTGTTTGGAGACTAATCAAATGCGTCATGTCGAGTATATGGGTGACATGATGATTCTCGTTGGTCTCAAGACGACGTTCGATGTCCGCACAACGTAATTAATTGTTTAGAAGAGATTCATGTGAAATTATTATAATGAACTTTTTTATTTTTAACTTTTGCTATAGGACTATGAAGCTTGGAATTGAAGATACTGATCAATATTTTTAATGATAGAATAAAGTATAACTGCATTCCACACTCAAAATTTTTCCCTAAAAAATGACCAGTTTTTTTTATATGTCGCTAGTGGTCTCCTAGATGACCAAGAAGAGGATTGTTAGTAATATATAATCTATTCATCCTCTCAAGGCCATGATGTTATATCTTTAGGAGGAGGATTGTCATCATAATCTTCTATAGTGGCCTCTTTTTCCTTTTAAAGCTTGTCCATCATAAGCCCCAAGGTAATGCCTCGTTCAACTTTAAAAGAGTAATTGTTCTAATAATCTCTAATGGTCTTTTCAACCTTTTAGCACTTCTTCATCCACCAACTTAGGATGTGCAGCTTTTGCCTCTAAAGGAGGATTACTTCAAGGTCATGCCACTTTTATTTTTAGGAGGACAATGCAAGCTAACCTTAATTATACATATGATCTTCCTATATTACTAAATCCATAGACTTTGCTTCCGAGAGAAAAGCAAACTAGATAACGTTTGCACCAATTACCTTCATATGCCATTTTCTCCATTGATTTACTATTGTTTAGCTTCTATCTTGTAATAGCCCAAAATATTAACTATTGAGATATTGTCCACTTTAGCCTAAGAGTCTCAATGTTTTGTTATGTTGGTGTATCTTCCTAGTAAGTCACCCACTTCCTAATAAGTTACCCATCTCATAGTTGTTCCTGGAATAGCACGCTTAACCATAGAGTTTCTTAAATGAAATTCCATCAATCACTACAGGAAAATCGCCCATTACTGGTGTAACTTCAGGCGGATTTCTGACATAATATTTAGAAATATTTTCGACAAATTTTCAAGCAGGTTTTCCGGCGGCTTTTCCGACGGAGTCAAAAAATATCTGAAAATATAATTTATTCGTAATTTAATATATTGATAATTTTGTAGTAAATTAATTATTAATTTAATAATATATTTTAATTAATTATTAATTTAATGAGATATTTTAATTAATTGTTACTTAACTAATTTATTTTGATTATCAATTAAAATAATAAACTTAAATAAATAATTTTTAATCGTAATATTATGCTGGTTTTAATATAAATAAAAAAAATATCTACTTAAATAATTTTGTAGGATCGACATATTGGTCGGACTAGCGCGCATGCGGGAGGGGTGTGGGTGAGAGGTACTCGGTTCGATTCTCAGGGCATACAGGCACGGGTTGTGGGAGCATGCTCACATGCGCGGGTTGCGGACCCGGGCTGCGGGAGCGGGCTCACCTGGGCGCCCGCTAAGCGTGATTTGCGGATTCGCAGTAGCAGGCTCACCTGCTTACCCAGGACAGGCTGACTGGGGTGTGCATCCGCGGGATGCAACGGGGCTGGGGTGTGTCCGCGGGGTACAGGCCCGGAGTTGGAATTATTTTAAAAAAATCCATTTTATTTATTTTGACGGTTCTTTTCCGATGGAAAAAAGTTCCGGCGGATTTTTTCCGCCGGAAGAAATTTCCGGAGAGTTTTTTTCGACGGAAAAGTTTTTCGACGCTTGATTAAGCACGCTTAATTGCAGAGTTTCTTAAATAAAATTTTAATCATCACATCAAAATATACCTCGATGTTTAAGAGTTCAACTTCTTTTGCTTAAAAGATTTCACATATCTTCATGAGAAAGATAATCCCGCTTACTTAAAATTACAACTACGATATTTCTACGCCACCACCCTTTCCACTTAAAGGTCATTCTACCTTCACCTATAGGTGAACGAATTTCCGAACCATCCTTATTACCTCCTCATTCAATAATGCCTCAAGATCCCGTATACTTTGACTCCATGTGGAAAGCTCACACAATCACCTCAACTATCTCATTGAGTTTTTTGTTTTATTATAACGATGGCTACTTATAATAGTATTTTGCATTGAAACTTTCTCCAAATTAGAGAAATAATAAGAGTCAATGCGGGATCATGAACGTACAACTATATTTTGTACAAAAATGTACAATATATTTCTTTGTATTTATAAGTAAGATGAATATTTCAAAACATTTCAAATAAAAACTATAATATTGATCACAAAATCTATAAATATCTCTCAATGTAGCTCATTTGAGTCATTGTAAAGTGCTAGATCATAGGAGAAGCATTGATTACCGCCTATTCTTGTTGACTATTTCTAGTGTGTTAAGATTTGTATTATATTTACCTATAAAAAGAGGATTATTCTGTAGCTATCCTTTATTTTTTTCTTATTTGTCACCCAAAAATCATACTTAGTCTTTAGAAGAATAAGGATCATCTTTATCAACTTTACTTATACACACAAACCTTTAGTGTCACTTTAGTAATTCTCTTACGATTGTGGTGTCTTCATCACTTATTCTTTACTGGCTCCTTAGGATGGTCCGTGTTTGACTGCAAGTTTGGTGTACGGGGACCTCCGTACTGAGTCCCTTTTCGCTTCATGCCCTTCTATATCTTGTTGTTTTTTGATCTTAATATATTCTACTTCCGGCTGTTGGTCTTGTTTGTTGTAACCTTTTTTGTTATTGAATAAAATTTTGATTTTGTGGAAAAAAAAAAACATTAAGTAGCCTCCTCAATCTTTTAGTTAGGGGTGTCAATATTTGACACGACACGAAAACACGACCTGAAATTTTTGGGTTAGACTCAACCTATTTTTAAAACGGATCGGGTTTGGATTGACCCGACGGGTTGACGGGTCAACCCGGAAACCCGTTTGAACCCTTGCAAGCCCTGCTGTCGCGTGACCACGCCCCGAGCGACCCCGCCCCACTGCCGCGCAACCACCCCCCGCGCAACCCCGCCCTGCTGCCGCACGACCACACCCGCCCCTTGCCGCCGTGCGACCCCGCTCGCCCAGCGCTACCCCGCCCGCACTCGCCCCGCGTGACCAGCTTTCCCGGGTCGGGTTGTTTACCTCACCGGGTCAGGTTAGGGTCGACCCGTTTGAACCCGGGTCAGTTCCGGGTCCGACCTGAACCCGACCCGTGACCCGAAATTGACACCCCTACTTTCAGTATCACTCCACCCATTATTTTAAATTTGTCTTGCCTTCATCTTTAGGACTCTTCTAGCAATCCCTATTGCCCTTTTAGTGTTACTTCATCCACTAATTTTGAGTCAATTATCTTTCTCTCATCGCATTTAGGTTTTGTTTGGGACAACTTTTTTATTGCTTTTTAAAACAGAATTTTAGAACAAAAAATAAGTTTTGTTGCTTAAACTCTATTTTAAGAAGCGATAAAAAATTCGTCCCAAACAAAGCCTTAGTCGCTGAACCCTCCTGCTTCGTTGTCTTCATTCGCGAGCTTCTCCAGATCTGACCGTTTAGATCAATTTTTCCTTAGAAAGGTTAGTTTTTTTTTTATTTTTTATTATTGGTTTGTTTTGTAAAGATTTAATGGCGAGTTTTTTGTTTTCCTCAAATCATTTACATGCTTTGTGAAAAACATGAGAATAACATGGATCTGTTCATATAAATGTCGTTTGTGTGATTGAGAGAGACTCTGCGTGGGAAGAAAGGCGATTTCATGCTTAATTGTAAGGAATATTTTGACCTTTGTTTTTCATGTTAATGGTATGTGGTGTGGGTGTAAAAATGTTTGAGAGAAGATTTTATTTTGAAATTAATCAAGCAATTTCTTTTATTATTTAAATGAAAGTAAAGTAATAACTTATCTTTAGTAAAAATTAATTAACATTGTTGTATTTAATCGCTAAGATTTAACTAATGTATAATAATTGTAATAATTATATATTGGTAATATACTAAGTTAATCAGTTAAATTTATTCTTATAGTTATTTTATTCAAGCTAATTAGATATTAGTAAGAGAATAAATAATGATGATGATGATTTAGCTTTAAATAGATTGGATTACTGGGGGTTTTAAGGGTTCATAATGAGTGAACAATTAGCATCATTTATGCTCATATTTGATGGTCAATTAGCTGTGAATTGTAAATTTGCACAACATATATTAGGGGTTGAAATCATTTTTTGTAAGTGCCGAAGGTTATGAAACTATGGAATTCAAGCGAGCAGGATAGTGATAGTGGTTGCTAACAATGAATGCATACAAATCTGTTGGATGACCTATCATTGGGATGAGGAAATTACATTTGACAATAATAGTGGTCTTAACATAGAAGATGAAGAATTTTCAATTTCAGCTCAAGTGATTGAGGGGATGTACTTTAGGTAGAAAACAAACTTCAAATTTATTTTATGAGGATAGTTTGTGAAATTCCTTTAGTAAAAAAGTTAAACTTTTAAACATCGAGGCATCTTTTTGTGTAATGATTGAAATTTCATTAAGAAACTCCGCAGTTAAGCATCCATTACGGAGAAATACTTGAATGAGTAACCTCCTGGGAAGTTACACTAATATGACAAAAATGTGAGGCCCTCGGGCCAAACCAGACAATATCTTGATAATTAAGAGTTTGGGCCATCACAAATGATATCAGAGCAATACAACACCTGGAAGATGAGAACTAAGTGTCATACAAGACAAAGTGTTATGCCATAGGAGTCACCTCTTGAACCCTATATGAGACAAATTATTATGTGATGGGAGTCACCACTTGAACTTGTAGGGGCCACTTTTAGAATTTTATATGTCAATGAATGATTCAAAGATAAAGATATAGATGGGGACATAAGTTACTTAAGTGTGGGAGATTGTAAAACCCCTTAATTAAAAAAAAAGGCTAAACCCTTAAACATTGAGACACCTTTTATTGTAATGGTTGTAATTTCATTAATAAACTTTACAGTTAAACGTGCTCTTTGCGGAGAAATCCTTAAATGGGTGACCTCTTGGGAAATTACACAAATAGGAAAAAACTGTGAGGCCCTTAGGCCAAAGTGGACATCTACTCGATAGTTAAGACTTTGGGTTGTTGCATAGTCTATCATGAATAATGCTCAATTTATTGTCCTTACATTAAATAACCAGAAATTCATAGTTTTTTTGTATTCAATTTGAAAGTCTGTTCAAGCCTTGTATATGACGGTTGCTTGCAAGTTTAAGTAATTAAGTGATATTTGGAAAGGATCATCTATAAGGCATCAACACACTTGCACCAATGCTATTCTTACTATTGGCCACAAGTAGTGTAATTTTCATTTCATCTGCTACTTCATATTGCATGCTAATCAAATAAATTTTTTGTTGTATTTTTTATAATTTTTTATTAAAAATATATCTCATGATTTGCGATTACATCAAAGAAAATTGATATTTTGAGAGTAATTTAATAACTAGTCCTAATTTGTGCCCCCATTGAAAAAAATTTATGGCTCCGTCCCTGCATGCCGCCTGGCTTATTAATGACATCCCAGCGAGCTTCTATCATGAACACCTCTCATTTTCATATGTTGTTGATCTCGATGATGCCATCACCAACAAACTTTGGCCCCTATCAAGGCAATCTTTTGTCCAACTATCGTATCACGAACAATGACATCTACGTTGCTCAAAATTGCCAACAATGTCGTTCACGTTGATTGGAATCTCAATGGCTACTTCATTTAATTTGATTGGCAGTTCGAATATGGTCTAAAAAACATTTAAACATTATTTTTATCATATTCGAATCATGTCTATAAACAATGTTCATCAATTAGTTCAAAGTTCGAACCAAATTCATTCGTGACGGTCTACTATTAATTAAACACTCGAAATATGTTCATATAAAGGTCGGGTCGGCTCAAATTATAATAATGTAAAATGGTATTTTAATTGGCTTAGCACTGATTTGCAAAGTCACTAACATATTTTGTGGTCCTTTCCTTTATGCTGAACTTAGTACAATAAGAAGAGGAGTATTTTAATACATTATTATAACATTATTCTGCGCAATAAGGATTAGACTAATCATTATGAAAGCCGAATTAATCATATCTTTGCAATCATTAGCTCCTTTGTATCTTTAGTTGGGTTGCGGAGGATTTGATGATATCCTTCGACTTTTAGTATGATTACATTTATTTAAAATGTCTTTAAGCTGCTAGAAAGATGAAATCGCTGGCCTCATGCGAATTGTTTGTATGATTATTAACATTAGAAAATAAGGCTTTTTTTGGACCATTTTTTTATAATTTTTTAAAATATATATCAACAAAAAAATAATTGCAAAAAACTGTCATAAATGGAGCCTAAGAATTCGTTTGGGATGACTTTAGACAACTACTTTTTTCATGTTTTTAATAAATTTTTGTCCAGACAAAAAGCTCTACAAATCAGTAAGAAAGTCATTCGAAACCAAGCGTAAATAAGATTGTTCTTTGTAACTTGTAAGTAATAGAATTGTTGTGCGTTTAAAAATCTATAACGTTAGAGATATTTTAAGATTAAAATCATATGAAGATCATAGAGAGAGAGAGTTGTAATGAGACATAAAATTTTATAAGTGAATTTAAAAAAAAAAAAAGTAATTCACAAGGATGTACCTATTACATATTATTCAACTAATAGTCAGACATAATAAAAATACTCTTTTAAGATTAGTACCACATAACTAGCTTGAAATGTGAGATAAATTGTATATGATACAAAAGAAGTCTTGAGGTGTTGGACTTGACAACTAATAAGTATTTGACAAAAATGATAGTGAATATAACAAGCCAATCAATAGAGGGTGATTGATTTGATCACTCTTTTAATAGGAAGGAGGCTCAGCGACTAAGAGGATAAGTATTAGTTGTCGATGGTGGAAAATATTAGACATTATTAATGAGCAAGAATCGAATGACGATCTACAAGTCGACGATTGATTTGATTATTATCATGATAAAAGGGAAAGAGAGCGGCTGAGAATGCAAGTGTCAAACTGTTGGAAGATATCAGACGTCGAATGCCCGTTTTGCCAAGTGCAAGATATTGGCGGTAGTCAACCTGATTTTTTTTTTTTTTCATAGGAAGGGAGACTAGGCGGTTTGGAAGATGAGCATTGGATGTTGGTGGGAGCATTGAATGTCGGTTGTAGCCGATATCCAAACCATAAAATGAAATAGATTATGAAAATAAAAGGTAGAGCTTGAATGAAATAAATTGTTGCATGGTAGAAAATTCTCAATTGTGGAGATTTAAATTTAGGATTTAACGTGTATGAACTTGAAGAAAAAAAAAGAGAAATGCATACATAGTTAATAAAATTTTTACATGAAAAATATGAAAATGAAAAACCATTGTTTTGTCTAGTAAAAAATAATTCAAATTTGTATATTAATACATGAAAAATATGGCTTTCAGCTTTTCTTACTGATTTGTAGTTTAACTTTTGCCAAGAAAGTATAATGAGAGTAAGAGGAAACAAAATAGAAATGTAAATAACTGATACACTATGTATAGACAATTGAAGATTCAAAAAGGTGGCTAAAACTACTTAAATTGTGTATAAATTTACATTTTTTTTTACTAAAATCTATCCAAAATACTTAGAACTATTGCATATTAATATATTTCGAGAGATATATATTTGCCTGCTATATTGAGATAAGTCAAAGTTGCACTTATAATTTAACAACATAAATCATTCCCTCAATTGAGAAAGAGGTTGGAAAATTGTAACTTCGAGCAAGCTTGCTTGCACCAAAAAATGAAAGTCAAATAAGATGAATTCGAAGAGATAAGTTAGCAACGAGTATATATATGCACGAGTGCATGCACACACACGTAAGTGTCAATTATTGACCTGATCGTATAAACCGAATTGAACCCAACCAAAAAAATTCAAATTTGGTTCATCCGGTTTCACAAATAGGTCGAATTCGGGTTCATAATTCTATATAAAGGTCACTACAAAATAAAATAAAATAAAATAATTGTTAAGTGAGCAAGTTGCCCACTATAGAATATAAGAAAGAAAGAAAGAAATTATGGGACTATTTATTTGGTCCTACTAACTACTATATAATGATATAATCACCCGCGGATAACATATTCCGTTCTAAAAGTTACCCTCCACAAGGAATCTCAAATCTCGATCATCCAACTTGTATGTCCTGTAGCAATAATGTGGAAAGCAAGATATTTTGACTTGTCAAAGCTTCAAAGTCCACAAGTTGTACTCAAGAGTCAAGACAGTATGGATTTATTCGAAGTCCTTTTTATTTATTTTTAAACAATAAAATTGTATATTCTTGGATTTTGAAAAATTTTCACATTCTTAAATAAAAATTGATAATAAATCAATAGAATCTTCATATTTATATTCAATAATTAATAATAATAATTTTGTTCCTAATTTAAGTTCATATCAATATGTAACTATTTTTTAGGACAAATGTTTTAGTATACATTAGGAATATATATATATATATATATATATATATATATATATATATATATATATATATATATATATATATATATATATATATATATATATATATATATATATTATTTTCTTTAATCCAATTTTAAAATTGGAAGTTGAGAAAACCATAAATATTTGATCTTTGAAGTCCTCTATTGGTGTCACAATCTCTTTGCATTTTATTTTTCTTAAAGATTCGAATGTCACAACATTCAGTTTAATATTCACTTAATATAAGAGAGACCTATCAATTCATATTGATTTTTTTTTTAATATCAATTCATTTTGGTTAAGCTTTTGTCCTCTATGAAATTTGATTTGTTGACCAATACTATGAGTGACACCAATAGACTTGACCCTTAGTATTGAAGTTAGATTTGAAGCTTCTTTAATTCAAAAATTGGCATTTAGACTTGACAATAATCAACATTTAGGCTTCATTTGAGATAGTTTTCTTAGTGTTTTCTAAACAGTTTTTAGTTAAAAATATTTATATTAAAAGTTATTTTATAAAACAGTACAAAAGCTGTCTGAAAGGAAGCCTCAAAATTATTCTGTACGGAGTCCCAATGTAGCTCTATGTCCGGACACTAATAAAATTGCGACATCTAAATTATACACATGTATATTCATTTCTATTTCGCATTTAATTTTTTCTCGCCACACCTTGATTGACAAAGTAATACTTCCAAACGGCTTTGAAAAGTTATAAATTAATTTTATTTGTTCACATAAAAATAATTGCATTGATGAGTCAGTATCTTATTAATAACTACCAATTTAAACTTTAATTAAAAAAATTGTATGACATCTTCATACTATTAAAAAAACTTAAAAGTTATTATAAAAATTTATATTCCATTAGTTTTAAATTGAATTAATGATTTTCTTGTTAAATAAATCCCATCAAAATTATTCAGACAAATTTTCTGCTTTAATTTTCTTTTAAGATCTGAGATAATAAGCACAATGACTTTAGCTAAATTTACACCGTTTATTTTGATATGTTGGTTAGGAGTTTTGGACTGTCAATCAAGAGATGATGTGTGTATGAATTTGTATTAATTGATCTAAATATCTCAAAAAAAAAAAAAAAAAAAAAAAAACTTTAGCTGAATTGCCATTGCCATTTTCATTTTTATTAAAAAGGACATTCTGAATTTCATAAGATCAATCCTCCCATTTGTAAAATAATTTGAACGTTTCAAATATCATTTTGTAGCGGATGCGCAATTGCGACTTTTAAGATATGTCATTGCCGGCCCACTTCTTTAATCTTGAAATGAGATGACCGGCCCACTTATTCCATCTTGTAAATGGGCCTAAAAGAATACGTGTGTAAAAGTCAAAATCCTTCTTAAGGAGGAGAAAATGCCCAGGCCTGAGATTTAGCCTTCTCTAAAACAAGCAAAACATAATTGACCAAAAATATATGGATGAATTTAAAATTTTTATTTACAGAAACTTTTTGTTTGATCATTTTCGATTATCAAATTAACTTTATAAAATAAAATAAATTAAAATAAAATAAAATCAAGTATCTTCAAAGCAAGTAGTGGCACATATGCTTCGCTTGAATTTAAATAAAATGAACTCAATTGATCAGTTCAGACCAAATTGATGGCTCCTTTGTTGATTTTGTTTTTTGCCTGAACGATAAATGCAGTGTAAATGAAATATTTTGGAGTTGTTTGGATGATTATAAAAGGAATGCAAGATATTACTTTTTTATTTAATTTGAAGTAAAATAAATGTAATGTAGAGTGCACAAAAGTAGTGGTCAAGGGTGGTGGTGGCTGACAGTGAGGGGTGGTTGGCGACAGGCGGTGGCGAGCATTGTCTTAAGCCAACTAAAAATACTTCAAAAATTACTAAGACTAGTATATTTACAAAAAGAGCATTCCTTTAATTCGTTAATTCACACTAATAAATTGATGAAAGCATATAAGGCTTCGTTTGGGTCGGCTTTTCTAATGCTTTATATATCAGTTTTAAATTTTTTACAAAAAAATTGCTATAAAAAACCGTAAAAAAATCCTCCCAAACGAAACCTTTATTTGATCACGATACACAAAATATATCTCGTTTATTATTAATATTATTTTATTTATATAGCACCTACTTTGACTCGTAAATTATCTAAAAAACTAGAAGTCCAAAACAGCTTGGCTTTGACTCCATAACTGCTGAACTCCCATATAAGACAACTGTTAACAAAGGTTTTCTTATCTCGTTAATTAAATAAGAGATCATGCAATCATGTTCATAAGAACTCAATATATAAATATTAACTTATGTGAAGTTCATTAACTCGTGCATTATTTTTATCATTAAAAACCATTAAATATATATTACACAAGTATAGAAAATTTCCTTTCTTATTAAAAGTCTGGAAATTGTTCATATTCAGCTGAATATATATTTATAAATCATAGAGACAAACAGAGCCTGAAGAAATTATTATTTGGCTCAATTGCAAGCTTACGACACTACAAAATAAAGCAAATGAACAAAATAAAATTAAAAATATTTAGACTTACAAGTTACAACAGCATTATCTAACACTAAAGTATTCATAATTATTCATGAAAAATGGGCATGATTCAATAGCATTGTCGTGGGCAGAGCATTCGCGGCAGTAGAGAGTTATAGAGAATTTAACATTCTATTTTTTTACGATGATCCAACACACACTTATAGGAGACAGTGGGGTGTCAAAGTCTTAAGAGACATTAGAATTTTTATGTGGCAAACCCTAAAAGGGAAAAAACAATGGGGTCTTACCCAACTAAAATGATTTCACTAATACTTTTCGTTGGTTACAAGATATGCCCTTCTTTGAGGGAAGGTGTTGGCACAACATAACAAATATACATTGTATAAATCATATTAAGTAGTTGGAGATGAAAGAATTCAATGGGATGTTTTCTTAAGAGATTGTAGGTCTGTTCGTTTGGTCAGCAAGACTAAAGTCATACGACAACAGTTGGAGGGACCATATTTCGGCAACTGAGGTTGGAGGGACCATAGTTGGGAGACTGATGTTGGAAGGCCATATTCGTGTAATAGAGGATGGAGACGCCATGTTCAGGTGATGGTGGTCAAACGAACCATAATTGGGTGACAGAGGTCAGAGGGATATAATTGGGTGACAAAGATTGAAGAGACCATAGTTGAGCGATAGAGCTTATGTAGTTGGGCGATGGAGGTTGCAGTAGCCAAAGTCGAGTGATGGAGGCTGAAGGAACAATAGTTTGGGAGATGACATTAAAAGGGAACATAGGTGGGCGGCGGTGGTCATAAGGATGGTATACGAGCAATTGAGGTTGAAGGGATCGTAGTCATGTGATGATGGTCTAAGGGACTATAGTTGCACGATAATGGTCAGAGGGTCTAAGTCTGCAGGCGATAGAGGACGGAAAGATCATAGTCGAGTGACTATGGATGAAGTGACTGTTGTCGGACAACGGTGGTCCAAGGACCGTAGTTGGTGGGTGAAGGCGGTCCAAAAACCGTAGTCGGTGGGGGACCGTAGTCAAGAAGTGACAGAGGTCAAAGGAATCAAAGCGGACGATGGAGGGAGCGTAGTCGGACGATGAAGGTTGGGGGGACCTTAGTCGGGTGAGGAAGGAAAAAAAGATTATAGTCAGCTAGACACAAAGGTCAAAGGGATAGTAGTAAGGAAACAAAGGTAAGGGAAATCATTGTCAGGGAATGGAGGTCAGAGGGATAGTAATCGGTGGGCGACAAATGTCAGAACGGTCATAGTTTGCGAGTGACAAAGTTTGGATGGTGGCGGTCGAGTGGAGACCTGGGGACCATGGTCAGACGGAGTTTCAAAAAAGTGTTTGGCAACTAGAGTGGATGTCTAACGATGATAGGCCAGTAAAAGTCTGATGAGGATGTTTACGAGGAGGTACCCCGTCGGTGGCTAGGTGTACATCTATTGAAAGGTCTATAAATGATGGTCAAGCAGCGAGGGTTCTTTGGCGATGGTGCTTGAGTAGAGCTTCAAGTTTCTTCAAGCTCTAACGCTCTCTTAAATCTCTAACCATATGCCCCAATATCCCCCGTGTAGATAATTTATGATTTTAGGGAGTGGCATGCCCCATAAATATTAGAAAATCTTAGAGCAAATATGGAGCACTCCATCAGATAGCTTGTATTCATCCCCTTGATTATAAAGTGTTTGTTTAGCATTTAAGTGCATTAATGAAGTTAGAAAAAGCGATCTTAGGCTGATTAGATTTGTCTTGTCGAGCCTCGTGACTCAACTATGAACATGTTATATTTGGAGATCATTTGATTATCTAATTACTATCCTGAAGCTTCCAAATATGCTTCCAGCCATTGATTTGGCTCATTTGAGCTTGGATTATACCAATTTTGCTATCGTTCAGCTCATCTCATCGAGATGTTCAGTTTGACTATAAGTTTTATGTAATTAGACGTCATATGGTCCCAAATTTAATTTCAGGAATTTCCAATTTAAATATGACTCGAGATTCGTGTTTGATCAAGACAAATTTCGTGTTTGGTTAAGGTGATTTTGGTGAAAACATAATTTTAAATGTTTTTATATTCAAGTAAAAAAAACTAAAATTAAATAAAGTTACATAATATGTTGACCAATAATAGCGTTTGTCAAGTTAATATTTTCTTAACGTGCTCGGCTTAAAATATTTAAGATGAAGTTTGATATATTTGTATAAAATGATAAATGTGAATAAACTAATATCAAATATGTACAGTGTCAATACTATTAAATTTAAATCGGCAACTTGTTAAATATTAAAGCGCTTTCATTTAATTGTTAAGCTTTTTAAATTAGATTGAAATTTGTTCAATTAATTAAGGAGTAAATGCCATTCTTTCAGTTAAAAAAAAAAACAAGAAAATGAAAAAAAAATATTTAACATAAAAAACCATTCGGATAAAAAGTCAAATAATATGATACACAAAATTTCTTTTAAGAACAACAATTTAGACAGCTTTTCAGGCAACCAATTTTATAATTTTTAGTTGCTTAGCTGATGACAATTAAATTTTAGAGCTTTAATTACTTATAAATTAATTAAAATAAGAAAATTCATAATTATATGAAATTAGTTATAAAGTCAAATTGTCCATCCTACCAGAAAACAAAAGAGCCGCAGTGAACAGAAATCAAACCAAATTTCAACCCAAGTAAACCGTCCCTATCACGCCTTTATTTGGTCTGGTCACCTGATGTAGCTCTACGTTCGGACGCCAGTAAAATAGTGTCACGTGTTCTCACTATTTACCGCGCGGCACGACAACCCCGACCTGGAACGGAGACAGGATTGCTATGTTCGCGTGTTGCTAGGTATTGGTCGGTATTTGCTCGGTATTGGTCGATTTTGCTCGGCAATAACAAGAAATATCATTATGTGAAGACCAATATCGAGCAATACCGAGTTTTTCTCAGTATTGCTCGGTATTTCTCGGTATTGGCCTTCACAGAGCGATATTTTTCATTATTGTCAAGCAATACCTAGCAATACATAGAGCAATACCGAGCAATACACGAACATAGCAATCCCGGGTCAAGTCGTCGGGCCGCACGGTATTGAGTAAGACCACGTGACGACATGTTATTGGCGTCCGAATGTAGAGCTACGTCAGGTCACCTGACCTAATAATCCACAAGAAATTATTACTTAGAAATACTAAATGAAATCAGGAGGTCAATCAGAGTCTGTCACACGTCAGCAATATATAATTGTGTATTGATACACATTTATGTACCGGACTAATACACAACTATATATTGCGTGATATGACACATTTTGATTGGCCTTCGAAATTCGACCTTCACACGTAATAATTTTTCCCATGCCACATTGTTAGTTATTTGTAGAGTTTGATTTGTGTTGATCAATAGAGTTATATTGTTGATTTAGATCTCAATTATGCATGTAAAGTTATGGTTTAATAGTATGACAGTTATGTTCTAATATGTGAGAGAGTGTGAAGTAGGGGTGTCAATATTTGACACTACACAAAAATCCGACTCGAATCCGACCTGAAAATTTCGGGTTTGACCCGATCCGATTTCAAAAAGGGTCGGGTTATAGTTCTAGAAATTGACCCGTTTGAAAAACGGGTCGGCTCGGGTTGACCCGACGAGTAGCCGGGTCTACCCGCGAACCCGTTTAAAATCAACTGCCCGCATTACCACTCCTACCCGCGACGCTGCCTCGCCTACCCGTAAAGCACCAGCGCTCGCCCGCGCGCACCTGCGGTCGCCCGTGCTTGCCCTCGTGCACCGCCGCCCCCGCTGCCGCCCGCGCCCGCCGCCTGCTTGCGCTAGCCTGCGCACCCGCTTGTGCTCCCTTGTGCGCCCGCTCTCGCTCGCCTACACGCCTGCTCGTGCTCGCCAGCGCGGCCACTCGCGCACCCGTTTCGGGTCAACCAGTGTCGGGTGGGGTCAACCCGGCAACCTGCCAGGTTGGATCCGAGTTCGGATATCCGACATGTTTACCTACCCGGGTCGGGTTTGGGTCGACCCGTTTGAACTCGGGTCATTTTCGGTTCGACTCGAACCCAATCTGTGACCCGAAATTGACACCCCTAATGTGAAGGCTGCAAAAGAATAGAGTAAAAAATTATAAAAAATTTTCCCATTTTGATGATAGATTTATTGGTTTGGTGTTAACTCCGTGTTTTTTTACTATTTTTTGGATTTTCAACAAAAATTTTGGCGCCTCTTTTGCAAATGTTTTATCTTATTTATTTCGATTGACTTCTAATACATAAGATTTAGGCTTCGTTTGTGATAGTTTTTTTTTTTTTTCTTTCTAAAGTAGTTTTTTAGTGCAAAAAATTTCTTGCTCTACAAAATTTTGTACTATAAATTTGCTTTAGAAGGCATTTAAAAAAAAAATCAAACTTCAGTTGGCTAACCCTTCTTACATTTCAAAGCCATCTGATATTTAATTTTTAAGAGAAGTAGCATTAAGGCTACTATTACTCAGTCTATGCAACATGCCAATTCATTCTAGTTGTCAAATATATATTAAGATTTTATTTGGAGTTGCTTTCTTATCTTATTTTTAAAGTAATTTTTTAAGATAAAAGTTTTTTTAACTGAAATTTATTTATTAGAATATTATTTTAGAAATTAGTAAGAAAACTGTCACAAATTAAGTTTTAGGTTTCGTTTGGGAAAGCTTTGTTATTACTTTTTAAAATAACTTCCTAATGCAAAAATTTTTAATTCAAAAAATTTAGTACTAGGAAGTTGCTTTAAAAAATAATAACAAGACTAACACAAATAAGGCATAAATTAGCCACAATAACAAGATATATATCTTGAGAAGAGCCTACTTCTGAAAATTGAAAAGAGAAGCACAAATAAAAAAATAGTTCTCATTAGCTATAAAATTCTTAAATTAACATGTCGCATATCTACATACAAAAAAGAGACGAGGATGTTTTAATACTCAAAATAGCATATAACATAAGTACTTTGAACAGTGAAACCTCTCAATATCAAATTTTCAGTAATTTTAAGATAGATCTAAGATCTGCAAAACTTCAATATACATATATATATATATACATATAAAAGAGAACAAACTTAATTTGAAGTAAAAATATATAGCCAAAGGAATATATTTTTATCGAGAAAAAAATGTAAATATTAGTTTCAAGAAAAATAAATGATTTTTTAAAGAATAAACTGAATTGTAGTGACTTTTATTGAAATGAATAATATGTTAATATAAGAGTGATCTTATATAGGTAATAGAAGAGTGTAATAAATGAAAATAAATAAATAGTAAGAAAATTTATTACAAATAATCTTCCGATTATAAATATTTAATATTTGTTGGAAGTAAATCACGCAACGAAATAAGCAAGAAAAGAAAATAACATAAATGGCAACTAGGGTTTAATATGGAAAAATTCAAAATCAAGAGGAAACCATGGAGTCACATCACACCAATAAATTCAGTATTAAATATGAAGAAATTATACAAATCTCTCTCTCTCTCTCTCTCTCTCTCTCTCTCTCTCTCTCTCTCTCTCTCTCTCTCTCTCTCTCTCTCTCTCTCTCTCACACACACACACACACACACACACACATTGTATTACTTCACTCTTCGTTCTCTTCACATAATAGACAAATTGTTGTGCTTAAATTACGCTAGGTTTAGTGTGACACATGCAGTGCTCCTCTGTCTCTAAGTCAAATCTAAAGTGTTGCCACACTGCAATATTCGACGCTGTAGGGCAATGGGTTATAATTTTAACACTCTAGAATCTAAATTGGAAAGAATTGCATCTTTTATCATCACTATTAACAACCAGAGCTTACAAATTGCATTTAGAAAATATAAAAAGCAAAAACATAATTACATTTCTATTCATTCAATATTTATACCTTGATAAATGCCCAAAATAATATGCAATAGCCATGATATGCAACTAGCAACGACTCATCACTACAATTACAACATGATTGCAAAAAGAGCTAAAGATAGACATGCAGAAAGAAAGTCTAAGCCTGCTGCTCAAATCAACTTCACTCTACAGATTTTTTCTCTTGCTTAAAAATATGTAAAAATCACATAATGAACACATAACACACAACAAAAATAATATTTGTATAAAAAATCATATTCATTTTAATAGTCATTTGGTGTACACATTCTTGTCATTCCCGCATCAAGTGGATCAATCTTATCATATGTGCCATATATCATGTATTCATATCAAGATCATATCAGTCTAGCTGCATATCAATCATGTCTCTTATATCATTCAGCTAATCACATCAAGCAATTAATCAATATCATCAGTCAATCAATCATCGTATATCATTTATCATGTGTCATCGGTCTTATCTCTCTATCATCAATCTTATCTATCATCAGTTTATCACATCCATCGTCGGTATTATTAATCATATATATCACATGTCTAGCACATCTATCGTATCTCTTATCAATCATATCTATCATCATTCATCTGTCTTATCGATCATATCCATCATCCATATATCATATTTGTCATATCTATTATTGGTCATATCAATCATCCGTCTTTTCTATCATCAGCTTAATTTATTGGTCATATCTATTATACGTCTATCACATCTATCATATCAATCATCTATTATATAGTCATATGTCATATATGTCATATGCCATTGATCTTATTAGACATATGTATCATCAATCTATCACATTTGTCATTAGTCTTTCTAGTCATCTAGTATCCATAATAGATGTATACAATATTAGGTTAAGCTCACATATCAATATGAATGTAAAAATACACATATTTGATTGTCCACTTATAACTCTCATTTACCATCTTCCAACTTATTAAAAGTAGAGCAGATCAAAGTAATTCCAACATAGACTTATTCAGAGCTAACTCTCATTTACAAACTTGCTTCTTGGATCTTCCAAAAATATGTGTCCCCTTGGAAATCGCCACATGTGAAGTCCACCACCTTTTGGAAGAAAGTTTGTAGTGTAGCTAAAGAAAAATTCATTTTCACTCCTACTAGCAAGGCCCCCATTTCCTTATACTGTGATCATTGGTGCAATGGGGTTAAACTTCAGGATTTGATTGGTGAGCATGGGATCCTCAATTATTTCCCTGATAGCTCTCGGATTTCTGCGATACTCAATGAAACTGGCTGGTTGTTGCCTCCTCAGTTTTCTTCTTCCCTGTTGTTGGCTTTTTTTGGGATTGCTGTAATGGGGAATAATACTGCCTGTCTTACTTGTGATGGGGAAAATAGCAAGGCTCATAGCAATTATTATAATTTTCTTTTCAAGAATGATTTAATGTGTGACTGGCATCAGTTTATTTGGCACAAACGATATTGTCTGAGGTTCTCTTGCTTCGGTTGGATGGCCCTGCGGGGAGGACTAAAAACTGGAGATGTGCTCAATGCTAGAGGCATTAATGTTAACACCTGCTGCCCCCTATGCCACAAAGATAATGAGAACATCTCACACCTTTTCTTTGAGTGTGATTACTCCTTTTTGGTTATCTCTAATATCATTCCCAGCATGTCTAATCATCTTTTTAGGCCTAATATTCTTCAGACTTTTGATTGCTTTAGTAGTATGCAAGGAAATTTAAAGCCTTTTTACTACCTCATTATTTGCTGTGCCATTTATCACCTCTGGAGAGAAAGAAATGATAGGAAGTTTGGAATGTTTTTGCATCTTCTACTACCTTAAGCCACAAAATTAAAAGAGCTGTTGTTTCTAAACTGCTGAAATGGAAAAACGGATATGCTTTGTTGGCATTGCTTTGAGATGGCTGTTGCTATATGGTTTTTTTGGAGAATCCTCATTCTTCTCTATTTCATGGTTGACTGTTACTATGCACTTATTCCTGGCATTGTTCTGTTTCCGTAAGCATTGGTGTTAGGCTGGATGGCATTGGTGGTTTTATGCATGTGGAGCAGCCTTCTGCTTATATGTTGGATCATCCCGAATTTTCCTGGACGGCCTTCGGGGCAACCAGGATTGCTGTTTTTAGGTCCCTGGGGTGTTATTTTAAGGACGATGATGATCACTGCTGGACCTTTCTCCCCTTGGAGGGTCTTTTAGGCAACCAGGGGATTTTTGTGCTTCTCTCGTGTGGGCTTCCAATCGATTTATCTTCTTGGTCAGCAGCCTGAGTCCTGATGCTTTGCATCTACTACCACATTTTGGTTATACACAAGAATTTTTTTTTTGTAACTTTGGGTGATATAGTTGTGGTTTATTTTTACCGGCCCTCATAAGTTTTTGTTGTTTCTTATGATTGGGCTTTTTCATTTGTTACTTGTATTCTCTCCTTATTTTACTAATATATGGGCCTTGGCCCCAAAATTTCCCATTTTTTTTTATTCAGAGCTATCATACAATTGAGTAATATAGGACAAAGATATAATTGCCATAGCAGAGCATATGATTTCCAACACAGAGTTATTTAGATCCAACACAAAATAGAGTAATCCAGGATAGATATATGAGCAAAGCATATTATTTCTAACACAGAGTTATTTATAGCCAACCTAGAATATTTTTACATGTATTTCATATCATGTATATTATAATAACAAATATGTTGTACATGCATATCTTATGCAATTATCATAATATGTAAATCAATTTAGTATACTCATCAGTATGTATGTATTATGTCAAAATACATGTTTTGCTAAATAAAAAATAATCATATGCATATCATGTAACTGAATTCCAAATTCAATACATTTGTTTCTAATCATTTTGCACTAAATATTTTCCTGCTCGTTTCAGATAAAATAATATATATAAAAACTGATCAACAAAATTATCATATAAACCAATTAAAACATTTAGAATAAAGATGTCTATCATATATTAAAATTATACATAGAAAGTTCGTTATAAAGAGATTATTTTTTTATCAATTTCAGAAGGGAGAAAATGAAGTAAACTTATAATAATTGAAAACATAAGTAGAGCAGATGTCACTTACAATAATAAAAAAATCGTAATAAAAGTGACAGATGAAAAAGTCTCAGAAGATTTTCCTCCTCGCTCTCCTCTCCTCTCTCTCTATCTCTCCTCTCTTCCATCTTTTCTTCTCCTTTTTTCATTCCCCGATAAGGCAACCAAACGAGGTTGGAATGGCTTGAGTGGTGAGGGATATTTATATTAAATACATTAAAATATTATTCATTATCCAGCACCACGGCTCCACAAACAATAATGTTGTTGCGTTGCATGTTGAATCTATAGTCACCATAGAACATAGACTTCAAACACAAAGTCACAACGTTGATGCCCATAATTTTTATATTTTAGAATAAATTCATTTCATCAAATTATGGGTTATTACAACAACTCTGTAGCGCTCTAATTCATAGCACGACAACCCAATATACCTATAAAAAATAAAATAAAATTTGATGCAAGACCCCCATACCCAAGTAGGGGGAGGACCCCCTGCAACCTCTTGACGAGCTTGATTGAAAAAAATTGAGGAATGAGTCAATAGTACAACTTGATTGATCGACACAATCAGATTTCACACATAACTAACAATACATTATGATATTTTTAATTTGATAAAATTTTGTAAGAGATATATAAATTAAGCATTATTTTGCTTGATAGGTTAAGGCAAGCAGAGCAAACTCGTGAGAAAAGATTCGTGAAATATTAATATTCATGATAGAGATAAAGTGGAGCAAATTTGTTTGAGTAGATCAGTTGGAAAGATGAACATCAGTGAGAATTAACGCACACGATTCTATTATGTTACTTCCATTAAACCAGGAATCTCTAATTAAGGTAATAATCGAGACATCATTAATAAAAAAAGGTTAGCCGATGAAATATTTAAAAGGATATTGTTGTGTGCTAGAGTATACATGGCGATAGAGTTAAAATCCTACGTCTTAGCGTTATATGTATATCCATCTCACACATAGAGAACTCAAGATTTTTTATATGGAAAATGCTGGAAAGGAAAAAAAATATGAGGCCTGGCCAGTTGAAAATAATTCAACTAGACTTCAAGTAGATTACAGTGGGCTGACTCATCCTTGAGGGAAATTAGATTATAAATGCCAACCGTATGGTTAAAATCTAGTGAAAGGGGATGAAAGTCCAGCATCATTTGATGGACTCATAGAAGTTTGGTGCTACTTGAAAATTCGGCAGTGGTCCGACGGAAGTTTGATGTCAGATGGTGGTCCAACAGAGTTCTAGGCACCAAGTGATGGTTTGGTAGAATTTCGGACATCAAGTGGTGGTCTAGTAGAAATATGGAGTCAGGTAGTCGTTCGACAAAACTTCGGACCTCAGTTGGTGGTTCGACAGAAGTTCGGGCCTCAAGCGGTGGTTTGGAAGAACTTAGGGCCTTAGGTGCTAGTTTGGTAGAAGACTGAGCCTCAGGTGCTGGTCTGATAGAAGTCTAGGCCTCAAGTGGTGGTCAGGTAGAACTATGGACCTCAGGTGGTTGTCCAGCGGAAGTCCGGGCCTCAGGTGATCTTTCGACGGAAGTATGAGCCTCAGGCGATAGTCCGGTGGAAGTCGGGGCCTCAGGTGGTGGTTCTATAGAAGTATGGCCCTCAGGTGGTAGTCTGGCAGAAGTTCGGGCCTGAGGTGGTTGTCTGGCAGAAGTCTGTGCCTTAAGTGACGGTCTGGCCGAAGTTTAGGCATGAGGTGGTGGTCCGACAAACGTTTGGGCCTGAGGTGGTGGTCCGGTGGAAGTCCGGACCTGAGGTGGTGGTCCGACAGAAGTCTGGGCCTCAGGTGGTGGTCCGACAAAACTACAGGCCTCAAGTGGTGGTCCGGTAAAAGTTTGGACCTCAGGTGGTGGTCCAGCAGAAGTCTGGGCCTGAACTGGTGGTCTGGTAGAACTCCGGGCCTCAAGTGGTGGTCAGGTGGAAGTTCGAGCCTCAGGTGGTGGTATGGAAGAACTCCGGGCCTCAAGTGGTGGTCCAGCAAAACTCAGAGCCTCAAGTGATGGTCCGGCGGAGCTTAGGGTCTCTAGTGGTGGTCTGGTGAAACTCAGGGCCTCAAGTGATGGTCTGGTAGAACTTCGGGCTTCAAGTAGTGATCCGGCAGAACTCAGGGCCTCAAGTGGTGGTTCGGTGGAACTCAGGGCCTCATATGGTGGTCTGACAGAGCTCAGGGCCTCAGGTGGTGGTCCGACGGAACTCCAAACGACGGTCGAGGAGGCAAGGAGGCAAGAGTGATTTCCGGTCTCTCTCTTTTCTCCTTAAGCTTAAGTGTCCCTTTTCAAGAGGAAGGATGAGTCTATTTATATATTTCCTAGAGTTGCATGGCCCGTAAATAGGAGGAAGATTAAGGGTAAATGGGGAGTTGTTTGGATGGATGGTTGATGTTGAATCCCTTGATCATGGTCTGTTTGTTAGACATTTGAAGGTCTTAATAATGTCAAAATTCTACGATCTTGGGCTCGTTGGATTTGTCTCATCGAGCCGCTCGATTCGATTAGAAGCATGTCACGTTTGAAAACCGTTTGGTAATCCAATTTGTCGTTTGAACCTTCCAACAACGCTTTGGGTCCTCTATTCGAACCCATTTGAGCTCGGATTGAGTCAAATTTGGTGTGGTTGGGTTCGTATTTCCGAGACATTCAATTTGACTATAAGTTTGCTGAAATCGGAGTTTAGATGGTCCCAATTTTAATTTTGGAAGTTTCCAACTTGATTTTGCCTCTAGATTCGTGGCCGGTCAAGATAATTTTTTGATAATGGATCTATAGATTGGGATTCCTTCAATGATAAGATAAATTATCAAACTCAAAGCAAACATAACACCAATGAGAAAAAAAAAGTTAGAAGTAAAGAAAAGTTTTATAATAATTTTCATTTTTGTAAACAGCATTTGGTAAAATTATAGGGGAGAAAACCACTAATAGGATTGGTAGTAATCTTGTTGAAGACAATTTTGGATGGATTCCAATCTAAGCTAATAGGATTTGAAATTCAAATCAGGAACCAATAGCTGGAATTAATCTTCTAGCTAGCCATAGAAATCAATTTGAATTTCCAGCCAACAAACTAATCATTAAGCATATCAATCAAAACATTATAATCTTTGACAAGAAGTCTCCTTGTTGTCAGAGGAATCCTAAGATAGTTCATGTGAAGAGAATTAAATTTACACCAAAAAATGCTCCAAAGAAATTTCCGTATCATCGACAGGGTTTGAAGGCTGATATCTTTTCTCTTCATGGATTTTCTTGATAGTCCGTCTCGTCATTCTCTGTGACAGGCAAGTCAGTGCAAACTATACTGTAATGGTTATGGGGACTCGGGGTGGTTTGTTAAGAATTGCAGCTTTTTCACACTTTCACTTTCTTCCTGTAGGACTGGTTCTTTTTTGTTTAATAGAGCGGTCGCGAGGAGCAGGGCGAGGCGGAGGAGAGGAGATGAATTCCGGAATATGGACTGCAGAGCAAACCATGAAAGCAGCATCGAAGCACGATAAAGTAAGGACTTTTTGGCAGAAATAAGAGATGGTTATTGCTTTCCTCTCTGTCTCGGTGTTCTCGACCACTAAAAGTTCGGAATTTTATTGAAATTTGATATGGGTTTGTGGTTTTCTTGTGCTTCGATTGACTGCTTTGTGTTATTGAATTCAATTCCTTCTCGAAAGTAGGTGCTGTGCTTGATTTATGGAGTGGATGGATTTTTCTAAAACCTTTCTCGTTCTTCCTTTTATTTTATTATTATTTTTTCACAACTGTCGGTTTCTTAGCACTTCATGTTAGTGTTTCCATTAAGTATTTGTTTTAGAATTGTCCCATTTTCTTCTCAAGTTGCCTCTCTCTCTTTTTCAGGGAGGAAACTCTTCCATTTCAATCCAGCATACAATGGGTGCTTCGATTTCAATCTCCTCCCATGCGGACAACGAGAGCAATTCAGATCAGAAAGCAAGCGAGGTATGTTGAGAAACTGTCTATTCTTCCTTCGTTAACAAGCAAACAATCTTTACTAATGCAACTTTCTCCTGTAACTCGCTTTCCGTGAAGAAGATCGAGGAGAGGAAGTCGGGGGCGTCGGATAGGTGTGAATTAAAAGATTCCTACAATGGTCCAAAACGAAGCATGTGGAGGAGGGAAAGGAAGCTTGCTCTTCTACAAGATGTATTCTTTTCTTGATTCATTCTGGCTTGCAATTTCACCCTTTTCAATATATGCGCTTCTATTTACAGTTCTCTTCCATCTAAAATAAATTGCAGGTTGATAAGCTGAGGAAGAAGCTTAAGCATGAAGAGAATGTCCACAGAGCCTTGGAGAGAGCTTTTACAAGGCCATTGGGAGCTCTTCCTCGCCTCCCTCCTTTTCTTCCTTCACAAGTAAATGCATTCAACAAGTTTACTTTGTCATTCTTTTCATGTTCAAGAAAATTAACACTGAATTTATGTTCTTTCCTTTATCTCAAGACCTTAAAGCTTCTTGCTGAAGTTGCTGTGTTAGAGGAGGAGGTGGTTAAGCTGGAAGCCCAAGTACTGAATTTTAGGCAAGGTCTTTACCAGGAGGCCATCTACATTTCTTCAACCAAAACAAACATGGAAAATGGAGTGGAAATGTGCCATGTTGGATTCCCATCACATAATGCAAAGAATTCAGAGCAGTGCAAAGCTCCCTCTCTTTTAACTGATTCTAATCCTTCAATCAGCAGCAATTCGTCTGCAATGCGGTGGTCTTCCGATGGATATCTTAACCTGTCTTCCTCTACTCGGTTCACGAATGGAAAACAGATTCCTAAGAAACACAATTCTTCATTTGCTGAAGACCATAGTGGAAAAGAAAATCAGTCCAGTATAAATACTGCAATGAATGTCAAGCAATCATTTGTGAAGAAAGCTTCGGGATCAAGAATTCTGGATTCTCAGGTGAACTAGTTACCGTGAACCTCTTGTCAAAACTGTTAATTATGGTAAATTGTACTGTTTGTGAATTCATAGCGATTTTGTTGCTTGTTTCATTCCACAGCCGGAATGCCACGAAACTGACAAGGAGAGACAACAAGCTCCTCGCATTCAAGGTAGTTCTAATGAGAAGGCGTGTGAAGAGATAAGTGATGCAAACAAGTTGTCAGAGGAGATCTTGAGATGCCTCTTAAGCATTTTTGCACAGAATGAGATGCGTCGATCAGTATCAGGCACTTCTGGCACTTCAAAGGATGTAGACTTTCAGGACCCTTATGGTATTTGCAAAGAATTTGGATGGAGAGACATTGGCCCATACAAACATCTTCATGTTGTGGATTCAAGCTCAATTGATACCAATCTAATCTCAGAATTTGCGATTCTTTCTCAAAAACTAAAGTGAGTTTTTTTTTAATGGATAAAATGATTTCTTTTCTCCTTATTTTCGTAAGAATTTTAATTCAATTTAGGCTACTACTCGGGAAGCTAGCATCTGTTTCTATATCAGAGCTTACTCAACAGAAAAAGCTTGCATTCTGGATTAATGTCTATAATTCATGCATGATGAATGTAAGCTTATTCTTCCATATTTGTTCAATAATATTTGCTTCATCTCTGTAGATTGTTTCAGTTTGAACATTTATAATTTGACATAATAGTAATGCAGTTAATGCAATCCTTGTTGTTTTCCAGGCATTTCTCGAGAATGGTATACCAACCACACCAGAGATGGTAATCGCGCTGATGCCGAAGGTATGTTACCTTCTTTCTCGACATATCATAGCTATTCTTGACAGAATCAATCTCTAATAACAGCTCTTTTCCTCTTGTTATTCAGGCAATAGTAAATGTTGGTGGGCATTTGTTCAGTGCAATGATTATTGAGCACTTCATACTTAGATTGCCTTACTACTGGAAGCATGTGAGTGGGCCTTGTATCATTTGCTTCAAATTTTTGTCGACTAAGGATTCGTTTGGGACGTCTTTTTTAGTGCTTCTTAAAACAGTTTTTGTACTAAAAAGATGCTTTAAGAAGCACTAAGAAAATCATTTCAAAGGAAGCCTAAATAATCAAAATTGATTCTACTTTACAGACCTCACCCAAGCGATTAAGCGAGGAGGCGACAAGGTGGAGCATGTTTGGATTAGATTGGCCTGAACCATTGGTCACATTTGCTCTTTCATGTGGAAGTTGGTCCTCCCCTGCGGTAAGTTGACCAAATTTAATTTGTTTTTTCCTCCTTCACTATACCTTAAATTGATTCCAGAAAAGTTTGTGCATCTAAATGCTTCCGGCTCACAATTCAATCAGTGATGGTTGTAGCATGTTCTAATTTTATACTAGGTGAGAGTCTACACTGCTTCTCAAGTAGAGCAGCAGCTTGAAGACAGCAAGAGGGATTACTTGCAAGCTGCGATTGGCGTTTCAACGCCGAGCCGATTGGCAATACCGAAGCTTTTGGATTGGTACCTTGTTGATTTTGCAAAAGATATGGAGTCTCTAATGGATTGGATTTGCCTGCAACTGCCAACAGAACTTAGGAATGATGCAGTTCAGTGCCTTGAAATGGGTAGGAAGAGTGCAATTCCTCAGCCAATACAAGTGCTTCCATATGAATTCAAATTCAGATACCTTTTGGAGCCATAGCCGTCTCTCTTCACTTTGCTTAACACAAATATGATCGAACATTTTCAAGCATTGTTTGGTTTTTGTTTACATGTTCATAATTAACGAGAGATTATTCTGTGCGGACATCGGACAGGAAGAACCGTCTGGTTTTATTTCTGCGAATAGTACAAAACGTAGCATGAACAGTAAAAATGCAGAGACAAACCGGACAGCGCTCGCCGTCTGGTGTCCAATTCATCCATAGTTAACACAGCGAAGAATTATGGAGTCTTTGATGTGTGTGATAATTGTCTTGAGTGCTGCGTTTGTTGAGGCTATTTAATGTACAAATATGATTGAACATGTTCAAGCATTTGTCAATGGAGTAAAGTATGACATCAAAAAAGAAAAAAAATACTTAAAAAGGAAAGGAATATAGGTACCGATATTTGTTTTCATATGATACCATCACAATCATCTGTACCAATTACAGTTTCCTCCCGTACCCTGCACGGCTAAAACAGTAAACTATATTTTATGATTTAATTATAAGATTTATACTGCAAGAGGCCTCAATGATCATTTGATGCGAATAATGAGAGCATCATTAAAGAGTCCTCTAATTAATAATCCTTAGATGTCTCATTTCATGCTGGCAAATGGTATAGAGAGTGGGAGAAGAGTAGGCAAAGAGAAAGTATTAAGTCCCTTTCTTGATGCTGTTATGTTAGAAGGCTGGATCTTACCTGGGTGGCAACCTTTATTCTTACATATGCATCTCTTGTTTTTTTGGAAAATTTATGAAGGGCCCTACACATTAAATAAAAAAAGAAATTACAAGTCTTTGGTGAACCCTCGGCTCCATAAAAATACAAAATTTAAAGTAGAACCTACGAGCCGATGATTCAATCTATTACAATCAAAAAAGAAAAATATGGAAAGCAACTAAATAAGCAAATCATCAAGAAGGCATAAAGCCATCTAATAGAGGAACCACAGAAGGCACGACAACAACAATCAACCCCAACCAACAGAAGCAGCAAAATACTACAATAACTTGCAAAAAAGATAAGGAAAGGACAACTAAAATAGAGGAAAATGAACCAATACAACTTCGGATAAGAGTCTACAAGCATCCATGACACATAATCAACCCCAGCCCAAAAACTACAAAGGCAACAACCACCCAATCAACAAAAGGAAATAACCACAAAAAGAAAGACCAAACAAGCCAAAAAACAGGAAAGCAAAGAAGAAAAATTAAAACCAATGAATACGAGGTTTAGATTTCTTCTTCTTTTCTTTCCTGCCAAACTTTCCAGGGAAACCCTCATCAATCACCTGAACCTGATTTAAATTGCAATCATCATTCAGACAATTAGATAATCACATATGCATCTCATTTTAATCTATTAATTAGAAGTTTTGACTATCAATTAAAAATTTTTAAATTTGAGTCTTACATTGTGTACTTAATTGGCCTAAATGTCAAATAAAAAAGAAATAATGCTTCCAATAACTGTATCAAGCTGTCTTTTTGTTGTGTAGTAAGAAAAGGAAAGTGGTTTAGCAAATGCCAATCTGAGCCTGATGATGCTTTCTGTTTGGAGAAACGGAGTGGTGGGCACGTTCTGACGGAAACAGCATGTTTTTCGTTTAAAGGGGATTCGGCTTCTTCTTTGTTACTGACGTCATGATGACAGTTCGTTGAGGTGAGACGGAAAAAACTATGCGAATCCAATTTTATTTATTTTTTTAAGCACTACTCTTCAGTAAAACACATAAATCGTGCTTGTTGATGAGGAACAATTATTAGGTCCTCCCAATCAGACGTAGAGGAACGTCCGGTTGGCACTAAAATTCTGTTAAAAAATTTGGTATTTGCTCGATATTGCTAGGTATTATTTGATAATAACGAGGAGTACCGCTCTGATACCGAGTTATACCGAGCAATACCGAGTTAGACAAAAAAATACTGAGTTTTTTCTATAGCTCGGTATAACTCGGTATTGGGTCTTCACATGATGGTATTCATCGTTATTGTTTGGTATTGCTTGGTATTTGCACGATATTTCTTGTTTTTTTGCGCGATTTTAGCTCCGACCGGACGTAGCTCTACGTCCAGGCGGAGGACCTAATAATTGTTCTTTGATGAGGGGATTGGAGACATAAGGGAAGGATATAGATAAAATTAGCCTCTAACCGTTTACTTGTGTAGCTATGTATGTAATTTAATTTTGGTACACTATATTAAATTAAACTTAATAAATAATCTAAATTTAATATATTTTAATTTTATAATAAGTATTAAATTTTTATAAAAATTAATTATTAACAAGCAGCAACATGACATACTAATATGATGTCACCACCCAATATGAGTTCCATGCAATAAACAATATATATATAATAAAACAAGGTGATACGAGATAAAATAACTTAATTAAAGCTTTTAAGTTCACAACCCATTGTTTTTTTTAATAATGTTAATACTATTTATTTTTTATTAACCATACTTAATTATTTTTATTTTTTATTTTATTTTTTAATAATACTCTATTAAAAATTATATTTATTTATTTAATAATGATAAGCGATCTTATATGAATGATTTATGGATGCAATTTTATAATATGAATTAAGTATATAATTTATAGTTGTTGATACGGCATCACAAAAATTATCTTGATCGGGCACGAATCTCGAGGCAAAAGCTAGTTGGAAACTTCAAAAATTAATTTTGGGAGCACCCGAATTCCGATTTCAGCGAGCTTACAGTCAAACTGAGCGTCTCGGAAATACAAATCCAACGAGCCCAAGATCACTGAATTCCGACATCATTAAGGCCTCCAAATTGCCAACGAAAGGTGCACGGCCATAGGATTCAATATCGATCGTCCATTCAACCACTCCCTATTCGCCCCTGATCTCACGCCTATTTACGGGTCATGCCACTCCAGAAAATTTATAAATAGAGCCCTCATTCTTCACAAGAGAGGATCCAAGCAAGAGAGAGAAGAAGAGAGGAGAAGGAAGAAGAGAAGGAAGGAGTTCCTCCACGACAGCCGTCGGACCACCGCCGGACCACCGCAGAACCTCGCCGGACCACCGCCGGACTAACGCAGGAATCTCGCCGGACCACCGCAGGAATCTCGTCGGACCACCGCCGGACCACCGCAGAACCTCGCCGGACCACCACCTTAAGGCCCGACGTTCAGTCCCTGCGTCCTGCCAAAGACCCGACGTCTTGTTCAAGGCCCTACACTCAGTCCCTACGTCCTTCCAAAGACCCGACGTCTTGTTCAAGGCCCTACACTCAGTCCCTACTTCCTGCCGACAGTACTTCTACCCGACGTCGGACTTCTGCTCGTCAGCGGTCTTCTACCCAACGCCAGACTTCTGCTCGTCAGCGGACTTCTACTCGACGTCGGACTTCTGCTCGTCAACAG
Source organism: Dendrobium huoshanense (assembly GCA_016618105.1). NCBI lineage: Eukaryota > Viridiplantae > Streptophyta > Magnoliopsida > Asparagales > Orchidaceae > Dendrobium > Dendrobium huoshanense. The sequence goes on from CM028343.1 coordinate 19,569,897, forward strand.
ACTTCTGCTCGTCAATAGACTTCTACTCGACGTCGGACTTCTGCTCGTTAGCGGACTTCTACTCGTCGTTGGACTTCTTCTCCTCGATGAACTTTCGTCGGTCTTCTAACCGACAGTACTTCTACCCGACGTCGGACTTCTGCTCGTCAGCGGACTTCTACTCGACGTCAGACTTCTGCTCGTTAGTGGACTTCTACTCGTCGTCAGACTTCTACTCGACGTCAGACTTCTGCTCGTTAGCGGAGTTCTACTCGTCATCGGACTTCTGTTCGTCGACGAACTTTCGTCATTCCTCTACCTGACTGCGGACTTCTGCCTGTCGTCGGACTACTAGCCGTCGTCGGACTTCTGCCCGTCAACGGACTTTCATCGATCTTCTGCCCAAGGCCGTACTTCTACCCGACGTCAGACTTCTCCTACTCATCGGACTTCTGCTCGTCGACGAACTTTCATCGGGAAGGCTTCTCCCCGTCATCAGACTTCTGCTCATCGACGAACTTTCGTCGGTCTTCTACCCGATAGTACTTCTACGGGACGTCAGACTTCTGCCTGCCGTCGGACTACTAACCGTCGTCGGACTTCTTCCCGTTGATGGACTTTCGTCGATCTTCTACACAGTGTCGGACTTCTATGTGTCGCCGAACTAATACCCGTCATCGGTCTTCTGTTCGTCGATGGACTTTCGTCGGTCCTCTACCCGACTCTTTCTTCTATCCGACGCCGAACTTCTTCCTGCCGTCGGACTAATACCCGTCATCGGACTTGTGTCCGTCAATGGACTTTCATCGGTCTTCTACCCGACTCAGTGCATCTATCTGACACCGGACTTCTTCCTACCATCAGAACTCCACGTGATCTCTCGAAGTAGAAGAGAAGAAGGAGAAAATCTCCGGACTTCCTTGCCAAGAGAGGGGCCTCAGAAAACTGAGGGAAGGCCTCAATAGAAAGGACAGAGGGAGATGAGGAAAGAAGAGAATCTCTGGACTTCCTTGCCAAGAGAGGGGCCTCAGAAAACTGAGGGAAAGCCTCAATAGAAAGGACAGAGGGAGATGATGAAAGAAGAAAATCTCCAAACTTCCTTGCCAAGAGAGGGGCCTCAGAAAACTGAGGGAAGGCCTCAATAGAAAGGACAGAGGAAGATGAGAAGAAAGGAGGAGAAGGAGAGAAGAAGAAAAGAAAAGAGGAGAAGAAGAGGCAATTTTTCTAAGGGCCTAGGGGGCCAATTTATAGTTTTTGTGAGTGAAGATGGGAAGTTTCTAGAGTTTTCTAGAATTCACAAAAATTTTGAATTTTTCTGAATTTTTTCGGAATTGTTTGGATTTTTCTGGAATTTTTTCGGATTTTTTAAATCCATGTGGGTCCCACAAAAAAAAAAAATAACCGCGCGGCTAACCGCGCAAGACACGCGCGGGACGCGCTGTTGACCTCGATTTTGCCCAGAATTGGGCTTGGAGAGTTGACTTGGTCAAATTGACCGAGTCAGACCACAAGACCCTCTCCAATAGGTTCAGTGGGTCGAGTCGAGCCTGTTGGACCCGGGCTTTGACCCTGGGTCAACCCGGTTGACCAAGTCAACCAAGGTTGACCACCTAGCCCATTAAGAGCTCGAATCAATTTTAAACCATTTTAAACCCTTTTCTCGAGCTCGAGTCTCCTCCCCTTGACCTATTTGACTGGGTTGACCAGGTCCATGGTTGACTTGGTCAACCCAAGTCTTAAATAGGTCATAATGACCTATTTAAGTACATTTAAAGGCTCATTAAGGGGAATTGGAGCCTCCCTTCGTTTTGAATTGAAACCCACGTCCTAAAACCGCCCATTTTCCCTCCTAATGCAATCCTAACCGTCCCCCTTAGGTCTAGGAGTTTAAATAGGAGAAAATTAGGTTTTGAAAGGAGGCTTTTTGCTCTTGCTTTCTTGAGAGACCTCCTGAGGCCTTGAAATTTCGTGAGAGCACTCCCACGACCTTCCTCCACTTTCTCAAACCAAATCCCGACGTCTAGACCCCGCCGGCGGCGATCCTCCGGCGAACCCGAGACGTTTCGCGTTCCAGGACGAATCCCGGCCGATTGAGCGTGCTTTGGATCTCGACGTAAACTGGGAAGTTGTTCTTGGCGAGTCCACGAGTCCAACAAGCCCAAAATCATCCAAATCCACCGAGCGGATCGAGGTATATCTCAAACCCTAGTTAGAACACTTAGGGTTAATTAACGTCGTAATTAGGGAATATTAATTCAAATAAAGTATACCCCATGAATGCTCTTCGCCTCTAGATTCCAGATCTAAAATTTTGTTTGATTTCGTTCACCCAATCGAGAGAAAATTAAAAAAAACTCCTAGGGCTCTCGGTTCGTGCACGGCTGCGCCTAGGTTGAACCGTGACAGTTGATCTTATGATCAACGGTCGCGATTTAGCCGTTCCGCGGTTCTGATTAACCGCGGATAGGATCCCGCGGTCGGGATTTCCGTCCGGCTCCATCACCGCCGCTGATTCCAAACGGCGGGAGATCGGACGGTCCGCGCGACCGTCCGACGTGGCTAAGTGAACCGGCGGGTCCGCCGGTTGATTGCCGCAATCATTGCGGCAATCATTGCCAGCGGCGCAATCATTGCGCCGCCAGGCAATGATTGGCCGCGGTTATGGGGACGAATCGGAGCCCGCCACGTGTCGCTGCCGATTTAAAATTTTTTTTTTTTTTAATTATTTTAAAATCCAGAATCTTTAAAAATTCGCCAAAAATCCGTTTTTTGTCCGATTTTGACGTGCAATACCTTGTTTTGTTCGTATTTTCGTTCTCTACACTAGGAAAATAATGTATATATTTTTAGTTATTATCAAAACAGTAAAAATAACTTTATTTTTATTTTATTTAAATTATTATTTTTGTATAATTATTATTATATTGTTATTTAATGATTATTTATATTAATTACTATTAGTTTAAGTCATTATTTTGTTGTTTAAGTTTTATTTTATAATCATTATTATTATTAATTATTTTTTTAGATTATTTTTAGTTATATTTTATTATTTTCCAATAATTGTTTATTTATAAATATCCTTTATTGACTTAAACTTCAGAAATTCGTAACTTCCTCGTTTTCGCTCCGATTTTAACGCACAACGTCTTGTTTTGAGCGTATTTTGATCCTGCACATCCTGGAACTGGTTTTACTTGAAATTTTTGGGTCTGTGTGCAATTATTTTCAAAACAGTCAGCTGCATTATTTTAAAATTATTTATTTATTGCCTTTAAACTTCGAAATTACATAACTTTGTCGTTTTAGGTCCGCTGTCGACGTACAGCACCTTGTTTTGAATGTACTCTGAATTCTGCGTATTTTGAAACTATTTTCAGATGAAAATCATGTATGAATTTGCTGTTATTACAAAAACAGTAAATCTACACTATTTTAAAATACTATTTTATTATATTTAAAACTTCGGAAATTCGTATCTTCGTCGTTTTAAGTCGGATTTTGACGTGCGACCCCTCGTTCTTTTCAGAAAGACGAGCTTTATGTTTTCAAGCCATTTCCAGCCCCCGATTTTGGCTGTATGAATAGATTTCTATTTTTTTTTTTGATCCAATTATTTGGAGATTTTTTATATTTATATATTAATATAACAAATATTTTCAAGATACAAACTATTTTTCGAATCGTTGTGAGGTCTCGATTGAGTGGTCAGCAAGTCGCCCATATACCTATTTACTATAAATCCAACCTATTTTTAATTATCTTAATTTCCAAAATCTATGTATATATATATATATTTAAGTATTTTTAAACTACTTTGAAACTACTTATATGTTAAATCTCTTAACCTTGGGAGACTTGCTTCATGAAATTTTAAGCATGGGTTCTATGAATGAAGAGCAATCATGGGGGAGTGGGTTAGTGAATGGTTGAGTCCCAATCATTCACTAACCCGTTCTTTAGGTGTCTGTCTTTTTATTTTTGTAGATTGCATGTGTAGGTCTCACCACGAGCACTTAGCTTAGGTTCTCCTAGATCTAAGGACATGGTGTGTTTATTTCATTACTGTACTCCCATGCATTTATTATCCCGAGGGTTAGTGTAAACATCACTTTAAACTCCTACAACGTAGTGACACCCTAAGGACAAAAATTAAGGACCTGTCTAGCGAACTTAGAAGTTTTCTAGGAGCTAGGATAGATCCCAGAACGACATGAAAACTTCAACATTTAAACTTAGTGACATCATAAGCCTTTCATAATTTTCTAGAAATTTCTAGGAGCTTTTAGAGCCCTTAATTAACTAATCCTAATTAACCTGCTAATTAAGGCCCCGAGACCTTCCGAAAAATACAATAAATACACCTTAGGTCAGAAAATTACCCACCATACCTCAAATTGACCAGAATATGACTCTTGACCTTAGATAAATAGGGCTCCCTAGTTTGACTCCAGGTTGACCCATAATTTGACCATAGGTGGAAATTACCGTTTTACCCCTAATAAATCATTAAAAATTATTAAAAATTCCAAATTTTCTCCAAACACTTGAGAACACTTTCTTAGGTCATCCCTGATCTTTGGGAGTGATTCCAATCAGTTTGGAGCTCGTTTGGATCAAAATAGTAAAAAAAGGCCCTTTCCTAGTTAATTCAGAAAATTCCCTTAAATACCCTATCTTTAGAAATTCATAACTAATTGTAGAAAACTCCAAATTAGGCAAACTCACTTGCATTAGACTTCAATTAGGGTCTAGTATTTATTAAAAATCTTAGATTTCCAGAAAATGTCCTAGATTAGAAAGTCAACTTTTTAGTCAACCCCAGCCTATAGTCCAGGGCCCGAAACTTAGAAAATTCATAACTTTGGATAGGAAGCTCCGATTTCAGTCTACTACCTGTCTAACTACTCGTATTAAGGTCTAGTATTTTCCTAAGGTGATAGGAGACCCAGAATTAGCCTTTTTCCCATAGTGACTTTTTGGACCCTTAGTCTAGTTCCTAGGAGGACCTAGAACTTTCCAAAATTGGCTAATACAATTCAAACTTCAAATATGAATACCCTTAGTTCTTAAAACTGATCAATAAATAAAAATAATCAAAATGGATCTAATTCACTAATATTTGAATTTCAATTAAAACATCCTTTTTAGACCCCCAACATACCTGAACTCTATATAATTTTAACTAACTATCCCACTTAGGATCTATCCAAACCACACTAGCCTTACACACACATAGAATGGTTTGCTAGGACACCACTTCTAGATATAGGTTAGGCCGCTGGGTTTTATTTTTGCTGTGTGCCGGAGCTTTTCGTAGTTTTCACTGCATGCTGTTTGAAAATTGAATTGCTGTGTTTGCTTACTTTTCTTGTACTCTGTGATGTGATGGGCGCTAGATTTACCCCTAGGTTAGGAACGTCATATATATATATACTGTTCTTCTATGCAGGTGGCCATGCTCAAGCTAAGAAAAGGGGGACACCGTTATGATTTCTAATATTGTCTTATGCAGGTGCTTGCTCAGCCCCCCTGATATAATGAGGGCTAAAATTATTAAATAATTATAATTGCTACAGATGGAGCTGCTTAGCCCTCAGAGCATGGCTTGGCACAGGGTCAATGGTGTTAGCATTTTCATTTTCATATAAACTGCCTGGGATGATTATTAGGATAACCTTGCAGGTGATTTAGAATTTACTGCTTTTTCAATAAATGTAAATTTGTATGTAATAATTGTTAAGAGTTGTGAAAACAACCTTTGAGTTGGGATATTCTTATCCAGCTTGAATTCTAAAAGAGGAAGGCATCCCTAAGGGGAGAGTCTTCTTCCATTTGGAAGATCGAGCTGGATGGCTTTAGATATCCAAAGAGAAAAAGCAATACCTCCATATTGGGGGAATTGTTTCTTCGTTTGGATATTCAAGCCACGATGGATCCAAGGAGTCCAAGGAGGAGTGATCCAAGGAGTCCAAGGAGAGGATACCCAGGAGATTGAAGATGTTGAAGATTGAAGACCCAATATCCCACTCAAAGTTGTTGGCGTCTGTCATAGGCTTAGAAATCCGGGTTGTTGGCAGTGGTGCCCGGCCACTTTACTTTTCTGCATACCCTGGGTTGTAATTAAAGGGCAGTTGGCCTATGGACATTTACTTGATTAGTTGGATTTATATTGATGTGTTTACCTGATTGCGCAGTAGAATTACCTGCTTTTTCTAGGTTTCTTTCTTGCATGCCGCTCTTGTTTTTGCCTGGATCGTATTAGGCTCTTTAAGGACTGAAAAAATCTTTTATACTCATAACCAAAATTTAATATTTAAGTTTTAAATAACATAGAAACTTAACGAACCTAGGGAACTGCCGGAACCGTCCGGGGTCGCATGCATATTACTGCATCTCTTCTCTCCTTCTAATAAGACATCTCCCTGCCTGCGGGTAGAGTCCGGATAATCTGGCCTATGAGGATGAAGTGCCGGACCTAGGGAGACTCAGTCTTTTCTAAAAATTATTTTATATTAAGCCTGTTTTTAAAATCTAAAGCATTCATGAGCTGACATTTCAACTAGCATGCATTGCATTAGAAATCAATTTAATTAAAATTTAATTGCATTAGTTAGGGGTATTCACCCAACATAAGTTCAGGATCACTTAGGAAATTCTCTAGATGTCGGTCCTCTTTCCAATAAACTGTACCTCCCACCCATCTTTCATAATTGACTTGACAGCATGGTTTTAAATCGATTAGGTGGTTAGCTGGCTCCCCCAATCCAGGCCGGGATAAGTCCAGATCTTTGCATCGCATTAGCTAGGACACTGGTCTTAGTGTGTGTCGAACACTAAGTCCAAACTAGATTTAGGATTCGAGGCTACTACATTCGGTCTCGTAGTAAGCCTTAAATAGTAGGTATGATGTCTCTTCCTTTCGGGGACTATAAATCCTATTTATCCGCGTCACAGGATGACGCCACCTCCATCCCTTCTCTCACGCATGTGATTGAGTGTTTGGTTTTAGTTTCTCCAGTTTCTTTTTAGTACCCTAGAGCCTCCGAATGCTGGTATGAGCCACGCATGTTGATTCAGCCCCTTCGGACCTTTCTTCCCTTTGAGTAGGATTTTCTAGTCTATACCCTTGTGCCAATCCCACTTTAGGAGAGGATAATGTATGATCCTTAATCGAGAGTTTTCTCAGGCTCCGGGCTGAGATGTAATTAACCACGGGGGCTTGCGCCCGTGGGAAACTTGGTCCCCACAATCTACTAAACCCCATTCGAGCTCTTTCATCGGATGGGGGAAACCCGTGATTTGGTCGTGTATATTACTACCCATCGAGGTGTGTTGGTGAAAGCCTCTATCATCAATGGTTAGTCGTATGCACGATCCAATCTGTCCCTTCAAATCGACCCGTTCGCGCGGTGTTCCTTTCGGAGGTCCACACGCGCCTGTTGGCGCGCGGCAGGCCTGCTGCCGCCGGCGAGTTCGGCAGCTTACGCGTGTCCGGGCCCGATTTTCGGCCCGGACGGTCCAATTCGGACGTTTTTGGGGTCCCCGGACACGTTTTTCGACGTTCCGAACTCAATTTCGGCACTTTCGGAGCTCAACGGAGCCTCTAAAATCAAGTTTGTGCAAGTGTTCAATATTTGGAACTCAATTTTTTGCGATTCAGCCAGTGTAAAATTTCAGAGCAAGTATTTTCGGACTCCTGGAGCTTCGACGTCCGAAAATAGGGGGGCAACTGATACGGCATCACAAACATTATCTTGATCGGGCACGAATCTCGAGGCAAAAGCTAGTTGGAAACTTCAAAAATTAATTTTGGGAGCACCCGAATTCCGATTTCAGCGAGCTTATAGTCAAACTGAGCGTCTCGGAAATACAAATCCAACGAGCCCAATATCACTGAATTCCGACATCATTAAGGCCTCCAAATTGCCAACGAAATGTGCACGGCCATAGGATTCAATATCGATCGTCCATTCAACCACTCCCTATTCGCCCCTGATCTCACGCCTATTTACGGGTCATGCCACTCCAGAAAATCTATAAATAGAGCCCTCATTCTTCACAAGAGATGATCCAAGCAAGAGAGAGAAGAAGAGAAGAGAAGGAAGAAGAGAAGGAAGGAGTTCCTCCACGACAGCCGTCGGACCACTGCCGGACCACCGCAGAACCTTGCCGGACCACCGCCGGATCACCACAGGAATCTCGCCGGACCACCGCAGGAATCTCGTCGGACCACCGCAGAACCTCGCCGGACCACCACCTTAAGTCCGACGTTCAGTCCCTACGTCCTGCCAAAGACCCGACGTCTTGTTCAAGGCCCTACACTCAGTCCCTACGTCCTGCCAAAGACCCGACGTCTTGTTCAAGGCCCTACACTCAGTCCCTACTTCCTGCCAAAGACCCGACGTCTTGTTCAAGACCTGACACTTAGTCCCTACGTTCTGCTGAAGACCCGACGTCCTAGTCAGGGCCCGACATTCAGTCCCTACGTCTTGCCGAAGACTCGACGTCTTACTTAAGTAATTGATTGTAATCTGTTCACCCCTGGAGGTGATTCAGTCCTTTGTAACCAACTCAAAATCTAGTGGAACCATTTTCAACTGGGCCAGGTCTCGTGGTTTTTTCCCTTTTAAGGGTTTTCCACGTAAAAAACTCTTGTGTCTCTTATGAATGCTACACCCTCTCACTTATCTGCTTGTGTGCTGGATCTTCGTACAATGCTAAGACGTTAAACTAAATATTTCTCTACCGCCGCGAATACTTCAGGACGCAACAGTTGTAAATTAATATATAATATATAATATTACTAATTTATGTTAAATGTATTAATTTATATGTAAACTAAATTTATTTTTTAATCACAAATTTATATTATTACATAATTATTATATTACTATTATATCATTTATTTTTTATTTGAATAATTTTAATATTTATTATATCATCTAATTTCATCTCGTTTGAACGATTGAACCTAAAACTTCTCTTTTTTGGGTTGTGTGTAACACAGCTCTTGTGATACTTACCAAAAATAATTGGAACACAAAAAGATATTTAGAAAATTAAACTCGAATAATTGAGATAAGCCTAATGATGATGACGATGAGGAAAATTAAACTCACTAAAAAGCCAAACATAATATCTACCAATTAACAAATCAATTAACCCTGACTTAAGCAATAGCACACCAATGGCCAATTTAGTATTGTTGTGTGCTAGAATATACGCGGCAGTAGAGTTATAAAATATTCATCTTAGCGTTGCACGAGTATGCCGCACACAAACAGAAAAGAGAATGAACACCAGGGTTTTTACGTGGAAAACCCAAAAAGGAAAAAAACCACGGGGCCTCGCCCAGTTGTAAAGTTCCACTAGTGCTTTTGTAGATTACAAATGACTGATTCGTCCCACAAGTCGGGACAATCATAATACAATTTGTTTCTTCCAGGAAGTTTACAAAGTTCTGCAAATTCCCAGCGTTTCCTGAAAATCCGGCACAGTTCCGGCGTATTCAGGCAGCAGGAAGAGCTCCGGCGGTGGTCGAGGAGGAGAGGAATCGCCTTTTCCCCTTTTCCTTCTTCTTCTCTTCTTCTTCTCTCTCTTCCCTTAAGTTCCTTGCCTCTGGTGTAGAATGAGGGCTCTATTTATAGTTTTTCTGGAGTGGCATAGCCCGTAAATAGGCGTGAGATCATGGGCGAGTTGGGAGTGTTTTGAATGGACGACCGATATCAGATCCTTTGATCATGCACCGTTTGTTGGGCATTTGAAGACCTTAATGATGTCGGAATTCAGCGATCTTGGGCTCGCTGGATTCTTCTCGTCGAGCCGTTCGATTCGAGTATAAGCTCGTCAAAATCGAAGACCGTTTGGTAACTCAAATTGCGATTTGAACCTTCCAACAGCGCTTTGAGCCCTTGATTCGGACTCATTTGGGCTCGTATTGGGTTGATCTTAGTGTCGTTGGGTTCGTATTTCCGAGACGCTCAATTTGACTGTAAGCTCGCTGAAATCGGAGTTCGGGTGCTTCCAAAATTAATTTTTGAAGTTTCCAACTAGCTTTTGCCTCGAGATTCGTGCCCGATCAAGATAATTTTGTGATGCCCTATCAAGTATGAGAAATTATTGTGTACGCAGTCCGAACGCAGAATTGTGTTCGGATGCTGCGTACACACTGCTTATTTCACTGCATATTTTTTGATACATTATGTTTTCTATGTATTTTTTTGTGTATTTAGTGAATATTATTTATTTGCTAATTATTTACCACAAAAAAATTATGTCTCAAAAAATACGCAACAAAATAAGCAGTGTGTACGCACATCCGAACACGTTCGGATTGTGTACACAATAATTTCTCATCAAGTATCATGAATTATTGTTATAGTGCAAATAATTATCAAAATATTGAATTGGTAAAACCCCTTAAAATTAAATGAAGTTAACTCTTAAATACCAAGAGCATTTGTGGTATAGGTGACTTCTGTCACATATTTGGTGTAAAAGTTTGCACACTTCGACAGCACGGGACATAACCAAATGAGTGACCTCAACTCTCAGAACAAATTTCAAATGCTAAAATCGTTGAAAGCCCATTTTGTACGCATAAGAGAATTGCATATAATTATAAATACTTAGAGATAAACTAAAGAAGTAACTAATATTTTATTTAATCAATAGAGTCCATAACAAGAACATAACAAATAAGCAATTTCAAATATCAAATAGTAAAAAAGAAACAAGAAGAAACATCTATAAAAAAACACACCTAACCATTTGATGTACAAAAGAGCTAATCTATCATAATTATGGATGAAGTAAATGCCTTAAACACCAGCATATCAAGGCATCCTCAACAGCCACTGGATGGTGCTGGCTTCCACGAGCAGACACCGATCCGGCTATCCACTACCGCCGCTGCCGGCACCGCCGCTTGTTCGATGAGAGGAAATTCCACCTGGATAGTCAGAGAAATTGAGGACCAAATCTTTCTCCAATTAAGAAAATGCACTAGTATCCAAGAACTAAAGAAGATCCACGCTCAAATCCTGGTCTCCTTTCTCTCCCAAAGCAGCTTCCTTTCAACCCAAATCATCAACATCTGCAATGTCAATGGCAGAATCGATTGCGCTCGTCAAGTCTTCAACCAAGTTCTCGATCCGAATATCTTCCTTTACAACGCCATGATCAAAGCTTGCACCCAAAGCCTCCGTTTCATCGATGCTATCGATCTCTACAAGCGAATCCTAAGCTGCTCAAAATCAGGCGATAGATTTACTTATCCTTTCGTCCTCAAAGCTTGCGCAGGGCTTGTTCATCATCAACTTGGAAAGCAGATTCATCTCCGAACAATCACTTCCGGTCTGAGCTCTAATCCTTTTGTCAACAATTCTCTTATAGAGATGTACGCTAAGGTAGATGATTTGATTAACGCGCAGAAGGTGTTCGACGAAATGTCCCTTAAAGACCCGGTTGCCTGGAACATACTGATCAGTAGTCATGCGAGGTTAGGGCAGATGAAGAAAGCCATTGATATCTTCAATTCCATGCCGAATAGAACCTTAGTCTCCTGGACTATAATCATCTCCTCTCACTCAATGGCTGGTCGTTATTCTGAAGCAATTGCAATTTTTCGCCGTATGCAAATGGAAGGTTTCGAGCCTGATGAAGTGAGCATCGTCTCTGTTCTGGCTGCGTGTGATATCGAGCTTGGAAAATGGATTCAGCTCTATTCAGAAAAACATGGATTTCTCCAGAAAACTTTTGTTTGCAATGCTTTGATTGAAATGCACTGTAGGTGTGGAAGCATTGAGCAAGCTCTACAGATTTTCAAAAAAACTCCTGAAAGAGATGTTATTTCCTGGAGCACAATGATTTTGGGTCTTTCGATGAATGGGAGAGGAGAAGAAGCTGTGAAACTGTTTGTAGAAATGGAGGAAGAGAGCAGAGTAAGGCCAAATGGTGTGACTTTTCTTGGGCTATTAACTGGATGCGCTCATACTGGGTTGGTGCAACAAGGGCTTCAGTATTTCAGTTCGATGAAAGAGATTTATGGAATTGAACCTGGAGTTGAGCATTATGGTTGCATCGTCAATCTTCTGAGTCGATCCGGATTCATCTCTTCTGCCATGGAGTTCGTCGATAACATGCCGATTTCACCAGATGCACCTATCTGGGGTTCTCTGCTCAGTGCCTGTGCAAGTCATGGAAATATAGAAGTAGCAGCAATGGCGATGGAGGAGTTGGCGAAGCTGGAACCAGATGACTTAGGAAACTATGTGCTTCTATCAAACATGTATGCTGGGGAGAAAATGTGGGAAGATGTGGGGAATATGAGGAGATTAATGAGAAACATGTTTTTGAAGAAAGAGCCTGGATGCAGCTCTATACAAGTTGGTGATGGAGTTCAAGTTTTCATGTCTGGGGATGGGAGACACTTAAGAAATGTTGACATGGCTGATATGTTAGCTATGGTTGCCAGGAAAATTGGAGATTTTAGCAGTATAGAAAGTGAGGTAGAAGATAATGATTATTTTGAGGCATTTTTGTTTTTGTAAGGTCTGAAAGGAATGGAAATTGTTTGGTTTTTTGGGGGCTACTTGGCAACAAGTAGCAACAACAACAACATCAAGTATTTGTCCAACTAAGTGTGGGGTAAGCTACATGAATCCTTTTTCATCATTATGTCCTCTTAAAAGTCAAATTCTCATTTAAATCTAATAAAGAAAGATCATTTCTAATATTTTCTAACCAAGTCTTTTTAGGTCTACCTCTACCTTTCTTAACATAAGTCAAATCTAATACCTCAATTTTCCTAACCGGGTCATCGGAAGGCTTTTGTTTAATGTGACCAAACAATCTAAGGTGACTCTCTCTAATATTATCTTTCATTGGAGCAACTCCAACCTTTTCACGTATATTATGCTGTTTTCATATTCTATCTCTAAGGGTAAAGTCACTCATCCACTTGAGCATCCTCATTATGCTTCTCTTTTAATGGCCAACATTCAGCATCATAAAGCATTGCAGTTCTCACCACCATCTTATAGAATTTTCCCTTAAGTTTGAGGGGGACTTTTCTATCGCACAACAAGCCCGATGCATTCCTCCACTTCAACCATTCAACGTGAATTCTGCTAATAATATCCCCATCTAGTTTACGATCACTCAGAATAATAGATTCAAGATATCTAAAAAATGTACTCTTGTAGGATTTAAATTAGGATTTAGTGAATCTTGTAAATTTAGATTTATTAAATCCTTAGGGTGTAAAATTTTGGGGAAAAAAAAAAACAAAGAGTTATGATTCTAGTACAACAGATGGCCATTTCTTGCAATTATCAAATAAATGATTCATATCTTAAGTGATAGCATTCCAATCATCAGTATAATATCAAAAACTATAATTCTAATGCAACAATTAGTCTTCCCTTCTTTTATTTTACTGTTGGATGTGTTGCTATATTATTATCATTCATCTCATGCTATAATTACATTTCCAGGGACAAATCTACTTTCATGAAGCTAGCAACGAACATTAAGTGATCAGTAGGGGCATATATGACAGATTGATTGTTGTACCTATTAGCACATAAATGTATTTACGGTTCTATGCTCTGTTTTTGTATTTAAAGCTACTGTAACCCGTGTACAGGTTAATAACATCAATTTCCCTCTTTACTGCTTCCGTCTTCTTCTTCCTGCCGCTGCTGTTCTCTTTCATGGTATCTTGAGCCATCTATGGGGGATCAAGAATCTGCTGCCTCCCTCCCTCCCCCTTCCTCGTCATCTACCGTCTCCGAATCTCTCTTTCAGTACCCGCAAGGAATATTCATAATCATCTCATAATCATCTCTATATTTGATGGGTTTAGGAGAGATCTTAAGCAGAATTTGGCTTACTAAACAATTTTAATTTCAAATCAGCTAGAAATCAAAATGAGTTTAATGAGCTTAATATATATATATAGGGAACCCATACGCGTTCATTAAAAAAGAAATGTTATAAGATCTTAAATGATCTGAAAGCTCACTAAAAAATACAACATTTAAAACAAAATCTAAGAGCTAAATGATCAAAACTATTACAATCATAAAGAAAGAAAAAGAAAAATGATAGAAAAACAAAACGGGCAATAGAAGCGGCTAGCAGCAGCAAATCCACATAAAGACGAGCAAAATAACCACACCTACAAGAAAATATTAGGAAGAAGCACCTGCAAGAGTGCAAACAAACAAAATCATTCTGCAACAAGCAGCCAAAAGGGCACCATAAAAATACCAATGGTCATGGGCGGATCCACCCATGGCTTAGGGTGGGCATTTAGAGGGGAGATTTTGAAATATTTTGGATATTTTGGACATTTTGCCCTCTTAAAAAAAATTTTTGCCCTATTTTTATCAATTCTAAGCATCTTTTCTCAAAAAAAAATTTTTTTGCCCACCATAAAAAAATAAGCCGGATCCGCCCCTGCCAATGGTCACCAACGGACATACCATCAACCACCTTAATAAAAGGAAATCAGCAAATCCCAAACAAACAAAACAAGACCCTACAAGGAGCAACAACCAACCAATTCTCAATCGAGAGCACAACTAGCAGGCCAAGCTAAATAGGAACTCGCAAAGGAAAAAAGAAAACCCAAAATTAATATTTTTTGGATTTCCTCCACTTGCGTTTACTAACTTTTTTAAAGAAACTATCCTCATCTATTTGAATCACATTTAATTCATCAATACCCTTAAATGCATTAATGGCACATCCATCTTTTCCTCAGTATCTCAATCAGAGGCTGAATCATATTCATCAAGCCAGTCACCTTGAATCATCACACTCTCCTTCGAGTTGACAGCTAAATGAGCTAGCAAATCATCATTAGCAATAAGAGAAATAGGAATATCAATGAGAGGGGCAGGGGCATTCAAATCAACATTTATTTCATCATCTACAACAACATTATCAATAATAGACAAATTCTCGTAATCCAACTCAACATTCACATCAAGTAAGTTTGAAACCAAACTACCTGCAGCACGACAAGTAGCCTCAGGCCCCAAAGGAGTAGATTCATAACCATCATCCTCGCCATCACAAGCAATAAAACTAGGGGTGGCGCCCATATTGAGATCCTCAGGAATGGCACCCACTTTAAGATCCTCTTTGTTGCTACAAGAAATCAAAGGCAAAACAGCAATTGACGTGTCAACACCCCCATCAATTAGACATTATTAATATCCACATTCACCTCATTAACCATATGACAACCATTATCCTCATTAACCACTAGAGTTTTGATCGGCGAAACAACGATTATCCTCATTTAACGGTTGGAAATGCTAATGGAAACTGTTGCGTCCAGGAGTATTCGCGGCGGTAGAGAAACATAAAGTTTATCGTCTTAGCATTGTACGAAAATCCGGCACGCAATCAGATAAGGAGAAAGGGTCTAGCATTTATGAGACACCAAGATTTTTACGTGGAAAACCCCTGTAAAAGGGGGAAAAACCACGGGGCCTAGCCCAGTTTGAATGAATCCACTAGTATTGCAGTCGATTACAAATGAGGCCCTTCCTTGGTGGAAGGTCTTAGCTTGATGTACATCTTATGGAGTACATTACATGGTGTAAATACAAAGATCTACTATCGACGTATTCGCTTTGTTAGAAGGACTGCAGTCGTCGGGCGACGTAGGTCAGGAGGACCGTAGTCAGCTGGCGACGGAGGACTGTAGTCGGCGGGCGACGTAAGTCAGGAGGACCGTAGTCGGCGGGCGACGGAGGTCGGAAAGAATGTAGCCTGCGGGCGACATAAGTCAGGAGGACCGTATTCAACGAACGACGGATGTCAGAAAGATTGTAGTCGGCGGGCGACGTAAGTCAGGAGGACCGTAGTCGGCTGGCGACGGAGGTCGGAAGGACTGTAGTCTGACGACGAAGGTCAGTAGGACAGCGTCAGGTAGGAGTCCAGCAATGGAAAGAAATGCATCTTCGCATAGACGTCCAACGAAGTCCGATAACCGGTAGAAGTCCGGCGTCGGGTAGAAACTTAGCGAAGAGTGAAGGTCCGACGTCGGGTAGAAGTCCGACGTCTTTGGTGGCAGAGGAGAAACTCCGTCTTCACTTGGGCGGAGTTTCGGCGTCAGGAGGAAACTCTCTTGTAAATTGGGAAGAATTTCAGCATCTCATGGAAGTTGTGCAGAATTCCTGCGTTTCCTGAAAATTCGGCAGAGTTCCGGCGTCTTTAGGCGGCAGGAAGAGCTCCGGCGGTGGTCGAGGAGGTGAGGAATCTCCTTTTCCCCTTTCTCCTCTTCTTCTTCTCTCTCCTCCCTCCTCCCTCCTTTGGTGTAGAATGAGGGCTCTATTTATAGTTTTTCTGGAGTGGCATAGCCCGTAAATAGGCGTGAGATCAAGGGCGAACATGGAGTGGTTTGAATGGACGGCCGATATTGAATCCTTTGATCATGCACCGTTCGTTGGACATTTGAAGGCCTTAATGATGTCGTAATTTGATGATCTTGGGCTCGTTGGATTCGTCTCGTCGAGCCGTTCGATTCGAGTATAAGCTCGTCAAAATCGGAGACCGTTTGGTAACTCAAATTGCGGTTTGAACCTTCCAACAGTGCTTCGAACCTTTGATTTGGACTCATTTGGACTCGGATTTGGTTGATCTTGGTGTCGTTGGGTTTGTATTTCCGAGACGCTCAGTTTGACTGTAAGCTCGCTGAAATCGGAGTTCATATGCTCCCGAAATTAATTTTTGAAGTTTCCAACTAGGTTTTGCCTCGAGATTCGTGCCCGATCAAGATAATTTTGAGATGACGTATCAGTTGCCCCCCTATTTTCGGACGTCGAAGCTCCAGGAGTCCGAAAATACTTGTTCTGAATTTTACACTGGCTGAATCGCAAAAATTTGGTTCCAAAAATAGAACACTTGTACAAACTTCACCATAGAGGCCCCGTTGAGTTCCGAAAGTGTCAAAATTGAGTCCGGAACGTCGAAAAACGTGTCCGGAGACCCAAAAAACATCGAATTTGGACTTTTATGGACGGAATTAAGCCTCGGAATGGTCCGGGCAGCAAACCGGCCGGACCGGCCGGCCGGCCGCCTCCGCTCCGCCGACGGCGCGGAACAGTGGCCGCGCCCGCGCACTGCGGCAGCGCGCGCCTGCGGCCGCGCCTAGGCCGCACCCGCGGCCACGCCTGGGCCGCACCCAGGCCGCTCCCGAGCCCCTGCGCCTGGGGATGAACCGCACCCGCAGGCCGGACCGCACCCGCGCCTTGCTTCCGCGCGTGAGCTGGACCGCGCGGCAATGCCGCGGCTGCTGCTGCCGCCGGCGTGTCCGGCTGCTGGCTTTGCGCGGCTGGCCGCGATCCGCATGCCACGCCCGCGGATTGACGCGCTGTCGCGTCGTTTCGCGTGGCCGATTGGCTGCACCGACCTAAGTGGGTCCCACCAGCCGAAAAGATGCATTTTTTGGCCTTTTCGGGTCCAAAAAATTCCGAAAAAAATCCCAAAAAATTCTAAAAAATTCCAAATAAATTCAGAAATTTTTTAGAAAAATAGGAAAATCCGAAAAATTTAATAACTCCCCCCCTATTCTCTCCAGAACCTATAAATAGGCCTCCTAGGCCCTTAGGAAACTTGCAACTCCTTCTTTCTCCCTCCGGTTTACTGGCAATAGAAACCTACGGGATTTCTTCCTCCCCCTCCGGTTTACTGGCGATAGAAACCTACGGGATTTCTTCCTCTCCCTCCGGTTTACTGGCGATAGAAACCTACGGGATTTCTTCCTCCCCCTCCGGTTTACTGGCGATAGAAACCTACGGGATTTCTTTTCCATCTGAGCAGAGGTTTGCTGGCGATGGACGATCGAGTTGAAGCCCGTTAGTAGTCAACGATCGAGTGTGGAGCCAAAGGGGAGAGTTCGAGAATGCGTTGCGAGAAGTAGATGACGCGTTGTAGTCTGCTGACAAGCAGAAGTCCGACGACGAGTAGGAGTCCGCTGACGAGCAGAAGTCCGACGACGAGTAGGAGTTCGCTGACGAGCAGAAGTCCGATGTCGCGTAGAAGTTCAACGCCGGGTAGAAGACCGACGAAGATTCGTCGACGATCAGAAGTCTGACGACGAGTAGAAGTCCGCTGACGAGCAGAAGTCCGACGACGAGTAGGAGTCCGCTGACGAGCAGAAGTCCGATGTCGGGTAGAAGTTCAACGCCGGGTAGAAGACCGACGAAGATTCATCGACGAGTAGAAGTCTGACGACGAGTAGAAGTCCGCTGACGAGCAGAAGTACGATGTCGAGTAAGAGTCCGCTGACGAGCAGAAGTCCGATGTCGGATAGAAGTTCAACGCCGGGTAGAAGACCGACGAAGATTCGTCGACGAGCAGAAGTCTGACGACGAGTAGAAGTCTGACGACGAGTAGAAGTCCGCTGACGAGCAGAAGTCCGACAACGAGTAGGAGTCCGCTGACGAGCAGAAGTCCGATGTCGGGTAGAAGTTCAACGCCGGGTAGAAGACCGACGAAGATTCGTCGACGAGCAGAAGTCTGATGACGAGTAGGAGTCCGCTGACGAGCAGAAGTCCGATGTCGGGTAGGAGTCCGCTGACGAGCAGAAGTCCGACGACGAGTAGGAGTCCGCTGACGAGCAGAAGTCCGATGTCAGGTAGGAGTCCGCTGACGAGCAGAAGGCCGACGACGAGTAGGAGTCCGCTGACGAGCAGAAGTCCGACGACGAGTAGGAGTCCGCTGACGAGCAGAAGTCCGACGACGAGTAGGAGTCCGCTGACGAGCAGAAGTCCGATGTCGGGTAGAAGTTCAACGTCGGGTAGAAGTCCGACGAAGATTCGTCGACGAGCAGAAGTCCGACGACGAGTAGGAGTCCGCTGACGAGCAGAAGTCCGACGACGAGTAGGAGTCCGCTGACGAGCAGAAGTCCGATGTCGGGTAGAAGTTCAACGCCGGGTAGAAGACCGACGAAGATTCGTCGACGAGCAGAAGTCTGACGACGAGTAGGAGTCCGCTGACGAGCAGAAGTCCGACGACGAGTAGGAGTCCGCTGACGAGCAGAAGTCCGATGTCGGGTAGAATTTCAACGTCGGGTAGAAGTCCGACGAAGATTCGTCGACGAGCAGAAGTCCGACGACGAGTATGAGTCCGCTGACGAGCAAAAGTCCGACGACGAGTAGGAGTCCGTTGACAAGCAGAAGTCCGACGACGAGTAGGAGTCCGCTGACGAGCAGAAGTCCGACGACGAGTAGGAGTCCGCTGACGAGCAGAAGTCCGACGACGAGTAGGAGTCCGCTGACGAGCAGAAGTCCGATGTCGGGTAGAAGTTCAACGTCGGGTAGAAGTCCGACGAAGATTCGTCGACGAGCAGAAGTCCGACGACGAGTAGGAGTCCGTCGACGAGAAGAAGTCCGACGACGAGTAGGAGTCCGCTGACGAGCAGAAGTCCGACGACGAGTAGGAGTCCGCTGACGAGCAGAAGTCCGACGACGAGTAGGAGTCCGCTGACGAGCAGAAGTCCGATGTCGGGTAGAAGTTCAACGTCGGGTAGAAGTCCGACGAAGATTCGTCGACGAGCAGAAGTCCGACGACGAGTAGGAGTCCGCTGACGAGCAGAAGTCCGACGACGAGTAGGAGTCCGTTGACAAGCAGAAGTCCGACGACGAGTAGGAGTCCGCTGACGAGCAGAAGTCCGATGTCGTGTAAGAGTCCGCTAACGAGCAGAAATCTGACGACAGGGAGAAGTACGACGTCGGGTAGGAGTCCAACGTCGGGTAGAAGACCGACGAGAATTCGTCGACGAGAAGGAGTCTGACGACGAGCAGTAGTCCACTGACGAGCAGAAATCTGACGTCGGGTAGAAGTTCAACGTCGGGTAGAAGACCGACGAGAATTCATCGACGAGCAGGAGTCTAACGACGAGTAGAAGTCCGCTGACGAGCAGAACTCCGACGTCGGGTATTAGTCCGTTGAAAGTCCTGCAAGGCAAAAGCTCAGCGACAAGAGGAAATTCAACATCGGGTAGAAATTTAACTTTGTGGAGAAGTTAAATGAAAGTCCCTTGACGACATTCTGGCGACGTTAACCAAGGATGTAAGACCTATCCGAGGTTGTATGTTAGAACATTTGTTTGATGACATTAACCTGTGTGGAAAAGGTCGAGAGAATCCACCTAGGATGTGAGACCTTTCCAAGGTTGTATGCCGGAGCCCTGCTCGACGACGTTAACTTGTGTGGAAGAGGTCGGGAGAATCCACCAATGATGTAGGACCTTTTCGAGGTTGTATGTCGGAGCCTTTGCTCGACGACGTTAACCTGTGTGGAAGAGGTCGGGAGAATCCACCAAGGATGTAGGACCTTTCCGAGGTTGTATGTCGGAGCCTTTGCTCGACGACGTTAACCTGTGTGGAAGAGGTCGGGAGAATCCACCAAGGATGTAGGACCTTTCCGAGGTTGTATGTCGGAGCCTTTGCTCGACGACGTTAACCTGTGTGGAAGAGGCCGAGAGAATCCACCAAGGATGTGAGACCTTTCCGAGGTTGTATGTCGGAGCCTTTGCTCGACGATGTTAACCTGTGTGGAAGAGGTCGAATCGGATCCCCCTGGGATCGATTTTACCTTGATTGGGAGGGGGCGAATGCCGCGTGTATCCCGAATCAAAGGTGAAGGATGATCTATTTTTAGACCGTTACTACCTTTTTGAGGTCGAGGTTAAGACCTTGCTCGAGGAGTAGAAGTCCAACAATGGACTGTATAAAGCTTGTAATTGATTTGAAGTATCCTTGCATTTGCTCGGATATTCCTGAAATATCAACTTGATGTTGAAGGTATTTGAGGATCTATTTGACCATGGTTTGAGTCAAAGTTGCCCCCCAGTCCGCATCTGCTTCTTATGATATTGATGCTATGTGTGATCTTTTGAGATTGGAGCAAAAGTTGCCCCCCAGTCGGGAACCACGTTTCCCACAGACGGCGCCAAACTGTTGCGTCCAGGAGTATTCGCGGCGGTAGAGAAACATAAAGTTTATCGTCTTAGCATTGTACGAAAATCCGGCACGCAATCAGATAAGGAGAAAGGGTCTAGCATTTATGAGACACCAAGATTTTTACGTGGAAAACCCCTGTAAAAGGGGGAAAAACCACGGGGCCTAGCCCAGTTTGAATGAATCCACTAGTATTGCAGTCGATTACAAATGAGGCCCTTCCTTGGTGGAAGGTCTTAGCTTGATGTACATCTTATGGAGTACATTACATGGTGTAAATACAAAGATCTACTATCGACGTATTCGCTTTGTTAGAAGGACTGCAGTCGTCGGGCGACGTAGGTCAGGAGGACCGTAGTCAGCTGGCGACGGATGACTGTAGTCGGCGGGCGACGTAAGTCAGGAGGACCGTAGTCGGCGGGCGACGGAGGTCGGAAAGAATGTAGCCTACGGGCGACATAAGTCAGGAGGACCGTATTCAACGGGCGACGGATGTCAGAAAGATTGTAGTCGGCGGGCGACGTAAGTCAGGAGGACCGTAGTCGGCTGGCGACGGAGGTCGGAAGGACTGTAGTCTGACGACGAAGGTCAGTAGGACAGCGTCAGGTAAGAGTCCAGCAATGGAAAGAAATGCATCTTCGCATAGACGTCCAACGAAGTCCGATAACCGGTAGAAGTCCGGCGTCGGGTAGAAACTTAGCGAAGAGTGAAGGTCCGACGTCGGGTAGAAGTCCGACGTCTTTGGTGGCAGAGGAGAAACTCCGTCTTCACTTGGGCGGAGTTTCGGCGTCAGGAGGAAACTCTCTTGTAAATTGGGAAGAATTTCAGCATCTCATGGAAGTTGTGCAGAATTCCTGCGTTTCCTGAAAATTCGGCAGAGTTCCGGCGTCTTTAGGCGGCAGGAAGAGCTCCGGCGGTGGTCGAGGAGGTGAGGAATCTCCTTTTCCCCTTTCTCCTCCTCTTCTTCTCTCTCCTCCCTCCTCCCTCCTTTGGTGTAGAATGAGGGCTCTATTTATAGTTTTTCTGGAGTGGCATAGCCCGTAAATAGGCGTGAGATCAAGGGCGAACATGGAGTGGTTTGAATGGACGGCCGATATTGAATCCTTTGATCATGCACCGTTCGTTGGACATTTGAAGGCCTTAATGATGTCGTAATTTGATGATCTTGGGCTCGTTGGATTCGTCTCGTCGAGCCGTTCGATTCGAGTATGAGCTCGTTAAAATCGGAGACCGTTTGGTTACTCAAATTGCGGTTTGAACCTTCCAACAGTGCTTCGAACCTTTGATTTGGACTCATTTGGGCTCGGATTTGGTTGATCTTGGTGTCGTTGGGTTTGTATTTCCGAGACGCTCAGTTTGACTATAAGCTCGCTGAAATCGGAGTTCATATGCTCCCGAAATTAATTTTTGAAGTTTCCAACTAGGTTTTGCCTCGAGATTCGTGCCCGATCAAGATAATTTTGAGATGACGTATCAGAAACTAATCATACAAAGTAAATATTAATTTTTTTTAAAATGAATATGATTTTTAAAAAATGAATAATAAATTTTCATATGCTCTAATTGATTTTTAAAATACTATTAACATATTTCATGCATTTATAGTTAGTCATACATATTTCATAATTTATATATAATTTGATATCAATTATATTTATAAATATTCAACTAATTAAATTAAACCATTGATTTACATCTAATCCAACGATTCAGAGATTTACCCGTCGCTTACCCTCCCCGTTCTTAAAACAGCTTCAAATACTCTTCTCGTTCCTAGAATTTGTCCTAATCTTCCTCCTCCAAGATGGCGAGAATGAAGCAAACCGCGTAAGCCGACTGGTGGAAATCCGGAAATCCTCGACCTTAAAGTCACTACTTCCTCGCTTCTATATCATCGACGGTTTCTTGAATTTAGGGTGCGTAGATTTGGGGAAGACAAACGAGGGCTCCGGCCGGACATTATATACAATGAACGGAAAGAGGAGGGCTTCAGACATCCCTCGCTGGAGCACCAGCAGGCATGCCCATTATAACCCTAGGAGGCTGCATGTTTGGATGTATGATTTAGCTTGTTTCGTATCTGTTTTGCCTTAAATTCCAGATTTATTCAGCGATTAAGTGCGGGAAAAGCGTGCGATAAACTTCATCGCTGCAGAAGATAGAGAGGGTTATCTGCGAGCTTCCCTCGCTTATCCGCCGCGGGATGCCAAAAAACGAGGCGGAGAAGAAGTACAATCGCTCCAGCAAAGAAAAAACTTGTTTTGGTGGAATTTTTTTTTATTATTACGGAAATTTCGGCAGATTTTGAATTTTTTTCATGATTATTTCCGACGCATTTTACCTTCTGAAAATTCCGTTGAAAAATTTGGCCGGAAATTAGTCATTTGTCTGCAGTGGTTTTTTTATAAATTTTTTTAAGCGGTAAAAAAGCAATATTTAAATAAAAATTATAATTGTGATTTTGAAAAATAAAACAGAAAGAAAATTGTCGTAAATAAGGCCTTAATCAGGTCTTTGGTTGGATTTGAAAACTATCATTTTTCTCAAAAAAAAAAAAAAAATGCCATGTTAACTAACCAAATGATAAATAGGTCATGCTTCACCTCATTAAAAAAACTTGTTAAAAATAGTAAAAAATAAAAAAAAAAACTGAAATATGTACCCTTAAAAGGGAGAATTCATTTGGAAGATGAAACTTCCTACGAATCATTGCCAAGGCTTCAGAAGTAATAGTGGATATCACGTCTTCAATTGCTTTAAACGGTTTTCTCTTATCATATCTTTGATGAGGAACATATGAAATAACTTTGGATGCATTGGTTACTCCATCATTTGATAGAATCACTACTCCCCGAAGATTGCTAGTCTTCGCATTATCTTCAATGTTTTATTTTCAAAATTTTTGGACAGCTTCACCAATGACAATTTCAGAGCTACCAATCCAAAAGAAGACTTGATTTGACACAAGAAAATGTGCTTTTCTGCATTTCTTAAAGAGGTATTTGTGAGTTTTACGAAAGAAGCGAAACGAAACTGAGGAATAAGACAAAAGTGATTTCTTGTATTCATCTACTCAGTTTGATACTCAGTACATATTTATAGGTTTTACATTATAACTAATCACATGATTAGTTAATGATGCTGAACTGTCAATTAGCTGTACAGAACATTCTACAACATCTTCCTACAGTATTTATAGGAACAAGGAAGAGATAATATGAAAAGTTTTTTTAAAATTTTCATAATTTTTAAAGATTTTTGGAAGAAAAAAAAAAAAGCAATCCTTTTTTATGGAAAAATTTTTCATAATTTTTTAAGGATTTTTAGAAATTTTGAAAAGTAAAAAAAAAAAAAAAAAAAAACTTCTTTTTATGTAAAGTTTTTCTAGACTTTTTCATAAATTTTAAAGAATTTTTTTATCATTTTAAAAGTCATTATTAGTTCATGAATAACTTGGAATGATTCAAATGTATACAGCACAAACAATAAAAAATTTTCCCGAGCTTTCTCTTTATGCTATATATTTCCTAGCTAGTAATGTAAATAATAGGATTTTTAAGTAATAAACCTCTTCAAGTTATGTTAAGAAATTAATTTCTTAAAAATGACCTTTTTCTAATTGAGGAAATCATTAATTTTGTTTAAAAATAAACTTCAATTTTGTATATGATCAAAAAATAATTTTAACACATTCAATGCACAATAAATATCCTACAACTAATTTTAAAATGAGTTTAGAGAATTTTGGGCAAAAATTATTGCTTATGTCAATGTATCCAATTCAAGAAATATTATTGTTGCGTGTTAGAAAATACGCGGCGGTAGAGTTTTAGGAATTTGCGTCCGAGCGTTGCACGTAAGTTTAACACACAAACAGGAAAAGAGAGTGAACACCGAGAGTTTTTACGTGGAAAACCCAAAAAGGGAAAAAACCACGGGGCATCGCCCGGTTGTAAAGTTCCACTAGTGATTTTGCAGATTACAGATGGCTGATTCGTCCCACAAGTTGGGATAATCAGAATACAATTTGTTTCTTCTAGTGAGTTTACAAAATCCTGGCGTTTCTCGAAAATCCGGCAGAGTTCCAGCGTCTTCAGGCGGCAGGAAGAGCTCTGGCGGCGGTGGTCGAGGAGGTGAGGAATCTCCTTTTCCCCTTTCTCCTTCTCCTTCTCTTCTCCTTCTCTCTCTTCACTTGAGTCCCTTGGTGTAGAATGAGGGCTCTATTTATAGTTTTTCTGGAGTGGCACAGCCCGTAAATAGGCGTGAGATCAAGGGCGAATTGGGAGTGATCCGAATGGACGGCCGATATCGAATCCTTCGATCATGCACCGTTCGTTGGATATTTGAAGACCTTAATGATTTCGAAATTTGATGATCTTGGGCTCGTTGGATTCACCTCGTCGAGCCGTTCGATTCGAGTATAAGCTCGTCAAAATCGGAGACCGTTTGGTAACTCAAATTGCGGTTTGAACCTTCCAACAGCGCTTCAAACCTTTGATTCGGACTCATTTGGGCTCGAATTGGGTTGATCTTGGTGTCGTTGGGTTTGTATTTCCGAGACGCTCAGTTTGACTATAAGCTCGCTGAAATCGGAGTTCATATGCTCCCGAAATTAATTTTTTAAGTTTCCAACTAGGTTTTGCCTCGAGATTCGTGCCTGATCAAGATGATTTTGCGATGCCGTATCAATTATAATTAAGGATATTTTTCTTGATTAACGATCTTGAGTTGAGGTCCACGTTGATGTCAATGAGGAGGTCGTGCCTTATAATTGTATTTTTCAATCACAAGCAACTAAGAAAGATGCAATTATATATTTTCGCACTCTGTAAACTTCGACATCTGAAAATAAGGGGGGCAATTGATATGTTACAAAACAAAAAAAAATCTTGATTGGGCACGAATGTAGATGCAAATATAAGATTGAGACTTCAAACATTCAAATTAGGACCATCTGATTTCCAATTTTAACAAGCTTATGATCAAATTGAAAATCTCAAGGAGATGAACCAACAACATCAAATTTGATCCAATCCAAGCCCAATTGAATCCAAATCAAAGGTCCAAAGTCTAGTTAGAAGCTTCAGAGCATTAATTGAACTACTAAAATAATATATGAATATGACATGCTTATAGTTAAATTCGAGCGGCTCGATGAGATGAATCCAACGAGCCTAACAGAAGAGCTTGTATTTGTTCATCAAATAGTTGTTGTTAGGAGAAAAATGGATGATAGAGAATTTTATGATATTTTGAGCTTATATTTGTTTCCCATATTTATGTTTTCCTTCTAATAGATTCATTTCTTCCACCGATTCACTACATGAAGACACATCACCGATTTACAACATGTGAGTAGAAGAAGAATTCATTTTTTTAGTGTTGGGAAGGCATCATGCACTGCCAACGTGCTTCCTTGACACTGCTCGGATGCATCACAACTAGTGGTATGAGAGAAGAAGTTTTCACATTCGAGAGCTTGCTAGTAGAATACTCGACGAAAGCCAGTTTTTTTCAAAATAGATTTCAACAAGTAGTTTGAGTATTCAATAAAAAATAATTTCATCTAAACAAACTTCTTGATATAACTCTCCAAATAATAATAATAATAATAATAATATCCTTCGAGTTGACGGCTAAATGAGCTAGCAAATCATCATTAGCAATAAGAGAAATAGGAATATCAATAAGAGGGGTAGGGGCCACTACGGGAAAACACGCAAATACCGTCGGATTTTCCGGCAGAAAATTATGGACGGTAGTAAGCGGCGCAGTTTCCGGCGGCTTTGTCCAACGTAAATTTTGCGTCAAACTTTCCGGCGCAAAATACGCCGTAAAGTTACCGACGCATTTTCGGCCGGAACGTTCGACGCTATTGGGACGTCTGAACCATTTTCGTCGCACGTTACGGCGGAACTATTACGGCGTATGTTACCGGCGGAAATTGCGCCGGCGTATTTAAACTCAACGAAATATAATCGACGGATAAGACGTCGGAAATTATACCGACGTCACTAATGCCATTACCGGCAGAACGTCCGCCAGTAAAAGCCCTATTTCGCGAACCCGAACCCGTCTGGCCGTCATTTGTTTCCTTACATTCTCTCACTTCGACTGCTTCGCCCATCGCCCTCCGTCGCCGTTCGTCGCTCGCCGTGGTTAGACATCGCCGACGGTCACCGGACTTCGCCGTCGACGGTCACCGGACATCGGGTCGCGCGCATTTCCTGCCTAGTCGCGCCGAGCCTCCTTCCTAATCGCACGCATTTCCTGCCTAGTCGCGCGCCGCCGAGGAGAACCGAAGGTTTGGTTTTTGTTTTCAATTTTTTTTGCTATTTCGATTGGATTACATATAGGATTAGCCTTAAGTTCATATCTTTTTGCTATAGTCATGATTGTTATCACTAGACATTTGCTAGAGGATAGTTTGGTGCATGCTTTTTGTTGATGATATTGTTATTGTTGATAAGACTAGAGAGGGATTTGAAGGTAAACTTGAATTATGGAAATCAACATTAGTCCATATCTTTTTGCTTTAGTCATGATTGTTAGCACTAGACATTAGCTAGAGTATGTACCTTGGTGCATGCTTTTTGTTGATGATATTGTTCTTGTTGATAAGACTAGAGAGAGAGTTGAAGGTAAACTTGGATTATGGAGATCAACATTAGTCTATTTTTTTTATGTTTTAGTCATGGTTGTTAGCACTAGATATTTGCTAGAGGATGTACCTTGGTGCATGCTTTTTGTTGATGGTATTGTTCTTGTTGATAAGACTAGAGGGAGTTGAAGGTAAAGTTGGATTATGGAGATCAACATTACTCCATATCTTTTTGCTTTAGTGGTTAGTAGACCTAGTGAGGGTATTGTGACTTTGAGCGAACAATTCATTAATAAGTGTAACATAATTTTATGTTATGGATATTAGAAATATATAAATCCATTAAATTTTTACTCTTATTTATAGGTTATGGATATTAGAAATCAACGAAGTTGGATGTATAACCGATTATCTCAAAGTCGGAAGACATTAACTGATGAATTCATCAATGGGGTGAACTTTTTCATTCAGCAAGCGAAACAGCTGCCGATCTTTATATCTGAAGGAAAGTTTCGATGTCCATGTTCTAAACACAAAAATCTAGTGATCCTAGAACCAGATGACGTAACTGTTGATCTGTATCGCAGAGGATTCATGCCGGCATTCAAATCAACATTTATTTCATCATCTATAACAACATTATCATTAATAGACAAATTCTCGTAATCCAACTCAACATTCACATCAAGTAAGTTTGAAACCAAACTACCTGTAGGGCAAGTAGCCTCAGACCCCAAAGGAGTAGATTCATAACCATCATCCTCGCTACCACCAACAATAAAACTAGGGGTGGCGCCCATATTGAGATCCTCATGAATGGCGCCCACTTTAAGATCCTCTTTGTTGCTACAAGAAATCAAAGGCAAAACAGCAATTGATGCGTCAACACCCCCATCAATTAAAACGACATTATTAATATACACATTCACCTCATTTACCATATGACAGCCATTATCCTCATTAACCACTAGAGCTTTGATCGGCAAAACAACGATTATTCTCATTTACCGGTTGGAAATGCTAATGAAACTAATCATACAAACTAAATATTAAATTTTTTGAAAATGAATATGATTTTTAAAAAATGAATAATAAATTTTCATATGCTCTAATTGATTTTTAAAATAATATTAACATATTTCATGCACTTATAGTTAGTCATACATATTTCATAATTTATATATAATTTGATATCAATAATATTTATAAATATTCAACTAATTAAATTAAACCATTGATTTACATCTAATCCAACGATTCAGAGATTTACCCGTCGCTTCCCCTCCCCATTCTTAAAACAGCTTCAAATACTCTTCTCGTTCCTAGAATTTGTCCTAATCTTCCTCCTCCATGATGGCGAGAATGAAGCAAACCGCGTAAGCCGACTGGTGGAAATCCGGAAATCCTCGATCTTAACGTCACTACTTCCTCGCTTCTATATCATCGACGGTTTCTTGAATTTAGGGTGCGTAGATTTGGGGAAGACAAACGAGGGCTCCGGCCGGACATTATATACAATGAACGGAAAGAGGAGGGCTTCAGACATCCCTCGCTGGAGCACCAGCAGGCATGCCCATTATAACCCTAGGAGGCTGCATGTTTGGATGTAGGATTTAGCTTGTTTCGTATCTGTTTTGCCTTAAATTCCAGATTTATTCAGCGATTAAGTGCGGGAAAAGGGTGCGATAACGAGCTCCCACCGCTGACCGCTGCGTAACTTCATCGCTGCAGAAGATGGAGAGGGTTATCTGCGAGCTTCCCTCGCTTATCCGCCGCGGGATGCGAAAAAACGAGGCGGAGAAGAAGTACAATCGCTCCAGCAAAGATAAAACTTGTTTTGGTGGAATTTTTTTTTTATTATTACGGAAATTTCGGCAGATTTTGAATTTTTTTCATGATTATTTCCGACGCATTCTACCAGCTGAAAATTCCGTTGAAAAATTTGGCCGGAAATTAGTCATTTGTCTGCAGTGGTTTTTTTATAAATTTTTTTAAGCGGTAAAAAAGCAATATTTAAATAAAAATTATAATTGTGATTTTGAAAAATAAAACAGAAAGAAAATTGTCGTAAATAAGGCCTTAATCAGGTCTTTGGTTGGATTTGAAAACTATCATTTTTCTCAAAAAAAAAAAAAAATGCCATGTTAACTAACCAAATGATAAATAGGTCATGCTTCACCTCATTAAAAAAACTTGTTAAAAATAGTAAAAAATAAAAAAAAAACTGAAATATGTACCCTTAAAAGGGAGAATTCATTTGGAAGATGAAACTTCCTACGAATCATTGCCAAGGCTTCAAAAGTAATCAGGGGCGGATCCAGCTTCTTTTTTTAGGGTGGGCAAAATTTTTTTTTTGGGTAGGTGATGGGCAAAAATGATTAGAATTGATAAAATTATGACAAAAATTTTTTTTGAGAGGGGGCAAAATACTCAAAATACCCAAAAAAATTCAAAAAATACCCTCTAAAATTAAAAAAAAAAATTTTGAGGGTGGGCATTTGCCCCCCCTCACTAATATGGGGATCCGCCCATGAAAGTAATAGTGGATATCACGTCATCAATTGCTTTAAACGGTTTTCTCTTATCATATCTTTGATGAGGAACATATGAAATAACTGTGGATGCATTGGTTACTTCATCATTTGATAGAATCACTACTTCCCAAAGATTGCTAGTCTTCGCATTATCTTCAATGTTTTATTTTCAAAATTTTTGGACAGCTTCATCAATGACAATTTCAGAGCTACCAATCCAAAAGAAGACTTGATTTGACACAAGAAAATGTGCTTTTCTGCATTTCTTAAAGAGGTATTTATGAGTTTTACGAAAGAAGCGAAACGAAACTGAGGAATAAGGCAAAAGTGATTTCTTGTATTCATCTACTCAGTTTGATACTCAGTACATATTTATAGGTTTTACATTATAACTAATCACATGATTAGTTAATGATGCTGAACTGTCAATTAGCTGTACAGAACATTCTACAACATCTTCCTACAGTATTTATAGGAACAAGGAAGAGATAATATGAAAAGTTTTTTTAAAATTTTCATAATTTTTAAAGATTTTTGGAAGAAAAAAAAAAAAAGCAATCCTTTTTTATGGAAAATTTTTTCATAATTTTTTAAGGATTTTTAGAAATTTTAAAAAGTATAAAAAAAAAAAAAAACTTCTTTTTATGTAAAGTTTTTCTAGACTTTTTCATAAATTTTAAAGAATTTTTTTATCATTTTAAAAGTCATTATTAGTTCATGAATAACTTGGAATGATTCAAATGTATACAGCACAAACAATAAAAAATTTTCCCGAGCTTTCTCTTTATGCTATAAATTTCCTAGCTAGTAATGTAAATAATAGGATTTTTAAGTAATAAACCTCTTCAAGTTATGTTAAGAAATTAATTTCTTAAAAATGACCTTTTTCTAATTGAGGAAATCATTAATTTTGTTTAAAAATAAACTTCAATTTTGTATATGATCAAAAAATAATTTTAACACATTCAATGCACAATAAATATCTTACAACTAATTTTAAAATGAGTTTAGAGAATTTTGGGCAAAAATTATTGCTTATGTCAATGTATCTGTTGCGTCCTGGAATATTCGCGGAGGTAGAGAAATATTTAGTTTAACGTCTTAGCATTGTACGAAGATCCAGCACACAAGCAGATAAGTGAGAGGGTGTAGCATTCATAAGAGACACCAGAGTTTTTACGTGGAAAACCCCTGAAAAGGGGGAAAAACCACGGGGCCTGGCCCAGTTTGAATGAATCCACTAATATATGTAGTCGATTACAAATGAGGCCCTTCCTTAGGAGAAGGCCTTGGATTGATGTAGCAAATGTACATCATATAGATTGCATTACATGGTAGGAGTTACATATACAGGTTTGTTTGGCCTGAAGGACCGTAGTCGGCAGGAGACCGTGGTCGGCAGGAGACCGTGGTCGGCAGGAGACCGTGGTCGGCAGGAGACCGGGGTCAGAAAGACCGTTGTCTGGTGATGGAGGTCGGAAGGACCATAGTAGGCGACGAAGGCCTGAAGGACCGTAGGCAGTAGGAGACTGGAGTCTGAAAGACCGTTGTCTGGTGATGGAGGTCGGACGGACCGTAGTAGGCGATGAAGGCCTGAAGGACCGTAGGCGGTAGGAGACTGGGGTCTGAAAGACCGTTGTCTGGTGATGGAGGTCGGACGGACCGTAGTAGGCGATGAAGGCCTGAAGGACCGTAGGCGGTAGGAGACTGGGGTCTGAAAGACCGTTGTCTGGTGATGGAGGTCGGACGGACCGTAGTAGGCGATGAAGGCCTGAAGGACCGTAGGCGGTAGGAGATAAGGAGTCAGGTGTTAGTCCCAGTGTCACTTGGAAGATCGGATGTTGATGGTCTAGCCTTGAGTAAGACGTCGGGTCTTAAGCAGGACGTCAGGTCTTAAACAGGACGTCGGGTCTTCAGCAGGACGTCGGGACTTAACGTCGGGCCTTGAACAAGACGTCGGGTCTTTGGCAGGAAGTAGGGATTGAGTGTCAGGCCTTGAACAAGACGTCGGGTCTTTGGCAGGATGTAGGGACTGAGTGTCGGGCCTTGAACAAGACGTCGGGTCTTTGGCAGAACGTCGGGTCTTAAGGCGGTGGTCCGGCGAGGTTTTTTGGTGGTCCGACGAGATTCCTGCGGTGGTCCGACGAGATTCCTGCGGTGGTCCGGCGGTGGTCCGGCGAGGTTCTACGGTGGTCCGGCGGCTTTCGAGGAGGAACTCCTTCCTTCTCTTCTCTTCTTCTCTCTCTTGCTTCGATCCTTTCTTGTGAAGAATGAGGGCTCTATTTATAGATTTTCTGGAGTGGCATGGCCCGTAAATAGGCGTGAGATCAGGGGCGAATAGGGAGTGGTCCAATGGACGGCCGATATTGAATCCTACGATCATGCACCGTTCATTGGACATTTGAAGGCCTTAGTGATGTCCGAATTTTGTGATCTTGGGCTCGTTGGATTTGTCTCGTCGAGCCCTTCGATTCGAGTATAAGCTCGTCAAAATCGGAGTCCGTTTGGTAACTCAAATTGCGGTTTGAACCTTTCAACAGCACTTCGGGTCCATGATTCAGACCCATTTGTGCTCGGATTGAGTCGAATTTGGTGTCGTTGAGTTCGTATTTCCGAGATGCTCAAATCGACTATAAGCTTGCTGAAATCGGAGTTGGGGTGCTCTCGGAATTAATTTTTGAAGTTTCCAACTAGCTTTCGCCTCGAGATTCGTGCCCGATCAAGCTAATTTTGTGATGCCGTATCAGTTGCCCCCCTATTTTCGGACGTCGAAGCTCCATGAGTCCGAAAATACTTCTTCTGAAATTTTACACTAACCGAATCACAAAAAATTGCGTTCCAAAAATTAATAGCTTGCTCGAACTTGATCCTAGAGGCCACGTTGAGCTTCAAAAGTGTCGAAATCGAGTCCGGAACGTCGAAAAACGTATCCGGGGACCCTAAAAACGTCCGAATCGGACCGTCCGGGCCGAAAATCCAGCCCGGGACACTTAGGCGGCCGAACCGACTTGCCTGCCGGCCGGCCGCCGGCCGCAGCCACCGGCGGCGCCGCGCCGGCGAGAGCCCGCGTCAGCGGGCTGAAGGGGGCGCGTGAGGCGCCCCTTGAATGGCGGTTCATTTCATTTTTTTTTTTTTTTTTTTTTTTTTTTTTTCTTAAACCGCCTTTGTTAAACCGACATAGGCAAATTTTTTTTTTTTTTTTTTTTTTTGTGGGACCCACATGGGATTAAAAAATCCGAAAAAATCCCAAAAAAAATCCAAAAAATTCCGAAAAAATTCTAAAAAATTCAGAAAAATTTGAATTTTTTAAGAATTCTAGAAAACTCTAGAAACTTCCCCCCTTCACTCACAAAAACTATAAATAGGCCCCTTAGGCCTTTAGAAAAATTGCCCTTCTCCTCTTCTTCTTTTCTTTTCTTCTTCTTTTCTTCTTCTCCCTCTGTCCTTTCTATTGAGGCCTTCCCTCGATTTTTCGAGGCCCCTCTCTTGGCAAGGAAGTCCGGAGATTTCCCCTCCTTCTCTTCTCCCTCTGTTCTTTCCATTGAGGCCTTCCCTCGATTTTTCGAGGCCCCTCTCTTGGCAAGGAAGTCCGGAGATTTCCCCTCCTTCTTTTCTCCCTCTGTCCTTTCCATTGAGGCCTTCCCTCGATTTTTCGAGGCCCCTCTCTTGGCAAGGAAGTCCAGAGATTTCCCCTCCTTCTCTTCTCCCTCTGTCCTTTCCATTGAGGCCTTCCCTCGATTTTTCGAGGCCCCTCTCTTGGCAAGGAAGTCCGGAGATTTCCCCTTCTTTTCTTCTCCCTCTGTCCTTTCTATTGAGGCCTTCCCTCGATTTTTCGAGGCCCCTCTCTTGGCAAGGAAGTCCGGAGATTTCCCCTCCTTCTCTTCTCCCTCTGTCCTTTCCATTGAGGCCTTCCCTCGATTTTTCGAGGCCCCTCTCTTGGCATGGAAGTCCAGAGATTTCCTCTTATCCCTCTTTTCTTCGAGAGATCTTGTGGAGTTCCGATGTTTGGTGGTTGGCAATGGAGGTCGGATAGACCGTTGTAAAGAGAGAGGTTGGAATGACGGACAAACTTCCAACATCGGGGAGAAGAATGATGACAGGCATGAATTCAACATCGGGTAGTCATACAGCGTCGGGTAGAAGACTGACAAAGATTCGTCGACGGGCAGAAGTCCGATGACGAGTAGAAGTCCGCTAACGAGTAGAAGTCCGACGACAGGGAGAAGTCCGACGTAATGTAGAAGTTCGGCCTCGGGCAGAAGACTGATGAAAGTTTGTCGACGGGCAGAAGTCCGATGACGAGTAGAAGTCCGCTGACGAGCAGAAGTTCGACAACAAGGAGAAGTCCGACGTCGTGTAGAAGTACGGTCTCGGGCAGAAGTTCGATGAAAGTTTGTCGACGGGCAGAAGTCCGACGACGGTAGAAGTCCGCTAAAAAGCAGAAGTCCGACGTTGAGTAGAAGTCCGCTAACAAGCAGAAGTTCGACGTTGAGTAAAAGTCTGCTAACGAGCAGAAGTCTGAGGTCGAGTAGAAGTCCGTAGTCGGGTAGAGGTGCAGCGTCAAGTAGAAAACCGACGAAGGTCCGTTGACGAGCAGAAGTCCGACGACGGTAGAAGTCCGCTAACAAGCAGAAGTCCGACGTTGAGTAGAAGTCCGCTAACAAGCAGAAGTTCGACGTTGAGTAAAAGTCTGCTAACGAGCAGAAGTCTGAGGTCGAGTAGAAGTCCGTAGTCGGGTAGAGGTGCAGCGTCAAGTAGAAGACCGACGAAGGTCCGTTGATGAGCAGAAGTCCGACGACGGTAGAAGTCCGCTAACAAGCAGAAGTCCGACGTTGAGTAGAAGTATTGTCGGGTAGAAGACCGACGAAAGTTCGTCGACGAGCAGAAGT
The DNA here is from genome assembly GCA_016618105.1 of Dendrobium huoshanense. Lineage (NCBI taxonomy): Eukaryota > Viridiplantae > Streptophyta > Magnoliopsida > Asparagales > Orchidaceae > Dendrobium > Dendrobium huoshanense. The sequence goes on from CM028343.1 coordinate 19,604,887, forward strand.
CCGATGACGGGTATTAGTCCGATGAAAGGAAGAATTTCGGCGTCGTGTAATAGTCCGTCGAAAGTCCTGCAAGGCAAAAGTTTAGCGCAGGAGGAAATTCAAAATCAGGAAGAATTTTAACATTATGGAGAAGTCAGATAGAAGTCTATTGACGACATTCTAGCGACGTTAACCAATGACGTGAGACTTTTCCGATGTTATAAATCGGAGCCCTGCTCGACGACGTTAACCTGTGTGGAAGAGGTCGGGAGAATCCACTAAGGATGTGAGACCTTTCCGAGGTTGTATGCCGGAGCCCTGCTCGACGACGTTAACCTGTGTGGAAGAGGCCGGGAGAATCCACTAAGGATGTGAGACCTTTCCGAGGTTGTATGCCGGAGCCCTGCTCGACGACGTTAACCTGTGTGGAAGAGGCCGGGAGAATCCACTAAGGATGTGAGACCTTTCCGAGGTTGTATGCCGGAGCCCTGCTCGACGACGTTAACCTGTGTGGAAGAGGCCGGGAGAATCCACTAAGGATGTGAGACCTTTCCGAGGTTGTATGCCGGAGCCCTGCTCGACGACGTTAACCTGTGTGGAAGAGGCCGGGAGAATCCACTAAGGATGTGAGACCTTTCCGAGGTTGTATGCCGGAGCCCTGCTCGACGACGTTAACCTGTGTGGAAGAGGCCGGGAGAATCCACCAAGGATGTGAGACCTATCCGAGGTTGTATGCCGGAGCCCTGCTCGACGACGTTAACCTGTGTGGAAGAGGCCGGGAGAATCCACCAAGGATGTAGGACCTTTCCGAGGTTGTATGTCGGAGCCTTTGCTCGACGACGTTAACCTGTATGGAAGAGGTCGAGAGAATCCACCAAGGATGTGAGACCTTTCCGAGGTTGTATGTCGGAGCCTTTGCTCGACGACGTTAACCTGTGTGGAAGAGGTCGAATCGAATCCCCCTGGGATTGATTTTGCTTTGATTGGGAGGGGGCGAACGCCGCGTATATCCCGAATCAAAAGTGAAAAAAGGTCTATCTTTAGACCGTTACTGCCTTTTTGAGGTTGATATCAAGACCTTGCCCAAGGAGTAGAAGTCCAGTAAGGGACTGTACATGGTTTGAATTTTATCGGAAGCTTCCATGTATTTGCCGAGAGTTTCCTTAAATATTGTATTTGCTTTAGAAGTCTTGGAGGGATCTTCTTGACTAAAATTGAAGTTAAGGTTGCCCCCCAGTCTGGATCTGATTCCATGAAATTAACGCATCAATAGCAGTCGAATAACCTTTTGAGGTTGGAGCCAAAATTGCCCCCCCAGTTGGGAACCAGGTTCCCACAGACGGCGCCAAACTGTTGCGTCCTGGAATATTCGCGGAGGTAGAGAAATATTTAGTTTAACGTCTTAGCATTGTACGAAGATCCAGCACACAAGCAGATAAGTGAGAGGGTGTAGCATTCATAAGAGACACCAGAGTTTTTACGTGGAAAACCCCTGAAAAGGGGGAAAAACCACGGGGCCTGGCCCAGTTTGAATGAATCCACTAATATATGTAGTCGATTACAAATGAGGCCCTTCCTTAGGAGAAGGCCTTGGATTGATGTAGCAAATGTACATCATATAGATTGCATTACATGGTAGGAGTTACATATACAGGTTTGTTTGGCCTGAAGGACCGTAGTCGGCAGGAGACCGTGGTCGGCAGGAGACCGTGGTCGGCAGGAGACCGTGGTCGGCAGGAGACCGTGGTCGGCAGGAGACCGGGGTCAGAAAGACCGTTGTCTGGTGATGGAGGTCGGAAGGACCATAGTAGGCGACGAAGGCCTGAAGGACCGTAGGCAGTAGGAGACTGGAGTCTGAAAGACCGTTGTCTGGTGATGGAGGTCGGACGGACCGTAGTAGGCGATGAAGGCCTGAAGGACCGTAGGCGGTAGGAGACTGGGGTCTGAAAGACCGTTGTCTGGTGATGGAGGTCGGACGGACCGTAGTAGGCGATGAAGGCCTGAAGGACCGTAGGCGGTAGGAGACTGGGGTCTGAAAGACCGTTGTCTGGTGATGGAGGTCGGACGGACCGTAGTAGGCGATGAAGGCCTGAAGGACCGTAGGCGGTAGGAGATAAGGAGTCAGGTGTTAGTCCCAGTGTCACTTGGAAGATCGGATGTTGATGGTCTAGCCTTGAGTAAGACGTCGGGTCTTAAGCAGGACGTCAGGTCTTAAACAGGACGTCGGGTCTTCAGCAGGACGTCGGGACTTAACGTCGGGCCTTGAACAAGACGTCGGGTCTTTGGCAGGAAGTAGGGATTGAGTGTCAGGCCTTGAACAAGACGTCGGGTCTTTGGCAGGATGTAGGGACTGAGTGTCGGGCCTTGAACAAGACGTCGGGTCTTTGGCAGAACGTCGGGTCTTAAGGCGGTGGTCCGGCGAGGTTTTTTGGTGGTCCGACGAGATTCCTGCGGTGGTCCGACGAGATTCCTGCGGTGGTCCGGCGGTGGTCCGGCGAGGTTCTACGGTGGTCCGGCGGCTTTCGAGGAGGAACTCCTTCCTTCTCTTCTCTTCTTCTCTCTCTTGCTTCGATCCTTTCTTGTGAAGAATGAGGGCTCTATTTATAGATTTTCTGGAGTGGCATGGCCCGTAAATAGGCGTGAGATCAGGGGCGAATAGGGAGTGGTCCAATGGACGGCCGATATTGAATCCTACGATCATGCACCGTTCATTGGACATTTGAAGGCCTTAGTGATGTCCGAATTTTGTGATCTTGGGCTCGTTGGATTTGTCTCGTCGAGCCCTTCGATTCGAGTATAAGCTCGTCAAAATCGGAGTCCGTTTGGTAACTCAAATTGCGGTTTGAACCTTTCAACAGCACTTCGGGTCCATGATTCAGACCCATTTGTGCTCGGATTGAGTCGAATTTGGTGTCGTTGAGTTCGTATTTCCGAGATGCTCAAATCGACTATAAGCTTGCTGAAATCGGAGTTGGGGTGCTCTCGGAATTAATTTTTGAAGTTTCCAACTAGCTTTCGCCTCGAGATTCGTGCCCGATCAAGCTAATTTTGTGATGCCGTATCAGTATCCAATTCAAGAAATATTATAATTAAGGATATTTTACTTGATTAACGATCTTGAGTGGAGGTCCATGTTGATGTCAATGAGGTGGTCGTGCCTTATAAATGTATTTTTCAATCACAAGCAACTAAGAAAGATGCAATTATATATTTTCGCACTATGTAAACTTCAACATCTGAAAATAAGGGGGGCAATTGATATGTTACAAAAAAAAATCATCTTGATTGGGCACGAATGTAGATGCAAATATAAGATTGAGACTTCAAACATTCAAATTACGACCATCTGATTTCCAATTTTAACAAGCTTATGATCAAATTGAAAATCTCAAGGAGATGAATCAACAACATCAAATTTGATCCAATCCAAGCCCAATTGAATCCAAATCAAAGGTCCAAAGTCTAGTTAGAAGCTTCAGAGCATTAATTGAACTACTAAAATAATATATGAATATGACATGCTTATAGTTAAATTCGAGCGGCTCGATGAGATGAATCCAACGAGCCTAACAGAAGAGCTTGTATTTGTTCATCAAATAGTTGTTGTTAGAAGAAAAATGGATGATAGAGAATTTTATGATATTTTGAGCCTTTGAGCTTATATTTGTTTCCCAGATTTATGTTTTCCTTCTAATAGATTCATTTCTTCCACCGATTCACTACATGAAGACGCATCACCGATTTACAACATGTGAGTAGAAGAAGAATTCATTTTTTGAGTGTTGGGAAGGCATCATGCACTGCCAACGTGCTTCCTTGACACTGCTCGGATGCATCACAACTAGTGGTATGAGAGAAGAAGTTTTCACATTCGAGAGCTTGCTAGTAGAATACTCGACAAAAGCCAGTTTTTTTCAAAATAGATTTCAACAAGTAGTTTGAGTATTCAATAAAAAATAAGTTCATCTAAACAAACTTCTTGATATAACTCTCCAAATAATAATAATAATAATAATAATAATAATAATAATAATAATTCTTCAAATAGTCATACTATGGACCATACAAAGCCAAATTTCTCTTTTCTTTTACTTTCAACCGTAATTCAAATTGAATGCTTGTTCATTGAACCATGAGAAATTCATGCATTCTTGATAAAGGAGCGCAAATCTAGCCACATTTTTGTGTGCGCTTTGGCAGGAAATTCTATTGGAATTTGTGTTTTTTTAAGTTAGGTGAGCGCTTGAACGCCCGCCATCAGAGAATTCACGAATTTTCTATGGGGAGTTCCCTTTCCTCTCTAAGAAAACTTTACACCCGAAAAAGTAACAGCGGGAGACGGGACATATATGCATTATTTTACATTAAATTTTTTAGGAATTAAATTTAACATCATCCGAATTCAAATTTCAACAAATTTTTATTTTAACCAAATAATTCTAATGACACTACAAGTGATCAGTTCCAACTCTAAATGAACGCAAATCGAGAACTTTAAATAGAATAAGAGTATTGCATGCACATAGTCAAATTGGGTGGAACGACCATACATATCCGATGAGCCAAAGTCATTCAATTCTGAGATTATTAAATGACCAATGATCAAGAAGATTAATTTGAGTCGTTTGATAGAATATTTTAAATTTCGATCAAATTTATCAGAATGACTGTATAAAAAAACAATAAAGAAGACATCATTTTCTATATTGGAGAGGTTCGGGGGCTAAGAGATTTTAGGAACTCTATTGCATTGCTCGACGGTCTGACAACCATCATTAGCAATCATGATCATTATCGTCTAACTAATAATCCAATTAATTGATTTCAACTGTCCAACTATGAGCAACCAACACCTATTACATTGACGCTAATGAACTGACATTGTATAATCATTTCCACCGTCTATATATAACCTTGATCTTCTATAATTATTACAATGAGAATTTGATGATTATTATAAGTTATGAAACCCTCTTCTTGTTCAATTGTGGAGAAGAGCTAAATTTTATAAATCTAATTATATAAAGAACTATTTCAATTAATTCATGCCCCATATTTAGGTTTCAATTCGTTTGAGAATGACTTTCTTACCGCTTCTTAAAACAACTTTCTATACTATAAAAATTAAAATCTTTGCACTAGAAAGTTGCTTTAAGAAGCATGACGAAAGCCGTCACAAATGAAGTTTTAATTGAATAGTGTACTATTTTATAGAAATAATTATTTATAGTTGTTTTTATTATCTTATAAAAGGAAATGAAAAATATTTAAATTTGAAAATAATAACAAATTATTAAAAAAAAAGAATTATATCACATATTCACATCAGCTGAGCTTAAGGGCTAGCATCAATTTCTGCTAGGACAAGCAGAATCTCAACTTTAAATTAAAAAAAAAAAAAAAAAAAAAAAAAAAAAAAATCAATTCAGCGGTTGCCAAATTCAAATCGAATAAAAAATATATGAATATGAAACATTTTTTTTTTAATTAGGTTGGAATATTTTGATCAAATTAAATTTGCTTCGAGATAAGGACAATACATAAAAGATTAATCAAAATTTTCTTATACTCATCTTAAAATTAATTTAATGTTTTGTTATATACATATCTTAATTTTCTACTTAAAGCTAACATTAAAAGATACAAGTTGTAATAGGTCATAAGTTTTTTACATGAAAAACTCACGAAAGAAAAAAAAAATCACGTGATTTAGCCCAATAGTAATAATACACTATATAGTTATATATATAAGAATACGCTCATCGGTACATTTAAAAGAAGATGGAATTACAGAGCTGATAATAATTATCGAATTAACGTAGTAGGGATTATAAAAATATGGTGTTTAATTACAAACGAACAATTCAAAATCCAATAATTGGGTTAGATGTTAGTAGTTAGATGATGATAATGATAGTGATTGTTAATGGTAGTTATTAGTGTAATCGCCAAGAAATACAAGTGAGTTTCTTACCTCTCTTATCTCTCGAACCCCCTTTACATAGAAAATGTGGCACTTTTGATGGCATTTTTGAGAGCGTGATTTAGTTAAATCTAACCAAAATCTAAAAATCTCTTTCGAACAATCAATATTAATCTCCTTGATATATCTTAACATTTGAGTGTTTCGATGTCATAATGAAATGATCTTGCACTCATTTTATTCATCTCATCAAACTATTATATTTGACTATACACACACAAGATTAAGAGATCATTTGGCCTTTCAATTAATTCACAAGTTTCTAAATATGCTTTAAGTGCTAGATTTGAGTTCACTTGAACTCATATCCAATCATTTATAATGTCGATGGGTTCATGTCGCATTTGTTTTGAGTTCATTCGGACTCAAATTAAATTATATATATTTGTATGTTATGAATATTTGAATTGACTTAGAGTTGAATGATGAGTCCTTCTAAATTTGGAGCAAAATAACATTAATTTCAAATCAACTAAAAATCATGTATTAAATATTGTAAGAATTCTATTTGTTTTCTGAAAATTATGAGTATTGATACAGCATCACAAAATTAGCTTGATCGGGCACGAATCTCGAGGCGAAAGCTACTTGGAAACTTCAAAAATTAATTCCGAGAGCACCCCAACTCCGATTTCAGCAAGCTTATAGTCGAACTGAGCGTCTCGGAAATACGAACTCAACGACACCAAGATCAACCCAATCCGAGCCCAAATGGGTCCAAATCATGGATCCAAAGTGCTGTTGGAAGATTCAAACCGCAATTTGAGTTACCAAACGGACTCCGATTTTGACGAGCTTATACTCGAATCGAAGGGCTCGACGAGACAAATCTAACGAGCCCAAGATCACAAAATTCCGACATCACTAAGGCCTTCAAATGTCCAATGAACGGTGCATGATCGTAGGATTCAATATCGGCCGTCCATTGGACCACTCCCTATTCGCCCCTGATCTCACGCCTATTTACGGGTCATGCCACTCCAGAAAATCTATAAATAAAGCCCTCATTCTTCAAAAGAGAGGAACCCAAGCAAGAAGAGAAGGAAGAGGAGAAGGAAGGAGCTCCTCCTCAGAAGCCGCCGGACCACCGCCGGACCACCGCAGGACCTCGCCGGACCACCGCCGGACCACCGCAGGAACCTCGTCGGACCACCGCCGGACCACCGCAGGAACCTCGCCGAACCACCGCAGAACCTCGCCGGACCACCACCTTAAGGCCTGACGTTCAGCTCCTACGTCCTACTGAAGACCCGACGTCCTGCCAAAGACCCGACGTCTCATTCAAGGCCCGACACTCAATCCCTACGTCCTGCCAAAGATTCGACGTCTTGTTTAAGGCCCGACGTTAAGTCCCGACGTCCTACTGAAGACCCGACGTCCTGCTGAAGACCTGACGTCCTGCTTAAGACCCGACGTCCTACTCAAGACCAGACCATCAACATCCGATCTTCCAAGTGACACTGGGACTAACACCTGACTCCTTATCTCCTACCGCCTACGGTCCTTCTGACCACTGTCGCCTAATACGGTCCGTCCGACCTCCATCACCAGACTACGGTCTCCGGCCGACTACGGTCTCCGGCCGACTACGGTCTCCGGCCGACTAAGGTCTCCGGCCGACTACGGTCTCCTGCCGACTACGGTCTCCTGCCGACTACGGTCCTTCAGGCCAAACAAACCTATATATGTAACTCTTACCATGTAATGCAATCTATATGATGTACATTTGCTACATCAATCCAATGCCTTCTCCTAAGGAAGGGCCTCATTTGTAATCGACTACAAATACTAGTAGATTCATTCAAACTGGGCCAGGCCCCGTGGTTTTTCCCCCTTTTTCAGGGGTTTTCCACGTAAAAACTCTGGTGTCACTTATGAATGCTACATCCTCTCACTTATCTGATTGTGTGCTGGATCTTCGTACAACGCTAAGACGTTAAACTATATATTTCTCTACCGCCGCGAATATTCCAGGACGCAACAAGTATCAAGACAAAAATATAATAAAGATAATTTAATTTCGTAGCATCTATACAAATAAAAAAAAAAAAGAAAAGAATTTCAATTATATATGCTAGCTGGTATCTACAAAAGTTTGAACTGTCGAACTAAATTAGTCTAAAGAATTTCCCTTATTGGCGGCTATGATCACATCATCAGCGTGCGCCTTTCGTCCCGCATCTGTAGGAACTAAGTAGATTTGATGGTGAATATTCTGTGTCGGGAAAGAGATATTGCTTTCCTATGAACCGTCCAAATTGATTGCAAGTATCAACACGCCACTATTCACTACTGTTAACATGGCCAGCTTAAATAGGAGTGTAAATGAATCCAGTCGAGTTCGAGTTATCTTTAACTTGAGCTCAACTCGTCAGCCAAACGATGAGTCGAGCTTAAATGATGTGCTCGAACTCAGCTCGTGAAAATAAGGACTGGCTGGCGAGTTTGTAGTTCTGCAGTAGGCGGTGATCACCCCGCCGGAGAAGAACGAAAAAAATATCAAATATTGCTGCAGATTTTGAATGCCTTGAAAGAAAACATGACAAAGAAATTAATGAAACAGCAGATGAAATAAGTTTTTTTAAACTAAAACTTTAGCAGGTTTTTAACGCCTTGAAAAAAAGCATTTCAGGGAAATTAATGAAATTGCAAAATTTTTCATCTTGGGAGTATGAAATCAGGTTTTTATATGGTTTTTTTTTTTAACCTACAACTTTAGCAGCTGTTTAACGACTTGAAATAAAACATGTCAAAGAATTTAAAGAAACCGTAAGTTTTTTATTCTTGGGAATATGAAATCAGTTTTTTTTTTTTATTAATACAATCAGTTTCAATGTTGTTTCCCAAAAAAAAAAAAAACAGCTTTATTTATTAGTTTTCTTGAAAAAAACAACTTTTAACTATAATATTTACTTTTTTTTAAGATATACATTAATATTTTTTTAATTCCTAACATCTAATCCAACTATATCTTCCTCCCACTTCATTTTGATGCTGCAACAATTGAACTTTTATTTGGTCCGGTCACAGGACGTAGCTCTACGTTTGGCTACCAGTAGAATCGCGCCACGTGTTCTCACTATTTACCCCGCGCCCCGACAACCCGACCCGGAACGGACCCAGGATGGCTCGGTATTTCTCGATTTTGCTAGGTATTGCTAGGTATTGGTCGATTTTGCTCGGCAATAATCAATACCGAGCAAATACCGAGTAATACCGAGCAATACCGAGTTGTACCGAGTTTTTATAAAAACTCGGTACAACTCGGTATTGTTCGGTATTGCTCGGTATTGGTCTTCACAGAGCGGTATTTCTCGTTTTTGCCAAGCAATACCGAGCAAATACCGAGTAATAACTCGCAATACGAGAACATAGCATTCCTGGGTTCCGGTCCGGGTCAAGTCGTCGGGCCGCGCGATAAAGAGTAAGAGCACATGGCGACATGTTATTGGCGGCTGAACGTAGCTCTACGTCCGGTCAATAATTGTTCGCAACAATTAGGTAAAAGCACAGCAAATACTTAACAAAAGTGCATTCATAATTATAAATTTGCTATTCTTTTATTCATTATTTACAAAAGTGCAGCAAAAAGATTAAAAACACAACAAATTCAGACGGTCCGTTCTCAGCACAGAATAATCTCTCCTAAGGGGAAATTCCATATAGAAGATTCTCACATATGGCACGCTTCTTCCTGTATAAATATTGGTGAACAAGGGAGGTCAGAGTTGTGCCTTGCTCCTCTATCTTTCTTTATTGTTCTAACTTCGACGTCCATTTGCCTCTATTTTCCTCTCTTTCTTCCTCTTTCTCTGTTTGAGCTTTCAATTGCAATGGCTAGCATGAAGGCATTCTTTGTTTGTGCTCTTTTTATTTGTTTCATAATTCTTGATGAAGAAGTTCTATTAGTAGCTGGAGGAAGGTACTTAGTAGAGCAAAAGGTTGAAGGAAAACAAAGAGTAAGTAGCAGCATTGAAGTCACTGTAAAGTCTGGTGGTCAAAGCATAGACGCAGGTAGCATGGCAAGGGTGTCCCTCGACGACGCCCGACCGACTGTGCCCGGCCACAGTCCCGGAGTAGGACATGAGATGACAACCAAACAGTCCATTAACTAGGAGTAGGCCAGGCTGCAATATATGGCGGGAAATCGTATCTGTTTTATAGTAGTTTGAATTATTACATACAATTGCATGCATGCCAGTCATATAAAATAGTTGAAGTTCTATTGTTTGTGTTTGTTGTATTGTTTTTAAGTGGTAAAGTTTCAGTAACTTCAGCAAGTAATTGTGTATCAAAATATAATGGAGAAAGTATTTGCAAGTATTTTAATTTCTGTACTTAGCAGGCAATGCCATATATAGTTGGATTTGTTATGCCTTTGTTTGCAAGATATTCAATGTAACAGTGAATTTTAGTAATAAAATAATGTTTCCAGTACTGTTCGTAAGGTGTCCGATTCTTTTCCATTATTTTTATTTTAGTATTGATGAAAAAGATCTGATTTAACTCGGGTCCGACCTCCTGCTAGATGCACTCCGTGCTTACGCTCGCAACAGATTTTGGCCAGTCTGCCTCTCCCGAGCTCGCGACCGTGCAAGATAGGCCACCCGAGCTAGCCCTCCGGCTATGGTGCCATTTTGCGCTCGAGTCCGGATGGACCATACCCCTCACCCGAACGTGCTCACCCTCCCGCCGTCCCACTCTCGCCTCTCACCATCTCGGTTGACCGTTGACGTACTTGCACCCGGACCATGCCCGTTCCCACACCCTAGCATCCTAGCTCGTGATAATGATAACCACACCATCTCCAACACTAAGACGACTACCTCTTTGCTCCATCACTCTGAGTTCCCTGTTGAGCAAGCCACCTGTATAGAAACACTTTTCAGCTTTATATAACTAGCTAAGGGTAGTTTAGTAACTCTAAGTTTAGTAGTCCTTATATAAATATTATAACATTATATTCAATATTAATATATCTATCGAATTAACACATTTCTATCTACTAGTTGCTGTTTTTCTGCTTTACCTGAGCAAGCTGCTATGACAACAAGCAGCCTACAGTTAGCTTGACTGTTTAAAGCTCTCTTGCTCGACGCTCGCCAATCGAGCCGACACGTACTCACTCGACCCGAGAAAATCTAGATTAGTGGGACAGGTCGGATCAACCAGGTAACCCGATAGGTCGGGTCCGGGTTTAAAGTTTTGACCCGTTTACAAAATTTGGTCGCATTAGAGTCAAATCCGTTTTAACCCGGGTTAATCCAGGTTTAACCCAAATTTAACCCGTTTTGACACCCCGCTGCAAAGAAACCTCTAGTGCCAATCGGCTAAGAATAATTTCTTTTGCAACACAAAAAAATAAAATAAATTTCTAAAAAATATGCTTAAAGGTTACACTTTTAGCTGCACTTGTTAATTAAATTACGACAGTATAACAATATGACGATATATAAGCTATTTTTATTTATGTTTCGGCTTTTAGTATCGGACAGTAGACATTTTTTAGTAGTCTAACAGCAGTTTTTAATTTTTAGGGACAATTTTTTTTATTGTTTTAATTTTGGCAAGACCATTAATCTCACTATTAAGGGAAGTATATATAACAAATTTTAGCTATGTAATTTTTTATGTTAACATTAGTGACGTAGGTGCATATATAATTTTAGAATTTGCAACGGGAATATTAATGTTCATTTCCTTATCTTATAAAATGTAAACTGAAGGGGTTCAACCCCAATGATTATTTAGTGATTTCAAATATTTCAATAAATTTTAGCAAGAATTGTATAATTTTTAAAACTATGACAAAAAATTTGAGAAAAAAAATTTTAAAGAATTGTGACTAAAAAGCATTAGTGCACCACATAAAATATATGCATTATCGACTAGATTTTCGGCGATAAATTTTTGTCAGAAATTATGTAAGTTATTAAGTATCTCGGTGGAAATTATGACGGACTTTTTCGGCAAAAATGTTATTTAATTACGACGGAAAAATCTATCAAATAAACCGCTGGTAGAGACCCATTTTCGTCCTGAGACCACCCACCTCTCCAACATAATGAATTTTTTTCTCCCAAATAGCTCTCTCGCCCTCTTTGTCGTCCGGCTTTGCTCAAGGTCATTTCTAGATCGTTTTGTTCTATATAGAAGGTATGTCTCTCTTGAATATCTTGGGTTTTATATTGTATGTCTGGTTCATCATAATTTTTTATACTTTGTTCTAATTGTAGATATGTTTTTAGAAAATTTGACTAGCTAGGCGATACCGTTGATCAGCTCACCAATAAGTAGGTGAAAGGGATGAGTACAATTTACATTGTATGATCATCTCCACCATCAGCAACCTCGACCATTATCTCCTAACTAATAATCCAATTAGTTGACTTCAGGTGTCCAACAATGAGCATCCAACATCTATTACATTGACGCTAATGAATTGACATTGTATGATCATCTCCACAATCTATAACTTCTTCTATAATTTTTTTGCAACGAGAATTTGTTGATTATTATCAGTTATGGAAACCCTCTTCTTCTTCAATTGTGGAGAAGAGTTAACTTTTAAAAGTTTAACTATATACTGAACTATTTCAATTAAGTCATGCCCCATATTTAATTGTATTAGTGTAGTATTTTATAGAAATGACTATTTATATATAGTTGTCTTTATTATCTTCTAAAATGAAATGAAAAATATTTAAATTTGAAAATAATAAAACATTATTAAAGAAAGAATTATATCACATCTGCTTGGCTTAAGGGCTAGCATCAATTCATGCTAGGCCAAGCATATCTCAACTTTAAATAAATAAATAAAAATTAAAAAAAAATTATTTCAGCGATTGCCAAATTCAAAATCGAATGAAAAATATATAAGTATGAAACAATTTTTTTTTTAATTAGTTGAAATATTTTGATCAAATTAAATTTGCTTCGAGATAAGAACAATGAATAAAAGATTAATCGAAATTTTTATTATACTCATCTTAAAATAAATTTAATGTTTTGGGATATATATTATTAAGAATATTATTATTTCATCCTCAGCCTTTTTTTTATTGATTCAAGCTAGATTATATCATAGCATGAAAATTTATTGTGATAAAATGTGTTTAATATCTTAATTTTTACTTAAAAGTTAACATTAAAAGATAAAATTGTAAAAGATTTTTACGTGAAAAACTCAAGAAAGCAAAAAAATTCATGTGATTTGACCCAATATATATATTGTTGTCCTGGAGTATTCGCAGCGGTAGAGAAATATTTAGTTTACCGTCTTAGTATCGTACGAAGATCCAACACACAATCAGATAAGTGAGAATGTGTAACATTCATAAGAGACACTAGAGTTTTTACGTGAAAAACCCCTAAAAATGGGGGAAAAACCACAGGGCCTAGTCCAGTTTGAATGAATCCACTAGTATTTGCAGTCGATTACAAATGAGGCCCTTCTTAGGAAGAAGACCTGGGCTTGATGTTACAAATGTACGTCATATAGAGAAGATTATATAATTATCTAATTATCGTGGTAGGAACAATAGAAATTGATATATTCTCAAAAAATTATCTTGGTCAAGCACGAATCTCGAGGCGAACTGAATCAGAAACTTCAAAAATTAAATATGGGAGCTCTTGAGCTCCGATTTCAGTGAGCTTATAATCAAACTGAGCATCTCAGAAATACGAACCCAACGACACCAAATTCAACTCGGTCCGAGCGCAAAAGAGCCCAAATCAAGCACCCGAAGTGATGTTGGAAAGCTCATTCTGCAATTTGGGTTACCAAACGATCTTTGATTTTAACGAGCTTATATTCAAATCGAAGGGCTTGACGAGATGAATCCAACGAGCCCAAGATCACCGAATTGCGACATTGTTAAGACCTTCAAATGTCTAACGAACGATGCACGATCAAGGGATTCAATATCAACCGTCCATTCTACCACTCCCTATTTGCCCTTGATCTCACACATATTTATGAGCTATGCCACTCCAGAAAATCTATAAATAGACCCCTCATTTCTCATGAGAGGGGACCGAAAGAAAGAAGAAGAAAAAGAGAAGAAGAAGAAGAAGAGAAGAAGAAGAGAAGGAAGAGAATCAGCTCCTCCTCGACCACCGTCGGAGTTCCTTCCGCCGCCTGAATAACGCCGGATATTCAGGTGACGCCGGAACTCTGCACAACTTTGCAACTGAATTTCAATTCAGAAGAAACTCATTGTAATCTGATCGTCCTAATTTGTGGGACGAATTAGCTATTATATCTCAAACGACACTAGTGGAACTTTTCAACTGGGTGTGACCCCGTGGGTTTTCCCCTTTTCAGGGTTTTCCACGTAAAAATCCTGGTATTCTTTTCTCTTCTGTTTGTATATGCTAGATATTCATGCAACGCTCAGATGAAAATTTACTAACTCTACCGCCGCGTATATTCTAGCCCGCAACAGAAATTATATGGTGTTTACAAACGAACAATTCAAGTTATATGTTAATAGTTAGATGATAAAAATATGATGATGAAGATATATGATATATATAGTGATTGTTAATGGTAGTTATTAGTGAGATCACCAAGAAAATCCTGGTGTTCTTTTCTCTTATGTTTGTATATGCTAGATATTCGTGCAACACTCAGATGAAAATTTACTAACTCTACCGCCGCGCGTGTATATTCTAGCCCGCAACATAAATTATATGGTGTTTACAAACGAACAATTCAAGTTAGATGTTAATAGTTAGATGATAAAAATCTGATGATGAAGATGATATATATAGTGATTGTTAATGGTAGTTATTAGTGAGATCACCAAGAAATACAAGTGAGTTTTTTTAGCTCTCACCTCTTGAACCCCCTTTACATTGAAAGTGAGGCACTTTTAATATCATTTTAAGAGCGTGATTTAGGTAAATTTAATAAAAATCTAAAAAAACTCTTTTGAACAATCTATATTAATCTCCTTGATTGTAAATTGTTTATCTAGCATTTTGAGTGTTTCGATGTCAGAATCAAATGATCATGTACTCATTTTATTTATCTCATCAAACTGCTCTTTTTGATTATAAGTATGCAAGATTTAGATATCATTTAGCTTTTCAATTAACTCACAAGTTTCTAAATATGCTTCAAGTGCTAGATTTGAGTTCACCTGGACTCATATCCAATCATTTAGGACATTGATGGGTTCATGTCTCCCTTCTTTAGGGTTCATTTGGACTCAAGTTACATAATATATATTTGTATGTTCTGAATATTTGAATTGACTTGGAGTTTTTTTTTTTTAATTAATTTATTAAAACCCTCACAATGGTACCTAGCTACACGCTAAATAAAAAGAAAATTACAAGTCATTAGTGAATCAACAACCCTCTAAATTACATCATTTGAAACAAAACCTACGAGCCGTCAATCAAATCTTTTACAGAAGAAAACAAAGAAAAAAAAGCAATACATAAGAGAAGAAACAACAACCATTAAAGGAGCAGATAGGCTAACAGAGATCAAAGGCCAAGGAGGACCCAAAGAGAGCAACCATCTGATCAAGACAACCATGCAAGCATCACAATAACCACGATAAGCAACAGACCAACATAAAGGAACATGCAAAAGGGAACACTGCAAGTACCCAGAGGAAGAGTTATGAAACATAGCAAAAGAAAGAAAAACCACAACAACATACCCCCCACCCAGCACCCTTTCCAAACAAAAGTCAAGCACCACCTTCACAACTAGCATCCCAACAAAACAGCCCAAACCATCGTGAACCGAAAAACCCACAACCAAAAAGAAAAAATCAAAACCCAGATCAAAGTAAAAAAGAAAGAACTATTTCCTTTTAATTAATGACGAATCTTTCCAAATTTGAAGCAGAATAATATTAATTTCAAATCAATCAAAATTCAGGTATTAAATATTGTAAGAATTCTATTTGTTTGCTAAAAATTATGAGTACGAAGACAAATATAATACAGATAAAATTTAATTTCATAGCCTCTATATAAATAAATAAAAAGAAAAGAATTTCAATTATGTTAGCTGGTATCTACAAATTAAAGTTTGAATTGTCGAACTAAATTAGTCTAAAGAATTTCCCTTATTTGGCGGCTATGTTCAAATCATCAGCGTGCGCCTTTAGTCCCGCGTCTGTAGGAACTAAGCAGATTTGATGGTTGAATATTCTGTGTCGGGAAAGAGATCTTGCTTTCTCAACCAACGCTTGAAGTTCAGCATTCCAAATAACCATCCAAATTGATTACAAGTGTCAAGCTGTCACTACTGTTAACAACTTACATGGCCAGCTTCCTTCCTCCACACATTTGGTGGTGGAAAATGGAAAGGGACGTTTTGCAGTACTCCAATTCTCTTAATATATAATTCTAACTACAGAACTGTTTAAAAGCTAGGCGGAAAAGTGGGGAATTTCAATTAAGCCCACAGACCGAAGGATAGTTGGTTTGCTTTGAACTCTAATGAGATTTATAATACGTTTAATTTAAAGTGAACGTTTAAATTTTAAGTAAACATCCTTATATAAAAGATAAAGCTAGCTTCTATGAGCTTAATATTACACTACATGAAAATCGTTTATTACCATCGTATATTTCGTCTGAATTTTCTTCATTTTCCAACGGATTTGGAAGTTTCCGCTGAAGTCTGCCTAACCACCCCTCCCCTCCCCCTTGACCTGATCACTGGAGGCTGCCCAACCCCTCACGCACCCCGCATGCACTGCACGCTGGAGCGTGCCCGACCCTCCTGCTCCGCTGGAGCTCGCCCGACCTGCTCGTGGCCTGCATGCGCCGCCCGCTGGAACCCTGCCCGTGTTGGCCGTATCCCATGGGATTCAAACTCCCTGCCTGTGCTCACATCAACCACTCATCCAATATGCTGCAGGGCAATTTTTCTATAGTGTTAGTAGCTTATGGTTTTAATAACTTAATTAGATTAATGATATAGAAACAGAGAGAATTTAAGTCAGCTTTAACACTGTTATTTCAACTATAAAAGAAGAAAATTGATATATAAAGCTGATTTCATTCAAATATTAAATTGACTAATAATGTCCAGTCATGAATGCCCAAGTTCAAAGAATTAATAAAAAAATCGAAATATGGAGGCAGGAAAAACATTACTAAGTAAAAACTAAGGTTTCGTTTGGGACGGTTTTTTCATTGCTTTTTAAAATGGAGTTTTTATAAAAAAAAAAAAAAAAAAAAATTGTACTAAAACTCTGTTTTAGAAAGCAATAAAAAAGCCGTCCCAAACGAAGCCTAAATTCAAAATAGAATAATTTCCCATAAAGCAAATCATGTGATATGACACATGCATAAATTCTTAATTTCTACTCACACAACAGTTTGCAGCAGCAAAATGAAGTGGGAGGAAGGCATAGTTTAGTTTAGAGGTGGAAATTCCATATGAAAGATTCTCACATATGGCACGCTTCTTCCAGTATAAATATTGGTGAGCAAGGGAGGTCAGAGGTGTGCCTTGCTCCTCTAGCTAGCTTTCTTCATTGTTCTAACTTCGACGTCCATTTGCCTCTATTTTCCCCTCCTCCTTCCTCTTTCTCTGTTTGAGCTCTCAATTGCAATGGCTAGCATGAAGGCAATCTCTGCTTGTGCTCTTCTTATGTGTTTCATAATTATTAATGAAGAAGTTCTATTAGTAGCTGGAGGAAGGTACTTAGTAGAGCAAAAGGATGAAGGAAAACAAAGAGTAAGTAACAGCATTGAAGTCACTGTAAAGTCTGGTGGCCAAAGCATAGACGCAGGTAGCATGGCAAGGGTGTCCCTCGACGACGCCCGACCGACTGTTCCCGGCCACAGTCCCGGCGTAGGGCATGAGATGATAACCAAAGAGTCCATTAACTAGGAGTAGGCCAGGCTATAGTAGTTTGAATTATTACATACATTTGCATGCATGCCAGTCATATAAAATAGTTGAAGTTCTACTGTTTGTGTTTGTTGTATTGTTTTTAAATGGTAAAAGTTTGATTAAGGCTTCATTTGAGACTAATTTTTATTGTTTTTTAAAATTAATTATTGTATTAAAATTTTATTTTAAAAAACAATAAAAAAATCGTCTCAAACAAAATCTAAATTCTGCAAGTAATTGTGTATCAAAATATATTGGAGAAATTATTTGCATGTATTTTAATTTCTGTACTTTGATGGCAATGCCATAGTTGGATTTGTTATGCCTTTGTTTGCAAGATATTCCATGTAACAGTGAATTTTAGTAATAAAATAAAGTTTCAAGTACTGTTCGTAAGGTTTCCTATCTTTTTCTATTATTTTTTATTTTAATAGTGATGAAAGTAAACTCATTTGCCAGTCGCGTCGAAGCGTTCTCAAAATCCGGATTAGTGGGTCGGGTCGAATCAATCCGGTAATGCGACGATCAGGTCAAGGTTTGAAGTTTTGACTCATTTACAAATCGGATAGGGTTAGGATCAACCCATTTCAATCCAAGTCAATTTAAATTGGACCCAAAGAAGACTCGCGGACCCGTTTCGACACCCCTAGCTACAAAGCAACTTCTAATGCCTGTTGGCTAACAATCGTTTCTTTTGCAACAAAAAAAAAAGTAAACAATATGCTTAAAGCTAGGTTACACTTTTAGCTACACTTGTTAATTAAATTACGACCATATATAACTCTATGATATCTAAGCTATTTTTATTTATGCTTCTAATTTTAGTCAGTATCAGACAGTAGACATTTTTTAGTAGTCTAACATCAGTTTTTAAGGTTTGTTAGGGTCAATCTTCTTACTGTTTTGATTTTAGATTGCAATCATAATTTAATTTGATTATTTTTTATCATTGCTTTAAAAAAGTTTTAACAGTTTTAACAAAATTACTTTCCCAAAAATAAAATTTTAATTATTTTTAAAAATATTTACTGCCATTCCAAAAAAGATCCTTAATTCCACTTTTATAAAAGAAATATTGTTGCGTCCTGAAATATTTGCGGTGATAGAGAAAAATATAATTTAACGTCTTAATTTTGTACGAAGATCCAACACAAAATCATATAAAATAAAGGGTGCAATATTTATAAGAGACATCAATATTTTTAATTTTTTATGTGAAAAATCTGAAAAAGGAAAAAACTACGGGGTCTGAACCTAATTTGAATGAATTTACTAGTATTTGCTTTTGATTACAAATGAAGTCCTTCTTGGGGCAAGGCGATGGACTGAAGTCCAGCGTTGGGCGGAGGTCCGGCATCGAGTAGAAATCTGACGATGGGCGGAAGCCCATCGTCGATCGGGAGATTGGTGGCACTGATTTTATTTTCTTCTCGTCTCCTTTTTCCCTCCTTGTTTGGGCCCCCCTTTCATGAGAAGTGAGGGGTCTATTTATAGATTTCTAAGAGCAGCATGACAATTAAATGGAAGGAAGATCAATGTAAATTGGGAATAGTTAGAATGGAGGCCTGATGTTGATCCCCTCAATCGTGGACTGTTTACTGAGCTTTTGAATGTCTTAATGATATCAAAATTTTGCGACCTTGGGCTCGTTGGATTTGTTTCGTCGAGCCGCTCGATTCGACTATAAGCATGTCACGTTTGGAAACCGTTTAGTAATCCAAACTATGGTTTTAACCTTCCAAATGTGCTTCGGGTCTTCGATTTGGACCCATTTGTGCTCGGATTGGGTAGAATTTGGTGTCATTGGATTTGTATTCTGAGACTCTCAGTTTGACTGCAAGTTTGCTGAAATCGGAGTTCAGATGGTCCCGAAAAGAAGTTTCCAACATGATTTTGCCTCGAGTTTCATGCCCGATCAAGATAATTTTTTTGGATGATATATCAATTAATTTTAACTATGTAATTTTTTGTGTTTTGATAAGTGACGTGCATATATAATTTTAGAGGGGGATGATTATTTCCTCATCTTATAAAATGTAAAGTGAAGGGTTTCAACACCAATTATTATTGAGTGATTTCAGATATTTCAATAAATTTGAGCGATAATTGAATAATTTTAAATAATATGACAAAAAAAGTAAAATTGAGTCACATTTATTAAAGAATTGTACTAAAAAACATTCGTGGACTACATGAAATATATGCATAATCGACACTACATGAAATATATGCATATTCGACGGAGTTTTCTGAGGGAAATTTCTGCCGGAAATTTTGTCAGTTATTAAGTATATCGGTGAATTTTTAAGGAGTTTTTTAGTCGAAATTTTATTTAATTCTGACGGAAACATCTTTCGGAAATCCCTCTGGTAAATACCCTATTTCTTCCTGAGACTGCCTCCCTCTCTAATGTTACGTTTTTTTTTCTCCCAAATAACTCTCTTGCCCTTTCTGTTGCCCTGCTCCATTCAAGGTCATTTTTAGACCTTTTTGTTCTATATACATATGGCATGTCTCTCTTAAATTTCTTGGGTTTTTGTTCTATATGTCTAGTTTATAATTTTTCCTCTTTGTTCTAATTGCAGATATATTTTGAAGAAAATTTGACTTCCTAAGCAAACTGAGTGATGTCGTAGATTAAATCACCAAGAAACAGCTGAAAGGGATGAGCACAATTTGTTTATGCTTGGATCTTGCCAAGGAGCTCTAATGCTTATGTATAAATCTATATTTTTCTTTGATGTTTTTAGCATTTTGATCCTATTCCACTCTACATTATAAACTTCTTATTTCAGGATTGTTTCATTTGTATTTTTACGAGATACTGTGACAATAAAAATGTGTATGTTAAGTCTAAAGTATTTTTTCTTATGCTCTCCTCTTCCCTGAGAACTTTTATTATGTCCTCTGACTGAACGTAGCTCTACGTTTGGTCAGAGGATTGTTACTCGGTTTTTGCTCGTTATTTGGTCGGTATTGCTAGGTATTGTTTGGTAATAACGAGGAATACCGCTCTGTGAAGATCAATACCGAGCAATACCGAGTAATCCCAAAAAATACAGAGTTTTTCTAGAAAAAACTCGGTATTTTTTGGGATTACTCGGTATTGCTCGGTATTACTCGGTATTTTGTCTTCACATAATGGTATTTCTCGTTATTGTTGGTATTGCTCGGTATTTGGTATTTTGTGCATGCGATCTTAGTGCCGGTCGAACGTAGCTCTACGTACGTTCATCGGACCAAATAAAAGTTCCTTCCCTGAACCCATTTTGTTCATTTTGGAATTCCCGACGTTTCTTTGTTTGACGGTTAAAAAATTGATGTTCCATTGATAGTCTATCGAAAATCTGGCGAAAACTTACTCCACCGTAAACCATTTTCTAACACACCTAAACCGCTAAACCCTAAACTGAAATTATTCCACGGAAATTTTCAGAAAATGCTTAGATTTTCGACCAATTTTGCCACTAGAAATCACACACTTTCTATAGTGGTGCTATTCATATTTTTTAATAAGCATGATTATTAATATTGTGATTAAAAATTTTACACTCAATTCTCATAAACTGTGATTTAATGAATCACAAATATCACTAATCGTGACTTCATCCATTGCAATCTTCTAATTTTTTTACATTAAGTTCTAAGAAATGCGACAAGATATTTTAATTCACGTCTATAAAAAAACTGTGATAAAAAACGGGATCGTTAGTTACATAATTTAATACAATATGTGACTATAAATCAAAAACAAAAATCAACAAAAGATTTAATATGAGCCTTGCTCTTCAGTTTTTTTTTTGAAAAAGCACTAAAGATTATTATTAGATGAGGGTAATATATAAATAATTTATATGACCCTCATCTTAAAGTAAATCTAATGAATTAAAAATATATTATGATAAAAACTTGGTATTGGAAGATTGAAAGCATTATTTGGATGACCAAGTATTTTGTATAACTCGGTATTGCTCGGTATAACTCGGTATTTTACAGAGCGGTATTCCTCGTTATTACCAAATAATATCTAGCAATATCGAGCAAAAAACGAATTTTTTGGCGGGATTTTAGTGCTGATCAGACGTTCCTCTAGGCCCAGTGGACGTAATAATTGTTTGTTCCGTTGCAACGCCGTGGCGGACTTGGGCTCCGTAATTTACTAAAAACAACTTCCATACACAGCTCTATCAGGCATGTTCAGCCGTGCAGGTCTTTTGTGCTACATTAATTAACATTTGTATGGAATTGCTCTCTCACGTCACTCTCGACCTAACAATGCGACAAGATTTAAAATAAGTCAAGCTAGTGTTTCTTTTTTTAATTATAATTGTATTCTTTTTTGGAGTATAATCATTAATAATTCTTTCAAAAATTCACTTAATTAACATAAACTTTATAATAATATTTAAATTAAAATTATAATCATTCAAATTCTGATTTCAACAAGCTTATAGTCAAATGAAAAGTCTCCATGAAATAAAACCTACTTTTCATCATAAATGATTCAAAATTAGTCCAACTCTCAAATCAAATACTTGAAGATTAAAAAGTTAAAAATTTGTTCCGTCAGGTTCTTAACGTGAAATACTTCTCGTAATTATGACTGATATGAACATTTTCACAATACTTTGTTTTTTTGGAGGTTTTCTTTTTTGCAGGCTTGGAGTTCTATTTATGGATTTCCTCTGTCTGATAGGGAGCACTGGACGTCGAAAGATCAGAGTTGTTGGAGGTTTGGTTTGGATTTTTGTAGTAGTTGTATGCGTATTGTTTTTATTTTTCAACTCCTTTTTTGAGCGTTGTTATCTTACAGCCCTAGCATGTTCTTAGGTTATTTTGTAATTGTTAGTATTAGGAACCACCGGCTTTTAGATTTATTTTTTTGTAGCTCTGATGAGCAGTAGCAAGCTGGCGGTTCCTATTAAGGACCTTTTAATCTTCTTTTTTTTTTTTTGACATTAACGCGTAGGCCCCTCTATGAGTTTTAACAAACAAAAAAAGTTAAAAAATCTATTAACTTGCCCAACAATAGCCGCCAATGACAACCAACAATATCATGATCACCATCATCTGATTACTAACATCCAATCTCATCAATTGATATCATTTATAAGAACGTGAACAATCGATGTTTGTTGCATTATCGGTCATCGACAAATGTTATATAATTGCTCTGCTCTCTATCACGCCTTCACTTATTCTTAGAATAAGAATTGAATAAATGTGTTCAATTGTATAATCCCATCTTCTTTAATTGAGTAGGAGATAGACATTTGTATCTTTAATTATATAGCAAACTATTGCACCTGGCCAGGCTCTTTAGATTTTGCCATTGAATTTTATCATAAAAAATTACAGTTCCTCTTCCATTTTCTATATGATCAGTGTTGAATATTTACATAAAGCCAAAGTTGCGAATTTTCTAGCTAGTTACAACCATAAGATCATTTCTTTTATAAATGACTTAATCAATATATATATATATATATATATATATATATATATATATATATATATATATATATATATATATATATATTTATTTATATTTATATGTAAGTGTCACATAATAAAAAAAAAAACAGAGAAATTAGATGCACAGTATATGTTGAGAATCCACAATATAATAGTTAATTAAATTTTGGGTTAGTTATATGTTATGAATCCAACAAATAACAGCATGCAATTAAAAAAAATAACTGAATATATTTTTCACTGATTTTGATAAGTGATTCTTTTTCCTCAAAATGTATACAATATTGACACGTCATCAAAAATCATCTTGATCGGACATGAATCTCAATATACATTTATATTTACAATTTTTAAATTTAAATTCAGGATCATCCAAACTCCGATTTCTGCAAGCTTATAATCAAATTGAACATCTCGAGGAAACAAAACTAATGACACCAAATTCAGGTCAATCTGAGCCCAAATGAGCCCCATAATCAAAGGATCAAAGAGCTATTGGAAGATTGAAAGCATTAATTGGATGATCAAACGATACCTAAATATAACATGCATAATGTCGAATTGAGCGGTTGGACAAGATGAATCCAAATAGCTAAAGATCACTCAATTTTAACATCATTAAGGCACCTAAATGCTTGATAAATACTCTATGATCAAGGAAACTAAAACCAGCAATTTGATGGAATACACCCAACCTATCCTTGATCTTATCGTATTTACTAGCCATGCCACTCCAAAAAAAAACTATAAATAGCTCCTCATTCTTCACATGAGGGGAGAAGAGAAAAGGATAAAACTTTACTGCTCTCTTATTTCCTCCATCTAGTGCAACCATCGCCAAAGCTCTTGCTGACTACGTACAGTCCTTCTAACCATCGTCGCTCGTTAACAATGTCCACTCCAATTAACGTAGCTTGCTAACTATGGTCCCTCCGACCACCATCACCCGCCAACTTAAGTCCCTCTGACCATCATCACCCGTTGACTACGGTCCCTCCAACTACCATCGCCCGCTAACTATGACTACTCGTACTATCGTAGCCTGTCGACTACAAACCTTCCGAACATCGTCACTCACCAACTACGGTCGTACTAACCAATCTAATGTGCTCTGTGCCAACACCTTCCTCGAAGAAGAACATCATTTGTAATCACTCATCAACACTTTTTTAGTTGATTCATTCGAATTGGGTTAGGCCCCACGTTTTTTTCTTTTTTCAGGATTTTTCACGTTTATTTGTCGTTGTGCTAGATCTTCATACAAAATTAGGACTCTAAACTATATATCTCTACCGCCACGAATATTTCAAGATGCAACAATAATAATTCATCAATCCACTTTTTCAAGGAATTTTAATGAGAAGGAAATTGAGCTGTGAAATGATCTTTGAGCCAACTACTAGAGAAGAACATTATATTTTTCAAGATCGTAAATTTAAATTATATTCTTTAAATTTGATGGCTTAATAAATAAATGAGTTAGCCGTTTAGGCATAAAAAAAAAACACACACACACATAAAAGTTTCGTGGCTCATTGGCTCGCAAAGAGTCAAAAAATACATTGATATCAAAAGATTCCTCCAAAATCCAAATGCATTCATCTCCGAAAGCATAATAATTGAACAAATCTCGACCGTCCACGCAGTCTATTCCTCTGTTGATTAACAGCATTGCTAGTGCGCTTCAGCTATACTGCACGAACTTCCTTTCCGATCGAGCCTTTTGCATCGACAAAATTTGTAACTTTTGTCTCCTTAACGCGTGGAAGACGTATAAAGAAGGTATCCAATTCATGACACCACTACTCTTCTCCGTTGAAGCTGGAAGCACCGTAAAGTCTCCATCACTAAAAATTTGAAAAAGAGCAGAGGCTAAAAGGATGTTCAAATATTTAAAAATATTTAAATCATTTAGTCAATGTAAAGTCTCAATCCTCGGTGAAGAGACGTATATTATTAAAAAGTTTGAGCAGTGAACTTATTGTCAGAAAATTGGATCAGATGTTTTAATTAAAATTTTATTATAATAAATCTCAAAATTATTAAATTTATTTTCAAATAAATATAGTATTGTTGCGTGTCAGAAAATACGCGGCGGTAGAGTTTTGTAAATTCGCATCCGAGCGTTGCACGTAAGTTTAACACACAAACAGAAAAGAGGGTGAACACCGAGGGTTTTTACGTGGAAAACCCAAGAATGGGAAAAACCACGGGGCCTTGCCCAGTTGCAAATTTCCACTAGTATTTTCGTAGGTTACAAATGGCGGATTTCGTCCCACAAGTCGGGATTATCCAAATACAACTTGTTTTCTTCCACTAAATTCACAAAGTCCTGCGAATTCCTAGCGTTCTCTGAAAATCCGGCAGAGTTCCGGCGTCTTCAGGCGGCAGGAAGAGCTCCGGCGGCGGTGGTCGAGGAGGTGAGGAATCTCCTATTCCCCTTTCTCCTTCTCCTTCTCTTCTTCTGCGAATTCTTGGCGTTTCCTCCAAATCCGGCAGAGTTCCGGCGTCTTCAGGCGGCAGGAAAAGTTCCGGCGGTGGTCGAGGAGGTGAGGAATCTCCTATTCCCCTTTCTCCTTCTCCTTCTCTTCTTCTTCTCTCTCTTCACTTGAGCCCCTTGGTGTAGAATGAGGGCTCTATTTATAGTTTTTCTGGAGTGGCATAGCCCGTAAATAGGCGTGAGATCATGGGCGAACAGGGAGTGGTTTGAATGGACGGTCGATATCGAATCTTTTAATCATGCACCGTTCGTTGGAAATTTGATGGCCTTAATGATGTCGGAATTTGATGATCTTGGGCTCGTTGGATTCGTCTCGTCGAGCCGCTCGATTCGAGTATAAGCTCGTCAAAATCGGAGACCGTTTAGTAACTCAAATTGCGGTTTGAACCTTCCAACAGCGCTTTGAACCTTTGATTCGGACTCATTTGGGCTCGGATTGGGTTGATCTTGGTGTCGTTGGGTTTGTATTTCCGAGACGCTCAGTTTGACTGTAAGCTCGCTGAAATCGGAGTTCATATGCTCCCGAAATTAATTTTTTAAGTTTCCAACTAGGTTTTGCCTCGAGATTCGTGCCCGATCAAGATGATTTTGCGATGCCGTATCAGCTGCCCCCCTATTTTCGGACGTCGTAGCTTCAGGGGTCCGAAAATATGTGTCACAAATTTCGGAAAATTTTTTCTGAGTGACTCAGGATTGATCGGGATTGTAGAAGCTCCGAACGGCTCCGAAAATGTCAAAATTGAGTCCGGAACGTCGAAAAACGGTCCCGGGGACCCCAAAAACGTCGAATTTGGACTTTTTGGGACGAAATTCGGCTCCAGAATGGACCGGGCAGCCGAACCGGCAGGACCGGCCGGCCGGCCGCCGCCGATCACCCTGCGCGGAACCGCGGACCGCTCACGCGGTCCGTTCGCGCGGGCGTGCGCGATTCGCGCGCGCGGGAGGCCCCCCGCGGTTCGCCTGGACCGCTCCGCGGCCTCCCTTGGCCGCTCCGCGGCAGCTGCCGCCGGCGCCTGCCGGCAACGCCGCGGTCCGCCTGGACCGCTCCGCGGTCTGCTTTGCCAGCCGCGCGTGGCTGGCCGCGATCCACGCGCAGGAGCCGCGGATTGCTCCGCTGGCCGCGCTCAAGAGGTGCGGCCGATGGCCGCACCGACCTAGTGGGCCCCATTTCGCGAAAAATGAAGTTTTTTGGCTATTTTTGGGTCCAAAAAATTCCCAAAAAATCCCAAAAAATCCGAAAAAATTCAGGAAAATTTCTAAAAATAGAAACATTTTAAAATGATTGTAACTTCTCCTCATTCTCTCAAAAACCTATAAATAGGCTTCCAAAATCTTTAGGAAACTTGCACCTTCTCCTCTCTTTCTCCCTCCGGTTTACTGGCGATAGAAACCTACGGGATTTCCTTCCTCCCCCTCCGGTTTACTGGCGATAGAAACCTACGGGATTTCCTTTCTCCCCCTCCGGTTTTATGGCGATAGAAACCTACGGGATTTCCTTCCTCCCCCTCCGGTTTACTGGCGATAGAAACCTACGGGATTTCCTTTCTCCCCCTCCGGTTTTATGGCGATAGAAACCTACGGGATTTTCTTTCTCCCCCTCCGAGCGGAGGTTTGCTGGCAATGGACGATCGAGTTGAAGCCCGTTAGTAGTCAACGATCGAGTGTGGAGCCAAAGGGGAGAGTTCGATAATGCGTTGCAAATAGCATTCAAGCGAGAAGCCGATGGCGAGTAGCAGTCTGCCAACGAGGAGAAGTCCGACGACATGAAGAAGTCCGACGTCGGGTAGAAGTACGCCCTTGGGCAGAAGACCGACGAAAGTTCGTCGACGAGCAGAAGTCCGATGTCGGGTAGAAGTCCGCTCTGCTGACGAGCAGAGGTCTGATGTCGGGTAGAAGTTCAACGTCGGGTAGAAGATCGACGAGAATTCATCGACGAGCAGGAGTCTAACGACGAGTAGGAGTTTGCTGTCGGGTAGAAGTCCGCTGACGGGCAGAAATTCGACGACAGGGAGAAGTACGACGTTGGGTAGGAGTCCGCTAACGAGCAGAAGTCTGACGACGAGTAGAAGTCCGCTGACGAGCAGAAGTCCGATGTCGGGTAGGAGTCCGCTGACGAGCAGAAGTCCGATGTCGAGTAGGAGTCCGCTAACGAGCAGAAATCCGACGACGAGTAGGAGACCGCTGACAAGCAGAAGTCCGATGTCGGGTAGAAGTCCGCTGACGAGCAGAAATCCGACGACAGGGAGAAGTTCAACGTCGAGTAAAAGACCGACGAAAGTTTGTCGACGAGCAGAAGTCCGACGACGAGCAGGAGTCCGCTGTCGAGCAGAAGTCCGCTGACAGGCAGAAATCCGACGACAGGGAGAAGTACGACGTCGGGTAGGAGTCCGCTAACGAGCAGAAGTTCGACGACGAGTAGGAGTCCGCTGACCAGCAGAAATCCGACCAAAAGTAGGAGTCCGCTGACGAGCAGAAGTCTAACGACGAGTAGGAGTCCGCTGTCGGGTAGAAGTCTGCGCAGGCAGAAATCCGACGACAGGGAGAAGTACGACGTCGGGTAGGAGTCCGCTAACGAGCAGAAGTTCGACGACGAGTAGGAGTCCGCTGACGAGCAGAAGTCCGATGTCGGGTAGAAGTCCGCTGACGAGCAGAAATCCGACGACGAGTAGGAGACCGCTGACAAGCAGAAGTCTGATGTCGGGTAGAAGTTCAACGTCGGGTAGAAGAACGACGAAGATTCGTCGACGGGCAGAAGTCTGACGACGAGTAGAAGTCCGCTGACGAGCAGAAGTCCGACGACGAGTAGGAGTCCGCTGACGAGCAGAAGTTCGACGACGAGTAGGAGTCCGCTGTCGGGTAGAAGTCTGCTGACAGGCAAAAATCCGACGACAGGGAGAAGTTCAACATCGAGTAAAAGACTGATGAAAGTTTGTCGACGAGCAGAAGTCCGACGACGAGCAGGAGTCCGCTGTCGAGCAGAAGTCCGCTGACAGGCAGAAATCCGACGACAGGGAGAAGTACAACGTCGGGTAGGAGTCCGCTAACGAGCAGAAGTTCGACGACGAGTAGGAGTCCGCTGACCAGCAGAAATCCGACGAAAAGTAGGAGTCCGCTGACGAGCAGAAGTTCGACGACGAGTAGGAGTCCGCTGTCGGGAAGAAGTCTGCTGACAGGCAAAAATCCGACGACAGGGAGAAGTTCAACGTCGAGTAAAAGACCGATGAAAGTTTGTCGACGAGCAGAAGTCCGACGACGAGCAGGAGTCCGCTGTCGAGCAGAAGTCCGCTGACAGGCAGAAATCCGACGACAGGGAGAAGTACGACGTCGGGTAGGAGTCCGCTAACGAGCAGAAGTTCGACGACGAGTAGAAGTCCGCTGACGAGCAGAAGTCCGATGTCGGGTAGAAGTCCGCTGACGAGCAGAAGTCCGACGTCGAGTAGAGGTCCTATCCGAGGTTGTATGTCAGAACATTTGTTCGATGACATTAACCTGTATGGAAGAGATCGAGAGAATCCACCAAGGATGTAAGACCTATCCGAGGTTGTATGTCAGAGCCCTGCTCAACGACGTTAACCTGTGTGGATGAGGTCAGGAGAATCCACCAAGAATGTGAGATCTATCCGATGTTGTATGTCAGAACATTTGTTCGATGACATTAACATGTGTGGAAGAGGTCGAGAGAATCCACCAAGGATGTAAGACCTATCCGAGGTTGTATGTCGGAGCCCTGCTCGACGACGTTAACCTGTGTGGAAGAGGTCGAGAGAATCCACCAAGGATGTAAGACCTATCCGAGGTTGTATGTCGGAGCCCTGCTCGACGACGTTAACCTGTGCGGATGAGGTCAGGATCAAATCCCCCTGGGATTGATCGTCCGGTGATTGAGATACAATATGAATTGTGTATTCCTCGAATCACGGAGAAAGAGTTTGAGAAGTTTTTTCTTATCTTTCATAAGAGGAAAAATCATATCACAACAACATGAACATTCTATTACTGCATTACGTAAGCATAGTACAATAGTTCCCTGGTACGACTTACAAATTACAAAGTACTCAACACACAAGATCTTCGCACGGTGACAATACGACAACATTCAACTTGAAAGAAGATATTAGAGATATCAAAATAACACTCTACTCAATATAAGAGTGACAACAAGACAAGTAATATTGCTAATACAAATACACAAAGTGTGTGATCATTCAATCTCTCCAACCATTTGAATATTATTCAATGGTTGTCTTTGTTGTTGACTTTGCCCCCCAGCGGGACGAGCTTCCTCTCGGGTTGGCGCATTTTTGATGAATTGTTGGAGATATCCTTGCCGGATTAGTCTCTCAACTTCTTCCTTGAGTTGCCAACATGCTTCAGTAGTGTGCCCACGGCTACGGTGGAAGTGGCAATATTGCTCCTGATTTCCGACGTTGGGCTTCAAAGGGTGTGGCCATTTCACATTCTCCTGATCCCGGATGGCCATTAATACATTTGATTGGGATGTATTAAGTGGTGTGTACTCCTTTTCTTGGCGAGGTCCTCGTCGTGGTGACGGAGACTTATGAGGTAGATTATTCTTCTCATGCTTTTTCTGCTGTGAGAAAGAATTATCCATCCCAGGTACACCTTTGCGCTTCCCGCTGATTTGCTCAAACTGTTTCCTGTGAGCATTTATAGCTTCATCCGCAGAGATTTGTGCCTCCACGCGATGGATCAAGTCGGCGTACGAATGGACGGTGTCTCGCATAAGGGCCGAATAGAAGGGGCCAGGACGAAGACCTCCAAGAAAGACCCCTCTGAGTAATTCAGGGTCTACTCCTGGAATTTGTCGTGCTTCAGTGGAAAATCGTTGAAAATACTCCTTCAACGATTCTCCCTCATTTTGGCGAATCCCGGAAAGGTGGGAAGAATCCTTTGCAATTCTTCGATTGGCCACAAATTGTTCGACGAATACTTTGGCCAATTTGACAAAAGAGGGGATCGTTCCAGGTGGAAGCGAGTAGAACCATGTTCGGGCTTGTCCTTTAAGGGTGGCGGGAAAGACCTGGCAGAGGAGCGCGTCTGATGCTCGTTGAATATGCATGATGGTTCTGTAGTAGTCGATATGCTCATATGGGTCGGTCGTCCCGTCGTAGGACTCAACATTTGGCACTTTGAATCCTACTGGAATGGGGTGCTGAAGAATGGCTTCTGTTAGAGGTGATGATTCCTGGAAATTCCTCTGTCGGAGAGCATGCCTCACGTCTCCTCGGGGGAACTCTTCCCGTACCAATTTTTGCAGTTCACGACGCAGGACATTGTGAAGGAATCCCGCGATGTGTGGTTGGGGAGAGCCTTCGGGGAGATCCGAAAAAATGCGAGGATGTGTTGAACTCGCTGTATCGGCAAGTTCATCTTCCTGTTGTGATTGAGGATGTGGAGGAAGACGAATTTGTTCTTGTCGACGCTCGAAATTGAATATCTTCAACCCTTGGTGGATCCCGAGGGGGAAGGATCTCCTCCAACGTCGGCTGTCGATCATCTCGTAGGAGTTGGAGGATCTCGTTTTGCGATTCTTCCATCTTCCGGATTCTTTCTTCTAAAGAATGTCCCAAAGTCCCTTCTCCGGCAGCATTCTTCCCCCCAGGGTGAAAAGATGCTGACATTAGTCGTCTATGGTTAATAGACGGATTTCTGGACTGATGAGAGTTGGAGCGAGAAGCTCCAACTAAACGACTGCTGCGCCTATTCACCATCGTAGCAGTACTCGAAGTAGTGGGATAGTTGTTCCCACAGACGGCGCCAAACTGTTGCGTGTCAGAAAATACGCGGCGGTAGAGTTTTGTAAATTCGCGTCCGAGCGTTGCACGTAAGTTTAACACACAAACAGAAAAGAGGGTGAACACCGAGGGTTTTTACGTGGAAAACCCAAGAATGGGAAAAACCACGGGGCCTTGCCCAGTTGCAAATTTTCACTAGTATTTTCGTAGGTTACAAATGGCGGATTTCGTCCCACAAGTCGGGATTATCCAAATACAACTTGTTTTCTTCCACTAAATTCACAAAGTCCTGCGAATTCCTAGCGTTCTCTGAAAATCCGGCAGAGTTCCGGCGTCTTCAGGCGGCAGGAAGAGCTCCGGCGGCAGTGGTCGAGGAGGTGAGGAATCTCCTATTCCCCTTTCTCCTTCTCCTTCTCTTCTTCTGCGAATTCTTGGCGTTTCCTCCAAAT
Organism: Dendrobium huoshanense; assembly: GCA_016618105.1. Lineage (NCBI taxonomy): Eukaryota > Viridiplantae > Streptophyta > Magnoliopsida > Asparagales > Orchidaceae > Dendrobium > Dendrobium huoshanense. The sequence continues at coordinate 19,636,910 of CM028343.1, forward strand.
CCGGCAGAGTTCCGGCGTCTTCAGGCGGCAGGAAAAGCTCCGGCGGCGGTGGTCGAGGAGGTGAGGAATCTCCTATTCCCCTTTCTCCTTCTCCTTCTCTTCTTCTTCTCTCTCTTCACTTGAGCCCCTTGGTGTAGAATGAGGGCTCTATTTATAGTTTTTCTGGAGTGGCATAGCCCGTAAATAGGCGTGAGATCATGGGCGAACAGGGAGTGGTTTGAATGGACGGTCGATATCGAATCTTTTAATCATGCACCGTTCGTTGGAAATTTGATGGCCTTAATGATGTCGGAATTTGATGATCTTGGGCTCGTTGGATTCGTCTCGTCGAGCCGCTCGATTCGAGTATAAGCTCGTCAAAATCGGAGACCGTTTAGTAACTCAAATTGCGGTTTGAACCTTCCAACAGCGCTTTGAACCTTTGATTCGGACTCATTTGGGCTCGGATTGGGTTGATCTTGGTGTCGTTGGGTTTGTATTTCCGAGACGCTCAGTTTGACTGTAAGCTCGCTGAAATCGGAGTTCATATGCTCCCGAAATTAATTTTTGAAGTTTCCAACTAGGTTTTGCCTCGAGATTCGTGCCCGATCAAGATGATTTTGCGATGCCGTATCAAGTATATAAGTAATCAATTAATTTTTTTTATTAATTTTTAATTAATTTTAAAACTTATCTCTTTAGAAAAAAATATTAATCTAATTTTTCCTAATTATCTTCTATGTTGCAGCAATCGAATCATACTATATCTGAATGACCATTTTGCAACGAGAAAAGTTAAATTTGATATATATATATATATATATATATATATATATATATATATATATATATATATATATATATATATATATATATATATATATATATATATATATAGGTTTAATTTTTGTGAATTATTATTTGAAGTTAATTTGAAGAGCTGAAGAAACTCTCCAATTCATACTGCGTCAGCATTTCATTAGTGTTGAATGCATATTTGTCGAAATCAAATTCACATAATAGAGATAAAAATATTCTACGGGAAAATAAAGAATCAAGAAAGAGAAACTTTAGAATTTGATTAGAATAAATTTGGCTATTCAAAATTACCTCTCTTTTTCACTCTTCTCTCCACTCAAAATTGTCCTCTAACCCTTCATTTATAGGGTCTTGGGAGTTATATAAACTGCAACATCAAAGTAATACATATTTAAAAGCATATTCTATAGCTCGAGTATAACAGCCCAAACTCTTAACTATCGAGATATTATCCGCTTTGGAATAAGGGTCTCACGGTTTTGCCTTATTGGTGTAACTTCCCAGTAGGTTACCCATCCCTGAATTGTTCTGGGATGAGCACGCTTAACTGCGGAGTTTCTTATGAAAATTCTAGTCATTACACCAAAAGGCGTCTCGATGTTTAAGAGTTAGGCTTTTTATTACTTAAGGGATTTATAACAGCCCAAACTCTTAACTATCGAGATATTGTCCGCTTTGGCATAAGAGCATCACGATTTTGCCATGTTGGTGTAACTTCTTAGTAGGTCACCCATCCCAAAATTGCTCTGGGATGAGCACTCTTAACTGCGGAGTTTCTTACTAAAATTTTAGCCACTACACCAAAAAGCGCCTCGATGTTTAAGAGTTAGAGACTTTCTATTACTTAAGGGGTTTCACAATCTCACCCACTTAAGTAACTAACGTCCTCGTCAGTATCTGTATCCCAGAATCATTAACCAGGTAGATAGGACTCTAGAGGTGGCCCCTACAAGCTCAAGCGGTGGCTCCCGTCATGTAACACTTTGTCCCACATAGGATTCAAGAGGTGGCTTCCATGGCGTAGCAATTTTCCTTGTATGACACTTAGCTCCCATCTTCCGGCTGGTCTGATACCATTTGTAGTAGCCCAAACTCTTAACTATCGAGATATTGTCTGCTTTGGCATAAGGGCCTCGCGATTTTGCTTTGTTGGTGTAACTTCCCAGTAGGTCACCCATCCTAGAATTGCTCTGGGATGAGCACGCTTAACTGCGGAGTTTCTTACGGAAATTCCAACCATTACACTAAAAGGCACCCCGAGGTTTAAGAGTTAGGCTTTCTATTACTTAAAGGGTTTCACATCGACTATGTAGATGATTAAATTCATGAGATGGATATACTTGGATGATATCTCATTGAACTCAGGTATTGATAGTAAGACTCATCGAATGAGATTATTGACAAACTGGTTGAGGTTGGCTATCTATGGCTTTGTTTAGAACAACTTTCTTACTTCTTTCTAAAGTAGATTTTTAATAATAATAAAAAAAAAATATACAAAAATGCTTATTTAAAAGCAAAAAGAAAACTGTCCCAAATGAAGCTTAAATTTGGCTCCCTGAGGGGGGTGTCAACTACTCGACAACTTGAACTCAAAAAAACGACCACCTAAATTTAATCACCTAAATGATGAAGTTGGCTGGTCCGCCACCTAAAATAATATCTTAATATAAAAGCAATTAAGGTTTTGTTTTGGACGGCTTGCATAATGCTTTTTAAAACAGCTTTTTAGTACAAAAAATAATTTTTTTTACTACAAAGCTGCTTTAAAGAAGCAGTACTAAAGTTGTTCCAAACGAAGTCTAATATAAGTATCTAAATTCACCAAATTAATTGAAGTTTTCAAGGCTTTGCACACCCTGATAGAAGTGATCTAGCTAAGACCGAACCCAAGCACGTGACAAAAAAGATTCATAATGACTTAATTAAGGCATAATGACAAAAAGAACAAAAAAAAAAAAAGATAGTCCATCCCATCAGAGCGAAAACCGTCAACACACAACTCTCCTTGGCCTATTGGTTGAGAGCTTAGGCTTCCAACTAAGAGGTCCAGGGTTCGAGTCTATGTGTATGCGGTGTGTGTGAATTTGCCTTTAATGGCCTAAATATCCCAAAAAAAAAAAAAAACCCGTCAACCAAAAAGTTCCTAGTCCACACGTACAATTATTAATACATAATGGGGGCTGTGAAAGTTAATGCACTCAGTAAATAATCTAAATACAGATTAATTAATACTAGTTCAAATTAATAATTAATTAGTATGATTATTTTTAAGAACATCTAGGTATGAATCAAAGTAGAACATAATCTAACTCATTTGATTGCTTGCATTTTTTTTTTTTGGAACCGGTATCTACCACCTCATAAGAGGTGTTTGGTTGGTGGTGTAACTAATCGCTCGACGAACCTACTAGTAATCAGCCCCACAAATGCAGGACTCGCTATTATTTTCTCTCCACTTAAAAGGTTGCGTTGTATAAAAGGGGAATCGAATATGGGTTGAGGATAATCATAGAAAAATTCGAAAGAGTTATTTAGCTCTCTTAACTCTTGAACTCCCTTTACATAAAAATAGACACCTTTGCATACTTTTTTTAGAGCCTTTTGATAAATTTGACCTGAATAAAAAAACGACTATCGAGCAATCTAAATTCTTCATCATTAATTTTTTATCATGCATTTAGGTGCCTTAATTTTTTTTTTAAAGAAGAATTTATTCCACAAAAAAACAGAAAGATACAAGCAAGTCCAAAAGAGGACTAAGCATCACAAGCTATAAGAGATCAAAAGAAATCGGGCTCACTTAGCGGCAAACAATCTGCGACCACCCAAACTGTAGACATGATCCATCCATAGGGCAAGCAACAGGCCACAAAGAATATAACCCGAATGGACAAGTATAACGACATCCCGCAAGAAGATCACCAAGTTGCCGCCATCAATGGTTGCCAATAAGCCAAATCGATCAGATGGAAAGCATATTCGCTTCATCATTGCCTGGGCTAAATACACCAGCCACACCATCCAAACCAACGAAAGCCAGTCACAACTCCAAAGCCAAAATGCCAGACACCCAAAAAAAGACAACCAAAATCCCCAACCAACCCCAAAAGACAGCACCCAGAAAGAAACAAACGCCACAAAATTATTTGGATTTCCTGCGACGACGCTATCCCCCACCCAAGGAACAATATTTTTCCATAAAATGACCCATCTGCAACATATAAAATTCATGTAAACTATTATTCAAATCAGCTAGATAGGCCCCCTCCCCATCCCGACAAATAGAAAAACATCCAACCAACAAGAATGTTGAGCATTCTTTCACCTGCTAGCCAAATGAGCTTGCAATGTAACATTGGAAATTAGAGACACTGGTACATCAACAAAGTTAGCAGGTGCAAGCACCCCCACTGGCAAATATGAAATCATTACAGGAGAAAAATTAGTTGTAACACCCAACTCAGAGGATCCATCATCCACGGCCTTATTAACACCACACTAACCCTCTAACTATTCAATCAGATTGTCACCAGAAATAAAATCAATAGGGGACTTCTCAACATCAACAGGAGAAACAACATATGAGCATCTAGCAGGCACAATAGCCCCCCCCCCTCAAAAAAATTTTTTTTTATAGGAGTAAATATATAGATATATAATATTATTTTTTAAAAATAAAAATTGTGCTGTATTCTACCCCCCCCCCTAAAAATCGGAGTTGGTTCCGCCCTTGACCATAAGGACATCGACATTAACCAGGGAGCAACCCGCATGCATAGGAACCACAGGGTCATCGGCCACACCCTCAGGCACCACCACACGGCCCACCTCAGAAACAGGCTCATCAACATGGACAACATGTACATCAACATTATTCGAAACAGTAGGGGCTAAAGCCAAAATGGGGATGTTAAAAATGAATTTAAAATAAATATAGGGATTTTAAAAATATTAATATTTGGTTGGATGAAAAATGAATTTAAAATAAAATAATATAAATCAAAATAAATTTTATGGAAGGAATTTTAAAGTTTATGAATATATTTTTAGAAGAATATAATAATACAAAAATTTATCTGCTTTAACTCTCTTAAAAAATAATAATTAGACGAATAAGTAATAACTATAAAACAAAGCATCCCGCATACGAATTTTTATTTGGTCCGGTGAACGTACGTAGAGCTACGTTTGGCCAGCACTAAGATTGCAGGCACAAAACGAGAAATACCGAGCAAATACCAACAATAACAAGAAATATCATTATGTGAAGACCAAATACCGAGTAATACCGAGCAATCCCCAAAAATACCGAGTTTTTTCTAGAAAAAACTCGGTATATTTGGAGATTACTCGATATTGATCTTTACAGAGCGATATTCCTCGTTATTATCAAATAATACCTAACAATACTGACCAAATACCTAGCAAAAACTGAGTAACATAGAGCTAAGTCCGGTCAGATGAAGTAATAAAAGTTCCCCGCATACCTTCTCCAATTTCTCCCCATCTCAAACTCCGATCGTCATTCCCTTCACTTCCCACACTACCAAATGGAAACCGATAGCGCTATACTCCACGACTTCTCCCCACTATTCCGTCAATACAAGTCCGGCCGCGTCGAGCGCTTCTCCGGCACCACCACCGTTTTCCCTTCCCCCCTTGATCCCACCACCGGCGTCTCCTCCAAACTCGCCGTTATCGACCCTTTCACCCCTGTCTCCGCCTGCTTATACCTCCCGCCCAATCCACCATCGAACTCCAAACTCCCCGTCCTCCTCTACTTCCACGGAGGCGCCTTCTGCATCGAGTCCGCCTTTTCCCAAACCTACCACCCCCACCTCACCTCCCTCGCATCCCGCGCCCTTCTCCTCATCGTCTCCGTCGACTACCGCCTCGCTCCCGAACATCCCCTCCCAGCCGCCTACGATGACTGCTGGTCCGCCGTCAAATGGGTTTTCTCTCGGGCCGATCCGTGGTTGGCCCGATTCGGGGATCTCCGCCAAGTGTTCCTGGCGGGGGACAGCGCCGGAGCTAACATCGCGCATCGGATGGCGGTGAGGGCGGGATTGGAGGGGTTGGGGTTTGAGGGTATTGCCTTAGTTCATCCCTATTTCTGGGGGTCAGAGGCCGTGGGGAGTGAGGGGAGGGAAGAGAGTTGGAGGGCGTGGATGGACGGGTTGTGGAGGGCGGTGAGCGGAGGGGGGAAAGGGATGGATGACGCGTGGATAAATCCGGCGGCGGAGGGGGAGGAAGCGGTGGCGAGGTTGGGATGCAGGCGAGTGCTAGTCTGTGTGGCGGAGAGGGATCCGATGAGGGAGAGGGGAAGGGCTTATTGGGAGATGCTGAAAGGCAGTGGTTGGAGAGGAGAGGTGGAGATTGTGGAGACGGAAGGTGAAGGACATGTATTTCATCTGGAGAAGACGGAGGGTGATGGAAAAGTTCAGGAGTTGATGGATGATTTAGTCAGGTTTTTTACCAAGGATCGCGAGAAAGGTTGGGAAGGTGATCGATTGCCCGATGATTGTGCGTGATCAGTTATTCTTTTTGCGATTTGTATATCTTCAAGGGTTTGGAGATCGATTGGAGACTGCTCGATCGATTGAAGTCGAACCATTAAAATAGTTCGAACGTTGAATACTGCTGAGGAGGCGCCTGTGGCTACAGGAAGATTGCTCCTTTTATAAGAATTTTATCAATCAAAACTTACTTCCTCTAATAAAAACAGCTTAATTTACCAGTTTGTTTGTCTCTCAACTTGAAGATTACCAACAGTGATAGCTAATACAGATATATATTATACGTGTTCTGTTCTGTGTTCTTCAAAGTTTCATTGCTATAGGGTCTTTGCTGTTCGATTGAATTTGCTTCTTTTTCTTGTTGACTGTATATTCAGGGGCTGTTTGGTGCCCTAAGAAATTATTTTGCGCCGACACCGGACGGTCCGGAGGCTAATCACAACACGCCATGTCAACCGATATCCAATTGTACTCAGCATCGGTACCAAGCAAAAAAGTGATGTGGCGTATTCTAGTTGGCCTCCGAAGAATTTGTATGAACTTGTATTTGCCCATACCTACGAAAACTTCTATTTGAGTAAAATGTTTCCAAGGGAGATGGATGTTGGATGAACATGAGTTTTTTTTTTTTTCAACTAATGTCTCAAAAAATGATTTTTAAATCTTAAAATACTTGAATAAATATTTTTTAATTAATTTAATAATCACCTAAATTTTATTTTTATGAATATTTATAATCTAAACTATGTTTTTCGACGAGATTAAGTATAATTGAAGGTTATTTTGATTGCAAAATATTCTTCAAGTCAAAATGAGCTCCTATATGAGATGATGAAAATGAAAAATCAAAGACCTATAAATTTTTTACACTTCAATAAATTCTCTTTCACTATCATGCATGCAAAAATTTAGCACGCAACAAACTATATTGATCATTTCTTTCATTACTTCTGTAGTAGGTAATTGAAATTTTTCTGATTTCTTAGTACGTATTAATCTATTATTCACCAAATATTGTTCATGAGCATGTTTGATGCAACCGCACGCTAATGTAGGCTGCAATTATAGTTATTGACTATCTCAAATCTATAAATTCTATAAATTGAGGGTAAGGGCTACAATAATTGAATGAACAAAAGAGAGCTAGAGAGAGTCAATTATAACTTTTTTTATATACATATTATAGTGAAATTATCCCCTCCTCATGAACATAGACATCTTCACCGAGCAATGTAAATTGCTGTATTCTTTGTATTGATTTTGCTATTATTTGAATTTTATTTTCATTGTTCGCTCAACATCTTTAAATTAAAAATGATTTTTTTATTCTTTTTGCAAAAAATGTATTTGATTCAAGATAAAATATGATTCAAAAATATATTTTTAATGTAAATGATTTTTTATCCGCCTTATATCCCACAATTGGATAAAGGCTAGTAGTTGTTGTCATTTTATATTTCCTACAATATTTTTGTTTTTAGGGTTAACATGCTGGCGAATAATCTGTACTATGAAATGATATTAACTCACTACAGGAAAATCATGTATTACCGCCGGATTTTTTGGCGGATTTGAAAGTTTTCTGTTGGATTTCTAGCAAAAGTTTTTTAATAATCTATAAAATTATTAATCAATTAAATTACGAATATATGATTTTTTTCAGAAATTATTAAGGAACTCCATCGAAAAAACTAACTGAAGATCTATCGGAATTTTATATCGTTATCCGCCGGAAATTGTTCCGTCAGAAATACGCCGGAAATTCCATCAATAATGAGCAATTTTCTTGTAGTGCCTTAACATACACCACTAACGATTAACTATCATAATCGAACGCATACAAGCATAAATATTGCAAAATTCTCCACACTCCACCTAGAAATTAACTCTTCAATGCGTGTATGTGCTAATGCATGATGTAATGGATGATTGTAGTGCATATAATTCATGATCAGTCTTCTCACGTTTGAACATACTTAGTGACACTCGACGTTGACAATGATGAACCAACTATTCAAAACGCACTAAAAGTTCATATTGCTTGGAAAGATCATGCCTTTGAGAAGATTATATTGTTCCCTCGTATTGTTTGGCTATGTTATTTGATGAGCCTTCAAATATATCTTTCACAACATACTCATGTGTTGTATGAATTTTGCGAATAAAATCATTAATTATGTGTTGATTTTTCAATCTTACTTTGAGGCACAATCCATTGTCTTGTATGCCTCTTCTTTCAGCATGCACGATGTGAGCTTTTGGAATACACTACCACAACTATAGCCATACAAGTGTACAAATGGAGCAATTGTTGAGGTCTAAACAATTCAAGAGCTAAAGTATCATGGCAACAAATAATGTCGGTAGAAATTACCTGCCTGGTAGGAATCCACCGACACTAACGCCTACTTGTCAAGGAGTTATAAAAAATAATGCTATGATTTTACATCTCAACTTAAAAAAATTAAAAAATTATTATTTGCTCTAAGTAGGGGTGTCAAAACCGGGGTTCGGGCCGGGTTCGATGGAACCCGAAACTGACCCTAGTTTAAACAGGTCGACCCTAATCCGACCCGGTTATGTAAATGGGCTGGGAATCCGGACCCGACCCGTCATTTTAGGCGGGTTGACCCGACCCAACACGCTTGCCTTGGACGGCGACGGCAACACGACAGCTCGCGGGACGTCTAAAAGATGATTTTACATCTCAACTTAAAAAAATTAAAAAAAAAATTATTATTTGCTCTAAATAGGGGTGTAAAAACCGGGTTTTAGATCGGGTTCGGATGGAATCTGGAATTGACCCTGGTTCAAACGGATCGATCCTAATTCAACCCAGTTATGTAAATGGGCCGAAACCTGACTTGTCGCTTAGGCTGGTTGACCCGACCCAACCTGATTGACTTGGACGGTGACAGAGGGATGGCAGGCGGCAGGACGTCTATAATACAACTTAAGCACACAACAGAAATATGTTGGCTAGACTTCACTAATACAACAACTTTGCAAACTACATCATCTGTTATGTGTCGCTACAGAACCACCACTAACTGGATGGTAACATATTAGATTAAATGTATAAGCCAAAGTATTATATTTTAATGCCCAAAGAACACTTTGTTTAAGGTTCTCTTGGATAATGGGTTCTGGAATTTGTATAGAATAATTTCTTCTACCACATAGGTCAATGTGAAATCCTCTTACCTCTCAATTTTTTTTTTGGTAATTTTGTTTATTTTCACTTTCAGATTAACATTTGAATGAATTCTGTCAATACCTAACATATATATAAAAAACAAATTTTTTGAATCATGTAGTCACTATATTTAAGTAAACATTACATTTTAAGAGTGAAAAATTACTATGTTTGTGTACTGATTAGTTGTTTGCCATTTTTTAAACAGATTAAACCATGTAAGTTTTTTCTATAGTTTATTTGTTTGCCATTTTTTAACGGATCAAAATCTTGCCAGAAAAATAAATTTTCAATGGATTCCTCTAAATTTTCGACCAAATTCTCCTGGGAAAGGACTATTTTCCTATAATGAAGGGGAAATATTAAATAAATATCTATAATAAGCCAGATAATCAAGCAACTAGAAATGCTTAACAGGCAAAACAGTGACTATATACCAACCAAATTACCCTTTCCTTAGCATTCTTTTCCATAAAAAGGGGTCATACAATGTCCTTCAAAAGTTTACCCAATTTAATCATCCATCTAATAAGGAAACACTCGAAGATTTCAAATAAATCCTATCACAAGAGCAAAAACAACGAGAAATCTCCACCATTCCAATGTAAAACCAGTGAAAACAGAAATTTTATTGCGAGAAAAACAAGATACAAAAGCTATAATAAGGCTACAATAAACTACCCATATCTTTCTTATTTTGCTCATTAATCCTGACAATAATTCTAAATTCAGGAAATCTGAACCATCAGCTGACTCAGATCTCAAGCTCAATTAACTGAATCTAATCAGGAACAATTCTATGTCATCATATTATTATACAAATGCTATTCATCAAATTAAAGTAGTACTGCAACAAGAACAAAAAAATAAGTTTACATACATCAATATACGTATAAAATTTAAATACATGATATAATGTCAACCTGCAACCATTGCATTAGACAAGCAGAACAACAGGATCCAGCTAGAAAGTGTATAAAGCAAATGCAATCGCTCAGCATATACAAGCTTTCCTAGTAATGATAAAGAAAATTAAAAAAAAAAAGAGATATTTCCCAGTGATTCAATAGTGTAAAAGAGATTTAATAATGTACATAATTCCTTGGGAAGGAAGCCATCGCATATTGGCTCAATCTATGCAAAAAAACTTACTGAACAGCAAGCCGTTGAAGATGGTTGAGGAAGACTTCAAAGCTAACATCGTCTGTAAATAGGACATCTCCACCTGGTCTGAGGTGAGCATCGGAATTATACGTGACTGAAGGGTTCAGTTTAGCCAACAAGAAGCGAGCCTGCTCAAGTTAACAAAAACCAAATATCATTATAAGCTGCAAGATTTTTTTTCATATTGGGTGATTTTGAACAGTGAAATATACGAAAATAACTAAACTTTTAAGAGTTATTCAATATATCATCCGACCATCCTCATTTTTTCCAATGCTAGATGAAATGATTAAAAAATTATGAAAGTGAAGGAAACGGAGTCAAATTGTAAATCATAATTTATGTTGTGATCATATGTTTAAAAACCACAAAGCAGGGGAGGCAATGTAAAACAAACATACTATAATATATATATATATATATATATATATATATATATATATATATATATATATATATATATATATATTAATATATATATATATATATATATATATATATATATCATTGACTTTTCTCTAGGAGAAGAATGGCTCTTCTCCTTGCAATTAGCTTTCGATGTTAGGCCCTCAAATGTAAGATTAAAAACATCTAATCTCCTTAAAATCATTAAAAAAAGTGGCATGCTTGATTTAGAATCATTATAAACTAGATTTAAAAAAAAAAAAATATTAAACATTTCTTTAATTTCAAAAATTATTAATAACTCTAGTTTTAATTTAAAATCATTATAAACTAGAATTATTAATAATTTTTTTATTAAACAAATGTTTAATAATTTAAAAAAAAAATACTATTACTTGAAAATTATATTTAATAAATAATTTAAACCCCAAAATTTGATGTTAGAACCAGAAGTGCCTATTTTTAAGGAATTTAAGACTAAATTGGTCCCTCAAAAGAGTTGGGGGTCATTTTAATCCCTTGCAAAGAGTTGAGGGACCATTTTGGTCCTTTTCTCTTATATTTTAATTTGAGTAACCTATAAAATATAAAAATTAAACAATACATCACATAAGCTAAACTATCCATAATGAAATTATGAACTTTTTTGTCAGACAAAAATTAATAGTAGAATAATAGAATAAAATGAATTTTGGTCACTACCTAGTTTTAACAGCGGAGATGAAGATTGACGGGTCTTGGATTTTGATTTTTGTAAAGATTCAATATTTTGAAAGAAAAATTGATATAAAATTATATATATTATAAAAGGCACAATCTGTACCAAATTAAGTGTGTATTTGGGGTGATTTTAGCTAATATAAAATTAGTTATGAAACTATTATACAAAACAATGATTCTTGAAATAGTTGGGTAATATTTTGAAATTTATTAAGATAGAATTATAGCAAATTTGAGAGGATAAATTAACAAATAATTATATCAAAAGAACAGTTGAAGCGACATTCATTGAAGAAGGTAATTTAAAATAGCCTTAGGTGATTTAGAGAATTACGATGAAGAATAAAAAATGCATCTCTTAAACAAGTGGATAAAGTTGGCATAAGAAGATTAGGAAGGAAATAGGTAAAACTAAGATAGCATGAATAAATATTGGTAAAAAGAAGTACCAAAAGAGATTTAACATCTCTAACAACACGTCTGAAATGATGGAAAATGAGGATTCATAAATTCAACCGCAGATAATTGGGATAAGGCTAATGATGATGATTTATTTGCACAAATCAATAGTGTTGTATCCAGTAAATGAAAAAGCAAACAAAGAAGTTAATAACGTTACAAAACAAGGCATTTTATCTCTCCCTAAAAGATAAATCAGCACCCTACATTTAAGGATTGGATAAAAAAACGACTATGAACTAAGGTTTACCATTAACATACAAGAAAGCCCCTGTTTTCAAGGATGTAGAAAAACAGTAGTCATTAGTAAGAAATCAATCTAAAAGCACCACAATTGAATTCATGAAAAACTATGACGCAAGGTCTTCAGATGGGATTCAGCGTTACACATTGGGATAAAAAAGTCTTGATAATGTAGGATACATAATATGTAGGAATATGCTTAATTATTTTTGGGCATACATATTTTCTGAGTTGGGATGAAAAATGTATATGCAAGCCTATAAATTTGTATAATTAAAAGCAGAGCCACTATTCGTTCTTCTGGACAAAGAAAACATATTTATCATTACAAGCTTGAACATAAGCACTGACATTACAAAAGTGGCAAGATGAATGTTTTAAGAAATAAAAATCATAGCGTTCCTATAACAAAGTTTATCTTAATTTAAACTATCAAATCAAGCTTGAAATTTAGAAATTTAGAAATATGAGATGATTATCTAAGGGTAACAAAAATCAAAATACTAATTTTGAAAATTTAAATCAAACACACTGTGTGCAATAACCAGCAGGGAGAGCTGAAGTATCCAAGTACCGAAACATAAACGGTTATAACATGCAATACTAGTAGACGCAAACGTGCTAACCTTAGACCAAAAAGACCAAGTGAAAAGTAACAATTCCTACTATAATAATTGCATTTTAAGAAGGCTTTATAGATGCCGATTGCAGCAACCTTCATCAGCCAATGAAATGATCAATTTTGAATGTTAAATGCCGATTTGGCAGCTTGTATCCATTTGTAACTGAGGATAAGGATTCAAAAGAGAAAAATGAAAAAAAAAATGACAGAAAGAAAATAACCTGTGAACCATATTGATCACAAATGACCAAGCGAGGAACGGGGAATCGTTCCTTAATTATCCCTTCAGCGTCATCACGAGGTGCTTCCAATAACTGAGCAAAGGTCTACAAGATATATACCATTAACCTTGCAGTAAGAATATATGGATGATCCATTCATGAAGATACAAAAAATGAAATTTACCAACAAATCATGCCTGACGCAAGATTAAAAATGATAGAGACTAAAGTTGAAATCAATCATAGAAATGAAGCGTAGACACGTCAGATTACAGATAATAAGCAGCGAGAAAACAAAGGGATTCATATGCAATCTACTTGAGCTGGATAACCACATTCAAAAAGAGTATCCCGAATGTTGATTAAAAGGAAAAATTAAACACAAAAATAAAACAATGAGATAATTCATGCTCTTAGTAAATGCTTATTAATTTCCCTAATTATACTCTTGGTGCATCCTGGAGTATTCGCGGCGGTAGAGAAATATATAGTTTAATGTCTTAGAGTTGTATGAAGATCCAGCACACAAACAGATAAAAAAGATAGCGTAGTGTTCATAAGAGACCAATTTTTACGTGGAAACCCCTGAAAATGGGGAAAAACCACGGGGCCTGATCCAGTTTGAATGAATCCACTAGTATTTGCACTCGATTACAAATGAGGCCTTCATTGGGAGAAGACCTAGGCTTGATGTCATAAATGTACATCATATAGAGCGCATTACATGATGGGAGTTACAATAATCAACATAAACATGTTTGTTTGATCAGTAGGACCATAGTCGATAGGATAGAGGTCGGAAAGATCGTAGTTGGCAGGAGACTGAGGTCAGAAAGACCGTTGTCTGACGATGGAGGTCAAAAGGACCATAGTAGGCGATGGAGGTCGGAAGGACCATAGTCGACAGGAGACAGGGGTCCGAAAGACCCTAGTCGGCAGTAGACCGGGGACAGAAAGACTGTTTTTTGGTGATGGAGGTCGGAAGGACCGTAGTAGGTGACGAGGGTCGGAAGGATCATAGTCGGTAGGAGACTTGGGTTCGAAAGATCGTACTATAAGGGCGGTAATCTGGCAGATTTCCGGATGTCAGGTGGTGGTCCGACAGAATTCCAGGCCTCAGGTGGTGGTCAGGCAGAACTCCGTGCCTCAGGTGGTGGTTTGACATAAGTTAGGGCCTCAGGTGGTGGTTCGACAGAAGTCCGAGCCTCAGGTGGTGGTCCGGCAGAAATATGGGCCTCAGGTGATGGTCCGACAGAAGCCCAGCCCTCAGGTGGTGGTCCGGCAAAACTTTGGGCATCAGGGGATGGTCCGGTGGAGCTCAGGGCCTCCAGTGGTGGTCCGGCGAAACTCAGGGCCTCAAGTGGTGGTCCGATGGAGCTCAAGGCCTCAAGTGGTGGTCCGGCGGAACTCCGGGCCTCAAGTGGTGGTATGGAACTTAGGGCCTCAAGTGGCGGTTCAGTAGAACTCAGGGCCTCAAGTAGCGGTCCAGCGGAACTCAGGGCCTCAAGTGGAGGTCCGTTGAAGCTCAGAGCCTCTAGTGGTGTTCCGGCAGAACTCAGGGCCTCAAGTGATGGTCTAGCATAACTCAGGGCCTCATGTAGTGGTCCTGCAGAACTCCAAGGGGAGGTCGAGGAGGAGCAAGGAGGCAAGAGTGATCTCCGATCTCTGCCTTGCTCTCTTACTTGGAGCCTCTTTTTCAAGAGGGAGGGGTCTATTTATAGATTTCCTAGAGTCGCATGGCCCTTAAATAGGTAGGAGATCAAGGGTAAATGTGGAGTGGTTGGATAGACGGCCGATGTTGAATCCCTTGATCGTGGACCGTTCGCTAGACATTTGAAGGTCTTAATGATGTCGGAATTCAGTGATATTGGGCTCCTTGGATTCGTCTCATCAACCGCTCGATTCAACTATAAGCACGTCATGTTTGGAAACAGTTTGGTAATCTAAATTGTGGTTCAAACCCTCCAACAGCACTTCGGACCCTTGTTTTGGACCCATTTGGGCTCGGATTGCATCGAATTTGGTCTTGTTGGATTCGTATTTCCAAGACGTTCAGTTCGACTATAAGTTTGCTGAAATTGGAGTTCGAATGGTCCCAATTTTAATTTCGGAAGTTTCCAACTTGATTTTCGTCGAGATTCGTTCCCGATCAAGATAATTTTTTGATGATGTATCAACTCTGAAGTCTGAACTAGTAAGTTGACTAGTTTCCATAAGTTGATTATAGTCAATTCCATATCTTGGATTGAAATTATACAAAGTTGTAAATAAGCTAGATATTTTTAACAAAGTTCAATGATAGAAGTGTTGACTAAAAAAGGTGAAAAAGACTTTACGTGCCATACATGCACTTTACGTCATGTTTGGAAACTGTTTGGTAATCTAAATTGTGGTTCAAACCCTCCAACAGCACTTCGGACCCTTGTTTTGGACCCATTTGGGCTCGAATTGCGTTGAATTTGGTCTCGTTGGATTCGTATTTCCGAGACGTTCAGTTCGACTATAAGTTTGCTGAAATTGGAGTTCGGATGGTCCCAATTTTAATTTCGAAAGTTTCCAACTTGATTTTCGTTGAGATTCGTTCCCGATCAAGATAATTTTTTGATGATGTATCAACTCTGAAGTCTGAACTAGTAAGTTGACTAGTTTCCATAAGTTGATTATAGTCAATTCCATATCTTGGATTGAAATTATACAAAGTTGTAAATAAGCTAGATATTTTTAACAAAGTTCAATGATAGAAGTGTTGACTAAAAAAGGTGAAAAAGACTTTACGTGCCATACATGCACCTCTCTGTCACAAGTCGCCCGTACCAGCAAATGAAACCCCTCCATTTCTTCCCAACCTCTCTCTCTCTCTCTCTCTCTCTCTCTCTCTCTCTCTCTCTCTCTCTCTCTCTCTCTCTCTCTCTCTCTCTCTCTCTCCTAATCTCACTCTCCGTCCCGATCTCCCTCGCTCTCTAACTCTCTCCAGCAATCTCTCTCACCACGACAATAATCTACATCGAGCCCTATCCTTGCTGCTCCGGCATGCCATACCATGCCTTTGCCACTATCATCGCCATTGACGCCATCACTCGCATACCAGCGACCCCAACGTCAATATCACCATTTGCCCTAGCCACTGTTGCTCACAGCTCTTCTCCTCTTCGTCCTCTCCTCTTCTTCGTCTCTGCCACTTTCACTCTCTCACTCTTTCTTCTCTTTCTATGTCCCTCTTCCTTCCGCTCTTTCTCTCTTCGCTCTTTATTTCCCTCTTTCTCTCTCCTCACTCTTTCTTCCCCTCTTTCTCTTTTTCTTTCTCTTGATCTCTCCTCTCCCTTTCTCTTTCTCCTGCTTTCAGGCGCTCTCTCTCTCTCTCTCTCTCCCTATTCATCTGCTTTCCACAATCTTTCTCTCTCTCCCCTTGCTCTCTCTAAAAAGAGAGACAATCCAAAAAATAATAATAATTCATTGTGTTCACCTCGCCCTAGCAGCTTTCAACACCTCACATGAAGGTATAAATCTACAAACTTTAAAACCCTCAAAATCTCCAACACAACGCATTTAGCATAATGAGTAAAACCCATGCGAGTTTTTCTTAGCATGGGAGAGGAAATTCGTAAGCGATGTTCACAACGCAATGGGTAAGCTCCTGCGCTTTTTCTTTCCAAAAAAGAGAAATCAAATCTAAGTACTTGTTTGCATTGTTCTAACAACGTAACAAAATATTGCAGACTTCAGAATAGATACATGAAGATTGATGCATGTCTTTCTTGGCACTGTGTGATAGAAGATCATCCAGCCATGGAGTCTCATTGACACCAACCATGCATATTTTTTTAAGCATGGTGGGATGCCCTAGCAATCCCGAATACATTCCCTATGCAGAGGACATATCTGTAGGTTGCTAAATTTACACTTACAATGGACCCAAATAGAACAAAACAATAAGAACTTCCGAACAAAAATTAGAAATTAAAATGATGTTAAGCTAAGAATCATAAAAATAATAAAATGATAATGAAATAAAAAAAATAAAAATAACATTAAAATTATAAGGACTTACAAAGAATGTTTAATAAACATAAAAGTTTGCTTGCAAGTACAAAACCTCCTCACCACTACTAAAAACACACCTAAATAGTAAACCATTTAAGATCTAACTTGATGAATTGAATTGTGAATGAAAATGAAATCGAGTGTGCTCCTATTCATAGATAGAAAGAGCTGCCTCATATGGGGCCCACCAAAATAAAATGCAAGTCACATAGGTGAGGGATTCCAACCCATGACATTTCAAATAAGATCCACAACACAGGCACATGCGGAATGCAAGTAATAATAAACAAAAAATGGAAAGTCACCAACAAGCTCTAATGACAATGCATTCACATGAATAACTGTTGCGTCAAACCTCTATACATCTCAGATAGTTGCATTCATGTGAATGATTTGCAAACAAGATGAAACGCTCAAAAATGTTACACGTCACAGGTGTATGAGTGGCCTGAGAAATGCACTGTGAATAGGTAGTGCACCTCGTGAACGAAATTTTTTTAAATGAGACAAAGTAATGCACTATTGCACGTCATGGGTTGCACAACCATTTTGATGAAGTGTGCAAGTCACATCAAATTACCAGAAATAATTTTGTCCATGCGTTCACTAAATGTACAATGCAAACATTTTGATGAAAGTGCAAATATATTATGTAAGCACATTGAAGACATTCAAGTATGCATGTGCATCAAGAAATGTGCACGTGCATCAAGTACACTAAGAAATGTAAAAGTGCACTAGAGAAATGCACCATTAAATGTGCAAGTACGCCTTACAAATGCATAAAAATAACTATTGAAATCAATAAACCTTCATGTGCTCTAACAAATGGATTCAATTTCTAAATCCTATGTCTGAGAATATTTTGCAGGTTAAAAATAAAATGAATTCAGTTTGCTTCACCACAAAATGCATGCAAATATTTGGAAATTGTTAGCCGGTCAACATGGGACCGTCTCAGGCAGACAGAGGCGGAAGAGTTTCGCCTTTCCTATATGC
Organism: Dendrobium huoshanense; assembly: GCA_016618105.1. Lineage (NCBI taxonomy): Eukaryota > Viridiplantae > Streptophyta > Magnoliopsida > Asparagales > Orchidaceae > Dendrobium > Dendrobium huoshanense. Next base: position 19,655,297 of record CM028343.1, read on the forward strand.
ACCGACCGAACCGCAGGAGCCAATAGAGCAGTTTAGGAATGATTTTTGACTTTTGAGGGAGTTAGGACGGAAATTTGAATGTAGGGATTGTTTAGAGATTTCCTTTTAGATTGTATACATTAAATAGTTTGTTTTCCTAGAGTTAGGGCATCTTGAATTTGGCTAAAATTTGATCTCTTAGGTTTTTTCGGCTCTAGCGGCGTCTAGAGATTTGGGAAAGATAGATCCTCCTCTTAAATAGAGGATCAATTGTATCTTGTTATTTTCCTTCCGTTAGTTTGATTATTCCAATAAAAACTATTGTTTTCCCAATTTTTCCTTTGCATTGGTTGATTTTTCTCGTTGTTTTTGTCAAGATCGTTAGGTTTCACTTGAGATCTTCAAGTGTTTCCTAACAAATTAGTATCAGAGCAAATTTCCTAGGCTGAAATAGAAGTATTCCTCGCTGAATTTTGTTGAGTTCCGTATCTGATCGTGTTGCTTTTGTTGATTGGAGGCCAGAATTTGCGTCAAACTTGTGACTCTTACAATTGGAGACTAAATCCAAGTTCCCAGGGGAGGAAGAAAGGCAGAGGTGTTGGAATGGAATATCAGACAATTCAAAACTCAAATTTCATATCTCCACACTCAACTTTCACATATCAAAAGCAAAATTTCAACCATCCACGAGAATATGGATGAGAATTTTTCCAGCCTGGAGGAGATGTTGAAGAAATTGTTTGAGGGACAATCCAAAACGGCATCGTCAGAGGCGAGAGAAGCCTCCGGCAACCGAGGAAGCGAGGAAAACTCTAATCCAATAAGGCAAAGGGAAGATCAAGAGGTAGAAACTCAAAAAGGAAAAGAGAGAATGCCTCTCCTAGAGCTTGTTCCTATGGAGTTGGGTAGAAGATATGGTGAGAAGCATGAGGAGGTGGAGCATGAACAAAGGGATGCTAAATTTGAGAGGAGGGGGCAGAATTTGAAAAAAAAATGAATGATCGAAGTAGGGATGGAATTGAAAGGAGAGGGATTTATTATGATCCAAGGGGTGCTGAATTTAAAAGGAGACTGAGAATTTGATGAAAGGTTTGAGTATGAGCATGGAAGGGATGATTGGGACACTTGGGGGAACCACCCCTTGGGGAATGGGAATTTATGGAAGGAACATAGAGAACAAGGGTGATCCGAGGGTGAGGAAACTAAAGATGTCAATCTTTGAGGGGGAGGATGCGCATGGATTAATCTACAAGGTAGAAAGATATTTTATCGTTAATGGGTTGACAGAGGAGGAGAGACTGATGGCAAATGGCCTATGTTTGAAAGGGAAGGCTTCGTCTTGGTACTAGTGTAGGGACATGCGACGACCCATACAGAGCTGAAGAGAGTTCAAAGATGGTTTAGTAGAATGTTTCCAAACTGACAGAGGAAGAGACTTATATGAGTAGTTCTTCGCCTTAACACAAGAGGGTTCAATGACAGAGTACCCGGAGATATTTGAGTACCTTGCTAGCCGATTGAACCGCCTTCCTGAGACAGTGCTAGAGAGGAATTTCATGAAGGGACTGACACCAATGATCCGTGCAGTGGTTAGAGTAATGAGGCCTCGTGACTTGGGAGAGGCTATGGAGCTAGCTCAATTGGTGGAGGATTAAAGGCATCTGGAAAGAGAAATGGGAGGTAGCAGCTCGGGAGGTCCGAACAGGAGGACCAACACCTTTTTGGCACCCAAGGAGCCGACACTGGGTACTCTTCAGGAGACTTTGCGAGAGAAGACTGTGGGAGTAAGACCTGGGGACAACTTCAAGAAGCTTACAAAAACGGAATTATAAGAGAAAAGGGCAAAGGAGCTCTGTTTCAAATGTGATGAGAGGTATACACTGGGGCACATGTGTAAGGACCGAACTCTTTAGGTTCTTATCATTTGTGATAAAGAGGGAATGAAGTAGGGTGTCGTCTTTCTACCTTGCGGACAAGGAGGGTCTTTGGGAGGGGAGCATCTAGAGATTTGGGAGAGATAGATCCTCCCCTCGAATAGAGGATCAATTGTATCTTGTTATTTTCATTCCTTTAAATGATTATTCTAATAAAAACTACTATTTTCTAGTTTTTCCTTTGGATTGGTTGATCATTCGCACTGTTTTTATCAAGATCGTTAGGTTTCACTTAAGATCTTCAAGTGTTTCCTAACAAAAATCTAATAATTATGTTAGAAAATTCAAACTCTCCTTTGAAATTTAAATGCCAAAAGGGGTCACTTTGCTAATAAAAAGAGTCATAAGTCTCACATTTGAAGTCCAATCCTCCAACTTGCAAGAACTAGAGTTGATGAAACTCGAAACTAATGAGAAATGTTCGAACAATAAGTTTTAAATGATGCACCATAAATCATATCTTCATGAATGAACATATAACTACAAAATCTAAAATGATATTTTATTTTACGTTCTCATTAGTCTTCCATACCTTGTAAATAGAAAAATTATTACAAAATACAAACTCCCTAGTTCATCGCTCATATGATAACTAGCAAAATACTTGAGAACAATCCACTGCAGCAAGCGGGTAGATTTAAGAAGGTTCAAATACAAAATAAATATTCAAATATCTTAATAATGGCCGCATTGACAAAAAATATAAATCGGAGGAAAACCTAATCTCAAAATTCCCTCAAATTTCAAAGTTAATCATTTGGGACTTAAACTATAATGAAATTCAAAATTTCAATATTTGTTCAAATCTAAAACATTTCGAAGTGAAATATATCCATTTGTAAACTTAAAGCAAAATGAATCGACCATTGATGAAGAAATAAAATTGATAATTACCTCAATTCACAAATGGTCATATTTTGTCAAGTCTATTGTTACCATGGTTTAAAATTGCGCAATATGAGGCTCGCCTTGAGGCCCTCCTTTGCGCAATTCCAGTAAAAAACGCCTCGATGCTTACGCCTCGAGCTTTTTCTATGAGGCTTATGCCTCAACTTGGTTGAGGCCCGCCTTGACGCCCGCCTCGCCTCACTGGCATGAGGCTTACGCCGCACGCTATATATATTAAAACTTACATATAACTTGAGGTAAATGCCCGACATTGGACTCACACTATAGGAGAGGAGGAAGGGGAGAGAGCAATTCATCATAATGATGATTCAAATGAAGAACCCCTAAGTGATGACGGTGCTGATGACTTATGAGTTCTTATGTGATATGTCATTGCTATTTAGTTTTGGAAATTTGAATTATATGCTAATGAAAAGAATAGTAGGATTAGGGAAAGATAGAATTTTGAGTTGAACTATATTTCATGTTGTCTTATTATTGGGATTTTTTATTTCACTTTATATATTATGCTTTTTTATGTTTTATATTATTCACTCATTAGTATATAAAAAAATTATCATTTTACGTTTACGCAATCTTTTGATTTTGAGTCTTACGCCTCAAAACGCCTTGAGGCTTACGCCTCGCCTCATGAATGAAAAACGCCTCAATACCCGAATACGCAATTTTAAACATTGATTGTTACTGCTCATTCTTAAACAATTTCTCACTTGTAAGGATGTGAAATGTGCCATCTACTCAGAGGTTTTAACACTAAATGGCATTACAAATAAATAGTAATGATGAAGACATGCCAACCAAGTGATTTTATTGCAAAATGGCATTATTAAATAATGGTTATGGTCAAAGCCCGCAAGTTCTCCAATTGCTACAAAACCTTGAGTAATGAATCACATGGTGCACTTAATAAACAACAATGCCCTCTATTAGCTAAGATTGACTTGAATTTATTCCTTTACACGAACATTCACCCCAAGTTTACAAAGTTATTGATGAGGACATCGTCAGCAATTTCAACATGTGTGCCATCGGAGACACCGGAGATCGACGGCCACGATCAGAAGTTTTATTTATTTTGTCATGTTATGTAGTAATTTATTTTATTTTAGTTTTTCCATTTTTACCCTTATGAGTATTTGGTCTCTATTGTAGCCCAAGGGGCATTTTAGTCTTTTGTTTCCGTTGTCATTTTGAGGCCTATATATATGGCCATTTCTTATGTAATGACGGATGCTTGATTAATAAAATTTCTGAGATGTTTGTTCTTCTTGTCTTGCTTGAGAGCTTGAGAGAGAGAATGGAGACCTAGGAGAGGCTCCACCCGAAATACCCAACAGTTCCCGTGGTGAGCTCTTGGCCTTACTTTTTTTTGTTATTTTCTTCTTCCCCTTGCCAACTCCCTGCAGCACTTCCAATCCAAAATCCTCCCACATCCCGCCGGCACAGAGACAATTCCCCTCCCTGCCGCCGGCTGAGCCAACCAACGGCTCAGCCTAACCCGCCTCCCATCCCTGCAGCCTTCCCCATCAAAACCCCCCTCCACCCGTCCACCCAGGAGCCACCCCGTCCTTGCCGCCGGCTGAACCAGCCCCCACCCAGCCTAGCCAGCCGCCTCCCTTCTCAGCCAGGCCGAAGCTTCCCCCCTTGGCTGATCCCGCCGATTCCAGCACAGGGAAAGTTTGAATTCAGCCATTAATTTCCTCTTATTACTTTCCTAATTTGACTCCTCAAATTAGTGAATAATTGAATGAGGATTAATGGCCAATTCAAATTCAAATTTCCTTTCCCCTCTCATTTGAAACTTCCTAATTAATTAAAATTTGAAATTAAAGCTCAGAATTTTAATTAAAACCGTGGGGTCCACTATTTAATCAAATCCCTCTTTTTCCTCAATGCTTGGCCGGCCCCTTCATGCATGGTTTTCTCTCTCTACTTGCCACCTAAGCATCCACATAATACACCCTTAATTGCCCCCCTAAATGCCCATTAATTCCTCCATTAATCCATTTGAAATTCGAAATTAATTTCAATCAGGATTTCCCTCCAAATCCACTTAAACCTGAAATTAAATTTCAGTTTTGGGCTAAATCCTCTTGCTCTTTTACTAACCTCCGCTATCTTCCAAACCAAGCTCCCCTTCCCTTGCAACCGCCGGCCTTGCCCCTTTGCCTAGGGAAATTCCGCCGACCACCTCTCTCTCGTCCTTTGAATAGAGAAGCCAAGAAAAGGAGAAGACGACGCCTCCCCTCTCCGCTTCAATGTTGAATGGCGGATCATGAGATCCACCTTCCACCAAGTCGTTGGATCATCACCGGACATCCTCCACCCCACCTACTCCGACTACTTTCCGTGGACAAAGACTTCCGGCATCTTCTTCCTAGTGGTGATCTCAATTCTAGTTGCAAAATCTTCTCTCGCCAAGCCTAGTGTAGTCGAGTGAATAATCCCCAAGGTGAAATTTCTCATTATTAAATTTTGGATTGTTGTTTAATAGCTCTTAGCTTTGCTACTATTTTTGTTTATCTCCGAGGATTAGTTAATTTACATGTACTCCTTCGCCTAAGCGAGTTGAAAACCAATAATCTTTATTGAATTATCTTGTCTCGACAATAAGCTTTCAAGTGAAATTAAATTGTTTAATCCTTCTTAATTGTCTTAATGAGCTCCTACGCATGTTGGTTTCACATCATCTTGGTATCAGAGCATGGTAGGCATGCATGACATGTTAGAAAAACATCCTAGGGTTTAACCGTTCATTATAGCTTTAATTTTGCATGCATATCATTGCGTAGCTTCAAAATATTCTCTGTTTTAGCCGCTGTTTTTACATTTCCTGCACATTGTCATGAGCATTTAAGTCATCCTAGCTAGTGTCATTTTGCTGCCTTTGAACTTGTAGCATTTTTAAGTGCATAGGACAACTCCACCTTGAGGTTTCACTGCTGTCCTCACTGTTCCAACAGCTTTTAGACGTCCTATAGTGAACTTTAAGTTTATGTTTAAGTGCTGTCTACACCTTACCCCTCCTAAACACTTAGACAACTTGGCCCATTGCTTAACTTGCTGTCCACTAATTTTCTGCACTTAGTATGGCCTTTAGAATGAATTCTAGGTAGTGTTAAGTTGCTGTCCACTCATTCCTGCAGCTGTTAGGCTTCCGTTAGTGAATCTAGAGTCACTGTTTAGGTGCTGTCCACGCCTTGGAACCTTGACAAAATCACTTAGGTAACTTCACCCCTCATTTTTGCTTGCTGCCCTGAACTTTCCAGCTGCTGTAGTTACCTTTTCAGCAAGCATTTCGTTGGGATTTGCCACTGCCTTTGACTTAGAAGCCCTCCTTAGTGTCCCCTTACACCCAATCTTCTTTGAGTATCACTTGACACTTTCCGATGGACCCGATAAGACTCCAAAAGAGATTAGATGAGATCGTTAACCTAGTGGGCAATATGACTAGGATTATGGCAGAGAAACCCGTTGACTATCCCTACTCTAATTACAGGCCCCACTCAGCTTATCACCAGAGACATGAGCCTAGGCCTCCACAACCTAACTTAGAGTCACCTTATCGTTTGCCTACCTTTGATGGTTCCTCGGAGCCTTACTATTTTAGGGAATGGGCCAAACAACTAGATGACTATTTTGAATCATGTCATATCCCTGAATCCCACCAGATTAGCATCGCTAGGTCTCACCTTAAAGGACGAGCTCTTCAATTCTGGGCAAGATTGGAAGATCATAAAGAGTCTCGCGGTGAGTACACTACTTGGAAAGACATGAGGCGAGAACTTAATTTAAAATGCCGACCCTCTACTAGTGACCGTCATCTAGAGCATCACCTTACCTCTTTCGTTGGGACAACCCGTAGGCCTTACTGTGGTCTAGACCACCCACCCCTTAGTAACATCCGGGTTGCTGCCCCACCCTGTAGGTCTTCACTTAGTCTTGATGAGCGACCCTTTAGTAGGTCTTCTGTTGGACCAATTTCTTATGACTCCCCACTTAGACCTATTTCTAACCATCCCAGTCAACATTTAGCCTCCCCAGTCCTTGACCCTGCAAGTATGATTATAATAAAGGAAGATATTAAGAAGAAGATGTCCTCTGAACCTGAGACTGAGTGCATCCATTTCGTGAATGCTAATGATATCAATGATAATGAAGCATTCTTTGAGGATGAGATTGAAGTGATTACATTAGACTCCCTACATGATGTAAATCCTAAGTTAGGAGATCTAGAATCCTCAAATTTTGGTATCACCCTAAACCCTAATTTTGATATCTTAGCCCATCCAGATCCTAATCTCATAATGGATATCCCTTTGGATAAGGTCTGCCGGGAAGAAAGTAATTTGATCTCGAACGACACTGATCTGACCTTGAACCCTGTGGAATTAAATTTGGAAGATCTTGATTTAGTTGTAACACCTACTGAGATGACTCCGAGTAATTCTGATAATTCTGATTTAATTTTGGATAATTCTGACTTAATTCTGGAAAATTCTGATGGCGACCTAGATAATCTCGAGTTGGAAGTAAGTCAATCAAATTTATCACCTGATATAAGCGAAACGGAACCCATGGATCTTAGGGTTGCAACCAAACCTGAGTCTATTTCGGAAGACAGTACTTTGAGTCTGAAAGTTTTTGAACCTGATTTGAGCAATGAGCCCCCTCTTGTTTCATTAGAGTCTAACTTTAGAGCTGCTCAATTGGATTTATATTTGGCCGAGTGTGTCATTCCTGATTCATACATTTTGCCCGTTATAGCCTCGTCCTACCAGGATAAGGACCACTTCTATCCTAGTTTGATGAATTTATTAGATGACGCTACCCCCACTAGGAGACTGCTGTCGACCCTACCTGGAACCACCTATAGAAGTGCTCTGGTAGCTAAGAGTGTCTTCATTCCTCCCCCTACACCAGTTCCCTTAGACCAAACACTTTAGACCCCTCTTCTCGTGACTCGTCAACCTTTTTCTAGCTATGTGTTCGTGTGAGTTAGTTTGTTGTTGTGTGTGTGTTTGTAATATGTTGTCTTCCAAGTTATTTCTGTTTAAAACTTTTGTGTGAGCCTTGATTCTTGCCATTTGTCATGCATACCGGTTCTTTTGCATATGCATTTGCATCTCATCCCCAGGAGCTTTATAAAGAAATTAAAAGAAGCATTGAACAAAGTAATTCCAATTATAATCTTATTTCAGATCACAAGAAAAGATTTAAAAAATTCGAGGTTGGAAACTTGGTGATGGTACGGATCCCTCCGTGAAGAAGTCGCATGCCAAAAGCGCTGGGCCTTGAAGATAATGTCAAAGATAAATAGTAATACTTATATGCTGGACCCCCTAAGGGTTAACTTCAATCCTACATTTAATATAGAAGATCTAGTAACCTTTGAGGGACCCGAGTTGAACCCTAATAATCCAATTCAAAATAAGCTTTGTGAGAACCCACCAAGTGAGATCCCCCCAGCCTACCTCCACTCCCCAATTTATCCCCACTTACCCATAGCGGAGAAGATTGAAGCATTAATAGATGATGAGATCATTTCTACAAAGGAAGGAGGTCACCGCAGGTACATAGTTCATTGGACAGGGAAATCGGAGACGGAGGACATGCGGATTGATCAGGAGCTCCAGTGAGTGGACCCTGACTCACTAGAGTGGTACGAGAGTTCTACAGATGATTGTCGAGTTTTCTCCCACCTGGGGAGAATGATGAGGACATCGTCAGCAATTTCAACATGTGTGCCATCGGAGACACCGGAGATCGACGGCCACGATCAGGAGTTTTATTTATTTTGTCATGTTATGTAGTAATTTATTTTATTTTAGTTTTTCCATTTTTACCCTTATGAGTATTTGGTCTCTATTGTAGCCCAAGGGGCATTTTAGTCTTTTGTTTCCGTTGTCATTTTGAGGCCTATATATATGGCCATTTCTTATGTAATGACGGATGCTTGATTAATAAAATTTCTGAGATGTTTGTTCTTCTTGTCTTGCTTGAGAGCTTGAGAGAGAGAATGGAGACCTAGGAGAGGCTCCACCCGAAATACCCAACAGTTCCCGTGGTGAGCTCTTGGCCTTACTTTTTTTTGTTATTTTCTTCTTCCCCTTGCCAACTCCCTGCAGCACTTCCTATCCAAAATCCTCCCACATCCCGCCGGCACAGAGACAATTCCCCTCCCTGCCGCCGGCTGAGCCAACCAACGGCTCAGCCTAACCCGCCTCCCATCCCTGCAGCCTTCCCCATCAAAACCCCCCTCCACCCGTCCACCCAGGAGCCACCCCGCCCTTGCCGCCGGCTGAACCAGCCCCCGCCCAGCCTAGCCAGCCGCCTCCCTTCTCAGCCAGGCCGAAGCTTCCCCCCTTGGCTGATCCCGCCGATTCCAGCACAGGGAAAGTTTGAATTCAGCCATTAATTTCCTCTTATTACTTTCCTAATTTGACTCCTCAAATTAGTGAATAATTGAATGAGGATTAATGGCCAATTCAAATTCAAATTTCCTTTCCCCTCTCATTTGAAACTTCCTAATTAATTAAAATCTGAAATTAAAGCTCAGATTTTTAATTAAAACCGTGGGGTCCACTATTTAATAAAATCCCTCTTTTTCCTCAATGCTTGGTCGGCCCCTTCATGCATGGTTTTCTCTCTCTACTTGCCACCTAAGCATCCACATAATACACCCTTAATTTCCCCCCTAAATGCCCATTAATTCCTCCATTAATCCATTTGAAATTCGAAATTAATTTCAATCAGGATTTCCCTCCAAATCCACTTAAACCTGAAATTAAATTTCAGGTTTGGACTAAATCCTCTTGCTCTTTTACTAACCTCCGCTATCTTCCAAACCAAGCTCCCCTTCCCTTGCAACCGCCGGCCTTGCCCCTTTGCCTAGGGAAATTTTGCCGACCACCTCTCTCTCGTCCTTTGAATAGAGAAGCCAAGAAAAGGAGAAGACGACGCCTCCCCTCTCCGCTTCAATGTTGAATGGCGGATCATGAGATCCACCTTCCACCAAGTCGTTGGATCATCACCGGACATCCTCCACCCCACCTACTCCGACTACTTTCCGTGGACAAAGACTTCCGGCATCTTCTTCCTAGTGGTGATCTCAATTCTAGTTGCAAAATCTTCTCTCGCCAAGCCTAGTGTAGTCGAGTGAATAATCCCCAAGGTGAAATTTCTCATTATTAAATTTTGGATTGTTGTTTAATAGCTCTTAGCTTTGCTACTATTTTTGTTTATCTCCGAGGATTAGTTAATTTACATGTACTCCTTCGCCTAAGCGAGTTGAAAACCAAGAATCTTTATTGAATTATCTTGTCTCGACAATAAGCTTTCAAGTGAAATTAAATTGTTTAATCCTTCTTAATTGTCTTAATGAGCTCCTACGCATGTTGGTTTCACATCAGTTACCTTTAATGAAGCAACTGCCAAGTGCCAACAAGTTTCTCTCAATTAGATTGGATTGAATACATCCTCAAACTAAGTGGACCATAGATCATAACAACCTTGAATGATGTAACCATGAGATTTTGTTCAGCCTCTTCATCATCCCCCCAAACCCCACCATCCACTTTAAAAGCAAATGCCTAATTGCTGCTACTATACACTAATCATTTAATATCTATCTAACAACTTGCCTTAATTGAAAATTTTCTCTCATCACCAAGAGGGATAATTAATCATAGGGTCTTGCGCCTAAAGAAAACCTAGCATCATATCATAAATTTCTTGCGAGATAAGAGTGAAATCTCTGGATATCTTATATGCATTCTAAAAAATTGATCTGAAACTACAAATTTTCTATGCCCACAAGAAGACAATAAAGGTTATCCATAAGGCACAAGCAATGGTGCAAAGAATCATAGAGACCTAAGAAAGAGTGATAATTTTTCAGCTAATTGATTTACGTAAACCTAATTAATGAGTGATCGAGACTACCCAGGCAGTAGTGCACTAAACAATAAGAGGTTCTATCTAAACTGGAAACAGCAGTTATGTCGACTTTGCTGATTCAAAAGGATCTCAAATCCATCATGGAGTGTCAGAACGCAAAGCAATATTTATGTAAGCTATCTTCTACTTATATATTTGCATCTATTTATATTGTCTATAATGTAATTGTAAACACACGGAACAATACATTTATTTTGATTAGTGTATAGATTGCGGCGTGATACTAACATTTCTCAAAATCAATTTAGATTCATGCCAGGTAGGTCAACTATGGAAGATATACATTTATTGAGAGGTTTGATGGAGAAGTATAAAGAGAAAACGGAGGATCTATATATGATATTTATTGATTTAGAGAAATCATATGATAAAGTTCCAAGAGAAGTGCTATGGAGAGTTCTAGAAAAGAAAGAGGTTTATAATGCTTATATTTAAGTCATTAAGGATATGTATGCAAAAGTTGTTACTTGTGTTAAGACACAAGGTGGTTTGACCAATTATTTTTCCATTTCAGTTGGATTACACCAAGGATCAACCTTAAGCCCATATCTTTTTGCTTTAGTCATGGATGTTCTCACTAGACATTTGCAAGAGGTTTTACCCTGGTGTATGCTTTTTGCTAATGATATTCTTCTTGTTGATAAGATTAGTGTTGGAGTTGAAGGTAAACTTGAATTAAGGAGGTCAACCTTAGAGTCTATAGGCTTTCGTTTGAGTAGATCAAAAACTAAATCTATGGAGTGTAATTTTAGTAATAATAGTTCTAGTGGGGGGAATGTAACTTTAAGTGATCAAGTCATTAATAAGAGTACACGTTTTAGATATCTTGGATCTATTGTTTAAAGTGATGGTGAAATAGATGGGGATATTATTAGTAGAATTCAAGTTGGATGGTTGAAGTGGAGGAATACATCAGGCTTGTTGTGTGATAAAAAAGTCCCCCACAAACTCAAGGGAAAATTCTATATAATGGTGGTTAGACCTGCAATGCTATATGGTGCAGAATGTTGGCCATTAAAAGAGAAACATAATATTAAGTTAAGTGTTGCAGAGATGAAGATGCTCAAGTGGATGAGTAGCTTTACTCTTTGAGACAGGATATGAAATGAGCTTATATGTGAAAAGCTTGGAGTAGCTCCAGTGGAAGATAAGATTAGAGAGAGTCGCCTTAGATGGTTTGGTCACATAAAACGGCAGCCTTCCGATGATCCGGTTAGGAAAGTAGATGTATTAGATTTGACTTATGTTAAGAAAGGTAGAGGTAGACCTAAAAAGACTTGGTTAGAAAATATTATAAATTACCTTTCTTTATTAGATATAAATGAGAATTTAACTTCTATCAGGGCACAATAGAGAAAAAGGATTCATGTAGCCAACCCCATAGGGGGCTAAAGGTTTGATGTTGTTTATTGTTGTAGTAATTGTTGTAGTGTATAGATATATTAATATATTCCTATTTGTATAGATACATTTATTTACAATAAGCAGTAATACTGTAACAGGTTGGGCTCCCATCTGCTGCCAGCAGGCTAAGCTGGGCTATCCAAATTTGGAGGGTTGGACAATTTTCTTTTAATAGTCAGGCCTAAACTAAAGCACAAGCAGTCCCTTCTAACCTATCAATAAGACAAAGAAAATAAGCTCCAGTATACTTTCTTAGGATAGCTGTCAGAACTTTATGCAGGCATGTGATATTTGTATCTGTTTATGCACGTCCATGTCTATTAAAAGTCTTTCCTTTGCATTTCAGTTAATATATACATTTCTGGACCCTTGTGTAAAAAAGAGGGAAAAAAGACTACTAAACTTAGTAAAGTTGACTGTATGTCCAAGAAACTACAGCACCTGATTTACCAATTCTGTAAACATTATTCAAAAATTAAATTTAAATTAAATATCGTGATAACAAATATCACCTCATGTCCTGCCTGATTGTGGTAACCAGCAATTCGCCATTGTGCAATACTAGTTCCATGAAAAACTACAACAGTGAAATATGCATCCAAAAGTAAAATCCTGTCAGCAGCAATGGCAGCTACATCCAACAGAACTGGTTCAGGAGCAGAATGAAAGGAGTAGGATATCAATGAGGGTTGAATCATCACAACAGAGTTGGATACACTCTCTCTATTCAGTATCATTCTATAATAAGCAGTTTCATCTGGACTGTTATTGAAAACCTGCAAGAATATTTAGGAACTTTCAGAGAAAATGCTGACTAGAGTATAATTTCAATTGTGGAATTTCCTTAAAACTGTAACTAGACTAAAATCAGTAACTCTGCAAGAATAATAGCATACCTGGACAAACTGAGACCTTCTCAAATTAAACATAAATTGAGGGAATATTGAGAAGCGTGGCGATAAGCTGAAAGAAGATGGGCTATCTTTCTGATATTCTCCAAATTTGGAACACAGGCGAATCAAGGACCTATCTAGCCATCTAATAGGGTCAAAATCAGCCTGCAATAACAAGTTTCATCTTTGATTCCATTCCCGAAGAGGATAATTAAGAAAATGAATGATATATATATATATATATATATAGTCAGCAGATACCATACCTCTAGAACAGACCACTCAATTTGGTTATTATAATCACTTGGTATCATTCATATTCTGGTCTTTTCGCAAAACAAGAAGTAAAAAAAGGGGTTTTTACATTGATTGTTTGCAGGAATAACACAAAATTTCCAGTAAATCACAACCATGTATGTTTCTTTCCGCTCAAATATAACAATAGATCCATGAATGTTTGAATATCCTTTTCAAGCAAAAGTTTGAATATTTCTTAAAGCGAATGATGGTTTGGTTTTTTATGGATCTGGATGGCGGTAGGTGTTGTGCTAATGATGTTATGTGGAAGTAGGTAAAGATATGCTTTCTAGGCTTGGCCGAAAGCCACAAGTGGAGGGGAGAGCGATTTTTAATAGTAACAAAAAGAGCAAAACTATGATTACTTGAAATCCTCACCAAAGAACCTCAAGGATCCACAAAGATGGACTGAATATTTCAACAAAGATCTTCAATTGAAATAGAAAGCTACTAAGCTAACGTCACAAAGCACTTGAAACAAGCACAAAACAGTATTACTTAATGATCATGGTTCCATAGCACCAGTATTTATAAAGCATTATATACCATAACCTAAACTACTAGAGAACGTGGTCAGCCTATGCATAAAAGAAATTTTTTCAGTACTACAAAATACAATATTTACTTTTCTCCAGAAGAGTGGACAGTCATGACCTATTTGGAAAGAAGGTGACTCAAAATAAAGAATATAATGCATCAGAATACATGTTTGGCCAAGCGCATTTGGAAGGTCATAGGGAATTGAAAATTAAGCACATGTTCATGGATTAAAGGGAGGGATGGCTTTGGTTGATTAGAATTTGAGCAGAGATTGTCTTGATTAATCTTGATCGTCATATACTTGTCAAGTGAGGGAAGCGGTCGATCATGCAATTAAGGGATGAAACTCAACCTCCATTGTGTCCACATGCTTAAATTTTATGCAATTGTTCATCATCCAAATTTCATATTGGATTCCTACATTGAAAATTCTACGCCGCATCTTCAAGAACTGTGCATCACAGAGTTAAAATCATTATAGTCTTCACAAGAGTTAAGAGTTAGCTTACTTGAATCAACAATGACCAAAGAAATTGCTGATGGAATAGGCCTTATCTACATTGAATGAACCTAGACTCCTACATGGGGGTAGCTTAAACATATTTGCTACTGTTTAGCATTATTAATGGAGCGAAAAAAGCATAAAGACCCAGATAAACAATTATAGATTTTGGAGATTCACATGATTTTTTTGTTGTTGTTTTAGTAGAAAATTATAAGTGTTGGGGTGAGGGCAAACATGATGGGGACATCAGATCATCATGGAGAGTTTACCAGCGACGTGGCCGCCGATCTACGGCCACGATCGAGTCGTTATATTTTTTAGTCGATGTATTTTGTTTTCATGCATTTTATTATTTGCTTATGAGTGTTTATTTTATTTCCCTTTGTACTCCTTTGTATGGGAATGGTCATGTGTAAGCCTAAGGGCAATTGTGTCATGTCAGTTAGAGTCTTTGTATGAGGCTATTTAAAGCCCCTTTGTTTTATTTTCAAGTAATGAATTATTGATGATGAAAATTACTTCTTGCATGAGCATTAAGAGCGTGAGAGTTCTAATGGGGAGATCTTCCTAGGAGAGGAAGAAGATTTGCGCAATACCCACCAACCTAGATAAGTCGGGTTCGTGGTTTCTTCAATTATTTTGTTTTCTTCTTCTTCCCATCTTCACGGCCAACCACCCACCCTCCACCACCGCAACCCACAGCCACCTCACCCGATCCCCCTCCCCTTCCAAACTCCACGGCCTCCCTACCCGAATCCCCTTTCCCCCACTAAACCGCCGGCCACCTCTTCCCTAATCCACCGGCTGCCACCTCTCCTCCCTCCGTATTTTATTGGTTTCCTATGCATCCTACGTTTCATTGTTAGATTAGGGATTACGTTGAAAGCTACTATTCTATGTTGTTGTTATTTTCTTAATTATTTTGAATGTTCAAAATTTGGCGCAAGTGATTTCGCCTATGCAAGATTAACTCCTTCATTGTTTTACTCGCCGTGGATAATTGCTAATAGTTTTATTCCAAACTTATTCTATTCAAAGAATTGTGCAATGCCTAACTGACACTCATAAACATTGCATTTAATTAGTCCTGCATCATCTGGTATCAGAGCATGGTTTGCTCTAGTTTTTCATGCTAAACATCATCCTAGGAGTTGTTTTATTAGTTTTATACGTTGTTGCATGCATGCTATCATTTAAATTAGTTTAATTACACTTTATGCTTGCTGCCCACTGTTTTCCTGCATGCATTTAGAGGTTGTAAGCTCATTTATCAATTGTTCAAGTGCTGTCCTTAACCTAGCCACCTCACTAGTTGTCTAGGTTGCTTAGGCCCTCCTTGTAGTTTGCTGTCCCTGAGTTTCCAGCACCATTTAGAGTCCCCTTAGAGTGTTTTTCCCTGCTGTAGATTGCTGTCCACTTCCTAGGAAACCCTCTAAGTACCCCATTGTGTTTAGGAATGGACCCGGAACAACTAGGAAGGACTTTAGACCTCTTGGTAGGCCAAATGAACACTATTAGTCAACAACTCAAGGAAAACCAGGCGGATCTAGCTGAGCTTCATAGGAACACCACCGAAAGATTCGATACACTTGAGCGGACTAGAGCCCACCCTACTCCTTACACCCCTTCTAGACCCACTTCTATGTATGGAGATGAAACCTACCCGGATGAGAGGCCACATCGGGCTAATCATCGAGCTCACTATCATGGACATGATCCACGTCATGATCCTGATTTGGATGAGAGGCATCACCGTGCCAATCATCGTGCTACCTACCACGGCCATGATCCCGATGCACCACTTATGAAGAACATTAAGGTTGATGCTCCTACCTTTGATGGCACCCTCGATCCCCAGTTCTTCCTAGACTGGGTCAAAGGTATGGATAGTTTCTTTAAGTGGTACGACATTTCTGAGGCCAGGAAGGTTAGTTTTGCTGCCATGAAGCTTACGGGTAGGGCGAGTCAGTTTTGGGCGAACTTAGAGAGTCTCAAGGAAGATAGGAATGAGTACCCTATTGTAGACTGGTTGTCCATGAAGCGGGAACTCAAACAGAAGTATTTGCCTTCGTCGTACTTCCCCCGCCTATTGGACAGATGGAATAGGTTGACCCAAGGAAACAAACCAGTGAAGGAGTACATCGCCTTGTTTGATGACTTCTTGATTCGCTGCAAAGGGGAGACCTCTACCACCCCCGCGCAGATCTTATCTATGTTTCGTACCGGGTTACGTGAGGACTACGCAATGAGTTATTTGCCCGGAACGTCACTACACTGGAGAATGCCTACAACCTAGTGCTTGATCTAGAGGAGTCCCGTTCTCAGCACCCGAGTCGATCTCATGATTCTAGACCCTCCTTTAGATCAACCGGGAGTTCCACCCCGCACACTCCTGCCTCACGACCCACTCCGGAGAGCACGACCCGACCATCCACGGGTCCACCTGCACCTAGATCTGATGTTAGAAGTAAACCTCTCACCCCGGATGCCCCTCGGTCCAGTCCCGGGACCAAGTGCTTTCGATGCAAGGGGTATGGGCATATCGCTTCTCAGTGCTCCAGCCCTTCTAAGGTTTCGATCGTTGAGGAGATGACTGAGGACGATCTCGAGCACGAGGTTGATCAGATCTATCAAGTTGAGGAAGAAGGCGAATACTTCGAGGAGGAGGACGACACTACACTCCTCAATTGCCTTCAAAAGCTAGATACCTCTCCCATCTGCGTGGTGAGATGTGCACTATCACACCCGACACCCACTGATGACTGGCGTAGGACCACGATTTTCCATACCTACACCAAAATCAAAGACAAGAACTGCAAAGTCATAGTGGATAGTGGTAGTTGCATTAATGTTGTTTCCTCCAGCATGGTATCCCAGTTAGGTCTGTCTGCCGTTCCTCACCCCAACCCGTATAAGGTATCGTGGGTCAACTCCAATGCCTTGGAGGTGAAGGAATGAAGCCACATACCCATCTCCTTTGCCACCTATAAGGAGAATGTCTGGTGCGATGTGTTGGCTATGAATATTGGACAAATTTTGCTAGGTCGCCCCTGGATCTACGATAACGATGTCCACATTTATGGGCGTTCAAACACCTGCGTGTTTGAACATGCTGGTAAAAAGATTAAGCTTTTGCTATCACAACCCCGGGTTACGGATACCACGAAATCCAACCCAGCCAAATCTAAAAAGGGCGTGAACCTTGTCACCGCCAAGGTTCTGATTACTGAGTTTGCCCAAGGCGCCCCTCTGTTTGCCTTAGTCGGCCGTAAGGTTCCCACTGAATCTGACGAGCCCATTCCTGAGGAGGTAAAGCCTATTTTAAGACAGTATGTCGATGTCTTTCCCGGTGATCTTCCAGATCAGTTACCTCCACTTAGAGACATCCAGCATGCTATAGACTTCGTCCCTGGAGCCTCCCTTCCAAACATGCCACACTATCGCATGAACCCCATGGAACATGCTGAACTTAAAAAGCAGGTTGACGAATTACTGCAGCGAGGTTTCATTAAGGAGAGTCTTAGTCCCTGCGCGGTGCCGGCCCTTCTCACACCGAAGAAGGACGGAACTTGGAGAATGTGTGTTGATAGCCGTGCTATCAACAAGATCACCGTCAAATATCGATTCCCTATTTCGAGGCTCGATGACATGCTCGATATGATGACGGGTGCAACATTATTCTCCAAAATTAATCTTAAAAGTGGGTACCACCAGATACGGATCCGACCCGATGATGAGTGGAAAACTGCTTTCAAGACCAAGGATGGTCTTTATGAGTGGTTAGTCATGCCTTTTGGGCTCAGTAATGCCCCTAGCACCTTTATGCGAATTATGACTCAAGTGCTGCGTCCGTTTATGGGAAAGTTTGTCGTCCTCTACTTTGATGACATTCTTATTTACAGTCAATCTACTAGCCAGCACTTAGACCACTTAAGGCAAGTTTGTGAGGTCTTAAAAAAGGAGCAATTATATGCCAATCCTAAGAAATGCACCTTCCTAGTAGACCGCGTCATTTTCCTGGGCTTCATCGTATCAGCCCAAGGAGTTTCCGCAGACCCCGAGAAGGTGAGAGCCATCGTAGAGTGGCCTATCCCTCAGACTATCCGGGAGGTCCGCAGCTTCCACGGATTAGCCACCTTCTATAGGAGATTCATACGAAATTTCAGTACTATCGTATCTCCTATTACTGACTGCCTGAAGAAGGGTGATTTTCACTGGACCCCGGCTGCCACCCGAGCTTTTGATGAGATCAAACAAAAGATGGTGGAGGCCCCAGTGATGCGACTTCCTGATTTCTCCAAAGTCTTCAAAGTAACTTGCGATGCTTCGGGGGTCGGCATTGGAGGAGTCCTCTCCCAGGAAGGTCACCCAGTAGCTTACTTCAGTGAGAAATTGAACGATATGCGGCAGCGTTATTCTACGTATGACAAAGAGTTCTACGCCGTGATCCAATCACTTCGTTATTGGCAACATTACTTGCTCCCGCAAGAATTCGTCATCTTTTCAGATCACGAAGCTCTGCGTTATATCAACTCCCAAAAGAAACTGAATGCGCGCCATGGTCGATGGGTTGAGTTCCTTCAGGAGTACACGTACACCCTTAGACATAAGGCGGGAGTTGAAAATAAAGCTGCCGATGCTCTCAGTCGTCGTATGATGACCACCACTGAGATGAGAGCAGAAGTTGTGGGTTTTGACCAAATAAAGAGGGATTAGTTGGAATGCCCCGACTTCAAGGAGATCTACACTCTCTTGTCCACTGGCAGCACGCGTTTTGTGGACGATTTCCTACTGGAGGATGGTTATCTTTTCAAAGCCCAGAGGCTTTGCATCCCGAGCACCTCCCTTAGGGAATTTTTGGTCTGGGAACTCCACGCCGGAGGCCTCGCTGGGCACTTCGGACGGGACAAAACTATCGAAGCCGTGGAGTACCGCTTCTTTTGGCCCAGCCTTAAAAGAGATGTTGGTCGGCTGGTCAGTCGGTGTCACACCTGCCAACTGGCCAAGCAACGAAAGCAGAACACTGGTCTTTACACTCCTCTACCTGTCCCCAGTTGTCCTTGGAAGGACGTTAGTATGGACTTTATTTTAGGCCTGCCCAAGACACTCCGTAGGCACGATGATATTTGTGTGGTAGTTGACCGGTTTTCCAAAATGGCACACTTCATTCCATGTTCTAAAACATCTGATGCCTCTCACATTGCGAAGTTATACTTCAATGAGGTCGTCCGTTTACATGGTTTACCCAAAACCATTGTTTCGGATAGAGATGTGAAGTTCACTAGCTATTTTTTGAAAACCCTGTGGATGAAAATGGGCACCAAACTTCACTTTTCCACTGCCTTTCATCCACAGACAGATGGTCAGACTGAGGTAGTCAATAGGAGTCTGGGTAATTTGTTGCGGTCTCTGGTTGGTGAACACATTAGAGATTGGGATTCCATTCTACCTACTGCTGAGTTTGCTTATAATAATTCAATTAACCGAACCACGGGTCGAAGTCCTTCTAAAATTGTATACGGGTTCAAACCTAGACAGCCGTTAGATCTGATTCTCATGAGTTCTAGGTATAGGATTTCTGAGTCTGCATCAGCATTTGCATCTCATTTGCATAAACTTCATAAAGACATTGCACAACAAATTGAAAAGAATAATCAGGAGTATAAATTACATGCAGATTTAAAACGCCGATTTAAAACTTTTGAGGTTGGTGATTTTGTTATGGTACGGATTCGTCCGGAACGGTTCCCTCCTGGAACAGTTAAGAAATTGCATGCAAAGAGTGCTGGACCTTTCAAGATTCTTAAAAAAATTAATGACAATGCTTATATAGTGGATCTGCCTGCAGATTTCAATATAAATCCCTCTTTTAACATAGAAGACTTAGTGGCATATGAAGGTCCTGATTTTAACCCACAAAATCCACTATCAAAACAGCCTTGTGTGAACCCACCCTGTGAGATCCCAAACCTACCTCCACAACCAAATATTCCCAAATTTCCTAGAGCAGAGCAAGTGGAGGCAGTCTTAAGTGATGAGATCATATCCAAATTTCATATTGGATTTCTACATTGAAACTTCTACGCCGCATCTTCAAGAACTGTGCATCACAGAGTTAAAATCATTATAGTCTTCACAATAGTTGGAGTTAGCTTACTTGAATCAACAATGACCAAAGAAATTGCTGATGGAATAGGCCTTATCTACATTGAATGAACCTAGACTCCTACATGGGGGTAGCTTAAACATATTTGCTACTGTTTAGCATTATTAATGGAGCGGAAAAAGCATAAAGACCCAGATAAACAATTATAGATTTTGGAGATTCACATGATTTTTTTGTTGTTGTTTTAGTAGGAAATTATAAGTGTTGGGGTGAGGGCAAACATGATGGGGACATCAGATCATCATGGAGAGTTTACCAGCGACGTGGCCGCCGATCTACGGCCACGATCGAGTCGTTATATTTTTTAGTCGATGTATTTTGTTTTCATGCATTTTATTATTTGCTTATGAGTGTTTATTTTATTTCCCTTTGTACCCCTTTGTATGGGAATGGTCATGTGTAAGCCTAAGGGCAATTGTGTCATGTCAGTTAGAGTCTTTGTATGAGGCTATTTAAAGCCCCTTTGTTTTCTTTTCAAGTAATGAATTATTGATGATGAAAATTACTTCTTGCATGAGCATTAAGAGCGTGAGAGTTCTAATGGGAAGAGCTTCCTAGGAGAGGAAGAAGATTTGCGCAATACCCACCAACCTAGATAAGTCGGGTTCGTGGTTTCTTCAATTATTTTGTTTTCTTCTTCTTCCCATCTTCACGGCCAACCACCCACCCTCCACCACCGCAACCCACAGCCACCTCACCCGATCCCCCTCCCCTTCCAAACTCCACGGCCTCCCTACCCGAATCCCCTTTCCCCCACTAAACCGCCGGCCACCTCTTCCCTAATCCACCGGCTGCCACCTCTCCTCCCTCCGTATTTTATTGGTTTCCTATTATGGTTGATTATATTTTGGGATATATTTGAATTCAAACTTCAAATATTTGAAATTCAAAATATTTCCTAATATATAAATTCCATTCTAGGAAAGTTCATAATTGAGATCCTATTTGAATTTTAATTAAGAGAGGAATAAATCACTACTTTTCAATCTTATGAATTTCAATTAGGAAACTTATTTACTTCTCCAATTTTCCCTCCCATCCTCCCTGTATGCCGCCGGTTTCATGCCCTCACCCACTAATTATTTCTCCAATTATTTCCTAATCTCAATACCATACTTAGGAAACATTTCAAAACTCCAATTCCCCCACATGGCCGAAACTCCCAAATCTCCTCATGACGTCAATTAGTTCTTAAATCAAGTAATTGATTTAGGGATTTCCCAAAACCCCATCCTCACATCCCGCCTCCCCTCCTTAGCCGCCCCATCATCAACTACTCCAACAGCAAATCACGCCTAGCCCTCTTCACTAATTCCCACCCTCTATATCCAAAATCTGAGATTTACCTTCTCAGATTTTAAGTTTAAAATCTGAAACTGTTTCAGAATATGGGTTAAAAAAAAAAAAAACCTTGAGGTCTTGTCTCCTCTTCGTTTGCAAGGAGAAACTTCTTTCTCTTGGTACCCACTTGCGAGGCGGACCAAATACTAAGGGGGTTCTACATCCAAGCATCAATGAATGACGAGATCCATTGACGAGCACTTCGAAGGCATAGAGTGGAGGATCGTCACGTTACCTTAGCAAAGGTTCTCCTTGTCACTTGCATTCAATTTCTTCTAACTCTAAATTCTCAATTGGTTAGATTATAATCATGAAAGTCTCCTCCAACTTTCTCTTGCCAAGCTTAGTCATTTTTAGGAATTGAGTGTAATCTTCTATGCATCCTACGTTTCATTGTTAGATTAGGGATTACGTTGAAAGCTACTATTCTTTGTTGTTGTTATTTTCTTAATTATTTTGAATGTTCAAAATTTGGCGCATGTGATTTCGCCTATGCAAGATTAACTCCTTCATTGTTTTACTCGCCGTGGATAATTGCTAATAGTTGTTGACCTCCATGAAGAAATAAACAAAACAAAAAAAAATCAGAATATAAAATACCTGTGAAGCTGGCTGCCCATCCCGCAGATCCTACAAAAATCCCGTCGCCAGCTACAGTGTCTCGTCCTACGACCCTGCAAACGGCGCCATCTCAGAGCAGGATACGCGGATATTGTGCGCAGGCCTCGATCTCGCTCCCATGAACGTCGTTAAATACCGAACCCACAGCCTTCTTCGGAGCTCTCTCGCTGTCCTCGACTCTCTCCCATTCGCAAATCCACAACCTCTCCTCCGATCTCCCCCTCTGGCCGACGCCTCCTCTCGACTCCAAGCCACAGCCGAAGGTTCCACTTCCTCCACACAACCAAGCTCCCGACATCCTCCCGTCCGACCTCTTGCTTCTCTGATCCAGTGAGGAAAACACACAAAGAGAGAGAGAGAGAGAGATAGAGAGAGAGAGAGGGAGGAGCTCTCTTGCATACCCGATCCCTCTGAAGCCGCCGACCTTCTCCTAGAGCTCTGGCCGAACCCAACGACCCAGACTCCTGCCGAGCTCCTCTTGCCCTTGATCGATCTTCCTCCCTGCCGCACAACTTCGCCCTGTCTCCGACTTTCCCTACCTGTAGGATCGGAAGTTACCACACTTTGATCGGAAGTAGCAACGGAAGCAAGCTGGCTGTGAATGTAACTTTCTCCCTTTAGCTCACTTCTTCGGCCGAATCCCCTGTTGCCGAGCAGTCCCTTTTTGGGCATTTTTATTTTATTTTATTTATTACTTTATTTTTATTATAATTGTTTAATTTTAATTATAATTAATTAGTTTAAATTTTGAATTAATTAATTAATTAATTTTAATCATAATTAATTATATTAATTATAATTAATATTCAATTAATCATAATTAATTAAAGTTAATTATGTTTAATTGTTTTAATCATAATTATTAATTAATCTTAATTAATTAAATAATTATAATTAATTACTGTTAAATGATAATTAACTATTATTAATCACTAATTAATCATTATTAATTAAATTTAATTATGATTAATTATCTTAAAAATTAATTATTAGTTAATTATATATTAATTATAATTAATTAAATTCATTCTAATTAATTATTATTATTAAATAATTATAATTAAAAAAAAAAGAAAGAAAGAAAAAAAATCCCCTCCACTCTCTTACCTCGACGTTCGTGTCGGACCGGCAAACCACCTAAGCACGCCTTTGTTGGCCGTGATAGGAGGGAACCCGGTGCGACACCTACGACGAGGTAGGCGAGTGACCCCTCGATCCATGTGTCATCCACGACTACCCCGCGGAGGTATGAATCTTTCTAAACTCAAAACCCTACTTCAATATTCGTGGCAAAACGGAGAACTGTCCTATGCACGCCTTTGTTGGCCGTGGTAGGATGGGACCCCGGTGCGGCACGTACGGCGAAGCGGGGTTACTTATAAGTACCCACGAGCGGGGGGAAAGCAAACTGTCCTCTTTTTCAAATAAAGCGCTTTTTAAAACCCCATGCACGCCTTTGTTGGTCGTAGTGGGAGAAAACAAAAAAATCACCGCCGCGGTGTCTCACAAACACCAACCGTGCATGTCTTTGTTGACGTGGCGGGTAGGCGGCCTCTTGGGTTTTCCCCTAAACGGGGGAGACGCCGGGAGGCTGCCGAAATTTTGTCTGAAATACAGACAAGGACTTGGAGCAGAATGGAACTTGTGGACTTGATTCAATCTACTTAATTGAACTTGAACCAAAATGAATTCAATTCTAAATTGAAATGAACTTGAACAAGATATGGACCCAAGAGAAATTGATTGAACTCAAGGAGCTTAATATTTGAACTTGCAAGTGGACTTGGATTGAACTTGCGAAATGATTAAGAGCAAGGATTTGAACAGAAGAAGGAGACCTATTTGAGCTCAAATGAAATTGAAAAGAACAAAACTTGAACTTGAACTCAAGCAAAATGAACTCAAACTCAAACTAGACTCAGACTCAAATGGGCATTAAATAAACGATTGATTTGAATCAAAAGCCTCTCATTTGGAATGAGATTCATAAATTGTAAAAAGAAAATGATGGTGATGAAATGAAAGACAAGTAAAAGATGATGTATATGTATAAATTAACTACAAGCTTTGATATGAAACTTGGGAGCAACAATAATCAGCTTGTGACAATCATCTAGAATGGAGTAGGGTGTTGATGACTATAGTACCAAGCTTGTCATACATATTGACTATCTTTCAAGAGGAGAAGAATTATATCAAAGAGAAGCAATAAAGATCTTGATTAAATGCAAGCAAATTGAACAAAAGGCTCATGATAAATAAAGGGCTTGCAACCATCCTCCCTCACAAATGATGTTGAAACTCATATAATTTATTAGGATAGTTATAGGATATATGTTTGGCTGCGAGCATATATCAATGAGCGAATCCATCTTGCCAGCTATGAACTACTTCCAAAAGCAATGAGAGACTTATGATCCATACATCTCATTCCAACCAATATATTTGCAGTCAAAATTTGAAGCCCTCAAATGAATGTGGAAGAACCTTCATGCTAATTAGAATGCAAGTATCACTAAAAATTATCACATAAACAAGGAGCGATGAAATTGGTGTGGCTCAAGTCATTCAATCAAAGTGGTGTGCTCGCAATGACTAAATGAATAACATGGAAATATGCCTACAACCACTAGTGTAGGGTTTTCCTACAAATATTTCAAAGCCTTCTTGTTAAGTAAGATTTAAATATCAACGGATAATGATGGTTGAGAAGCCACTTTCAAGGACAATAGATCCATAAAACATGTAATAATTCATGCATGAATGGAGATTCAAAGTTGAATTGAGAAGCATAATATGATTATAAGTTTCATACAGACGATGTCACACGGCTCTAAGTAAACACACTACAATTCTTTGCAAATATCAAGAGCTAGTGTACAAGAGATATATCAACCCCTGCAATCACTGATAATAAACAGGTTGCATAAGTAATGGGTCATCTATGAACATAGATATACCCACAGTAGGTTATCTACAAAAAGATGCATAAGTTCCCACAAACAAAAGAGATCGACAATGGCAAATACAAATATCTACAAATTACTGTAGAGAACCTATCATATCTACAAAATACTAGTCTCAAGCAAATACAGAAGAACTTTAATAAATGCAATCTCCGTACAAGCAGACAGAAGGCGTCTACAACCTACAACGCTACGCCACCGGATCTGCAACACTAATACAAGCAGACAGAAGGCGTCCACAATCTATAACGCTACGCCACCAGATCTGCAACACTGATACAAGCAGACAGAAGGCGTCTACAAATATGTCTAAATCAATATAAAAATCACCCGCATGGGCCCCAACGAGCGTGTTATTGGTACACACGTGAAGCATAGGGATGCTGCGCGGGTCGATAAGTGAATCCTAGTTCGAACCCGATCCTTATATACGGATTAATAGAAGTCGACAGGGTTCGAACCTTTAAACGAATATACGGCTGTGGCAACCAGTGTATTTGTTTCAGTACATTTGTATTAGGCATTCCAGGCCTAAAATCAAAAGAATTCACTAAACAAAAGGCATGAAGCCTACGAAACCCGATCCTCCTAAGCAGATGAATAGGAGTAGACAGGGTACAAACTCTCAGATAAATATACGGTCACGAATGTGATCGGAATATTTATTTTAAAGCATTCATATTCAACAAAGAAAATTCATGAACAAAAGGCACAAAGCCTACGAGGAACCCGATCCTCGATCAATAGTCCGGTCGAGTTGACAGGATTCAATCAACTAAAGTGGAAATGACCCCAAATACCCCGATGATGGCCGTGTTGATTGCTTATCTCAACCGGAGGGGTCCACAATATATTTCAAAAATGCCCTCAAACCTATACAAAATCCAAATATTTTTTCAAGTGACCTCAAAGTCACCCCGATGATGGCCGTGTTGAATGCAGATCTCAATCGGAGGGGTTCCCAAATATTTTCAAAGATCTCCCAAAAATCCAAAGTTTATTTCAAATATTTCAAAGCTCCACCCAAAATACCCATAAAAATTCAAAAACTCCACAAAAATCAAAATCCCAAAAATATTCAAAATCCCAAAAAAGTTTAAATTTGAAATTCAATCCATCAAAAGCTTAAAGCAAAATCCATCCACCCTCCGCAACAGTTTGCCGAGGTGGACAAATTCAAAACTACTTCTGCTCACAAAGAGCCAAATGCCTAGTCGAAAATATCACTAGGATCCATTCTCAAACAATCTCTTGCCAGTAAGGACGTGGTACGTGTCCTCTAACCGGCAATTTCGCCGCCAAATGGCACTGCAGGTAAACGGTTATGACCCGGGGCCCTCTGAACCGAGTGGTTTTGCCGCCAAATGGCACCACAGATAGCGGTTATGGCCAGAGCCAATACGCTCCTTAATGGCGTTAAATCCTTGAGATATGAATCAATAGGATATGATCGATAGGGCACAAAGCCCTCTGTCAGCTAAGGTGGATTTAAATTTGTCCCCTTAGACAAACATTCAACCCCGGCTACAAGATCCCCTTGGACGAAGCAACCCATGGCTGCCGACAAGGATCCTTCTGTCAGGTTGGGTCGACTACCTCCTCTGACTAAGTAGACCAGGGACCACGATGGCCCGGGACGACGGAACCATGGGATCTTGATCGGGTCTATCATCCATTCCCCCACCATCCGCTTTAAGTACAAGATGGTGAAATTTCTATTTTAAATATGAAATCTCCAAATCTTTCAACTCCAAATTCTCAAATCCTCCAAATTTCTCAAACCCGTGCTGCTACTATATGCCAGATAACACGTATCACTATACGTATTTGATCGACGACTAGCCTTAATCGAAAGTTCTCTCTCGTGATCGGGAGGGGTAATTAACCATAGGGGCTTGCGCCTATAAGAAACCAGAACTCAGATCATAAAGTTCTCACAAAATGAGGGCGAAATCTCTGGGTAGTGTCTTATCTACAAACCCATCTGCCTTCCAAAATTTACCTCGGAACTTAGTTCGTTAAAACTCCCTCGCCGAATAAGAAAAGCGAGCGGAGGCCGGGGCCGAATTTTCGGAGCCCACAATAGTTTTATTCCAAACTTATTCTATTCAAAGAATTGTGCAATGCCTAACTGACACTCATAAACATTGCATTTAATTAGTCCTGCATCAAAACGTAATGGGGGTGGAGAACTATTTTAGGGAAGGGAAGTCATGCTATTAATTTTTTAGTGGGTATAAGAGTAGGTCATGGGTATAAGAGTAGCTCCATCACATAATGATAGCATAGGTTAGCCACCAAGCCTTCCACATAAGAAAAAACTTTCTGCGCAACAGGAAATCTTCTCTAAATTGTTATCATAAAATAAAGAACCTTTTGCAATTCATTCCATCTATTTATATCAGCCATTCAAGAGGATTTAATTTAAATTCCACGAAGGGAGTGGATGTGGATAGTTTAGTTTGGTGGAGTTGAGGGAAAGGTTGTCATCTTCACTTCAGGGAGGGAAAGATATGGACAAGCTTTGCACTTGAAGGGAGAGTTGCTTCAACCACACAAACCATATCCAACTACTAATTTAAATTTTAATAAAAAAATTCTTAATAAAGATAGCTATCTTTTAAAAGGAATACTTGTCCGTGCATTTATAATTCATCTTTAACAGTTCTTTATTCTAGAATTTCTTGATGGTGGTGATGTAAATTATTGATTGAGATGAACATATAATTAATCACTGAAGATAGACATTATCGGCCATGGTATTATGCAAATAATTTCACAAAACATCACTTTTCAAACACCTAAATAAAAAAAAAAAATTGTCATGTCTTGTTCTTTATAAACCATTGAAAGATGTTAGCATGGATTTCATGGAACTATCACGCCCTTTTGAGGAAACACATTTCTATTTTTATCCTAGTGCAATGATCTTCTAAAACAGTGCATTTTATTTAATGTAATAAAGTTATTGATGCATCAATAGAACCAAATTATATTTTAATGAAATTGTTAAATTTTATGATTTGCCGAAAGCCATTGTGTTTGAAAAATTTTATGAGTAGTTTTCTACAAAACTCCACACACAAAAAAAGATGAAAACTCAATTAAATTTTTCAATTACTTATCACCCACATACTAGTGTACAAACTAAAGCAACTTATAGAAGTGTCTGGACTATTACGAAGTCGAATAAGTGATCATACATCTAGTTAGGATTTGATATAGCTTGTAATAAGTCCATTTGGGATTGTAGTAGAATTGCGTGCAGCTAGTTTGCCAATAGATATAGTTTGTCAATAGATATATAAGATGATATCCATTTGAAATAGTAATAGAATTTCAACCAAGAAAACCAATGGATCATATTGAACTTCCTATTGAATCTAAACCTAATAAATTTGTACAATCATTTGTACAACAATGCATCCCTTATACAACAATACTTACAAGAAATTGGTTGCTAACATTTGCAACTATAAGTTACCGCATAAGTCAACAGTAGATGCATGAAATTCAAACAAATTGTTAAGATTATGAAAAAAGAATCCTTTGAAATTTGAGGAACATGGGCACCTTTCAAAATAAAGGACATTCAAAGAAGGTTATATGTTATAACATCACCTCTTTAGACTACTTATGGATCTATACTTTCAAGGAGGAAAAAACAAAAATTATCAGAAGATAATATCAAAAACCAAGGCTTTATGGATAACACAAGAAATCTTTTTATCAAATTTGATTATATTCTTTCTTCTTCTCTATTTTTTATCAACGTATTTTGTATTTTTTATAATTTGTAATATGCTCCTCAACCTTTCCTCTTTAACTTTCTTAAAGGGACAGGCTTATACTCTACTTTTTCATAAGAAAAGAGAGAATATAATGATTCGCCTCGTAACCTACGTTCTAAAAAGCACATTCCTGGAAGAATTTGATCAACATAATGCACAAATGATCCACACGAACAAGATTTACGTTATTATCTAGTGAAGGCTGAAACAACAACTAAAGTAGGTGCTATTTCAATCAGCAATCATATCCAATTACAGAATACAGAATATTAAAAAATTATCTAAAGACAAATAGAAAAGCAAGGCTATAATCACAATACAGACAGAAGACTTTCTAATGTAAAATCACAAACAGTGACCTACCTCTGTTTCCATTTTAAAAGAAACAAGCCGTGCCATGACTGCTGCAGCCGTTTCTTGATCAAATCCAGCAACTAAATCCTACAGTAATATTCAGTTTTTCAGGAAAATGCATGAGAGCACGTTTATTTCCGACCACAGGAAAAATATTAAAGACATTAAAAAAAAAAACAATTTTCATATCAATAGACATAGGACAGTCAAATTCAATGTCGTTCAGAACAACATCTTGAAAAGCTAAGTCTCAAACATGAAATATATGTGCAACGTAGTGAAATCAATTTCTACCATAAACATGTTGTTTATAATAACAGCTTGTAGTACTAGAAAATCTAGAGATAGAAATGAAAACTGTATTGGACCACAGGGAACTACTTCTATAAAAGTCTTATGTTTTTTAAATAAAATGCAACTTAACATATGATGAATTGTGTGTGTACCATCATTCCTCTTAATTGAAAGATCAAGGAAGCCAATGATAGCTTATGCACCCATAATCACAGAAGGGCTTACGATCGAGAGAGGTAACTAATCATATGGTTCGTTCGTGTCTTCACCTTTGAGACTTGTTACCTCTATCTCTTCCTCTTATAGATATGCTCCCAACATGATATATTTCCCTTAGAAAGTGTTACATTTGTTGCCTGATATACTCCAACACGAATACTTCTTTGAGACTTCTTATATTTGTCTACATCTTTTAGGTGTGCTCCCAACATGAAAAATTTTCCAACTTTTCCATCATAGAAGAAAGCCTTTCAATTTTTTTTTTCTTGAGTAACATTATAACGTTTCATAGTAAAGCTCACTAAGATGAATGATGTAAGATAGTAATGGATTGTTTATCATGTCATAATATCTTAGTTAAATTAGCAATACATTTATTTATTTGGTAGGTATTATTTGTCATTATTTTATTTTTTATGGGAAATATGAACAATTGTTAGTTTAGGATAATTTGAATTAGCTGCATCTGGTAGGATCTCCCATTAAAATAGAGGCCCGAGAGTCATAAAATAATCAAATTATTGGCATATGATTATTGAATAAAAATGATACTTTATATGGCTTTCGCCTCCTAGGCTGTGTCTTGTTTCTCTTCCCCTAAGGATGTGTTTTTTAGGTTTCTTGTCCCCTCTTCTTTCTTCTACAACTATTGAAGCCTTCCGCAATCTTCTACATCTCTAACTCTGTATCACATGTTAGGACATAATGCTAACCAAATGTTTCATAGTATAATTGCATTCAAGCTATTGAAAGCTATCCAAACCACTCTTGTTTAAAGAAACACATTTTGTAAAATTCCCAGGAATCACATGTGCTATGAAAATTATATAAACTGCAGGTATTCATCTTATCCAAGGGAATTTATTTGGTTCGTCATGAAGTATTTATATACAAGCGAGCATGTTGCCATTATTCTTCTGCAACACAACCTAGTCAAGAACTGTTATCTGAAAACACAAACATGCCTGAATGCTGCCAGATCCGGCAGCCCATCTTCTTGAGAGAGTTGTAGCACGCAACCTCATATGGCCATCATTATGCTGGTAACTGCAGCAGCATGAATGCAGTTTGTCAGATATTGGCTTTGGTCCAAAGAAATATACAGTTTCAAAAGTAAATAAATAAATGGCACTTTTGCAATAAGGTAAACATACTAAGTTAAGAACTGGAAGTAGAATTGGCTGTTTGTGGATTGCCCAACTGCATCAGGCCCATCTTTCCTAGCTATGTCAAATACTATACATAAAGATGTCTTTTTGTCAAGGCCACACATTTTCCAGGCACTTGTGTTTCCCTGACCGACAACTGTTTCAGAGCATAAAGGACCTTTCTGTGTAAAGCAAAAGCAGAGGTAAGTGCCAAAAGATAAACGGATAAATGTTTTACAAGCTAACTTATCTGTCAACTTACTTTATCAAGTGAAGCACAGGGACCAATAATGCCTTGCACTTTTACTTCTTTAGAACAATTAACTTCAAAAACACCACTGCAGACATGTTAAAATCCACCGATAACTTATTTCTCATGATAAACAATAAGAAGAGAAATGTTTCTTGGCACCAAGAAGGGTACCAGGTAACTGACTGGTGGCAGGAACAGGCTCATTGCT
Organism: Dendrobium huoshanense; assembly: GCA_016618105.1. Lineage (NCBI taxonomy): Eukaryota > Viridiplantae > Streptophyta > Magnoliopsida > Asparagales > Orchidaceae > Dendrobium > Dendrobium huoshanense. The sequence continues at coordinate 19,687,078 of CM028343.1, forward strand.
CCCTTGGCAAGGGTACACTGCTTAGAAGCGGACCCACATTTTCCAGAAAATGTGCCTACAGCCTCCAATAGTTCAAAGCCAAGGGAGCACAGAGCATTAAACCATGTTCTAAGTGCCAAGCATCGGCTCTCTAAGCTTATTCGTAATACCAAGTAAGGCAACCATTAGGTTTGATATTTTCTGAACATCAAAAGGAACACTAGCATGAATATTGTAATGTTACGACGTAACCCAGCATCTAAGTCAAGGACACTTCATCAAATTAAATTAACATAAAACAAAATTCAGGAAAGAAATGGGAATCATTATGTCCTCCAATTAGAAAGAGAGAGGAGATGTGTGTATTGCATTTCAATTTCTTATCCAAAAAAATCACCATAACCAATACCATAATCCAAAACTATCTTATGAATCATCCTTATCCATTCATTCATATTGCTAAATGAGGGGGTAACCAGATTTCGCACTTTCTACTCATGTTATTTTTTTACCATACATTTTTTCAACATAGTTCTTCAAACAAAGTTGATCTAACCACCATATCGGTACACCTTTTGTCCTCCGCTATTCATCCACAAATCACCAAAGGCTTTGTTTGGTAATGTTGTGTTGGTTCATAAGTTGAGCCATTGAATGTAAAATAAGGTTATTTTTCTATCAATAAGATGTAAAAACTAGTCTACATGGTGTTTCCCCTATAATGAAATCATAAAGAGGCTTGCACATTTCCCATACATATCAAATTTATTAGATGTTTAACTTTTGAAAAGAAAATCATTACTTAATTTTATTTAATTATTGTTTTATCTAAAAATCTCTAGGTAGTATCTTATCTAAATATCTAATCCGACTTTTGAAAATTTAATACGGAACCTAATCTCGTTAAAACTCTGCCTATCAATAAAAAGACACTGCCGGGGCATGAATTTTCGTTGAACTCAATTCCAAGGTGCATAAAAAATTCTCCAAGAGAAGGGACATTATACACTAAGATTGAATAATTGAATTTGAAAGCATTCTCAAATGTTAATTATGTTGGCACGATTGAAGATAGGAAGTTAACTTTTAGATAGTGAATTTTTATTTGAGGCAACTTGATCACCAAAAAATAGAAAACAATTTGCTGTTGCTAAAAACAGAATTATGGCCCATTGCATGTAGAATAATGCGAGTAAAAACTCTTATAGGGGAGTTTAATTTTCCAACTACAAATCCTCTACTTTGATAGGGATACATTCTATATTGTTAGGAATCCTATGTTCTATAAAAGAACCATAAATATTGATATTGTTTGTCATTTCAATCAATAGGTTGAACTATCAAAAATATTCTCTCCTTGTATAACTAGTTCAAATCAAGAGGCTGATAATTTTACAAAACCTTGGTCTCCTACCTTCCTCACGATTGTGAAATACGCTGAAACTGACTAATATATATGCTCCAAAGTAAAAGCAATTATTAGCTTAGAAAATGTCAAGCTAGAAAATTACTCTATATTTAATTAGTGGTGTATATTTCTTTAGTTGCACCTTCATATTGATTCACTTACTATATGACAGGGCCTCCATTGAATAAGATATATAAAAATGGTTCCCCTCTAACAATGTCATTTTCCATATAAGAAACCAAATAAAAATATAAACTATAAAGATAAATTCTTACTTGAATGATAAGCCAAGATCATAGTCATTTGCCTGAAAAATCCGCTTTAGCGAATCTTTAAAAACCGAATGACCAAAACTCTCTGCAAGCACAACTATTCCACCACTTCTTTCAACTGCAACTTTCAGTTCTGCAACCCCAACCTGGGAAATAAAGCACAGCCATCACATCTCATGATCTAATGGTCTATACAAACCAAAAAAAGGTACATATGAGCTTGCTGAAATTGCAGGTGGAAAAAATATTACAAAAGCTTGTAGGACTCTTTAGACAAACTGGTAATGAAGCAAATTCAACACTTCGATTTAAATCATGCCCATCAGGCCTGAACTAGCACGATCAGGTCTACACTATAGACTGAAATATAAGAAATTGAAATTCATGAATCTTGGTGAATGGTAATCTCCCAGCATGTTACAGCAGCATGACAAATAGGCTGTCATAGGAGGGAACCCTTTTTTTTTTAACTTGGGGGGACGCCTTGGATTTTAGTCTGTTCCATGGATTTAAATTTCTTTTCAGTTGTCTAATGGTAGTTAAAAAATTAAAAGATGTCAGATTTCCAACAAAAATGACCATTCTATGTTTCCCCCTAGATTGGCATATATCGTGTATGAAAACAAGCAACTATGGTTTGTTAGATATCTCATCCTTCCCTTGATGTTTCTATTACCCAAAATGTAATAAGAACCGCAATCATAACCTCATAGACAGCTTGGGAAATTGAGTATGATGGGGCCAAAACAGAAAATTCATATGAAATTAATAAAGAAACCTACTAAAAAATGGTCAACCTAAAACCTCCCATCCACTCACCACAAATGCAAAGAAAAGACAAAAATGTAAAAAAAAAAAAAGACTAATGAGTTTTCATCTGAATCAATTTGCTCTGTATTTTTAGTTTTGATCAAAGATAATGAATAATTAAAGATTAAGAGTCTGCGAGTTGCAAACTTATTTGTGTTGCATGATCTTTTGCAGATCATAATAGATACACGTTAGAAATACTAGGCCCAAGACATCCTACATCCACCCAACATTACCTCTTATTAAAATAAAAATTGGTACCATTTAGTTGATATTCAGCGAAGAGAGCTTTCCTATTATGGTAGAGTAAAATGCTGATAAGCAAATGGATGCAAGAAGATAATCGAATTAGAAAACAACATGCTAATCTTAGTTCATATGGAGAGGCATAGCAATTAAATAAAACTTGAACAAAATGGAGCAAAGCAAATTACACAATTAATAAATTGAAGCCAACAATGGAAAAAATTTATCAAATTATAGACCTGATCAAGTGCACAAGCAAACAAATCAAGCACATGTCCTTGATGAACAAGTTGCTTTGAAAGCCCCTCGAAGAACTTTGCAGCTTTGCTGTAAAGCGGAGCACTACCTTTGTCGAAATCCTTGTGAGAACGAATTGGCTCCGATAAATTCTTTGAAACAATCTACAAAAAAAAAACATCAAAATAAATCCTTAAACTCTAAAGAGCTTCCAGAAGTAAAAAATAAAGAAACATGAAATTTTCATAAAATACACTACTTCAGCCCTTCATAAAGCAAGAGATAATAAGATTCAGTTGCACCTACACGACCAAAGAGATTGAAACTGATATAGTAAGGAAAGGAAAAGGATATGGCAGAAAAGCAGTAAAATGATAACTATTAGCATTAAACAAATAACAAGTACTTCCAATAAATCCCTGGCACAAGCCTAAGAAACCTAAAATAACATATACTTCCAATACAGCTCTACCACAAGCATAAGAAAACCTCCATTGTGTTTTCATATACAAATAGAACGTAAAGATCAAGCAAAAAAACAAAGTACAGTAAGCATGTTCCCTTTTTCAATTTGAAATATATGAAAATGTGCCATATACATGAAATCGACTTTTAGAGAACATTGCCATTCAAGTATTTAACAGTTAATCCAAATAAAACTTGGCTTGTTTGAGAAGTTGAACTTATTCTTCCAAAAAATTTGTAATTTCCACATATGAATTCCGAAGTAAGAATTCTGATCACTACTTCAGTAAACTGATCACTATCAAACATGAAAGCCTTCTGAACCAAGTAAATGGTTTCAGCAGAATTTCAAGCATCCATAAATATTATATGAGTAGTCTCAGAAATTAATCTCACAATTTAACATGAAGTGGGGTGCACAAGCTATTCGAATCTCTTTAGTGTTTGGCAAACAGAAAAAAAAAAAAAAAAAAAAAAGTGCACATACTTGAATTGAAGTGGCCAACTAAGAACTAGGTAGTAATGTAGACTTTCTTACAACCAGTGCACTAGAATCGACTTTAAAGGTATTTCATAAATAAAGGATATATAACCCGCCCATGAGTTCAAATATAGATAACTGTACTAATTCTGTTGAATGTAAATCCAACTATGATGAAAAAATGACAATATATAACACCTAAAACAATTGGAACTAACAGCAGCATAAGATTCTCAACATACACAACAGTCTGGCTGAAAAGAAGCGCGGAAGTGAAACAAAACAGCAAATGTATCATTGGTGAAGTTTACACATAACCAAACATTTCCTGATGAATTCCACAAAATATAGAAAAATAGTAGTTAAGTCAAATTATGCTAAAAAACAAGGCCTATTCTATAATACAATACGAGAAGTTCTGGATGAGTTAAAGGTACTCTTGTCACTTCATTGTAACCTAATGAATGAAATTGCAACAAACCTCACCCCTATTTACCAAACCATTAAGATTTGCATAGCAGGGAAACAAGCTAGTATGCCATATTATCAGATATGGTACATGAAACGCACATAATCTTCGTAAAGTTCTAGGGTGAGTGTCACCAAAGAGTTCACAAAATATCCTATGGCCTCCTTTATCATAAAGACGGCAAGAAGACAAAATCTGATATTCCCTCACAAAATTACATAGACGCTCAGTAAACTTACCATACCAGGCCCCTCGGTTGATGGACCACCAACAAAAGCCATAATTCTTGCACCAGAACCGGGGACGCAAACCCCTAATAAACTTGCCGCTGCACTTAAGGCTGTACTTGTACACCTTGATGCCCGTTGGTCTGCTGGAACTGGCCAAGGATCTCTTTGAAGCTCCTCCAAAACCTAAATGTTTCACGTGAATTCAAATTAAAAAAGTAACAATATCTAGTCAAGTAAAGGATAATCAGAGTAAACTAAAATGCAATCAAGTAAGATAGCGAGTAATAGTGAATGACAGGGTACAAATATTTTAAAACAATCAACAAGGACTATCAGCAAGGAGACAGCTAACGAAACAAATTAAGTAGCTGCCTTTAATGATTATAAAGTAAAAGTTAATGATGTTCAAGGTAGACACTAGTTGCAATACGCTAATCATTTTTGCAGCTTAATTTACTAATATAAATGATACAACTATGCAAGGATCAATAATTTTTTCCTAGCTTAGAATTAAATGAAATTAAAAGGGTTTCATTTCACATCACTAAGGTATCTGGACGTGAAGCCATACATGTAGAACATGAAACCTGAGCATGAAACATAAATTGTGTGCATTTTAAATGCCATCGCTCATAAATGAAAATCAAAATAACTCAATACTCAACTGAATTAAGTACAAATTCACACTCTGAAGCAGGCAAAAGGAACCTTGCAATGCTCGAAGCTGAGAGTCCATCTCTAGCACCAGCAATCACGCCCACTGCTGGCTTTGGCTTACCTGAAAAGAAGTTCATCTGATCTAAAATTTGATCCTTAGTCACCTCCTTCAATCCCTTAAATATGTATGACTTTGGCATTTGCCCAAACCCTAACTCATGAACCTGCATGGCAATCATATTCATATCAATGCAACAAATAGAACCGATAAACACTTCAAAAAGGGATTACTGTGTCAAACCTGGACATAGTTTCCAAAGGTTATAAGACCAACAAGGGATTTCTCTGGCAGCAACTCAATAGCTTGTGCAAGAGCAGATTTCAAGTATCCAAGCTCCTCCTCAAGCATACAAGTGTCAACCACAAACAAAAAAACTGGAGGCACCACGGGACCTGCATCATGGGCGGACTCATACTCGATTGTTGTGTACTGTGCGAAAAGCTCAGCTGGAAGGTTGTCCTCAGATATGGATGCATAGTGTTGAGGAAAATGATTTCTCTGGAAGCAAAACGGGCATATCCAAATTTTGGCAGCGTAGTCAACTATGGAGAAGGGGTTGAGAATGGAACGGCAGATACGGCAACGGAGAGCAGCGTATGGAAGTACAGGAACATTTGGGATGGGTCTCAGCGGTGTATAAATGGCAGCTGCGGGTATGACACAGTTCATGGCCTCTTGCTTAGTACCAGGAAAAACATTCCAAGTCATTCTCACACCATCCTGTACCTCAAGATCAACGAATTCTGTCATCTTTCCCCTAAAATAAGCTTAGCCTCTACCCTTGGTGTCAGTTTTCTCAACTTTAACTATTCCAGAAGCATAAGCCTCAGATGATAACCAAAAAAAGGCCTGAAACATTCAATGCAATTCGACCCTGATTAAAACCATTCGAAATGAATATAGTTCGTTCGATCTAAATTCATTAATACTTAATTTTTTTAGAGAAAGTATATGGACAATTTAACCAAAAAAGCAAAAACCATCTCAAAAAAAGAACAAGCTTTCAAGAATTGCACTAGAAGTGTGAAGAAGAAGAACAACAAATTCATTTTTTTTCCAATATAAAATTGGAAACGAACTTCGATCAAATCAATCTAATTCCAACTCATCGCTGTTACAACATCAGCAAAGAAAACATTTACAAAGTGGCTTACCTTCTCCGAAATGTGTCGACTAAATTTCTCTGAGCAATACGAAAACCTAATGACAGCGGTCGCGTCCGATGAAACACAGTGATCTATGATTGGAGTTCTTTCCTCCGCTGCCCAAAAAGCCGGCATAAAAATGAGATAAGCAGCCTAATGGCGCCCTGGTTTCGACGACGAGGATGCGCCAACGCACAAAAACCTAGCTTTGGGATCGCCCGAGTCTTATGATGCTGCCGGCTCTGGCCTTTTCCTTCGTTTAATGAATCCAACATAAACAGGGTAAATAGAATGTTACGATTAGCTGCCGGTCAATATCCAGCCATTACAGAAACAGTCTCTACCCTTTATTTTCAAAGAATATCGGTGTGCCCTCCAAACGAACAAAAATGTTACATGAATTTGAAATGGTATATATATATATTTATATTTATATAATTCGAGTAAATTCATTATTGAATTAAACTAAGATTTGTTTGAGATGATTATAATATTTTATAATATAAAATTATTATGAAAAAAATAATTTAATTATTTTAATTATAAAATTCAGATTTTCATCACAAAATTTTTAATAAATAGTAACAAAATAATAAAAAAATAACAGTCATATGAAATTGTGATTGTTATATGAAGAAAAAACATCTAAGAAGTTGTAACAAGTAGACCTATAGTCAACATTAATCATTATGAAATTGAAGTATTTTCAAATTTTGTTTAAGTTAATTAAAAGTCAATAAATTATGGATTGAGTTATGAACATAATAAGTATGATATAATCGTATGAATTGAGTAAATCAAATATTGTAATCAATAGAAGCTATGCTCATCAAGTCATCATACACTATTAACTCACATTAAGTCATAACGTGTCAAAGAAACATTCTATCAATTTCTCACATGAGACTCAAAGCTTGAGTTGCTAAAAGAAAATGTTTAATCACCCAAAAACTAGGTAATGGAAGTCATGTTATATAACCTCATTTTCAATAACTCATCAAGATTTGACTAAGTATTTGAAAAACAATTAACCGACAAGATTAAAATATTTTAGAGCAAGTATTATGAATTTATTTGGAATGACTGCAACTTTTTTAATGGTAGTTGTAAAACTGTAATGGAGAAAGCAACTTTTTTCAAATATGTTGTAAAAAATTGCTTCCTAGTATACAAATTTTTTTAAAGTTGTCAAAATAAACTATGATTATGATTTTAAAAGCAAAACACTAAAAAAATTATCTCAAGCAGACTTGAAGTCGTGTTATATAATTTTACCTAAACTTATAAATATGAGATTAAAGGAAGAACTAATACATTATAATTGAATTAAGTCACATCAAATTATACTCTCTAATAAAGATATAATAAAATCCTAAAAACTTCCTAGTTTAATTTTCTCTTTCTTTCTCACCTCTCTCTAATATATATATATATATATATATATATATATATATATATATATCCTCTAATGAGATTTTGATATTGCCAACAAATATATTTTGACCTAACATCATTTTATATTTGTGTGCACAAGAAACTAAGTTATGGAGCATCATAATGAAAGGGTTAGAGATATAAAAGTGGAACAAGAAGATTTTGTCATAAGCGGGCAATTGGATTAAAGTGAGGTTTGCTTAATGAGGATGATTGAATAATTTCTCAAACAAGTTCAGATAATCACAAATTAAATCGAGATTCCTTTTAAAGGGTGATTTTTTTGTCATCTAATTCGAATGAAATAGTCAAGTTTTATAGCACTCAACTTTAATGGCATGACTAATCTCCTTGAGAACAGCATTATGTGGGGCATTGTTGAGAAGATTTTCATTTATTTCACAAGGAAATGTTGCCTCCTATTTTAAATTCAAGAAATAATTCATCACTTATTCGTCTACGCTCAAAAACCACTAACTAATTTGCCGAATCTTTTCATATGAGGCTAAAGTAGTCTTCAAGTTTTTTTTTTTTTTTTTTTTTTTCTTTGTCTTACTTCAATGCCAAATCCTTCAAGTAAGGGACTTGAAACCAATAATATCCCAAGTAGTTGCAGCTCTCCTTTCAAATATGTGTTTAGTTTATAGCAATAAAAAATGTTGGTCAAGTTGCAAGAGCTCGCTAATAATCATATTGATACAAAGGAGTAAAATCTCATATGTAATACTTCCTCATCTTAGTCAAATAGCTATGGTTGAGTGGGAAACTTGCAACGACTTCCCTGAGATAAATATGTTTGGCCAAGGAATGACTAAAAAAAGCTAATCTAGGAGACGCGACAACAACATCATAAACAAAAAAAAATCAAAATCATGATTATCGTTTTAAGAGCCGAGATTAGACAAAGGAATTTTGATATTGCAGAATGAGAAATTTTGATATTGCAAAAATATTCAATCTTCACTCCCATCTACATCTCCCTTATTAAAATCGTATATGTAATATGTAAATGGGGAGGTCAGTATATGACACAACTTGAAAATCCAAAAATTATAGATTAGGGTCGACCAATTTAACAAATGGATCGGATTCGAGTTTAATTTTTTGAACCGATTGAGTATTTGGTAGGGTTCGAGTTAACCCGCGAAACCGAATGCAACCATTTTGACCCGTCTGTTACCCGCTTTCTCGGTCGCATATTGCCCGTCGCGCTCATGCTCGCTGCTTGAACTCACCCTCACTTGCTCGTGCTCGCCCGTGCCCTTAACCTCACCCTTGCCCGCTCGCACTTGCTCGCCCGCCAACACTTAACCGGGTTAGTACACAAATAAATGCGAGATATATGTGCAACATTCATAAGAGACACCAAGATTTTTACGTGGAAAATCCTTAAAAAGGGAAAAAACTAGCTGGCTTGTCACAAGTTTGAATGATTCTACTAATATTGATGGTTGATCGTGAGCAATACCCCTCGCTGGGGTTATTTAAAGTTTTTTATGAGTGACATCCTCGATGAATATAGAGAAGATATTAGTCTAGGATCTACATTAGTCTTTTATTTTAACCATTAACTAGAGCTTACCAATGAATATTAGAAAGAAACATGATTGCTTTTTTGTCATGTCCAAAGACTTATATCATAGGATCTTTACCCTTTCCTAAAAACATGTAAAACCATGTAATAAGCATATTCGGTAGTAACTAAAATCTTACAACTAATATCAGTGCAAAATATTATAGAACAATATGTTATAAATCATATAAAAAATGCATGCATCAATGTCTTATCAGCATCAATTTATACTTTTATAGTTCATTACGTCTCAATCCATTATATCATCAGTCATAGTAGCAGTAACAATCAATAGTACTAATGTCAGTAACGATATTAGTATCATGATTAATAATATTAAATAGTATTCATGGCAATAAGTAATATTAGTGCTAATCATAATATTAGTACAATATTCCTAGCAAACTAGCAGTGTCATTACCAGTATTCAAATATTTAATGAGTATATCTTATGGGTACTTACTCCTACACTTATGACTCTTAATCAGTCGCCCTTTATAATCCCAAACAGTATACTCCTAATAACTCCCTTGAATCACGTGAATTAGTCACCATGAATCCTTATAACTCCCAATTAATCTCCACCTCCTTAAGATTCCCAATTAGTGAATCACATGGATCAATATGCAGTATCACGTGGAGTTATCATATCATGTATATGATATCATTAAGTATTTCATTTAAAATGTAATTAAATTATATCAAATTGTTCAAAATGATTAAATCTATAATATATCCAAACTTGCGCGGTGAATGAAATGAAAAGATAATATATCTTTTTGACAAATTTAGGAAAAATAAAATTCGTAGAAATCAAAATCATTGAAAACATAAGTAAGAGTTTAGTCACTTATAATGAATAGAACAAAATCTATAACATGAATGACTGACAAATATGATTCAAAGGCTTTTCCCTATCCTCTCTCTTAATTTCTTCCTCGCCAAGCAACCAAGTGAGGGAATCGGTGAGGTGAGGCATATATATATATATTGTTCATGGTCTAACGCCGCAACACTCGCTAAATCAACATCAAAGCGCTCTACTTCAAAATTTTCATATTTTTTAAATAAATTTATTTCAAATATTTGAGTTATTACAATCTTCTCACCTTTGAAAAATATTGTCATCGACATTTCTATATTAGTCATAGAGAGAGAGAGAGAGAGCATTCTCAAAACAAATTTTCAAACTCAAATCAATAATTATAAATCAAAATCACATTTCTATTCCGCTCATAAATTCTAGTTATATTTCAATTATTCTGATAACATTGCTCTAATGTCATTTTGTCACATTCTAGGATATATATTAGAAGAATTACATCAGTCTTTTATTTTAATCATTTAATTAGAGCTTACTAATGAACAGCGAAAAGAAACATGATTTCATTTTTGTTTTATCTGAAGCTATATATATTATAGGATTTCTACCATTTCCTGAAAATATGTAAAATCACATAATAAACACATAGAAACTCATGCACCGCTCAATAACTATGAGGCATAACTCATGCCGTGTGAGGCGTTGAGTTCTCTGTCTATGGTGAGTTCTCTGTTTATGCTCTCCCTCTCTTTTAGTATTCCTCTTCCCCTGTTTTGATCATTTCTCTCTCTTTCTCTCTCTCTCTCTGAAACTATTTTCAACTTCAACATGGTACGTAGTTTTTCTCCCCCCTATTTCGGGATAAATTATTACATCCGGTCAAAAACCGAACGGTCCGAATGTATACCGAGTTCAAAATACTGAATTTTGGGTGACGTGGCACGTGGTTATTGGTCTCTGAACGCATTCAGACACTTGATGTAATAATTGCTCCTATTTCTATCCTTTCTCTTTGCTGTGGCCATCTTAAACTATTCAAACACCTAGCTTATTTTAATTATACTTTAATGACCTTTTCTTTTCTTGGGAATTCACTTAAGATATACACAAGTTAAGCTAATTTTTCATGGGTAGAAGGTTTACTAATTATGCAAAGCTCAAGTTAGTGAATTTTTTTTTCATGGTTTTAATTTATATAATTTGTGATTTTCTTTAATTTAAAAACTCAAAATATCTTTTAATAGGAATTTTAATAAAGTGAATATAAAAATTACAATTGAACAAGTTGTAGAGACAAAGATTGTAATTTTTCATTCAAGTTGATACGTCATCTCAAAATTATCTTGATCGGGCACGAATCTCGAGGCAAAACCTAGTTGGAAACTTCAAAAATTAATTTCGGGAGCATATGAACTCCGATTTCAGCGAGCTTACAGTCAAACTGAGCGTCTCGGAAATACAAACCCAACGACACCAAGATCAACCCAATCCGAGCCCAAATGAGTCCGAATCAAAAGTTCGAAGCGCTGTTGGAAGGTTCAAACCGTAATTTGAGTTACCAAACGGTCTCCGATTTTGACGAGCTTATACTCGAATCGAACGGCTCGACGAGACGAATCCAACGAGCCTAAGATCATCAAATTCCGAAATCATTAAGGCCTTCAAATGTCCAACGAACGGTGCATGATCGAAGAATTCGATATCGGCCGTCCATTCGGATCACTCCCAATTCGCCCTTGATCTCACGCCTATTTACGGGCTGTGCCACTCCAGAAAAACTATAAATAGAGCCCTCATTCTACACCAAGGAGGGGGAAGGGAAGAGAGAGAAGAAGAAGAGGAGAAAGGGGAAAAGGAGATTCCTCACCTCCTCGACCACCGCCGGAGCTCTTCCTGCCGCCTGAAGACGCCGGAACTCTGCCGTATATTCGGGAGAACGCCAGAATACTTCCCAACTTCAATGGGATGCTGAAATTCTTCCCAATTTACAAGAGAGTTCCCTCCTGACGCCGAAACTCCGCCCAAGTGAAGCCGGAGTTCTCCTCTGCCACCAAAGACGTCGGACTTCTATCCGACGTCGGACCTTCACTCTTCGCCAAGTTTCTACCCGACGTCGGACTTCTACCGGTTATCGGACTTCGCTGGACGTCTATGCGAAGATGCATTTCTTTCCATGGCTGGACTTCTACCTGACGCTGTCCTACTGATCTTCGTCGTCAGACTACAGTCCTTCCGACCCCTGTCGCCAGCCGACTACGGTCCTCCTGACTTACGTCGCTCGCCGACTATAGTCTTTCTGACATCCGCCGCCCGTTGAATACGGTCCTCCTGACTTATGTCACCCGCCGACTGCAGTCTTTCTGACCTCCGTCGCCCGCCGACTACGGTTCTCCTGACTTACGTTGCCCGCTGACTACAGTCTTCCGTCGCCCGCCGACTACGGTCCTCCTGACCTACGTTGCCCGCCGACTGCAGTCCTTCTAACAAAGCGAACATGTCAATAGTGATTCTTTGTATTTACATCATGTAATGTACTCCATAAGATGTACATCAAGCTAACCCCTTCCACCAAGGAAGGGCCTCATTTGTAATCGACTGCAATACTAGTGGATTCATTCAAGCTGGGCTAGGCCCCGTGGTTTTTCCCCCTTTTCAGGGGTTTTCCACGTAAAAATCTTGGTGTCTTATAAATGCTAGACCCTCTCTCACTTATCTGATTGCGTGCCGGATTTTCGTACAACGCTAAGACGTTAAATCTTATATTTCTCTACCGCCGCGAATACTCCTGGACGCAACACAAGTTAAAAATTTTGTATTTCTATTGCTATTTATTATTTTAATATATTGTTATATTTTTAAAAACATATTTATTTTTTATTAATTATACCAGACGGTCTTAATTAAAAGTGTTTTTTTATGCAATTTATATTTTCATGTTAAAAACTCTAATTTTTTTAAAAGCTGCCAATAACAATCAGAAGCTCAAGTTACTGTTTTTTTATGTAATTTTTTATTTAAAAATTTTGTGACTTTGTCATTAAGCCATTAAATCCCCGTGTAAGAAATGCTTGCACACCCAAATATATATATTTAACTCTAACATCCAACGTTTATTTAGTTGTTTATACATTGTACCACAATTTATAATAATAACTAAAATGCTCGAAGAGCTGTGGAAATTTTACTCGACTTAGGTTTTATTTAGGATAACTTTTTTTATTATTTTTTAAAATAATTTTTAATTATAAAAATTTCTTCAAATAAATTTTTTTATTAAAAAAAACTATTTTAAAAAAATAGTAAAAAGTTGTCTAGATTAGGGGTATTGAAATTGGGTTACGGCTCGGGTCAAACTACACTGACCCACCACTATTTGATACGACCCAAATCTGACACATTTTTGTAGACGGGTCAGAAATTTCAACCCGGATCCAACCCGTCGGGTTTGTCGGTTGACCCGACCAAACAATGGTGGGTCAGTGTCGCCTGTGGGAATGTGCAAGGGAGGAAAGCAAATCGTAGTCAACAGTCCGCCGAGCAGCAGAGCTGTAATTGAGTGTCCACTAACGTCTCGTCTGCAGCATAAATTTTGCTATCTTGATGAGCATTTGTTGTTGTGACGAGTAACGGTGCATCGGACGTGTGAGGCCGAGGCGAGAGCCGCGATGGAGTGGTCTGACGGGTCTGTGGGATATGGCCGCTTATGGGTCTGCAAGGTCTGGTCGTTGGCCAGTTCGCAAACGGGTTAACCCGAACCGACCCAAAATTCAAAACGAGTAAAAAATTAGGACCCAAATCCAATTTGTTATTAAAATGGGTTGACCCTAACTCGAAAATTTTGTATTGAGTTCAAATCGATTTTTTGGGTCGTGTCAATTGTTGACAGACAAAAAATTACTCTTTATTAGTCATTATCTATACTTAATGAAAACAGATGGATTATGGTTATTTCAAGAGTTTTTTTACTGTTATCTGTGGAGTTTTCTACTACAGTTTTTGGGTGTCTTTTAGCCTTCTTGGTGTCAAATCGAAAATTTTGGATTGAGTTCAAATCGAATTTTTGGGTCGTGTCAATTGTTGACCTTCTACATTTTGGATTGACCCCGTAATCTAAATGAAACCTTAATAGGATGACCAAAAGAAAGATGCCATGAATTACATATAATATAAAATAATGTTATAATATTAATTAAATTGTTAATTAAGTGATAAGATATACAAGCAAAAATGAAAAATTCATAAAAGCATTTTTCTGGAAAGTTACATAAAGTATCGTGCCGACAAAGTCACTTTTTTAGCTTTCATATATAAATTCATATCAAAATGATCACACCAACACCTTAAAACTACAACTGTTGTTTATGAAAGCATGATTTTACACGAGAAAAATACGATAGCAAGAATTTTGTATGAGATTTACCTTACACTTTGAGAAAGCATGATTTTACTTTTATACTGGAAGATTACTTAAAAAAAAAAACTGCTTATGAACTTTATATTGCTAAATTATGATTTATAGTTAAATTATATGGCTTACTAACAAATATGTAATTGCTCAAAATAGTCCGACTATTGATAAATATCCAATTTAATCATAGAGTTTCGCATTGCCACAATTTAGTCCCACAATTATTAAAAATTGAGCCAGTTTAATCCCATAGCATAAAATAAAAATAAAAATTATTCAGAGTTAAATATAAAGGATATTTTAAATATTACTAATAGATATGAGATTATATTACTTATATTGCTCAATTTCATCATTCAATAAATTATATCACATATTTAAGCAACTATATAATAAAGAGTGAATGAATAGTGAAAAAATTTATATTTTTTTAAAGCAAAATCTAAAATTGCTCTTCTTTACCATATTTTAATATAAAATGAAATGTATTTTAATAATTTTTAAACTACTACATAATAAGGGCTATTACATTGCTTATGTTGTTTTATTTTTTAATCTAAAAAATATTGAGTGTTCCATTTAACATTTTTGAAATATCAACTAAATTATAGATGTCATAAAAAAATATAACACAATATAATCAAACATTCATTATAAAGTTGAAATAATCTCAAATAAATTGAAGATGCAGAACAAACGCTATTTTGAGATTTGGAAAAATTGGTAGCAATGATAATACATAAAAAACACTCATTATCAAAATCAACTCAAAAGTTGTAATTAGAAGATTGGAACTCAAAAGTCGTTTACAAAAATAGAATAATTCATCATAAAACTGAAAAAAAAAATCATGTTATAAAATAAGTCCCTTGATTATGTCTTTCAAAATGTATAAACATAAGCTAATACAAAAAACTTCACTTTGTATATTATCCTTCAAGCTCATCTACCCTATTTTCTTTCTTTTGAATGCATAGACATATTGACAAACATAATGCCAAATTAATAGCTATTAAAAAAAGAATTGCATGAGTATTTATTAAAATTTGATTGTTAACTTACCACCAACCATTTGTTTGATGATCCTTGTGTGCACATATTCTGCATTGGTCTTGTCTGCGAGCTACAATTTCGATCTAAATATGTCAACTGGAGCGAATAAACAAATTTTTTTAAAAAATGTTAGTTCATTTTCCAATATTTTAAATCAAACGTAAATATGTAATAACTTCAATTACAAAATCATTCATATTGTTAGAATTCAAATCCTCAAGATGCAAATCATCCTATGTTATTACGTTGTATTGTAGGTCAACCTCCACTTGAAGTGTTTGAGTAGTAAGAGTTTCTTTATTTTTTTCTTTTTTCTTGTCGCAACTTCTATTGTGATCACTTTGTTTATATTTAGTACAATGGAGGGCTACAATTGACATACTTAAGTTTTTTCTTCGTGAGTTCTCTACTTGCTCATTTGCATTTTTTCTCATCTTTGGTAGGTGGCCCCTCTTAACTCCAATAATTGGCCTGCAACATATGAGAATGCCTTTTTAACAAACATCAAAACAAGCATACATTCTAAAAAATATTATGACCTTATATCCCTTGTGGTGATTAACAGAGATTATTATACCTCAATTTGTTCTTATGATTTCCAAACAATAATCTCAAATATCTTTGAACTGATTTTCATCCGTCATATACACCAAATTTCAAGCCTTGCAAATAGCCTTCCTTTCTTGTGACTTTGACACATGCAACTTCAACTCATCAATTACCTCTCTTCGAAAAAATTGTCTTGCAATTGTGCATTAATTCTAATTTTGTTCACAATAAGCCTCCTACAAATAACTGTGCAAATTTTGTCATAAGTTGAGAACTTGAAAAAAAAAGTTCATAATTTTATTGCTTTTTCACTAACAATAGACCAATTCTAGACAAACTCTTTAAATTCTTCTTTGCTACTGAATAAGATTTCCACTTCATTGATCACCATGGATTTCAATTGTATTATTATACCAAACAGAATTAATCAAAAAAGAAAATAGAATAAATACCAGAGAATTCCACATTATTATTAGAAAAAATTGGTGGTTCAATTGTTATTTCTCAATTCTCTCTACAATCAAATGGGCCTAATAAATAAAAATAAAATGAAGAGTATTAGTTGATTAGACATCAAATGATCAATTTAACATACAGCTTATACATGTATTCTTAGGATATGATGAGAGCATAGATTTGTAAGAAATTCCAATTTTATTTTATTATTAATGTGCTCTTAGCCACTGCTCCAATACCTGCCCTCCTACAAAAGTACGAACTCAGGCAATAGTAATTCCACCAAAAATGTGTCAATATGTAGTTGCTAAAAGCTTAGGAATACAAAAACAGGACATTGATTTTCTCTACGAAGAAATAAAATCAAAGAAGCAAAACCACGACGAGCATCATGGTTAAGGAAGCAACATTGGCCCAATTAACAATTACAGCAACAACTAAACTATAAACGATGTATCCCAACCCATTACACCTTGAAAAGAAGATTTATGTCAACAACATCAATCAGGGAATCTTTCAAAATTGCCATCCATTTCAAAAATTCAGATGATTTCAAAATTTATGAAGTGAATGAATGAACACTTCCGCATGAAAGAAAGCAATACAGTTCCATCTAATTTGATATTAAAAGATAAATAGCAAACATAAACCCTTCTCCTTGTAAATGTTGCACATTGCTTGCCGTCTTCATCTCATGATGTCAAAGCTCATTATGATTGCTCGCGGTCGCAGCAGGCATCTAGATATCCTGCCCTCGGTGTGTCATCTATCTCGCAGCTGCATGCAAATCTGGAAGGTGAATCAAATAACGCCACAGTGCATCTCGCTCACGCTCTGTTCGCAACACATCACCTTGCTCGTGTCGCCTAGTTCGCAGCTTCTAACTCGCACAATTCAGGTTCCAGCGCTTATAGGGAGAAGGAGAGTGAGCAGGTAACAAGTAGTTTTACAAAAAATGACCACAAATACACGAAACTTTTCAGCTTTTTCCAATTAATTTAAACAGGAAATCTATTGCAGGGAAAAAATTGGACAAATTTTAATAATTGAGGGACCAAATGGGGGCAATATAAAACTCTGAGACTGGTTTGAATATTTATCAACAGTCAAGGGACTATTTCGAGCCTTTTCTCATTCACATACTAATGGGCAATCTAAAGTAGAAATGTTCATTTCCTCCAAACGAATCAAATCAAGTAATAATTTGATTTAATATGCTTGCTGTTTGTTTTCTTGAAGAAAATACGCCTGAAAGTTCAGTTAGAATCAAAATACCCCCAATTCTTATATCTCCACTTCAAACATGCTTCAAGCCATGATCGAACAACATGAATTGAACATCTTCTAAACAAATGTTTGATTTATGTTTAAACATACTTCAAACCATTCAAAGTATGTTTGAATAAAATTCAAACATTGTTGGAACAATGTTCTAACATGGTTCGTACACATGTTTTTAGGGTCGTGTCATTTCATTCTAACCAATTATTTTTTAAAAGTGAAACAAAGATCAACACTCTTGTATTGTATAGAGGAGAATGGAAAGAAGGCATACAAGTTAATTCAATATTTATTAAGAAAAAAAAACGTAAATAATTGATTGTACAAAGAAGTATTTTCTTTGAAGATTTCATACATCTTACATACAAAGTTATAGAGATTGATCAAAATCAATTTAGGCCTTGTTTGAGATGACTTTCTTATTGCTTCTTAAAATAGCTTTTTAGTACAAAATTTTTCTTTTTTTTTTTATTAAAAAACTGCTTTAATAAACAGTAAGAAAGCCGTCCCAAACAAAGGAATAGTCTAAAACTCAGAGATGTATCACTTTGGTAGATCAGAATCAATTATTTTCATTCCAACTCCGCTACTAATAGATTAGAATCTTGCATTCAAGATTGTATTATATCCATTTAACATTGATCTCCATATTCCTCCAAAAAAAAAAAAAAAAATTCCAACTAAAAATATTCGCACATATGTGGATGATACAAGATCTGTCAATTTACCATCCTTCCCTCTTATAAATGATGATGTGAACATAACACATACAAATATAGGTAATGTTTTGAATGCATCACATGTAAAAGCAGATGTTATAGTTGACATATAAGCAGTGAAAAATAGTAGCTTGCACCATAATAAAATTTCATTAGAAAGTACAATCCTACTTTGTGATAACTTGAAACTAGTAAACCAATGAGATCTTTTAATTCTTTATTCACCTTGGGGATACGAGAAACAATATGAGATATAAAAAACACATATATCTTCCACATAGGAAGAGTCATTTCCTGAAAGCGACTCAAATACAATGGCTATTGATATAATTGTCGTATGTTCAAATTTGTTTTCAATTGATTTAATGATTGGATAAATTTTTACAAGTAATTATATATGCAATGAAAAAGAACTTTCAATTAAAGGTGAAGAAATTAGGTAGATGAATTATATATCCATTGTACTTCATAAACATGCTCATTGAGCTTATGAGCCAAGAAGTCGGCAAAGTCAAATATGTTAGAGATTCCATGCCACAAATTAAAACACACTTGCATTTTGGAAATTAGAATAAAATATCACTGACAGCTCAACCATAGCACATTAGACATATAATTATGGAGAACTTTATGGGATCTGATCCTAATTCAAAGCCAAAAACTATCTAATGTGGAGAGGAACGATGGCACAAATTTGTCTTGTGATAAGGTTTGTCGGTATTGTGAGCAAGCTATTATATATGTAAGAGGGTCACCTGAAGCATCATTTCAAAAATTACAATCTTATTTGTACATCCTACATAGAAACAATTAAGGGGCACTAGTTAATATGCGGCTTGGCAAAAAGGATGTTTCAAATACATATACTTTGCTTTGGATGTTTATGTTTAAGGCTTCAAGACGACATGTCGCACATTGTTAAGTGTGGATGGAGCGTCTCAAGACATATGATGTGAAGGCACTTTGATTGTGATGGTTGCGCAAGATTCTAATACTCAAATTTACTATGTAGCATTTGCAGTAGTTGATTGAGAAAATAATTAAGTATTGGCTATTTTTCATCAACAAACTAAGATATTCAATAGACACATTGGATAAGTTAAATTTGATAGAAAAAAAACATCATTGTCAATGCTTTATCCACTATTTTTGGAGGCATATCACAGAGCTTGCACTCATCATGTATAATAAAATTACAACAAAATTTAAAATAAATAATTAGCAAGAGGAATATCACTTGGCTTTTTAAGCTTATAGAAGAGTTGAGTTCTACATAAACTTCGACAAAATTCATATCAAAAGCCCACTAATAGTTTCATATTTAGAGAATGAAGTTTGCTTTAACCAGCGGGCTCATGCTTTCTTCCCTAAAAATCAATATAACTTGATGACAGCCGATATTCATAGAGCTTCAATTATACCACAAAGACCACATGCTCTTATTGAAGGACAACTTATTAAATTTTTTGAGGTACACAATGAAGAAATGATTCTCGATAAATGCACTATTGTAGCAAATAGAAAAACTATTTTAGCAAAAGACTTTGAAGTGGCAATGGAGAAGTTTCTAAGGCTTGAAGCTTGATTGTCTACCCCAATAGTCAGTTTAAATTGCATGTCCTAAACGGTGATGTCAATGATGGTATTGATTTGCAAGAGATGACATGTACATGTAGAAAGTTTGATGTTATGGGTATCTCATATGAAAATGTATTAATTACAACTCAAGATTAGAGTGTCAATTATATACCGTAATCTCAAATATTTATACAGAATAATCTTGTTTAGTTTCTTATGCTAAGAATATATATGTCCAGTAAAAATTGAGGACACATGAAAGGTTTCGAATGAAATGACATGAGTTGTCATGATACCCCAATTGGTGAAGCCAAAGAGTGCCTGTTTGTAGAAAAATAAAAGGCCTTCAAAAGCATAGATAGATACGATACGATGCAACACAAGTGCAACTGATGTGGACTTAAAGGCCATAATTGAGCTACCTTTGAGAGGAAGTGCAACCACATACTTTAAAATAATTTATACTCTATTTTTTTGTTACAGTAACATTCATTGGTCATGAAAATGTGTCATATCATGTGTTATAGTTTTTTGTCATAACTATTCAAACATAGATATTGTGATAGCTCTTTGTTGTGTAACACTTTTATTTTACACTAAGCATAAATAGCAGTTCCACCCATTGTTGTAGGTGATGGAACCTTACTCCAATAATGCTCGAATTTTCTTTGAGGCATATTTGAATCAAATTAAAACCATAATTGATCCATGTCTGAAACATATTCAACATAATTTCGAATAAATTTTAATCATTGATCGAATAAACTTCAATCATTGTTGAGTAAGATTTGATTAAATATTCAAACCACCATAGGATTCATAATTGGTCATAAACTTTACTAATTTGTGGTATGAACAAAACTTGATCAAATTTAATTCTAATCTTATTCAAACAAATGTTGGTTGCAACGGACAATCAATGCTTCATGGTTTTAAAACAATGATATCTTTATTTGAACAATCTTTTGGGTATAATTCTTTGTGAAAATAAACTATGACCATATTTCTCCAATTTTTCTTATTATGCGGCATATAAAGTCAAATTTTTCTATTCTTTAATAAGAAAAAATTGCCTTCTTGAAAAAATGAAGAAAAAAAAAGTGCCTTCATTTGGCATAATGTCAATGAGCTCTATTGCAATATTCTCCACCATAACACAAAATTAACTTGGGATGCCCATTCATAAGCTATAAAAGCACAGATATATTTGCGCTTAGAAATACATATATGATGCTGAGTGAAAGATTTTAACAATCCTAAGTAGAAGTTAACATGTAATGCCTTATCCCAATTGATTTGCAGAAAGTTAAATAGATAAAGTGGATTATGTAAAAGAAAAATAGTCATCTTAGAGCAATCTTTCTCAGTAGTATGTGATACTCAAATCTTGAGCATTGCTCAACTAAAAGCATATTCAAACATTTGATAAAAATAAATAACATGCAACATAAAAAAAGAATATGATCTTTAACTAAAAATGTTGAGGAAAAAACTTTGAATCCATCTTAATTACATCCATAATTATAAGCAGGGGTCTTGGTTTATTTTTGCATCAAGCTTGACTCCAACTTGAAATGACACATTTGAAAAGTACAACTAGAATCATATTCAATGAATAACTAGATTAAAAAATCCTGCCTTGAACATTTCCTAACTAAATTTGACATGATTACTAAAGAGCATTTTTTCCTTTTTCTATTTGTGAATTATTTAAGGAAATGACCTTAGTTGGAAAGTATTAAAAAAGTATTATCAATTAACTTTTTTTATTAGAATTAAATGAGAATTTGACTCTTACCAGAACACGATTCAGAAAAATGATTTATGTAGTCGACCTCACAGTAAGATAAATGCTTGATGTTATTATAATATTTGTGAATTATGTAACTATCCGAATGATTTTCATGACCGTTGATCCATTATCACCATCAACTTAACATTGCTTTGAATAGTATAATATAAGGAACACATTACACATGACTACCCATATTTGTAACTCCATGCCCTTCATATTGCTTTACATTTGCGTTATTGACTTTAATTGTGCAACTAAACCAAAACATACATTGTTGTTCTCAGAAAAGTTCAAAAAAGGACAAACTTTAAAAAAGAGCATGAGTTAAAATAATATAAGCAAAAAAGTCACTAGGATAAAATTTTAAAAAGAGCTTAAATACTTCAATACTTTGCATTTTTATGAAAGATGCAAAAAATATTGTGTTTCATCATTTTCTTAAGAAAACGCAACACATTTTTGCATTCTGTTAAGATATTTTGCATTTTCTTAAATTGGGTATTTTTGCCAAAAAATTTGTTACATATTTATTTTAGAAAATATTATTTGTTACATATTTATTTTTGACAGGAAGCTCATTTTAAGAAAATACAAAATATATATTTTTTTAATTTTCTTAAGAAAACACAAATATTTTGCATTTTCTTTAAAAAATATTTAACATTTTCTTAAGAAAATGATTAAAATGCAAAATATTTTTCTTTTTTCATTAAAAAGCAAAATATTTTAATATGTAAGCTCCTTTTAAAATTATCTTCTAATTATATTTTTTTCTTATAAAATTTTATATAATGCTCCTTTTTTAAATTTGCCCTTTACAAAAAATAAATTATTTGTCATCTATTGACTAGATGACATTATTGTTGTTTGGGGGCCAAACAATAGACAACTTTATTGGCATTCGTCTAGACACCTATCCTAACACCATCAGGAAGCAAGTTTAACCATGCCAGCTGAATTGACCAAAAGGGGAGCTTCTTTTTTGATTTTTCTATATAACTTTTAGATCCCAACACCCCTTCCTTATCCCCTCTTTCCTCTCCTCGTCCCCCCTCTACTTCATCTGCCCCTCCCCCTCCACTCTACTATTGTTCATATAAACATATGTAGCGTACAATGTATAAAAGCGCTACTAAGAAATTTAGCACCTGAATAACCATTTTGGTTGAAGGCAGCTATGTACATGGCCGCACAAAGAGTACCAATAATGCGAATAACAGAAACTTATCACCTGAACTTAGGGAATGGTTTTGGGATATGGAAACATAAAAAAAAACTGACACCAATGAACTACAGAATGAAGCCCTACAATGAAAAAGGAAAGAATAACATGGAAATAGTTGGGGTTCAAGACAAAATTTGTAGCAAAAAGAAATTTAAGAATAGTGAGTCTTTGGCAATTTGTTTAGATTAGTACTCACTCACCCTTGGCTAATACTCCTCACTAACCCTTCCCCACCCTACAAGACGGTAGACATTGATGACAAAGATTTTGAGAGAGAACTCCTGGAATATACAAATGATGAAAAAAGTTTGAGACAGAGGTCAAGTTGTAGTGGGGGGGGGGGGTTAACACTTGAAAAAGCCTCACCAATAAGTTCATCTCTTACATGCACAGGGCAAACGATTTTGTATCTTACACCACATGGTTAAGCACAGAGAAATTTTAATTACAGGTTGGGCCATAGTTATGGTTTGACAAGAAGGTACCATTGAGTATTTACCAAATTTTCTAGGAATATGCAACTATAAAAATATGGGTCCAATCTAATTAATTTTTAATACCATATTAGCTAATCAATCGATTAAAATTCAATAGATTCAGGTAATTCAGACTTGATGAATAGCAACAATCCTAAAGTTGACTTAATTCAAGCTTCAGAAAAATCTAACTCTAACTCTTATCAATCAAATTCTCTAACTAAAGTCCCACATCAAGCTGGTCTAGGCCAATTTCACCTGGGGCATAACTAGACAAAAAATGATAGGATAAATAGAAGATTTGTCAAATTGATATTTCAAACGTAATTACACCATATTAGCTCTTTCAACTTGTATATTATAGAAGAAAATGTGCAACCTATTTCCTTTTTAATAATGAGAAAGCTAATAAGTCCATGAAAACCATTTATAAGAATAAATTATTGAATCAATGATAAGAAAAACACCAAAGAACTCACTGTTCACAACAATTGAACTCGTATATTGTTTCAATGTTCAAGAAATCACTAGAGCTAACTTTTACTCCATGAAACAAATGATTTCATGCATTGTTTCAATGCCGAACAACTGATTTCATGTTTCAATGCTGTGGCAAACTCAAAAAATTCTGGCTTGAAATCACTAGAGTTGATGATTTGATGACCGAACTTGTATTGGAAAGCAAGCTTGCCACCCCCACCTATAAGCTCTGTGGGCTAGAATATTTCTTCATTTGAGATCAGTCCACTACGAAGTATCCCAGGCTAAGCAAAGCTCTAGGCATGCGCAAGCCATAATATACTTGAAGGGAGAAGTAGGCACAAACTTCCTATACACGATTAGGAAAGCTTGGCCTCTCAAATGAATCTATTATCTTTAGAAAAATCTAAAGGAGATTTTCACAGCTTGAAAAAGTCAATGTATAGTCCATAATTTGCTTATTTCAATGGACCCCTTTCGAATAAGAGGTGTAAGAAAACCCTAACTCACTTAAAACCAAACCAAACCAAAACCAAGAGATTTATCTCAATATTGTTTCAATGTTCATCAAAGCTTACTTTTGCTCCACGAAACACCTGATCTCATGCATTGTTTCAATAACAACACAAATTTTAACAAATTGACTTGAAATTAGTCAATGCTAAAGTTTGATAATATGATAACCCAACTTGTATAAGAAAGCAAGCTTGCCGCCCCACCTATAAGCTCCGTGCACTAGGATATTTACTCATTGGCCATCAGCCCACTATGAGGTATCCTAGGCTAAGCAAGCACTAGGCATGCCTAAGCCTTAATAGACTTGAAGGTGCAAGTAGGCTCGGACTTCCCATAGACAAGGTTGGGCACGCTTGAACTCTCGAATGAATACGATAGCATGCTTTATTACAAAGGAATTCTTTCCAATAAAAAGCTTAAGAAGACCTTAACTCACTTAAAAACCAAATAAAATCAAACCAAGGGATCGAGCAATTTTATTTCAAAGAATTTAGTTCTCCGTTGTGTTTCACACTTTGCATAAACAATGATTGATTAGCTCAGTCTGTCTTGCTGGAATTTTGGAACCGAATAAAAACAAGCAGAAGCAATATGCACTACATATGATTACCAGAACCGTCCATTTTAGACAAAAGGGACCAAGCAAAATCGCATAGCTTACAAAACCTCATTTTTTATTAGGTTAGCATAAATCAAACCAACATAACTGAATATAACCAGTTTAAAACCGAAGTAATTGAAATCATGCTACATGGCTTCTAAGTGTAAACCAAAAACCTGACCATATCATTTAGTTGGGTTGGTTCAATAACACTGTTTCTATTTTGGTGGTCTGGTTTCAGGTTGCAATCTAGTTTATTGGTTTTGTTGAGTTCGATTCTAACTAAGTGATAGATATCCAGACCAGTAGAAATTTCCCAACGCAATAATGCTCCTTGAAAATATAATAGCAGCTATTCAATCCACTATATAGAGGGTAAATAACAAAATCTTATAGAGCATCATTTGTCACCAATGACCAAGCCCGCTCATCTCAAGTTCATCAAACTCCTATAACATCTGCCTTTCTGTTGATGTAGCGATTATGAACCAGGAATCTTTTGCTTTTCTTTAATCAATAAATGAAAGTTTTTTTCCTTCTTTCAACAAAGATAGATCATGCCCCTTAATTAAACAAAACCCTCTCAACACACACACATATTACGGGCTACTAACTTCAGCTACCAAAAAACCTACCGTTATACCAAGAAAGCTGCATATTAACAAAATGTCAATCAAAACACTGAAATTAAAAAGAAATCTACGTTTTTTACTTATAATTCCAATCCTAAATATATAAGGACATTGACCCAATCAAAGCATCAAATAATAGCATAATTCGTTTCAACCGCTGGTCATTTCGGTCAATTTCTTTTAGTTAATTCCTCATATATTTGGCAAACTTCACATTTCAACTTAAACCTGGCACTTCTAAAATATGTAAGGTAAGATTTAATTCTTACAACATGCTACTCCCTTTAACTGATTGCTCCATATGTAGTTAGTAACTGTCTAACGGAAGTCACCTTCTTAATCCTGACCATACTCTGAGCCCAAAAACAATAACGCCAACCAGATACAATGCCAAAGGAAGTCATCAACAGCAAAGGATTAGCAACAATACAGGTCAAAAATTAAAGATTTTCCTATTAAAGCAGTGGATCAGGTCCATTTTTCTTTTCAACCAACTTCTAGAATTTTTTGAGCAAATGAAAACCCCTAAAAGTCCTAAGCAGTCATATAACCTAGAAACCAGCTAGAAATGGAAACCTTCATCTAAGGGACAAAGAACTAATAAGAAAAGAAAGTATTAAAAAATGAGGGGAAAACGACCAAAATGATCCCCAACTATATTGAGGGACCATTTAGGTGCCTCAACTCTTTAAATGGGATCATTTTGGTCCCACCGTCCAAAATAATGAATGTTGGACTTAATGGTGTTAAAATTAGTGGTATTTAAAAAAAATTAATTAAACTATTTATTAGATATATTTAAAAAAAAAAAAAAAAAAAAAAACAGCTACAATACATACAAGTAGAAGTTCACAAAAGGACAATAAAATAATTCAAGTGAATTACCATACCCTCAATTTACTAGATATAATGCTTATTTCATTTATCAAAAAATAATTTGAATATTTAACCGGACAAGTTTGACGGTGAGGGTTTCGACATGCCCGGGGTTCATCGCTAGGATTCGATGTTGGGATTAGACATTGCCGCGGGATAGACATTGGGATTTGATGTTGCCGCGGGATCGACACTGGGATTCGACGTTGCAGAGGTTCGAAGATGCTGAAGGTTCAAAGCAAGGGGTTGAAAATGTGGGCAAGGGTTCGAAGCTGCTGAGGTTTCCAGGCTGGGGGTTGGTAGCCGATGTTGGAAGCTAAGGGTCCAAGCTGCTGAGGGTTCGAAGAAGGGGGTTTTGTTGCTGAGGTTTCGATGCGAGGCTCAATTCGTAGTTCGTAGTTATTATTTCACTTATTTTTTGTATTCTGATTATAACCTTCTACTATCCTTCAACCATCCAACCTAATATTATTTTTCTGTTAAATTTTAATGGTGGAACCAAAATGATATCATTTTAAAGAGTCGAGGGACCATTTTGATCCTTCCTAAAAAGTTAAGAGACTATTTTTATCATTTTCTCCAAAAATTAGTAATATGAAGTTTGAGTTCTAGATAAAAATGGCTTAGAGTTACATAGTTGCATTGTATGTTGTTTCAATTGTTCAACTTCTGCTCCAAATGGTATGTAGTGGAAACAATTGAAGCATAAAATGATGCACGTTTGGTTCATCAATAGCTTAAGAAATGTAACCACCTTCGAGGTGAGTTGGGCCAAATTTTCTTTATTCTCTTTTCCACATAAAAATCAAGAAGAGAATAGTAGATATTGTAGCAAAACAACAAGCGTCTTGTGTAACTCTTAGATTCAATTAAAATGAAAAGAAGACACTAGACAATCAATATTGAGCAAACTATACTTTATAATTAATAAATGGTTGTCATGGACTGAATAGCTTCCACATTATTAATAAAGAAATAAAAAATTTTCATAAAGTTGAAAGTAATGAATATAGTGCAAATTGACAAGATTTAACATTTGAAAAACAAAACTCAATATCTACAATAATTTATGCTACACCAAGGAAGAGATTATCTACACAAAGCTTGGTCATGAAACACAAGGAGATCAAAATCTGATAAAATACTTTTCATAAGATACATCAATTTGAGCTTCATACTAACAAACACACTATCCAAAATCCTTCAATATCAGCGAATACAGTTCAGTTCACTTTATTTATTCATATAGCTAAAAAAAAGAGAGTTGATGCAACATTTCATAGGACATAGAGTTCCTAATACATCTAGAGAATTGTCTAACTAATGTATATCATCACAAAAAAAAAGGATGCATGTATCAAAGACACCAAATAAATAAAAATTATTTTATTAGATGAAAATCTTAAATTAGAGGAAATTGAACCAAAACTATAGTGCATTAATTGATTAAATTAAAAAAAAAAATTAAACAATAAAAAATCAACCACCAAATATTTTTTTTACCATGCACAATTGAAATCCTAGTTGAAGTGAAAATGACCAAAATCATGATTTGGAACACCAATAACAAACTAGTTAACGAGATCGCCAAAGAGAAGCAAATCTAGGCCCAACCAATACAAAGAGATAATTTCTCCCCTAATTTGTTTATCACACTAGCACCACACTCAAAGGAATCCACATTGAATAGATACATAGAAGATTGAAATGTTGTATGAAATTTCACCCCAAAAATGTTTTACACACATGCTTTAGCTATCTAGTTATAGATTTCCCATAAGTCACATTAGGGAATAGATTTTATGACTAAAGAGTCAGATCACCTTTCTATCATATTAAAAAATAATGTAACCTATGTAGAAAACTCTTCATGTCCTCATGCCATTATACCAAAAAGCTTGGCCTATATAATGGAACTTGTAGCAATGAAAATATCAAGGAAAATTGAAACTTATATGACAATCTTCTGAATGAAACAATCATCTCATCCCACATTAAATTTGGCCCAAAGAAAAAAAAAAATAATTTGCCTCAATTAGTAAATACTCTTTGACCGAGTAACTATTCATCAGCATTCAAATTCTATCATCTTATCTTAAGACAATAATTTCTTTTGAATGTTATCTTTAAGATTTTAAAATATACATCAATAATTACTACTCTATGTTGCAACATCAAACTCTCTCTTAAAATCTCCTCACAATTTTACAAGAAGACTTTTCATTCATTTTAAGGTAGTAATTTATGTGTGATTTGATTGCTCCACTTTTGCAAGTTTACATTTTATATCTTAAAATATGTATTCGCTATTGCGGGATCATAAGCTACAAAGAAAATCAAACATAGCTTTTTCTACTTCATAACCACGATAAAGTCCTTCACAACCCATCCTACTAGAACCTATATGCCCACTTAAATGGTCTCCAATAAATTTATTTTCTTTCTCAGGTACATAAACCATAGTAAATTTTCAATTCTCCTTCAAAATTTGATTTTTAAACTATATTCTCAACAAACTTAAGGAGCATAAACACTAACCACATCCATGATATCTTCATCGATAATTATTTTAATAGCAGTCATCCTCAATCATGAACCCTATTTACCTCAACAATTTTATCTTTGAACTTTATCCACAATTATCCCAATTTCATTCCTATTTAAGCTTTCTAAAATGTAATAACTTATAACCTTCCTCAATCTCTTAAAAACATCAATGAAAACACAAAAAATTAACACACACACACACACACACACTAAACACTTCAATCAAAATCTATAGAAAAATCATATGGTCTAAACATCACACTAAACTTGTATGTATAATAGAGGGAAAATGGTACATGACCATACCCTTAAAATTGTCACACATAAGCTGCTTACAATACTTGCATTTAGATATTGTAAGAAAAATATACTAATGAGATCAAATCATTTATGTGAGTGCAATATGAATCCAAAGCAAATCAATGCCCTATAATCAAAGGTGTCTACTCTCTGAGATCGTTATAGTAATAATATACCATCATAAATACCAGAATCACTTAAAAAGCATACAATTTAGAAATAGTAGTAGTATAACACACTAATCCATTTAGAAATAGTAATAGTATAACACACTAATCCATACAAAATAATACCATAGTTTATCTATTAAAAATAATAAATAAAGTCCATGAATTTCCAATTGATCCCCAATCTCCTCTTCTCACCTATTAGTGGTCGATGGCTGCAGCTGCAGGTTGAAGCAACTTGTAAGCATTTTGAGCTGAAGGCGATGCAATGATAGCATAGATGGGTAGGAAGGAGGAGAATCAACAAGCAATGGCAGCTATGGGAAATGGGTGGTGCTGGGAATAGCAGTGTCAGCACAATATGGTAGGCAGCCAACCGTAACATTTAAGAGAGCAGATAAGTTTGGGATATATGGCTAGATGCATGAACACCATGTGTCTATAGTCATGATTAACTCAACCATGTTTAGATCTTCAATTAACACTAATAACCAAGTCATATACCACTATGACCAGAAATATTATCACTGCAACCCAGTACTACTTCTGTGTTAGGTTTGTATAACTATTTTCACTAGTTTAAAGTGGATCAAGCTAAAAATCCTTCTATATTTACATCTTTAATACTTCTATTAGTCTATAATATGTGGAATTGCAGCAGAACAAAAATAAAAAATATGTACCATCCATAATCCAGAAAAAAGATAGAACATCCACATACTACAATACAAAAATCTAAAAAAATAAAAAAAATAAAAATAAAAACCTTGAAAGCCAGAGGCTGCATGGAAATCTACCTGGAAGAGTGCTCATCTTAGGTTGAGCTACCTATTTGATGCTTTTAGTAATTATCTGCTCTGCAATTTTTGTTTTTTATGTGCAACGCAGGAAGCTTTTTAGTTTATACAGGTCAATCAATTAGATATGCGACTTTTCATCTATTTTAGCTATGAGCATGGCCAAGGATGAGAAATTCGAGTTGATCCATTCCAGGCTTGAAATCAACTTAAACATTAAATTCAAATTGATCCTGCTCAAAATCAGTCACCTTTTTGCCTTTTTAAAAGTTATTTTTATATTACATAACACAAATATTTATGCATCTATGCATGTATATAGGCATATGTATGTATGTATATGTCATCATCATTTTGGCTTTAGGGATTCTAATGCCCCTTTTTCTTATAAATGATTCAAAATTAATTTGTTACACATCTAATGGGTGCATTTCTACAGTTAATTGCATATTCCCACCTAACTCTATTTTCTATCACCTTATCTCTAATAGATGCACTTCTACCATCCATCTAATATAATCATCACACAATTTATCTTTTTTAATTTTGCCATAAATTTATATGATCAGTCTTATTTTTACTACACTCAACCTCACTATTAATGATTTTTTTACAGCACAACGCACTCAAATCAATGCAATTTGATGCCCTTAATGCAACGTTTTAAAAATTTCCACTAAATCCCCAGTCCATGATGTTCTTTTTCACATAACCAATCAAAATATTTATCTATTTTAAATTGCTAGGCTTAACTCTAAAAGTTATATCAATATCTACATCCTAATTCTTGACTAATAGGGCAAAAAAGATACATCAACTTATCAATTTGGAATAAATTATCTTTTAATAATATTGTTGTATAATTATTACTATCAAAGTTGCCGAAATTGCATATCATATATTTAGTCCTTATGACACTAATTCCTTTATTTTCTAAGCACTTCCACGATTGCTCTAACTTTTCAGTCATTTCATCATGTCTCATCAATTAGAACTACATCATTTGTAAAAAGCACATGCCAAAGCATTTATTTTGAATATCATTCACGAGAATCTCCATATCCAATATTTAAAAATATAAGTAATGCTGATCCTTGATATAATCTTAAGTAATTGAAATCTTTGGTCACTCCAAAATAATTTCTAATGCTAGTCAATGCTCTATAACACAAGTATTTAATAAAAGTTTGGCCCACATTTTTTTCTTAATACATACCAAACCAATTCTAAGAGTATTTGATTATATGCACTCCCAAGAACAATAGAAATCATTTGATAATCATTTACTTGTTATATAAATATTTTCATTAATTGTCTGGACACAAAACATTTTCACAATAGATCTTATAGGTTGAAAACAATTTAATTCTCTAATATCAATATTATTTTCTAAGCCTGAGTTCAATTACTCTCTCTTACAGTTTTTTAGTATGCCTCATAAGTTTGATCATCTATAATTATACAAAATTTGAAAATCTCAATTATTTTTAAATGCTGATATCAAAATACTCCGTCTACAATCATTTAATATCCTTATAAGTCTTCAAAGGTTCATAAAAAAAGATTTCTTAGCCATACTATTAAAAAATCAAGCATAACTCCCCAAACCTAAATAGGTATCTCATTTGGACCGAAACACATACCTTTCACGTATTCTCATGGTTAGCTCAATTTCACTTTTTTGATTAATCTAGAATATACCTCATTATGTACAATGCTTTATATTTGAAGCACCAAGCCATAACAAATTCAAATATCATCAAACATCAAACTAACCCATAACACAAGGTTTGGGCCTACTCTACCTGAATCAAGCTCGATTCAAGCAAAAATAATCTTTGAATCTCCAAGCTATTTTCAACTTTGAGCTACATTCTCAACCAGCTAAGCAAACTACCTACTTACTATTGCTACAGCAACACTTCTTCTTCTTTTTTTTTTTTTTCAAAATCACGCTCATGCTTTCTAGGGAGATGTCGATGTAGTTTCCCTTCCCTCGCCTGCTGTTTGCTTTAGGCATGTAGATTCGCTCTGTGCATTTGCATCTCCTTCTTGCATGTGTGATGTATTGCCTTTCTGTAATATCCAACATTTTTTTTTCGTGGATCTTTGGCACCAAATGCCTCATGGCATGAGTGTCCCGTGCTTGGATGGTGTTCAAGACTTGTAATCCATAAGTGGCTGAATCCCCTTGAAGCAAGTGAACTTTTACTATACTTTGCGCACTCCTTGTCAAGATAGATCACTTCCTTTAACTCCATATCAAGCAAAGGACACTTTTTGTTTTTCCTATCAGATGTACCATTTGCTCTTGCATCTAGGGTTTTAATAGGTAATCCCATCACTGCAACACCACCTATCCCTTCCAGCCAAGCATCTCTGGATGGCAAAGTGGTTGATGCTAGTCTCCTTTATTGCCCATTCAGAATCTCTTTAGATGTCTATGTTCATCTTGTAATTATTGTTGCTCTTTCAACTACTATTTTTTTCACAAATGTTGCTCTTCAAAGTCTTACTCTCACAAAGAAAATCAGCCCCAATTTATAGGAGAAATAAGAGGGAATAGTATTTAATAGATCACATAAAATTTCCCCCAAAATAGCCACTAAAATCCACCAAAACAGCCCACATTTAAAGCCTCCTGCACATGAATCAGCAAAGAGGAAACTAAGCAGCCACAGAAGAGAAAACGAATAGTCACAGAAGGGAAACAAGCAACCAACAGTTGGAAAACAACAGGACAACAGCATGAGGAAAAACAACTAGCATAGGGAAGGCCAACAACACTTAGGTAAGACCAAACAACTCTTACAACACTTAGGAAAGGCCAATCAACAACATGTATACGAGAAGACAATAGAGAAAATGAGTGTACAATAGGAAAACTGAGAGATAGCTGGTAAACGGAGGGGCCAATAGGGAAAACAGAGGGTCAACAGAAAAAAATTGAAAATTTCACTAGAGAAATAAAGCTAGAAACATGAGTAGAAAATAAAGAAAATAAAAAATGACAACTCTTGACTGCATCTCAGGTTATCTAGGTTGCATGTTATCACAATGCTAGAGCAATTTATTAATAGTTAAAGATTCAATGTTACTGTATACAAAGATTACAAACTTAAAATGATCAAAGTTAGTTCCAACCTTTATTTTATTTTATTCATTGCTTCTATGTCGGAGGTTCCTTGGTCACTTTATTAGTAATAATATCAGTAAGAGATTTATAATGATTATGATGAGCAATTGATTGGCAAAAGGCTAATTTATAATCAACATCATTTGCATGGTTCAAAGAAAGTTTGGTGCCAATAGTGGATTGATAGTGGGGGCAATGGGGTCTATGTCTTCATTGGCCAGGCCCAATAACGTCGTATTAAATTTTAGTTATAAGTATTTACCGCCTTAATTCACATATATCAAGGTCGTTATGTGATTTGCAACCGCAACCTGCTCCCCTCGCCGTAATAATTATCTTCAATGTGAGTCTCTCTATCTCTATCTCTCCCCTTTCTTCTTTCTTCTCCTTAACCCTCTAATCGCATCGAGATCTATAGTCACACAACCCATGAAGATTGTCAAGGCTCTAGCACTTGCCACCTTAGCCCTCTCTTATGAGGTCGTGAAGCAGTGAGCCTCCCTTCCTCTGTCTCTCTCTTTTTTTATCTCTTTGATTTAGCATTAGCCTACTCCCCTATGTTTGCAGAATTGCAATCATGAGACTCAGCACCTGCTTAGAAAGTCACATTCGAACTGAGACAGAGATCGTCGCCGCCGACTGCAGCCTTAGCCATCTGTCATGAACAATTAAGTTGTAAGTCTCTTTTCTTCTCTTTGCCATCTGGCTTTGTTTAATTAGTTAAGTACAAAATAATGTTAAATCAAATTAATTCTAGTAAGTAGTAAAGTGAAACAATGCTAAATCAAATTGATACTAGTAATAAGTGAATATAAAAATAGTGTCAGTTTCATTGAATAACGCTGGCAAACAGGCCAAAAAGAAAATGTTCTACGTTGTTTAAATACAAAAGTTGTGCTGCCATCTAGTTTTGTTTAAAATTGTATCATAATGATGCGATTTTTAATCAGTAAAACAATACAATAATGAAACAAATTTTAAAATAATTGATGTATTATATTAACGGAATGATAAGTACCGCATATTGATAGATGAAATGTGAATTTTCATGCAAGGCACAAAAATATTTAGGTTAGAAACTTGTTTAAAAAAAATAAAAATATTAATAAAATTAAAATGAAACAATATTAAAATGAGGTTAGAAAGATGACGGTCGGTGCTTACCTGCCTCTAATTTATTCCA
Source organism: Dendrobium huoshanense (assembly GCA_016618105.1). Taxonomy (NCBI): domain Eukaryota; kingdom Viridiplantae; phylum Streptophyta; class Magnoliopsida; order Asparagales; family Orchidaceae; genus Dendrobium; species Dendrobium huoshanense. The sequence goes on from CM028343.1 coordinate 19,722,143, forward strand.
ACCAATATTCAGCTATAAAAGAATCAAGCAAGGAAAAAATTGGGAATCTCACCCATAACCAGAAGAAGCTTAGGGTTAGAATAGTGACGAGTTCTGCTGGAGTAGTTTTCTGTTTCCGAATCCGAGATGATGCGATAGACCAGAGGAAATAAAGTTGGACTACCGGGGATGAAACATATATCGGTATCTGGTCGGCCAGCGGTTCCGTCAACTGTACTATTGTTCTCCGCCGCATGCAGCGACAAAGGTGAAGAAGAGGATAAGTAGAGGGACGTGGCATGGCCTTACTCGATATCTCCCATTAGGGTTTCGGGTTTCCGGCCTCTTTCCGCGGAGGGCGGTGGCGGTCTCTTTGCGCCGAAACGCTCCACCCCAACTGCAGGTTTTGGCAAGTCATACGCTCTTAAATTTTGCCTAAAGTCCACGTCACAATCCCGCATTAATTTGTACAGCTGTGCCTCGGCATCCACAATACAGCAAAAGGAGAAACGATCCGTCCAGAATCTGCAGCAAAGGAGAAACGATCCGTCCACTCGGATGAATTTATATGTTGTGAGACTTTTAACCTTCGGAGAATTTTTTAAAACCAAAAAAACTTATAACTTTTAACACATTAACCGTTTTAAGGTTTTTGGTGTAATTGTAAATTATGAGGTTTTTAGCCATAAATATGTATATTATGGGACTTTTGGCTTTTTAAAATTTTTGATGTAAAAGTATCGTATAAGGTTTATGTCCTCTAAGATTTTTGATGTACTTGTATCATTAAGACATAATTATTTAGAACGGCGGTACTGCTGCTTTATTTTATACAAAATTATGAAATCATTGTTTGGGACATTGCGGTAGAACTAAGGCAGAAAACATTCACAGCACCTAGTTGCTTCCCGCGACCATTTGCTATCTCCCGCGGTCTGCTGCTTTCACAGAAAAATGACGTAAATCCCGCTGCAAATATTCGCTACCGTCGTCCGAAGCCTTCAGCACCACTTCCAACTACCACCGTCATCCTCCTCATGCTCATTCCTGAACGAAAAAAAAAAGAGAAACTGCAGCCGCCCGAATTTGCACTTGTGATTACGATCGTGCTTCTATATGGACGGAAACGGCGTGCTTTAGAGCTAGATCGAGTGAAAGAGAGGGCGAGCAGACGGGAGATCTAAGAGAGGAAGAGACGAACAAGAGGAGCATAGTAGGCAGGCGAGCGAGAGAGGCGTCGACAGCGGCAAGCTCGAGGACTTCAAAAATGAATTTATTCTTAAAAAAAAAAAAAACCTCGAGGACGCCAAGTAAGGATGGAATCGATGCACTAAAATTCCTTGTTCATTTATCTTCCATGTTCAGTCATGTGAGGATGTTTACACCCTTAGGCTGTTTGCTCATAGAGCTTCGGTCTCTCACCAGAGCTAATGTTTTCCTCTTTTGGATAAGATGTCCCTTGGAATTATTGCAAGGAAAATCCTTACCTGATTAATTGTGAATTTTACTATTCCGATATAAATCTATTTCGATTAACATTTCTTACTTGTGCAATACATGATTAGGTAGTTTATCAAAATGGATGATTTTAGTGAAGATTATAAGCTTACTGTTGCTCGTGCTCGTAAGATCCAGCATTTCATAAGCCAGCCTTTCCATGTTGCTGAAGTTTTCAATGGTGCACCTGGAAAGTATGTGGACTCGTAGTAGTGTATCAGTAATTTTCAAGGCGTTCTTGATGGTAAATATGATAATACATTATAAAAAAAATTATATTATGATATTTAATAGGTATAAAATATTTCATAAAAATTGATAAATTTTTTATTTAGAATACTTAGTTTATTAGCATATAATATTTTTGAAAATTTTAACATTTACATCATTTTTTTTTCATCTCAATATATAAGAATATAAAAGTAATTTATTTCTATACAACTGTAGCACAACAACTTGACAGTTATACTTTCCAAACAAAATGTACTGCTTTATGTACATCAATTTTTGAAAGCAGCTTTATGTACAATAATTTTATAACCTACTTTATCGACAGCTGCAGCAGTCCCAAACACACCCTTAGATAACCATATACTCTTATGGGGTATCTTTAGTGAGGATCATGTCAACTACTATGGCCATGCCTTATGCTAATTTTTATTAAATACAATATTGTTTATGAAAATATGACTTATTGATAATTTGAAGAGATATTTATATGGAAGATGCATCTTTATCTTTAATAGAAATCAAGATGTAAATTCTTTTTTAAAAAATTAATTATTTTTGCTTGTTTGAATAGCTTGAGTGATGGAATCTTCTAGTGTAATAGCACATCTATTTAATAATTTTGATACTTTTATTGTCATGACTCTTCTTATCTTATTTATTTTGAGTTTAATAATATGTATGTTATTCTCATAAATAATAACTTAAATGTCTTTGGTGAATTAAATGTTCAATCTTTTTCTTACATTAAAAATATATTTTTATTGAATGCTCTCTTGAAGAGTAAAAGTGATAATATTTAGTTGGTCTTCACCATGTAAACTTTTAATCAATAAGGAGTAGAAAGATTCAATACGAAGAACTCCAAATGCACCTGTTAGTAACTCTAAATCCACTTCTAATAATTTAAATGTTTCAAAAGAGAACATTTAAAAGTATTTATTAAGAGGGTCTACTCATTTTGGTGAATTTCAAAAGATGAAAGGAATATTTGATGATTCTTTAATTGGTGATGAAGTATTTGACAAAAAGGTTTGGCTATATATATATATAAAAAAAATGAATGATTCTTTTAGGGAGAATAAAATCATGTTTGAGCTTGTCTTTTAAGAGTTGTTAGAAGACCTTACAGAGAACTGTATTAGAAGCTTGTTAAATGTATAAAATGATCATATAATAGTAATGGACACATAAGGGTCAGAAATTCAATCACACAAATCAATCATATACAACTTAAACCCTACTGAAATATCATGTTGAAGAATTACATTATTTAAAAGTTAAACTATTGAAAGTTATATTAAGAGATAATTTATATCCTTTCTCTCAAAGAAAATCTATCACGAACAAAGAGTTATAGCTCATATCTTATAACATCATCTAGGCTATCAATAAGGTTATGTTGATTTAAATCTGTTAGACCGATCCAGTCGGTCCGCATGGGACCGTCATTTCGCAAATACAGCGGGATCTCCGCCTCCTGCGGAGATCGGGCAGCCCGAGTGCTGAGCATTTTAGGAAGCTTTTTTGAGGGTTTTGAGAGGGAAATTTGAATGTAGGGACTGTTTAGGGATTTCCTTTTGATTTATATGCATTAAATAGTTGGTTTTCCTAGGGTTTGATCAACTTGAATTTGGCTGAAATTTGAGATATCTTAGATTTAGGTTTCCTATGGACTCTAGCGGCGTCTAGAGATTTGGGAGAGATCGATCCTCCTCTCGAATTGAGGATCAATTGTATCTTGCTATTTTATTCATCGTCTATTAGAATACAAGTTGTGCTTTGAGTTTTCTCTCATATTTCCCCGGACTAGTGCTGTTTTTCTGTTGTAAACAACAGATTTATGCTGTTTTTTGTTCTGGACAACAATATTTTCACTGTTTGATATCCGATTTGGGTTAGAGTTGCTTGCGAACTCAAGTATTACCCTTGGATTACTTGCGAACTCAAGTATTACCCTTGGATTACTTGCGAACTCAAGTATTTCCTATCAATTTGGTATCAAAGCGTCGATTTGGGACCTTTCGGCGGCTGAAATTTGGAAATTTTAGCGGGTTTTTGACAACCGAAAGAAGATCTTTGTGATCCTTGGGAAGAGAGATGGCCGGGAAGAAGGTGGAAGTACTGGAAGGCGAGATCGGGCAACTAAAGTCAGATTTGGAGGAAATTCTTTTTTTATTTTCAAAACCAAATCACCACAAACAATGAAAGGATCGAGGGGAAATTCACAATGATGGAAGGGATGTGAAGAAACTGTTGGAGTTAAAGACCAATCCTACGACATCGGAAGCAAGAGAGACCACCGAAGGCCATGGAGTTGGAGGGAATCCGAACCCGTTTAGGGGGAGGAGAAATCCGGAAGTGGAGGTCATTGAGAGGGAGGACGATATGCCACCTATAGATCCACTTTCTAGAGAGGACATGAGTTTGCGAAATGACCGGAGGGGTGCTGATTTCGTCGGGAGAAGGGAAGATTTTCATCACCGGGGTGCTGATTTTGAAGGGAGAAGAGGAGAATATGATGAAGGGTTCGGATATCATCGCCGGAGGGAAGATCGTGACAGTTGGGAAGCACCTTCCTTCCGAGGGATGGGAGGTTATGGAGGATTCAGTGGACATGGGGGAGACCCACAAGTTAGGAAGCTGAAGATGTCAGTCTTTGAGGGTGAAGACGGTCATGGCTGGATCTACAAGGTAGAGCGTTACTTTGCGATCAACGGGCTGACGAAGAAAGAGAAGCTGACAGCGGCGGGATTGCGTTTGGAAGGAAAAGCCTTGGCATGATATCAATTGCGTGACAGGAGGGAGCCCATCCGGAGCTGGAGAGAGTTCAAAGATTGCTTATTGGAGCGTTTCCAAGCCGATGGGAGAGGAGACTTCTATGAGCAATTCTTTGCCTTGACTCAGGAGGGACGGTGGCAGATTACTGGGATAGGTTTGAGTACTTGGCTAGCAGATTAGATTAAATTTTAGAGTCGGCCCTAAAAGGGAACTTCATGAAGGGGCTTAAACCTGATATACAAACAGCGGTCAGGGTGTTGGAGCCGAAGAACCTAGGGAAGGCTATGGAGCTGGCGCAGTTGGTGGAAGATCAGAAGAAATCAGAAAGAGGGGCTTGGAGAAACTATTCAGGGGGATCTTATATGACGATGACAACTCTTTTAGCACCCAAGTGGCCTGCATCAGGCAACATTAATGAGACTACCAGAGAGAAGCCAGTAGGAGGGAGTGGGGAAAATTTCAGAAGGCTGACAGAGAAGGAGATGCAAGATAAGAGGACAAAGGGATTGTGCTTCAGATGTGATGAGAAGTACATGTCGGTGCATAGGTGCAATGACCGAACTCTTCAAGTTCTCCTTGTTTGTAAAGACGAGGAAGACGAGGAGGGAGGTGGGAGCAGATCTGAAGAGGAGGAGAAGAAGTTGCACCTGGATGTGACAGAAATCTCTCTGAACTCTGTAGTAGGATTCACTTCGAGTCACACGATGGAAGTGAAATGAGAGATAGCTGACCGTGAGGTGGTCGTACTAATTGATAGTGGGCTACCCATAATTTCATTTCCACTCAGGTCGTTGACCAATTGGAAGTGAAGTTAGTGGACACCGGTTGCTATGGATGGGTATAGGAAATGTGGAGAAAGGCCAGGGGATCTATAGAGGAGTGGTGTTGACCATCCAGGAGATTCAGGTAAGGGAGAATTTTCTCCCACTGGAGTTTGGAAGTACTGATGTCATCCTGGGAATGAAATGATTGCAAACTTTGGGGGAAACCAAGGACAATTGGGGAGCACTCACGATGGAATTAATGGTGGATGAGAAAAAGGTGGTTATAAGGGGAGATGCAAGGCTATCCAAAGCAATGACATCACTTAAGATCATGGTTAGGGACATACAAGAGGTGGGGGAGGATTATATGATGGGACTACACAGGTTGGATGCGATTAGATTGGAGGGAGGGGATGTTTTTCTTTCCATGCAACCCTTAGTTCAACAATACAATAAGGTTTTTCAGTCACCACAAGGATGGCCACCTCCGCGGGAACACGAGCATATTTCCACCTTGAGGACAAGGTGGATCTTTGGGAGGGGAGTATTGTTAGACCGGTTTAGCCGGTCGGCACGGGACCGGCATTTCACAAATACTGCGGGATCTCCGCCTCCTGTGGAGATCGGGCGGCCCGACCGCTCATGAAGAGCATTTTAGGAAGCTTTTTTGAGGGTTTTGAGAGGGAAATTTGAATGTAGGGACTGTTTAGGGATTTCCTTTTGATTTGTATGCATTAAATAATTGATTTTCCTGGGGTTTGATCATCTTGAATTTGGCTGAAATTTGAGATCTCTTAGATTTAGGTTTCCTTTGGGCTCTAGCGGCATCTAGAAATTTGGTAGAGATCGATCCTCCTCTCAAATTGAGGATCAATTGTATCTTGCTATTTTATTCATCGTCTAGTGTATGCTTTGAGTTTTCTCTCAAATTTTTCTGGACTAGTGTTGTTTTTCTGCTGTAAACAGCAGATTTCTGCTGTTTTTTGTTCTGGATAGCAATATTTTCACTGTTTGATCTCCGATTTAGGTTAGGGTTGCTTGCGGACTCAAGTATTTCCTATCAAAATCTTGTATGAATGGTAGAGGATTATGTATAGGCTATGCAATAGGATGAGTGGCTTTACTCTTAACGATAGGATACAAAATGAGCATATTCGTGAAAAGATTGGAGTAGCTCTAGTGGAAGATAATATTAGAGAGAGTCACCTTAGATGGTTTGGTCACATAAAATTGCGGACTTCCAATGACCTGGTTAGAAAAATAGATGTATTAGATATGACATAAGTCAAGAAAGGTAGATGTAGACCTAAAAAGACTTGATTAAAGAATATTAAAAATGATATTTCCTTATTAGATTTAAACGAAAATTTGACTTTTAAGTTTTAACCAAACACAATGGAGAAAAAAGATTCATGTAGCCCAACTCAAATAGTGGGACAAAGGCTTGATGTTGATGTTGTTGTTATATGTTTTTTTTCTGGAGCATACAAAATCGTACTAACATGCCTGATTATTTTATGCAATGCAGAGACATTTTCCTTGTTGCTATATATAAACCGGAATCATGTTACCATATCAGTGGATTTTATTAATTACTTGCTGTGTATTAATAATATTATTTTTTATGACGGTATCGCAGCAACGGCAGTGTAGAAATCGCTATTGCCTGCAAAGGAAGACGAGGTTTTAAATTCCCAACCAGATATGTGGCACAAAATTATATAAACTTACAATTACGAAAACTGTCACAAACGAAGCCTTAATTTGTGCATTCAGGACATGTCAATTTCTTGATACGAGTTCGAAGTATTTATGTAACTACCTGAATGAATTTTATTCATCTGGTGGCCTCGTACCATTAACTATATCAGCGATATTGATAAATCACCGGAAGCCGTCGGCTCAACGAGTTGAAGTAGCTTTTGAAAAATGACAATAATATGTATCTTCGTTTCTACAACCATAATAATAGACGGTCATAATCGAGCAGCTTGCTGAGCAAATGCTGGGTCCATGCATACCACCACCTGCAATGGGAGTTTTGAAGAAATTTTGGTTTAGTGAATCTCCAACAGAAAATCCCAATTTTCACTCCAAAATGTTGTGAAACAAAAAAATGGCGTGATTCATCTCCAATTGAACTCCATTTTGCGCAAGGTAACCGTCGTTCCCTCTTTCGCGCGTTTCTTCGGCAAATCTGGTAGAGATAGAAAAATAACGCAGGTGAACAGTGCAATGCCAATATTAGCGTCGCACTGTTCACCCGCAACTAAATACTGGAAGTTTTGCCATTCGACTAGAGCTCGCGAGCGACGCCATTCATGCGTTTGAAGTTCAGTTGGAGAAGGTCTGATAGAGGAAACGATATTGTACAAATAATGGGCAACTTTATATATATATATATATATATATATGAGAGAATTTACCTTGCCAAGACTCTGACCAGAATGGAGATGTTCAACTGCATCGGCTACGGCAGCAAGGCCCAAGAACTTCCTTGGATCCACAGCAACCTATTGCATTTAGTTGAACATGTCAATTAGAAAAAAAAGTTTATCAAATAGAGAAGATAAGAACCAAAATTGAGCTAACTCGAACAAAAAAACTGAAAACAAGGCAAATTGAGATCCAAGATAGTGGCTGCAGAAGAAAATAAACCAGAACAAGTAAATCTAAGATATATTTGAATTTTAAATGAGCAATATTTTACTCGCCAAAAAATATAACATCAAATTAGCATAGATGACATAAGAAAATCACGTAATTGAATAGAAAATGTCCTTATGTCGTACTTAGATAAAAATGCCACTTTACCTTACATGGAATACTACTGTTTGTGTTATATTCACTGCATGCCTTTGAATTAGTAAACCTAGTAAAATATTGCTACAGAGCTGTGAAATATATGATTCATTATTATTAACGGCATTCTGCTTGATGTATGATTTTTGTTCTTAAATTTGAGATTACAAAAACCTTTACATGTTAAACTAACCTACCCACCACCATCTTAATGTCCTTGAAGGAGTATATTTCTACTTGTTCAAGGTATGTGATGTTCACGTATCTGTATGAATGCCTACCTCAGGTTCCCTACATAAATTAAGACTGGTGCTTTTGATTTTCCATAAAAACACCTTATTCATATTAGCAATCTCAAGCTTGACGCAATAAGAATAGAGCTTTTATTATTGTAGTTTAAGTTCAAGAATATTCCGAGGTTCTTTGGTCAAAAAATCCAGTAAGGAGGAGAAATACTAGCTTTCTGGTTGAGTTTTTTTTTTCTTCTCAGTTTGCTATGTTGTGACTCTATTGGTAGTAAGTTCAATAAAGTTTTGTGCATATTATCATTTGTTTAGTCTCGAAGGTAGCATTTGGTACTGGAATATATAACAGCATAACACTTCATGCCACTATTTCAAATAAAACCATTTCAAACTTAATTCCCCTTCTTAAATTTATACGTGAAACAAACTTGAACTATGGACCATGGCGAGGGTAAAATATAGCCATTTTGTATCCTCATCTCATGCGGACCAGCTTAAGTTACTATGCCTTCACATTCTTATTGTTTATATAGTTGACAAACAGCATAAATCTAATTGAAAAAAAAAGGGTTTCTAGATAAAGAAATCAGAACCGACAAGCTGAATCTGGTATAAGTTTAAGATTTCAAAAGACAGTACCTTGAGTTTTCCAGAAGAGTAAAGATCAAACAGTCTATTTATATGCTCATTCCAGAAGCGACTATAGTGATTTAGAAAAAATCCAGCCTGCAAAGGATGAGTCAGAAAATGAGAATGACCAAACATTAAAGTATAACAAGCATAAGAACAACAACTACAAAACTAATATTAAAAACAAGAAATACGCCGCCACTATTTTAAAATCAATATTAGTTCATATGTAAATGTGCTTCATAGTAATAAGCCAAGAAATTAATGAATATACCAGTGGTGAAGAGAGGTGGTAGAAGAACAATGCAAATTCTATGCCTAATCTGAAAAGAATCACGTTATCCAGGAGTTACAACATAATTGGAGCAATCAAATTCATTTAAGGTCATATATTACTTTATCCATTTCAATTTTGACGGAGCCATGAGGGTGAGTTTCATGTGTATAATAGCTATTACGACGATAAATCTAAAACTAAGCCAAGCATTATAAGTAATTTAAAAAGCTCCCATCAGAGATACAAAAAGAAAAATAATACAAGATGAATAAGGATTGTTTAAACATAACCATTTCAGGGATTTTTTACATTTACTGTTTGGGAAAACAAAGTAACATCTTATTAGAAAAAATATATGGGTGACCATGCTTCATGAGCAGAAAACAGAGTCGGGGAGAATGATGTTTTACACATGCCATTTGTAAGGACCCAAATAGTTAATTTTTAATTAAGAGGTTAATATTAATAATAAATAAATAAATTACGAATTTATATTTAATCAAGATAAATATAACTAATTAAAATGACATTATTCTAGATAAATGAATAATCATTAATTTATATAAATATTTAATTTAAAAAAAATTAATAGTAAAAGATTTAAATTAAAGAAATATATTGTAAAGTAATATATTATATACATATATATAAGAAGTTATTAATATTATCAAACACCTAGCATATATCTAATTAATATGTTTTGTAGGTCCGAACAGTTCCTAAAGGAATTAACAAAGTGGGAACTTGGTACTCGGTAGAGAGTAAGAGAGAAAGAAATAGAAAGCAAGCGAGTGAGATGAAGGTAGAGAGAGAGTGAGTATAATAAGCGATTGAGTAGGCAAAGGCAAAGAGGCTGAGCAAGGTGGCAAAGTAGATGAGGGTAGGGTTGTCAAAATTGGGTCACGGGTCGGGTTTGGGTTCAACCTAGCACTGTTCGACCCAAATCCGACCCGTTTTTGTAGACGGGTCGATTTTTTGGACCCGAACTCGAGCCGCTTCGGATTTTTTTACTAAAACTTTTTTTATTTAATTTGATTTATTTAAACTTAAATCAAATTAAGGTAATATTTACTTCAATCAATTTAAAATAAACTAAGCTTAATTCAATTTGGGCAACATGGTCTATTATTTTTGGGAATAATATTTACTTATTTCATAACAATTTTTTAAAACCCTCATAAATCAATTAAAAACGGGTCAAACCGGGTTGATTTTGGTTTTTCGGGTCAACCCAAACCCGACCTGGTTCGGGTTCGGGTTGACCCGAACCCGAAATTTTCGGGTCTGGCCAAATATTGACACCACTAGGTGAGGGCATCAAGTCAAGCGTAATCTATGAGGGTAGGCAAGGGCTATGTGTGACACAGCGTATGGTATAGGAAATCGGATCACGAAGTGCTACAAGGGTAATATCTGTAGGAATTATGACATTTTTTATTCACATAGATTTGAGAGAAACGGAAGCCTGCATATAGCGGCTTAAGGACATAACAGAGAAAGGTTCTGTGTATATTAATTGCACAAAGATGAGTACAGTGTGCAACTTATAAAGAACTGAGGTAACTATAAAAGAAAGAGCAAATGATCTGAGCCAAAATACAAAAAACAGGAAATAATCAGAGTAGTGAGGCCTGGAGAATAATTGCAAGTCTGAAGCACTTGTAGTAATGAGTGGCTAACATCCCCCTGCAAATTAAGTATCCAAAGGTTAGATAGTTAATTTGTGTCAAGGTGTGCTGAAGCGAGTGGCGGAGAGAGACTTCGTCAAGATGTTCGCCGGCTGATCCAAAGAGGTAACATGGAGCAAGTAGATGTCCTTAGAGAGGATTCGGTCCCAAATCAAGTGGTAGGTGATCTCAATGTGCTTTGTGCGTGCGTGAAAAACTGGGTTGTTGGAGAGAGCAATGGCAGAGGTGTTGTCACAGTGGAGGTAGTTGCTGTGGTTTGAGGAATGAGAAAGTCTGCTAGTAGACGATGAAGCCATGTGATGTTTGAGGTGTTAGAAGCGAGAGCAAAGTATTCGGCTTCAGTGGAGGATTTGGCCACTGTGGGTTGCTTCTTGACGCACCAAGAAACTAAGGTATTGTCAAGGAAGGAGCAGAAGCCAGTTATAGACTTGCGATCTACGCTGTCCGCCGCCTAGTTCAAGTTGGAATATGAGCGTAGAGCAAGGTTGCCTTTTGTGATGGGTAGACCAAAATGAGCTGAGCCTTGAATGAAACGTAGCAGCCGTTTGAAAAGCTGGTAGTGTTTGTTGAGGGGGTGATGTATATGTTGCAAATCTGATTTGTGGCGAAGGCTATTTTCCAGTAGAGTGCTAGGTCGAGGTAGGAGACATTGCCAGAGGCTGTTGTTGTTGGTTTTAGAGAGGTGGGGAAGGGAGAGGATTTGTAATTTGCTAAACCAGATTTGTTGAGAATGTCTAAAGCATATTCTGTTTTGATGGAGAAAATAGCCAGTTGGTGTGTGAGTTATATGAATGACCAAGAACAGAGAAATGGGACCTAGCTCCTTGACCGAGAATTGGTGTTTGAGTTTGGAAATGAGAGTGGAAATAGTGGGGGGTGCATGGTTGCTAGTTAGTAGGATATTGTCTACGTAGAGAAGAAGTATATTTGGATGTGGTTGTGTGAGTAGAGAAGAAGAGAGGAATTAGCTGTAGAAAACTGGAAGCCAAAGTTGAGAAGGAAGTAGGTGAAGGTGGTAAACCACTCCCTTGGAGCTTGTTTCAAGCCATAAATGGCTTTGTTAAGTTTGCAAACATGGGAAGGATATCGAGTCTCGAGAAAGCTAGGTGGTTAATGCATGAATACATCTTCATGGAGTTGGCCGTGGAGAAAGGCGTTGAAGACATCGAGTTAAAGACTGGACCAATTAAGATGGAGGGCAATGGTAAGGAATATTAAGATGGTGGGTAGTTTTGCTATGGGACTAAATGTTTCGGTGTAGTCGATTATGTGTTCTTGATTGAAGCCTTTAGCGACTAAGCGAGCTTTGTGGAGAGCAATGGTTCCGTCAGAGTGAAGCTTGGTTTTATATGTCCATCGACATCCAAGGACATTCTAAGAAGTGGGCGGTGGTACTAATGTCCAAATGCCCTGTTTTTGGAGAGCTTGGAACTCCTCGGACATGGCTTGTTGCCAGATAGGGAGTTCGATTGCTTGACTATAGCATGTTGGAGTGGAAGGTGGGTTGTTTGCGGATAGGAGAGTGAGTTTGTTTGTGGGTTTGAGGTGGCTGATTTTGAATCTAGTGAGCATGGGATCGGTGTTGTTTTGTAGTGTAGGTTGATGGGGAGGAGTAGGAGGTAGGAGAGGATCTGAAGGGGATGGGGAGGATATGGAGCAAGGTATTTTTTGGGATTGTGGAGCTGTAGGGGAAGGTGGTGATGTGGAAGGAGTATGTGTTAATGGAGATTGGGGTGTGATGGCCGAGAGGGGTATGGGTGTAAGAGGTGATTGGAGGGGAGGAAACGGGAAAGGGAAAATGTGGTCGTGGCTTACAACATGACGAGAGGCATGTATGCAGCTGGTTTGAAGGTTGTAGTAGCGATAGCCTTTGTGAGGAGCTGAATAGCCTAGGAAGATGCATTCAGCTGATCGTGGGAGAAGCTTGTTGGGAGTGAGAGGGGCTAGCCAGGGAAAGCATAGACAACCAAAGGTTTTGAGGTGGTGATAGGATGGGCATTTATGATAAAGGATTTGATATGGAATTTGGAGGTGTAGAAACTTTGGTTGGTAGGCGATTGATGAGGTAGTTGGCGGTTAGGAGAGCTTCAGCCTAGAAGCGGATAGGAAGGTTAGCATGATGGAGTAATGTGCGAGAGTGGTGTCCAAAAGGTGGCGATGTTTTCTTTCTGATAGGCCATTTTGTTCAGGTGTGTAGGGGCAACTTAGTTGATGTTGAATGTCGCGGGAGGCGAGAAAGGTTTGAAAGGCATGGGAAAGATATCACCGAAGCCGAAGTCAGAGCGAAGGATTTTAAAGTGGGTATTGAGTGAGTTTTTAGCCATTGAGCATAACTATTTGAATTTAGAGAAGGTTTCTGCTTTTGTATGCATAATATATAGACAACAAAATCGGGAGAAGTCATCAATGAAAATTAAATAATATCTAAAACCATTAAGAGACATAACGGGAGCTGGTCCCCAAACTTCAGAATGAATTAGTTCTAAAGGTTTTGAGGTACATTTAGAGTTTAAAGGAAAAGATAACTTGTGGCTTTTAGCCACATTACAGGACGTACAAACAAAATAACTAGGGGAAATACATAAGTGTGGATTGAGGTTTGCTAAAGTTTGTAATATAAGATGATGCGGATGGCCAAGCATGGTGTGCCAAGTTGAGGTGGATTGATGTCGAATGGAGAGAGCTATAGAAGAGGAGCTACGGATGGAAGAGAGGAGGAAGAGCCCGTTATGACTACGACCGTGGAGGAGTACATGATTGGTAGTTGGATCCTTAAAAAGAAACCCAGAAGAATTAAACAAGATAGAGCAATGCTTATTTGTGGTAAGTTCATGAATGGAAAAGAGATTGCGGTGAGGGAGGGAACATGGAGGATGTTTTGTAAAAGAAGCTTTCGGTTTGGAGTTGGGAAGAGACCTTGCCCAGTGTGTTGAATTGAAAGGGAAGAGCCATTTGCGGTGGAGATGGTGTCTGAGCCAATGTAAGGCAAGGATGTTGAGGATTGTTGATGCCATTCGTGAGATGAGTTACGGCCCCCGAGTCCAAGAATCAGTCTGTAGAGGGTCTGCTTTCATGTTGAGTGAAGAGACCAGTTGATGAGAAAATTTGGATCAGTTGGTAGTTGGAGTTGTATCTATGCCAATAGCGAGGAGCGGAGTGACAGATTTTTCCGCAGATCTGGCATTGAGGGCGAGGGAATGGATGGAGTTGGTTCGGAGGGAGAGCAACCATGCCCGAATTCGCGAGAGGCCAAGCCGCGACCACGAGAAGGTAGGGAGGGGGTGGAGCGACCTCTTCCGTAGCGATGAAAACAACCTCTGGAGGCAAAGGCGGACTCTTCAGCTGGTGATGGTGGGAGTTTGGAGAGCTCAGTCTGTAAGTTAACTTCTTCGCTGCAGAGTAGCGAATATAGGTCGTCGAGGCTGATGGGGGTGAGGGTAGTATGTATGACAGTTTTGGAAGCTTGGTATAAGGGAGGTAAAACGTTGAGAGTATAGAGGATGATGTCCTCTGTGTCCATATGCACTTCGACAGCAGTGATGCTGTCGACCAGACCTTTGATGGCAGAGAGGTATTGAGTCATGGAGACGTCTTTCATTTGGACATGATGAAGTTCGTTTTTTAGTTGGATGACGTAGAAACTGTTGGAGGGTTGGAGTTGCTTCTCAAGGGTCGAACATAAGTCGTGAGTGGTGTGGAGGGTGAGGACATAAGGAAGCGTGGAGGGGGAAATGGTAGAAAACAAGGTTGAGGCTAGGTTTTGATCTACTTTTTTCCAAGAGAGGGAAGCTAGTTTGATGATGGTGTCTCCGACAGAGGAAAGTAAGTTCTATGGTGGTCGGAGCTCTATGCCGGATAAGAACCCCTCGAAGCCATTGGCTGTGAATAGTTTAAGGATTTGGAGTTTCCGTATGGGGAAGTTATCATTGGTAAGTTGGACATGAGCAATGTGTTTGAGGTTAGAGACAAGAAATTTGAGAGAGGAAGGAATAGTGATGTTTGCGGAAGAAGCAGGTGAAGTAGCTCCCAGAGCTTCGGTGGAAGAGAAGGTGTTGCTGGAATCGCACATTGGCTTAAGGATGTAACGGAGAAAGGTTATGTGTGTATTAATTGCAGAAGATGAGTACAGTGTGCAACTTATAAAGAACTGAGGTAAATATAAAAGACAGAGCAAATGCTGAGCCGAAATACAAAAATAGGAAATAGTCATAGTGAGGCCTGGAGAATAAATGCAAGTCTGAAGCACTTGTAGTAAGTGGCTAACAAGATTATCTCTAGTTATGTAGTCACTCTTCTCTTTTTTTGTTGATTTATGATACTTCGCTATCACTTTGCCGTTTACATATTAATATATAGGAGTTAATTGCTAGCTTTAAATTCTCAAATTGACTCATTATTAACTTTCTCGTAGCAGGTCCTGTTAAAGTGTTTGGTGGATCATTACCCATTACAGCAAGAGCAAATTTATCAGCAGTAGGACCTATTTGATATTTTTAGTTTTTATGGTAGGTTATTCGTATTTTCTTTTGAAGGTTTAGATAATTTTATTTTAGCAGTTGCTTCATCCAGTGCTCGTTTAAAATTTATTGCTCCCACTTTATTGATGTACTATTATTTGACTTATAGGAATGAAATTAAATTTTACTTTTTTCTTCCATTGTTTACTTTAATGTATACTGTTATATTATTAATACATGAAACTTCTACTTTTGAGGCTAAAACAAGTTTTACTTATCTCTTCATCATGTCCCGTATTGCTATGGTTCACCACTTTCTATACCCAGAGTGTAAAAAACAAAGGCTTGGGATCTTTCTATTTAGCTTTGATAACCTTAAAACTTCATGTCTTTGTGGAGAGACTTGCTTATTGGTTTATTCTTGTACTTAAGCACTCCAAAGTGTGAAAGTTGAATCGTTTGGAGAGAGACGTTCCTTTCTTTAATTATTGATTCACAAGCAGTGTGATTGATGTATTTTTAGATTTATTGCATATCTGACTTGCTTTACATGCACAATGTACTGATTTCCATTATTCTTCTTTCTTAAGGTTGATCGATTAGAAAATAAATAACCTTTACTGGAATTGAATTCCATTTTTTTCAATTTATCATCTTAGTAGTAACTAATTGTTTGACATAGTTGGCTTCAATGCAAGATTTGCATCATTATTCATACATTTGCGGCATTAAATGTGGCATCTTATCAAAACGTGTATAAAAGTAATCATCTTGCATATTTCAATTTAATGATGCGCCAGTTTACATATTAAAATTGCATTAAATCTTGGATCATAGGATGCCCTGCACCACAGGATGTGGCGTGGGGATGCATATACTGGAATTCCGTTTTAAGGGCAAAGAAAATTACTCTCAGTCCCTTGTCCTGACAAAATATTTTTCTTCCTTCAGCTTCCAATTCTCCATAAATTTTTTTATGCCCCTACTCTATTTCAGGAAATCTAGTAGCACAGCACCATGTCCTTCCTCACAGCCATTATCCTACACGACCACATGTGCACTTAGCTTGCCAGTTGTGATAAGAAATGGGCAACGCTAATGGTGGCACCGACTTTGCACTTCCCATATGTATGGAATGTCAAGCAGACAGAACGATCAGAGCAGAACGATTAGGAAATTAACTGTAGTCATAAAAATGTCCTTGTAAGGTACCCTCATACTTGGTAATGGCAAATGGCGCACCATGTCACAAATGTCCTTTGGAGCTATGGCGCATAGCGCACAGCACGGCCCGCGCCATTTTGAACATTTCACATAATATATAATAATTATTAAAAACCAAGCAGGAAGATGAAATATCATTAAATGGAAAAATACAAGTTATCATAATAATGAAAGAAAACAATAATCATGCATAAGTTCAAGTAAACAACATCTCAAATCTCTCATAATTCAAATTATTATAATCATTTTTAAAAGGATAATGATTTTATAAGAAAGTTAATAAAATAATTATTTTAGATTATTATAATATGAACTTCTTCTTTCAAACTTCAAAAAAAAAATGTTCTTCTCCCTCAATACATTTTTATTCTTGAATCATTTCACCAATATGAAAAGTAAAATCCAGGTTGAGAAGAAATGAAAGGCAAAAAAAAAAAAAAAAGTCTAAAGCAATAACAACAAAATTGGTTAGAGAGGAAAATTAGCCAATACCTATATAGCAATAGCGGCAAAATAAGTCGAACATGGATCAACAACGATGGAATCACGTGAAGAAAGAAACAAACAACAAAGAAAACAACGGCGGAATCACGTGAATGAAGAAACAGACGACGAATAAAGTAGCGGCGTTCTCACGTGACGAAAGAAACAGAAGGACCAAAATCAGACGAAGGAGAGGGCGACGGAATCAGACGAACGACTCGAGCAGATACTCGCACATCGTTGCTTCCTTTGTGTGCATCGAAAAGCTCGGGAGCAGGCTTGTTCATTCGTCACCCACGAACGCTGAGGGTTAGGGCAAAGCATTTATAAAGCTTAACTAATATTTTAATCATATTTTAAAATTAAATATTCTATTATCTTATAAATTAAAAATATAAATATTAAAAAATATTTATATCAATTATAAAAAAATAGCACGTTATTTTGCACTATGTGCCATGCGCCATTGCGCGCATATGGCCCAAATAATGCGCACCATTTTGACATTTGAGCCATGCCATGCTTCATGGCATACGCTATTTTGCACCATTAACATCTATGGGTACCCTGACATAGCTCCATGCAACCATATGATGGAAACTACGAGAAGACGATACAGTCGTAGGTAGCTCCCCCTCACAAAAGTCAGGGAACTTAATGCTACAATATTAAAAGCTCAACTACTGAATGAGTAGAAGCTACGCTATAATATTTTTTGCTGCCATATAATACATGATATGCATGATATATAATGTCAACATGAATGCAGTAATTAGCAATCAACATAAAGCAGCACTTTCTCCAAGGACAAGCAAAAGGTAAAAGTACATCTAAGCATGATTACTGATGTAAGTTACAGGTTCCTGAAATATGCGATTAAACAAAGTAAATTATGAGAAAATTATAGAATTGACTTTTGATATCATTAAGATAAGACTACATACCACTGTTTGGCTTTTTGCTAGAATTTTTTCGCATAGACCAGTATAACTCAGGGGCCTCCATCCATGCTCTCCTTGATACTGAATGCACATCAGTTGGTTTAGAAAAAAAATATATAAGCTACTCAATAAAACAAAAACAGTGGACAAGGATTTATGATGAAAAAGAAATAAACAAGCAGCCCGCCGCTCTCGAGATTTTAGCCGGTTAAACACATACAACAGGGCATCAAACAAGACTCACAATGGCATTGCTATTTTTGAAGCAAGCCCTATCCCTTGGATGCTATTATGAATCTTAAGGCAAGCTTTTAAACCATTTAAAAACTAAAATTGTATAAGCAGAGGAAGTAATACAACACGCAAAATTTTCAAATGAACTGAATCTGCATATAGGTTACTCTGCTGGCAAAATAC
The DNA here is from genome assembly GCA_016618105.1 of Dendrobium huoshanense. Classification (NCBI taxonomy): domain Eukaryota; kingdom Viridiplantae; phylum Streptophyta; class Magnoliopsida; order Asparagales; family Orchidaceae; genus Dendrobium; species Dendrobium huoshanense. Next base: position 19,740,556 of record CM028343.1, read on the forward strand.
TAATAGGTGAAATAAGACAGAAAAAAGCACGTTGAGTTAACTTTTTTTTTTTTAAAGCAACTTTGAGCGCCAGCAGACATTATAGTTATACAAAATGAATAAAATACCATAGTCATTGCGGACATTCAGAAAGAATATCATAAGCGCGTCATTGTAGCATTATTGGATGCCTCCCAATACAAGAAACATGTGACAAGAAAATAGAACTAGGCCCAGACACTGATGTTAGTTCAAATCTTAACTTACTATTATAAATGAAGAATGATTTATCATGAATATGCTAGAGGATCTGGTTCAACACCAAAATAAAAGCATTAGGCTGCGCACTGAAATATAAGAAAATAAATAGGGTCTTTAACAAGCTGGTTAAGAGATATAAAATATTGATTTGCTGGCCTCTAAATTTCCTTTAGTAGGAATGATCGTTGTTGTGGCAGATCCAAATTGAGTTGTTGCCCAAAAGACGTGGACACGTATATCCTTGGGAAAGGCAATGAACAGAAATTCCTCAAGCAAGGATCAAAACCTTGCTCCAACCAATGAAGAGGCTCAATAAACATAGCTCAATCAAAAAACTAATTTTATCCAAATATAAGAATTCTTTAGAGTAATGCGGTTCCAGTGCCTCCATTATGACTTCGCGCCCATCACCCACACAAATGAGGCACTTATGCCCCTTCGCATGCCCATGTATCTAACTCTGCCACTGCAATGTCCCACCTTCGCATATTGTCCCAATCATGTGCATAGCTTGCCCAAGCACCCATGTGCGTGGCAAGCATATTATGCTCTACCATTGTGTCCCTTACTGATGTTAACATCCCTCATGATTAAGTTTAACGACGTGCCATCTAGGGTAGCAGCCTTGCTATCCATTGCACTAGCCAATCACTTCTCTGCTACTCAAGAGTCTCACATTTTCTTATTCAAAATCAATGCCACTAGCATCTCTGTTCCCATCAACTTTGTCTGGTAGTTCTTGTCGATGCTCACCTTCCCCCCCTTCAAGTAATAAGTGGAACTGGTTGACCGCACCCAAACTGGACTGATCAACTCTAACTTCGTGTGAACAAGCAGTGATTTGCACGATTACGCTCCTCACATGACTTCGCCCATTATGCTGTAATCATTGTTCAAAAACTCGCACTCATCACCGTGAGTGTAATTTAAGGAGAAAGGGGACCGTGTGCATCATACTTCTCTCTCCTCTTGACCCTTCCCTATTGCAACCACCAAACTACTTCCTCTTCTTGAAACCCTAACCGCCAATCTATTCCAAGGCAACAACAATAAGCCATTTTTTCCCCTTTCTTATTCTTATCTTCTTACTCATCTTCCTCATTCTTATCTTTTCCAGTTATTTGTAATTGTAGGTTTGTTTATCCTAGGTTTATGTTTGCATATATATATATATATATATATATATATATATATATATATATATATATATATATATATATATATATATATATATATATATATATTAGATTGTAGGATTAGGATTAGGTTGTTAGCGAGAAGTTATTCCACATTAATGTTAGCTTATTTAATATATTTTTTGTGGTAAATTATGCTACACCTATTTCAATAATCAATTATTTTAATACCCTTTAATGTGTCATCTAATTCACTTAAGATTTATATTGTTTAGGAAATATCAAGTTAATACCATTTCGTGTTGGCTCTTTGGAGTTTGTGAGAACATAGGTTTGAATATTTGAACATGATGTAAGTAGTCGTTACTTATTAAAGGACAAATGCATCCATCTTCGTTAGAAGCATTATCCTTGTTATTTGTGTTAGGTTCCTAGATACTATAGATTGTCTGTAACACCTCACGATACATTTTATCAGTAATATAGAATGTCATAGACATAAACATAACATTCATAATTTACATTTAAATATGATTTTATGTTGATTTCCAAATAATGGTAAAAGTTTCTAAAGAAATTTACATCATTTGTGTTTTAGGTTTCATCTATTATATGCAGAAAGGATGTCATGAGATAAGATATAGTTTTTAGGTAAATTGATTGAGGTAACTTATTGGAAAATGATTTGACGTTTATAGAGATTTAGAAATGGCTTGTGTAGGTTACTTACAAAAGGAAAAGAGTACGAGGTGAAGGAATTGAAGAGACAGGTCTTAAAAGAGGTAAGTAATGCAATTATAATTAAAAATGTAAATAGTTTCATTTAAAAGCATGGAGTTGATTTTGAATTCATTAAAAGGAAAAAGGATATTAAGTTTATTCAATATATATATATAAGGGAGTATACATCCAAGTTTCCATGCATGAATATCACTTATATATTTGAATCATGTGAGTTTAAAATAAAATTTAGTATGCATATTTAAAGGTTTTTCTATTTGATCATCTTTTGGAAAGAAATCCAATTCTTTACTATTGTATGCATATTCTCTTTATACAAACGGTATAACGGATATATTTTTATGAAAGTATACAACCATACAAAATAAGTATGAATTATGAATATTTGAATTCTACTGAATATCAAATTAAAAAAGGTTAGCTATGAAATGACATGATATCGACATTGCAGGTGGGAGAAAACAGACCCCAGATATAAAACCTAAATTGTAGGTGGGGCAAAAGAGACCTTGAAAGAGACAAAAGGAGCCTCTATGTAATTCAATGACGATAATTATCAGGTTTACATGGGCTCTATTGAATAATATTGTAAAAGTTAATTATATGAAAATGATAGCCAAATCTAAAGGAAACTAATTATGATATTCTATAGAGATTTCAAATGAATGAAAGAATGCTACTAAATATGATTTTATATTATTTTATAAATAATTGTAAGTTTGATTCAATTATTATTCCAATGTTGTTATTTCTATAATCTTGCATTTAATCTTGTATTTAAATTGTTATTTAATTTGCACAACTTTATGAGCCTCATAGCTCACCAATTGTTTTATACTGACAGTTGTTACAGGAAAATATAAAGAGAAAGTGGAGACCGATTAGGCAAGTGTTAGTACTTTAGATTTTATGTTTAGAAGTGTTTGTGATGTTTTCTTATAAGGTATGTAAGCTGTGATGAAACATAATGATTTTCTTAGTAACTTTGTAAGTATTGTTGTGATGCAATTGAAATTATTAGATGCTTATGTTTATTTAGTAAATTTGTTAGTGGATGTTTTTATTAAGAATAAAATTGATGAAAAGTATTAAATGTAAAGAATGAATGTTATGTTAAATTCTGTGGCACTCGATGTTATTGGTAAGGGATATCGTAGGGTGTTACATTATCAATCTTGCTTTAAAACTTATTTGTTGCTATACATGTATAATATATCTTGTTTATTGTCCATGATAAAATTATCATGTCATAGAGCCAATGTTATCATGATTTATTGTGCACTGACTCATGACTTATTCTCATACACATTAGTTTAATTAAATGCAATAAATGATATTCCTACAAATCATAATATCAACTATCTAATAGATATTAAAAATTGGTTATGAGAAATACGAAAATTATATGCATGCATGCAGTGGTATGTAGGTTGGTAGAACCCTTTTTGATATTGGGTAGTCGTGCCGATAAGTTCATAGAGTGATGACTCTATAGAAAATCAATGAATTTCCAAGGTTGGTATTTACCTCCTCATAGCAAGGTTATATATATATAAACGAGCTGAGAATGATGTTGCCTGATAAGTCATATTGAGATATGATGATATCTAACATGATTGTACGTAGATGCATTTGAATAAAATTGCAATAGTAACAGTTTGACATTAACATTCAAAATATCATCATACTAGAATATGTTGTAGGAACTATAACATGTATTTTTACATTGATGCATTGATTATCTATAACTAACCTTTTTTATTGTTCATATTGCATGCCCCATTTCCTTGTCATTTATGTTTTAACATATAAGAATTAATTGATAGTTTTGATTCCTCAAACTCACTCGATAATTTTTCTCATAAGGTTTATTTGTTTTACTGAAAAAGGAATGCAATGTAAGAGAAATGTACTGTATTTGAAATTTTTATGTTGTCTAGATGAGTGTAAAAAGAACACAAAAGATTTTTTTTTTTGCTTGAAGTAAAATGAATGCAATGAAAATTAAAATGTTGATGATAGATGGCTGTAGAGGTCAGTGGTGGCGACGATGGTGGGTGGCAGGAGGTTAGATCTAGCATATTAATATTTTCTTTTGAGGGTTGGATAGTTTTTTCAGTAGTTGCTTATTGTAATACTCTTTTCATGTATTATTGTTCCCACATTATTGATGAACTATTATTTTGATTCATGGTAATGAAATGAAAATTTACTTGTTTTGTTATATTACCTATAAGTGAATTTTCTTCTTCTAAGTACAAAACAAGTTTTACTATACATTCATCACGTCCCATGCTGCTAGGGTACACCGCCACCCAAACTCGAGGTATAATACTCCGCTCCTAATTAATGCTCCTCCACTCCTCACACAAAATGCAGCTAATGTTTCAGCTAGTCCCTTATTTGGCGGCTTGTCATCACCACTTATTATGGTGGCCCCTATCTTTACGAAGACTCATCCTGCTTACATATCATCGGGTACAATGTCTTCAACTACTTACACTCCTTGATCCTAAGAAAAAGTTGTTTGGGGGTTGAAGGCTTCAAGAATTCATCACCCTTCATCTAATTATTTTCCTTTATTTTTCAATAATATTTAATATCTCCTCAACATAAGCAACCATCTACACAGTGCTCATATTATTTTCTAGTAACAAACTTAATCTTTTAGAGAAAAAAGAAATCCCAATCAAAGACTATCAACCTCAAATCCAACCAACTCAAGAGCGGTTAACTCTAAGACTACCCATTCAAGGCTAATCAACACCAAACAAGTTTAATCCAAGTTAGTCAACTAGAGCCTAGCTTAATCAAGTCTAGTATATAATGATCCAACCCACATTATGCGAGGTATTATTTGCTTCAGACTTGTGATATCCCGTGCTTGGACCGGCCGGTCCAAGCTATTCGCGTGACCCAAGCAATGTACGATCTACTCTTCACGTGAGATCGAGCAGAGCGGACCTTCTCCCTTTCGCTCACAAACAGGTCGAGTGGCCCCAAGTTGCAATTCTCCTCTCTCCAATCATGTAAATCACGCAATTTCTTCGCCTTTAAAAATCCTCCCGCCCTTGAGACCTTTCTCTCACCAATTAAACCCACTAGGGAATTTAGGGCATCATTTTTTACTCCTCTTTTCTCCCCAAAGCAGCCATTAAACTCTCCTTCCACTTTTTTCTTCATTTCTTCCTCGCAATAGTAGATCTCGACAAACTCTTCTCAAACACCTCTCGTTATACAATGAGTTTTCTCTCTCTTCCCTCTTTCTCCGTATGTTTCTAATAATCTATGTAAAGAGTTTTTTCAATTTTTATTGCGAGGATAAATTTGATTCGTATTATATTTCGCATAGGAGATTTGTACTGCTTTAGAGAGGAAGTTTTATCTAAGTTTAATGTTCTACTTAATCAAACCCTAGATTATATTTTTTAGATCGTATTATTTCATAATTAATTTTGTTGTTTATGGCGTGGCTAAGGCTGATTAGGATATTCTTTATTATGCATCGATGAATTTATGCTATTGACTGACATTATCTATGCTTGGAGAGCCAAGATTCAGCTCTACATATATCTTTACTTACAGCCAAACATCAATTAGTTATGCTCTTGCCCTAACAAAAGCCTACGGTTCACTATCTCCATGGTATTATATGCTCTTATTGTAATATCAATAAAGTGAATATTCGAAATAAAAGGAATTATATAAATACAAAAAAAATCCACCAGTATACAAACCAATTAATCTGATAAACTAAAATCTAAAAAAGAATGCCAAAGATAATAAACCACCAAAAAAAGGTAACTAAAATTTAGCAACATAAAGAGCTCATAAAGAAAATCACCTGAGAAACCATTCCGATTACAACCAGTCTACCATAGACTGCTAATGCATTTAAGCATAGATTAAACATATCTCCTCCAACAGACTCATAAATAATATCAACACCCTTCGGAAATTCATTTTTCAGTACCTAAAGAATGAGCAATAAAAACGAAGTGAATAGAGAATAAATGATTCTACGATTTATAGTATAAACATTCTTTTAAGAAATAAAAAGGTAGTTATAAAAAAATTGGTAATATGAAAGTAATTCTAAGAGAAGCCTGAGTAAAAATTAAAAACTTAAAAATAACATAAAAGTTCTAAGAAATTTCTTAATCAAAATTTTGAAAAAACGTAAAGATATACATTTAGAAAATTTATAAATTCCAAGCTATCAATATCATCAATTATCCATATTGGAACTCAAACATTGGAAGCACTTCAATAATTTAACCATAAATTCCACATGTATGTGCCGCCTCCACTTTCCATGAAATTACTATAAACTCAAGAAGACAGTAAATTATTAAACATACAAATAAAAACAAAAGATACCTACATCTTTTATATTTTCCTTTTTGTAATCTATGACACGATCAGCTCCAAGAGATCTCAAAAGTTCAGCTTTGCTTTCACCACCACAAGTTGCAACAACCTTATTTTTAGCTAGTTTTGCCAGCTAAGAAGAGAAAAGAAAGATCAATAAAATGGACTAGGTTGAATCGGAATGAAACACAATATCAAGAATATTGTAACAAAGAACTACATGCTTATATACTGTGTAAAACAAACCAAACATCTTCTGTCTTAGCTCTATGCTTATATTTTTCTCTAGACTAAAATAAAAAATAAAAAAAAATTAAGGAGACTGAAAATTTTAAAGTAAATAGAAATCAAGAAGAAAAACATTGAAATGAAGATGACTATTCACAGAAGATACTACAATAACAAAGTATGTGAAGCATACTATGCTTGTTGATGTATTAAGTAGTAAGGTTCCAAATTTAAGAAGCTGATAATATGTGATTTAACATCATCTTAATCAGGCATATTATTTTCTATTATTTGTTTCCTTATGGTATCCTCTTATGTCTATTTATAGGCATCACATGTTTAATCAATTACAGAGTAATTTTTCCTCAAACCAACCTACATGCACTCACACTCTGACTGTCTGCCAATATGTGTTGCACCCCTGCATGCTATGACTTGCGCCATCCTCATAATGTCGCCCATCCAAGTGTGATGTGTCGCTTGCATGCTATGACCTACTATTCACTTCTATAGCCTACTATCCAACTCCGCATTTCTATCATACTCCTCACACACCTGCAAATTGCAAACACCACTATGAGTATGCTCTTGAAGGTTTGCACACTGGTGTCAATGATTTGTAGTACTTGATTTAACCTCTAATTTTTTTCTTTGTCTCTAACTTTTACGAGATCCTAGTTTCTCCATTAAGATGCAAAACCCACATCCACAATTGATACCTCTATGAATTCCAATGGCACCAAATATCTCTTGTGACCAAAGACATCTCATATTCTTGTTGGTTCCAATGAAAAAAAAAAAATATTTTATACTGATTTATTTCCTCCGAATTACTATGATATCATTAAATTCTCCCGATTGTGAGCATTTGATTATGACATTCTCACGTGGTTGTTTAATGGTCTAAAAGATTTAATCACCACCACAGTTATGTTTCAAGAAACAATCAAGGGAATATGGCATTTCCTCGACACTGCTTATTTGTAGGAAAATAACATCTCTAGAGTAGATACTTTATACATTAACATGTTTTATCTGCAACAGCAGATTTTTTTCATTCACAATCGCTATTATAATGTGCAACATAGGTGGAATGAGTTGCTAAATAACTTTTACAATTAACCTGAAGGTTTGGAAACAAAAAAAATAAAGAGTTCATGATTGTTAAATTTCTCGTCAGCCTTCATCTAACCCTTCAACATGTGCAAGCTCACCTAATAATCGACTATAAAATTCTTAATTTAGCATCTGCTCTTTCTCGTGTTCTTCAAGTAACCGAGCCGTTGTCTCCCTCTTCACCATCCTTTGATCAGACTAACTTTGCCCTAAAGCCTTATGGTGATAGTGGAAGCCGTGACCACAATTGCCTGACTAATAATAGGTGTGGGGTAAGTGCTTCCCTACTTATTCTCATAATGGTCGCACAAATCAATTTTCATAATGATGTTGGGACAACATGTCTATCATCTGACTATACAACATGTCTTTGCAAAATTTGTTCTTACTAATGGTTCACCTTCTACAACCACTCTTCTGGATCTATCATGTTGTAACAAAGAACAGTATGATCGCTTGATATGGAACTTTCAGAATTCTATATTTGCTTCCCATGCAATTTTCTATTCTCGTTCAACAATAGCTACCCGCCCAAATATGCCCTAGATTTTAGATTCAAGTGCATTTCTCCAATATGTCACAACTCGGCCCGAGGGCTTGATTTAACGAGACAATAACAAACGATCAAACAGGTAATTAAAGTTTTGTTTACAAACTAACTATTTCCAATACATTAAAAGAGCTACTAAATCTCAAATGCATCTTAAAAAAAAATACTATAACTATTTCAACAAATATATTTCTCTTAGAGCATTGCACCTACCACATTCTCTCCTCTTCCACTCATTTATAAATTGCTTTAGATAATACTTGTAAATGTTTACATATATAGAAGTGAGTCACAATACAACTCAGTGGTACATCATGCTTCTAAATTATAGTAATATAAGTCATTTTAATCAACATGCATGATTGTTGTAAAATATAAAATAATTTTATTTAATAATATTTAAATTTGAAAATGTTCAAATGTTCATCAATTATATATATATATATATATATATATATATATATATATATATATATATATATATATATATATATATATATATATATATATATATAATCATATAAGGTCTTCGCATTTTCTGTAACTAATACTCGTCAAAGAAGACACTATCTAAATAGTAACAATGAAGATACTTCAGTTTCAATTTTCCTTTTCATAATATTTTTCATTTCACGCGCCGTCGTTTCTGTGGGCGGAGGTCCTCAGGTGCCCCATCCCTCAGATTTTTTGCCCGCATCATTTTGGTATCAGAGCAAGTTAGGAAGTCCTAGGTTTTAGATTTGGTTGTCAAGTTTTGTTTTGTCAAGTCAAGACTTGTGGTGAGTCGTATTGTGAGTCTAAGTATAAAAGAAGTTTTTTTTTTTCTTTGAGTTTGGTTTAAGTCGTCAAAAAATGAAAAAAGACAAAAAGACAGAAGAAAGCAAGCCAGATGAAATTGAAGATCCTATGGATAGGTGGATTCCATCAAAGTCAACAAATTCTTTGGAGTATGAATTGTACAAACTTCAATCATGGATGCAACTACGTACATAAAGGTACTTCAAGAAAAAGCAGCGTTTATAAGATCAATTTCTTAAAGAACAAGATGAGATCATGCAGAAGTATGAAGATTTGATCAATGAATTGGATGCACCGTCTTCACCTCCTCAAGAGAACCAAAAGCTAACTCATCGGGAGATGAGTTCTTAAGAAGGGGAGTCTGATGTAGACAAAGGGGGGGTCAACTCATGTCCAAAATAAATCAATTTTGGCTTTCCTTGAGTTTACAAACTCAATCAAATTGAGCTGAAATTTTAGCTCATTTATGAGCTGGTCTTTAGTTCACTTATTGAACTAAGGGTTAGCTCATTATTAGCTAACATTTTAGTTCATAATTATATTTTAATTATTGTACTTTTATTATAGTTTTTAATGTCTTCATTTAAGTTGTCTCTTGGTTTTACAAAAAGGCTTTTGGAATCCCAAGAAAATTGTTTTATTTTCCCATGTCGTGACTCCTTGGCTTCCACGGTGGGCTACTATTTTTCGTGCCATGGCTCCTTGGATTCCTGGCCGGCTGCTGGTTTTCTGAGCCTAGGGGTTTTCCCGTGGCTTTGGCGCCTTGGTTCCGAGCGGCCTCTTTGGTTCCCGTGGTTGCTCCTTCGGTTTCCTGAGCTGGGCTGTTTTTCCGTGAAAAGCATGGGGGGATTTCCATACTTGTGTTGCTTGGATTCTGGTGTGAATTTAATGTCGTGTCCTTTTGTATTCCCCCTTTCATACTTATAAATATGAGGGGTTTGTTGTGTTTTAAAATAGTAGTGAATGATATGTGATTTTTCGAAATGTAAACCTGCGGGTTTGCTTGGAGAAGCTTGCGAGCTTTGTCTATTTTCTTTTCTCATCCCCTCCGGAAATCTTGCGAGCTCTTTCCACCCTTCGTCTTGGCTTGTAACCTCTTTCGTGACTTTCGTCTATCCGCAAGTGCCGCTCCATCTGTATCCTTCTTCTCTAAGTGAAGCAAGTTTAGGGTGTCTTTAATTTCGATTTGAGTTTGAAAGTCGTTTAATTTCAATTTGTTGTTGTAATTTTGTTCTTAAATTTCTAAGTCTTAGTTTTATTTAAAATGTAAGAGTTTGTTCGTCTCATTTGACGATCTTGTAGTCGTGTGTCCGTCGTTTCTGTGGGCGGAGGTCCTCGGGTGCCCCATCCCCCGAATTTTTTGCCCGCATCAATTATTATAATGATTATCAAAAACTTCAATATAATCATTTATTGAAATATAAAAATATAATGCGAAATTTTACAATAATAATTAAGTAACAAGTGTCAATTGATTCAATGCGATCAGATTAAAGAATGCAACATTATTATTTTAAGAATAAGAACATGAACACTCATCTTGAGTTTAGATTATTAAATTTTTCCCTTTCTAATCCTTACTCTAACACCATTAGTTGAACACCTATAATCATGTATAATTTAGTAAGATTAAAAATATATATCTAATAATACCTCGCTCTAATTAGCAATTAATTGTTCCTGAATAACTCTTATGTTCTAAAAATATATATCTTTAATCCATTCATTTTCTATTTTAATTTATTTGTTAAAAAATTATTTTATAACTAACAATAATTTAATTTATGAAAAAAGACTAATAGATTTATATAATAAAAAATTTACACTCACATTATCTCTCTCTCTCTCTCTCTCTCTCTCTCTCTCTCTCTCTCTCTCTCTCTCTCTATATATATATATATATATATATATATATATATATATATATATATATATATATATATGTGTGTGTGTGTGTGTGTGTGTGTGTGTGTGTAAAAATTAATAAATGAACATTTCATAATCATCAAATTATTATTTTCTAAAATGACATCTTAATTTTACTATCACAAAATGAAATATGATTTCTTACACACGCATGTATATTCTATTTAAAATAAATGTGCATATATAAATTTTTATAATAAATCTCTAAATTTAAGAATAATTCTCATTTAATCATAAATGTCGTTCATATTTGAAGGAAAGAACATTTGAATGATATTTTAAATTTCATATTTTCCTAACTCAATCAATTATGAATTTTCTAATTTAAATGCATAGCTCGCTATTCCTATCCTAATTCAAGACTAAGTTAATCCAAAGCCTTTTCCAAACTAAAAACATCACTGCCCATCTTGAATTGAGCGGGCCAACATGATGAACCCGATGCAATCCAGCCCAATCACCTAATGCCTCGACTTAGATGACAAGCTTGCATGACTGAGTTTGGAGACAACCCTCACTTGATGTCCACTCTCTCTCACACCTGGTATACTTCACGTCGACAGTTGTTGAGTTGGTCGTCGTCATCCTTATGCTAAGGTTTGTCGTCGATCCCTCTTTATCTCTCAATTCCTACTCCATCTATGACCTCAAATAGACTCCACAGGCCTGGTTTGACAAACTCGAAAAACCTTGCCTGAGATTAATCAACACAACATAACCACCTATCATGCTATCTCCAACAAGCAAACTTTGGCAAAATTTATCATACTAGAAGTTTATGTCGACAGCATCTTACTGATTACCATGGCATCTAAAAGATAAAATACTATTTGCAAAATTATTTTTGTTACTACATATCTGGTATGCCATGATAATCACTAAAGATCTGGTATGCCACATAGTGACTATCTTGGCATCTTACTCCTATATATGGCTGAATATGTCTTTATGAATGTTAAGTATTAAATGCCCAAGTGCTTCTTTTGGGGTTAGGACAGAAAATTTTCGTAATGGAGTAGACAATCAAGGGTACTAAATCTCCCTATCCATGACCTTCCAATTCCCGCCTCGATACTCAAAGCATTAAAAAAAAGGTTGTTTGCATTGGTTGCACTTGTTGGCTCTCTCAAGCTTGCAAAATCGCTTGGTCTCCCTTTCCCATGGTTTGCTTGGGCCATAAATATATACACAGATATAATTCTAATAATAATAAATGTTGCACGCAAGAACATTCGCAATGATAAAGAGATACTTTAGTGTCTTAGCTTTGTACGAAGATCCAACACACACATAAGAGAAAAGTTGCAAAAGACATCAGAGTTTTTACATGAAAGGGAAAAATCATGGGGCCTAACCCAATTAAAATGATTCCACTAGTGTTTGTTATTGATTACAAATAATATAATTTCTCATAACTAGAAACAAAATAACTGACACAAGCAATATATAACAAACTCCATGATGGATGTTAGAAAAGCCTTGCAGCATAGAGATTGTTTTCAAGGAATCATTTGTTGTATATCTAGTCATACTCCTTTAAGAATGAGAGATCAAAGACTACGAAATTCAACATAAATTCTAATGTTGATATTAATGTTGATATTAGGAGTCAAAGTTGATGTCGACGGCGTGCATTAAGTGACGGCATGCATTGGTGCAGATAATGTAGTCAGTGGCTATCAATCTCTCCGAATGATGATGATCAGAGGGTCATAGGTTGGAGGACCAAAGTAGGGTGACTGATGATAGTCATAGAATTGTAGTCAGTCAATGGAGGTCAAAGGAATGCAGTCGATCGACAATGGTAGGAGGACTGAGGTCAGGCAATGAGAGGACCATAGTCGGGCAACAATAATCAAAAACCGTATTCAGGCGATAATGGTCAGAGGATTGTAGTCGAGTGACATTGGTTGGGGGACTATAGTTTCGTGCAAGAGATTGGAGGAATATAGTCAAGTGACAGTGGTTCGAGAACTGTAGTCGGGCAATGGTCGTCAGATGACCAAATTTGACCGACGATGTTCGGAGAATTGTAATCAGGTGATGATGGTCGCATGACAGTAGTCAAGTCACCATGTTATGAGAATTATAGAACGACAATATGGGTCAATGTATCATAGTTAGGCAATGATGGTCGAATGACTGTAATTGATGACAATGTTAGGAGACCCATAGTCAGTGAGAATGATCAGAGGAGTTGAAGTTAAGAAACAATGGGCAATATTGGGAGGACCGTAGTAAGGCAATGGAGGTTGGAAGGATCTTACGCAAGCAATAGTGGTCAGAGACCTGTAGTCAGGCAACGATGTTCAAACGACTGTAATAAGGTGATAGGGGTCAAAAGAACCATAGTTGGGTAATGGGTGGTCAGAGACCTAAAGTAGGGTAACAGTGGATGATTGTCAAAGGATTATAGTCGAACGACGATGGAGCGATGATTGTCAAAAGATCGTAGTCAAAAGACAATATCAGTGACCCGTAGTCGAACGATGATAGTCGAAGAAATGTAGTGGGCGACGAGGGTCGGAAAGACCGTACTTAGGCGACGAGTGTTGGAAAGACAATAATCGGAAAACGGTTGATGGTGGTCGAAGGTCCATAGTCGGGTAATAGCGATCAAAAGGATCGTAGTTAGGCGATAGTGGTTGAAGAATCATATTCAAGCAACGATGGTCGAAGGACCGTAGTAAGGTGACCATAATCGAGGCACTGTAGTCGAGCAACGATGGTTGGAGGATTGTAATTAGGTGACGTTGGTCGGAGGAATGTAGTCAGAAAACATTGGTCAGAGACCTGTAGTGGGATGATAGGGGTCGGAGGATCGTAGTTGGACGACGGAAGTCGAAAGACCATAGTCGGGAAACAATGACGGACTTGGTCAAGCGGTGTTCAGACAATAGTGGTCGAGCGGTGTTCTGACAGTAGCAGTTTGGTAGTAGTCCGACAGTGACAATCAAGCATTTTTTCGACAATGGCGATTGGGTTGTGGTTCGATGAGAAGTTTGGACGGCGACTCAATGGTGGTGCTTAAGTGGAGCTGTCATAAATCTCATACCAAAGTTCAAGCTCCAACTTCCCCCTTCATGTAGAGACTAGGAGCCTATTTATAAATTGTTTAGGTTGGCATACCACATAAATATAGTTCAAATTCATAACACTCTATCAGATGACCCATATTAATTCCCTTGATCATAGAAATTTCGTTTAGCATTTAAGTGTCTTAATGATGTCGGAATTAAGCGATCATGAGCTCATTGGATTCGTCTCACTAAGACGCTTGATTTGATTATAAGCATACTAAATTTGGATATCATTTGATCATCCAATCGATGTTCTAAAATTTTCAACTATGCTTTAAGTGCTTGATCTAAGCTCACTCAGACTCGGATTGGACCATTTTTTGTATCGTTGCATTCATCTCTTTGATAGGTTCAGTTCGACAATAAGTTATCTGAAATTGAGGTTTGATGGTCCGAAATTTAATTTTTGAATCAATGTGTGCTTGATCAAAACAAATTTTTTGATGACATTAATAATAATAATAAAGCATAAGTATTATAACTTATATAATCAATATATGCTATGATATACTTACTGTATAAGTACTATGTCATAACCAAGAAACTATTTTATGTGAACCCACTTAGTCACATAATTCATAGTTTCAAAATTATGTTATTTTATAATTTAAAGCAGTTATTCTTCATTAAACAAAATTGCTCGATACAACTTGATTAATAATTAGTAGTTAATTTTCTTAACATTGCTAATAATTTTGGGTACTTACAAAAACGCCAATTAATAAGTCATAAAAAGAAAGAATCAAACACGGTTTCACTCTTTTCGGAAATGGTAGCAAAACATTATTATTTTCTGCATATTGATTTCAAAAGTAAATGCAAATTAATTCTCCTTAGCAACTGCCCTCACACTTGCTAGCAAGATCCTGCAAGCAACCTATATGAGGCAGTCTCAGTTCAACAAGACCCAATAACCATTAAACCGAAGAACCTTCAAACTGCTGCTCCTCGAGTGTTGTAACTAATTCAAATTTTGCAACCTATATGAGGCACACTCCTATTTCGGTTGGGTTACATCAAGGATCAGCCTTAAGCCCATATCTTTTTGCTTTAGTCATGGATGTTCTCACTAGACATTTGCAAGAGGATGTACCTTGGTGTATGCTTTTTGCTAATGATATTCTTCTTGTTGATAAGACTAGAGAGGGAGTTGAAGGTAAACTTGAATTATGGAGGTTAACCTTAGAGTCTAAAGGTTTTCGCTTGAGTAGATCTAAAACGGAATATGACCTAGTGAGGGGATTGTGACTTTGGGCGATCAAGTCATTAATAAGAGTACACGTTTTAGATATCTTGGATCTATTGTTCAGAGTGATGGTGAAATAGATGGGGATATTATCAACAGAATTCAAGTGGGATGGTTGAAGTGGAGGAATGCATCGGGCTTGTTATGTGATAGAAATGTACCCCTCAAACTTAAGGGAAAATTCTATAAGATGGTAGTGAGGCCTGCAATGCTTTATGGTGCCGAATGTTGGCCATTAAAAGAGAAGCATAATACTAAGTTAAGTGTGGCAGAGATGAGGATGCTCAGGTGGATGAGTGGCTTTACCCTTAGAGATAGGATACGAAATGAGCATATACGTGAAAAGGTTGGAGTAGCTCCAGTAGAAGATAAGATTACAGAGAGTCGCCTTAGATGGTTTGGTCACATAAAACGGCGGCCTTCCGATGACCCGGTTAGGAGAGTAGAGGTATTAGATTTGACTTATGTTAAGAAAGGTAGGGTAGACCTAAAAAGTCTTGGTTAGAAAATATTAGGAATGACCTTTCTTTATTAAATTTAAACGAGAATTTGACTTTTAATAGGACACAATGGAGAAAAAGGATTCATGTAGCCGACCCCATGTAGTGGGATAAAGGCTTGATATTGTTGTTGTTGTTGTTGTACACTTCTTTGAAAACGTGTCATAATTACAGATGTGCAGTAACTTTGCTTCTAAAAGTCTGAGAAAAAGTTTCATGAATTTTCTGCTATGACCAAAGGAGAGTTGCACTCGATTGAACAACTTTTTAACATCAATTAAGGCTTCGTTTGGAACAGCTACTGTTTCTTAACGTAGCTTTTTAGTATAAAAATTAACTTTTTTGTACTAAAAAGTTGTTTTAAGAAGCAGTAAGAAAGCCGTCCCAAACAAAATCTAAAACAGCTGCTGGAATTTTGAAAACCGACTACACAGCAAAATTGTTGGATATTCTCCAATCAACGAATCAAACATTAATACCTAGAATATTGAAAGGTGCCATAATTGGAGATATGACATTTAAAATAGGTAGGAGCGGCCCCACTTCCCACCACCCACCGCAACACATGCTCAAAACTAAATGTCCAACACAAATAATAAAAAAGTTTCGTAAAGCCTGTAGAAATTTGAAAAGCACAATGAATGTTAATTAAGAATATCGGGAAAGAAAAATGTAAAACGAACAACATTCAGCTAGTTGGACTGATAATCATGCCACTGACCTGAACCGCAAATTGTCCAGTGCCTCCAGCAGCTGCAGTAACCAGAACTACTTCTCCTGACGTTAGCTTTCCAGCCTACAGATATGGAACATATTTTATGAGAAACGCCAGGAAATGGTTGTACTTGCAAAAAAGTAAATTGGTTGTTGAAAGAAAAATAAAAGCATCATGATGATTATAAAGCAAGAAAACTATGTTAAGCTGAACAGTTTTAGAAGTGGAACTAGATGAAACGGAGATAGACCATAAACACAAAGTGCTTCAGCAAACCCATTATTTAGAAGATACAACCTAACCATTAAAATAGTACTCAAAATGAACCTTTTCTAAAGCAATTGAAGCTGTCAAACCAGATGTGAGCATGCTCACAACTTCTGCATCTGGCCTGGGAACAGGAAGAAGATGCTTTGCTGGAACCTGAGAAAGAAAAGAAGAAAACGGTGGAAAAACTTTAGTCGCTCTACTTTTGGGGAGTATGAAAAGAAAGGTTTAAATAAGAACAGTACATACATTACCTCTGTAAACTCAGCATAGCTTCCAAAAGCTAATAGTGCAACAGGAGTGCCAACCTTTAAATCGACATGCTCACCAACAGCTGCAATCAAACCCACGGCCTGGAACAAAAGATTAATGGGATGGAACACACCTTAACATGAACATATATATATATATATATATATATATATATATATATATATATATATATATATATATATATATATATATATATATATATATATATATATATATATATATATATATATCTGCATCAAACCTTCATCATCAATCATCATCAACGACAATGTTGAGACTAAACCTGAAGGCAATGAGCACATACATGATGACCGAGTAGGTCAACCCAGATGAGAATGCAGAAAATGGACAAAATTTTCACATGGAATGGATCTAGAAAAGATTTTCATGCATGAAAACAGCATGAAATAAAAAACAAACAATATTATCAAATTTACATTCATTTTATTGATCGGATTGTGCCAATCCATCTGCAATTTTAAACGGCGCAAACAAGCCCAGCTGCACCAATTCAAACTCCAATCAGCCCTATGATTAATCTAATTTTCGCTCAAGCTCAAAAAAGTAACTAATGCTTAGAGAAATGAAGGAGGGCTTTACTAGCAGTGTCCCACATCTCCTAAGCAAAAAATCCAACTTCCCAATCCACTCTATAAATACCCTAACCACTTAAAATCTACCATTCCAATCTTTCCTCCCTCTCCATTCTCTTAGTCTCTCCATCTAGCAAAAACCTGGCGATATTGCACAATGTATAAGAGAGAATTTTCTGCACCCTTGCTCACTCCACTCGCAAAACTTTATCGGCATGATAGGAGATTATTTTAATATAACCCATCACTTTTCATGGAGGAAGCTCTCTAAAATTGCCGCAAACGTCTTACTTGGCATGGGGATATACAATGCCCTTATCTAGGTGCTTTCCACACTACCTATAAACTTCTTTCTTGATGCAATGAGACAATATTTTTGGACATAGTGTCAGATACACGAATTTATTGGTGTGGTGGAAAGGCCCATCATATTATTTTGATACATCTTTATATGGGTGATGCAAAAACGTTGTCAAATTTAAACTAAATTATTTACATTAACTTAATGACAAATGAACAAGCATGTCAAAGTAATACAATCTTACACACGACTTGCAAACAAAAAATGAAATAGAATTAAAGTGAATATAAAATGTATTAATTAACTCATAATGAGAAAATTGTGATGGGTAAAATACCTAAAACTCAACTGTGTGAACTTTAATAAATTACTCCTACAAGGCAGAGAACAGGACTTGTACTTGGGTCATCCACCCCAAAAACAAAAAATCTCAAATAAAACATACTTAATATGCAAGTTGTAAAAAAATATTTAATTTAATACAAAAATAAATAAATAGTTATTGAACTAGAGCATGTCAACGAAGGATATGGAACATCACCTCACCTCGACAGACCCCACACCTTAGGTTGAATCACCTTAGTGCAATCAAATTATAATTATCCCTATAACATACGTTATGAATATCAAACACTTAATGAACACTTTGAGTTCTTCAAACATACACTATTGATGCAATCAAAAATTTGGGAGAGGGACCCAAATTTTTGATCACAAAAACAAACTCCTTCTAAGAACAAAATAAAGACATAAAAATATTCAAAAGTCACTTTTTATATCATATAAAGAAAAGACTTACAAACTTGACTTTCAACATAAGATGACATTACAACCCTTGACTCTTACAAACAACTCAAACAAAATGACGACAAAAAGACACCCTAAACTTGCTGACTTTGAGAAGAATGATACAATGGAATGGTTACTATGGAGAGAAGAAAGAGATTAGAAGCCAAGAAGAAGAGTGGAAAGAGCCCGCAGGATTTCCATAGAAGAAGAAGAAGAAATGGAACAAAGCTCTCAAGCTTTTTCCAAGAAAAACCTTTCAGGTTTTGTCTCCAAAAATTACATCATATTACTCTCTTTAACATAACCCAAACATCTCATATATATAGGCAATAGAGGGGAACTAAACAATCACTTAAAAGAGAATATAGAAGGTCAAGAGACCACTAATGAACAGCCCAACCAGCTGTCCAAAACAGCAGCCCAAAAGTCCATAAATCCGGCCAGAAACAGTGAAAAATTCAGCAGAAAAACTGCACTAAAAACAATGGAAAGACTCTTGCAATTCTCCCCAAAACTGCCACCAAACAGCTCTAAGACTTCCCATAAATGGAATGATAAAAGCCACATCATTCCAAGCATTATTTCCCATAGGTTTTCCAAAAGCCACTTAGGAAAACAGCCCAGCATCTCACGGAACCAAGGAGCCAGCAAGCAGACCGAAAAATTCAAAACAGCACAGCTTCGGTAAAAGTATCCCAAAGGCTGGTTGAATTCCCAAAGGTAAAATATAAAAATCAGTAACTTCCCCATTAATTTTTGTATTGAATTCAGCCACCAAGCCACGGTTCATTGAAATCAGCCAACATTAAAGAGCAAGCCATGGAATAATACATCCCACCTTGGAATTCAACCCCTCTTAAAACCAGAACAGGAATCAAGGGGCAAATTCATGGAACCAAGGAGTCCATGTCACGGTAAGCAAACAGTCTGCCATAAATCAAAGCTTTTTATTCACTTGAGCCAAAAGTTCACGGAAACAAAGAGGCAATGTTTCGGAAATAGGCCCATGCATGGAAATATCAACCAGCTGTATTAAAATCATTAACTTCCCTTATGAATTCAAAGCATAGCATTCAGCCCCAATAAATACAAGCCACGGTTTTCCAAGAGACAAGAAGAAAAGGGGAAGGGGAAGGAACAAGAAATTAAAAGAAAAACTCAACTTGTGCTGACCCCCCCCCCCCCCCCCCCCCCCCTTGCATACATCAACTATGGTCAGGGTATATCTAGATAAATAATCAACGCTTCTAAAAATCATCTCGGCCACTCAGTTATATTTCAAGTAGATGCATGTATACCAATCAACATAGCTTACCTTGTGTCCCAACGAGATGCAAGAGGACACATGACTTCAATCCCTAGAGGCTATGTCAAAGGCTACAATGGTTTATGCAATATGATGACTCAAGATTCTAAACACTAAACCAGGCATGGAACCAGATGAAGCAGAGGTTCACAATTCAATGATTGAACCGAATAAAATAATAAATATTAAAATTATTCAAATGTAATATAAATTATGTAATAATTAAAATTTTAAAAATCAATACATAACTACATTGATTAAAGCTCATAAACAAGCTCATTTAAAGCTCAACATAAAGCTCATTAAGAAGTTTGAAGCCATTAATGGCAATATAAATATATCTGTATATTATAAATATAGTTATATAAATATTAAATAAGTTTAAAAATTAAAACAATTTTAAAAATAAAAATGTATAAATATAAATACAATTTTTAATAAGAATAATATTTAATATAATATATAAATTTAATAATATAAGAAAATTATGTTCATAACTTCTATAAATGTACATTCATAACCCAAATCCGCAGCTCGGCCCATTGTTAGAATTAAAATGGCTTTTTAGTCCCACATTATAAGGAAAATTTAAGTAGTTTCTATATAGTGTGAAACACACTACAAGCAACTAATCAAGCTGTGTTGTGGCAAATAAATATTCATATTGAATTTACTTGCACATCTCTTTAAATGAAAGCTTAAATTTTTAAATTTTTTTAATAGAATAAAAAATACTATTAAAATTTTATTAAACTTAAATATAATATTTGTAGAATCGATCAAGTTTAGCAAAGTTGAGACCGGTTCAACAAATTTCTGGTTAAACTGTCAGTTCAAACCTATTCGATGCTAATCTGATTTTCAAGCTTAACCGGACCGACAAAGTAGCCATTTCACGCTCAAACCAGTTAAATTAGCCAATCGATTGGGTTTTCAAAACATTGTGATGACCTACATATACTGTGGTATGAGATCCAATGATTCAGCATTTGCCAATGTCTTTGGCCTTGCATTTGGATTTCTGATGTAGACAAAAGGGGGGTCAACGCTAGTCCAAAATAAATCATATTTTGGCTTCCCTTGAGTCTAGTAGTTCATCATATTTGAGCTAAACTTTTAGTTCATTTATGAGCTGAACTTTAGTTCATTTATTGAACTAAGGGTTAGCTCATTATGAGCTAACAATTTTAGTTCATATTTATCTTTATTTAAATGCACTTTTATTATAGTTTTTAATATCTTAAAAGTTGTCTCTTGGATTTCCAAAATATGGCTTTTGGGGATCCAAGATAGTTGTTTAGTCTTCCCATGTGTGGCTCCTTGAATTCCACCATGGTTTTTAGTTTTTTGTGTATGCCTCTTGGGATCTCACGGCTGGGCTCCTTCTCCCGTGTCCGTGGCTCTTTGGCCCGTGCGGTTCCTCGTTTCCCGTGGCTGTGGTTCTCGGTCCGTGCGGTTCCCTTCGTCTCCCGTGGCTGTCTCCTTGGTTCCTGGTTTGGGTGTAAACCGATAGCTTGGGGGGAAGTTTTCTATGTGTTTTAATGTTTTGAATTTAATGTAAGGTGTCTTTTGGTCTTCCCCTTTCATACCTATAAATATGAGGGGTTATGTAATGTTTGAAGTTAGTTGAATGTGATATTTGATTTTTGGAAAAAAATCTGTTAACCTGCGGGTTGCTTGGAAATCCTGCGGGCTCTTTGCACCCTTCTTTTCTCATCCCCTCCGGAAATCCTGCGGGCTCTTTTCAACCTTTCTTCTCGGGCTTCTAACCTCTTTCGTCTCTCCGCAAGTGCCACTCCACCTGTATCCTTCTTTTCTAAGTGAAGCAACTTTAGGGTGTCTTTGAGATCGAGTCGAGTTTGTGTTTTTAATTTCTTTTTATTTCTTTATTTGAAATATAAGAGTTTGTTCTTCCCTTTTCTAGTCTTTGTTTTAGTTGTCAAGTCTAATTATTTTTGTGATAAAAAAATATAGGCTCCCCTATATTTTTTGATTACATCATTTGGTATCAGAGCAAGTTATGAAGTCCTAGGTTTGTGGTTTGTCAAGTTAGTTGTCAAATTTATTTTGGTTGTCAAGTTTGTCAAAATTTAGTTGAATTTGTCAAGTCAAGAAATTGTGAGTCTAGAGTTTTCTTTAGATCGAGTATTTTGAATCCTGTAATTTTTTTATTGAGTCAAAAATGGAAAATGCCAAAATAAAGGCATCATTCTTGGAGGAAAGCGAGCAACATGATCCTAATGTCCCACTCCCGTTGGACAGGTGGATACCTACAGAAGGTGACTCAACGGATCCACTTCAAGATCGGCTATACAAATTGCAGTATCACATGTTCCTATGTGATCAAAAGTTCGAGAAATACAAAAGGTATCTGCAACAGCAATTTGAAAAAGAACATGAAGAAATTCTGAAAAGGTTTGGTGAAAAACTCAAGGAGATCGATGAACTATATACGCCGCCTCAAGAGAATCAACAACAGATAATTCATCAGGAGCTGAATTCGCAAGAAGGGGAGTCTGATGTAGACAAAAGGGGGGTCAACACTAGTCCAAAATAAATCATATTTTGGCTTCCCTTGAGTCTAGTAGTTCATCATATTTGAGCTAAACTTTTAGTTCATTTATGAGCTGAACTTTAGTTCATTTATTGAACTAAGGGTTAGCTCATTATGAGCTAACAATTTTAATTCATATTTATCTTTATTTAAATGCACTTTTATTATAGTTTTTAATATCTTAAAAGTTGTCTCTTGGATTTCCAAAATATGGCTTTTGGGGATCCAAGATAGTTGTTTAGTCTTCCCATGTGTGGCTCCTTGAATTCCACTATGGTTTTTAGTTTTTTGTGTATGCCTCTTGGGATCTCACGGCTGGGCTCCTTCTCCCGTGTCCGTGGCTCTTTGGTCCGTGCGGTTCCTCGTTTCCCATGGCTGTGGCTCTCGATCCGTGAGGTTCCCTTCGTCTCCCATGGCTGTCTCCTTGGTTCCTGGTTTGGGTGTAAACCGAGAGCTTGGGGAGAAGTTTTCTATGTGTTTTAATGTTTTGAAGTTAATGTAAGGTGTCTTTTGGTCTTCCCCTTTCATACCTATAAATATGAGGGGTTTTGTAATGTTTGAAGTTAGTTGAATGTGATATTTGATTTTTGAAAAAAAATCTGTTAACCTGCGGGTTGCTTGGAAATCCTGCGGGCTCTTTCCACCCTTCTTTTCTCATCCCCTCCGGAAATCCTGCATGCTCTTTCCAACCTTTCTTCTCGGGCTTCTAACCTCTTTCGTCTCTCCGCAAGTGCCACTCCACCTGTATCCTTCTTCTCTAAGTGAAGCAACTTTAGGGTGTCTTTGAGATCGAGTCGAGTTTGTGTTTTTAATTTCTTTTTATTTCTTTATTTGAAATGTAAGAGTTTGTTCTTCCCTTTTCTAGTCTTTGAAAGTGATAAAAAAAATATAGTTGTCAAGTCTAATTATTTTTGTGATAAAAAAATATAGGCTCCGCTATATTTTTTGATTACATCAATTTTATGCCGCCATGCTTATAGGGCGAGGTTCTAAGCCCTATTTTAATGTCAATAGCCCACTCTTTAATAAAGAAGTTGAAAGTGAAAATGAGGGTAACACGAAACCACAGTAAAAATTTCTAGCAGAACCTTTACGATAAGTTTATGAAGAACAAACAGATGTATTAAGGTATATAATCGTACTCGAGATATATAAGTACAAAATAAAATAACATAAAAATAAAAGTAAAAGATATTGAAATAATGTATAATGAGACAAATGTGATAAGTAAAAACCTAAAAACTTCAATAAATTACAACTCCCGAGCCTTAACTGGACTTGGACTTAGTTCGTGGTATACTTGAGGTCAAGTGGACCTTCTCCTACCTTCTTCCCAAATAAAACATACATACTTCATATGCAAGTTGAAAAAAAATATGGGGAATATTTTTAAAATAGATGAGCAATTATTGAAATAAAGCTTGTCATCATTCATTTAGCAAAGGATATGGAACCTCTACCTAACCTTGATGAACCCCACACCATGGGTTGAACCTCCTCGAGGCCATTAAATTTCAAATATCTTTACAAAACACATTATGAATATCAAACACTTCGTGACACGCTCTATTCATTCCTCGAACATACACTAAGGTCAATGCATAACCTTGATAACCTAGTGAACTCATTTTAAATTATCTTGCCCACTCAATCATATTTCCAAGTACATGCATGTATACAAACAACCTAGCTCACCTGATGCCCCAACAAGAAACAAAAGGACACCTAACTTCAATCCGCAAGGGAGCCACCAAAGCATACAATGAAGGATGCGACATGCTAACCTATAAAATAAGCTAAAATTTCCGATGACAGAATTTTCCAATACATTTTGCCTTGCATTTATATGTGGGTCGCCTAGCCTATAGGGTTGAGGTTGTAAGACCCATTATTGGGACACCCTCTAAAGGAGAGGTTGTAAGAACACAATTAGGCATCTCTGTTGGTAAAATTATATGTCCCATACTCATGAACCATCATATGTATAAATCACTCTAGATATATTAATAAACCAGGCTGCCTTGCCTATAGGTTAAGATTGTAAGGCCACAATTGGGCTGCCCTTTAGTCAAGAGGTTGCAAGTAGCACTCATACGCATCTCAACCAGTAGAGCTGTAAAACATACCCTCCCATCGAACTCATGTTAATTAATTTAATTCAGCACATGAATGGATTTAGGTAAACTCAGCTTTAGGGTGAGGTTATAGGATCCAATATCAATTGCTTGTTGTTAGTCCATTTTAAATATATTGCATATTGCTATTCCAGTTTAAAAGTATGCGGAACAAATAAGAGTTTTCACTTGCATTATTGATGTGTTGTTAAGCTCCATATATTTTGTGATTCTCTTACAAATTAATCATGTTATATCTAGGAAAAACGAATAAGAATTTTACAATTTAAATTGTTTCCAAGTCAGCATCAAGTGTTGCTGCCTTTGCTATCTTCTCCTCTCTGCAGGAAATAACAGTTGTATTTAACGAAGAATTGTTATTCTATTAATTATATGGTGTTTTGTAGAGCTTATTTTTCTTCTCAATTTACTGTTTGCCAATTCTTTAATTATATTTAAGAAATTTAATGTTTGCCAATTCTTCAATTATATTTAAGAAATTTACAGTTTGCCAATTCTTCAATTATATTTAAGAAATTCATTTCTATATTTATTATTGAGCAAA
Source organism: Dendrobium huoshanense (assembly GCA_016618105.1). Taxonomy (NCBI): domain Eukaryota; kingdom Viridiplantae; phylum Streptophyta; class Magnoliopsida; order Asparagales; family Orchidaceae; genus Dendrobium; species Dendrobium huoshanense. Next base: position 19,765,965 of record CM028343.1, read on the forward strand.
TATCTTTGTTGATAAGTGATGTGATCATTTTATTCTCCATATCCATAATTCTTCATCATGCATTGCACGGGTTTGGTGGCATCAAGGACAATGCACTACTTGTAGTCAATTACCATTAAAGATGAAGCTCGCAAAACTATGAAGAAGAAAGGAGCACAAAGGCCCCTCCCTTCTACCTCTTCAGAATATGATTTCATTTATGATTAACATTTTGTTTCTTTCAAATCATCTTTCATTACTTACTTGACGTCTTCATACATATTTTGGTACTTGAAAAATGATAACTAAAATTTAAATTTAGCATTCATTCAAGAGTAGTTTCTCTGAAACGGAAGGTAACACATCGATTAAACTCTTCTTTGCCTCGTTTTTCCCTCCTAAATTTCATTTTAAATATTATACAGGCATTTACTACTCCTATAACATTGATGAACTTATTATTATGCATAAATTCCGAAACGTGGAACCAAAATATTCGGACAAAGAAGCCTTCAAGATAGGGACAATGGAGAGGGCAAGTAAATCCATATCAGCAATATTAATTCAACAAAATAACTTTTATCAAATAATCTTTAAAATCAACCTTAAACATAAAAAATAGCTTGAATAGAATTGCTATTTATAAATCATACAAACAATTCTAAATAAAGTAGGAAACTTGGTTAGCAAAATATTACAACAAATTTCACTACCTCAAAACCAGCATCAAAGGGAAGGCGTTTAGCAACTTCCTTAGTATTACCACTAAAATAGCGTCCAGAGCTGTAGTTTACCTGTCAAGAAAGAAATACATACGAGGTCCGGAGGAATTACACTACCACTAAAAATGCGAAAAAGAAAATATCCAGACGATTGAAGAACAACTCAATTTATGAACAATAACTTACGTCGCTTGCGTTTACTCCAGCATAGATGATTTTAACAAGAGCATGCTGTGATTTAATTGGTAAACTCAGTTGTGTGCGCACAATTTTAGTGGCTGACCGGAAATTGTGACTAAGAGTATGAACAACACTAATTGCCAAAAAAGAAAAAAAAAATAATATCTGCTGAAGTAATGCAAAAACATAAAACAAAAAGACAGTTCTTATATTAGCACGATATTGGAGTACTCAATTAAAAAAATAGGAATAACTCCATGAATAAAACTTGGATCTAGGGAGCATTCAATTGGCCCCAAATAATTTGCATTTATTCAATAATCAGTCGACAGTAATTAAATCACAAATCATGAATTTCTATTCATTGAAATCGAATTATGAGGATAAAGCCAAACAATTGAAAATTTAATCCTCTCCTATTTTAATGAACACTCAAATTTAAGTTTATTGTTATCTGAGTGAATATAAAACATATTTAAAATTTCAATTGAAAAAAATCATTTATAAATAGAAATAAGCTTAAACGGATTTGAACATGGGACCATTTCACAATACCTAATTTAACTCTTGTAATTTATCCTATAGCCACTTAGGCTTTTGTGAACTGATTTGGCTGATTTGAAGGCATATACTGCATCAAATATACATTATAAGTTCACATGCATGACATATTTGAACCATATTTTCCCCAAATTTGACTTTACAACAACAACAACAAACTTTTATCCCACTACATGGGATTAGCTTTATGAATCCTTTTTCTCCATTGTATCTTATTAAGAGTCAAATTCTTATTTAAATCTAATTAAAAATGGTCATTTTTAACCGTTCCTAACCAAGACTTTTAGGTCTACTTCTACCTTTCTTAATATAAGCTGGATCTAATACATATACTCTCCTAACAGGATCATCGGAAGGCCAATGTTTTACATGACCAAACCATCTAAAGCAACTCTCTCTAGTCTTATATGTCACTGGAGCTACTTCAAATTTCCATTTCAAATTATCATAAATATATAAGGGAAGGATTTTGTCAGCATGTATAGTATTCATTTTATCCAAGTAGACTTACATCCCTATGAGCCCTTGTGATGGAGATTTTTATGTTTATGTTTATTAGAAACATCAAGCAATTAAATAAGCAATTCAAGTTTGATAACATTCAATTTTTTTTTTTACTTTTATTTTATAATTTTTAAGCTTAGTTATTTCTATGAAAATGCCTGATCTGGGTAATCTCTGGTTGGTTTGATAGGATTACGATTGCTATTAGTTCTACTATTAGATGGTTGGTTTGGTCCGATGAATTAATTCTTCTTGGATTCTATACCTTTGGAGCTATTTGATTTCTTTTGCAATATGGAATATAGTGGTGGTTTATTGGTTCAGTGGCTTAATTGGGCTTTGTTAGTTCAACGGCTTAAGTGGGCTTTTTTGCATCATATCTTCTATTGTCCCTGGAGCGGGATAACCAGCATCTACCATATTGGCCTTTACACCACCATACACATGTATTGCAGAATAGCTGTTTTAAGCATAATGACTTGTAATGCTGATACACGTTTATGCATAAAGAAATGAGGTTTTTATAAATAGATAATCTAAAGCATCTATCATTCATTCAATCTTTTAATGATTCTCTTTTAATCCTGTACTACTTGGTTGGATGTTGGATTCCTTTGAGTGCATCACAAGAGTGATAAACAACCTTCAAGGGAAGATATCTTTGTACTGATGTAAAGCTTGAATTTCTCACATTTGCAACTTTTTTCCAAAATATATTTTCTTATTAAAAATTAGTATTGTAAGAGTCTTGATTTTGGTCAAATTCATCACAACTGAACTTTCATTTGTGGTGTGAATTCAAAGAGAATTGCGTATTTTGTTTGGTTTACAATTTTTCACAAAATTTTCTTCAGCTTGTGCAATCATTACCAAATTTTCTTCAGCTTGTGCAATCATTAAGTTATCATTTGGCATGTTTCCCTCGTATTCAAGTTTTCAACAAAAGTTACCAAATATTTTTTTAACTGGTGGTCTTTCAAAATGTGAATTTCTAAATTTGAACTGTGAGTTTAACATATCACATAATCTAGTAAAATTAGAAAATGTGATAAAATTCAAAATAGCCTCCCGACTATTCAGGTTCATCAATTTAGTCCCAGGTAATCATGTTTCTCTAATTTAGTAATTTGAGTAAACAAAATGGATCCAAAATAGGACCCTTGGGACTAAATTAGGATCTATTTTATATATTTAAGGAACTAAATTAGAATCTATTTTATATCAAAATTACAATATGAGGGATCATTTTGGATTAATTTTATAATGTCAATGGACTAAATTCAAGAAGCGTGATACTCTGGAACTAAATTAGCTACACACAAATAGTATGGGGATTATTTTGGGATTTTTTTCATTAGAAAGCACATACCCTTAAGAATACGACATCAATTTAGAACAAAGCTAACGGGATTATCAAGATGTTTAAAATTTTCAAATTAGATCGAGAATTTGGAAGCTGTTATCAAAAGATATAATGTCTCAAAAATAGTGGGGCATGCAAAATCATTTTTGTGAAATTTTGCTACTAAGCCATTACAAGTTAACATGAAATATAAACTTAAAAATAAATATTTATCATTTTGCAAATATATGGATCATCTGCATGATTAAATTGAAGATTATAAAAAAGCTAAATATATTTTTTATAAGAGTTATAAACGGTTTATATGCCTTGACGCCGGAGCTGAGCTGTTTAATTCCATTACTTCAAGGCTTCAAGCTAGATTAATTTCGTATGGTGGCATATATGGATGTAAAGGAACTTGCTTACTTCTTTGGAGTGTAGCCTATTATGTTGCTCTATTTTGTCTATATATACATATAGCCATTGCTTGTAATAGGGAGATTTTTGGATGAATAATATTTGTGTAGTTTTTACTCTGTCTTGGGTTTCTATATCCTAAAAGATTTCAGGTGGTGATTCCCCTCCCAAGGAGAAGTTTTTGGGTTATACGTGGACTACCAGTTCCGGCAGCTCGCATGTTGTATCCGTCGCCGCGTCACCCCCCCCCCCCCCCCCCAAGCCTTGTAACTAAATCTTATTTGCATTTTAGACAATTATATCATGAGTATTTATTTATTTCAATAACAATCTTGAGCAAAAAATTATTGATAAACTAAGCTAAAATTCATCAAAAAATTTGCATTATGCGTATCCTTGGATATTACGGAATATTTCTCTCGGGACTATCATACCTGTGATTAATCTCCCTAAAGAAAAATTAATATCATTTATGTTGAAGCCTAGTGTACACACACCAACATAAGAATCATGTATGATTGAATTTAATCTAAGTGAAAAGATTGTAATTCATGAATATTCTTTTGAGGATATATTAAGAGAATAAAATAATTTGCAGTTATAATATGAGTTTATATTTAATATTATTGAATTTAAAAATGCTCCTATAATAGATCATGTTCATGAACTAGAATTTATGCTTAACTAAGAGTCAAAATTTTGGGATAGAGCAGAATTGAGCATGAAATCAAATCTTAATAAGAACTTCCCAACAAAATTGAGTATATAACTGAATGTGAAACTGAATCAGTTATATCTATTGCATTTGGTGAATAAAACAAATAATAAAAAAATGTTACTTCTGAGGACTCAAAAATGAAAATTATTCTTATGATAAATAATCAATTGACAAGATTTTGATTTATGTTCCTACTTTCTTGATATACTACTTCATAAAAAGAATCATATGAAAAGAGTTAAATTTCATCAACATTTCAAGAAATTTGTAAGTTATGAATGTCTTAAGAGAAACTTGATATTTAAAACTTCATTCATCTAATCCATTCTAAAAGTGCATAATTCATCACAATTAACATTTAAGTTTTTTGAATTAGCTTATTTGAAAGAGATTGTCCATCCATGTATGTCTATTATATTATTCCAGATATTTCTATAATCGTTCAATTATGTGAATGGCTTACCGATGTGTTTGTTTAAGTGGTATAAATATTTCGATACCTCGAGGGAGACTCATATTACCCTAGTTTGAGTTATTATCCCGTATCTTCGTTTCCACCTTATTAATCAATCTTTACTATACACATTGGGATCAATTCTTGGCAAATCAATACAAGTATGTGCTCCTACCGCCAAACTCTCTCAACCGCTTGTGACCGAAGTTCTTGATGAAATAGAAGTTTCCTCTCCTTTGACAACAAAGCTATGATGCATAGACACAGACACAGCGCCACGGATACAGGACACGTCAATTATTGAAAATATAGGATACAAATACGGGTTGAACACAATATTATAATTTTTATATTTTAAAAGTAGTGTATAAAAATTAATAAGTATAATATTAAAGATAATTTATAAATAATAAGTCATTTAACTAGAATTTGTGCTTAAAAATGATTAATATTAGGATATCGAGAGTTGGACATCAATTCTATATAACAAGCATCGATAGGAGACAACAATGCTATCGAGAATCATGCATTGATCGATGTTATGCAGTAAGTATTAGGCATCGATACTGAGAGGGCATCTGTCGTCGAAGTTGAAAGGGTGTTGGTCATCGATGTTTAGATGACGTCGGACAAAGATGAGCTATCAAATTGTGGGGGTAAAAATTGTTAGCGTTGAGCATGAATGTCAAGATAGTGTTAGACTTTGATGTTGAGATAGTTTTGAAATGTCGATGTTGTAACATCAGACGTCGATGTTGAGATGACATTGGGCATTGTTGTGAAACCTAAGTCATAACCTATCAAAGAGAAATAAAAATGAGAATATTTGATGAATGAGATATTGAGTATGGAAGATTGATTTGGTGTTGTGGAGAGGAAATAAAAACTTTTGCTTTTATATTTTTAAAAAATAAAATTTTAAATACAAGAAATTATATTTAAAAAAATTTATAAAATATTTTAGACACGTGCCGGACATGCGTGTCCAATTTGTATTTAATATATTTTTAATCAGACACATTTCAGTGTGTCAGGCATGTGTCTGAGATGTGTCGAATGCATTTCATGTCGGATACGTGTCAGACACTGCACGCCTCTTTGAGAAGTATCAATGCATCATAGCAGCTAAAATATGGCACTTAAACTTGTGGTTATTGGCCAAAAGTGAGATTTGAGGGTTTGCCTTTATATCATCAATCTCTCAAAACATTTGGTCATAAATACATCAATTGCTTTAAGGCTTGTTTGAAATTACAAAAATCAAATTATGAAAATCAACTTATAGACACCCTATTGTTTAGGATAGTTCTGTTGATCCAAATTTGGGAATGCAAGATTTTTTTTGGTTAATAATTATAATTAATTTGAAACTTCCATCTTTTTGAATGTTGTTCCCTCATTCTTGTGTTCCCCATGGAATGTTCTCATGCTCTGCAACATACTCTAGCCTCCTCTATTAAGTCTACACATTCCTGAGATATTGTTGGTTTGCTTGATGTCAATATCTCCCCTACTCACCTATCTCTAATGTCTTTAAATATGGTTGCTAGCGTTGCTGATATTTCAAAGAACATGACTGGGAAAGCTATCTTTAAATCCATTGAGGGTCCCTCAATAATTTATCAAATTTCACCGCATGGCATAAGTACTATGATCCCCAATGCTACTAATCATTGTTTTGTTGTGGAGGTTAATGATTCAGACTCTATTCAATCTCAAGATTTTATCAGAATTCTTCCCAGCTTAGTGGATAAAAAGTTTCAACCTCTATTTTGTCACCAAGGCACAACAACAACAACAACCGTACAATGCACAAATAAGAAAAAAAAACATCCTTCATTCTCCCTTTCCCGAGTATACTAAATTTTAAACTATACGCAACAATTCTCCACAAGAATTTGGCATTCTTTACTTACCAAGTGCCTGCCTAAATGTGGGCCTACTGCTCTCCTTCGGGCCAATGTTACTCCCTCAGTTTACATGTTTATCTTTATCCATTTTTTTTTTCTTTGCTTTTTTATACACAACTCTTTGCAATTGCTTCTTAATGTAACATTTTTTTTCTCTAATTGGTATGAACTTTGATCATTTAACAATAAAATATGACATACATGCGCTCCATAAAATTGAAGTTGCTTTTTAAAGATCATCAATACATCAGGGAAATCATGCATACAATCCAAATGTTTGTAAATGTCATATAATAACCTTCAATCTTGTTAAAGCCTCAATGTCTACGCCAAATGCATTCATATATGCAAAGCATACTAACACCTAGTAAGCCCAAACCCAAACTAAACTTGGGACAGCTACCATATTAATGAGCCCATCAATCAAAATCAAAACAAATAATTAAACTCCATATATGTCTTACACATGGTTCTTTGAATCAAACTAAAACTTATGGACAACGAATGATCATGTCATACCTCTGATCTCTTGTTAATCACATCAAAAACACCTAAACCACAAGCAAAAATATTGTATGTCTCTAAACTAATCAAGGAAACCGATATGGTCAGTCCAATATCGATTAACAAGTCAAAGTCAATCTCAAAAATACATCTTCATCACAAACATCCATCTCAATTTGCTTTAGTCACCTAGGAGAAGTCATAGTTTGGTCGTTAATCGAGCTCCATGGATGTTAACACTCAAAGACCTTACACCTTGGCAGATTGGATTCATAGATATGCCAACGATGACGGATCCATAAATAAACTCTAGTCAAATGCCAAAGAAAATCTGATTAAAACAAACACTAGTCAAACGCAAGGAAAATCTAGTTAAAAAAAACTACACTCAGTTTCTCTATCACACTAAGAAGACAGAAGGTAGAGGAGTCTTTTCATAATCAATCAAATGACTCCATCCCTATATTGTGCTCTCTAGCTCACCATGTGCCCCATCGTTCATACAATAAGAAATGACATCACCCACCATTTCTCTGATTTCCATCATAGGCTTCTATGCACCTTCTCACCACCATCAGCAAGCTTTTACAACTTCAAAATATTGTCATTCCATGCCCTTTATGTAAGATTCTTAACAAAATTTGGCTGAAAAATCCAAGGAATATCGAAGTTTACCGCCCACACCACAAGAACCTCCAAAATACAGTAGGTTGGCCTTGAAGCTTCCTTATCATCCTATTTTTTGCCTCTCTCTCTCTCTCTCTCTCTCTCTCTCTCTCTCTCTCTCTCTCTCTCTCTCTCTTTGATGATCATCCCAAAGCTTATTCGCATGCCATTTTTTGGACATGTTAAGCAGAATTAACATAAAAAGAGGGGGAGAAATGAGTGTGTGTGTATATATATACACCAACTTCTCCCCAAAAAATTCTAACACAAATATAAGTTTTCCATAATTACCATATATGGCACAGAATAATACTTCATTTTTATAATAAATAAAGCTATTTATGATCAACCTTCGAAATCATACATGAATAACCCAACACACTGATTAGAGAACAAATTGTTTAAAAGAACATAAGGTAAAGGTCTGCATGAAAATGTCTAAAAAAAGAAGTTTGGTAAAGGAGCCAATCGTACTCTAGAATCAAGTTCTTAAGAGATTACAATAGGTAATAGGACCACTACATTGAATGAAATCACATTTTTTTACACTAAGCTTTTTTAGAGTACTGAAAGCAAACTGGTAGGCTTGATTACACAGTTGCATGCTTTTGAATTGTATTAACTCATTATACTTGAAAACTAGGCAAGGTGATATAGATCCACCTTCATTAAAGGTAAAGCAACTTTTGAATGGTATTAACTCATTATGCATGCCAACTAGGTAAAGCAGGTGAGATAGCTCCACCTTCATAAGTAAAGAAAGGAATTCACTCATTAGTAATTGACGTGTATCGATCATTTAATTCTTTAAATAGTTTTATTTGTTAAGAGCTATTAATAGATTTTCAGTTTATGCACTATTAGCTTAAGGTGTGACTACAGACACAATCTCACCCATTCGTGTAAATACAAATTCAATTTATTTCCTAGTGAATTTCTTCTCCTCTCCAATTCTCTCTTTATTATCTACTTTCTTTTCCCTTCCCAGCTAGTTTTGTCCCTTTATTCTCTACTTTCTTTTCCTTTCCAGCTAGTTAAGTACTTGTTCCTCAAGAACCCCCTGTAAGTAGTCTGCAAGAGACAGCCCGTTGAAGAATCAGTGGGCTTCAAAATTTTGAAGCTTCGGCCTTTCAGTGCCTTCTTTTGTTGACGGTGAGAGTTTTAATGTGTTTAGGTTATGGGGTAAATTTCAGAAGGTAGATTGGGTTTTAGAAAAGACACTACTCAGAGATTTCACCCTCATTTTGCGAGGAATTTATGATCTGAGTTCTAGTTTCCCATAGCCACAAGCCCCTATGATGAATTACCCCTCCCGATAATAAGAGAGAACTTTCGTTTAAGGCTAGCCGTTAAATAGGTTGCAATAATTACCTAACATATAATAACAGCGATTTTAGGGTTTAAATTTGGTTTTGGATTTTCGTGTTTATGAATTAAAATTTATCGCCGTATACTTAAAGCGAGTGATGGGAAAATAATGATGGGCCCGATCAAGATCCCATTGTTCTGTCATCACGGGCTCTCATGGTCTCTAGCATGGGTTATTTCATCCAAAAATACCTAACATAAGGAACCTTGCCAGAAGGCATAGGTTGTTTCGTCCAAGAACACCTTGTAGACGTAGGTTGGATGTTTATCTAAGGGTTCACCATAGCAAACAGAGAGCTTTATATCTTATGGAGCATACTCTATTATTCATTACCCACTTTTAACCATTAGGGAACATAAGGGTTTTTGGCCATGACCGTAATATAGTTGTGTCATTTTGTAGCCAAACCACCCGGTCAAAGGGCAAGTGCCAAGTCGCTGTTGGAGATGAATCAACTGAGAATGAATTGAAGTAATACATTCAGCAAGACAGCTGCTCTTTGTGAGCTAAAATTATTCTTAAATTCATCATCCTCGCCAAATCATTGAGAAGTGTGGATGAATTTTTGATGTAGGCAAGGGGGGGGGGGGAGGGGGGGGGGGGGGGTCAAATCAAATCCTAATATTTGATTTTTGACTCCTCTAGCTCATTAATGTCTAGTAAAAAAATTAGCTCATTATTTCTTAAAATGATTTTTCTTCTTTCCCTTTTTTTCTTCTCATTTCCTTGTCCCTTCCCCTTCCTCTTTTTCTTCTTGTCTCTTGAAAATCCGTGACCTGCTCTTTATTTATGGCTAATTTCAATGCAAAATATTAAGTGGAAAGTTACTGTTTTTAGTGCTATACATTCTAGCCGGCTGATATTTCCATGCCTGGGCCTTTTTTCCATGAACTTTTGGCTCCAGTGAATAAAAAGCTTTGATGGGATGCATGCTTACCGAGACATGGACTCCTTGGTTCCATGAGCTAGCCCTTTGATTCCTGTTCTGATTTTAAATGGGGCTGAAATGGGAAGCTTTTCCCGTTGCTGTGATGCTTTGAACTCACAGCCTGAGGTGCTGGCTCCTTGGTTCCATGAGGAGCTGGCTGTTTTTCCGAAATCTGTGGCTTTGTTGCTTTGAAATACTCGGTCTGCTAGCTGCCTCTTTGGTTCCTGGTTTGAGTGTTTATCCGTGAACTTTTGGGGAATTTTTCTATGCCTTTTATGCTTTGGTTCTAATGGAAATTAAAGACATGTGGCTCTTGGCATTCCTCTCTTATGCCTATAAATAGTAGATGTTATATGAAGGTGAGATATGAAAGTGTTATGATGTAATTTTTGGGATAAAACCTGAGTGGTTTTTGGCTTAAGAAATCCTGCGGGCTCTTTCTAAGCTTCTTCCCCTCCTCCTCCGGAAATCCTGCGGGCTCTTTCCAACCTTCGTCTCGGCTTCTAATCTCTTTCTTCTATCCGCAAGTGCCACCCCACCTGTATCCTTCTTCTCAAACAAGAAATGCAACTTTAGGTGTTTGTCTTGTAAGAGTCATTTAAGTCGTTTGAAAGTGTCCAAGTTGTAATAGTTTTTATAATATTAAAATTGTGTTTTGTTTTGTTTAATTTGCCTACTTTTTGTAAGTTCCTCTTTCCTAGTAAGGTTAATTTTTTGTGATAAAAAATTTGGGTCCCTCTCCCAAATTTTTGATTGCATCAATTTTAGCTTTAAGTTTTGTATGACTGCTTTCATCTTAAGAGTTTAAATTCTCAACAGGAATTGAGTTTAGGTTTTGATTGAATGACTTTAGAATTTTGAAGTCATTTTTTAGAGTTAAATAGTTGTCTCCGATTAAAATCTAATGTCAACACAATTATAACGGTATTTAAGCATTTTTAGCAAATCCGTGAAGCATTCTCAAATCTCGCATTTAGGAGTTTGACAAAAGGATTGGAGAACATGTGAAATATATTTAAAGATATAGATCATAGCTATTGTAGATGTGTTTGAATATTTTTAACGAATCTGCGAAGCATTATTTAAGAGCTTGACATAAAGATTGGAGCACACGTAGAATCCCATTCCATTCAAATATGAATTGCTAACAATCTTTTTCCAATGCTTATAATCTTCTTGGAAGTCCTTAGGGGTAGGCTTTCCATAAACACCAACTTGTGAGTTGCTTATCCGATAAGTTTTCTTCAACCTTTGTGACCAATCATCAGATCAATGTACACCAAATATAGAAGGATTCCTAGACAATTTTTCAATACACATATGCATATGAATATACCATACTATATTTGGATCGCCATATTCTTGGCAAATAGGGGGATTGTTCTGCTTTCTTGATTCATAGCAGGTATTGTTTGATAGCTTCCTTTTTTTTATTTGATAGCTTCCTATAGATTGCCAGATCCACTTCGTTTAGGGCATTGCACCTTTTCGCAACCATTTCCCAGCACACAGATTTTGTCAACATAGACATTGCATTTCATCTCTTAATCTTTCTTAACCTTAACATCATCATCATCATCATCATATTTCTCCACCTGCTTGGAATTCTTCAAATCATCTGATTGTTGTTGTTCATCACTGCTTGTTTGACTGGAATTCTTCTCAATTTCAAGTTGTTGCTCATCTCCAATAGTTTCCTAGGAGTTGTTCACATTATCTGATTGTTCTGGTTGAGATTCTGCAGAATTCTTGTTCTTATTAGCTAATAGTTGATCATTGCTAATAATATAATTAGAGCACTGTTTGGGATTACTATTTTTCTCATAACATGTTCCTAGATCAGAATTATGCTCCTTGTTTCCTCCCACCTCAATGAATTATGCTCTGTTTTACTGCCTTGTCCATTCTTTTGAGCTCTTCAATCATTGCCACCACTCTTTGTGGTTGTCTTCAACTTTCTTTGCTACTTCACCACCATCAATTGTCCCACTCTCATCGCCATAGATCTGAGATTTGGTTGTATCAAGTAAATCATTATTCTCTTCATTCGTTAGGTCAACAATGTTGTCTTTTGAATTTCCTAAAACATTCGGATTCTTAGAAGCCTTAGAAGTAGTTTTGCTTGAAGTTGTGCCACCATTGAATTGAATATCTCATTGGGTTGTATTTTCAGGGGCTACCCAAGAAACATCTCAAAGGGGTTTGCAACTTATCTCTGAATTTTATGAGGTACACATGTGCAATACCAAGAATAGTTTTTTTGCCCCTCCATTTTATTATATATTTTTTAATACTTTTTTATTTTTAAATCAATTGAAACAACAATTAAATTTTTTTAAATCATTTTAAATGACAATTTTTTTTTAGATTAATTATATGGGGGTCTTTTGTCATTTGAATTTTTGGCAACCTCCCAATGTCCCACCCCCGTGTAGGTGTCAGGTAGGCACTTGCCTTTCAATCTTCCCAGCCATATCAAAGATCCAACGACGCAAGGTCTTTGTATGTTGATTTCTCCTAGCCGGATAAAAAATACAATAGCGTAGGTCTTCATACCCCATTCTTCTCCCAGCCGAATCAAATATATAATGACGGGTCTTTGATACTTGTTGTTTAAGCAAACAATAAAAAGATTTATACCTTTGTGCACAATGAGCAACGATGACGGCGACATTAGTGTTAGTGAGACTAGTTTTTAATAATAATAATAATAATAATGATGATGATGATGATGATAATAGGGCGAGGGACTGGCTAGGTCACACATGTAGATGAGGTCGAGGTCGGGGTCGTTTTCAAGTGGATGCAAGAGCACGGCGCGAGTGTGCGAGCTCAGGCCTACAGTCACGGGTCACGTGCGTGCAGAGGTGCGTGTGCAGTCACTCACGCGTGGGAGAAAAGGAGGGGCCATGAATTTGCAGTCGGGCCAAGGGCCTCATGTGGGACGAAGATGCAGGCCGTTCGTTACATGCAACACCAAGAGAGACGAGAGAGCGAGAGGGAAGTGGGCTCAAGCAGGACGGAAGCGGATCGGGTCGCGGGCGGATGGGTCTTGCGTGCGGCTTGTGTCATATGTGCAATTTTGTGGAAATGAAGTTGAATGAAGTTGTTCTGTCTCCTATGTGCAATTTTGTGGAAATGAAAGGAAGCGGTTGTGTCATTTGGGAGCAAACAGTTATGTTGTTTGGGGGCGAACAATTGTGTCATTTGGGGAGAGAACGTGCGTGGGGTGGGGCCGATCGAGCTGGTAAGTATAAACATAACCTAGTCTAAAGCAATTAGTTGTTGTGGAGGTGATGTCAGCACAATTCCTGAAGAGATATAATCTTCAATTAAGTTCCAAAAAATAATGTGGAGACTAAGAAGCTAAGATGTTAAATGTAACACCGAATTTTTTGATAAGTAATATAAAATTTTCTCCTGAAAAATTATATCCCACTTTACACATCTTGAAATTCATCGAAATCATTTTTATTAAATTCTACGCTTCATTTCAATTATTTTTATATGTAACTATATAAACAAATATCATATTTATATTAGATTATGAAATCACATACGTTTTAATTACAATCCCTAAGTTTCCCTATTAACAATATGGTAGCAACATTTATTGAATTGTCGTAATATTGAAGCACCCAGTCTCCCGACTTTTCCAGCGGCCAAGGTAGTTGGTTGGGCAATGGATTTAAGAAGAAAAATCAAATGAAAACTACACACACACACATGGAATTTACACGCTCGTGGAAGGTTTATCAGAGGCGTGGCCGCCGATCTACGGCCACGATCGAGTCTTTATATTTCTGAGTTATTTATGTTGTTTTCTTATTCATGTATTTTCTATTTTCCAGTGTCGTGTATTTGTTTTATTTTTTTCCAGTTGTACCCTTTTAGTAGGAATTGTCGTATGTGAGCCCGAAGGGCAAGTTTGTCTTTTATTTTCTTGAGTCCCTTGTACTTGGCTATTTATAGCCTCATGTCTTATATTTGAAGGCAATGAATGATTATTATGAGAATTGTGTTTTTTTGCTTGAAGTTTTTGAGAGAGCGGAGAGAGATCCCTAGGAGAGAGAAATTTGCGCATTACCCACCAACCTTGGAGACGGCTGGGTTCGTGGTTCTTTAACTTGTTTGGCTTCCCCTTTGATCCCTTCCTCCACCTCTTTCCGTCGGCCACCTTGCCTCCCTCCACTTCCACCACTTACACCTCCACCTACGATTACACCCAAAACCCCCATTTTTTCCTTTGCTCACCCGATCCCCCCTATCACCCAAACCCGACGGCAAGCCTAGCCAAGCCGCCGGCCCCTCCCTGTGTTTCCCCTCTTTGCTTGTGATGGAACTTGCCATGTGGGTCCTCCTAGATTAGGAAACTCCTTTAATTCAAATCCAATTCAATTTGAATTTGAATTGTTTCCTAATTCATGAATTCTATTTTTGGAAAGTTTCCTAATTGAAACCTATTTGAATTTAAATTTCAAATTGGATTTTAAAAACCCTTTCCAAATATTCAAATCCAAATCAAGCAACATTAATTGCTCTCCATAAATCCATCCCTCTCCCATTAATGCCGCCGGCCTCCCCTTGGCTTGGGTTAGGAAATATTTCCTAAACCCCAACCTTAATTTAGGCATTAATTCCAAATCTCCCTAATTTTCTCTTGGCGAAATTTTCCTCTTCCCCTTCAACTTGATTTCTTTCCAAAAGAACATCTCTCTTTTGGAAATAAATTAAACCCCCACCTCCTCTACAAGCCGCCGGCCCCCTTCTCCTTTCCCACCCCTCTCTCTCTCAAATCTCCTCTCTCCCTCATTAAATACCCCACTTGGATTGAAGCCATAATTCCCCCCTCCAAACTCTCTATCTCCTAATCACAGAAATCTGAAATTTCTCTCAGATTTTTGGATTAAAATCTGAAACTGTTCTCAGATTTTGGAAGGATATTTGGAATTATTTCCTCTCCCCTTGCAAGAGAAACTTCTTTCTCTTCGGCAACACTCAAGAACCCTAGCAAGGCGAAAAGAGATTTGTTCCCTAGCTCCCATGAATGGCGGATCCAGAGACTGAATATGACTTAACTTGGGACGAAGACGGCTTCACCGACATTCTACGATCAACCTTCTTCGACGTGAACCCAAGGGTTGATCATACCATCGAGGACTACTTGGAATGTATTGTAGACACCTTAGTGGAAGCAATCGACGAGCACTTCGAAGGCATCGAGTGGAGGATCTCCACCACCCCTTGACAAGGGCAAATTATTGGGTCAGGTGACCGAAGCCATCTCTCCGTTCGGTCGCCAATAAAAATGCGCCATCTGTCAGTCGTTTTTTTAATTTAATATTAACGCTTTATGTCTTGTCAGAGTTAGCGACCCGACCCGATAACGCTATTCTATTGGCGAAGAAAGAATGGAAACGCCGCGCATTTTATTTTCGAGCGACATTTTCACTGTTACTCGAGCTCTCGGATTCCTCCATTACCTTCGGTTCTGCATTTGCTTATTCCTGCCGGAGGTAGACGACGATACTGTAGAAGACCAGCAATCAGGAAGAGGTATGGTTGCGCCTAACTTGCGCTTTACTTGCGCTTTCGTTGCGTTAAAGTTATATTGCCGTTAAATTTTAGGGTTTGGTTTACTTATAATTTTACCAATGTTTCCTTTCAAATATTTATTTTCTGATTTTTCACGCTTCTTCTCTTCGTAAATGGATGAAGCAAATGATACGAAAGGTTTACGCTATCTTCTAAGTTTTAGGGTTTAGTAATAGTTGTAAAACTAGAATATATGTTCAATGTGGTTTAAATTTTTTTGGTTTTTTTTTATTTTAAACTTTTTTAAGCTAAATAATTACGAAATATAAGGTTGCGCTATGGTTGCGCTATGGTTGCGCTATGGTTGCGCTATGGTTGCGCTATGGTTGCGCTATGGTTGCGCTATTTATATAGTTCTGATTTTTCTTTTTGTTATAGATGAGGACTCCCTATCAAAGGCCAGTAACATCTAGATGTTATGTTACTTCTTTCCGGAAACATTGTGATGCTTTTGCCGAGATCATAGATGATGAAGTGGAACAAACATTAAAGAATTTGAACATTCATCAATTTTTGATGTTCCCCGCATTCCAGCAGTGTATACCACTTCTGTTTGAGGTTCTTAAATTCTGGAGTCCTGCTGATGAGGGCTTCATCGTCCTCGGACATGTTCTGAAATTCACTACTGACGAGGTTTCTTTGTTGACAGGTAATATTTTGAATTTGGAATTTTTTATAGCTATATGTTTTTTGAACTTTTTAACAGCTTAAATTTTCTGACAGGTTTGCCCAACAGAGGCATTGATATCAAATGGAGGATTGATCCTCTAAATGGACCTCTGTCAACTGAAATAAAAAATGAAATGTCAATATTAGACAGATTAACTGATAATGCAACAAAAATAAAGACCTTTATTATGTTTTTGTTATCCAACCTTTTCTTTCCACTAAATAGTCATAAAACCCCTAGAAGGCTCACAACTGTTGCAAATAATTTAAGTGAGTTTAGTTCCATTAATTGGGCTTCTTCCTTAAGGAACTTCATGGTTGGGGAGTTCAATACAATTTTTGAGAAGTTTCAACAACAAAGACCATTGGGTTACATCAATGGCTTCTTTCCTCTTCTACTGGTAAGTTTCCACTCCTATTGGTTTTTTTCTAAATGTTTAATGTTTTTAAATGTTAACATTAAATTTTTTTTTTTTTGGCATTATACAGATTTGGTTTTTGGAACATTTTTCTTTGAATAAACCAACCGATTCAGAAATAAGACCACGTTTTCTTAGATGGCAGGGGTATACAGAATTATACTTTACTCAAGAAAATGCAGCCAAATTATTTAAATTTTTAAAGAGAAGTGAGGTAATTTTTTCATTTTATTGATGCAAATTATTTTATGGTTGCCCTAAGGTTGCGCTAAACTTGCGCTATACTTGCGCTATGGTTGCGCTATGGTTGCGCTATGGTTGCGCTATGGTTGCGCTATGATTTTTAATAAATTTTTTTTGTTTTTTGCAGATATTTATTTGTCTTGACAATGTTACCAATGAGGAGGCCGAAAAATACGGGGCCGACATTACTGCCATACAAAACTTGGATACCCGTTCAGGTCATGAACCACAAAAATTGCATTCACCACAGAAAAATAAGGCTTCCGCAAAAAAGAAAATTGACACCACCCCACCTCCCTCCCCACCTCCCTCTCCTCCTCTCCCTCCCCCTGATTCTCCTCATAATGAACCACCAGAAACTGAGTCTCTGCCGCCAACTCAGCCTTCTACTCGCCCACCTACAGAAAAAATTTCCACAAGTCAACCTTTTGCTGAACAGCCACCCATTAGAAGGGCAGATTTAGAGGCTGTTCAGAATAAATAAGATTGAAGGAGAAGGTCTGGAAATTGTACAGGGTAAGTATAAATAAGATTTTAATCCTTTTTTTTACTTTAGTTTTTCCTTATAGAACTAAGTTATTGCAGGTTTACAAGTCATACAATATGGATTATCAAATTTTTATCAATCACATTAATCCTGTTTCAATTCAAGAAAGCAAACTTATTGTACTTCCCATAATTCACGAGAAGCATTGGGTTCTTCTTGTTGGAAAATTGAAGGAGAAGGTCTGGAAAATGTATGATTCATTACCAAATCCTGAACACAAGAATATTTGTCATACAGTTGTAAGTTCAAATTCATATTTCAAGTTATATCCAGATTACTATGTTTATATACATAATATAAATTTTTATAATGTTTTATTCGTACAGATAAAGTATTTGCACGAGGACACCACAGGATGCTTTTCAAGCGATATTACGAAATGGAATGTCCAGGCGGTTCGTGGAATTCCAACACAATCAAACGACTACGATTGCGGAATCTTCGTTTGTAAATATATGGAAAAGGCCGTGCGAAGAAAAAAACCAGACTGGAATGCTCTTAAAGATTGGCAAAAGCATATGCCTAAATTTAGGGCAGAGTTTGCATTTTTTCTTTTTCTACAAACAAAGAAGTAAACAATCTGTAACTTGTTGTAAATATTGTCCATGATTTATAAATGTACATTTTATTATATTTTTATATACTTTTTGATGTGCATTTTATTATGTTTTTATATAGTTTTTGATTGTTGTATAAAATGTGCACATACTGTTATATTCTGTTTATAAATGAGCATTCTCTAAAATCTGTTATATTCTGTAAAGCGCAACAATAGCTAAACTATAGCGCAACCATAGCGCAAGTATAGCGCAACCATAGCGCAAGTATAGCGCAACCATAGCGCAAGTATAGCGCAACCATAGCGCAAGTATAGCGCAACTATAGCGCAACTATAGCGCAACCATAGCGCAAGTATAGCGCAACCATAGCGCAAGTATAGGGCAACCATAGCGCAAGTATAGCGCAACCATAGCGCAAGTAAGCAATAATTGAAATCAATAAATGAATTACATAAGTCCAAATTACATAAGTCCAAATAGATGATTTATAAAAAATTTTTTATTACAACCAATAAATGAAATCATTAAGTCCAAATAAATATTATTACATTGCAAATTCATTAAATTCCAACTCCGAAGAAAGAAAATCCATCATCAACTTGGTGTATTCAGCTCCAGGTTGGCATGATGGTATGCCGGTTATATATTCCTCACTAAAACATTCAGGCATGCTTGAAAAGTTCATCTGTGTTGAAGAAGGTTGTGTTGAAGAAGGTTCCTCCAATGGATTATCCCCCACCAAAGGTTTCTTATCTGTAAGAAACTAGAGCTTTAGTATTAGGATTAGGAATTAAATAATTAACAAATTATTAAAAACTTACTTTTAGGCTGTTTCTTCTTCTCCCAATGGCTTTTCAGTCTTGCATTTGATATGCCTTTAGGTCTACGCTTTAGAGGATCTTTCAAATTTGCAGTTCCACCTTGGGAACTAGCAACATCCTTCTGATTTCTTTTCTTGCCACCAAGAATTAAGTATAATTTTTTATACATGTCTTGCAATGAGGAAAGAATAAACTCCTCTGCCTCTTCATTCCCTTGAGCTTCCGTGCTCATTTGATATGCAAACCTGCTCACCTGATTTCTGAATATGAATCCCCTACCACTTTGGAAATTATTACTTCTTTGAGAATTAAGGAAGTAACCTGAATAAAAAACTTGTCGAGCCCTTGCTGACCAACGAAGTAATAAGTACTTCTCAGGGAATTTAGCCATATCCAACTGTTTAAAAACCCTCAAACAATGAGAACACAGCAATCCCATGGTTTCATACTTCTTACAGCTGCATTGAATGTTACCTTCTGTTGCATCAAAGTGAACAACCCAAGGATGGTTTTGATTCTTTTTCTCTATGTAGTTGACTATATACTTTGAAGAATCAGTCGAGACAAAATCTATACTCATTTCTCCCACAGCCTTTATAAATTCTTCCTCAAAAATTGAATATATTCTTCTTGAGTAATATCTAGCAGCTTGTTTTAATATTGAGCTGTTCTTTATCACGGGAACAATTTCAGATTGACTGCATTTGTAATCCTCATCTTGCTCATTTCGCCGCCAATTCATCAGTACCTTTTCCAAGCCAAGAAAACAATCAGTTAATGAACTTGTTGGCTTTGAAATGCCATGACACACATTATTAGTACACTCACTACGCTGCGTTGATAAAATGCCCATGCAAAAGAAATCCTTGTTGAAAGCAGTTGACCACTTTCTCCTTATCTTATAAAGATCCTGCAACCATTCATGATTATGAAGATTCCCTTCCTTGATCATTTCATTCCACGCTTCCTCAAACACTTCCTCAGAATCACACCACCTCATACACTTATGGAAGAGTCCTCTAACTTTATTATTGCTATTGTAGATGGAAACTTTTGATGGAACCTTTTTAAATATGTGCCATTGGCATAATCTATGACGAGTGTGAGGTAATGCAGCTTCTATGGCCCTGGCCATAGCTTGGTCCTGATCAGTGAATATTGTTGTTGGATATTTATTACCCATTATTCGTACAAATACTTTAAACAACCATGTAAAACTTTCAATTGTTTCTTCTGACAAAAAAGCAACCCCAAACAAAATATTCTGCCAATGATTGTTAACACCAACAAATGGCGCACAAACAAAATTATACTTGTTCAGCCTGTAACTAGTATCAAAAATTAACACATCTCCAAAACATTCATAATCTATCCTGCTTCTGCCATCAACCCAGAAAAAATTTAACAATCTATCCTGATCATCATATTGAACATCCCATGCAAACATGTGGTCCTCAACTTGTCGATCTTTAAATAATTGAATCAAAGAATTAGTGTCACCAATTTCAATCCTTGCTCTTTTCTCCTTCTGAATCAAATTGTAGGCGTCCCTCTTAGAGAATCCGACATTCTCACATCCACCAACTTCCTCTGCAAGGTAGGCATATGCATCAACGGTTCTAATCCCTGCATTTGTCATCGATTTTAGCACGGCAGCTTTTTCCTCAATAACATTCCTACATGATCTTAAAAGGTGTCGGTCGGCTGGGCTAGCTAATTCATGGTTGTGGGATTCAATAAATCTTTTGACATGCCAGTAACCGTCTTCATCAGTGACAAACCTCACCATGGCTGGACAACCAGTTCTGACAACTGGTCTAATGAATCTCTTCCTCTTCCCTGAATTATGATCATCACTTTTTTTGAAACCAGCTTTTGAACAAACAAAGTCCTTCGATTTTATCTTCCTAGAATTTGGCCAAAAACTGTGATGATCCTTTCGGACACTAAAGCCATTATCGTGAGCATAAGTGCAAAAACATTCATATGCTTCTGTCTCATCTTTGTATACAGCCTGAAAGGGCAAGTATAGCGCAAGTAAAGGGCAAGTATAGCGCAAGTATAGCGCAACTATAGCGCAACTATAGCGCAACTAAAGCGCAACTAAAGCGCAACTATAGCGCAACTATAGCGCAACTATAGCGCAACTATAGCGCAACTATAGCGCAAGTATAGCGCATTCTTTTATTTATCATCTTCATCCTAGAAATCAATAATGAATGCTAAGCAACAACAACAACATTAGATTTTTTTATTTTTTACTTTTTCGACAAAAGAAATTTATTCTGCTTAAAAATCGCAAAATCAAAAATCTTAAGAATAATGAGCTGAAACCTACGTCAACTTTCTGCTTAAGAAATTTATTCTGCTCACAAACAACTTTCTAACTCGTTTTTCCAAGATACTTACCGATATGTTGAAACCAGAGGAATTTCCGGCTAAGTTAGGTTCCGATTCCGATTCATGCACATGTTCCGATTCCGATTCATGCACCAGCCCTTCCGATTCATGCATCCTTTCCGATTCATGCACTCCCTCTTCCACCTCCCTCTTCACTGAGCAGTCCATTTCTTCTCTGCAATTTTCTGGCTCGTTTTTTCTTCTACAGCAGCACATATTTGAGTCTTTCGCGGGTCTCAAAATGAAAAAATAGGGCGGCAAAAGCTTAAAAGTTCAAATGAATAGCGTTATCGGGTCGGGTCGCTAACTCTGACAAGACATAAAGCGTTAATATTAAATTAAAAAAACGACTGACAGATGGCGCATTTTTATTGGCGACCGAACGGAGAGATGGCTTCGGTCACCTGACCCAATAATTTGCCCTTGACAAGAGGTTCTCTTTCCCCTTTTCATTATATTTCTTTAGTCTAACTCTCTCTTGCATTTGATTGTAGTCACGAAGGATGGCTCTTCTTGCTCATGCTAAGCTTAGTAAACGTAGAGTTTTGAGTGCGCCTTGTTGTTTATTAATTTTCATTGTTAGATTAGGATTGTATCTGAAACTACTATTATGGCATCATGTTATTTTCTAACTTGTTTTGAAAAGTTTCAAAGCTCTTGTTTTGTGATTTAGCCTAAGCGGGTGTGATCCCTTATTCGTTTTGATTTGTCGTTCAACCTGCTAATTAGTTAATTCACTTTAATTCTAATCAAGGATTGTGCAACTTCCTAATCATATGATTGCATTCATACGTAGTCCTGCATCACACGAACATGCTCGTGCGCTCACGCACATGAAATTTACATGTGCACACACAGACGCACACACTCGCGCACGCACCGAGGAGCTGGGCTCCTAGTGGTTGATCGAGTGCTAGAGGCGGTTGGGGACTGTTGCAAGCTAAAATAGAGAAGAAAAAGAAGGAAAATAAGAAAGAAATAAAAGGAAAAGTCAAGGTAAGAAATTTCTAGACTTTTCTTACAAATTGATTGTTGATTCATGTTGTAGCAACTAAAGAAATTTGAATGAGAGAAAAGTATTTCAGAATAAAAATCCTATTTGTAGTTATTTTCAGTTCAACTGAATCATTAAAATTTACACTTTACTCAACTTATAATATAAGTATTGAATAATTCCTAAGACTAAAGTTTGCACAACTTATGATTTCTCTGACCAACCATGATCATAATTGAATAAATTTGTACATAATGAGCATGTTTAAATCTTCTTTTGACTTGAAATAAAATGAATGTAATGTAAAGCATAACCATGGTGTTGGTCAATGGCCGACGCCAAGGGGATGTCAGTGATGGTGGAAGTCAACAGGGGACTACAACCGACAACAAAGAACATACATGGTAGTCTACGACAGCAGGCGAAGAGGACAATCAGTGGCAAGCAGTAGTGGAGGGCGACAGGAGGCGGTGGAAGCGACAACGGTAGGGGCGGCAATGGCAGAGAATTTATAGTGTATTTGAAAATTGACTAAATATATTGATTTTTAAATATACCAAAATTGAACTAGATGGTGAATTTCAAATACTTCAAAATTTTACTTTGTATTTCTTTTACTTCAAGCCAAATGGCAATATCTTTAAAACATTTGCATTTAGAATACTTTACACCTATTTTATTTCAAACCAAACAGTATTTCTCATGATTACCTGAAAGAGGGTTGAAGTGAGGCATGATATTGATCATAGCTAGGAACACTATCAAGGCTCAAGGGTAGTTACATCCCTAAAGGAAATCACTCTGACTGGGTGTTAACAAGCCACCATGCTGGACTAATGAAGATAGGTATAACCAATTGATTCAAAGGCTATTGTTGGGTTGCAACAATCGTGGCATGGTTCAATTGGTAGTACAAAAAAAAGAGAGAAGATGAGTCTTCTCGTTCATGATCATTTAATTAACTAATCAAATAAACTTCAATTCTTTTATAAATACTTGATTGATAATTTAACAAGCTTGAACAGCTTGGTGTTTGATCCATTTATAATCATGAACAATGTCATTTAAAACTAGTCAACAAACTTGTTAAAAAGCTCGAGTAAGGCTCGATAACATTATCTCTTACAGCGCATATATAAATATATTTAATATTTGATTATGTAAGATTTATATATATATATATATATATTAGAATGATTTTGTTCATGAACATAAATTACTTGTTTATGAACATTAAAATGGTTATTTCTTTAATAGCTCAATCAATTAAAGTCTCAATTTTAAGCTCAACAGGCTACTCATTAAAAAGATCGATAAGGCTTGTAATAGTATATAACAAGCTACTCGATCATCTTGCTCGTTAATATGGTCAATAAGGCCCATTTGGTCAGCTAGTCAGCCAAGCTCAAATCATAATTTTAAATGAATAGAGCTTGAATGCTACTACAAATACTCAAACAAAGCTCGAATAGTGTTTTGACAAACTAGCTCAAGCTTGAGCAAGCTCCTATCGGCTCAATTCATTTGCATCCCCCGTGTTTATGTTTTACATAAAATATAAACATATCATTAACATATAAAGCATTCATTATTTTCTTTGGGAACTAAAACAAAATGGATGGAATAAACCAAGACAAAAAAATAAAAACAAAATGATACTACAATTAGCTTAGGATATGTTATCTTAGAAACAAAATGACAGTACACTTAGCCTTATGCTAATGGGGTTCTTGAAATTACATTAAGGAAAAACAAAGCCTTACATTTTCTAGTTTTTGCAAACAATACGTACCATTTCAAAATAAACAACTATGCTCCTAACATATCCCTAGACTCAGAGAATGGATCTACACTAATGAAAAAAGTTAAAAAAATGTTCAAAAAAATAATAATATGATCTGAAGTGTATCAAATAACTTGAGGAATTCAACATCGGTACAGACTTGAAACGTAATGCAATATTATTAATAGCACCATAATATGGTGAATGACACTTGTCTAAAAAGAATAAAAATTTCCAATGTCCACGCCATATCTTTATGTTCTCTTGTTGATGTCTCTCACCATGAATGAATGGTAAAGCAGGACCTAGCTGCTCCATAAAGAACGTAATTTACTAATGATGACCATAACATGGCTCATATTTTATGTCAATAACAGGAAAAAAATCAAAATGATCATTTGACCCTTTATGAAAGATCATAATAATTTCCAACTATATTAAAGGATCATTCTAAACCCTCAAAGTCCTTTTCTCTGTCGGTATCATATAGCATAAGGTAAGGTCCCTCTAGCAACCAAGAAAAAGTTGCTCAGCATCAGCTTTTGTGTATTGGCAGAGCGTAAGTGAAAGTTAAATGAAATGAATTTTACATATAAGATACCTCAAAAATGACTTACACTTTTTCAAAAGTATCAGGAACTTTAATTTTGGAAGGAGGAATATATGTGAAGCTCTTTTTCGATTTCAATGATCGTACCATATACTTTTTTTCTTCCGCAGCTGTTGGCCAGTACTCCAATCCTTGACGTTTTGTAATCCATAGACAAGCACCAGCTTTACTTTCATCTGTAATAAGCTCCAATGCACCTAGGCGTGCAACATACAACAAAATATATCATTAGACATGTTCTAGATGTTTAAAAAATAACTCTCACATGATAGGTAAGCATAGCTATGTAATGCTGACAAGGATTCGAAAAATTTCATATTAAACAGTGTCCATAATAGGAGGACAGTTAAACGAACTATTTTTTCTCCAGAAGTTAGTGATCAGAAAAAAAAAAGACATTATAGTGGAGAACATTGACAACTCATTTTTAGGAATCATCAAGAACAAACATGTCCCTTAAAATACCAGTGTTATATGCACCAACGAAATTTTAAAAAAGGATGATGCTAACCTTGGCGAGTTAATAATGTTTAATAAAACCAAATATAATAAATTCTGATGACATTAGTCACAATCTTATTTAAAGCTCAAAGAAAGGTCTGTGTAAACGTAAAGCACTCGAGAGTCAAGAGTAGTAGCTTCATTTGTGAAAGTTTTTTACAGCTTTGTGGTAGGAAAAACAGTTGGATGAAAAAACTGGAGCATTTTCCTTGCTTTCCCAAAATTTGTTATAGAAAAGCTATTTTTCAGAAAATGGAATAAAATTGTGATTGAGAATGTAGTTATAAAAGTTACCGCTTTTCTTTAGAACTTAGTCTCAATATTTCAACAACTATTTTGCCTTTGTGTTGTGAATCCTCTACTTAAATATCTTGCTTGGCAACTCAATCAAGCATAATTTGGGCCCGGTGTACCTGTTCAGCTTTAAAATTAGGGACAATTGAGCATAAACTTGCTTAATCAAGTCTTAACTAACCTAATAAAGATTTTAATCCTTAAGACTAGGCATAATTAATTTTCCTGATTAAAAGTGATGCCCATTAATGAGCTAAGAGTGCAAGTTTTACAATTAATTTAGAACCTTCTTGGCCAATTTTGGGACAACAATTTACTTTAAATTATTTATAAAAAAAATGAATTTCCAGATCAGATCTCCATCCAATTTTTTACTTTTCAATTTCTTCTTTTATAGGCCATCAAATTAGACAGAAGTATGTAAACTTAAACAGTCATGGACCCTCTTCGATCCCTGGTCACACCCGCCCCTAGCATCTAGTAGTTGCATGCATTTCCAAGATGATTGCAAGGGGGCGTTGATCATAGGCTCCACTCGAGTATGTGAGCCCACAATTCATGCTTTTAACTACCCAAAAAAGCGAGAGTGAACCAGACACAATTCCCACACAATTCCCACGCATCTTGACTCACGCATGCCCTCGCAACTGCACTAAAGCAATCAGTCACTACCACCTCTCACACATTCGCAAATGATGCCCCTTATCCACGACCAAGAGAGCCTCGCGATTCTCCTCAAAAACCCTCTCTCCAAACACCATCCCCTGCTCACTAGCCCTATAATTTTTCAGTCTCCAACACCCTCTACTCGCATTCTCTCTCTCAACTTATTCTCTCAGCAAAGTACATCTCCCCAACACAAGTTATTGGTCTCCCTCTCTCTCTCTTTGTGTTATTTCTTCTACATGACTCGACCCTTTCTCTATTTTTTCTCTCAGCCACACACGAACTATGAAGTTTTATCTCAAAACCTTGCAGCAACTAGAACATCGATGCCCTATGCCCTTATCACTTGTCTTCCCTATACTTCGAGACCTCAAGATCAACTTCCTCAAGCTGAGTAACATCATATTTAAAATCTTTAAGTCCAACAACTACCGCCATTCAACCTTGTTGATTTGCTTCCTCTCATCCAACAATACCCACCATCCAACCTTTTCGCCCAAACTTTAAGCCACAATGCATATAGAGTAAGGTCATAAGTCCCACAATTTGATTTGTCCTGTCTATAAGACCACGTCATAAGACTCCCCACTAAAGTGGTTTTATTGATAGATCGGATCACAAGACTCATCCTTATAAATCGCCATTAAGTCAAAACAACTAGATCCATGTTAGACTACCCTTCAACCTAGAGTTATAAGTCCCAATCCATTACGTCTCTCTAATGAGTAGAGTTGTAAGCTTTATACTCTTATCATGGTTGAGATTGATAGTTAAAATCAAGTTTTAGTATTGGGCTTTCCTCCCTCCCTAAATCACAAGTATCATTGTTAGGACTTCAAAAGAATATAAACCTCAACACAAGCCCATCACACCAATTAATTGGATCACCTTACCGATAGGATAAAATCATAATAATCATTATTGAGCTTTCCTCATTTTTTAGGATGAAAGTCTCACTTATGGGACTGCCTATTAATGTTGCAATCTCATCAATTGAGCTAGCACAAAAGCTAGCAAGCTTTATTTCTAAAGGCTTTCCAAAGATGCAAGCCCCAAACTAAACTGGTGTCGTCTCTTGTGTTAATAAACACATCAAAGAAAAATTAATTCTTGGGCCTTCCCAAGGATAAAAACCCTAAACTAAACTCGAGGCTGCTCCTATGATAACAAGTCCATCAATCAAAATCAAACCCAATAATCAAATTTCATGTATTTTAAGCAAGTTTAATTGAATCAAATTAAAACTCGTGGACAATTAATGATCATTAAATATTCTAAACTCATGACGATTATGTTTAATACCACTAAACCACAAGTGAAAATTTTATGTGAATTTTTATTGCGTCCTCCCACCTGACGTAGAGATACATCCTCCCACCGTTAAAAAATTCGGTTTTTGCTCGGTATTGCTAGCTATTATTTGGTATTAACTAAGAATATCATCATGTGAAGACCAATACCAAGTTATACCGAGCTATACCGAGCAATACCGAGCTATACCGAGCAATACCGAGTTTTTTCAAGGAAAAACTAGGTATTTTTTTGTATTGCTCGGTATAGCTCGGTATAGCTCGGTATAACTCGGTATTGGTCTTCACATGATGATATTCTTCTTTAATACAAAATAATAGCTAGCAATACCGAGCAAAAACCGAGTTTTTTAGGGATGGGAGGACGTATCTCTACGTCAGGTGGGAGGACGCAATAAAAATTCCTAAACTAATAAGTCAAACTAGTACGGCCAACCCTTTTTCAATGGACAAGTCGATGCTAATCTTGAAAGCACATCTTTAATACATACATTCACACTATTCGCTCAGGATATCTAATTATAGGCAACCCATATTAACTAATTAGACTCCCTGATACAGCTCAATATCTTCTAACATTGGAAAAAAAAAACTAGATTGTATCAATATAGCAAGAAACAGAACCATGAGATTTGATTGAATCTACCATCATTTCTAAAATTATTTCTCATTAATTAACTTAAAACCTAAATGTTGAATCTCCGCAACCTAAGCAAGACTGCTCTTCTATGAGTAGGAGGGATAATTAATTATAGGGGCTTGACACCATATGAAGTCTTAAACCCAAATTTAAATAATTTTTTATCAGATATCAAGAAAAATCTAGTTAAACAAATATAATCTATCTCAAGAAACCATTACTCCATAATTCTTATACTCATAAAGTAGGCTGGCTTGGGAATGACTACTCCCTACTGATCAAAATTTTGATTATTCCACAAGGGAAGACCTCTACATTATCGGTCACTTGAGGCTCTATATAGATGTTGTTTGATATCTCCTCATTTTGTACAATAGTATCAAGAGTAGTCCACTTATAATCTAGTGAATATCAAACCCATAAAAATGGATTGTCATGTGCTTCCACTCGCTTTAAGATATATATACATATTCATGTGGGATTAACAACATTCTCAAATGATGCAAACTGCTGCACACTTCAAAGTTGAGACTTAGACTAGTCTATTTGAAAGTTGCTTTAAAACATGACTTGCATTTTAAAACATTCAAGTCACACAACAAATATATTACAGTGAACATTGAAGCTTGGTATCAAGGAAATACATTTTATAAAGATCATTCGACATATGGGGTACGGCTTCATTAGCTTAATAAGCCAAAGGGGCACGTCATCTCAAAACATACAAAATTGTTAAGCTCATGCAGCAAAATTTGCACATTCATACCTCCATTGGCTCAAAAAGTCTAAAAATTAAGTCGTATGTCTCTCTAGTTCAACAACCTCAAAGGTTAAATTGATTAAATTCTTTCAACTCAAAAAACTCAGGTGTATACATTGTTTTAACAAGCCTGTGGATTAAGACAAGTCCTTCCTAACTCACCAGACATATGGGTAGAGCTAATCATGAGGATTCAAAAAACCATAACAGTAGAATGCACATATATACAGGCATTAGTCCAACATGGTTGATGAGTACATCAACCAAGCTAAGAAGTTTCACTAGTATCAAATTCATAGGGACACTATCCCACTTTACCATCTACATCCTATAGTACAACAAAATCCCTCCATTTTCCTCACAACATCAATTTATCGTCAAAGCCATATATTATTTCTCAAAATAGGCTTGAGGCAATTACTCTTAAAGAAAATCAAAGCACATAATGTGAAGTTCTTTGACAATCTGTTAGACTGGTACTTTACTGTCAATAGATTGATGGAGGAGGAGAAGCTGACGGTAGCTGGGATGTGCTTGAAAGAGAAAGCTTTAGCATGGTACCAATGGAGGGGATATGAGGCGAATGATAAAGACCTAGAGGGAGTTTAAGGACTGCCTGTTAGATAGTTTCCAAACCAGCAGAGGAGGAGACTTCTACGAGCAGTTCTTCATCTTGACACAGGATAGTTCAATGATGGAGTACCAAGAGAGATTCGAGTACCTTTCTAGTCGATTGAACCGTCTTCCTAAGATAGTGCTAGAAGAAAATTTCATGAAGGGACTGACGCCAGATATCCGAGCAGTGGTTAGAGTAATGAGGCCTCATGATTTGGGATAGGCTATGGAGCAAGCTCAATTGGTGGGAGGATCAGAGGCAGCTAGAGAGAGATACGGGAGGCAACAACTCAGGAGGTCTAAACAGAATGACCACCACCTTTCTGGTACCCAAGGAGCTGACATTGGGTACTCTTTGGGAGACTTATAAGGAGAAGATTGTAGGCGTGAGACCGGGGGACAACTCCAAGAAGCTCACAAAAATAAAATTACAAGAGAAATGAGCTAAGGGGCTATGTTTCATATGTGACGAGAGGTACAAGCCCGGGCACAGGTGTAAGGACCGAAATCTTCAGATTCTTACCGTTTGTGATGAAGAAGGAATGGAGGAGGGTGTCATCTTTTCACCTTGCGGACAAGTTGGATCTTTGGGAGGAGGGTATTATTAGACTGGTCCACTGGACCAACCCAGTTGGTCTGATAAGAACAATAGAGGCGGACTCTCCACCTCTTGCATGCCGATCAAACCGCCAATTCAAAAAAGAGGAGTTTTGGAAGGATTTTTTATTAAGTTTAAGAGGGAAATTGAATATAGGGACTGTTTAGAGATTTCCTTTTGGGTTAGGGAATCTTGCATTTGGCTGAAATTTGAGATCTCTTAGGTTTAGGCTTTTGGGTTCGAGCGGCGTCTAGAGATTTGGGAGAGAGATCCTCCTCTCGAATAGAGGATCAATTGTATTTGTTATTTTTCTTCAGTTAGTTTGATTATCACAATAAAATTACTGTTTTCTGATTTTTCTTTTGGATTTGTGGATTATTCTCGCCGATTTCATCAAGATAGTTAGGTTTTACTTGGGAATTCCAAGTATTTTCTATCACAATCACATTATCTATCAGATTTGAGAGTTGTGTCAAAGTATATTTGATAACAACATGATCTTTAAAAGCAATAAATTTATTGGCTCAACAAATGAGACAAGATAGTTTCACACTACTCCACAATATACAAACCAAGAGCTATGGTTTAGTTGAGCTATTTGATAAGGCCATAGTTAAACTACCTCAGAAAATCCTCTCTAACAAAATAAAATAAGCTCTATGGGCCCATTGCTTCACAAATAAAGCATTGACATGTCACTTTGTATTCGCTTGTGTTTCAAATACAGGTGAAACTCCCTTTCAAACTTTTGAGCTATCTTCATTCTATATTTTCATCCAATATGAACTCACATAAGAAGTAAATGCACATCAACAACCTGAGGAACTTGAAGCCTATGATGAAGTGCACTTCAAGGCCGATAAAATTTAAACATAGTGTCACAAACTTAGTATGATCAAATCCCATTATCGTAAGACCCGCTATAGAAATTTAAAGTTGATCGATTTGTGCTTGTGCGCCAAAGATCCATAATTCCCCACCATCGTTTTAGCAATAAATTTGAACCAAATTAGGAGGGACCCCCTCATCGTCCCAAAAAATATATGGAACCTATCAGCTTATCGAAATAGGCATAAGGCAAATGCTTCCCGTAAATAATTACAACCTTAAAAAAGTATTATACATGGTTGACTCATACAATTTGTAAACTTTCCAAGCCCAAATCCCAAAGTTGGAGCTAAGTCATTACTTTAACATGTTTTTATAGTTGTCTATTTTAACACATGATATGATGCTATAAGTGATGAGGACATCAGTAGGAGATTCTGGCACGTTAATCAACGGAGAAATCGTAGATCGACGACTACAATTAGGAGTCTTTATTTATGATTCATTTTGTGTATTATTTTTGTTTATGCTTTAGTTTTACCATTGTACCTCCGTGAGGGAATAGTTTGTGTTATAGCCCAGAGAGCATTTTAGTCTGTGTCTTTTATTTTTTTGAGGCCTATATATGAGGGTGTAGCTATTGTATGAGTTTTTTATGATTGATTAATGAAATTTCAGCCTTCTAGTTCATTTGAGTGTTAAGAGTTCTAGAGAGAGGTGAAGACCCTAGGTGAGGACAAGAGCAACACCCGTCAGCCGCAGGAAGTGTTCGGGCTCTCGATTTTCCTCCTACTTCACCTTCCTCCCTCCTTGGATCCCTCCCAAACCGCCGGCCTTCTCCCCCCACTCCACCTCAAACCGCTAGCCTCCACCTTCACACCCCAACCCTACGGCCCCAAGGCCTAGCCGCCGGCCTTCTCCCCATTTTTCCATCCCAACCGCCGGTTTTCCTCCACCACCTCCTCCTCCCACACCACCGGCCACACCTTCCCAAGCCCTAACCGCCAGCCAACCTATTCCCAATCCCTTTGATTTCAATTTTGAATTGCCCTTTATTACATTCCTAATATATTCCTTTATTACATTCCTAATATAGCCCTTTATTAATTTGAAAAGTCTCGTAATTCAAATTCAAATGAATTTGAATTTCAAAATCTTTCCTAATTAGCCTAAACATATTTTAGAAGTCCCCTAATTGCTACCAATCTAAAATTAATTAGATTTAATTCCATATTCCACGTTCATTGCATGTAAACACATTCATTGAATATGGACACCCTCACTCCCCCTCCCCTCTCTCTTGGCCGGCCCACCCTCTCTCCTTCTCTCTTAATTAATTCTTCCCATTAGTGCTCTCAATCAAAGCCCCTCCCACCTAAGTGTGCCGCCCCACCCTAGCCCAATTAGAGGAGATTCAAATTTTGAATTATTCCCTCCTTCCCTCCTTGAAATCTGAAATTAAATTTCATATTTTTAAATTGTTTTCCCTCCCCAAACTAAACCCTAAAATCTGAACTTAGGGCTAGCCTCTCTCCTAGCCTTGGTCGACCATCCAAACTCCCCCCCCCCCCCCCCCCCCCCCGGTCCCTCCCTCCCTTGCTCCATACACCAACCAAGGATGAAGATACACAACCCCGGCCTACTTCCCCATGAATGGCCGATCCTGAGCGAGAACATGAATTCGTCTACAATCATCAAGGACGAGAAGATGTATTGAGATCACCCTTCTTCGACATCAACTTGGAGATCGACCACACCATCAAAGACTACATGGATCGAACCCTCTTCTCTTTGACGACCGCCATTGACGAGCATCAAACCTCCGGACAGTGGCAAGTCTTCCAACATCCACCGACTTCTTCTCTTCTGGATAAGTTTCCCTTGGGCGATATTGTAAGCGTCCTCTGTCTTATGGTGGCATCCTTAATATTGTTGAAGTTATTCTTCCACTAAAATTCCACAAGAGTGTGAGTGAGGGAAACTCAAGGTGAACGCTCTAATTGTTAGCCGGTGGATTTTTGTTAATTGCACTTAAGCTTTACTTATTTTGATGTTGTTTAAAGTTTTTCAGCTAATCTAATTTGTAACCGCATGCCAAAGCGAAACAACTAAAAATTCCTAGAATCTAATCTTGTGAAACATTAACTTTAAAATTGGCAAGCTTGCAACTTTTATTAAATTCCTGCAATTTCACAACCTCTATATTGTTTCACATCAATAAGTCTAAAGGCCTATCCATTACGCAATTAGCTATGAAAGAACAAGCAGTCAAACTATTTAAACTCTTATCATCCTGCAAACCTAAAAGGTAAAGTTATATTGTTTCCTAAAACTCCTCTATCTTAAAATTGGCAATTTTATGTAAATCCATTAAAAAAAGTTTAGTTGAGCTTCACGGCCTGAACCCTAAAAGGTAACTAACAACACAAGTTTAAAAGCAAGAATTGCTCATAAAAGTAATAGCTTCTCAGCTCACAAGCGTACGGACTAACTCACAGTTATAACAAGGTACAGTAGCCAATTAAACATACAAATCTCGAACTCAACAATTCTGAAGACTGAACTTAAATATGAAATTTCACTTCAACAAAACAAAGGCCAAACAAGCATTCTCAGCTCACAAGCCTAAGGAATGTGTTATCTCAATGATTCAACAAGCTCCAATTGTTGAATTAGCATAGAATTCTCAAGCTCAGAAACTCTAAGGATCAACTTAAATGTGCAGTTCCAATTCAATCAACTTAAGTGTGCAGTTCCAATTCAACAAACGTAAGGGCTAAATTGGAAATCTCAACTCACAAGTCTAAAGATCAAGCCACCTCATTGGCACATCAAGCTCTAATAACTGAATCGTCATATAAATCGAACACTATGATGTATTATTGCACCCCTCAAAATGTTGTTAACAATTGAAAAATGGAATTAGACTTTGGAGCCACAGCTAGCTTTTGGCAAATTAATAAAGGCCATGACTTAACTATGGATTTTGACATTTCCTAATTTTTCTTTGCCATTGTACTAATCCAAAATAATACCACTCAAGAAAAAAGCATCAAGTTATGCTCACAAATTGTATGCAATTACATAAGCGGTAAGTAGACGTCTCACGTCGAGGCCATACCTCGCGTCATTTCTCCCCACGACTGCCGCACGACTCGTTAAAAGGCTCGAGGCAACGAGGCCTTCGGCCTCCTCTCTTCCGAACGCTCGATCGCCCTCCCTGTTCTCGCTCTCACTCTCGCTCTTTCTCCTTCCAATCGGATCGGAAGTTACAGCAATTTGTTCGGAAGCCACGATCGGAGCTCCACCCGCTCACCGTGAAGACAACCTTCTCCCTTGCGACGCTTCTCTGACTCCTCCCGTGGCCGGTCGACTTCACTCCTGCCGATTTTCCCTGCTGTTGGACCGGAAGTCACGACATTTGGATCGAGATCAACAACGGGAGCTCGCCGAACCCCCGTCTCCACCTCCTCCGCCTGACTTCGCTCCATCCACGACTCTCCCTTCCTTGTGGATCGGAAGTTAAAATTTCGATCGGAAGCATCAACAGGAGCTCGCTGGTGAGGAAGGTAACTATCTCCCTTGCTCTTCTTCGGCCAAATCCCGTATCTCTGCTGAACAGAGAGAGTGGAGAGGGAGAGGATTTTGGTTTATTAGTTATTTTAATAATAAATATAAATTTAATTATAATCATATTAATTAAATAATATTAATTAAAATGATTATTTTTAATTAATCAAAGTTTATAAATTAATTAATATTAATTAATTATATTTTATTAGATTTAATTAATGTTAATAACTTATAATTAATTCTGAATTAATTATGACTTATTTTATTTAATTAATTTTAATAATCTTAATTAATTTTAATTAATTTTAAAAAATGATTAATTAAAGATTATTGTTTAATTAATTTTATTTAATTGATGTTAATTATAATTAATAAAAAATGCTTGTGAGGCTTCCCTTTGCCTCTACATCCTACCTCGACCCACGAGCCTCTCTTACCTCGGTCCCCGAGCCTTCACCGACGACCGCCGGCCCGCCGGCCCCGAAGGTATAATTTTTAAACTCAGGCTTCCGTCCCCGGCGCGTACGACGGGCCGGTAGACCACCTAAGCACGCCTTTGGTGAGTGTGGTAGGAGGAAATCCGGTCCGACGCCTACGACGAGGAGGACAATCGCCTCCCTTCTCGCTCTCTTACCTCGTCATGCGTGTCGAGTCGGTGGTCCACCTATGCACGCCTTTATTGAGCGTGGTGGGAAGGGCAACTGGCGCGACACCTACGACAAGGTAAGCGAGCGACCCTCGCCCTCCTGCTTCGACGTGCGCGCCGAGCTGGCAAACCACCTAAGCACGCCTTTAGTGAGCGTGGTAGGAGGGAAACCGGTTCGACGCACACAGCAAGGCCAGACAAGCCTGGTGTACCCTTTTCTTTGCGTCGCCGGAATAATTTATAAGTACCCCCGGGCTGGGGGAAAGCAACTGCTCTCTTCTTGTAACAGTTACTGTCAAAGACCCCATGCACGCCTTTGTTGGCGTGGTGGGTAGAAAAGTTACGGCCGCGGTGTCCTCGAAAGAGGGCACCTACCATGCACGCCTTTATTGCGCGTGGTGGGAAGGCCCAGTTTTCTCGTAGTTTTCCCCTAAACGGGGGAGACGTCGGGAGGCTGCCAAAATTTCGGGTGAAATGTTACTACACTTGGACCTGTTTTGAACTCAAAAGAACAAAAGATTTGGACCAAATGAGAAAGAGCAGTGAACTTTTGAACATGAACATGAACTGTGAACTTGTAGATCGCCGAACTTGATTGAAAAACGTGCAGAGGACCTGAACAAAATTCAAATGATTTCTAAAGATCAAAATCCGAATGAAACAAAATCAAAATTGGAATCAAATTTAAATCAATTTGAACACAAAAAAGGAACCTGCAAATGTTCCAGAAGACTTTGAATAATCATTTGAACATACATTCAGACTCAAATTCAAAGGAAGTAAGTGTGGAAGACACTAAAATTGAACAAGACTCGGACTACAGAGGACATAGAACTGAGCTTGCATATTAAGCTCATGAACCTTATTTAAATCAGTCCTGAAGAGACTTGAACTTGAGCCTGGCTTGAGCATCATTGCTCCCTCACATTCGACACCAATCAAACTACAACACTTCATACGGATGTATTCAGCGTAGCACATAATGAAAGCAAATGTCCGCTAGTGCCAATAATCATCCGATCGAGGACAGAAGCACATGTTCTTTGCAACTAGAAGGTAGTTGGTTAGCAGACTAAGTGCAAATGTCTATGAATGTGGAATGACCAAAATAAGATGTAAATCCCTACAACAATCTCTACAATTGCCTGTTGATTGAGAAGGCAACACTACTACTAGATAGTCAAAGATCCGTCCTCTATAAACAAATCCATACACCAAACCACTTGAGATTGGTGAAAGGTGGACAAACGAGGGTCTCCTACGAACATTCATAGGAGCTCGTAGCAAACACAACGGATCCTTACAAATAAATACGAGCCACTTGTGGATAAGAACAGTGGGCATATCATAAGCACCATCAAACCACTGTGGGCACAAGTACAAGTATCTCCTGCGACGATCCCTACGAGGTCAAACAAGTACAACAACCACCCGAGATTGGTAAAAGGGTGAATATGATGCATAAAGAATGAATCTCCTGCAAACATTTTCTAGAAGCTCGTAGTGGATACAACCGGTCCCCTGCAAATGACTACAAACCACTTGTGGATAACAACAGTGAGAACCTCGTAAGTATAGCGAACAACTGTGGACACAAGTATTGATATCACCTATGATAGTGATGGTTAAAATCTACAAGTACACCGGGTACAAAGACAGGCCGATATACGAAAAGTACACTTCCTGTCAGAATGGAAAGGAAGTTTGAACAAATTAGAATCAAACTTCCTGGTGTTCCAAAATCTCTTCCTAGTTCAATAATTTAGAAGAAAACAGTTCTGGTGTCTACAAACACCGAAAATAACGAGTCCGCTACACCGAAGATCCTAAAAAAAGTTTTTTCCAAATCAGCAGTCTTTGACTCCAAAATCTAGAAAATCCTTCCCCGGTGAATGAGAAAGGGGAGTCAACACCAAGCTGCACGCCACCGGATCTGCAACACTCCTACTAGCAGACATAAGGCGTCTACAATCTACAACGCTAC
Organism: Dendrobium huoshanense; assembly: GCA_016618105.1. Taxonomy (NCBI): domain Eukaryota; kingdom Viridiplantae; phylum Streptophyta; class Magnoliopsida; order Asparagales; family Orchidaceae; genus Dendrobium; species Dendrobium huoshanense. Next base: position 19,803,278 of record CM028343.1, read on the forward strand.
GCCACCGGATCTGCAACATCTATGAAAGTAGATAGAAGGCATCCACAATCTACAATGCCACGCCACCGGATCCGCAATACTCGTGCTAGCGGACAGAAGGCGTGTACAAGCCCTCAATTGAAAAGTTGTGCGCACTCAAATGGCTGTTACCTGCACAGCTACAAAATATTTCAAAGTACACCCACACAAGTGCACCTTAGTATTGTATACACATAGGTATACAAAGGGGTAAATTCAATCGTAACCCGCTTGGGCCCCGGCGAGCGTGTTATTGGTATACACGTGACGCCTAGGGATGCTGCGCGGGTCGATAAGTGAATTCTAGTTCTAACCTGATCCTTCTGTACGGACCAATAGAAGTCGACAGGGTTCGAACCTTTAAACGAATACACGGTTGTGGTGACCAGTGTATTTGTTTTAATACATTCATATTAGGCCTTCAAGGCCTACAATCAAGAAAATTCATGAACAAAGGCACAAAAACTATAAGAAACCCGATCCTCGATCAATAGCTTGATCGAGTTGACAGGGTTCAGTCAACAAATGGAAATGACCCCAAACACCCCGATGATGGTCGTGTTGAACGCTAATATCAACCGGAAGGGTTCACAAAATATTTTTAAATGTCCTCCAAGCTCCACCCAAAAACCCAAAATCCTAGAAAACTCCATAAAAATCCTAAAATTCCAAGATATTTAAAATTGAAATAAATCCATCAACACTAAAAACAAAATTCATCCACCATCCGCAACAGTTTGTCGGGGTGGACAAATCAAAATTTACTTCAGCTTACAAAGAGCCAAATGCCTAGTCGAATATATCACTAGGATCCATTCTCAAACCAATCTCCTGCCAGTAAGGACGTGGTACGTGTCCTCTGACCGACAGTTAGCCGCCAAATGGCACCGTAGGATAAACGGTTACGACGACCCGGGGCCCTCTGAACCGAGTGGTTTTGCAGCCTAATGGCACCACGAAATACCGGTTATGGCCAGCGCCGTTACGTTCCTTATTGGCATCAAATCCTTGAGATATGAATCAATAGGATATAATCGATAGGGCACAAAGCCCTTTGTCAGCTAAGGTGGATTCAAATTTGTCCCCTTAGGCAAATACCCACCCCAGGTCTACAAGGTCCCCTTGGACGAAGCAACCCATGGCTGCCGACAAGGATCCTTCTGTCAGGTTGGGTCGACTACCTCCTCTGACTAAGTAGACCAGGGATCACGATGGCCCGGGACGACGGAACCATGGGATCTTGATCGGGCCCATCATCCATTCCCCCACCATCCGCTTTAAGTGCTAGATGGTGCAATTTCTAATTTAAATATCAAACTCTCCAAATTCTCAAATCCAAATCAAATTTTCAAATTCAGACCTATCGCTGCTACTATATGCCAGATACACGTATTTCTATACGAATCTGATTAATGACTAGCCTTAATCGAAAGTTCTCTCTCGTGATCGGGAGGGGTAATTAATTACAGGGGCTTGCGCCTATAGGAAACCAGAACTCATATCATAAAGTCCTCGTAAAATGAGGGCGAAATCTCTGGGTAGTTTCTTATCTACAAACCCATCTGCCTTCCAAAATTTACCTCGGAACTTATTCAGTTAAAACTCCCTCGCTCAAATAAAAAGAAATCGCGCGGAGGGGAGGCCGGGGCCGAATTTTTGGAGCCCACATGGCCCAAGATGAACGTAGCCATCAAACACTACGTAAATACATGCCCAATTCACAACAAGCAAAAAAAATGATAGTTACAAACCAACGGTGTTATACAACCATTACCGATTCTAACTATCACCGGGAAGAAATAGTTATGATTCACCGGATTACTAAAGTCACAAGAGAAGACAATTATTTTGATCGTCATAGATAGAGCAAAATATACTCATTTTTCTGCATTAATGACAATATTTCAACAATTTCAATGGCAGTCATTCATTTAAGATGTATGCAAATTACATGGTATTCCAAAAATAATCATATCAAATGGAAATTCAATTTTATGAGCTCCTTTTGCTAAGAAGTATTTCGACCTAGTGGAAGTGGAACTACTTTGAAAAATAGTAGTTCACATCACCCAAAGTCAGTTGGACAAACGGAGGTCACAAATAGACAGTTGGAATAATATCTCCAAAATTTTGTAATGGATATATCAAATACTTGCCTAGGGCTGAGCTTTCATACATGTCCAAACATACATCTAATAGGATGACACCATTTCAAATCATTTATGGACAATACCCCCACAACAATGATTCCACACAATCGAAGTTCATCGAAGGCGGAGACATAGCATGAAGTATAACGGGAGTCTCAAAAAGTTCTACAACAACTCCACACTAATTTGAGAAACAAACAAAACCGCATGAAGTTAGCAATACGAAAGCATCGAGAATTATAATTTTTCATTAAAGACTTAGCTTTCTATAATGATAATTTTCTATTACTTGAGTTGTATCATAGCTGTCATTAACTAACTTATAATAGTTGCCTGATGTCCCTCACCATTTTATTAAATCTAGAAATAAAGAGATGGAACTGGCAAGGCAGCACAAAGTATTGTTCCTTAATCTTCCTTGATCTTACCATTCCTCCTCATTCTTCTTGATAAAGATTTAGACCTCTATTCTCCAAATTTCAGACAACTCGAATCGCCTTGGTTTGATAGAGTACATATCAAAAGAAGCAGTATGGTAGCATCCACGTAAGGGTGGTGGTGTCGTAGGCAACACCATGATGCCAGAAAAAGCGGTTGGTGGTAGGGGCAAAATTTGGTTGTGCTGAAAAATGTTTTACTGTTGCCAACAAGAAATATAAAAAAACAATATTGATATCAACTCCAAAGGTATCTTATTTTACTTTATGATTCCTTATTATCACTCTCAACATTTAAAGGACTGTATGGAATAGAAGATTATGATATACTCTTCTCAATTATTTCTATGCAATCATAGGCGTAGGGAAGTCAATGTGGTTGAACCACTTCATTTTTTTGCACCTATAGTGTTAAGGGTTTTTGCAAGATTATTTTGGGTTATTTTTCCAAAAACTGGCGCATTAAAAAATTTCAAAAAATTTGTAGCAATCACTTCCAACCTCTGGCATGAAAAATTACAAGCACTGAACCAAATTATCAGCAGAACAATTGAGTTCTTAGCGGAAATCAAACAGATAAAAGGGGCCATAAATCCAAATATTTTCAAGTTTTATGAGGCAATGATTTAGCACCATGACAAATAAAAAATAATCAACAGTTCTTTAGAAATGAGAATGTCAAAAACTAAAATGCTTAATGAAAGCATACCTTTCACAACCATGTCCATAGATACAAAACCACCAACTGCATTAATGAATCTCCCATCAACCATTGATGCCAGATCCGTTTGCACAAACTGCAGCGTATGATGCACACAAAAGCCTAGTATTGATTAATAGGACGATAAAAAACAGCATATTAACATAGCATTGATGCCAAACTAAAATGGAACAACATATTGACTCTGAATAATTGTAATGGTCAAGAGAGTATATCAAAGTAGTTATAGCACAAATACCTTCAATCAGCAAAGCAAGAAGACAGAAATATTAGAATGAATATGTTATGCCGGTCCCCTTTGGACCGGCTCAACCTGGACCGGCCCAGCCGGTCCAGTTCTATCGGAGACGGGCAAACCGCCGGGCGGAAGAGAGAGGGAGCCAAGGAGTGGGGTCCACTTGCAATTCAAACTTGGGTTAAGTGCTTTTGGAGGGAAAAGGAAGGGTAGTGTAGTCCTTTTACTTTTATTTTGAATTTGATTGTATTAATAGGGAGTTATGAGGGGATTAGGTTTTCATCTTGCTTTTGAAAAGAGTTTGAGTTCTAGGTCTTCTTGCTTTGGCTCTCGGCGTCGCCGGAGATTGTAGGAGAGTTGTTCTTCCTCTCGAATTGAAGAACATTGTATCGAGCTTTGATTTTGATTGCCTACTAGTGGAATACAATCGTTTGCAATTGTTTTCCTACAAGTTTCTTCACTATTTCCGCTGTTTTTGCGCTATTTGTGTGCCGATTTGGGTTAGGCTTGCTTGCGAACTCAAGTATTACCTTAGGGTTACTTGCGAACTCAAGTATTTCCTATCAAATTGGTATCAGAGCGAGATCCGGGCGGTGGAGGGTGTTTTCTATCCATTATTCGCTGCAGATTTTACTGATTTTGGGGAGGATCCGGAGGCATCTCGTCATTTCCCATGGCATCTAAGCGAGTAGAAGTCTTGGAGACCGAGATGGGGCAACTTAAAGCGGATCTGGAGGAGAAGATGGCCACATTGAGCGAGAATGTGGAAGGGAAATTCGTGGCGTTGGAAGAGATGATGAAGAAGTTGTTGGAAGGGCAAGCAAGGGCTGTGCCGGGGGAGGAAAGAGGAGAAGGGAGTGGGAGCAGAGGGAAGGAGAAGGTGAATCCAGACGAGGAAGAGGAGGTGGGACTGTTTAACAGCAGCGGGAGGATGCCACCTCGGGAGTCCATCAGGCGAGAAGAGCATGAAAGAAGGAGAGACTTCAGAGAAGAAAGAGAGGATGATTGGCGTCGCCGGCGGCCCGATCCAGTGGACCGGCCATGGGGAATCCAGAATCACCATGGCGGAGCGCGAGGGGAAGATGGCTATCGGCGGCCGAGGAGGGATGATGAGCCCCGATATGGAGAGAGGGGAACTTGGGAAGACCCCATTGCATGGGACAGAGGAGGCCATGGGGGGAATAGGGCATACGGGGGGGACACGAGAGCCAGAAAGCTGAAAATGCCAGTGTTCGAAGAAGGAAATGTGGATGAATGGATCCACAAGGTAGAGAGGTATTTTGCAGTAAATGGCCTGATGGAGGAGGAGAGATTGTTGGCGGCTAGCATGTGCTTGGAAGGGGCGGCTTTTTCATGGTTCAAATACATGGAGAAGTGGGACCCGGTGAGGACTTGGAGGGACTTCAAGGAGGCGATCAGGGAGAGATTCAGGGGGGGCAGCCCATGGGAGATATCAGAACAGTTCTACGCCCTCACTCAAGAGGGAACAGTGGAAGAGTACCGGAAGAAATTTGAGAGTCTGGTGGGTGACATGGAGGGATTATCAAACAACACTCTGGGGGGAAACTTTATGAAGGGCCTTAAGCCAGAAATTAGAGATGCGGTGAAGGTAATGAGGCCGAGGGACTTGAGGGAGGCCATGGAGTTGGCCCAACTGGTGGAGAACCAGAAGACCAACGCCCGAAGCTGGCGGAACAACCACTCAGGGGGTCCTACCAGGACAACTACCACTTACTTGGCTCCAAAAGGGCCAACCCCCAGTGTCCTTAAAGAAAGTGGGAAAGAGAAGAGCGGGGTGACTAGATCAGCGGGGAGTTTCAAGAGGTTGACCGAGGAGGAGATGCAGGAGAAGAGGGCCAAGGGTCTTTGTTTCAGATGTGAGGAGAAGTTTGTTCCAGGGCATAGGTGCAAGGATCGCGCTCTTCGGGCTCTCACCGTCTATATAGACGAGGCGCCTGAGGGGGGTGATGCTTCAGATGAGGAGCAGAATGATCCCCAGTTGGAGGTAGCCGAGGTATCCCTAAATTCTGTGATGGGATTCACTCCTAGCCATACGATGAAGGTGAAAGGGAAGATCCTTGGGAGGGAGGTAGTAGTGTTGATCGACAGTGGAGCCACCCACAATTTCATATCAGCTCAGTTGGCGGAGGAGCTGGGAATGGAGCCTACTGAGACAGGCAATTATGGGGTGATGATGGGGACAGGGAAGATTGAGTCCAGCACTGGGATCTGCAAGGGGGTGGAGATGAGACTACAGGAGATAAGTGTGGTGGAGGACTTCCTACCCCTGAGGTTGGGTAGCACAGACGTCATTTTGGGCATGAAGTGGCTACAGACCTTGGGTGAAACCAAGGTAAACTGGGGGACAATGGTGATGGAACTCATGGTAGGGGGAAAGAGGGTGAAGCTGAAAGGGGAACCAGGATTGTCCAGAGCTGGAGTGTCTCTCAGGTCGATGGTGAAGATGATCCATGAGGAAGGAGGAGGGTTCCTTGTGGAGTTGCAGAGCTTGGAAGATCATCAGCAGGAGGAAGACAAACACATTCCTATGTTAGTTCAACCCTTTCTGAAGGAATTTGAGGATGTGTTCCAACCTCCGGTGGGACTACCACCTGACAGAGAACGGGAGCACCAGATTATCCTAAAAGAGGGGGTATCCCCTATCAGTGTGAGACCTTACAGATACCCTCAGATGCAGAAAGATGAGATTGAGAAGCTGGTGGGAGAAATGCTAGAAGGAGGGATCATTCAGCCCAGTGTGAGTCCTTTCTCTAGCCCAGTTTTGCTGGTAAAGAAAAAGGATGGGAGTTGGAGGTTCTGTGTTGATTACAGAGCCCTCAACAAGGAGACAGTGCCTGACAAGTTTCCCATCCCTGTGATTGATGAGTTGATGGATGAGCTACATGGAGCTGTGTTATTCACCAAGATTGATCTAAAGTCAGGCTATCATCAGATCAGGATGAGGAAGGAAGATGTGCAGAAGACAGCCTTCAGGACTCATGAGGGCCACTACGAGTTCCTGGTGATGCCTTTTGGCCTCACCAATGCACCAGCCACATTCCAGGCATTGATGAACCGAATCTTCAAGCCACACCTTCGCAGGTTTGTGTTGGTGTTCTTTGATGACATTCTCATCTATAGCAGGACTGAGAAGGAACACCTAGAGCACCTGAGAGTGGTGTTGGGGGTGCTGAGGGAGCATCAGCTGAAGGCCAATTTTAAGAAGTGTGACTTCGCTCAGGCACAAGTGGAGTACCTGGGGCATGTGATATCTCAGGAGGGAGTGGCTGCGGATCAGTCCAAAATAGAGGCAATGTTAGCCTGGCCTCAACCCAAGACATTGAAGGGGCTCCGAGGATTTTTGGGACTGACTGGCTACTACAGGAGGTTCGTGAGAGGATACAGCACCATAGCAGGACCACTGACAGAGCTGCTGAAGAAGGATAATTTTGTATGGGGGGAAGCAGCTTCTGAGGCTTTTGAGAAGCTGAAGAAGGCCATGACGACGGTGCCCGTACTTGCTCTGCCAGATTTCAATCAGGTGTTTGTGTTGGAGACAGATGCCTCAGGCTATGGATTGGGGGCAGTGTTGATGCAGAACCATAGAGCCATAGCTTACTTTAGTCAGATACTGTCGTCCCGAGCTAGGCTGAAGTCGGTCTATGAGAGAGAGCTAATGGCGATTGTGTTGGCCATCCAAAAGTGGAGACCCTATTTATTGGGCAGACATTTTATTGTCAGGACTGATCAAAGGAGCCTGAAATACTTGCTAGAGCAGAGGATGGTCACAGAAGAGCATCAGAGGTGGTTGTCCAAGCTGCTCGGATATGATTTTGAGATCCACTATCGGCCAGGATTAGAAAATAAGGCAGCAGATGCCTTATCACGCTGTATGGGGGAGCTCCAAGGAATTGCTGTATCAGTACCGGTTCTGATTGATTGGGGAGCCATCAAAGAGGAGAGCATCCAGAATGAGGAGCTGAGGAGAATCAAAGAAGAGGTACTGTCAGATGAAAACAGCCACCCAGGCTACTCAGTGGTGGGAGAAAGACTGTACTATCAGGGAAGGAGTGTGATCCCTAGATCTTCCATTCATATTCCCCAACTGCTACAGGAATTTCATGGGAGTGCCATAGGGGGGCATTCAGGAGTGCAGAAAACCTATAGCCGGTTAGCTGCTGAATTGTACTGGAAGGGGATGAGGAAAGACATAGAAGAAATGGTGGCTAAGTGTGATACCTGCCAACGGAACAAGTACATGACGATGGCACCAGGGGGATTACTACAGCCCCTGGCCTTACCAGAGAAGGTTTGGGAGGAGATCACTATGGATTTCATTGATGGGCTTCCAAAATCAGAGGGATATACGGTTATATTTGTAGTGGTCGACAGGCTGAGCAAATATGCTCATTTCATTCCCTTAAGACACCCGTACACAGCGGTGTCTGTAGCAGCAGCATTTGTGAGGGAGATAGTCCGCCTGCATGGGGTACCGGAGTCTATTGTGTCGGATAGGGACAAGGTATTCCTGAGCCATTTTTGGAGGGAATTATTTAGGATGCAGGGCACAGTATTGAAGAGGAGCACAGCATATCACCCTCAGACTGATGGGCAGACAGAGGTGGTGAATAGAAGCTTAGAGACATACTTGAGATGCTTCGTATCTGAGACACCGAAGCAGTGGGCCAAATGGCTGGCCTGGGCAGAATACTGGTACAACACCTCTTCTCACTCGGCTACCAAGATGACACCTTTTAAGGTGTTATATGGAAGAGACCCCCCACACCTGGTACACTACAGTCATAGGAGTACTCCAGTATCGGCAGTGGATCAGCATCTGAAGGAAAGAGATCAAGTGTTGGACGAGCTCAAGAGGCATCTTCTCAGAGCCCAACAGATTATGAAGAAACAGGCGGACAGTAAAAGGAGGGATGTACAATTTGGAGTTGGAGACAAGGTCTACTTGAAGCTCCGACCATACAGGCAGAGGACTGTATCCCAGAGGAGAAATGAGAAGCTAGCAGCCAGATATTTTGGCCCTTTCGAAGTGGAGGAGAAAATCGGGGAGGTAGCATACAGATTGAGGCTTCCTTCAACAGCCAGAATACACCCCGTTTTTCATGTATCACAGTTGAGAAAAGTGGTGGGGGAACATGCAGTAAGCCCAGAACTGCCCAGCACATTGAGAGAAGACATGGAAGTGACACTGGAGCCTCTAGCGGTAGAAGGAGTACGCATCAATAAAAAGGGGGAAAAGGAAGTGAAGATTAGGTGGAACGGCCTCCCAGATTATGAGGCCACATGGGAGCCATTGGAGAGGATTGCAGTACAGTTCCCTGCCTTCCACCTTGAGGACAAGGTGGTACTTTGGGAGGGGGGTAATGTTATGCCGGTCCCCTTTGGACCGGCTCAACCTGGACCGGCCCAGCCGGTCCAGTTCTATCGGAGACGGGCAAACCGCCGGGCGGAAGAGAGAGGGAGCCAAGGAGTGGGGTCCACTTGCAATTCAAACTTGGGTTAAGTGCTTTTGGAGGGAAAAGGAAGGGTAGTGTAGTCCTTTTACTTTTATTTTGAATTTGATTGTATTAATAGGGAGTTATGAGGGGATTAGGTTTTCATCTTGCTTTTGAAAAGAGTTTGAGTTCTAGGTCTTCTTGCTTTGGCTCTCGGCGTCGCCGGAGATTGTAGGAGAGTTGTTCTTCCTCTCGAATTGAAGAACATTGTATCGAGCTTTGATTTTGATTGCCTACTAGTGGAATACAATCGTTTGCAATTGTTTTCCTACAAGTTTCTTCACTATTTCCGCTGTTTTTGCGCTATTTGTGTGCCGATTTGGGTTAGGCTTGCTTGCGAACTCAAGTATTACCTTAGGGTTACTTGCGAACTCAAGTATTTCCTATCAGAATACAACCTTAAAGGCTATTTAATCATGAAACAACAAAAAATCATAGGGTACAAACAATAAGTGTAATGTGACTGGCAAAAATTGAAACTTAAGCTCCACGCAAGAGCAAAATTTTGTTTCTAAATAATCCCATAAGGGATAGTATAAGTTATGCTAGCACTTCTGCAAAGTGAAAGTACTCCATCCATTCTTATTAATCACATTGTAAACTTGAAGAAGCCTATTGCATTAGTAGAAATATTGCTAATCACGCTATTCTCTCCGAAACCAACATTTTACAACATTTCATAAGCAGCTTCGAATTTCAATTATAAGCATCTTATCATGAATAGTGAGAACTACTGAATAACTTAAGTATAGCAACTCTGGTATCAGATTATTAAAAATAATTTGCAATTTTGCATAATATGATTTACCAATCTAGAAATCAAAAGCAAAAGAATAGCAACTTCATATTTTATTTTATTGTTAGCATATGCAAATTGCATTGTTTAGGAAGATGCTCCCACTGGGAAGAAAATCATCCTTCCAACATGATAAAATAAATATGAAATTTTAAAACATAACATCATAATAACTTAAATTATCTGTAAAGTGGTGATTAAAAAAATTTGAATTTAGGCCAAGTCACCCATTTAACCAGTTACTGGACGCTGAGGTAGCAAGTTCAATTGCCCGCTAAATTAGCAACTAGTTCCAAATAGATTTTTTTTTTTTTTTACAAAATATATGCCGGTGGATGTACAGAGTGGTTGGCTCTCGTGTTTTGGGCTAACGACTAACCAACAATCATGCACACCAATTAACAACTGCATCACAATAGCTTGTTTCTGCAACATTTTGGTCGTCATCAGATTGAGACCAGTGACACCATATTTTATCCTAGCCAAACTTGAGTAATAACTCCAAATCTACCTAAGGCTATATTGTCGGGCTATACAAAGCAGCCAAGCCCAGATAATTTCAGAGGAAGTGACACATGAGAATGTTGATGTTGAAGACCCAGCCCATCTGTGAGACAAATCACTACATATTTGTGATTGATGCTAAACCACGTCGAAACCATCTGATAGGAAATACTTGATGTCAAGTAGTTCCTAGCCAAATCTAAAATAGAACAAGGAGAAAACTGATGTTTTCAGCAGTGGACAGCAGTTTTGCACAAGAAAACAGTGAGAGATCGCGGGAAAACTGAGAGAAAACTCAAGCAAGGGCTTGTATTTTACTAATAGGCGAATAAAATAGCAAAGATACAATTTGTTCTTCAATCCGAGAGGAAGAACAACTCTCCAATCTCCGGCAACGCCAAGAGCCCAAAGCAAGAAACCCTACATCTAAAATTGTAATTCAAATTCAAGATAACCCTCTCTCCCTCCTATTCCCCCTAATTATCATGAAAGGAGGATTACAAATTACCTAATCACCTTTTACATTCTAATATTTCCCCCCAAAAATTGCATTAGGCCCCTCATGGGGCCCACCTGATTTCCGCCCCCCTGGCTGTTTTCCCCGCCTGGCATAAACCAGGACCGGTCCAGCCGAGGGGCGGCATATCAATACTCTCCTCCCAAAAACTCACCTTGTCCTCAAGGTGAAAGGAAGGGAATTGCTCTTTCATTCTTTCCATTGGCTCCCAAGTACATCAAAATCAGGAAGACCCCTCCACTTGATCAGCACTTCTTTGTTGCCATCTTCATCTGACCTTACTTCTGCAAGCTCCAGGGGTTCTAGTATCACTTCCAATTCCCCCGTCAGTGTCACTGGTAAATCCGTACTAACTGCATGCTCTTCAATCGCTCTCCTCAACTGGGACACATGAAAAACTGAATGTATGGTGGCTGATGGGGGCAACTTCAACCGGTACGCCACTGCGCCTATCTTGTTCAACACTTCGTAGGGATCGAAGTACCTCGGCGCCAATTTCTCATTCCTCCGTCTTGCCACTGTCCTCTGTATGTAGGGTCGTAGTTTCAGGAATACCTTCTCCCCCACTTCAAATTGCATGTCCCTCCTGTGTGAGTCAGCCTGCTTCTTCATAATCTGTTGTGCTCTCAGCAAATGTTTCTTTAACTCTTCCAGCACCTTGTCCCTTTCTTCCAGGTACTGCTCAACTGATGACACCGGTGTACTTCCTCTTCCATAGTGCACGAGGTGTGGGGGATCCTTGCCATAAAACACTCTAAATGGGGTCATCTGGGACGCAGAATGGTACGACGTATTGTACCAATACTCTGCCCACGGCAGCCACTTTGCCCACATCCGCGGTGTTTCAGACACAAAGCACCTCAAATAGGTCTCCAAGCTTCGGTTAACCACCTCAGTTTTCCCGTCGGTCTGTGGATGGTAGGCGGTGCTTCTCTTCAGGACAGTGCCTTGCATCCTGAACAGTTCCCTCCAAAACTGGCTGAGGAAAACTGTCTCGATCAGACACAATCGATTCAGAAATTCCATGCAATCTAACAACCTCCCTGATAAATGCAGCTACTACTGACACAGCAGTGTAGGGTGTCGTAAGAGGATGAAGTGTGCATATTTGCAGAGTCTGTCCACCACTACCAAGAGGACCGTGAATCCTTCTGATCTGGGTAAGCCATCGACGAAATCCATTGACACTTCCTCCCAAACTTTGTTTGGAAGTGTTAATGGTTGTAGTAGTCCTCCTGGAGCCATTGCCATGTATTTGTTTCTCTGGTATACCTCACACCTGGCTACGATCTCCACCACATCTTTGTGCATCCCTTTCCAATAGAGCTCAACTGCTAGCCTCCTGTAGGTCTTCTGAACTCTTGAGTGGCCTCCGACCGCGCTGCCATGGAACTCCTGCAACAAGTGGGGAATATGGATGGAGGTTCTCAGCATCACAAACCTCTCTTGATACAATAGCCTTTCCCCCTCAATGTAGTAACCCGAATGGCTACTCTTGTCTTTCCTTAGATCTTCTCTAATTTTTCTCAATTCTTCATCCCGCATGCTTTCTTCCTTGATGGCTCCCCAGTCGACCATCAAGGGTACTGACACAGCTAATTCTTGGAGCTCCCCAACACATCTGGATAAAGCATCGGCTGGCTTATTTTCCAAACCAGGTTTATATTGGATCTCAAAATCGTAGCATAATAGTTTGGATAACCACCTCTGATGCTCCTCGGTCACCATTCTTTGCTCTAACAGACACTTCAAGCTCTTCTGATCATTTCATACAATAAAGTGTCTTCCCAAGAGATAAGGCCGCCACTTCTGAATAGCCAGGACGATGGCCATCAGCTCTCTCTCATATACTAACTTCAATCTGGCTCTGGCTGAAAGCACTTGACTGTAGTATGCCATCGGCCTGTGATTCTGCATCAGCACTGCCCCTAGTCCATATCCTGACGCATTCGTCTCTACTACAAAGACCTGGTTGAAATCTGGAAGTGCCAGCACTGGTACTTTCGTCATGGCTTCCTTCAGCTTCTGGAAAGCCTGGGTTGCTGCTTCTTCCCATAAAAAATTATCCTTCTTCAGTTGTTCAGTCAACGGCCATGCAATGGAGCCGTAGCACTTCACGAATCCCCGGTAGTACCCAGTCAAACCTAGGAAACCCCTCAGTTCTTTTATGGTCCTAGGTCTTGGCCATTTCTGCATTGCCTCAATTTTACTCAGATCTGCCGCCAATCCTTAGGATACCACATGTCCCAAGTACTCCACATTTGTCTAGGCAAAGCTGCACTTCTTCAAATTAGCCTTTAATTTGTGCTCCTGTAGGACTTCAAGAACCACTCTCAAGTGTTCCAAATGTTCCCCTATAGTTTTGTTATACACCAGGACGTCATCAAAGAAGACCAGGACAAACTTCCTGAGGTACTTCTTGAATATTCTATTCATCAGGGATTGGAAAGTAGCAGGAGCATTAGTCAACCCAAAGGGCATCAGCAGAAACTCATAATGCCCTTTATGTGTCCTAAAAGCTGTTTTTGGCACGTCGGCTTCCTTCATCCTGATCTGGTGGTAACCGGATTTCAAATCCAACTTGGAGAACAACACAGCCCCATGTAGCTCATCAAGTAACTCATCAATCACCGGAATTGGGAACTTGTCTAGTACAGTGCCCTTATTTAGAGCCATGTAATCCACACAGAATCTCCAACTTACATCCTTCTTCTTGACCAGGAGGACTGGACTGGAAAAAGGGTTAACACTCGGCCTGATGATCTTTGCCTCCAGCACCTCCCAGATCAACTTCTCAATCTCATCCTTCTGGATCTGTGGGTAACGATAAGGCCGCACACTGATCGGTGTCTCCCCTTCCTTCAAAGTAATGGCATGCTCCAACTCCCTCTGTGGTGGTAAACCCTACGGAGGTTGGAAAACCTCGCTGAACTGGTGTACGAGAGGCTGTACTGAGGAGGGAATTGAGTGTCACCCCAGCCTTAGTCAGCCCAGCATCTCCTTGGATCACCCTTCTTCTCTCCCCTATCACCAACTCCATCCTCAAGGTCCCCCAATTGATCTTCTCCCCTAAGGTCTGCAGCCACTTCATGCCAAGGATGACATCCGTACTTCCCAATTCCAAGGGAAGGAAGTCTTCCTTCACATGGATCCCTTGAATCTTCAATACTACTCCTCGACAAACTCCTCTACCCATCTCCACCTTCTTGGTGCCCATCATTACCCTGTAACCTCCCGTATCCCTCAGCTCCATTCCCAACGCATCAACAATCTGGGTGAAAATAAAATTGTGTGTTGCCCCGTTATCTATTCACACCACAACCTCACGGTCAGAGATCTCTCATCTCACCTTCATAGTGTGACTCGAGGTGAACCCCACTACTGAGTTCAGATAGACTTCTAGCACATCCAGATGCAACTTCTCCTCCTCTACCTCTGGGCCACTCCCACCTCCCTCTTCGTCTTCCTCATCTTCGCAAACGAGGAGAACCTGAAGAGATCGGTCCTTGCACCTATGCCCCGGCATGTATTTCTCATCACACCTGAAGCACATCCCTTTTTCCCTTTACTCCTGCAGCTCCTTCTCAGTCAACTTTTTGAACAGCCCACCATTTCCTCCTCCCATCTTCTCCTTGGGTACTTCCTTCATGCTTCCGGAGCCTGCCCCTTTTGCTGGTAAGAAGGTGGTCATCGTCCTGTACGACCCCCCTGAATAGTTTCCCCGAGTCCCTCTTTCAGACTTCTTCTAGTCTTCCACCAACTGGGCCAACTCAATGGCCTTGCCTAGATTCCTTGGCTCCAACACTATGACTGCTGTTCTTATTTCCGGTTTCATCTCTTTCATGAAATTCCCTTCCAGGGCTGACTTCGAGATATGATCCAGCCTACTAGCCATATACTCAAATCTGTCCCTATAATCTGCCACTGTTCCCTCCTGGGTAAGGGCAAAGAATTGCTCATAGAAATTTCCTCCCTCATCGGCTCGAAAATGCTCTAATAAGCATTCTTTGAACTCCCGTCAGCTTCGGATAGGCTCCAGTCTATCACGTCATTGATACCATGCTAAGGCTTTTCCCTCCAAGCACATTCCCGGAGCTGTCAATTTCTCCTCCTCCGTCAGCCCATTGACAGCAAAATATCGCTCCACCTTATAAATCCACCCATGGCCATCCTCACCCTCGAAGACGAGCATCTTCAGCTTCCTCACCTTTGGATCTCCCCCATTTCCCCGATATCCTCCATAACCTTTCATTCCTCGATGGGGAAGTGCCCCCAAGTGTCGCGGTCATCCCTCCGTCGATTATACTCGAACCCCTCTTCATACTCTCCCCTTCTTCCTTTTGAATCAGCCCCCCGACGCTGAAATCTTTCGAATTCAGCACCTCGGCGATGAACTTCCTCCCTTCTCCCTTCAAAATCAACACCTCGACGCTGGATTCTCTCAAATTCAGCACCTGGGCTATGAAATTCTTCTTTTTTTCCGACAAAATCAGCCTCCCTTTTGTCGTATCCCCTACTCATCTCATCTCTAGAAAGCGGCTTTATATGAGGCATTTCGTTCTCCTCCTCCATAATCTCCACCTCCGAATTTCTCCTCCCCATTAACGAGTTCGGATTTCCTCCCATGCCATGGCCGTCGGTGGTCTCTCTTACTTCCGATGCCGCCGGATTGGTCTTCATTTCAAGCAATTTCTTCATCATTTCCTCCATCACGGTGAACTTCCCCTCCAACATTTCATTGTTGGAGTTGATTTGATTTTGAAAATCGAAGAATCTTCCCTCCAAATCGGACTTCAATTGTCCGACTTCGCCTTCCAAGACTTCTACCTTCTTTCCAGCCATTGTTCTTCCCACGGATCTCAAGTAACTCACTTCCGGAAGCCAAAAGCTCGCTGAAAAATCAAGATTTCAGCCGCCTAAGGTCCCAAATCGTCGCTCTGATACCAATTTGATAGGAAATACTTGATTTCAAGTAGTTCCTAGCCAAATCTAAAATAGAACAAGGAGAAAACTGCTGTTTTCAGCAGTGACAGCAGTTTTGCACAAGAAAACAGTGAGAGATCGCGGGAAAACTGAGAGAAAACTCAAGCAAGGGCTTGTATTTTACTAATAGGCGAATAAAATAGCAAAGATACAATTTGTTCTTCAATCCGAGAGGAAGAACAACTCTCCAATCTCCGGCAACGCCAAGAGTCCAAAGCAAGAAACCCTAGATATCAAATTATAATTCAAATTCAAGATAACCATCTCTCCCTACTATTCCCCCTAATTATCATGAAAGGAGGATTACAAATTAACTAATCACCCTTTACATTCAAATATTTTCCCCCAAAAATTGCATTAGGCCCCCCTCATGGGGCCCACCTGATTTCCGCCCCCTTTCCGCCCCCTGGTTGTTTTCCCCGCCCGGCATAAACCAGGACCGGTCCAGCCGGCCCCTCCTGGGCCGGCGGCATATCACCATCATAGACCTTAAGTTATTATATGTTCAGTATTTTATTTCAAATTTATTCTAGATTTTAATGGATATTGTGAGTATTTTAAATGAATAAATATAAAGTTAGTTATTTGTTTCCAAAGTAAGTTTCCATTTAATATATAAATATATTTGGGTGATATGGCTTCTATAACAACCTAACCTCTCAACCATCGAGATATTGTCAGCTTTGGCTTAATAGTCTCAGGATTTTATTCCATTGGTATAACTTCCCAGGAAGTCACCCATCTTAAGAGTGCTCCTGTACAAGCACGCTTAACTTTGGAGTTTCTAATAAAATTCTAACCGTTACACCAAAATGCACCTCAATATTCAAGAATTTAACTTTATTTTCTTAAGAGATTTCACAATCTCCCCCACTTAGATAACTGACGTCCTCATCAATTTCCTTAGCCCAGAATCATCCGCAAGGTAGATAGAAGCACTTAGTTCTCATCTTACGTCTAGTGTATTACTTTAAAACCATAGTATCCTTAACCTAAAGCCATCTACTAGGCATATAAGGAGCACATAATTCATATCTTTCAGCTGGTGTATTGTTCTAATATCATTTGTAACAACCCAAACTCTCAACTATTGAAATATTGTTCGTTTTGTCCAAATGGCCTCACGGTTTTGTCTCGTTGTTGTAACTTCCCAAGAAATCACCCATCATAAAAGTGCTCCTATATAAGCATACTTAATTTTGGAGTTTCTAATGAAATTCTCACCATTATATCAAAAGGCATCTCGATGTTTAAGAGTTTAACTTAATTTTATTTAAGGGGTTTCACAATCTTCTCCACCTAAGTAGCCAATGTCCTCCTTAGTTTCCCTAGCCCAAAATCATCCACCAAACAAATAGGTACACTTATTTCTCATATTCCGGCTAGTGTATTGCTTTGATATCATTTGTAACAGCCCAAACTCTCAAGAATTAAGATATAGTCCGCTTTGGCCAAATGGCAATGCAATTTTGTCCCCTTGGTGTAACTTCCTAGGTGATCATCAATCCTAAGAGTGTACTGGTACAAACACACTTAACTTTAGAGTTTCTACTAAAATTCCAACCATTACATCAAAAGTGCATTAATATTTAAGATTTAACTATATTTTCTTAAAGGGTTTCACAACGTCAACATATTTTTTTACAAATGCTTCCTTCATAAAAAAAGTAAATGGTATGTAGAATTGAACAAAAATAGATTTAAAACTTCTTCTTCATAACAAGTAAATGGAATGAGAACAGCAACTACTACGTTATCCTAATGAAAACTTCTAAAAATGAAAAAAAAAATTATATATTAGACATCAAAACAAAGAAAAAGAAAAACAATACATCCAAATCCGAACATATTCTACAAATACTTCAAAAGCACCTCTTGACAATGCCTCAGTCGTTTAACTTTCTCTACTTTCTCAAGTCTACGTATTCGTGTTTACAATTGATTTTGTGTGATGGTGTGACCTACTTCACAACACAAGTTTAACCCCTTTTGGATTTCTACTAATCCTTCCCTGTTAAAACTTCTTATCATCAAGATGTTGGAAAAAGATGTAAATATATGTCCCATATGAATTTGTCATCACATTTTTTACTTTCGATATGGAATAACATTATAGTGTGATTCCACTTGACTGTGAAGTCCATGGGCTAGGTGACAAAAAATATGAACTAAATACAATGCATTCAATTTGATAGTGCATAAATATCATAACATAGATGGTTGTAACAATAATAAAAATTTATGATTAACTGATTTGAAACTAGCTATTAAAGAAGCCAGTTGAATTGACTTAAAGCTCTTAAAGATGTGAAATGAAAAATGACATAAAACTGTAGTACCATACTTATCTGTAAAGTCCATAGGCTAACTGACAAAAAAAGACTAATACAGTACATTCGATTTGAAAGTGAAGAAAACAACTTAAATTTAACAGTTTTTGATAGCCTGTAAAGTATCCTTGGAATCCGTCAAGCAAAATAAAAATTTATATTTAAATAAGCCCATATGTATATATCTTCTGAAAAGAATATAGATCTAGATTCAAATAAAAGCGGCAAAAAATAAATTAACGCATCGATTATTCTATAATTAGAATATATTAAGGCTATAGAATTTGATAAATATTTTGGGTCAGAATATTTGACAAAATTTTCATGATATAAATCTATTTCAAAATATTATATTTGCATTAAGATGAATAAATTATAATTTTTTATGCATCACACTAAGAAAAAATTATGACTTTGGGCTATCAATTTATTAATAAGAGTACAAATTTTAAATATCTCGGGTCTATTGTCCAAAGTAATAATGAAATTGAATGAGATATTATTAGTAGAATTCAAGTTGGATGGTTGAAGTGGAGAAATGCATCGAGTCTGTTGTGTGATAGAAAAGTGCGCATCAAACTTAAGGGGAAAATCTATAAGATAATGTTGATTGTAATGCTTTATGGCGCAAAATGTTGGCTGGTAAAAGAGCAGTATAATATTAAGTTAAGTGTTACAGAGATAAGGATGCTCAGGTGGATGAGTGGCTTTACTCTTAGAGATAAAATGTAAAACGAGCATATACATGAACATATAAGATTAGAGAGAGTTGCCTTAGATGGGTTGTTCAAATAAAATGTCAGCCTTCTGATGACCTAGTTAGGAGATTATATGTCTTAGATTTATCCTATGTTAAGAGAAATATAGATAGACCTAAAAATACTTGGTTAGAAAATATTAGAAATGACCTTTTTTTTATTAGATTTAAATGAGAATTTGACTCTTAACAGAACACAATGGAGAAAAAAAATCATGTAGCCAACACCACATAGTGGAGAAAGGCTTGATGTTGTTGTTGTTGTACACTTATATAAATTATATAAACCATAAACATATTTTTCATCTTAAACTAACTTTACTCAAGAAGGAAATTTCAATAGTTTTATATAAAATATAAATGTATTTTTTCTCTCAAAATGAGTAAAATTTCAATTGCATACATAAGAAATTGGCTACAAAATTTAAAAAACAAAACCCAAAAACAACTTGCTTTGTCATGTTAGCCCAAATTTGCTGATGAGACAAAGCTAGTCAACCATCCAACAGAAGATTGGGCCTAATCTCTTTTTCTCTTTTTTTCTATGTTGCTTCACTTGGTATTAATTTATATGCTATTTCTTTAAAAAATTTAGCCTAAAATAAATTTATTAGTTTAAAGTTCGCGTACCTCTGGACAAAGCACATTCACTCGAATCCCTTCTCGCTTCAATGGAGCAAGTGATCTAGAAAATAAAACCACACCACCTGTAACAAGAATAATCCGAACATGGATGTAATTTGATCAAAATAAGCTTCTAAATTATATTAAATTTCAATATTGTAAATCTCAATTTTGATTATAATGCATAAATCTACTTCAAATTTAGTATGTCAGTGGTATCGTAAGAAGATTATATTCTACCTGGTAGTCCTTTAAAGTATTTGGGGGGCCTCCAATCATATAATCACTGAATAAAAGATGTTACAGATTATCACAACTATTAAAGCAATTTTACAGGGTCCACGTTGCTCAGTATGATGCCTCTGCAAAAGTTCATACGAGCATAAACATTCAAATTCATGGTATTCATGAATTTCCTTTGGCTGAGTAAGGATTTCCATCTAAAAGCTTATCAGTAATCAATTTAACACAGAAGAAAGGGGAGCTCATCTTTCCTTTCATATTTTTGACAAACCTAGGTTTTTATGGGATTGGAAGGGGCTCCAGGGTTGGGGTAACATTCTAACCATGATTGTAAGAACTTTAGCTTTTTTTTTTTTTTTTTTTGCATGAGGAATACCTAGCTTGCTTTGGCCTATCATTTATAAAAAAATAAAAATATTCCTAAGTATTAGATAATTTTCTATGATTAGACTTATGCATTTCATTTATTATTATTATTATTATTATTATTATTATTATTATTATTATTATTATTATTATTATTATTATTATTTAAAACCAACATCAGTTTGATTAGCTAGCTAAAGCTTAGGAAAAAAAGGATTAGGCAACAAATCTAAGTCTGAGTACGTGGCACGCCCAATTATCATGTTTGAATTGGTATCAAATGGCACGTTTCAGTAACTTTCAGCGGAGTGGTGTCTACTCTTGCTCAAGATACGGCAACAATTTCCCCTGACTGCATCCCTATTCCTATATATGAGTCAGCCCTGGCATCACAACTAGGGCTGCAAGTGAACCAAAAGTTCGACGAGCTACTCGTTGTTCGGTTCGATTAAGGCTTGTTTGTGATCGTTTAATTAACTAAACAGACAAACTTGAATAATATTTTAGATACTCGATTATTAAATAAACAAACTTGAACACTAATGCGTTCGGCTCATTTATGTTCGCGAACAACATCATTTGAAGTTCATGAACAAGCTCGAGATTAAGCTCGATAAGAAGCTCAATTCGTGTTCGATTTTGAACTCATGACTAAGCTCGATAAAAATAATTAATATTTGATTATAGAATTATTAAATATAAATAATATAAATATTTATATTTATTATAATATAATGATATAATTATTGTTAAATAATAAAATTTAAAGTAAAAAATATTATATTATATGTTAATTAAGTATTTTTATTAAATTTAAGTGAATGATAGCAATGTTAAAAAAATTGTAGCTTTATATGACTATTATTTATAAATCACTGTCTTTATTAATGCTGCTGCTAGGAAAATTCTGTGAAGATAGGATTTGCTTATAAATCATTGTCTTTGTTACATAGCAATTATTTTTATTATAAATGTATTTGTTCATAGATATGTTCATGAACATGCTTGTTTGATAGTTAAAATTAATTTGTTAGATATGTTCACGAACATGCTCGATGTAATGGTTTGTTAGGAAGCTCGATAAAGCTCGTTTGTTAAGTTCATGAACATCTAAAAGTAGAGCTCGTTCATATTTGTTTATTTAAAGTTCGATAAGCACTAAACGAACTAACATGAACTGAACATGTACCGAACATGAACAATCATTAATTTAAATGAACTAAATATGAACACAAACAATAAAGCTCGAACAAACATGAACCAAACTTGAACAACCTGAATTACATGAACACTCACATACTCGACTCGGCTCGGCTCGGTTCGTTTGCAGCCCTAATCACAGCCTCAGTCAATTACTCCATTTTCAAGGGTTTTCCTTTTTGACTTTACCCAACATATTCACTGTTCAATCTGGCCTTAATTACAAGAAAATACTAAATCTAGTTCCTAATGAAGAAATGAACCCAACGATGTCAGATTTTGCAACCTCCACACTTTGATCAATAACATAAAATTTCAATGGATAATTCAGCACCAAAAGGTTTCTTGTTCTACAAGTGATCTTGCAAGAAGTTCGGTAACATTAATGTATAGCTCACAAGGTAAAAGAAAGTGCTAGACATCTTTAAATATTAGCTTAGTTAAGAGATGCGTTATATATGATAACACATTTTCTATTATATATATAGGGGTAAACTTAAATATAGTCCCCTGGTTATTTGAATATGGACAATTTAGTCCCAAAGTATCATGTTGCTCTAATTTAGGATTTGTTTGGGACAGCTTTCTTACTGTTTTATAAAGCATCTTTTTAGTATAAAAATTTATTTAATTTGAAAATTTTTTACAAGAAAAAAGCTTTAGAAAGCAATAAGAAAGTTGTCTCAAATGAAGCCTTAATTCCTTAACTATATAAAATTGATCTAAAATGGTTCCTTTAGGACTAAATTGAGATCAATTTTATATCACAAATACGACATGAGGAATCATTTTGGATCAATTTTGTATGATCAAGGGACTAAATTGGAGCAACGTGATACTCTAGGAATATATTCAACACACAAATAGTCTGGAGACTACTTTAAAAAAAAATTATGTATAAATGTATATATAGGGCATGTGCTAACCTTTTCCCCGTGAGTTAGGTCTTTGTTTTTTTAAGTTTTTTTTTTAATGCCACCTAAGTATATTCATGTCACTCTTTATAGATCATGGATCATCAATACTTAAATTCAAGCATCAGTTTCAGACTCTCAGCTTGATTTTCCACAATAACACCTTAATAAACTAAAAAGGTCAAGAAGTCTCCAGCAGCCAGCTATTTTGGTCACATGGATTTTATGTTGCATCCTTGAGCATCTTCAATTCTCAGCTTATGAATTGTTATCATGCAGTTATAAGTTCTTGAAATCATATCATTCAATTGATCATATGTACGTATGTAAATGGCAGCGCACAGTACATAGTGGAAAGTATAAAGCTGGCATTCTATTATGCCATTCATCCTGATCATTCATTTCTCACATGCTCTGCAACAGAGCCATAGATAGCTAACTAACTTTGCTGCAGCTATGATTCCTTTTTACTTTATTACTATATAAATAGTCTTGTAATTTTAGAGAGGGGATGTATTCAAGATGAATTGGCTGCATGATGGGGACATCAGCTCGTGGAAAGTTTATCAGAGGCGTGGCCGCCGATCTACTGCCACGATCGAGTTTTTATATTTTTGAGTTATTTATGTTATTTTCTTATCCATGTATTTTCTATTTTTCAGTGTCGTGTATTTGTTTTATTATTTTTTCCAATTGTACCCTTTTAGTGGGAATTGTCGTATGTGAGCCCGAAGGGCAAGTTGGTCTTTTATTTTCTTGAGTCCCTTGTATTTGACTATTTATAGCCTCATGTCTTATGTTTGAAGTAATGAATGATTATTTCATAATTTCGTTTCGTGCTAGAATTCTCATGAGAGCTTGAGAGTTGGAGCGGAATCCCTAGGAGAGGGAGATTGGCACAATACCCACCAACCTAGATAAGTCGGGTTCGTGGTTCTATCCCCTACCTTCTCCCTCTTCCCCCTCTTTCACTTAGCCACCGGATTTCACCCCATCGAGCCCCTTCCCACTCACGGCCTAGCCCCACCACCCGCCGGCCGCCCCATCCAACCCGTGCCCCTCTCTTCTCCCCCTTCAAACGTCATTTCCTAATTTAGATTGGGTCAAATTTTGATGAGTTTGAAATTCAAATTCAATTGATTTGAAATTCAAAATCCTTCCTAATTTACTAATTCTATTTTTGGAAAGTTCTTTAATGAATTTCTATTTGAATTTTGATTGAGAGAGGATTTGATTAAATCTTTCCTATCTCATGAATTTGAATTAGGAAGCTTCATTAACTCCCCAAATCTCCTCCCTTCTCCCCTTGGACGCCGCCGGCCCCCATTGTCCCTATCTCATTAAAACTCTTTTAATTATTTCCTAAAACCCCTTCCTCCCTTAGGAAATAATTCCAAATCTTTTAATTTTCTTCCTTGGCCGAAATCCACATGCCCCTTGATTTAATTTCTTTCTAAAAAGAAATCTCCCCTTAGGGAATTAAATCAAACCCTTCCCCATCCCCTTGCCGCCGCCCCCCTCTTGCCTCCTCTCTTCCTTTTATTATTCTCAACCAAGAGAATACTTAGGAAGAGGAAAATTCAAGTTTCCTCCATCCACTTACTCCGAAGCTGAAATTGAATTCTCCCTATTGAATCATCTTCATTAGACTCTCAAAAATCAGAAGTACAATTTCAGATTTTGAAAGGGAAGTTGCTCTTGTCTTTCCTCTACTTTACGGAGACGAGAAACTTCTTTCTCAATACATTATTGAAGAGAGCAATTCCCCTTGAAGAATTTGTCACCTAGCATCCATGAATGACGGATCCAGAAACTGAATACGGCTTGACTTGGGACGAGGACGGCTTCACTGACATCCTACAATCAACCTTCTTCGACGTTAATCCAAGGGTTGATCACACCGTCGAAGACTATATAGAGCGCATTTTGGACACCCTCTTGGAAGCCATTGACGAGAATTTTCGAAGGCGTTGAGAGGAGGATCTCCACCGCTCCTTGACGAAAGGTTTGCTTTTCCCCTTTCATTATATCTCTTTAAATCTAACTTCTCTTGGCTTTGATTACAGTCACGACGGACAACTCTTTACTGCTCATGCTAAGTTTAGTAAACGTAGGGTTTGAGTGCACCTTTATGCTTACTAGATCTTGTTGTTAGATTAGGGATTTTCTTGAAACTACTACTTGCCATTGTGTTGTTTTCAATTTTATTTTGGAAGCTTCAAATCTCTTGCCACGTGATTTAACCTAAGCGGGTGTGACCCCTTGTTTATTTATAGTCGTTGTTTCGAACTGCTTCTAGTATTGCTCTACAATTATTCTAATCAAGAGTTGTGCAAATTCCATATGAATTAAATGCATTTCATACATAGTCCTGCATCATCTGGTATCAGAGCATGGTATGCTCTTGCATGTTTTAGGATTCCTGGTAGTTTCCTTTTCTGTATTTAATTTTGCACTGGTGTCAACTAGAAATATGCTAGAAATCTACCTAGGGTGTTGCCTAACCATTGTGTTTCATTTTACATGCATAAGCATCTTTAGATCATCTTAAACTTCATTTTAAGTGTGCTGTCCAGAAATTTATGCAACATTTTAGCAAGTTTTAGGGTCATTTTTCAAGTGTTTGTGTGCTGTCCTTAGCTTCCCAACCTCACTACTTGCTAGGGTGACTTAGCACTTTAGTATAGTTTGCTGTCCCTGAATTCCCAGCACTATCTAGGGTCATTTTAAAGTGTTTTTCCCTGTTATTGTGTGCCGTCCACTTCCTAGAAAACCCTCCAAGTACCCCCTTGTGTTTAGGTATGGACCTGGAACAACTAGAAAGGACTTTGACCTTTTGGTAAGTCAAATGAACACTATTAGTCAGCAACTCAAGGAAAATCAAGCCGACTTTGCTGAACTTCGTAGGAACACCACTGAGAGGTTTGACACGTTTGAGCGAGCTAGAGACAACCCGACTCCCTACACCTCCATCTAGACCACCTTCTATGTATGGGGATGAAACCTACCCTGATGAGAGGCAACATCGTGCCAATCATCGAGCTCCGTACCACGGACATGACCCACGTCATGATCCAGATTTGGATGAGAGGCAACACTGTGCCAATCATCGAGCACCTTACCACGGACATGACCCACGTCATGATCCTGATGCACCACTAATAAAAAATATTAAGGTTGATGCTCCTACCTTTGATGGCACACTCGATCCCCAGCTCTTCCTGGACTTGGTCAAAGGTATGGACAGTTTCTTTAAGTGGTATGACATATCTAAGGCTATGAAGGTCAGCTTTGCGGAGATGAAGCTCACGGGTAGGGCGAGTCAGTTTTGGGCCAACTTAGAGAGTCTTAGGGAAGCTATGAATGATTACCCCATTGTTGATTGACCGTCCATGAAGCGGGAACTCAAGCATAAGTACTTTCCTTCGTCGTACTTCCCCCGACTATTGGACAGGCGAAATAGGCTGACCCAAGGCAACAAACCAGTTAAGGAGTACATTGCCTCTTTAGATGACTTCTTGATTTGCTGCAAAGGGGAGACCTCTACCACCCCCACGCAGATCTTATCTATATTTCGTACCGGGTTGCGAGAGAATCTTCGCAATGAGTTGTTTGCCCAGAGCGTCACTACACTGGAAAATGCCTATAGCTTAGTGCTTGATCTAGAGGAGACCCGTTCACAACATCCGAATCGTTCACATGACTCTAAACCCTCCTACCGATCAGCCGGTAGTTCCACCCCACACACTTCTGCAACCCGACCCGCTTCTGGGAACACGACCCGACCACCCACGGGTCCCACTACACCTAGATCTGACTTTAGAAACAAACCTCCCACCCCGGATACCCCTCGGTACAGTCCCGGAACCAAGTGCTTTCGATATCAGGGGTATGGGCATATCGCTTCTCAGTGCTCCAGTCCTTACAAAGTCTCGATCATCGAGGAGATTACTGAGGACGATCTCGAGCCCGAGGTTGATCAGATCCACCAAGTCGAGTAAGAAGGTGAATACTTCGAGGAGGATGATGACACTTCGGTCCTCCATTGCCTTCAGAAATTGGATACCTCTCTCATCTGCGTGGTGAGATGCGCGCTATCTCACCCGACACCCACGTATGACTGACGTAGGACCTTGATTTTTCACACCTACACTAAGATCAAAAACAAAAACTGCAAAGTCATTGTGGATAGTGGGAGCTGCATAAATGTTGTTTCCTCCAGCATGGTATCCCAGTTCGGTCTGTCTGTTGTTCTTCACCCCAACCCGTATAAGATAGTGTGGGTCAACTCCACTGCCTTGGAAGTGAAGGAACGAAGCCACGTGCCCATCTCCTTTGCCACTTATAAGGAGAATGTCTGGTGCGACGTGTTGACAATGAATGTTGGACAAATCTTGTTAGGTCGTCCCTAGATCTACGATAACGATGTCCACATTTTTTGGGGCAAAAAGATTAAGCTTTTGTCATCGCAACCCCGGGTTACGAATAACACGAAATTCAACCCAGTCAAATCTAAGAAAGGAATGAACATTGTCACCTCCAAGGTTCTAACTGCTAAGATTGCTCAAGGCGCCCCTCTTTACGCCTTACTAGGTTGTGAGATTCCCACCAAATCTGACGAGCCCATTCCTCATGAAGTGCAGCCTATCTTAGGGCAGTATGCTGATGTCTTTCCCGATGATCTTCCATATCAGTTACCACCTCTTAGAGACATTCAGCATGGCATAGACTTCGTCCCTGGAGCCTCCCTCCCGAACCTGCCACACCATCGCATGAACCCCACGGAACATGCCGAACTTAAGAAGCAAGTTGACGAGTTACTGCAATGAGGTTTCATTAAGGAGAATCTGAGTCCCTGTGTGGTGCCGGCCCTTCTCACCCCGAAGAAGGATGGATCGTAGAGAATGTGTGTTGATAGCCGTGCTATTAACAAAATCACCGTCAAATATCGATTCCTTATACCGAGGTTTGATGATATGCTCGATATGATGACGTGTGCCACACTATTCTCTAAAATTGATCTTAAAAGTGGGTACCACCAGATCCGAATCCGACCCGGAGACGAGTGGAAAACTGCCTTCAAGACCAATGATGGTCTCTACGAGTTGTTAGTCATGCCTTTTGGGCTAAGTACTGCCCCTAGTACCTTCATGAGGATCATGACTCAAGTGCTGCGTCCTTTTATGAGAAAGTTTGTCGTCGTCTACTTTGACGACATTCTTATCTACAGTCAGTCGATTAATCAGCACTTAGGCTACTTAAGGCAAGTTTGTGAGGTCTTAAGGAAGAAACAGCTATATGTCAATCCAAAGAAATGTACCTTCCTTGTAGATCGCGTCATTTTCCTGGGCTTCTTCGTTTCAGCCCAAGGGGTTTCCGCAGACCCCGAGAAGGTTAGGGCCATTGTGGAGTGGCCTATCCCTCAGAATATCCAGAAAGTCCGCAGCTTCCACGGAATAACCACCTTCAATAGAAGATTCATTCGAAACTTTAGTACTATCGTATCTCCTATCACTGACTGTTTAAAGAAGGGTGATTTCCACTTAACCACGGCCGCCACCCGAGCTTTTGATGAGATCAAACAAAAGATGGTGAAAGCCTCAGTGATGCGACTTCTTGATTTCTCTAAAATCTTCAAAGTAACTTTCGATGCTTCGGGGGTCGGAATTGGAGGAGTCCTCTCCCAGGAAGGTCACCCAGGTGAAAAGTTAAATGATATTTGGCAGCGTTATTCCACGAATGACAAAGAGTTCTACGCCGTGATCCAATCTCTTCGTTATTGGTGACACTACTTGCTCCCGCAAGAGTTCGTCATTTTCTCGGACCACGAAGCTCTACGTTATATCAACTCCCAAAAGAAACTGAATGCATGCCATGGTCGATGGGTTGAGTTCCTTCAGGAATATATGTACACCCTTAGACATAAGGTGGGAATTGAAAATAAGGTTGTCGATGCTATCAGTTGTCGTATGATGACTACCACTGAGATGAGAGCAGAAGTCGTGGGATTTGACCACATAAAGAGGGATTATTTGGAATGCCCCGACTTCAAGGAGACCACTCTCTTGTCCACAGGCAGCACGCGCCTTGTGGACGATTTCCTATTGGAAGATGGATATCTTTTCAAAGCCCATAGGCTTTGTATTCCGAGCACCTCCCTCAGGGAATTTTAGGTCTGGGAACTCCACTCCGGAGGCCTCGCTGGGCACTTCGGACGAGACAAAACTATCGAATCCGTGGAGTATCGCTTCTTTTGGCCCAGCCTAAAGAGAGATGTTGGTCGGCTGGTCAGTCGGTGTCAAACCTACCAACTGGCCAAGCAACGTAAGAAGAACACGAGTCTTTACACTCCCCTACCTGTCCCCAGTTGTCCTTGGCAGGATGTTAGTATGGATTTTATCTTAAGCCTGCCCAAGATAATCCATAGGCATGATGACATTTGTATTGTAGTTGACCGGTTTTCCAAAATGGCAAACTTTGTTCATTGCTCCAAAACATCTGATGCCTCTCACATTGTGAAGTTATACTTCGATGAGGTCGTCCGTTTACATGGTTTACCTAAAACCATTGTATCGGATAGAGATGTGAAGTTCACTAGCTATTTTTTGAAAACCCTGTGGATGAAAATGGACACCAAACTGCAATTTTCCACTGTCTTTCACCCACAGACTGATAGTCAGACTGAGGTAATTAATATAAGTTTGGGTAATCTGTTGCGGTCTTTAGTTGGTGAGCATATTAGAAATTGGGATTATGTTTTGCCTACTACTAAGTTTGCTTATAATAATTCCATTAACCGGACCACGGAACTGAGTCCTTCTGAAATTGTATACGGGTTCAAACTTAGACAGCCGTTAGATCTGATACCCAAGTGTTCTAGGTTTAGAATTTCTGAGTCTGCATCATCATTTGCATCTCATTTGCATGAGCTTCATAAGGAAATTGCACAACAAATCGAAATGAATAATAATGAATATAAACTACATGCAAATTTGAAATGACGCTTTAAAACTTTTGATGTTGGTGACTCCGTGATGGTGCGGATTCGTCCGGAATGGTTCCCACCGAGAAAAGTTAAGAAGTTGCATGCCAAGAGTGTTGGACCTTTCAAAATACATAAGAAAATTAACGATAATGCCTATGTAGTAGATCTGCCAACATATTTCAATATCAATCCCTCTTTTAACATGGAAGACTTAGTGGCATATGAAGGTCCTGATTTTAACCCACCAAATCCACTAATAAAACAATCTTGTGTGAACCCACCTGGTGAGATCCCAAACCTACATCCACAACCAGATATTCCTAAATTACCCATGGCAGAGCAGGTGGAGGCAATCCTAAGTGATGAGATCATATCCACAAGAGAAGGTGGAAGAAGGAGGTATTTGATCTGGTGGAAAGGAAAGCCCTAGTCAGAGGATACGTGGCTAGACCGCGAGGAGTTGCAGCAGATTGACCCGAATGCACTAGAGATTTATGAGAGCACCAGAGATACTCGCCCACCCCGGGAGAATGATGGGGGCATCAGCTCGTGGAAGGTTTATCAGAGGCAAGGCCGCGATCGAGTCTTTATATTTCTGAGTTATTTATGTTCTTTTCTTATTCATGTAATTTCTATTTTTCAGTGTCATGTATTTGTTTTATTATTTTTTCCAGTTGTACCCTTTTAGTGGGAATTGTCTTATGTGAGCCCGAAGGGCAAGTTGGTCTTTTATTTTCTTGAGTCCCTTGTACTTGGCTATTTATAGCCTCATGTCTTATGTTTGAAGTAATGAATGATTATTTCATAATTTTATTTCGCGCTAGAATTCTCATGAGAGCTAGAGAGTTGGAGTGGAATCCCTATGAGAGGGAGATTGGCCCAATACCCACCAACCTAGATAAGTCGAGTTCGTGGTTCTATCCCCTACCTTCTCCCTCTTCCCCCTCTTCCCCCTCTTTCACTTAGCCACCGGATTTCACCCCATCGAGCCCCTTCCCACTCACGGCCTAGCCCCAACACCCGCCGGCCGCCCCATCCAACCCGTGTCCCTCTCTTCTCCCCCTTCAAACGTCATTTCCTAATTTAGATTGGGTCAAATTTTGATGAGTTTGAAATTCAAATTCAATTGATTTGAAATTCAAAATCTTTCCTAATTTACTAATTCTATTTTTGGAAAGTTCTTTAATGAATTTCTATTTGAATTTTGATTGAGAGAGGATTTGATTAAATCTTTCCTATCTCATGAATTTAAATTAGAAAGCTTCATTAACTCCCCAAATCTCCTCCCTTCTCCCCTTAGATGCCGCCGGCCCCCCTTGTCCCTATCTCATTAAAACTCTTTTAATTATTTCCTAAAACCCCTTCCTCCCTTAGGAAATAATTCCAAATATTTTAATTTTCTTCCTTGGCCGAAATCCACATGCCCCTTGATTTAATTTCTTTCTAAAAAGAAATCTCCCCTTAGGGAATTAAATCAAACCCTTCCCCATCCCCTTGCCGCCACCCCCCTCTTGCCTCCTCTCTTCCTTTTATTATCCTCAACCAAGAGAATACTTAGGAAGAGGAAAATTCAAGTTTCCTCCATCCACTTACTCCGAAGCTGAAATTGAATTCTCCCTATTGAATCATCTTCATTAGACTCTCAAAAATCAGAAGTACAATTTCAGATTTTGAAAGGGAAGTTGCTCTTGTCTTTCCTCTACTTTACGGAGACGAGAAACTTCTTTCTCGATACATTATTGAAGAGAGCAATTCCCCTTGAAGAATTTGTCACCTAGCGTCCATGAATGACGGATCCAGAAACTGAATACGGCTTGACTTGGGACGAGGACGGCTTCACCGACATCCTACAATCAACCTTCTTTGACGTTAATCCAAGGGTTGATCACACCGTCGAAGACTACATAGAGCGCATTTTGGACACCCTCGTGGAAGCCATTGACGAACATTTCGAAGGCGTTGAGTGGAGGATCTCCACCGCTCCTTGATGAAAGGTTTTCTTTTCCCCTTTCATTATATCTCTTTAAATCTAACTTCTCTTGGCTTTGATTATAATCACGACGGACAACTCTTTATTGCTCATATTAAGCTTAGTAAACGTAGGGTTTGAATGCACCTTTATGCTTACTAGCTCTTGTTGTTAGATTAGGGATTTTCTTGAAACTACTACTTGTCATTGTGTTGTTTTCTATTTTATTTGGAAGCTTTAAATCTCTTGCCACGTGATTTAGCCTAAGCGGGTGTGACCCCTTATTTGTTTTTAGTCGTTGTTTTGAACTGCTTCTAGTATTGCTCTACAATTATTCTAATCAAGAGTTGTGCAAATTTCATATGAATTAAATGCATTTCATACGTAGTCCTGCATCACTGCAATTTCATGGTTCTTCTAGTATAAAGTTTCTCTGCTACTGGTTTATTCTATGCAGGTTCACTGGTATCAGAGCCACTTATTCCTACTGGTTGTTTTCATCTCTATCATAATGACTACAACAGTAGCATCCTCTACTGAAAATTCAGAGATAGATGGGTGCTCTAGTTCTTTCTCAACTTGAGTTCTTGATCGTTTATGTTAAAAATGTCATCTCCACTCAACTGACCTCTAAAAATCACCCAACCTGGCAATCTCAAGTGATAAATTTGTTTCGTGTTAATGGCTTTGAAGGATTTTTAGATGGATTTTGTACTTGTCCAATCAAACACCTCTTCAATGCTACAACTTTACCTACACCTAATCCTCATTATCACACCTAGATTCATATTGATCAGAATTTAACAAACGCTCTCTATTCTGACATTTCCCCTTATTTATTACCCTATGTGCTGTCATTCGTTCACTGTACGGATATTTGGTCTATCATTGCTCACCGCCTTCAATCTTCTACTCCTCTCAGATTATCTAACTTAAAAATGAACTTCGTCATTTGGCTATGAAAGACAAAAAATGGCAATATCTATTGGTTGTTAAAGCCAAGATTTATTCAATTGCAGCTACTGGGTCTCCACTTGATCCTAAAAATATCATTCGTCAAACCTTGAATGGCCTCCTTGCTCAATATCAAGCATTTAAAAATGCAATACGTACAAATCTATAACCATTGAGTCTGGATGATTTCTAAACTTTTTTTGTGCAGTGAGGAACTCAAAGTGCGTTTGGGACTGCTGTAACTGTCGGTAAAGCAGGCTGTAAAATTGTTGTACATAAAATTGTTTTATGAAATTATTGTACATAAAACAGTATATTTTATTTGGGAAGTATGACTGTCAAGTTGCTATGTTGCAACTATATTGAAATAAATTACATTTATACCCTAATATATTGAGATGAAAAGAAATTATGTAAATGTCAAATTTTTAAAAAAATTATATGCTAACTAACAATTATAAATTAAAAAATGTGTCAACTTTTATGAAATATTTTATAACTTTTACATAACAAAATATAATTTTTTTATAATGTGATATCATATTTTAAAATAATCTGCAAAAAAAAAATTATTTACTGTCTTGATCATATCTCAACATTCCATATTCTCCCAGCTTTCCACATAAATTTAGCACTATGACATCAATTCTTATTTCAAATCATCAACTACCAAAATGTCTAATACGCAGAAATGCTCTTGATAAAAAATTATAAGAAAATCCCAAAATTGTAGATATGGATTTGGACAAAAAGGATAATTTGCTAGGAATAAGCTAAACAAAAGTATTACAAGGAAAATCTAAAAATCCAGTTTCAAAGACCAACTGAATGAGGATTATATTGGTTTACAAGGTAGCATGATACAGGAATTGCAACTCATGATAAATTATTCAAGACTGAAAAAAATATGCTCAATCAGTGTTAGTATTTTAGACAGATTTTTTTTATTAGTAATGGCAATAATGGTTCCCAAAGCTCCAGGTAAACACTTTAAAAAAAAATAGGGCTTTTTAATGCAAAAAATAAATGATATGGGAGACTTTTTGTATCACCAATAATAAATTCTTGAATTTCATGCAATCCAAAATGATTGAATCAAAATTGAAGATTGCTAGTCTTTTTTAATTACCCAATAACCATCAAAAAGGGCTCCTTAAAGCGAGAAGCAGTATCCACAAGAAGTGTAATCTCAGTCATCTGCCATAAAATATAAATATTTGATCTTTTGATACTTGCGTCAAAGATTCCCAAAAGTGTTACAAAATGGTTCGTAGTGCACCTTCAACTACCAAATGTTATCATTAGAGGATCACCATTCGTGCAACCTTGTGTATAACTGCAACAGCTTCTTCTAACAACAGACATTCCATCTCTAGAAGCTTTATCTCTTTGTCCTAAAGTTTCATAAATCTAGCAATCCCTTTCACCACATTAAACATACTTCTAAAACCATCTATTTTCACTCTAGTGGAATCTGCGTATCCAGCTTGTGATAAATTTATTGGACGATGTTTAGTTAAGAATATCTTCTCTAAGAAACCATCACTGAATAGCTTCAGATATTCTATGGACATAACAAGCCCGGAAGCTTCTGATTGTAGAAATGTGGACACTGCATGAGTGGCTAAACTGTCAGAAATAACAGAACCATTTCGCCCTGCTTTGCAACAAGTAGGATTTAACGATTTGATTACATAGACTTTTATGTAGCTTGGAAAAAAATAAATTACATTAACAGTATGACTTCTAGAATTCAAAAGACAAATTTTCATCAAATAGACATACAAAACCTTCTTTTTGTTGACAGGTTTGAGGATTTTAATGATGCAGCGATCCTTGTTAGAAACACTAATGCATTGAAAAACTTCACTATATTTACCTCTTCCAACTTTTCTTACAACTTCATAATCATCCTGATCACAGAATGGAAAGTTGTTTTCAAGCAAAACCATAGCAGACATAGTATAAAAATGATAAAATTCATGAATTCATCTGTGAAAATGAAATTACACTACGAATTCTAGAACCATCAAATTATAACAAGAGGCAATCTGCGGATCTATATAATTTGTTGTTGTTACTAGTAATTTAAAAAACAAGAGACATCATGCATCTCTATCTGTTGCAAAGCAGCTATTGTTAAACCTGTTCTCACAAATAGAGTGAATTCACACGGAATAATTCTAAAATAAATTCTATATTAATTTGCAAGTTCAGCAGCTTCTACCAATTTCACCAAGTTGCTTCCACCAATCTGAATAACAATTGGGTGTTGATCATGAGTAAAGCTGATGAGGACATCAGCTCATGGAAGGTTTATCAGAGGCGTGGCCGTCAATCTACGGCCACGATCGGGTCCTTATATTTCTGAGTATTTATGTTATTTTTCTATTCATGTATTTTTCTATTTTCTTGTGTAATGTATTTGTTTTTACTATGTTTCCAGTTGTACCCTTTTAGTGGGGATTGTCGTTTGTAAGCCCAAAGGGCAAGGTTGTCTTTTATTTTCTTGAGTCCTTGTACTTGGCTATTTATAGCCCCTTCTCTCATCGTATGAGGTTAATGAATTATTGCTTATGAATATTTCTTCTTGGTTGAGTTTGAGAGAGAGCTTGAGAGTTCTAATGGAGAGAGATCCCTAGAAGAGGGAGAGTTGCGCAATACCCACCAACCTAGATAAGTTGGGTTCGTGGTTCCAATCCCTATCTTCTTCCCCTTCCTCCCCTCCCAACCCCACGGCAAACCCCATCACCTGAGCCCCCTTCCTCTCCTTCCAATCCCATGGCAAAATCCCTCCCTAACTCCACCACCCGCCGGCCCCCACTCAACCCGTGCCCCCCCTCTTCCCCCATTGCAATCCTCATTTCCTAATTTGGGTTGGGTCAAATTTGGATAAGTATGAAATTCAAATTCGCTTGATTTGAAATTCAAAATCTTTCCTAATTTACCAATTCTATTTTTGGAAAGTTACTAAATTGATATTATTTGAATTTCAAATTCAAATTGGATTTAATTATTTCTTTCCTAAATCCTAAATCTCAAATTAAGCAACCCCAAATCCCTCCCCAATCCCCTCCTTTGCTTTGACAATCACCAGTCCCTCCAGTAACTACTAGGGGATTTATTTCCTAAACCCATCTCACCCCTCTTGGAAACAATTCCTAAATTCACCCCAATCCTCTTTGGCCGAAATCTCCTACACCCATCTAATTAATTTATTTCCATAAGGAACTCTCCCCTTTTGGAATTGAATTAAAGCTCTCCCCTCACCCTTGCCGCCGCCCACCCCTCTCTCTTCCTCTTGGAATTGTTTTCAAATCTTAAACTCCTTCCAAGGCAAAACCTGAGAATAATTCAGGTTTTGAGCTCTTCTTTTCCAAAACTGAAATTGAATTCTCCGTACTTAGTTATCTTCCTTAGACTCTCAAAATCTGAAATACAATTTCAGATTTTGATAAGGGAGTTACTCTTGTCTTTCCTCTACTTTACGGAGACGAGAAACTTCTTTATCAATCCAATATTGATGAGAGCAAATCTCCTTTAAGGATTTACTACCTAGCATTCATGAATGGCAGATCCGGTAACTGAATATGGTCTAACTTGGGACCAGGACGGCTTCACCGATATCCTACGCTCAACTTTCTTCGACGTGAATCCAAGGATTGATCACACCGTCGAGGACTACTTGGAGCGTATTCTGGACACCTTAGTGGAAGCAATTGACGAGCACTTCGAAGGTGTCGAGTGGAGGATCTCCACCACCCCGTGACGAAAGGTTCTCTTTCTCCTCTCATTATATTTCTTAAGTCTAACTTCTCTTAGTTTTGATTCCAGTCACGACGTACGACTCTTTACTGTTCATGCCAAAGCTTAGTAAACGTAGGGTTTGAGTGCACCTTTATGCTTTCTAATTCTTGTTGTTAGACTAGGGATTTCTTTGAAACTACTATTTGTCATTGTGTTGTTTTCTTAATTTATTTGAAAAGCTTCAAATCTCTTGCTACGTAATTTGGCCTAGCGGGTGTGACCCCTATTTGTTTTGATTCATTGTTTTAGAGTGCTAATAGTTTTATTCTATAATTATTCTAATCACAAGTTGTGCAAAATCCAATTGAACTAATAGCATTTTATAATTAGTTATGCATCAAAAGCATATCTCCAGACGATTCACAAACTGTAATCATAATTACATAGAAGCAAAAACCAAAATAACTATTCAACCAAACGCAATCATAACTACAAAATGAACCAGCAGCATTATAAAATTTATAATGAATCTTTCATAACATAACACAACTATAATGTAAACCAATAGTTCAAAATGAGTATTCAATTTAACATACCCAATACTAAAAATATAGTAACAACAAATTTTTGCTATCTACTTAACAATCAAACAATAACTCCCGAGAAATTTGATCATATATATATATATATATATATATATATATATATATATATATATATATATATATATATATATATATATATATATATATATGACACCTAATTCATCTCATATATCAATGCATTTGTGATTTGCTCCCGTAAATGGATCATCTCCTTAGCACCTTCACCATCTCTTAACTCATTATTTATTACATCTTTGTCATTATTTATCAATGAATGTCCAATTCGGTACTCATATGCTTCTTCAGTTATATATGATTGATCATTATCACAAATACTTAATTTTGGATCGTCTCGAGAAGGATGACGACGTATGTAGTTGTGTAATGTCATCGTAGTCGCCACTATTTTCACTTGCTTCTTAAACGAATAAGTTGGCATATCACACGATATGACATATTTCTTCTTCCACACAGCAAAAGATCTTTCAATGACACCACGTAAAGAAAAATGTCGCTTATTAAATATTTCTTTGCTCCCACGAACCAATTGACTGCCGCTTTCAAAATCTGGAATATGATACCTTGTATTTGAAAATGGCTTCAAAAACCCATGTTGCATCGGATATCCAGCGTCCACAAGATAACATTTACATTTTTGGAAGTGTGCATCAATATCTGATAAAATACATTCAACAGTATGACACTTTTAAATATCAACAACTAACCTGGAGGTGGCAAAGGAAAATTATGTTCATGATTACGTAAAGCAAATTTAAATATGCGGTTGTCATGTGCACTACCCTCCCATCTGCCATTATGAACGTGAAGCACATATTGAAGACAAAAACTGTCATGACATTTTGTGTGACCTGCATCATCCTATATATGTCACCTTCTCAGTATTTGGAACATGTGCATCAAAATTCGTTCCATCAATAGTTCCAATGCAATCCTGAGATGAGAAGTCCTGGTCATATATATTATATAATGTAATATCTAGAAAGTGCAGGTAAATACAAATTTATTTTTCTTTTAAATGGTTATATTTAATATTGGTTATGTAAATATTAGATATAATATTTCTTAACATAAATTAATTAACTAATTATATCTGAATAGATGCTTGATTGAGAAGTGATGTTTGACAATTGGTTATTGTGGTGGGCCCATTTTACTCCTTAATATCAGATAAGAGTGTATGCCAGCAGCAATTTTCACGTAAGCCATCAGAGAGCAGACGGCATTCTCTGTTCGCAGAAATCCTATAATTTTGTTCGCTACAGTGTTGCTGGACTGTAGCGAGGTCCGGCTGAAGGATTTCAGCACAGCGGTTGGGTCCTGTAGCAGTTTAGATGGTGAGAATGAGACTTTGGAAGTTTGCCAGAGAAGGAATTTCGATAAAAATAGGAAGAAAATCCTGTTGCTATCAAGTATTGAAATAGGTAATGATTATCATGGAAGTTTTTATATATATTTTTTTTATGTTATGATAATTGGTTAAGATTTAAGTGATTATGATCTTAAATTTAGGATCAATACTATCAAGAGAAAGAATGAAGATTAATCATTTCAGTAAACGAATAATAATAGAGAATTGAAGAAAAGAAAGAAGGTAAGTTATTTTAGTATTTGCTTGGTATGGAATTTTCTATTAGTAGTAAAAGTTCTTAAAGATGTTATAACATATGGTATACTAGATAAATTTGGTCATATGCAAAGAGAAAGGTTTGAAGTGACTTACAATCGTAGAAGAATTCGAAGTAGAGGATTGGAGGAAACTCCTCGTCAAGAAGGTAAGAAATGCAAAAATTTATGTTTAAAGAACTTATGTGTTATGAATCATTTAAATTGCTTTAGAAGGTTTTTCTCCAAGCTTTTGAATATGACCTACAGCTTATTCCTTTACTATTATATAAGTTTAAGATAATGTTTTGTAAAATCATTTAAAAGTTTTTCTATTTAAGAAGGTTTTAAAAGGATGTAAATGTTTCTTGAAAATTTATGCATATTAATCTCACACAAGATATATATATGTATATATATATATATATATATATATATACATATATATATATCATGAATGATGATGAAGGCAGATATGTTATGTGATTATGAAAGAATGTTGAATACTAAATTAATGTAAAATTTGGCTATATATGATATATGTTTTACCAATGTAGTTGAGACAAAAGGGTTCTCAAACAAGAATTATTTGGTAAGTGAGGCAAAAGGGACCCCAGGAATTATGATACATGCTTGGCAGGTGGGGGAAAAGGGTCCCCAAAGAGGCAAAAGGGTCCTCTATGAATTTCAATGACAATAATATCAGGTTTACCTGGACTCCATTGAATAAATTTAAGAAAGTATAGACAAATCTTGCTCAGAAAATTTATATTCAACAAAAATTCAAAAGCATTGAAGTATAAAGTTAAATATGACTTTTAATGTTTACAGTAATGAGTTTAATGTAATATTTGTTCATGTTATGCTATTTTAACAATTAATATTAATTGCTAATTAATTCTGATTAACTTACTGAGCCTCATAGCTCACCTGTATTATTCTTACTGATTGTTTTTACATGAAAAGAAAAGGAAAAAGTGGAGGAAATTTGATATAAAAGTATTTAAGTTTTTTATTAATGTTTACTTTAAATTTCGAAGTCTACTCATAAGGTTAGTAACAATTTAAAATGTTGTGTAACTTGATATTGTTTTGGATTTCCTTAGTGGCTCTGTACTAAGTCTTTGATGAAAATTGGGAACTATTAGATGCTTCCTTTGTTGTACTAAATGATGTTTATAAGATCTTTTATATAGATATGGAATGAAATGAACAGAAATGAGAGGTAAATGATGGAAATGTTATGATTATTCTTGATACACTCGACAGAACTGTTATAGTGATATTGTGGGTTGTTACATATAATTATATGAACATCATGTAATGGTTCAACATACTTACCTTGTAATATGGCACGTAACGACTATCATATTGTATCTGTCTTTCTGTATTTTGAAACATAAGGTCTATTAATTTGATTACTTCATTTGATAAACTCTGTAATAACTCTAATCCAATACAAAAATAGCGACTAATTATTTCAGTTGAATGTTGGACTCGTTCAAAAGTTAATCTTATCGATTCATTATATGACAATATGTACAAAGTTATCGCTAATAATTCCCTCGATGTAGTCCAGTTAAATCATTGAACCTTGAACCTCTCCTTCTTCCGGTTCTATGTCTGGTTCGGTTTTCATAACCTTGGTATCCAATACTTACGAAATCTGATGTTTTTCATAAATTTATTAAGTTTAAATGAAAGATCAAATGTGAATTCAATGCCAAACAGCATATCCTTCGCACAGATGGTGCTAGAGAGTTTCTTAATACTCAATTTAATTCTTTTAAAACAATGAGGAATTATTCATCAATTTACTTAACCCTACACGTCGTCGTAAAATGATGTTGTCGAATGTAAACATCATCATATAATTGAAACTCTTCGCGCTCTTCTCATGGAGGTTAATCTTCCTCAATTTATATGAGTTGAAACCTTAAATACAACAATTTACCTCATTAATCTCCTACCATCTCTAAATACTCATAACTTATCTCCCTGTCAACTACTTTGTGATAAACTTCCCACTTACATTCATCTCAAAAAATTTTGGTGTCTTTGCAATCCTTGGCTTCGTCCATATAGTCCTAATAAACTTTCTCCACTATCTCGACCTTGTGTATTTATTGGTTATGCTCCATTTCAAAAAAGGTTATCGTTGCCTTCATCCTTCTACCAGTAAAATTTACACATCTTGTCATGTCATTTTTAATGAATCTATTTACCCATTCAGTAGCAATTCTTTTCCAAAGCTTCCTTACTGCAATCTACTCCCAACTTCCCTTGGTGATAGTTACGGCTTATGGCCTACCTTCCCCTCTTCGTCCCTTGCATCTCACTGAACTACCAGCTAACCCATTCCTATCAACAACAGTGATACTTGCCAATCAGCCCTCCTCCCACTATATCATCATCTAACCTCGCAACATCTCTACCTTTACCCAAAACATTGCCTGTTGCTGCTCCACCTCCTTCCCATCATATGCTCGCCAGATTGAAGACTAACAAACTGAAACCCAAACAAATTTTTACTCTTTCACAGTTTATTCAGCCAATGGATCCCACAACTTATAGTCACATCATTAAACATGAGCACTGACACACTACCATGTCTCAAAAAATTTCAAGCTTTACAGTCTCAAGGAACTTGGGAGCAAACTTCCCCTACCCCTAAACAAAATCTTCTAGGTCGCAAATAGATGTACAAAACAAATTTAATTTTGATGATCCAGTGGCACGATACAAAGCCCACCTCGTAGCCAAAGGCTTCAAATAAGAACATGGATTTGATTATACTAAAACATTTAGCCCAGTGGCGAAAATGCCTACATTGTGGGTCTTCATTATCATTGCATTCAACGCAACTGGCCCATTCTCCAACTAGACGTGCCTACTGCATTTCTTCGCAAGCATTTGTTTGAAACAGTGTATATCCAGCAAGCTCAAGGGTTTCAAGATTCTCTCCATCCCAATAATATGTGTCGACTAAAGAAAGCCATTTATGATCTCAAACAGTAATCACATCAATGGTATGCAACTCTCTCAAGTCATCAACAAACTTTTGGCTTTCAGTTCAACGTTGTTGATCCCTCATTATTGGTCTATCATCCCATTCCAATATCCATGTATCTTCTCATTTATGTAGATGACATTTTGCTCACCGGCAATGATCAAGCTGCTTTAAATAGTCTACTTGACAACTTACAAGCTAAGTTTTCCATGCGAAACTTGGGTTCTCTAGCTCATTCCTCGGCATTCAAGTTGTATCCACTTTATGGCCTGCACTTGAACCTAAATCAGTATGCTCAGACGATTATTGCAAGGGCTTCGATGCAGAATGCCAAAGCTGTGTTGATGCCCAGCACTCTTAAACCGGCCACAACAAATCAATCAATACCAAAATTTTCCAATCCTACCTTATATCAGCAATTAGTTGGATCATTGCAGTAACCTACACTCACATGACAAGATATTACCTTTGCAATCCATCAAGTATGTCAAAATATGCATAAGCCTCTCAACAATCATTTTGGCTCCTTAAAACTCCTGTTGCGTTACATTCAAGGTGCGCTGTTGCGATACATTCAAGGTACACCACTTCTCAAATTGCTGGTATACAAGGATTCTGTTATTTTACATGGCTATGCTGATTCTCATTGGGCTAGAGATCCACAAGACCAGAAATCCAATTATGGATATTGCAATTTCTTGAGCAAGTCTCTCATGTCTTGGAGTGTTGAAAAGAAGCCTACTATTGCCCGCTCATCCACTGAAGCCGAATATCGAGCATTGGCCATTGCTGCATTTAAAATTATTTGATTGCAACGCCTACTTGCTGATTTTAATGCTGCTCCAAACTGCTCCTACTTCTTTATATTGTAACAATACTTATCTAATTGCTTTAGCTAAAAATCTAGTCTTTCAAGCTCGCACTGAACATATCGAGGTGAATTGTCATTTTATTCGACGCAGCATTCAAGCTAAACACACCACCGTGCATCATATTGCAACTAAAGATCAGATAGCGGATATCTTTACTAAATCTT
Organism: Dendrobium huoshanense; assembly: GCA_016618105.1. NCBI lineage: Eukaryota > Viridiplantae > Streptophyta > Magnoliopsida > Asparagales > Orchidaceae > Dendrobium > Dendrobium huoshanense. The sequence goes on from CM028343.1 coordinate 19,845,515, forward strand.
TGTCAATCCATAGGTTTAAGGCGTTGGCTGACAAGCTGATTACAGCAGTTACCTCATCAGCTTGAGGGGGCATGAAAACGGCATCATACAGTATATCGTGGAAAGCACAAAGCTGGCATTTTGTTATTCCATTCAACCTGATCAGTCATTTCTCATATGCTCTGCATTAGAGTCATAGATAGCTAACTACCTCTGCTTCAATCATGATTCCTTTTAACATTACCACTATATATATATATATATATATATATATATATATATATAGTCTTGTAACTGTAGACAGGTGATGTAATGAAGATGAATTGGCTACAGTTTAATGGTTCTGTTAGTATTTTTTTTTTATGGTTCTGTAAGTATAGAGTTTCTCTGCTACTGATTTATTTTATGCAGGTTCACAATATAAACAGTTGGTTCCCTGTCACTCGAAGGATTTACTTAAAACCAACATGCAATTCAGGATTAGTTGCTGAGAAGTCTGTCACAAGCAGTCATGTTCTAGAGTTCACGTGCATCATAAAATTTCATATTAATAGAACGTGTATTTAGTCAATGTACCCTTCAATGTGTATTTAACCAATGCACCCTTCAATGGGAGAGATTATTAGAAGAGTCATCATGCAGAAAATTTCCCAACATAACTGATACACCCGCTGGGCCTCATCTCCGAGTGTCGTGCAGGAAAATTCTTCGTATAATGCTCTTCTAAGAATTCCTTCTTTTACAGAGGATGTTAGGCCAAATAGGATTAGAATAAGGCATTAGTTACACGATTGGGATTTATAAGAAATCCATATAAAATACAATTAACATGGAAAGCAACTCCAACAAGAATGAGCAACTCATCGATGACTATAGATATTAACGAAGATTGCTTCTTAATAGCATTTACCTTTCATGAATTGGAGCATAGACATGTTGTATGATTGGCATAATGCATTTTGCACATTGCAGGGTGTGTGCATGCAACACAATGGATGTGTATGACGTAAATGCATGTTTACATACACATTTATCCGTATGTATTTTCATATAATGTATTTGCATATTGCACAATACGTGTATATAATATCTTTGCACATTACGAGGAGTGTAAGCATGGTGAATTTGAATGTTGGACAAGGCACTTAGGCAACACATTTTTGTATGTCGTGTAGCATGTGTATAATGCACTTGCGTAATTAGTTTGGGAACCTAAGATGTCATGTGTTTTATTTATTTTTTTAACTTAGAAATTTAGGCAGATTTTAATTTCTTTAAAATTTTCTTAGTCATGAGCTTTGTTGAAAATTTCGACAGCACTCCGACGTCGTCCCTGCGTAGGGGACTACATCAGGATGTATAAAGCCTTCTCGCCTGCCAAGAAAGGTAGTCACAGTAGGTGTCAGGTGACACCATGGCCGGAACTTCATTCCCCGCCTACTAAGAAAGGCAGTCACGGTAGGTGTCATGTGACACCATGGCTGGAACTTCATTCCCCGCCTACCAAGAAAGGCAATCACGGGTCTTCGAGCACCTGTTTATAAAGCATATCATTTTCCCCGCCTGCTGAGAAAATCAATCATGGGTACTTAGTTTCGTGCAAACGAATTTTCTCGCCTGCTAAAAAAAGAGGTCACAGGTACTTAATTTTTATGCAACGAATTTCCCCGCCTGCCAAGAAAAGCGGTCACGGATACTTAATTTTCATGCAATGAATTTCAGTGTCTGCTAAGAAAAGTGGTCACGAGTACTTAATGAATTATAAAATACTAGTGTCGTATTTATATCTTAGGTGTGCGGTGACCGAGGCGACGATGGCAGATGGTGGCGATGGCGACGCACAAGAGACCACGCACGAATTAATTTTCTATCATCAATTATGATATTTAGTTATAAAAAATATATTTATTTATTTATTTATATGGGGGCTAGAGAGTGAAAGAGATGGCTTTTGTTGGAGGAGATATAGGATGTGTAGGAATACGGGAGAGAGTATTAGAGAGAGAAAATCTCCTCTCTACAAATTTAGAGACAAAGAGGGAATTTTTCTCTCTCTAGGATGGGAGATATAAAAGAATGGTGGTGAAGGAAGGTGTTTGGGATGGAGAGAATTTTTTCTCTCACTAAGCTAGAGAGAAAGTGGAGGGTGATGGGGCTTTTTGGTTGGGGATGTGTAGGAAGTATGGGAGTGTTTTTTGTGAAGGGAGGTTGGTGGTTTGAGAAGTGGATGCGGAGAAAATGAAAAAATTAGGGTTAGGGTTTGTTTTAGGTTTAGGAAGAAAATGGTGGAGGAAGAAGAAGATGAAGGAGAAGGAGAAGGAGAAGAAGAGGATGAGGGAAGAATATGAAAGGAAATGGTGGGAGAAAGAAGAAGAAAAAATATGAAGAAGGAAGGAGAAGAATGGAAGAAGAAGAAGAAGAATGGGAGGAGGAAGATTTTTCCTTGGAGGGAGCTTGGACAGCAGCTTCACACGAGAGAAAGGGAGAGAGGCCCGAACATAGAGGGGATTTCATGCGTGAGTGATCGTGAGGGAGAGATGGGGGGTCGGTTGGGGTTATGATGGAGTTATGTGAGGGTTTAAGTGGGGGTATTTTAGAGATTTTTTATATTTTTATTTTTTAAACCTCTCGTTCTCTCTCTATTTTTAGTAATAATAATTACATGATGCAAAAAAAATTCACCAAAAGGGGTCAATTCAATGTCACCCCGATGCTGGACATGTTGAATGTAAAACTCAACCAAAATGGTCAATTCAAAAATATCCATCAAAGACTCAAAATCATATATCTATTGATTAAATTAATATTTAAAATTGAAATTCAATCATCTAAATAACTTAAAGCAAAATCCATCCACCCTCCGCAATAATCTGCCAAGGTGGACAAATCTGAAAATCATTTCAGTTCACAAAGAGCAAATGTCCAGTCGAGAATATTAATAGTATTCATTATCAAACAATTTTTAGTCAGAAAGGACATGACACGTTCCCTCTAACTGATGATTTTTCCACCAAATGGAGCCACAGGGAAATGATTTTGACCGGGACCCTCTAACCGGGTGATTTTACCATTAAATGGTACTACTAATTACGGTCATGGTCAAAGCCTGTATGTTTCCCAACGGTGCTAAATCATTGAATAATGAATCAATAGAATATGATCGATAGGACACAAAGCCCTTTGTTAGCTAAGGTCGACTCAAATATATCTCTTTAGATAAACATTTACCCTAAGTCTATAATATAAGGTACAATTGGATGAAGCAACCCATGGCTGCCGACAAGAATCCTTCGGTCAGGTTGGGTCGACTACCTACTCAGGCTAAGTAGACTAGGGACAACAATGGCCAGGAATGAGTAACCATGAGATCTTGATCGTGTTCATCATCATTCCCCCCACCATCTGCTTTAAGTGCGTGGTGATATAAATTTCAATTTTTAGGTATCAAATCTTGCCACTACTATACGCCGGATACTACGTATCTATTCAACGACTAGCCTTAATCGAAAGTTCTCTCTCACTATCGAGAGAGGTAATTAACTATAGGGGCATGCACTTATAGGAAACCTGACTCATTATAAAGTTCTCGCAAAATGAGGGCGAAATCTCTGGGTAATGTCTTATTCAAAACTCAATGTCTTCTAAAAATATGCCTCGAAACTTACTCGTTAAAACTCTCCTCAACGACCTCAAAAAAAAGGGGGTTGCGAAGATGCAGGGGCACGAATTTTCGGAGCCCACGAGAAAATACTTGCTTGATCAACAACTTATCAAAAGTACCATAATACTTAAACAATTACAGGAAAGTAGAGAAGTTTCAATTATCACCATAAGTTTACTGAATTCTGATAACAGTGGAACTAATAATATAACTAGAAATGGTTTTAAGTGGGCAAGCAAGGACACGAATTCCAGAAATTGAAAGTAAGAAATCAAGCGAAATAGCTCTCAACTACAACCTCTCCTGTATAGATCCCAACATAAACAATCACCAGTAAACCTATATGAGTTCTCGCATACAACAAATTACGAACAAAAATCAGATTTAGCAAAATGATGCAACTGTCAGATTATTTGACATCTGGAAGAACAATCCGAACCTTTTGAACCAGAGTAGATAGGATCACCGTACATTGGATAAAGGCCAGAAGCAGAACCAATATTTATTACAACTCCGGGCCTCTTAGCAGACCGCATATTCAGGATCTGCATAGTTTTCATGCAAAAGTCAGGTTACTTACACAAGAAACGTAATCAGTATAATCATATCAAACGGTACATGCCTAAGTACAGACGCATATTGGTAATTACCACCCTATGCAAGGGCACAATCTTATTTAAGTTTTAATTTGGCATGTGGTTGGTCAACAACACAAAATGTTTTGATTTAAAAAGATGACAAGCAAAACAATCATATACTTAACATATTTTAGAGAATACAAATTCATATAAATCTCAAACACAAGCAAACAATTACCAATGGTTCAACAACACAGAATGTTTTGATTTAAATAGATGATCAAGCAAAACAATCATATACTTAACATATTTTAGAAAATACAAATTTATATAAATCTCAAACACAAGCAAACAATTACCAATGGTTCAACCACCCGGTATGAAAAATAAAGACTAAAACTCTGATCAAAAATGGCACTAGCATGCTAGTATATTAACAGAACATAAAGCGAGCAATCACTGAAAAACTTCATTCATCTAAAAATAGAGCTAAAAATGTTGAGTGAAAAAAATATATGATCTGCTTATTTAGAAGGAAGATATTCTATTCATAAAAGGAGAAACAATAAAATAACCAAGAGGACCACCAAATAAACATTGACAAATAATGATGATTATACTTTTCTAAGAAAAAAGATACTGCTAGCACTCCCCCAAATTGGAACATATATATCCGTCAGCTCCAACTTGTTATACTTTTTTGGCAACTAAAGAGGAAAAAAAATTTTTGGTTAATATAACTGCAAGCTGTTCTGAATTAGAAGAAGGCATTACTACTTTGGTCTCCTTCTAAACAACATACCCTAGAAGTTATTCCATTTAAACTACTTAAACAAAGTCACAATATGAAGAAGGCATTACTAACATTCATTTGAAGTAATATCCAACCATGATTAATGATGATAGAATTCACACAATATTGAGTTTGTCAGCAGAGGATAAAATGTCAAAATAATATCTCATAAACCTGAGTAAATCTTTGGCGATCAGGGGAGTATTGCACTAATTAAAAGATCCATCAAGATGAAATCTGTTGGTATAAACCAATCAACAATAGAATGGTTTAAAGACTGATGGAGAAACGAGATCACATGTGTACAGTGCTTTGAAAATCGGACCGGACCGGCCGGTTCAACCGGTTGAACCATGAACCGGTCCGCCGGCCGGTCCGGAAATTTGTAAAAACCGCTTCAGCCACAAACCAGATTGAACCGGCTTGAACCGGCGGTTCAACCGGTTAACCGGCGAACCGGTGTCGGTTTTCAAAAACCGGTTTGGCTAATATTTTTTTAAATAAAATATTTAATACATTTATTATTAAATATTTGACTTAACAAATAAATTTAAAATTTATATATGTTAATTAAACATGAATAAAAAATGTTTTATGACATGGCACATGGCCCATCATATCATGTGCCTTTTCCTAAAGGAGCCAAAAAGCTTATATAGACAAAAACAATGCTGACATATATTGTCTAGATGATGTGGGACTAAAACCAAAAGAAAAGTTCTCACTTCTCAAGTTCACTATACATATATATATATATATATATATATATATATATATATATATATATATATATATATAATTAAAATTTAATAATACAAATAATATTTAATATTTATGTATTATTGTTTTCATTTTATTTAATTATCTAATATATATTTTTTAAAATTGTTATCTTTATTTTTATATTAAATAATAATAACATGAAAATTTTGTATACTTTCATAAGTATAAAGTATATCTAAACATATAAAATAAATTAGAAATTATTTATATTAAATTAAAAACATATATATGTGAACTAATCTTATTTTAAATATGAATTATATTATTTATAAAATAACCTCCAACTTATTTTTAATTTAAATATTTGATTTGTATGATAGGATGAATTTGTGTTTAAGTTTAACGTTAGATTATCATATTACTATATTAATTTTATTATTTATTACATCATCTGGTTCGACCCCGGTTCAACCCCGGTTTGACCCCGGTCGAACCATTAAACCACTAACCCCTCCTTCTTCCGGTTCATTGACCGGTCCGGTTTTAAAAGCCTTGCATGTGTATCTATTGAGTAATAAAGTCATTTCAATATCCATAAAATGTTTCCATTGGAGATTCTACAAAGCCTCCTCATATGTCATGAGGATAGAAGCTGAGGAGAAAGACAGCAGATCAATGAAAATAATGGGAAAGACAATCAAGGGACATGTATAACTAAATAAGTGAATAGAATGATCAATATAAGTTTGTTTATCTTCCTAAATGAGAATAAAAAGCAGAGTTCAGTAAGCTTTTTAAGAGGAAAATCCTCAACCGGTTGGGACAATGTTGATAAAGGTGTTGTCATGTGCTAAGAATGAGGTCGTCAAGTGTAAACCTAGAAAGGAGGGGTAAGTATAGGAGTGATTGGAGGAAGAATAAAAAAAGTGAGGCTGGTTAAAAGGAAGAAGAGAAGAAAAAAAAGGGTGAGGACTCACGAAATATCATATCTGCAAAAGTATAGATGTGTTTACTGGGTGGGTGGGCATAATAGCAATAACATGTCTAGGAAAAAAAGTAATTTACAAAGTTACATCAAATGGCCCAAGGAGAAATTTTAATGTCTATATGAAAGGAATGTATAAAATAACACCTGAGTGGAGAAAAAAATAAGATTCCTGTAGATATAGAATGTAAAAAGGAGATGCTTCCCCAAGAACAATACAAGGGAGATCATTTACAAGATAGCATGCTGTTAAAATAGCATCACCCTACAAATGACCCTGCAAATGATAGCAAACATTCATATGAAACTAATACGGCAGGAGACAATCGGAGGAGGGTGGTCTAGCAAGGACCAACCCAAACAGTCGCCGGTTCAGCAAGGGTCTAACCAACCCCTTGGCTGGGCGGAACTAGAGGAAATTTCGACTCCCCTTATGGGGCCCAGCAAAGTTATTATTCATTATGTTCCAATTTTAGGGAAAGTTTTAATTTTGAATTCAAATCTTAGAGGGAATTAATTAAAGAAAGGGGGTTGATTTGGGAGGGAATTAATCAAGGAAATGAAGCTAATTTGGGAGGGAAGTATCTTGCAATTGGTTTTCTGCTGTAGTTTTCTTTTTGAGTTTCCTAGCTAATTCTAAGGTTTGAGGGAGAGCCAATCTACCTCTCAAATGGTAGATCAATTATATCTTGCATTATTTTTTAATTAAGGAGAAATCATAAAACAACCATTATCTTTGTGCTCCTATGCTTTTCTTCTCTTTTGTTTGTTGTTTTTACTTCCAAGATGTATCAACTTGGTAGCAGAGAGAAATTTTTTGAGGCATTGCAACAAAGAAAGTGGATGCATTGGAACGCGAAGTAGACCAAATCAAACCCGAGATGGAGAAAAAAGTTTTCAACCATCGAAGGAAGGTTTTCATCCATTGAAACTAATTTGGAGGGGTGGAGGAGGTGATAAGGAAGCTCATGGTGATGCAATCCAAAACTCCACCAGTGGTTGCAATGGCTAACACTAACTCGGAATCGACCCGGATTCCCTTGGCTATCTAAGGGAAAAAAGATCGAACATAAAGAGTGTGATAAGAACAGTTTATTTCATCAAGAATCACCTCATAGAGCTCCAATAAGAGACGAATTAGGGCCGAATGCTGGGGGAAGAAGAAGGTTGCTTTATGGTGGAGGTGGTGGACTGGCCGACCACAATGGGTGGCCTTTTGGGCAAGGGGAGTGGACGACCTGAGAAGGAGGGGGACTGGCCGAGCAATGGGGATTGGGCCATGTAAGACGGACGAACGAAAGTGGGATTCCCACCCTAAATACATGGGGGAACCAATGAATGAAGAGAAAGTTGGGGCGGAGATCCTAGGGTGAGGAAGCTGAAGATGTTGGTATTTGAAGGGGAAGATGCCCAAAGGTGGGTATAACGCGTGGAAGGTACTTCGCGGTGAACGGATTGAGAGAGAAGGAGAAGCTTACAGCCAAAGGGCTATGTCTAGAGGGGAAAGCCCTTGCTTGTTTCCAGTGGACGTAGAGTAGATATCTGATCCGTTCGTGGGAAGAGTTTAGGGATTGCTTGTTAGAACGTTTATAAGCTATTCGGGAAGGAGATTGTCATGACTCAGCCAGGATACTCGAACTAACGAGACGAGAACATACAGTTGGACGGTTATAACATTTCTTTAATTTCAAACACAGTTTATCATTCTACATTCCAAATAAACTAAAAAGCCACTAACATATTTTTTTACCAAACTACTAATACAATTTTTACAACTTAACATTTACATAAATCATATATTGCATGCTTTCATTAGAGTGTCGTCTTCTGTAGACATACTCCTCTCTTTCAGCCAATTCTACTCTCTAAAAATTTACCTGAAAAATTTTAGTTTAATAGTTTGAGTTTACAAAATAAACTCAGTGGGAAATCACACTTGTAACATAGCAATTTTACATACATATAATAAACATTTTAATTTGACAAAGGTGGGTATAACGCGTGGAAGGTACTTCGCGGTGAACGGATTGAGAGAGAAGGAGAAGCTTACAGCCAAAGGGCTATGTCTAGAGGGGAAAGCCCTTGCTTGTTTCCAGTGGACGTAGAGTAGATATCTGATCCGTTCGTGGGAAGAGTTTAGGGATTGCTTGTTAGAACGTTTATAAGCTATTCGGGAAGGAGATTGTCATGACTCAGCCAGGATACTCGAACTAACGAGACGAGAACATACAGTTGGACGGTTATAACATTTCTTTAATTTCAAACACAGTTTATCATTCTACATTCCAAATAAACTAAAAAGCCACTAACATATTTTTTTACCAAACTACTAATACAATTTTTACAACTTAACATTTACATAAATCATATATTGCATGCTTTCATTAGAGTGTCGTCTTCTGTAGACATACTCCTCTCTTTCAGCCAATTCTACTCTCTAAAAATTTACCTGAAAAATTTTAGTTTAATAGTTTGAGTTTACAAAATAAACTCAGTGGGAAATCACACTTGTAACATAGCAATTTTACATACATATAATAAACATTTTAATTTGACTTTCTTTTGAAAATTATAGCATTTCTATCTCATATGATATAAATCTTTTATTTACATTTATCAAATAGCATATTCACTTTCCTTTTTTATTTAGTACAGGAACACCATTTAAATGAATAATAAAGGTACAATCATTTCCATTTAACGTGCACGAGTATATTGCGTCCCCAGCAAGTATTATAAGGTATTGAACTCCTGTAATTTGCATGCATACACCTTTTCCTTCTTTTAATACTTTCATTTTCATTTAACTCAACATTTAATTTATTCTATTTTTCTTCACATATTATAGTAATTTGTAAGAATATTTTATTCATATAAATATTTCTCAGTAATTCAATCAGTCTCAAATTGGTTGTATATTTAACATTGAACTATTTTAAGTACTTTAGATGTGTTACAATGTTCTATAGCAATCATGTAGCAAATATTTCACCTTTCCATTTCTTTTATTCTTCTCAAGTAATGAATTCATATAATAACCATCAAATCAACATAATGTTATAATCATGTACTAATTCTAATAACGAAAAGAAATTGAAATAACATAAAAGAAAATCTAGCATTGCTATAATACAATTGAAATTACCCACTTTGATATTTCAGCTTCAATTTCTTTTAAATTTCCGAACCTTGATATAATCTTTCTTATCACAACCTAAATTTACATACAATCCAATAAACTATTATATATTTACCTTTCATTATTTTCACATACATTTATTTAATGATTTCTTAACTCAAATTCCTTGGGAAAATTCTTTATTGGCTTCAGCACTTGATGTAGGCAAGGAATGGGTCAAAACAAGTTGAGTTGAAAATTTTGTAAGTTCTACTTGAATCAGCTCATTAATGAGCCTCTTCTTATGTTTCAAGCTCATAAATGATTTCCACTACTAGATATAAGCTCATTAATGTCTAGTAGAGAGCCTTTTTAGCTCATAAATTGATGTTCATTCCCCCATTTGTTGTCCCTTTGGTTCCCGTGGAAAGTTCCTCGGTTCCCGTGGCTTGACCCTTTGGTTCCCGTGGATAGTTCCTTGGTTCTCGTGGCTTAACCCTTTGGTTCCTGTGGTTGGCTGCAGGTTTTCCGCGTTGGGTGGTTTTCCCGTGCCTCGGTGCCTCGGTTCCGTGCGGGCCTCTTGGGTTTCCGTGGCTGCCTCTTCGGGTCCCTGGCTGGGCGGTTTCCCGTGGCTGATGGGGGGGCTTTTCCGTGGCTTTGGTGCTTCGTTTCCTGGAGTTGACTGTTGGCTTTTCATATTCCCTATTTAAATAAGCTTTTAAATTAATGTTGTGGCTGTTTGTATTCCCCTTTCATGCTTATAAATAGGAGTTGTTTGTGGCTGTTTTAGATATGTTATGTGAATGATTTTTGGAAATGTAAACCTGCGGGTTTTGTTGGAAAAGCTTGCGAGCTTTGTCCACTTCTTCTTCTCACCTCCTCTGGAAATCTTGCGAGCTCTTTCTACCCTTCTTCTCGGCTTCTAATCTCTTTCGTCTCTCCGCAAGTGACCACCTCACCTGTATCACTCTTCTCAAAGTAAGCAAGTTTAGGGTGTCTTGTTAGAGTCCTTGTTTGTAAGTCGTTTAATTTTAAGAGTTGTAAGTCTTTATTTATAAAAGTGTTCGTTTATGTGAAATGTAAGAGTCCTTTTATAATATTAAAGTTGTGTTTTATTTTGTTAGTTATATTTTGTCAAGTTTTGAGTATTTTATGTCTTTCTATCATCCTAGAAAGAGATTTATTTTTTGTGATCAAAAATTTGGGCCCCTCCCCAAATTTTTGATTGCATTAATTTGGTATCAGAGCAAGTTATGAAGTCCTAGGTTTATGAGTCAGTTTGTCGTATGAGTCTTGATGTCATGTAAGTTTTGTTTGTGAGGTCAAGTAAATCTTGGTAAGTCATAGTAGTTATTGTGTGAGTTTGTGAGTTCTAATGAGTCTTGGTTTATAATAGTTATGTGTGAGTCTTGTTTTATGTCTTCCTAGGTTTTTGTCTTAAGTCTTGTGTCTTTCTAAGTCAAGTTGGATAAACATCAAGTTGGAAAGCAAGCAAGAAAGTAAACCAATGGACCTCGCCACAAGAAAGTTCTTTTGACCCGATTCAGATCAAGCTTTTCAAGATTCAAGTGCAGCTACACTCAAGTGCCAAAATTTTTGAAGCAAAAAAATTCAAGAGCTAGATGCACCGTACTTGCCTCCTCCGAAGAAAGCAAAAGCCAACTCATCGGGAGATGAGTTCTTCAAGAAGGAGAGTCTAATGTAGGTAATGAAGGGGTCAAAACAAGTTGAGTTGAAAATTTTGTAAGTTCTACTTGAATCAGTTCATTAATGAGCCTCTTCGTATGTTTCAAGCTCATAAATGCTTTCCTCTACTAAATATCAGCACATTAATGTCAAGTAGAGAGCCTTTTTAGCTCATAAATTGAGGTTCATTCCCCCATTTATTGTCCCTTTGGTTCCCGTGGATAGTTCCTTGGTTCCCGTGGCTTGACCCTTTGGTTCCCATGGTTGGCTGCTTGCTTTTTGCGTTAGGTGGTTTTCCCGTGCCTTGGTGCCTCGGTTCCGTGCGGGCCTCTTGGGTTTCCGCAGCTGCCTCTTCGGGTCCCTGGCTGGGCGGTTTCCCGTGGCTTTGGTGCTTCGTTTCCTAGAGTTGACTGTTGGCTTTTCATATTCCCTATTTAATAAGCTTTTAAATTAATGTTGTGGCTATTTGTATTCCCCTTTCATGCCTATAAATAAGAGTTGTTTGTGGTTGTTTTAGATATGTTATGTGAATGATTTTTGGAAATGTAAACCTGCGGGCTTTGTTGGAAAAGCTTGTGAGCTTTGTCCACTTCTTCTTCTCTCCTCTAGAAATCTTGCGAGCTCTTTCCGCCCTTCTTCTCGGCTTCTAATCTCTTTCGTCTCTCCACAAGTGATCACCTCACCTGTATCCCTCTTCTCAAAGTAAGCAAGTTTAGGGTGTCTTGTTAAAGTCTTTGTTTGTAAGTCGTTTAATTTTAAGAGTTGTAAGTCTTTATTTACAATAGTGTTCGTTTATGTGAAATGTAAGTCCTTTTATAATACTAAAGTTGTGTTTTGTTTTGTTAGTTATATTTTATCAAGTTTTGAGTATTTTATATCTTTCTATCATCCTAGAAAGAGATTTATTTTTTTTGATAAAAAATTTGGGCCCCTCCCCAAATTTTTGATTGCATTAGCACTTCGCCTTCGTGCGTTAGATTAATCCAATCATCTACTGACCCAAACTATATTAATTTACATTAAATTTTACAAATCATTTTTTGAAGGAATCCTCAATTTCAAAGCAAGAAAAATAATTGTTTGATTTCTAACTTGCATATTTTACTTTAAGAAATCTTTCCTTCTTAATAATTCTTTCATTACTTCACTGTCAAATCGAGACTTAGAATAATTGAATTCTTCCTATCACAATTATATTTTCTTTCAAAAATAAAAAATAAACTTATAAAAATTTCAATAATTTAAATTACTTACTCCTTTCTCCGTTGTTTGAAATAGAAGAAACTCCAAAATTCCAATTTCCTTCATCTTCCTCTTCCAACTTTCTTCCTATGCCCTCAAATTAGATGCCAACCTTTACTTAAGTTTCAATCATACAAGAAACTGCAAAGAAGATAAATAAAAATAAATAAATAAATAAGCAAACCTATTTTCTACCTTCTTCTTCTTCCTCTTTGCTCAAACCTCTCGGTTGAAATTTCTCATACGTTTTGCTTATACAGCAGTCAGTGAAACTAAGATATTACTCACGAGGAGTTGTTAGTTTTCACCCTCATACGCGAACCTTCGATCAACGGCTCGATCCAACTCCGCCTAAGGAGTTTACGCATGCAGACGGCCTGATCAATCGTAGTTTCTTCTGTGCTCCTCTCAACCTACTCGTGCGGGCAATTAGTTGGGGCTAGCCGGTTCAATTGAAACGTAATTGAACCGACAAGATTAAACCAGCTATTACAGAGACCTACACGGGCAATTTCTTGCCTTGACTCAGAAGGGTACTGTCATGGAGTATAGTAAGAGATTTGAAATGCTGCCAGGGCGATTGAGGGGAATATTAGATGAGGTGTTGAAGAGAAATTTCATGAAGGGCCTCAAGTCCGACATACGAGGGGACCTCCGATTATTGAGACCGCGAGGGTTGAAGGAGACGATGGAGCTAGCCCATATAGCAAATGATCGGAGACAGATAGAGAGAATCAGTAAGAGCGGAGTAGCGGGAGGCTCTTACACAAGTACCTCAACTTCACTAGCACCGAGAACCCAGATGGTATCATTTCAATGGGAGACCCCAAGGGAGATGAGTGGGGGGTGGGGTGGGGGGTTGCCTCAGGGCCAACTTCAAGCGTCTCACAAAAGCAGAGGTGCATGACAAGAAAGCGAAGGGTATGTGCTTATGTTGTGATGAGAAGTATGCACCAGACCATCAGTACAAGGACCGCACACTCCAGGTTATTATAGTAGGTGATGAGGTGGAGACCAACAGCGAGGATCTGGTGGAGGAAGCAGAAAAGAGAGAAGAGCACCTACAAATTGATATGGCAGAAGTGTCCCTTAACTCAGTGGTAGGATTTACTCCAAATCATACCATAAAGGTGAGGAGACAAATCAGGGAGTGACCAGTGGTGGTTTTGGTGGATAGATGGGCTACCCATAACTTCATATCAAATCAGATCGTGGATTAGTTGGGATTGGGATTGGTATTGACGTACACAAGGAACTTTGGAGACATGATGGGTACTGGAAAGTTGGAAAGGAGCAGAGAGATTTGCAGGAGGTTGATGTTGACACTCCAAGGCCTACAGATAGTGGTGGATTTTTTTTTCCTTTGGATTTGGGAAGCACTTATGTGATCCTAGGGATGAAATGGTTGCAGACGATAGGGAAACAAAGGTTGAATGGAAATTATTGACTATGGAGATTGTGGAGGGGAGAGGGTGGTGCTGTGAGAGATGCCGGCATATGCAGAACCATGGTTTCACTCAAAACCATGTTCAAAGCAATACAGGGGGCAGGGTTGCGCTACTTGGTGGAGTTGTAAAGCATGATAGAGGTCCGAGACCCAGAGCAGAGCGAGACCCCTGAGTGTATACATCAGCTTCTACAACAGTTTCCTAAGATTTTTCAACATCCCAATGGATTAACGCCACTCAGGGAGCATGAGCATAACATCACCTTGAAGGAGGGAGATTCTCCTATCAGTGTCAGAATGTACCGATATCCGTAAATTTAAAAGGATGAAATAGAGAAGCTCATCGTATTGATGTTTGAGGTAGGAATCATCAAGACCAGTGTGAGCCCTTTTCCAGCCCCATTTTACTAGTGAGAAAAAAGGATGGTAGTTGGAGGTTCTGCGTCGAATATAGAGCCCTGAATAAGGAAACTATATTGGATAAGTTTCTTATCCTCGTGATTTATAAACTGTTGGATGAGCTGTTTGAGGCAGTCATCTTCTCGAAAATTGATCTAAAGTAGGGTATCACCATATCAGAATGAAGTCAGAAGATGTGCACAAGACAGCATTCAAGATTCATCATGGTCAATACGAGTTTTTGGTAATATCTTTCATCGTAATGATGAAATAGATGGGGATATTATTAGTAGAATTCAAGTTGGATGGATTAAGTGGAGGAATGCATCGGGCTTGTTGTGTAATAGAAAAGTGCGACTAAAACTTAAGGGAAAATTCTATAAGATGGTGGTTAGACATGTAATGCTTTATGGCGCAAAATGTTGTCCATTAAAAGAGAAGCATAATATTAAGTTAAGTCTTGCAGAGATGAGGATGCTTATATGGATGAGTGCCTTTACTCTTAGAGACAGGATATGAAATGAGCATATACGTGAAAAGGTTGGAGCAGCTCTAGTGGCTGATAAGATTAGAAAGAGTCGCCTTAGTTGGTTTGGTCATATAAAATGGTGGCCTTCCGATGACTAAGTTAAGAGAGTATATGTATTAGATTTAACCTATGTTAAGAAAGGTAAATGTAGACCTAGAAAAGGCTTGGTTAGAAAATATTAAAAAAATGACTTTTTTGTATTAAATCTAAATAAGAATTTGATTATTAATCGGACACAATGGAGAAGAAGAATTCTGTAGCAGACCCCACATAGTGGGATAAAGGCTTGATGTTGTTGTTGTTGTTGTATCCAAACCAACTTAAGGAATATAAGCTGATGTGAAACGTTCAAGAATTGCACATGAAATTATTTCAGAATTACAAAGTTTACCGCTTATAAGATTAGATTATCTAAAGTTGAGATTCAAGAAATTATTCGTTATCAAAATGTTATGATAAGCAATCACAAGCTAGTTGTTTGAGCCCAATTATGGATAGATCTTAAAAGTTTCACAATAATCGAATGCGGAAAATAATACAGAATCCAACGGTTAATATCAAGAACTTTCACTACGAGTACCTTGCTCACTTACACTCAATGTCGGGTTTAGCGGGAGAAGGCTCTTAGTATACTCAAGGATGCCACGAAGATGGTTGCGATGCCAAGAGTCTTGAACCACGGAGGGGTCGACGATGACGAGGAGGGCGTGAATGCTGGACTCTCGAGACTCCAAGTGTGCTTTGCAAATCTCCGGTCGTAGATGCTTGCAAGGATTGGCACGACTCTGTCCACGTATTCCTCCACGGTAGTTTCGTCTTCAAAACCTACGTCGAAGCAAGGTGACCGTAGGATGTCGACGCTTCCGTCGGCTTGGAAGACAATACCCCACTCAAACTCCGGATCCGCCATTCGACATCGAGATGGAGGGGAAGTGACGCCTTCTTCTGTCGTGGGCTTCTCAATTCACAAGAGAAGGGGGATGGGGGGCGGCGGGAGCAGGAAGCAGAGGGGGAGGCCGGTGGGGGCAAGGAAGGAGGGGAAGGTTTTGGGGAAGAAATTAGGTTAGAAGGAGATATGAAGGGGAATTACACAAATCTGAGATTTGCTTTCAGTTTTGTGTAATTTAGGAGGGATTTGCCTATGATTTGAATTCCCAATCAATTAGATTTAATGCCTTGATTAGGGGAATTAATGGGGGAGGCAAGGAGAGAGGAGGCCGGCGGTTACAAGAGGGGAAAGGGAGGAGTTTTAGCAATAAATCCTGAAATCAATTTCAGGATTTGAAATTTGGGAGGGAATTTTGTTTTGGAATTAAAATATTAACTCCAAATTGAAGAGGGATTAATGGAGCAATTAATGATGGGAATAAACCCATGGAGCCGGCGGCATGGTGAGAGGGGAGGGGTGATGTGGTGAGTTATCAAGTTTCCAAATTAGAGAAATCCAACTTAGGATGAAAATAAAGTGATCCAATCTAATTTAAAATTAGATTGAATGACATTTCATACTTTCCTAATATGGCGTTTTGACAAATTTGGAAAGTTTAGGAACTCAAATAATTTTGAAATTCAAAATTTGAGCATGGGGGAAAATGTTGAAAGTGGCCGGTGGTGGTGGGTGGTCGGGTGGATGAAGGTGGTGGCGCCGGCAAGATGGCCGGCCGGAAATTTGGGGAAGGCCGGCGGTGGATTCCTCACAGGGGGTGGCGGCAATATGAGGAGGGGAATTTCTTGTGGGAGAGAGGGGGAAGGAAGTGGATGGGAACACGATCAAGAAGATAAAATAAAACTAACCACGAATCGAGGACTCTTCCGACGATTGGTGGGCCTTGCGAAATGCTCCCCTTGAGCTCTCTTCCCTCTCAAGCACTCATGCTAAGAAAGTGGAAACAAAGATAACTTTTCATTCAATAATTCATTAAGCCCAAATACAACATGACATGGCCTATATATAGGTCCCAAAAAAAAAAGAAAATACAATGACTCTCTTGCCCTCAGGGCTACACTCATGACTCAACTTAGACCAAGGGTACAATAGGAAGTAAAAGAACAATGCATAAAAGAAATACATAAATAGCTAGAAATATAAACTCTGAATCTCGGCCGTCGATCTGGGCTGTCTACGGCGATACACATGTCTGAACCTCTGGTCGATGTCCACATCATTCTCCCCAGGTGGGAGAAAGCTCGACCCCGTCGAGTAGAAATCTCTGGAGCTCTCGTACATCTCTAGAAGATCTGGATCCAATCTCTGCAGCTCCTCTCGGTCTATCCACGTGTCCTCAGTCGCCGGCTTCCCTCTCCAGTGTACCAAGTACCTTTGGCGACCACCTTCCTTCGTGGAAATGATTTCATCCTCAAGTATAGCCTCGACCTTCTCCGCAGTAGGTAAATGGGGCAATTTGGGGAGTGGAGGTAGGTTGGGGATCTCACTGGGTAGGTTCTCACAAGGCTTATCATGAAGTGGATTATCAGGGTTAAACTCGGGTCCCTCGAAAGCTACTAAATCTTCAACATTAAACGTAGGATTCATATTAAAGCCTCCAGGAAGGTCTAACACATAAGCATTACTGTTTACTTTCGAGATTATCTTAAAGGGGCCCGCACTTCTGGCATGTAACTTTTTAACGGCTCCTTGGGGGAACCGCTCCGGACGAATCCGTACCATAACAAAATCTCCAACTTCAAATTCTTTAAATCTCTTCTTACGATCAGCATCAATCTTATAGTGAGTATTACTTTGTTGAATTCTTTTGTTTATTTCTTTGTGCAATTCTTGAAGATGAGATGCGAATGCAGATGCAGACTCAGACACCCTAACCTTAGGACTTACAGGAATTAAATCAATCGGCTGTCTAGGTAGGTAACCATACACGACTTCAGCAGGACTTAGACCAGTAGATCGGTTTACAGAGTTGTTGTATGCAAATTCAGCTATCGGAAGTTTAGAGTCCCATTCCCTAAGATTTTCTCCTACCAAGGTTCTTAAAAGATTTCCTAGACTTCTATTCACTACTTCGGTTTGGCCATCTGTTTGGGGGTGGAAAGCAGTGGAGAATTGTAATTTGGTTCCCATTTTATGCCATAGAGTCTTCCAAAAGTAGCTAGTAAATTTCACATCTCTATCTGACACAATGGTTTTGGGTAGGCCGTGAAGTCTTACAATTTCATCAAAATACAGCTTGGCTATTCTAGAGGCGTCGAAAGTTTTGGAGCACGGGAGAAAATGGGCCATCTTAGAAAACCTATCTACGACTACACAAATCGAGTCATGCTTCCTAAGGGTCTTGGGTAAACCTAAGACAAAGTCCATGCTAACATCTTGCCATGGTTGGTTAGGCACGGGGAGGGGTGTGTAAATGCCGGTGTTTTGTTTACGTTGTTTGGCTAACTGACAGGTGTGACAACGCCTCACTAATCTGCTAACGTCCCTCTTAAGGCTCGGCCAGTAAAAACGGTTTTCAACCGCGGCAATGGTTTTAGCTTGACCAAAATGACCAGCTAAACCTCCAGCATGTAATTCCCACACAAGAAATTCACGAAGTGACGTATTGGGAATACAAAGTCGTTGGGATTTAAACAAGTATCCATTTTCCAACATAAAATCTCCTATAATCCGTTCGTCTCCAGTGGTCAACGCAGCGTATGTCTCCTTAAAATCAGGGCAGTCTGGGTAGTCTTCTTTGAGTCTCTCAAAGCCTATTACATCAGTCGTCATCTTCCTAGTAATCATCATCCGACGGCTTAAGGCGTCAGCAGCCTTATTTTCAGATCCTGCTTTATGTCTAATGGTATACGTGTACTCTTGCAGGAATTCAACCCAGCGGCCGTGTCGAGCATTGAGTTTCTTTTGAGAATTAATGTACCGCAAAGCTTCATGGTCCGAAAAGATAACAAATTCTTGCGGTAGAAGGTAGTGACGCCAATGCCTAAGGGATTGAATGATGGCGTAAAATTCTTTGTCGTAGGTTGAGTACCTTTGCCTAGTGTCATTCAATTTTTCACTAAAGTAAGCGACCGGGTGTCCCTCTTGTGATAGGATTCCACCTATACCAATTCCAGAAGCGTCACAGGTTACCTCAAAAACTTTAGAAAAATCAGGTAATCTCATCACAAGGGCTTCCATCATTCGCTTCTTAATTTCCTCAAAAGCTCTAGTCGCCGTTGTGGTCCAAAGAAACTCACCTTTCTTAAGGCAATCCGTTATTGGCGCTACTATGGTGCTAAAATTCCGAATAAATCTCCGATAGAACGTGGCCAATCCGTGAAAACTCCTAACATCTCTGATGTTTTTGGGTTGTGGCCATTCGTTTATAGCTCGCACCTTTTCGGGATCGGCAGATATGCCTTGGGAAGATATGATAAATCCAAGGAAGGTTACTTGATTTGCGAGGAAGGTGCATTTCTTAGGATTGGCATACATCTGCTCCCTTTTTAAGATCTCACAGACTTGTCTTAGATGATTCAAATGTTGCTCCACTGAACGACTATAGATCAGAATATCATCAAAGTAAACTACAACAAATTTTCCAAGTAAAGGCTTAAGGATTTGAGTCATTACTCTCATGAAAGTGCTGGGCGCGTTACTCAATCCAAAAGGCATTACTGTCCATTCGTACAACCCATCTTTGGTTTTGAAAGCTGTTTTCCACTCATCCCCCGGACGGATCCTAATTTGGTGATAGCCACTCTTAAGATCGATCTTAGAGAAGAGTGTGGCTCCGGTCATCATGTCCAACATGTCATCTAACCGAGGGATTGGGAAACGGTACTTGACGGTAATTTTGTTGATAGCACGGCTATCAACACACATTCTCCACGTCCCATCCTTCTTAGGGGTAAGAAGGGCAGGCACCGCACACGGACTAAGGCTCTCCTTAATGAACCCTCGCTGTAACAATTCATCCACTTGTCTCTTGAGCTCCTCGTGTTCAGTAGGGTTCATTCGGTAGTGGGGTAGGTTTGGTAAGGACGCTCCGGGCACTAGGTCTATGGCATGTTGAATGTCTCTTAGAGGTGGTAGTTGGTTGGGCAAATCTTCAGGGAAGACATCAGAAAAAGCTTCCAACAGTGGTTTTACCTCTTCGGGGATTGGCTCTTCGTGATCTATACTTATTTCCCGGGCTACTAACGCGTACAGGGGGGCTCCTGTCTCCAGCTCCATACTTAAGTCCTTAGCAGTTAAAAGGTTCAGGCTCGAGTTGGGTTTCAGGGAGTTGGGTTTAACTTCTTCTTTGGTCGACTTAGGTTGAGTGGGCAAGAGTTTAATTTTCTTGCCCTCGTGTTCAAACACACAGGTGTTGGATCTGCCATAAATGTGTACATCGTTGTCGAACAACCAAGGGCGGCCAAGGATGATTTGACCCACATCCATTGTCAAAACATCACACCAGATCTTCTCCTTGTAACCAACGAATTCGACAGGAACAAGACTCCTATCTTTCACTTCCAGGGTGGTCGATTTTATCCAAGCAACTTTGTAGGGGTTCGGGTGTGGAGTGGTCCTTAATTGCAGTTTTGAGATCATGGCGGAGGATACGGCGTTGATGCAACTTCCACTGTCTATTATAACTTTGCAATTTTTGTCTCCAATCTTAGTGAAAGTGTAGAAGATTGAGGTCCTTCGCCAGTCGTAGCTAGGTTTGGGTTGGGAAAAAGCACACCTAACAACTTGCAAATCCAATCGGTTCATCTTTTGGAGGCAGTGAACAACGGCAGTATCTTCTTCGTCGAAAAATTCTTCATCGTTGTCCATATGGTGGACTAAGTCAGTTTCAGGTTCACCTTCTTCCTCCGTCACTTCCTCAATTATGGTGACCTTAAACGGGCTGGAGCACTGAGAAGCAATGTGTCCGTACCCGTGGCATCTAAAGCACTTAGTGCCGGCAGTGGTTTTGGGTGTCTCACGTTCTGGCGTTTTCCCTTTATAGTCTGATCGAGGTTGGGTTTGGTTAGGAGCAGGCCGACTACCAGAGGGTCCAGTGGGTTTGTTGTACGGTTGGCTAGAGGAAGACTTAAAAGGGTTCGGTCTAGAGTCTTGGGTTCTGGTGGTGTGGCTTCTAGACTCTTCCAAGTCTAGTACAAGACTACAGGCAGCTTCATACGTGGTTACTCCTCGAGCAAAGAGCTCATTCCTAAGGTCTTCTCTCAGTCCGGCTCTAAACATGGACAGAAGTTGCGTGGGAGTGGTGGTCTCCTCCCCGTTACAACGAATTAAGAAATCATCAAACGTGGCGATGTATTCCTTAACGGGTTTACTCCCTTGAGTTAGCCTATTCCAACGATCTAGGAGTCTTGGGTAGTACGAGGGAGGAAGGTATTTCCTTTTCAGTTCTTGCTTCATCGCTCCCCAGTCAGCTATGGGGTATTCTCCTCGAGTCTCTCTCATGTGTTCAACGTTAGTCCAGTATTGGTTGGCTCTACCCGTCAGTTTCATCTCAGCGAATCTAACTTTCTTTTCCTCCGAAATGTTATACCATTTAAAGTAACTGTCCATCCCTTTGATCCAATCGAGGAAAACCTGGGGTTCCAAAGTTCCGTCAAAAGTCGGGGCATCTATTTTAATGCTCTTAAGGAGCTGGGTGTCATTGTCCCTCCAAGGAGCGTCACGTCCTACCGGTTCTTGTTGGGGTCGGTGGTTGGGTCGGTAGTAATCCCTAGGAGGTCCGTAGTCAGTTCGGGTATCTTCGCCATATGGTGAGTGAGGTTTAGAAGGTGTGTAGCTAGCCGGGTGTCCCATTCTTTCAATATTGTCTAGTCTGTCACCCGTATGACGTTTAAGTTCAGCTACACTCGTTTGGGTATCCTTCATTTGTTGTGTAAGTGTTCCTAATTGACCCATAATCATGTCTAAAGTGGTTTGCAAATGTGTAGGATCCATGGTTGGGTGTTAGGGGTCGCTAGGAAGACTTCCTAAGTCAAGGACAGCAACTAAAGTCACAGAAAAGCTTGCTGGAAAAGTGGTTCCAGCAGCTGGTATGCCAACAGCAGCAAGCCCACAAGAGGGGAGAACTGCCTAAGGGTTTCGGCTAGGTTCCTGGGTGTGGACAGCACAAAAACAGCACCTATGGACTCTCTCAAATGATGATCACAGTTGCTGGAAATGTTAGGACAGCAATTCTAAACACAAATCCAAAAGTCCCAAGTAGGTAGAAACACTACGGACTCAAAGGCAGCAGCTAGATACACACTATGACGACTTAAATGCTCATGAACAGTGCAGGAAATGCAAAAACAGTGGCCAAAACAGTGGAAATTTACTATCTAAGCAATGATATGCATGCCAATTTCAAACCACAATGAGAGACTAAACCCTAGGATGCATCTAGCACAAGTAAAGCATGCTAGCCATGCTCTGATACCAAATATGATGTGAAACGTTCAAGAATTGCACATGAAATTATTTCAGAATTACAAAGTTTACCGCTTATAAGATTAGATTATCTAAAGTTGAGATTCAAGAAATTATTCGTTATCAAAATGTTATGATAAGCAATCACAAGCTAGTTGTTTGAGCCCAATTATGGATAGATCTTAAAAGTTTCACAATAATCGAATGCGGAAAATAATACAGAATCCAACGGTTAATATCAAGAACTTTCACTACGAGTACCTTGCTCACTTACACTCAATGTCGGGTTTAGCGGGAGAAGGCTCTTAGTATACTCAAGGATGCCACGAAGATGGTTGCGATGCCAAGAGTCTTGAACCACGGAGGGGTCGACGATGACGAGGAGGGCGTGAATGCTGGACTCTCGAGACTCCAAGTGTGCTTTGCAAATCTCCGGTCGTAGATGCTTGCAAGGATTGGCACGACTCTGTCCACGTATTCCTCCACGGTAGTTTCGTCTTCAAAACCTACGTCGAAGCAAGGTGACCGTAGGATGTCGACGCTTCCGTCGGCTTGGAAGACAATACCCCACTCAAACTCCGGATCCGCCATTCGACATCGAGATGGAGGGGAAGTGACGCCTTCTTCTGTCGTGGGCTTCTCAATTCACAAGAGAAGGGGGATGGGGGGCGGCGGGAGCAGGAAGCAGAGGGGGAGGCCGGTGGGGGCAAGGAAGGAGGGGAAGGTTTTGGGGAAGAAATTAGGTTAGAAGGAGATATGAAGGGGAATTACACAAATCTGAGATTTGCTTTCAGTTTTGTGTAATTTAGGAGGGATTTGCCTATGATTTGAATTCCCAATCAATTAGATTTAATGCCTTGATTAGGGGAATTAATGGGGGAGGCAAGGAGAGAGGAGGCCGGCGGTTACAAGAGGGGAAAGGGAGGAGTTTTAGCAATAAATCCTGAAATCAATTTCAGGATTTGAAATTTGGGAGGGAATTTTGTTTTGGAATTAAAATATTAACTCCAAATTGAAGAGGGATTAATGGAGCAATTAATGATGGGAATAAACCCATGGAGCCGGCGGCATGGTGAGAGGGGAGGGGTGATGTGGTGAGTTATCAAGTTTCCAAATTAGAGAAATCCAACTTAGGATGAAAATAAAGTGATCCAATCTAATTTAAAATTAGATTGAATGACATTTCATACTTTCCTAATATGGCGTTTTGACAAATTTGGAAAGTTTAGGAACTCAAATAATTTTGAAATTCAAAATTTGAGCATGGGGGAAAATGTTGAAAGTGGCCGGTGGTGGTGGGTGGTCGGGTGGATGAAGGTGGTGGCGCCGGCAAGATGGCCGGCCGGAAATTTGGGGAAGGCCGGCGGTGGATTCCTCACAGGGGGTGGCGGCAATATGAGGAGGGGAATTTCTTGTGGGAGAGAGGGGGAAGGAAGTGGATGGGAACACGATCAAGAAGATAAAATAAAACTAACCACGAATCGAGGACTCTTCCGACGATTGGTGGGCCTTGCGAAATGCTCCCCTTGAGCTCTCTTCCCTCTCAAGCACTCATGCTAAGAAAGTGGAAACAAAGATAACTTTTCATTCAATAATTCATTAAGCCCAAATACAACATGACATGGCCTATATATAGGTCCCAAAAAAAAAAGAAAATACAATGACTCTCTTGCCCTCAGGGCTACACTCATGACTCAACTTAGACCAAGGGTACAATAGGAAGTAAAAGAACAATGCATAAAAGAAATACATAAATAGCTAGAAATATAAACTCTGAATCTCGGCCGTCGATCTGCGCTGTCTACGGCGATACACATGTCTGAACCTCTGGTCGATGTCCACATCATTCTCCCCAGGTGGGAGAAAGCTCGACCCCGTCGAGTAGAAATCTCTGGAGCTCTCGTACATCTCTAGAAGATCTGGATCCAATCTCTGCAGCTCCTCTCGGTCTATCCACGTGTCCTCAGTCGCCGGCTTCCCTCTCCAGTGTACCAAGTACCTTTGGCGACCACCTTCCTTCGTGGAAATGATTTCATCCTCAAGTATAGCCTCGACCTTCTCCGCAGTAGGTAAATGGGGCAATTTGGGGAGTGGAGGTAGGTTGGGGATCTCACTGGGTAGGTTCTCACAAGGCTTATCATGAAGTGGATTATCAGGGTTAAACTCGGGTCCCTCGAAAGCTACTAAATCTTCAACATTAAACGTAGGATTCATATTAAAGCCTCCAGGAAGGTCTAACACATAAGCATTACTGTTTACTTTCGAGATTATCTTAAAGGGGCCCGCACTTCTGGCATGTAACTTTTTAACGGCTCCTTGGGGGAACCGCTCCGGACGAATCCGTACCATAACAAAATCTCCAACTTCAAATTCTTTAAATCTCTTCTTACGATCAGCATCAATCTTATAGTGAGTATTACTTTGTTGAATTCTTTTGTTTATTTCTTTGTGCAATTCTTGAAGATGAGATGCGAATGCAGATGCAGACTCAGACACCCTAACCTTAGGACTTACAGGAATTAAATCAATCGGCTGTCTAGGTAGGTAACCATACACGACTTCAGCAGGACTTAGACCAGTAGATCGGTTTACAGAGTTGTTGTATGCAAATTCAGCTATCGGAAGTTTAGAGTCCCATTCCCTAAGATTTTCTCCTACCAAGGTTCTTAAAAGATTTCCTAGACTTCTATTCACTACTTCGGTTTGGCCATCTGTTTGGGGGTGGAAAGCAGTGGAGAATTGTAATTTGGTTCCCATTTTATGCCATAGAGTCTTCCAAAAGTAGCTAGTAAATTTCACATCTCTATCTGACACAATGGTTTTGGGTAGGCCGTGAAGTCTTACAATTTCATCAAAATACAGCTTGGCTATTCTAGAGGCGTCGAAAGTTTTGGAGCACGGGAGAAAATGGGCCATCTTAGAAAACCTATCTACGACTACACAAATCGAGTCATGCTTCCTAAGGGTCTTGGGTAAACCTAAGACAAAGTCCATGCTAACATCTTGCCATGGTTGGTTAGGCACGGGGAGGGGTGTGTAAATGCCGGTGTTTTGTTTACGTTGTTTGGCTAACTGACAGGTGTGACAACGCCTCACTAATCTGCTAACGTCCCTCTTAAGGCTCGGCCAGTAAAAACGGTTTTCAACCGCGGCAATGGTTTTAGCTTGACCAAAATGACCAGCTAAACCTCCAGCATGTAATTCCCACACAAGAAATTCACGAAGTGACGTATTGGGAATACAAAGTCGTTGGGATTTAAACAAGTATCCATTTTCCAACATAAAATCTCCTATAATCCGTTCGTCTCCAGTGGTCAACGCAGCGTATGTCTCCTTAAAATCAGGGCAGTCTGGGTAGTCTTCTTTGAGTCTCTCAAAGCCTATTACATCAGTCGTCATCTTCCTAGTAATCATCATCCGACGGCTTAAGGCGTCAGCAGCCTTATTTTCAGATCCTGCTTTATGTCTAATGGTATACGTGTACTCTTGCAGGAATTCAACCCAGCGGCCGTGTCGAGCATTGAGTTTCTTTTGAGAATTAATGTACCGCAAAGCTTCATGGTCCGAAAAGATAACAAATTCTTGCGGTAGAAGGTAGTGACGCCAATGCCTAAGGGATTGAATGATGGCGTAAAATTCTTTGTCGTAGGTTGAGTACCTTTGCCTAGTGTCATTCAATTTTTCACTAAAGTAAGCGACCGGGTGTCCCTCTTGTGATAGGATTCCACCTATACCAATTCCAGAAGCGTCACAGGTTACCTCAAAAACTTTAGAAAAATCAGGTAATCTCATCACAAGGGCTTCCATCATTCGCTTCTTAATTTCCTCAAAAGCTCTAGTCGCCGTTGTGGTCCAAAGAAACTCACCTTTCTTAAGGCAATCCGTTATTGGCGCTACTATGGTGCTAAAATTCCGAATAAATCTCCGATAGAACGTGGCCAATCCGTGAAAACTCCTAACATCTCTGATGTTTTTGGGTTGTGGCCATTCGTTTATAGCTCGCACCTTTTCGGGATCGGCAGATATGCCTTGGGAAGATATGATAAATCCAAGGAAGGTTACTTGATTTGCGAGGAAGGTGCATTTCTTAGGATTGGCATACATCTGCTCCCTTTTTAAGATCTCACAGACTTGTCTTAGATGATTCAAATGTTGCTCCACTGAACGACTATAGATCAGAATATCATCAAAGTAAACTACAACAAATTTTCCAAGTAAAGGCTTAAGGATTTGAGTCATTACTCTCATGAAAGTGCTGGGCGCGTTACTCAATCCAAAAGGCATTACTGTCCATTCGTACAACCCATCTTTGGTTTTGAAAGCTGTTTTCCACTCATCCCCCGGACGGATCCTAATTTGGTGATAGCCACTCTTAAGATCGATCTTAGAGAAGAGTGTGGCTCCGGTCATCATGTCCAACATGTCATCTAACCGAGGGATTGGGAAACGGTACTTGACGGTAATTTTGTTGATAGCACGGCTATCAACACACATTCTCCACGTCCCATCCTTCTTAGGGGTAAGAAGGGCAGGCACCGCACACGGACTAAGGCTCTCCTTAATGAACCCTCGCTGTAACAATTCATCCACTTGTCTCTTGAGCTCCTCGTGTTCAGTAGGGTTCATTCGGTAGTGGGGTAGGTTTGGTAAGGACGCTCCGGGCACTAGGTCTATGGCATGTTGAATGTCTCTTAGAGGTGGTAGTTGGTTGGGCAAATCTTCAGGGAAGACATCAGAAAAAGCTTCCAACAGTGGTTTTACCTCTTCGGGGATTGGCTCTTCGTGATCTATACTTATTTCCCGGGCTACTAACGCGTACAGGGGGGCTCCTGTCTCCAGCTCCATACTTAAGTCCTTAGCAGTTAAAAGGTTCAGGCTCGAGTTGGGTTTCAGGGAGTTGGGTTTAACTTCTTCTTTGGTCGACTTAGGTTGAGTGGGCAAGAGTTTAATTTTCTTGCCCTCGTGTTCAAACACACAGGTGTTGGATCTGCCATAAATGTGTACATCGTTGTCGAACAACCAAGGGCGGCCAAGGATGATTTGACCCACATCCATTGTCAAAACATCACACCAGATCTTCTCCTTGTAACCAACGAATTCGACAGGAACAAGACTCCTATCTTTCACTTCCAGGGTGGTCGATTTTATCCAAGCAACTTTGTAGGGGTTCGGGTGTGGAGTGGTCCTTAATTGCAGTTTTGAGATCATGGCGGAGGATACGGCGTTGATGCAACTTCCACTGTCTATTATAACTTTGCAATTTTTGTCTCCAATCTTAGTGAAAGTGTAGAAGATTGAGGTCCTTCGCCAGTCGTAGCTAGGTTTGGGTTGGGAAAAAGCACACCTAACAACTTGCAAATCCAATCGGTTCATCTTTTGGAGGCAGTGAACAACGGCAGTATCTTCTTCGTCGAAAAATTCTTCATCGTTGTCCATATGGTGGACTAAGTCAGTTTCAGGTTCACCTTCTTCCTCCGTCACTTCCTCAATTATGGTGACCTTAAACGGGCTGGAGCACTGAGAAGCAATGTGTCCGTACCCGTGGCATCTAAAGCACTTAGTGCCGGCAGTGGTTTTGGGTGTCTCACGTTCTGGCGTTTTCCCTTTATAGTCTGATCGAGGTTGGGTTTGGTTAGGAGCAGGCCGACTACCAAAGGGTCCAGTGGGTTTGTTGTACGGTTGGCTAGAGGAAGACTTAAAAGGGTTCGGTCTAGAGTCTTGGGTTCTGGTGGTGTGGCTTCTAGACTCTTCCAAGTCTAGTACAAGACTACAGGCAGCTTCATACGTGGTTACTCCTCGAGCAAAGAGCTCATTCCTAAGGTCTTCTCTCAGTCCGGCTCTAAACATGGACAGAAGTTGCGTGGGAGTGGTGGTCTCCTCCCCGTTACAACGAATTAAGAAATCATCAAACGTGGCGATGTATTCCTTAACGGGTTTACTCCCTTGAGTTAGCCTATTCCAACGATCTAGGAGTCTTGGGTAGTACGAGGGAGGAAGGTATTTCCTTTTCAGTTCTTGCTTCATCGCTCCCCAGTCAGCTATGGGGTATTCTCCTCGAGTCTCTCTCATGTGTTCAACGTTAGTCCAGTATTGGTTGGCTCTACCCGTCAGTTTCATCTCAGCGAATCTAACTTTCTTTTCCTCCGAAATGTTATACCATTTAAAGTAACTGTCCATCCCTTTGATCCAATCGAGGAAAACCTGGGGTTCCAAAGTTCCGTCAAAAGTCGGGGCATCTATTTTAATGCTCTTAAGGAGCTGGGTGTCATTGTCCCTCCAAGGAGCGTCACGTCCTACCGGTTCTTGTTGGGGTCGGTGGTTGGGTCGGTAGTAATCCCTAGGAGGTCCGTAGTCAGTTCGGGTATCTTCGCCATATGGTGAGTGAGGTCTAGAAGGTGTGTAGCTAGCCGGGTGTCCCATTCTTTCAATATTGTCTAGTCTGTCACCCGTATGACGTTTAAGTTCAGCTACACTCGTTTGGGTATCCTTCATTTGTTGTGTAAGTGTTCCTAATTGACCCATAATCATGTCTAAAGTGGTTTGCAAATGTGTAGGATCCATGGTTGGGTGTTAGGGGTCGCTAGGAAGACTTCCTAAGTCAAGGACAGCAACTAAAGTCACAGAAAAGCTTGCTGGAAAAGTGGTTCCAGCAGCTGGTATGCCAACAGCAGCAAGCCCACAAGAGGGGAGAACTGCCTAAGGGTTTCGGCTAGGTTCCTGGGTGTGGACAGCACAAAAACAGCACCTATGGACTCTCTCAAATGATGATCACAGTTGCTGGAAATGTTAGGACAGCAATTCTAAACACAAATCCAAAAGTCCCAAGTAGGTAGAAACACTACGGACTCAAAGGCAGCAGCTAGATACACACTATGACGACTTAAATGCTCATGAACAGTGCAGGAAATGCAAAAACAGTGGCCAAAACAGTGGAAATTTACTATCTAAGCAATGATATGCATGCCAATTTCAAACCACAATGAGAGACTAAACCCTAGGATGCATCTAGCACAAGTAAAGCATGCTAGCCATGCTCTGATACCAAATATGATGTGAAACGTTCAAGAATTGCACATGAAATTATTTCAGAATTACAAAGTTTACCGCTTATAAGATTAGATTATCTAAAGTTGAGATTCAAGAAATTATTCGTTATCAAAATGTTATGATAAGCAATCACAAGCTAGTTGTTTGAGCCCAATTATGGATAGATCTTAAAAGTTTCACAATAATCGAATGCGGAAAATAATACAGAATCCAACGGTTAATATCAAGAACTTTCACTACGAGTACCTTGCTCACTTACACTCAATGTCGGGTTTAGCGGGAGAAGGCTCTTAGTATACTCAAGGATGCCACGAAGATGGTTGCGATGCCAAGAGTCTTGAACCACGGAGGGGTCGACGATGACGAGGAGGGCGTGAATGCTGGACTCTCGAGACTCCAAGTGTGCTTTGCAAATCTCCGGTCGTAGATGCTTGCAAGGATTGGCACGACTCTGTCCACGTATTCCTCCACGGTAGTTTCGTCTTCAAAACCTACGTCGAAGCAAGGTGACCGTAGGATGTCGACGCTTCCGTCGGCTTGGAAGACAATACCCCACTCAAACTCCGGATCCGCCATTCGACATCGAGATGGAGGGGAAGTGACGCCTTCTTCTGTCGTGGGCTTCTCAATTCACAAGAGAAGGGGGATGGGGGGCGGCGGGAGCAGGAAGCAGAGGGGGAGGCCGGTGGGGGCAAGGAAGGAGGGGAAGGTTTTGGGGAAGAAATTAGGTTAGAAGGAGATATGAAGGGGAATTACACAAATCTGAGATTTGCTTTCAGTTTTGTGTAATTTAGGAGGGATTTGCCTATGATTTGAATTCCCAATCAATTAGATTTAATGCCTTGATTAGGGGAATTAATGGGGGAGGCAAGGAGAGAGGAGGCCGGCGGTTACAAGAGGGGAAAGGGAGGAGTTTTAGCAATAAATCCTGAAATCAATTTCAGGATTTGAAATTTGGGAGGGAATTTTGTTTTGGAATTAAAATATTAACTCCAAATTGAAGAGGGATTAATGGAGCAATTAATGATGGGAATAAACCCATGGAGCCGGCGGCATGGTGAGAGGGGAGGGGTGATGTGGTGAGTTATCAAGTTTCCAAATTAGAGAAATCCAACTTAGGATGAAAATAAAGTGATCCAATCTAATTTAAAATTAGATTGAATGACATTTCATACTTTCCTAATATGGCGTTTTGACAAATTTGGAAAGTTTAGGAACTCAAATAATTTTGAAATTCAAAATTTGAGCATGGGGGAAAATGTTGAAAGTGGCCGGTGGTGGTGGGTGGTCGGGTGGATGAAGGTGGTGGCGCCGGCAAGATGGCCGGCCGGAAATTTGGGGAAGGCCGGCGGTGGATTCCTCACAGGGGGTGGCGGCAATATGAGGAGGGGAATTTCTTGTGGGAGAGAGGGGGAAGGAAGTGGATGGGAACACGATCAAGAAGATAAAATAAAACTAACCACGAATCGAGGACTCTTCCGACGATTGGTGGGCCTTGCGAAATGCTCCCCTTGAGCTCTCTTCCCTCTCAAGCACTCATGCTAAGAAAGTGGAAACAAAGATAACTTTTCATTCAATAATTCATTAAGCCCAAATACAACATGACATGGCCTATATATAGGTCCCAAAAAAAAAAGAAAATACAATGACTCTCTTGCCCTCAGGGCTACACTCATGACTCAACTTAGACCAAGGGTACAATAGGAAGTAAAAGAACAATGCATAAAAGAAATACATAAATAGCTAGAAATATAAACTCTGAATCTCGGCCGTCGATCTGCGCTGTCTACGGCGATACACATGTCTGAACCTCTGGTCGATGTCCACATCATTCTCCCCAGGTGGGAGAAAGCTCGACCCCGTCGAGTAGAAATCTCTGGAGCTCTCGTACATCTCTAGAAGATCTGGATCCAATCTCTGCAGCTCCTCTCGGTCTATCCACGTGTCCTCAGTCGCCGGCTTCCCTCTCCAGTGTACCAAGTACCTTTGGCGACCACCTTCCTTCGTGGAAATGATTTCATCCTCAAGTATAGCCTCGACCTTCTCCGCAGTAGGTAAATGGGGCAATTTGGGGAGTGGAGGTAGGTTGGGGATCTCACTGGGTAGGTTCTCACAAGGCTTATCATGAAGTGGATTATCAGGGTTAAACTCGGGTCCCTCGAAAGCTACTAAATCTTCAACATTAAACGTAGGATTCATATTAAAGCCTCCAGGAAGGTCTAACACATAAGCATTACTGTTTACTTTCGAGATTATCTTAAAGGGGCCCGCACTTCTGGCATGTAACTTTTTAACGGCTCCTTGGGGGAACCGCTCCGGACGAATCCGTACCATAACAAAATCTCCAACTTCAAATTCTTTAAATCTCTTCTTACGATCAGCATCAATCTTATAGTGAGTATTACTTTGTTGAATTCTTTTGTTTATTTCTTTGTGCAATTCTTGAAGATGAGATGCGAATGCAGATGCAGACTCAGACACCCTAACCTTAGGACTTACAGGAATTAAATCAATCGGCTGTCTAGGTAGGTAACCATACACGACTTCAGCAGGACTTAGACCAGTAGATCGGTTTACAGAGTTGTTGTATGCAAATTCAGCTATCGGAAGTTTAGAGTCCCATTCCCTAAGATTTTCTCCTACCAAGGTTCTTAAAAGATTTCCTAGACTTCTATTCACTACTTCGGTTTGGCCATCTGTTTGGGGGTGGAAAGCAGTGGAGAATTGTAATTTGGTTCCCATTTTATGCCATAGAGTCTTCCAAAAGTAGCTAGTAAATTTCACATCTCTATCTGACACAATGGTTTTGGGTAGGCCGTGAAGTCTTACAATTTCATCAAAATACAGCTTGGCTATTCTAGAGGCGTCGAAAGTTTTGGAGCACGGGAGAAAATGGGCCATCTTAGAAAACCTATCTACGACTACACAAATCGAGTCATGCTTCCTAAGGGTCTTGGGTAAACCTAAGACAAAGTCCATGCTAACATCTTGCCATGGTTGGTTAGGCACGGGGAGGGGTGTGTAAATGCCGGTGTTTTGTTTACGTTGTTTGGCTAACTGACAGGTGTGACAACGCCTCACTAATCTGCTAACGTCCCTCTTAAGGCTCGGCCAGTAAAAACGGTTTTCAACCGCGGCAATGGTTTTAGCTTGACCAAAATGACCAGCTAAACCTCCAGCATGTAATTCCCACACAAGAAATTCACGAAGTGACGTATTGGGAATACAAAGTCGTTGGGATTTAAACAAGTATCCATTTTCCAACATAAAATCTCCTATAATCCGTTCGTCTCCAGTGGTCAACGCAGCGTATGTCTCCTTAAAATCAGGGCAGTCTGGGTAGTCTTCTTTGAGTCTCTCAAAGCCTATTACATCAGTCGTCATCTTCCTAGTAATCATCATCCGACGGCTTAAGGCGTCAGCAGCCTTATTTTCAGATCCTGCTTTATGTCTAATGGTATACGTGTACTCTTGCAGGAATTCAACCCAGCGGCCGTGTCGAGCATTGAGTTTCTTTTGAGAATTAATGTACCGCAAAGCTTCATGGTCCGAAAAGATAACAAATTCTTGCGGTAGAAGGTAGTGACGCCAATGCCTAAGGGATTGAATGATGGCGTAAAATTCTTTGTCGTAGGTTGAGTACCTTTGCCTAGTGTCATTCAATTTTTCACTAAAGTAAGCGACCGGGTGTCCCTCTTGTGATAGGATTCCACCTATACCAATTCCAGAAGCGTCACAGGTTACCTCAAAAACTTTAGAAAAATCAGGTAATCTCATCACAAGGGCTTCCATCATTCGCTTCTTAATTTCCTCAAAAGCTCTAGTCGCCGTTGTGGTCCAAAGAAACTCACCTTTCTTAAGGCAATCCGTTATTGGCGCTACTATGGTGCTAAAATTCCGAATAAATCTCCGATAGAACGTGGCCAATCCGTGAAAACTCCTAACATCTCTGATGTTTTTGGGTTGTGGCCATTCGTTTATAGCTCGCACCTTTTCGGGATCGGCAGATATGCCTTGGGAAGATATGATAAATCCAAGGAAGGTTACTTGATTTGCGAGGAAGGTGCATTTCTTAGGATTGGCATACATCTGCTCCCTTTTTAAGATCTCACAGACTTGTCTTAGATGATTCAAATGTTGCTCCACTGAACGACTATAGATCAGAATATCATCAAAGTAAACTACAACAAATTTTCCAAGTAAAGGCTTAAGGATTTGAGTCATTACTCTCATGAAAGTGCTGGGCGCGTTACTCAATCCAAAAGGCATTACTGTCCATTCGTACAACCCATCTTTGGTTTTGAAAGCTGTTTTCCACTCATCCCCCGGACGGATCCTAATTTGGTGATAGCCACTCTTAAGATCGATCTTAGAGAAGAGTGTGGCTCCGGTCATCATGTCCAACATGTCATCTAACCGAGGGATTGGGAAACGGTACTTGACGGTAATTTTGTTGATAGCACGGCTATCAACACACATTCTCCACGTCCCATCCTTCTTAGGGGTAAGAAGGGCAGGCACCGCACACGGACTAAGGCTCTCCTTAATGAACCCTCGCTGTAACAATTCATCCACTTGTCTCTTGAGCTCCTCGTGTTCAGTAGGGTTCATTCGGTAGTGGGGTAGGTTTGGTAAGGACGCTCCGGGCACTAGGTCTATGGCATGTTGAATGTCTCTTAGAGGTGGTAGTTGGTTGGGCAAATCTTCAGGGAAGACATCAGAAAAAGCTTCCAACAGTGGTTTTACCTCTTCGGGGATTGGCTCTTCGTGATCTATACTTATTTCCCGGGCTACTAACGCGTACAGGGGGGCTCCTGTCTCCAGCTCCATACTTAAGTCCTTAGCAGTTAAAAGGTTCAGGCTCGAGTTGGGTTTCAGGGAGTTGGGTTTAACTTCTTCTTTGGTCGACTTAGGTTGAGTGGGCAAGAGTTTAATTTTCTTGCCCTCGTGTTCAAACACACAGGTGTTGGATCTGCCATAAATGTGTACATCGTTGTCGAACAACCAAGGGCGGCCAAGGATGATTTGACCCACATCCATTGTCAAAACATCACACCAGATCTTCTCCTTGTAACCAACGAATTCGACAGGAACAAGACTCCTATCTTTCACTTCCAGGGTGGTCGAGTTTATCCAAGCAACTTTGTAGGGGTTCGGGTGTGGAGTGGTCCTTAATTGCAGTTTTGAGATCATGGCGGAGGATACGGCGTTGATGCAACTTCCACTGTCTATTATAACTTTGCAATTTTTGTCTCCAATCTTAGTGAAAGTGTAGAAGATTGAGGTCCTTCGCCAGTCGTCGCTAGGTTTGGGTTGGGAAAAAGCACACCTAACAACTTGCAAATCCAATCGGTTCATCTTTTGGAGGCAGTGAACAACGGCAGTATCTTCTTCGTCGAAAAATTCTTCATCGTTGTCCATATGGTGGACTAAGTCAGTTTCAGGTTCACCTTCTTCCTCCGTCACTTCCTCAATTATGGTGACCTTAAACGGGCTGGAGCACTGAGAAGCAATGTGTCCGTACCCGTGGCATCTAAAGCACTTAGTGCCGGCAGTGGTTTTGGGTGTCTCACGTTCTGGCGTTTTCCCTTTATAGTCTGATCGAGGTTGGGTTTGGTTAGGAGCAGGCCGACTACCAGAGGGTCCAGTGGGTTTGTTGTACGGTTGGCTAGAGGAAGACTTAAAAGGGTTCGGTCTAGAGTCTTGGGTTCTGGTGGTGTGGCTTCTAGACTCTTCCAAGTCTAGTACAAGACTACAGGCAGCTTCATACGTGGTTACTCCTCGAGCAAAGAGCTCATTCCTAAGGTCTTCTCTCAGTCCGGCTCTAAACATGGACAGAAGTTGCGTGGGAGTGGTGGTCTCCTCCCCGTTACAACGAATTAAGAAATCATCAAACGTGGCGATGTATTCCTTAACGGGTTTACTCCCTTGAGTTAGCCTATTCCAACGATCTAGGAGTCTTGGGTAGTACGAGGGAGGAAGGTATTTCCTTTTCAGTTCTTGCTTCATCGCTCCCCAGTCAGCTATGGGGTATTCTCCTCGAGTCTCTCTCATGTGTTCAACGTTAGTCCAGTATTGGTTGGCTCTACCCGTCAGTTTCATCTCAGCGAATCTAACTTTCTTTTCCTCCGAAATGTTATACCATTTAAAGTAACTGTCCATCCCTTTGATCCAATCGAGGAAAACCTGGGGTTCCAAAGTTCCGTCAAAAGTCGGGGCATCTATTTTAATGCTCTTAAGGAGCTGGGTGTCATTGTCCCTCCAAGGAGCGTCACGTCCTACCGGTTCTTGTTGGGGTCGGTGGTTGGGTCGGTAGTAATCCCTAGGAGGTCCGTAGTCAGTTCGGGTATCTTCGCCATATGGTGAGTGAGGTCTAGAAGGTGTGTAGCTAGCCGGGTGTCCCATTCTTTCAATATTGTCTAGTCTGTCACCCGTATGACGTTTAAGTTCAGCTACACTCGTTTGGGTATCCTTCATTTGTTGTGTAAGTGTTCCTAATTGACCCATAATCATGTCTAAAGTGGTTTGCAAATGTGTAGGATCCATGGTTGGGTGTTAGGGGTCGCTAGGAAGACTTCCTAAGTCAAGGACAGCAACTAAAGTCACAGAAAAGCTTGCTGGAAAAGTGGTTCCAGCAGCTGGTATGCCAACAGCAGCAAGCCCACAAGAGGGGAGAACTGCCTAAGGGTTTCGGCTAGGTTCCTGGGTGTGGACAGCACAAAAACAGCACCTATGGACTCTCTCAAATGATGATCACAGTTGCTGGAAATGTTAGGACAGCAATTCTAAACACAAATCCAAAAGTCCCAAGTAGGTAGAAACACTACGGACTCAAAGGCAGCAGCTAGATACACACTATGACGACTTAAATGCTCATGAACAGTGCAGGAAATGCAAAAACAGTGGCCAAAACAGTGGAAATTTACTATCTAAGCAATGATATGCATGCCAATTTCAAACCACAATGAGAGACTAAACCCTAGGATGCATCTAGCACAAGTAAAGCATGCTAGCCATGCTCTGATACCAAATATGATGTGAAACGTTCAAGAATTGCACATGAAATTATTTCAGAATTACAAAGTTTACCGCTTATAAGATTAGATTATCTAAAGTTGAGATTCAAGAAATTATTCGTTATCAAAATGTTATGATAAGCAATCACAAGCTAGTTGTTTGAGCCCAATTATGGATAGATCTTAAAAGTTTCACAATAATCGAATGCGGAAAATAATACAGAATCCAACGGTTAATATCAAGAACTTTCACTACGAGTACCTTGCTCACTTACACTCAATGTCGGGTTTAGCGGGAGAAGGCTCTTAGTATACTCAAGGATGCCACGAAGATGGTTGCGATGCCAAGAGTCTTGAACCACGGAGGGGTCGACGATGACGAGGAGGGCGTGA
Source organism: Dendrobium huoshanense (assembly GCA_016618105.1). Lineage (NCBI taxonomy): Eukaryota > Viridiplantae > Streptophyta > Magnoliopsida > Asparagales > Orchidaceae > Dendrobium > Dendrobium huoshanense. The sequence goes on from CM028343.1 coordinate 19,882,462, forward strand.
ATGCTGGACTCTCGAGACTCCAAGTGTGCTTTGCAAATCTCCGGTCGTAGATGCTTGCAAGGATTGGCACGACTCTGTCCACGTATTCCTCCACGGTAGTTTCGTCTTCAAAACCTACGTCGAAGCAAGGTGACCGTAGGATGTCGACGCTTCCGTCGGCTTGGAAGACAATACCCCACTCAAACTCCGGATCCGCCATTCGACATCGAGATAGAGGGGAAGTGACGCCTTCTTCTGTCGTGGGCTTCTCAATTCACAAGAGAAGGGGGATGGGGGGCGGCGGGAGCAGGAAGCAGAGGGGGAGGCCGGTGGGGGCAAGGAAGGAGGGGAAGGTTTTGGGGAAGAAATTAGGTTAGAAGGAGATATGAAGGGGAATTACACAAATCTGAGATTTGCTTTCAGTTTTGTGTAATTTAGGAGGGATTTGCCTATGATTTGAATTCCCAATCAATTAGATTTAATGCCTTGATTAGGGGAATTAATGGGGGAGGCAAGGAGAGAGGAGGCCGGCGGTTACAAGAGGGGAAAGGGAGGAGTTTTAGCAATAAATCCTGAAATCAATTTCAGGATTTGAAATTTGGGAGGGAATTTTGTTTTGGAATTAAAATATTAACTCCAAATTGAAGAGGGATTAATGGAGCAATTAATGATGGGAATAAACCCATGGGGCCGGCGGCATGGTGAGAGGGGAGGGGTGATGTGGTGAGTTATCAAGTTTCCAAATTAGAGAAATCCAACTTAGGATGAAAATAAAGTGATCCAATCTAATTTAAAATTAGATTGAATGACATTTCATACTTTCCTAATATGGCGTTTTGACAAATTTGGAAAGTTTAGGAACTCAAATAATTTTGAAATTCAAAATTTGAGCATGGGGGAAAATGTTGAAAGTGGCCGGTGGTGGTGGGTGGTCGGGTGGATGAAGGTGGTGGCGCCGGCAAGATGGCCGGCCGGAAATTTGGGGAAGGCCGGCGGTGGATTCCTCACAGGGGGTGGCGGCAATATGAGGAGGGGAATTTCTTGTGGGAGAGAGGGGGAAGGAAGTGGATGGGAACACGATCAAGAAGATAAAATAAAACTAACCACGAATCGAGGACTCTTCCGACGATTGGTGGGCCTTGCGAAATGCTCCCCTTGAGCTCTCTTCCCTCTCAAGCACTCATGCTAAGAAAGTGGAAACAAAGATAACTTTTCATTCAATAATTCATTAAGCCCAAATACAACATGACATGGCCTATATATAGGTCCCAAAAAAAAAGAAAATACAATGACTCTCTTGCCCTCAGGGCTACACTCATGACTCAACTTAGACCAAGGGTACAATAGGAAGTAAAAGAACAATGCATAAAAGAAATACATAAATAGCTAGAAATATAAACTCTGAATCTCGGCCGTCGATCTGCGCTGTCTACGGCGATACACATGTCTGAACCTCTGGTCGATGTCCACATCATAAGCACTTATAATATTAATAATATTAACATCAATAACAATCTTTAAAACTATAATTCTATCTCCAATTATATTAATTTTTACAATATTGTATTTCAAACTCTTATATATAATCACACATACACCATTTCTATTACGATTCTTACAAGAATACCATAGTTTAAATTCTAAACTAATCTCCTTAGTTTTCTCTCCAACCCATAGCTTCTTGAATGCAAGGAATATTTATCTTCCTATGAATCATAATATATATTAATTCAATAAATTTACCTGTAAGTGAACCTATATTACAAGTTCATATCCTAATATTAGTTTCATGAACTAACTTCTTTGCTCACATTTGTCCATAATGTGGGAACTCTTATAAATTTAGCACTGCACTTGGGCGTCGGTGCAGCATCAATTGCACACTTGTCACTGTATTCAGAACATACAACGCGTCACCTAATATTAACACAATGTATTAAAGGATTCATGTCATGATTAATCGACAAATTTTATGTTGATTGTCGACTACCTAAAATAACCCTCCACTTTTCTCATCCAGGACTTGGGTCCTTGCAACAACAGTATTTACATCATTAATTTAAAGCCTTGTAAAAAAATCCTCTCATCGTCATAATTATTATTATCATTAACTAATTAATTATTTGGGGTCAACAATGTGAGTCATTATCCTTCATTCATTCTTTAGATAGTTGCATGTTGAGTTAAATTGGGAGATTTACATACATACCACCATATACTATTCTATTTACATATTTAACATCTAAAACTTTAATATTACATACATACCACCCATAGTTCATTTTCATATCAAATATGAGTGGTAGAAATGAAATGTATGAGTGATAGGAAGGAAATATGAGTGGTATATTTGATATTAAAATAATATAAGGTGGTATGTATGTAATATTAAAATTTTAGGTGTTAGATATGTAAATAGAGTATTATAAAGTGATATGTGTGTATTCCCAAGAATAAATTGTTAGAACATCAATTAGCAAGAGGTAGAAGGAAGTTATGTAAGCTAAATGTGTTCCTTTTACATGGAGACGTATCTTATTGTTCACCTTGTCCCTCAACCTTTATGCCCTTGAAAGTCAACATGCTTGAGTAGGCCGTCACTTGAGGTATCACTTTGTATAAGTGAATGTAACTACTTTTATATTTTTTCTTTCTTCAAATTTTTGCTTTCCCTTCACTTTTGTCATGTACATAAATGTTCCTACTTAGATTTTAACATTTTATTGATTTAGTGAAATGTAATATATAGTTTAATGAGACAACCCAACTCAATTTCTCTCTCTTTACTAAATCCTAATTGGTCATATTCAACTTCTCGAATGAAGCACTTTAGAGTTTGATGTCTTCCAAGCTCCCTTGTGAAGGAAACCACCCAGGAATGGGTAGAATTTTTGTCTAATGCCTACAAAATCCCTTTCAACACAACATCTCTATGAAAAGAGTATGGACAGGGAGTATCTAATCCTCACTTCAACAAACAAAGAAATACAGTTTAAGGTTAGCAATCTTCCCCCCATAAGGGAAAAAAAGAAAAAGAACAATAAGTAAAGAGATAATTGCAAGTTGCAACTTAATTATTAAATGGCCCAATTTTGAAGGATATACAAATGAACTTGTCAAACATAGATATCATGATTCAAATATGCTAGTAAATCATGGCGAAACTGCTAGGATGCAGTCAGGACCAAAAGACCTTGAATAAGATCAACTATTTCTGATTTGTATTTTGCTATGACTTTAGAATTTGAGTACAGGGTATAGGACAGACTCTTCAACATTTTATGCTAAAATTGCTATTTAGGCACGCCTACAATGTTTATGCTGAGATTGTGAATGCACACAACCTTACAAATTTTACGCTGAAATTGTGATGAACATCAGCATACGCGTTCTAAACGGCTGTCATCCTAAAATTTATTAAATCATGGTCTCACTTACTTTGGGGCACCGCCATATGCATCATACAAATACTTAAAATTCCGTATTAGTGTTTTCAAAGCTCCAATGAATATTGTAACAAGAGCACAAACAAAATTCATTTCAGATACCAATTCCATATTTTCAGTGAATAGCTCCACTCATTCCCAACATAGAACAAATTCATCATGCAGGGGGATACCATCTGATATTATTTGATAGGTAGTCAGAAGACTAAGTCAACAATACACAATAAATTATTATAAAGAATGTCATTAAGAAATGCTACAACTTATGGATGATAATTCTCGAATTTAGCAAAGGTAGGAAAAGCATTTGCATGGTGAGCATCAATCAAAGGACGTACTGAAATTTCAATTGTATAACCAACTAAAAAAACTAATTCAAACATTATCTATACCGCAAGACGAGTACATTCAATAACTGCAACCAAGTTCACATTAATAGTACGCCTCCAGGTACTGCTGCCATCAGTTTCGTCACGATGAAATATAACCCGACTAGCAATTCCAGCACTATTCACACATATATCCAAACTTCCATATGTCATCATATGCTTTTCAAAAGCAGCAGCTACATCTCCTGCACATCAAAAAAAATGATGAAAGAATATGTCAACTACAATTTTTTTGCTTATCTCAGGTCTACCAGACCAGCTTAGTACAAAAATAAAAAGTAGAGAATTTATTTAAGAAGGAACCATCATTCTTCGTGAATTTAGATCGATGAACCTAACAACTCATTAGAACAAACAACAAGAAAGTCACAAAAGGACAAAAGAGAAAATAATATTTCCCTATTTTCAAGGACCCTTCATGATTATAAGTGGAACTAAGCTCTGTAGCGATAGATTTCAAAAAAAGATCAATCATGCTAGCAGTAGAGAAAGGGTAGATGAAGATTATCCAAATACAAGATGAAACCGAAAAGCTAGTATATTATAACAGATCAAACTGATATGCAGATTGAAAGAATGAGAATGTTCGATAGTTATGGAAGAGTAATTCACAGAGGATGGCCACATAGGATTATAAACTAACCAATTTGTTATGCGTACATGGATGTGTACCTTAAGATAAAGATAAAGATCTTACATTCTGGAAAAGATTTGTCAACTGACAAGCTCTGGCTAATAAAAGGCATGTTCGGAGGTTAAAATTTTTTCATAATAGAACTATGTTCAATTCTACAGAAATCATATTCAACTGCACTTTCAGTTATCATTTTAGTTCAGTTGACCATTCCAGATATGAAACATAAGTTCAAAAGTACAGCAGTAATTAACTAGGAAAAAAATATATATATATAGAAAGAAAAAGTTCAAAAGTAAATAATAAATACTACAACAACATCAAGCCTTTATCCCACTACGTGGGGTCGGCTACAGGAATCCTTTTTCTCCATTGTGTCCTATAGGACACAATGGACACAATGGAGAAAAAGGATTCCTGTAGCCGACCCCACGTAGTGGGATAGGACACAATGGAGAAAAATGATTCATGTAGCTGACCCCGCGTAGTGGGATAAAGGCTTGATATTGTTGTTGTTGTTGTATTAATTATTTACTTTTGAACTTTTTCTTTCTATAATAATTAATAAACCAGAGAAAAAGAAAGCATGAAGCAGCACGGAGAGAGAAAAAGAAAAGGGAAACAATACAATATAGATTAGCTTTATGACAGAATTATGGATTTTCAACAGTTTTGATATAAGATGAGCTTCTAATATAATAAGTTCAAGGAATACCCTTGAGATTCAGGAAAAAAAATGCATAAAAAGATAAAGCTGCAGCCTCGCCATAATACTTACTCGCGTTGGTAACATCACACTTAATATACATAGACGAAGGGATCCTCAAGTTCTGATGGAATCTGGCATTCTCCTTCTCAATTAAAAAAACAGTATCCTTACCGCTCTCTTCAGAAAAGTCAAGAACTGTCACGAATAGGCCTTTCTGAGCAAGGGCCAAGCTGATTGCCCTACCTAAAAAAGTTGTTTAAACCAATAAAATGTATAAGGATAAAATTGGATATTAAAAATCAACTGAAAATACATTAAATTTTCTTGGCTCCAAATGAGATCTAAATATACATCTAAGATGAGAAAACAGAAACCACCTTCCTGCAACTTAATCAAATGAATATGTCTTTAACATATATTCCAAACATAAGAATCGCCTAGTCATGCCGCACAAGTGCCTCAATTAAGGCCCAGACAGACACAACTATAGAATAAGTCCAACATAGGGAATGCCAAAAGAAATGGAAATTGCTCATTGATGAAGTATGAGTTAGGAGAAGAAGGCAGGAGTGAAGAATGGAGGAAGAAAGAAAGGATGAGATGAAAGCAAAAAAAATAAGGCTGAAGGAAAAAAAGAAGAATGATTAAAGTTTAGTGCAGTGCCTTTTAGCTTATTATAAAGATATATGTGGTTTTAAAAGGTTATTTTTATGAAGCACATAAATTGTTGATTGCTGCTCAATCATCTCTCTTAATTTTCAATTATTTCTCAGCCAGCAAAATCTAATTTTATCATCTAGGGAATTTATTTGTGCACGCATTTGTAGCTTACTAGTTTCATAATTATCCTTTCTTACTATTAATATATGAGACAAAGCAAGGGCATCCACAGATACCAAGTGTTCCTTTTAATCAAGAGGTCTTGCACTAACTGATCATACTTTTGCACCCCTAGAAATTTATAATTACATGGTTATATATCTTTTCTGCATACAAAATACTTTGACAGTTGCAGCCTTGGGGAAAACCTTTATGCTTCACGTGCTATCCAATCAATGTGTTCAATTAATTAATCCATGAAGCCTATATCTGTCCCTATCTAATTAGATCATGAATCATATTGATCAAGTGGGAAATTATCAATCTCTTGCTCGTACACAACATGCAATTGGAGATTTACGCCTTACCTACTCCTTATAAGTTATAAATCCATGAATCTCCAACCATACATAAAATGTACCTATGATTTGGATAAACTAAAGCAGCGGAAGATTGTCCCTTTATGTGATCAAGGTTTCTTCCACTATGCGCAATATGAAGTACAGTTCAGTACTTTAGGCAATAGTCAAATGAGGACAATTTCGATGCCCTAGTAATCAGTCTATCTTGCCACTAAGAAACCCTAGGAGAAGAAAGGAATTAATCCCCTATGAACGTTGGACACTAAAAAAATCATTTCTATATCCCATCATCAACCATAAAAAATACAATCTAAACCTACAATTTATAATAGCAACTATATATTCTTGAATTTTCTAACCCTATTAAAATTAGAATAATGGAAAACATATCAAAAATGATAATGACAATTTTACCCTTTATTATTAACATTATGGCAAATAACTACAAACTCCATAAAATAGATGAATAAATATAATTATTTTAACACAAATAAGAACCAATATTGATAACTAGAAGAAAACATCTTACTCTGCATCACTTTCATTGGAGTACTGAGAACTCTATTCCAAAAAGTTGAAATGCTGTTATAAGAACTGGAGATCCTCAACTATATTACAAAACTAGCATAATACATCCATAATACTCCCTCCCTGCCTCCCTCAAGAAACAATTGTGTGACTGATGTTATATAAATCCAATACAAGTTGAGTTTCAACAAGCGTGTGGATTTGAAATAATTATGTGAATTTCATGGTTTTGTATTTTTCCTGGCTATTTGGTTATTGAATTATTATATGAATTGATTTCTTTGTATTTTGAGTTTTTCATAGAAAAAAAAATATGACTTGTTTTTAGAGATTAAGAATTAATAACTTAAGTTTTTTTTTGTGCTACTCGCATGATTTTTCGCATCTCATAATGGATTTGCATGAGAAATCCCTGACCCTAAATTATCAACATTAGACACTTTTGTTGCCATGGAAGCAAATCAGACCATCTCCAAAGGCCAAAATTAAATCAAAATTTCAGACCTGATCTTATCAATAACAGTGTTTGAGCTTAAGAAGAAGAAAAAAAAATCCAGAGATACCTATCCCAGGTGACCTTACCACATCTGCCATGTCATTTATTTCTCTCCACCATAATAGAGAATAAAAAAAATAATTCAATTGACACAACCTGCATATGAGATCAAATCACACATGCAGGAAAGTCTTCATACATATAAGAAGCCAATATATCTATCCAAAACCGAAAAAAGAAAATCACCGGGTGACCTGAAGCAAATACGAACTGCAACCAACAAATCAACTTATTTCAGCCAAAAAAAATCTTTTTTCCTTAAGTTTTATTTGGTTTATTTCATGATTTCATCAGTAAAGTTCTACAAATACTGCAAAACGAAATACACTAGCACCCGTACGCCATCGAATTCCATGTTCTAACAAGATATGCTCATGACCCAGGACGATAGATCATACATAAACCAACTCCAACAAAACCAATTTTTTATTGCATGTGACTAATTTATGCACTAGATTCAACCATGATAATAACTTGAAAGGGATTTCTAACGAGAGTTGAAGGAAATTTCCTCTGATGATATCAGTCAAATATATTGGATTATTTGTTTTTGAGCAGAGAAAGGATTCATGATAGAACATTGGAACTCCGCTTCTTTGACCTTAATAATAAACTATAACGCGGGGGGGGGGCGCATGGAGTGAGAAAGATTTGGTTACCAATTCCGGAGGCACCACCGGTGACTATAGCTGACATGCCGGGCTTAAGCTCCATGGTCTTGCTTGATCTAAGTAGGGTTTCGTTGGCTGGAGGAGAAAACAATAAGATGGAGCGAAGGATGCAGATGCGCGAGAAATGCGACGATGTTATGTACTTTACTGAAAATCGGCGGGACTAGGGCTGTTTGGCCACGAAAAATTATTGCGTCCTCCAGGTCACCTGGTGGGAGTAGAGATGCGTCCTCTAGAGCTAAAATCGCACTAAAAAATAAGAAATATCAAGCAAATACCGAGCAATACCAAACAATAACGAGGAATATCATCATGTGAAGACCAATACCGAGTTATACCAAGCTATACCGAGCAATACAAAAAATACCTAGTTTTTCCTAGAGAAAACTCGGTATGTGCTCGGTATTGCTCGGTATAACTCGGCATAACTCGGTATTGGTCTTCACATGATGATATTCCTCGTTATTACCAAATAATACCTAGCAATACCGAGCAAAAACCGAATTTTTTGGCGGTGGGAGGACGCATCTCTATGTCAGATGGGAGGACGTAATAATTTTTCGTTTGGCCACAAGCAGTAGGATTTACTAATTCTGTAAATTTATATTTAATATGTTTTGAGATAGTTAAATTCTAAATATTATTGAATATAATAGAAATTAAATTTGATTATATTTTGATGCACTAATTGACTGTTTATTTTAGAATTTAAATCTTCTAACTCAAACAAAATGTTAATAATATCAATTGTATAATTAACAAATATTAATTATAAGATTATTTTACTTGTAAATAATTTATATGATTGAATATTATTAATTTTTATTTAAAATTTTTTATCAATCCTAATTAGATTAATTGAATATTTTTATTATATATTAAATTTCTAATTAATTATTAATCAATAAAATTCCAAATTAATTAAACTTAAAAAATTCCTATTTATCCTTTAATCTCTAAATGAAGATCTAAATATGAATCATCAACTATATGAGAGAAAGATTTAAAAATAAATCTAAAAAAATTCTTATTTATAATTAATTCATTTTAATTTCTTTATTATCTAATTAGAAGGTTCTCAAATTTACTATTGCTTCGTCTCTAAAGTAAAAAAAAAACATTGCAGGACAAATGAGTTGGGAGAGAGTAGGCCGCAATCTTCTTTTTCATTGCTTCTCTCTACAAATCTCTTCTTTTGGTCTTTGTATATGATCCAACTTATTTTTATCGGCTAGTTGGGAGCTTTGACTATCAATCAAAAGGTCTTGAGTTCGAAACTTATTCATGTGATGTGTGTATAAGTTCCCAACAAAAAATAAGTCTTGATAAATTTACCAATTTTCGGATTTAGTAAATCCGGCTAAACAAAAAAGAAATGATATTTAAGATTCGTTATTTTTTTTTCTTGATAAAATTAGGTATTATCCAATTCCCATTGCCAAAAAAGGATAGTTACAAACGGTAAACAGACATGCAGACATCTCAAGAAAATTTGAATGGTAAAACAAGAGCTGCATCAAAAACTTGCAATGCTCAAAACATAGAAAAAGAAACAACGTACAAACAAAAGACTAAGCAAATTTCCAAATACATGTACAATAACTTAACTCCGAATGCCCAACATTTCACCCATAGATATATAATATGGGGCACAAGAAAGATGTGCACTGCCATTTGCTAAAAATATCTTTCAAGGGGAAGAATTATTCTGTCAGGACGCTGCACTTTGTTTGGAGACTAGAATGCATCACGTCATCCCTCGTTCAGTACCGCTTACATGGCGCGTTCTAGTTGGTCTCTGGACGACGTTCTGCATCCGGTCTCCGCACATAATATATAGTTTCTCTTTCAAGCGGGTGCAGTAATGAATTCCCAACATAAATGGTGAATATGAGATTCATCATCATCTATAAATACACCAAAAAGCAGTCATTTCATTAAATAATCCCCCTGGTTCTCATGATGTTTGCTCCATTTGTGAATTTTAAGATTGATAACCAACTTAATATGTTCAGAAATTGATCTGTGAGGCAACCTATAGTGCTCAAATCTTATATTATTTCTTTCAAGCCAAAGATAGAAAGCACGGTAGCAAAAAAGAAAGGTATAAGAGCCTTTTAACGACAAGCCTGACAGGTTCCAAATCTTCAATGAACCCAAACAGTTGTGGGATAGTTGGCCTTAGTAGGAAGGTGGAAGCAGATAAATATAATTTAGAAAAGATGGTTAACAGATCTAGACGAAACCCAACAAAAATAATATTTTTATTTCACAAGTATTCCATTAGGGAGGAGAGTCTATATTTTTTTATCCATTCATAAAAACTAACCAACTGAGATTCGAATACTTTAGAGGCAGCCATAAAAATTTTTGTGGTGGATAAAAGTCCCAAGATATGTGGTAATTTATTTGATGCGATTATGATTTCTTCTCCCTATGGTTTTTTCATAGAGAAACTTAAGGTTCTCTTCACCCTTGGTAAGTCATTTAGTTATTGATCTTTGTATAGTCCAAGAGGGCCAGGAGGGGTATTCATTTGCAAGTGCTTCATTAAGCTCCTCGACTTTGACGTACATTAAAAGACGGGTTAACAGAATCTTTATCAAGAAAAAAATAGCAAGCATTTTAAAGAGTTTCCAAATTCTTGATGAAGTGATATAATTAGAAGTAACCTAAGTATTTCAAATTACTAATAGACTTAAGCTTCCTCAACTTGGTGTAAAAAGAGAAAATTGAATCTCCAACACATAACCGATAAAAGAAGAATGAAGTGCTTTGAAAAATTGGTTATACTTTGTCTGGATGTTTTTTAAGAGAATCTGGGATTATTAGGTCAAGGAGGTTAACAATTAAAGGAGAATGGTTGCAACACATTGGGTTATCTATTATGTAGTGAGAAGGAGGGAATAAATCGAGTCAAGCCTCATTGAAAAGTGTCCTATTAAGCTTAATATTGAAATGTCCAATGTCTATAAACCCAAGTAATTACCATCGATATTTGTTTAGTTTTTATTTAATGATAACTATAAGTCCTAAAGTGTTTAATGGGCCCTTGTACAAGTGAGGAAGTGAACTGGATAAGCGGATTTTTATTTAGGAGTTTTCTTTAGGAACATTGTGGTGTCAAGTGGGCAGCATCGTAGTGTTGAGCTCTCATATGATGGAATTGAATTTGAATTTGCATTGTGGTGCAAGGTGACGTCTCCACAACACCTTGCCCTCTGTTTAGAAAGATGCTAGGGGAATCTAGAAGATTTGGCTCAGTGTTGTCATATTGAGGGTCTAGTACTGTGGTACTGAATCAAATTAGATATTTTTATATGAAGAAAATATCTAAATCCATTTCAAAAATCCATCACCCCTAGATATTGTCGGAGAGGAGAAGAGAGGAGCATAGGAGGAGAGAGAAAGTAAGGGAGAGGTTTTAGCGGCCAAGGTTTGGGTTTCGTCCATCAGGTTAGTTAGGAATTTTATAGAGTAAGAGGTAGACTTTCAAATCCTTATCTCTGATATAAAAATTTGTTATTAAAAATATAATTTTCTTGGGTTTAACGATATTTTCACCGTATAACTTTCAATATATAATCTTACACTTTATTCTGGACGTTTTAACTATATGAAATCATATTTTTACCAGTTGGTTTTTCTTATGCAAATTTCTGAGTATATAAATGAAGTGGAGCTTTTCTGGCAATTGTGATAGCTATGTAAAAGTTTTAAAATTTTCCTATAAATATTCCTCTGAAATTATAAATTAAAAGAGAAATATTATGAAAGCCCTTAAGTAAAAGAAGCTAAAATTTTAAACATCGAAGCGCATTTTGGTGTAATTGTTTGAATTTTATTAAGAAACTTCACAGTTAAACATGCTCTTCCCAGATAAATCCTGAGATGGGTTGCCTTGGAAGTTACACCAATAGGACAAATCATGAGGCTATTAGGCCTAATCAGATAATATTTCAATAGTTAAGAATTTGGGCTATTACAAATGTATTAGAACAATACACCAGTCGGAAGATGGGAACTAAGTATCATGCATGACAAAATGCTACGTCATGTGAGCCACCTCTTGAACCCTGTATGGGATAAAATGCTATGTGACGGGAGTCACCACTTGAACTTATAGGGGTCATCTCTAGAATCATATATACCAGGTGAATGATTATGAGATATAGATACTGATGAGGGCATTAGTTACATAAATGGAGGAAATTATAAAATCTCTTAAGTAAAATAAACAAAACTCTTAAACATCGAGACGTCTTTTGATGTAATTATTAAAATTTTATTAAAAAAACTCTACAATTAAATGTGCTCATTCCGGATAAATCCTGGGATGGGTGACCTCCTGGAAAGTTATACTAATATGACAAAAACATGAGGCTCTTATGCCAATGTAGATAATATTTCAATAGTTAAGAGTTTGTGTTGTTACAAATATTCATTGAGTATTATGTTATACCTGTAATATGGTTTTTATTGGTGATTATGGTAATTCATATATTATTTAACAACTACATGAAAATCACAAATTAGATACTATTACATGTATGGTTGTTTGGCATAATATGGGAGATGTTTTGATATGTGAAAAGTGCACTCTCTGATATGTTATAAGTGTCATATATGTTCTGCTTTGGCCCTATCTATCTATGTAGATCTAGGAGAGATTCTGGCCTCACTTGATGAAAGCATATGTTAGAGGTTATGTGGGACTATTTTATTTTGATTTTGTCCTCTCTTGTTATAGGCAAGTGTGGGAGGATCAAGGGAGGCATAAGTGGAAGTGAAATTATAAGCAGACATCAAAACAGGTGCATTCTAAGCATTGCAATGCATATGTATAATTAAATATAATACAATTGATATTCTAAATTGAATGTTAATAATTTATGATATTTTAATAAACTCTAATGAAATATAAAAGTTAAGTGCAAGTGAACTTCCAATAACAAGTGTTATGTGAGGTATTTTGAAAACTCCTTGAAAATGGCTCTATAAGTATTAACTTCAAGTATACTAATGCCTTATTTACTTTTTAATGTCTTTTAATTTCATTGAAATTTAAATTAATATATATGACGGGATAGCCAGGGGCGGAACCAACCCTAATTTTCAGGCGGGGGGCAAATTTATAAAACATATATGTTGGGGGGTCCAAGGGGACAACGCCCCCTGACGGGATTTGACCTGTTTGGGGCAATTACCTAAAGACCATAGTATTTTACAAATTTTAGGGGGGGGGGGGGAATTGCCTAAAAACCATTGTAATAAAGACTAAAAAAATGGATGAATATGAACAAATTATCTAAAAAATCATATAAATAAATAAAAAAATTTTGAGGGGGGGGGGGGGGGGGGGGAGAGAGAGAGAGAGAGAGAGAGAGAGAGAGAATTCTACTGGGGTTCCGCTCATGGGGATAGGGTAAAGATTCTACTGGGCTAGTCATGCTCATTGTATTCTTTCTAAGATTTCAAGAAACGATAAAAGCAGAACTGAGTATATCAAGTGTAGTGGCATGTTCCATGAGTTTTGAGTAGCAAGGTACCATTTTTATAATTCATATTTAATTGTTTTGGAAATTATGGTACTATATATATATATATATATATATATATATATATATATATATATATATATATATATATATATATATATATATATATATATATATATATATATATATATATATATATATATGTGTGTGTGTGTGTGTGTGTGTGTGTGTCTGTGTGTGTAGATTTTAATTAAACTGACTCTGATTATATTTTTTATTATTTATATTTATAGTAGCACTAGTTATTTATCCAAGGCAACTCTCTATAATCTTACCTTCCATTGGCGATACTCCAACCTTTTCATGTATATGCTCGTCTCGTTTCGTACCATGTCTTTAGGAGTAAAGCCATTCATCCTCCTGAGCATCCTCATCTCTGTAACACGTTTATAACATTATTTAAATAATCTATTTAAAAAAGTTAAGAAATACTTTATATAACGTTATTTAAATAATATATTTAGATAATACATTTAATAATTGTTTTATTTATTTATTTTTTAACTCCTGCCTCTCTCTGTCTCCTTGTTTTTTGCATTTTTATTCTCCCTCCCTTCTGCCACTCTCTCTCCTCTGTGGCCACAAGAAAAAAAAAACTGTGGGGTTTAGTCCCACACCTCCTAGAAAAGAGGGATTTTTCTATATAAATACAAATGCATATGCAGACAATTCGCAGAACAGCGGGCGGTTGGCATACTTGGGCGAGCTTTTCTGGGCGGGGACTACAATGAGCTGTTCTATTTGATTTTAATAAAATAAGAATAAGAATATTTTGTGAATTGCGGCCAGCTCAGCTCAGCTTGTTTAAATGAGTCTCTCGATAAGAGAGGCTCGACGAGCTCGAAATTAAATGAGCTCGAACGTAGCAGTTTTACACGAGTTCGAGCTCGAACAGTTGTCCAAGAACCTCGACGAGCTTCGAGTCGAGCTTGAACATGATTTTGACAGACGAGCTTGAACTCAAACAGACCGAAGCTCGGATCGATTCAGTTCGTTTGTAGCCCTAACTCCTATGACATAACACTTTGTCTTGTATGACATTTAGTTACATTTTTTTTGCTGGTGTATTGCTTTAATATCATTTGTAACAGTCTAAAGATATTGTGTGCTTTGGCCTAGGGTCTCACGGTTTTGTTTTGTTTGTGCAACTTCTTAGGAGATTACTCATCCAAAGATTTCTCTAGGATAAGTACGCTTAACTATGAAGTTTCTTAAAAAAATTTCAACCATTACACCAAAAGACACCTCGATGTTTAAGAATTTAGCTTCTTTTTTACTTAAGGGTTTCACATGATTTTTCCCTTCAATAATAAGTGTCTAATACTTGTGAATAGTTGTCCAAGAAGCTCGACGAGCTTTGAGTCGAGCTTGAGCATGATTTTGACAAACGAGCTTGAACTCAAACAGACCGAAGCTCGGCTCGATTCAGTTCATTTGCAGCCCTAACTCCTATGACATAACACTTTGTCTTGTATGACATTTAGTTACATTTTTTGGCTGGTGTATTTCTTTGATATCATTTGTAACAGTCCAAACTCTCAACTATAAAGATATTGTTTGCTTTGGCCTAGGGTCTCATGGTTTTGTCTTGTTAGTGCAACTTCTTAGGAGATTGCCCATCCAAAGATTTCTCTAGGATAAGCACGCTTAATTATGAAGTTTCTTAATAAAATTTCAACCATTATACCAAAAGATACCTCGATGTTTAAGAATTTAGCTTCTTTTTTTCTTAAGGGTTTCACATGATTGTTCCATTCAATAATAAGTGTCTAATACTTGTTAATAGTTATTTATGTTTATTATTTTTATTATGATTTTTTATTGATCACTTGATTAGTTTTTCATGCATGACATTGGCTTGAAGATGAAGGATGCACCCATAGATTAAATTGTTAACAATTTTGTTAAGAGAGTGGCATATTATTATTATTATTATTATTGGTGCAAAACTGGTTTTTGTAATTAGAGAAACTGATTTTTGTAATTAGAGAGCAGAGCTTGAGCATGGTTTTGACAAGACGATTTTAAGGGATGTGACGACGACTTGAAAGCATTAGCCAAAGTTTTAATCTATATTTTTTTTTTCTTGTTACTTTTATGGAAATATTAGTATTTTTGCACTTATTTAGGGGCACTTTGATTTGTTGAAAAATAAATATAGAGTAAAATAAATGTAGTGTAAAAGAAATATAGTGTATTTGAAGTTGTTTAGATGAGGTAAAAAGAATGCTATAGATTATTATTATTATTTAGTTAGCTTGAAGCCTTGAAGTAAAATTAATGTAATATGAAGTAAAATGATGGTGGTAGATGACGATCACAATGAGGACAATAATGACAAGCGGCGATGGCTAGTGGTAGTCAGTGATGGGCGGTGGCTGGCAGTAGTGGTGGCGGTCACTAGTGCATGACAATCACAGATGAGGACATCAATGGTGGTGACTAACTGCTGGTGGTGCAATTCAATCGACTTAGGTGAAAATGAAATTCAACAAAAACTAAGTGAAATTACAATACATAAAAAATGAACTACATGGTGAAAAAGAATTTGCTGGAATTTTAAACTATAGCTTTTTTCATCTAACCGAACTAACCAAACACTTGAATTTCATTTTACACTGCATTTCAATTATTATGCATTCATTTTTCAACAAACCAAACATACTTACCTTTCTTTGAAATATGTAAATTTTTTATCATTTTATAAAAAGGAGCGTATTTCAAATTTAAATTATTTTAAGGATCTATTTAAAAAAAATTAAAAATGAGCAAACACGGAACTCAATTATCCGGTTTCAATAGAAAAGGAAACTGGATCTTGCTTCTCCAGTTTCTATATTTTTATTTTTATTTATTTTTAAAAATTCTATTATTTTTTAATTTAAAAAAGAAATCGGAATAAATTAATCCGATTTCATAAGAAACTGGATTAACAAATTCCAGTTTGTTAGAAACCGGGATTTGTTAATCCGGTTTCTTAATAAACCGGATATAATTAAAATATTATAATTGTTCTTAAATTTATAATTAAATCCGATTTCTTAAATTTATAACTGTTTTATTAGCATTTTATTAAAAAATAAATTATATAGAGTTTTATTTATTATCACATTTTTCAGCGGTCTTATGAAAAATAAATTAATTTTTTATCAACTAAATTAAATAGAAATTTTCACCCGTGAAGATATGGCAACAAATATAAGTAAATTTTATTATAATTTTAAATTTTAAATTATATATAAAAATAAAATATATATTACAAAAAATAAATTATAGTTAAATTAATTCATATAAATTAAATTAAAATTTAATCTTATAAAAATTAAATTAAATTTTTATTATAATTTATTTTTTATTTATATATATTTGAATTTTAAGTATAATAACCATTAAATTTTATTTTTTAAAAATATTATATTTAAATAATGTTTATATCAAAAAACCATTTAATAATAATTATATTAAATATCATATTGATTTAATATAATAATCATTAATTTTTTTTCAAAAATAAATTATTATATTGAGTTGATATAATAACCATTAAATTTAAAATATTATATTTAAATAAGAATTATATTAAAAATATTTTTCAAAAATTATTATTTAAATAAAATATAATAATTAATTATATAAAAACTCTTTTTATGGAATATTTGATATAAATAATATTTTAGTTTTGATAAAAATATTATTTGAATTTATAATGACAAGAATGACAATAATATTTTAGTTTGCTCCTTTTTTAAATTTTTTTTAAACCAGATATTTAAACTAATTTAAATTTAAAAGACGCTCCTTTTTATAAAATGGCCTAATTTTTTTGTGACCTTGTATTAGGAACATTTTAACATGTATGATTGACATTTTGTGAATATAATTTTTAAATTTATCAATTTTATGAATGTGTTATTATACATAACTATTTATTAAGTGTATTGTTGTGATTACAAGGGAAATATTTTGCATATCTGAGCTATTGTAAAGTAATTAATTAGTTAGGCTTGCTATACAATTGTACATAAATGACTTTTTCTTTCTTTTTTAAGCTAAAAAGTATGTTGCAAGAATAGTCATATATGCACTAATAAATGACATTTTCCAAAGACAAAAAAAGCTACCAATACTAATAAAGAGCATGTCTAAAGTCCAACTGGAGACGAGCAAAAAGACAAAAACTAGGCTTCAAAAACTGGCATATCAGTTTCTGCATCTCTGTCTTTTCTCTTAAAAAATGCTAAGAATGGTTATAAGCGTATTGCTGTAATCAATTATTCTTTAACCACAGTAATAGATCCAAATTTAACTTTTAATTGCAGCTGTACTACAATAAAATTTATCGTTTTTGTATCACAATAACTAAAATTACAGCTAATTGTAACGTTTAAAATCACTGTTAATTATAATGATTAAAACTTGTAGTGATTAAAACTATTGCAATTGAAAGAACCTTTGTATTGTGGACGTGGTTGCAGAGCAGTTTTTTTTTGGGACATTTATATTAATTAAATGCAAATTTACACATGCATCATATAAGTAAGCTCTAAATTCAAGACCTGTTGGTTGATAATCAAAGCTCCTGATCAAAGAAATGGGCAAGAGCCAAATACACAAAAAATACTCAAAATAGCCCCAAAATTTAAAGTGGTCGTCACTGCTGATGTGTAGTATCCATCCAAGATAGCTCAAAAAACATAGAATATGGTAATCTTCAGTAATAACAAATCGAAACAAAGAGGTATCCTGACAAAAGAGAAATGCTTAGAAATAATCTCCCAACAATCCGCCCAACAAATACCTTAGAATAAATCATCAGAAAAAAAAAATCACCAATAACAGTCCATATTTAGCCAAAAAAACAACAAAAAATGATCAGAAACTAGAAAGATAAACAGTCATAGCAGGTGAAAGAAAAAAAAATGTACCAACATTATAAGGAGATAAATGCATTAACACAATAATTAGTAATTACAAAAATAAGATATAATAATAAATAAGAAAAAATACATTAAAAAATCTCCATTTTTAAAAAAACCAATAAAAAAATCTCCATATAATGAACAAATTAGCTTAAGCAAATGATGTAGAAGTGTAGCATGTTTCCGACGGGTTATATGGCTTGATTTGCGCTATCTAATTTGCCAATTTGTCAGGAATGCCTTGACCATCTCCTATAGCTGACCTAAGTTCATCCAATTTTGACTTAATTAAAAATATAATCAATGATTGAATTCTTCTTGCATGTGCGATCAATTATGAGTCTTATAGGCTTCATTTGGGACGGCTTTCTTGTTGATTTTTAGAGTAGCTTTTTAGTAAAAAAATATGTTTTAAGAAATAATAAGAAAGAAATCCCAAATAAAATCTTAGGCTTCGTTTGGGACGGCATTTTTATTGCTTTTTAAAACAGAGTTTTAGTACAAAAATAAACTTTTAAGTTGAAAATAAAATTAATTGTTGGCATATCTGGCTCAACTTTGATTCTTGACTAATTAAACAAGCTAAAATAATCAAATTCCAACTATTTATTATTGAAAAAAAAAATGAAGATCATGATATTCGCGTAAAGTTTTTAACCGGAATGAATTTTAAGGTTATTGGATTTACTTTGAGATAAGTGCAATATAAAATTTAATTGATTATTTATTTGTTATGTTTATCTTAAAATAAATTAAATAAATTTACATTTTACATTAATTAATTTTTAATTATACTATTATTATATAAGATTTCTTCTAATTTAATATTATTACTTTCTTGATCATCCTATATTATTACTTATGTAGTTCTACACGTCGATCATCACCACTCTCAAAAGTCTCACATATTAATTCGCACATGATTCTTCTTTGCTAAGGGAATCTCCAAACTAAAAATTCATTTTTCACATTAAAATGCAATAACATTTATATCAAATAGTAATTCTTCTCCAACTGAACTCAATTTTTAATATCAAAAAAGAATATTCACTGTATATTTTTTCTCTTCTCTAATTTTTTTCTCAAAAATACATTTCTGTAAAGTTTTAAAATTTGAGTTTATGTGAACAGTGCGACCCCAATATTGACGTAGCATTGTTTACAACGGAGAAAAAAATGCAATAATGTGTTTACGTTTGGGATTCGGGTTGGAGGCTCGTGGCAACTGCAAATTGCAAAGGTCTGTTTGCAGTTCAATTAGAGGCTCGCGGCAACTGCAAACTGCAAAGGTCTGCAAAGGCCCGTTTAATTATCTCTCAAAAGCTTTTAATTCATATGAAATTTTGGTTTGTTCCAACACATTTCCTTTTTTTTTTAATTGAAGGTAGGAGGATTAAGTTGAATTAAACCAATGTTGATGGTTGGTTAGTTCATTTTGTATATTTTTTAATGGAGTTTTGCTTTAAGCCAGAAAGGAATAAGTCATAAAAGGGAGAAATTATTACGTGTGGAGCCCGAGAATAGCTCGAGTGTAGACTCTAATAAAATCAAGAACACGATTTGTACACATGACTTGATTTCATTGAAGTCCGTATATTAATTTCTCCATAAGAGGAGCGAAATGGATGAAAAATAAGAGTAAGAGAGGAACTAAGCAAACTATGGAGTATGAGATGCATGCATGGATGTATCATTGATTTTGGACCTGGTTAAATAATTATCGTCAAATTATATAAAACATTTCAATTTTCCAGCTAGAATCATACAATACTAGAGCCAGAGCATCTGCCAAAAAATTCTAACAGTAGGGAGATGGAGATGGGCTACTTTTGGATAATAACGGGCTTGCAATTTTAAGTTTTTTTTTTTTTTTTTTTTGTAATTGGAAGAGGTCATCCGGCCTAAGAAAGAATTTTGAGTCGAAGATGTCAAAGAAATTAAGTTAATAATTCATTCAGTTGTTTTTAAGAGAAATACTGTCGTTCTCCAGTCCCAAGTCCTGTTTGAGAGAAATGAAGGGCTACGTTAGGTAGTTGAAAATGAACGTTAACTTATTGAACAATCGAGATATGAATCATTTAATTTGGGAAATATGAATCATTTAATTTGATATTAATATTCATTTTAAATATATTAATTAAAAATTTTAATAAAAATTTTCTTTACACTCAATATAGGTGAAAAAATAAAGTTATAAAGTTATAAATTTTAAAATTTATTTTTATATTTAAAGGTAAACTAATGAGTAAAAGATTTTAAATGAAATAATAATGTCAAATAAAAGGAAGGATTTCGTAATGATGACAATAAGGGAGAAATGGCAGTCAATTCACTGCAAAGTTTATTTTTAAAAGAAGGTAGATCTTTCATTTACTTTGATCATTTTCTTGGACTTAATCTAAGCATTTCCCTTATGTAATATTCTTATTGTTATAGTCCCTTAAGTGGTCTTCTGTGGATGTCTTTAGGGATTCAAGGGGATTGAAGATAGGAGTTTTTTATATGTCCAATTGCAGCTTTTGAATCTATCAATTTAGTTGCTTGAATAAGCTTGATTTAGACCTAATCTTAGTGTAACTTTAACTAAATTCTTCCAATTGGCTAAGACACCTAAAGATCAATCCGTAGACAATTCCTTGTTGAGACTTGTTGCGTCCCGGAGTATTCGCGGAGGTAGAGAAATATATAGTTTAATGTCTTAGTGTTGTATGAAGATTTAGCACACAAGCAGATAAGAAAGAGGGTGTAGCATTCATAAGAGATACAAGCATTTTTACGTGGAAACCCCTGAATAAGGGGAAAAACCATGAGGCCTAACCCATTTTGAATGAATCCACTAGTATTTGCAGTTAATACAAATGAGGCCCTTCCTTAGGAGAATGCCTTGGATTGATGTCACAAATGTACATCATATAGAGTGCATTACATGGTGGAAGTTACAATAGACGTGTTTGTTTGGTCGGCACGACCATAGTCGATAGGATGGTGGTCGGAACGACCGTTGTCTGGTGATGGAGGTCGGAAGAACTGTAATCGGTAGGAGACAAAGCTTCGAAAGATCGTAGTTGGTAGGAGATCGGGATCAGAAAGATCGTTGTTTGTTGATGAAAGTCGGAAGGACCATAGTAGACGACGGAGGTTAGAATGATCGTAGTCTGTAGGAGTCCGGGATTAGAAAGACTGTTATCTGTTGATGGAGGTCGGAAGGACCATAGTAGGCGACGGAGGTCAGAAAGACCGTAGCAGGCAGGAGACCTGGATTAGAAAGAATGTTGTCTTGTGATGGAGGTTGAAAGGACCATAGTAGGCGACGGAGGTTAGACGGACCGTAGTCGGTAGGAGACTGGGGTTAGAAAGACTATTATCTGGTGATGGAGGTCGGAAGGACCATAGTAGGCGATGTAGGTCAGAAGGATCGTAGTTGGCAGGAGACCGGGGTCAGAAAGATAGTTGTCTGTTGATGGAGGTCGGAAGGATCATAGTAGGCAACGGAGGTCAGAAGGACCGTAGCTGGCAGGAGACCG
The DNA here is from genome assembly GCA_016618105.1 of Dendrobium huoshanense. Classification (NCBI taxonomy): domain Eukaryota; kingdom Viridiplantae; phylum Streptophyta; class Magnoliopsida; order Asparagales; family Orchidaceae; genus Dendrobium; species Dendrobium huoshanense. Next base: position 19,904,556 of record CM028343.1, read on the forward strand.
GGGTCAAAAAGATCGTAGTAGAAGGGCGGTACTTCGATAGAACTCTCGACATCAAGTGGTGGCCCAGAAGAAGTCCGGGCCTAAAGTGGTGGTCCGACAAAAATCCAAGCATCAGGTGGTGTACTGGTGGAGCACAGGGCCTCAAGTGGTGGTCCGGTGGAAGTCCGGGCCTCAAGTGATGACCTGGTGGAGCACAGTGCCTCAAGTGGTTGCCCGGTGGTAGTCCGTTGGAGCAACAGCATTAGACGGTGGTCCGACGGAGGTGAGGGGCTCAAGTGGTGGTTCGGAGGAGCAACGGTGTCCAGCGGTGATCCGGCGGAGGTGAGGGCATCATGTGGTGGTCCGGCAAAGGTGAGGGCCTCTAGTGGTTGTCCGGCGGAGGTGAGGGCCTCAAGTGGTTGTTCGGCGGAAGTCTGGCGGTGGTCAAGGAAGAGCTTCTTCATTCTCTTCCTTCTCTTTTTCCTTCTTCTCTTCTTGCTTAGGTCCCCCTTTCAAGAGGAATGAAGAGTTTATTTATAGATTTATGGAGTGGCATGACCCGTAAATAGGTGAGTGATAAAAGATAAATTGGGAGTGGTTGGATGGACGGCCGATATTGAATCCCTTGATCATGCACCGTTCGTTAGACATTTGAAGGCCTTAATGATGTTGGAATCTACGATCTTGGGCTCGTTTGATTTGTCTCGTCAAGATGCTCGATTCGATTATAAGCACGTCATGTTTGGAAACCGTTTGGTAACCCAAATTGTGGTTCCAACCTTCGAACAGCGCTTCGGATCCTTTATTTGGACTCATTTGGGCTCGGATTGAGTCGAATTTGGTCTCGTTGGGTTCGTATTTCCAAGATGTTTAGTACGACTGTAAGTTTGCTGAAATCGGAGTTCGGATGATCCCAATTTTAATTTTGGAAGCTTCTAACTTGATTTTGCATTGAATTTTGTGCCCTATCAAGATAAATTTTGAGGATGTAACAAGACTATATCATTTTTAATTGCTCTAGAGACTTGCCTTGAACCCTTTGTCTGGTGTTGGCTTCACGTAGTTGCATAATTGCTCCTCATCGACATTGACTTTGCCTATCATCTCAATAAGTAGCCTTTGATGTTAAATAGCCTTTTTTTTCTCTATGTTTTTGTCTTAAGTCGTCGTCTTTATTCGCATTGCGTCAATGTCGATCTTATTGTCACTTTTTATTGGCAACTTCTTTCTTGATATGATGTCAAATTATTTTCGGATATAACTTATTAATAAATTTCTACACATTATGTTCTGATCATTTTTACTGTTCACATCGACAAATTTGTCAAAACATTTTTTTTACAAAAAAAAAATTTATACTAAAATGAGATTTTTAAAAATAGTGAAAAAATCATCTCAAATAAAACCTTGAAAGAATTTTCTCATGGCTTTTGCATTTCATAGTGCAGCTACAGTTGTATTGGCTATTGCTTTCCCGCTCAGTTAAAAAAAAATGTATTTCGAAGGCATTTTTTGAAAGTTTACAATCACTTTTGTAAAAGCTTGAGCTGTCTCAATTAGAATTAAATATAATAAAAATATTCAATTAGCGCTGCAATCTGATTCATTGACCGGATCAATGCTCTGATGAATTTGCTTATGAAAAAGAAAGTCCTGTACATATTTCCAAACATATCTCCATCAAGCTTAAAAGAAAAAAAAAGAAACAAATTCAGCCATTTGGCGAGCTTGCTATGAATAGTTTTCTTTTGTGTTTTTTATTTGATTCAGTGAGAAGAGTTTCAGGTGGAATGGATTCGTTTTTGTATTCCTGCATCTGTTAGACATATGAACTACGCCCATTTGGAATTCGAAGGCTGGTTGATGGGACAAATTAATATCATTAATTTTGAAGATATTATAATCGTTTGATTTTTATTATAAGCATAAAAGATAATTTTTTTTATAAATAAAAAATGAAGGAATTAGCTCAGCTTTGGTTGAGAGCGTGAAGGAAAAATTTTAAGCACAAGTTGTCCTTAATTTAAGCTTAAATTTGATTAGTTAATAGAGTTTGAATTTGGGTGAAATTATATGAGTTTGAGCTTACATGCTGATTTATTTATTATGGATGATAAAAGATGCCAATTGGAGATGAAATAAGGACAAATTATTTGTGAGAATATATATTTTTTTAAATTTTTTAAATTAAATTTGTACTTAAATTATTGAATTATAATATTTTGTACTAATATTTTTTAAATGAATTGGCAAATCGACTCATAATTATCCTAAATTTGATTCATTAGCTCATTAAATTTAATTTATGGGTTGTTTATTAAGAGCCAATTTGCAAGTGGATTCGACTCAATTACTACTCTACTTTTTGTGACGCATCAAAATTTAATTTAGAAGAATTATTCTTTTATCTTTTAATATGCAACAATCAGAACTACATAATTCATTTCATCAATATAAATATCAACGAAAATATAAGTATTGATCAAAATGTCAATATATACAGCTATATTCATTTCCCAAAAAATCATGTACAATATTACTTATATATCATAACTATTCTATCATGAGTATAAAATAATAACTAAAATAACAAGAATCTTAATTTGAATGATCTTGATCAATCTCACACCAGTGCTCTCTTGTCTTGACTTGAAATCATTTAACCACATATAATGAGCTCAAGAGGCCAACAAGTAACCAAATCCTACAACTGAACTCAAAGTACGATAAAGGAGCAATATGTATGTTAGCAGTCAAATTATAGCTGTGGCATTCATATGATCGTGAATCAATACAAAAATAGTAAAACTCACATGCGGTAATAGTAAGACATCAGTAGAATTTGTAGATAGTAAAACAACATAGTAAGAAAATCAATACGATAAAGAAACCATCAAAACAATGCAATAAAGAAATAGTGAAATTTGTAACGTACTCAGCAACCCACTAAAATCAGTATAAATGTCATTTCAATACAACAGTGAAATCGTATCAATGTAGTAAAATTATATAAAAGTGAAAATAATAATGTATTCCAAGCTCAATAGATCATTCTAGATCAATGTTAATTCAATATATAAATCACTTTTTTCAATATATATAGTATCGTACGTGCTCAGTATACACACATCACATACTTTCATATCAATTATTTAGAAAAAAGATTCGATATAATATAAGAAGAAGAATATATGTATCAATATCCCCAAGCTAAAGTGTATTATCTGCATAAGACAACTTGCCAAACTTTTCTTCAATAATATTATCAAATTTTGTATTATTCTAGAGAGCATTAATGGATAAGTATTTATTTCTTTAAGTAATGCTGACTTCATCTCCAGGCCGGAAACTAATTAATCCTTTTGTTTTTTGTCACCTCATGACCTTCCTACATTGCTGTACCTCGCACCGTAAAAAAGATGATTAATGTGATCAGCTCCATCTACTTTACCTGCAGCCTCATTATACTGACAAAATCAAGTATATTAGCAACATCTCAGCTTTGCTTAGACTTATTGATGCTTTTTCTAAGTTTAGGGGAAAAAAATCTATTATAACTTACACAAAATATAGATGGAAATTATTTAGGCTAATGAATATCCAGTGATTTTTCTCATTTTAAGCTTTAAAAATAAAAGATTATGTTTATCTTTCTTGTTTTATTTTTTTATTGTGTGTAAAATGTCATTCATAAGTGAGACAATTACATTTCTGTTCGTTGTATAGACTCAATCTCTCTCATGCAATAGGGCCATAATTCAAATTATATTCTTATTTGATTTTGCAACTCATATTATTGTTATATATATATCATCAAAAAATTATCTTGATCAGGCATGAATCTTGAGGCGAAAACAAGCCGGAAACATAAAAAATTAAACCAGGGATCACCTGAACTCCGATTTAAGTAAACTTATAGTCAAACCGAGCTTCTTGGAAATATGAACCCAACGACACCTAATTCGACTCAATCTGAGCCCAAATGAGTCCAAATCAAGGACACGAAGTGTTGTTGGAAAGTTTGAACCACAATTTGAGTTACCAAACTATTTTGAAACATGACATGCTTATAATCAAATAGAGCGGCTCAACGAGACGAATCCAACGAGCCCAAGATCGCCGAATTCCAACATCATTAAGACCTTTAAATGTCTGACGAACGGTACACGATCAAGGGATTCAATATCAGTCGTCCATCCAACCACTCCCCATTTATCCCTGATCTCTCACATATTTACAGGTCTTGCCATCCTTAAAAATTTATAAGTAGACCCCTCATTTCTCTTGAGAGGGGACCCAAGCAAGAATAAGAGAATGATAGGAGGGAAGAAACTCCTCCTCGATCACCGCCAGAATTCTGCACGATGCCCGAGTGGCGTCGAAATTCTACTCGACGCCTAAGTGACGCCTGTTGACCTCGATTTTGCCCAGACCCGGGCCTGGAAGGTTGACTTGGTCAAATTGACCAAGCCAGACCCTAAGACCCTCTCCGATGGGTTCAGTGAGTCGAGTCGAGTCTGTTGAGCCTGGACTTGGACCCCGGGTCAACCCGGTTGACCAAGTCAACCAGGGTTGACCAATTTGGACCTTTTTTGAGCCCAAATCAATTTCTCATGCATTCAAACACATCCAAGGCTCAAACCCAATACCCATTGGACCTATTTGACTGAGTTGACCAAGTCAACATGTGACTTGGTCAATCCAAGTCATAATGGGTCAAATCGACCCATTAAGACTCATTTAAATCCCTATTAAGGCCCATTTAATGCTCGAATTCAATGCCCTTCGTTTTGAATTGCAAACCACGGCCTAATCCCTCTAATTTCCCTCCTAATTGCCGGTGGATTCAATCCCAACCGTTCATGATAGGGTAGAGCCTTTAAATAGCCAAAATTAGGTTTAGGAAAAGGATCTTTTTTTTCTTGCTCGTGCTCTAGGCCTCCTTTTGCTCTGAGATTTCTCTCAAGGACTCCTAGAGACTCCCACTTTCATTCCCGATCAGATCCCGGCCACCCCAGGCCGTCGGCGGCGAGATTCCGGCGACCCGAGAGCTTGGATCTTCCAAGTCTTTTTTCGCGCGATCTAGACGTTGTAAGCTCGTGCTTTCTTCTACAACTAGGAGCGTAGACAGTCTACAAGTGCAACAAGCCAGAAATCCCTCGATTCTATCGAGTATTTTCGGTAAAATCTTCAACCCTAGCTAGAGCACATAGATCTAAATAGCTCTATACATACTGCATATTAAATCCCGAAAATTATTCCCCATGATTTCTGTTCATTCCTATAGTATAGGTTTAAAATTTCGTTCGATTTGATCCACCCAGTCGAGAGAACGAAGCGTTTTAGTGTTTAGGGTTTCGGCCGGCTGCTTATACGCCTCCTTGCAGACCGGACCGTTGATTTTCGAATCAACGGATCCGATCGAGTCGGACCGCGGGTCCATCCAGCCGCGCGGTCCGCCTGGGCGTAAGGATCTCGGTTCGCCAGGATCACGGCCGTCCATCCGTTCCCGCGGGTGATCCAACGGCCGGCGAGGCCGGCTGACGAGTTTAAGTGACCGTGGCCCGCGGTCACTGATTGCGGCATGATTGCCGCAATCATTGATTGGCGGCGCCAATCATTGCGCCGCCTTCCCAAACCCGCGGAGCGAATCCCGCCGAGCCACGTGTCCGGTGCGGGTCCCGCCGCCGATTTTTGAATAAAATTATTTTTTTTAAATTTGTTTTAACTCAGATTTCTTTAAAATTTCGCCGAAAATTCGTTTTTTGTCCGATTTTTGCGTACAATACCTCGAATCGATCGTATTTTCGTCCCCGTTATTTTAAAATTATTTTTTAATTAAAAATAGTTTGTATTTATTTAATTATTGTTAAAACAGTAAAAATATATATTTTTTAATATTATTTAAATTTTTATTTAATATAATTATTATTATATTATTATTTAATTATGAGTATTTGTTATAATTACTATTATTTTAAAGTATTAGATTACTGATTATTATTTTTATTATTATTATGATTATTATTATTTTATTATTATTATTTTATTAGTATATTTAACTATTTTCACTTTTTTTACTATTATTATTTTATTATTTACTATTAGTATTTTTTTAAGCTAAACCTTAAATTTCAGAAAATTTAGAATTCATCTTCTTATTCATTTAGTGATTATTTTAAGTAGTTATTATTATTATTATTATTATTTTAAAATCTTTTTTTTTTGGTTTATTTTAATGCATTATCGTAATCTTCCAAAAATCATAACTTTCTTGTTTTTTGTCTGCTGTCGACGCACAACGTCTTGTTTTGAACGTATTTAGATTCTGCATATTCTGGAATTGATTTTATTTGAGAATTTTGGGTCTGTGTGCAATTATTTTCAAAACAGTAAAACAGCAATAATTAAAAATGTTTAATTATCGTATTTAAGCTTCGAAATTTCATAACTTTGTCGTTTTAAGTCCGCTGGCGACGTACAATACCTTGTTTTGGATGTACTCTGAATTCTGCATATTTTAAAACTATTTCCAGATGAAAATTTTGTCTGTATCTCCTGTTATTTAAAAAAAAAACAGCAAAACTACATTATTTTAAAACATTATTTTATTATGTTTAAACTTCGGAAATTCGTATCTTCGCCGTTTTAAGTCGGATTTTGACGTGCGACCCCTCGTTCTTTTCAGAAAGACGAGCTTTATGTTGTGAAACCATTTTCAGCCCCTGATTTTGGCTGTTTTGGCAGATTTCTATCTTGAAGTAATATTTGATTATTAAATTATTATTTAATTGGTATAATAGCTATTTTCAAGATACAATCTACTTTCAAATCTTTTCGAAGCCTCGATTGAGTGGTCAGCAAGTCGCCCATATACCTATTTACTATAATCCAACCTATTTTTAATTATCTTAATTTCCAAAATTTATGTATATATATATTTAAGTATTTTTTAAACTACTTTGAAACTACTTATATATTAAATTTCTTAACCTTGGGAGACTTGCTTCATGAAATTTTAGACATGTATCTTATGTGTGAAGAGCAATCATGGGGGAGTGGGTTAGTGAATGGTTGAGTCCCAATCATTCACTAATCATCTCTTTAGGTGTCTTTATTTTTTTTATCTTTCGTAGATTGCATGTGTAGGTCGTCGCACCACAAGCACTTAGTCTAGGCTCTCCTAGATTTAAGGACATGGCGTGTTTATTTTGTTTATGTACTCCATGCATTTACTACCTTGAGGGTTAGTATGAACTTCAGTTTAAACCCATATAACGTAGTGACACCTTAAGGACAATAATTAAGGACCCGTCTAGCAAACTTAGAAGTTTTCTAGGAGCTAGGATAGATCCCAGAACGACATGAAAACTTCAACACTTAAACTTAGTGACATCATAAACCTTTCATAATTTTCTGGAAATTTCTATGAGCTTTTAGAGCCCTTAATTAACCAACCCTAATTAATCTGTTAAATAAGGCCCCGAGACCTTCCGAAAAATGCAAGAATTACATATTAGGTCAGAAAATTACCCATAATAGCTTGATTTGTTCAGAATCTGACCCTTGACCTTAGACAAATAGGGCTCCCTAGTTTGACTTCAGGTTGACCCCTAATTTGACCATAGGTGGAATTTACCTTTTTGCCCCTAATAAATTATTTAAAATTATTAAAAATCCCAAATTTTCTCCAAACACTTGGGATCACTTTCTCAGGTTATCCCTGACTTTTGAGAGTGATTCCAATCATTTTGGAGCTCATTTGGATCAAAACAGTAAAAAAGGCCCTTTGTTAGGAAATTTAGAAAATTCCCTTAAATACCCTGGACTTAGAAAATCCATAACTAATTGTAGAAAATTCCAAATTAGGCAAACTCACTTGCATTAGACTCCAATTAGGGCCTAGTATTTATTGAAAATCTTAGGTTTCCAGAAATTGACCTAGATTAGAAAGTCAACTTTTTGGTCAACCCCAGCCTATAGTCTAGTGCCCGAAACTTAGAAAATTCATAACTTTGCCTAGAGAACTCCGATTCCAGCCTACTACCTGTCTAACTACTCGTATTAAGGTCTAGTATTTTCCTAAGGTGATAGGAGAGCCAGAATTAGCCTTTTTACCATAGTGACCTTTTGGACCCTTAGTCTAGTTCCTAGGAGGACCCAGGACTTTCCAAAATTGGCTAATATAACTTTAACATCAAATATCATCACCCTAAGTTTCTAAAATTGATCAACAAACTATAATAACTAAAATGCACCCCAATTCACTAATATTTGAATTTCAACAAAAATTTCCTTTTCTGGCCTTCAACAGACTTGAACTTTAGACAATTTTAACTAACTATCCTGCCTAGGACCTATCCAAACTACACAAGCCTTACACACACATAGAATGGTTTGCTAGGGCACCACTTCTAGACCTAGGGTAGGCCGCTGGGTTTTATTTTTCTGCTGTGTGCCGGAGCTTTCCGTGGTTTTCACTGCATGCTGTTCGAAAATTGAATTGGTGTGTTTGCTTACTTTTTTTTGCACTCTGGATGTGAGCGTTAGACTTACCCATAGGTTAGGAGCGTTATATATATACTGTTCTTTCGTGCAGGTGGCCATGCTCATGCAGATAAAAGGGGGAGCAATGTCATGATTTCTAATAATATGTTTTATGCAGGTGCTTGCTCAGCTCCCCTTAAATAAAAATGAGGGCTAAATAATTATAACTGCACAGATGGAGCTGCTTAGCCCTCATAATTAAGAGCATGGCTTGGCACAGGGTCAATGGTGTTAGCATTTTTTTATATATATATATATATATATGAACTGCTTGGGATTTTTATTAGGATAACCATGCAGGTCCTTTTAGATTTTTCTGCTTTTCAATTAATGTAAAAATTTGTAATATTGTTAAGAGTTGTGAAAACAACTTCGAGTTGGGATATTCTTATCCAGTTCGGATTCCAAAAGAAGAAGGCATCCCTAAGGGGAGAGTCTTCTTCCATTTGGAAGATCGAGCTGGATGGCTTCAGATATCCAAAGAGAAAAGGCAATACATCCCATTGTCTCTTCGTTTGGATATTCAAGCCACGACGGATCCAAGGAGTCCAAGGAGGAGTGATCCAAGGAATCTAAGGAGAAGAAACCCAGGAGACTGAAGATATTGAAGATTTGAAGACCCAATATCCCACTCAAAGTTGTTGGCGTCTGTCATAGGCTTAGAAATCCGGGTTGTTGGCAGTGGTGCCCGGCCACTTTACTTTTCCTGCATACCCTGGGTTGTAATTAAAGGGCAGTTGGCCTATGGACATTTATTTGATTAGTTTGTGGATTTATATTGATGTGTTTACCTGATTGCGCTTAGAAATACCTGCTTTTCTAGGTTTATTCATTGCATGCCGATCTTTGTTTTCGCCTGGATATCGTTAGGCTCTTTAAGGATCATAAAAATTTTTATACTCATAATTAATTTTCTAATATTTTAAGGCTTTAAATAATATAGAAACTTAACGAACCTAGGGAATTGCCGGAATCGTCCGGGGTCGCATGCATATTACTGCATCTTCTCTCTCCTTCTAATAAGACATCTCCCTGCCTGCGGGTAGAGTCCGGATAATCTGGCCTATGAGGATGAAGTGCCGGACCTAGGGAGACTCAGTCTTTTCTAAAAATTATTTTATATTAAGCCTGTTTTTAAAATCCAAAGCATTCATGAGCTGACATTTCAACTAGCATGCATTGCATTAGTAACCAACTAATTAAGATTTAATTGCATTAGCTAGGGGCATTCACCCAACATAAGTCCAGGATCACTTAGGAAATTCTCTAGATGTCGGTTCTACTTCCAATAACTGTACCACCCATCTATCTTTCATAACTGACTTAATTGCATGGTTTTAAAGCGACTAGGTGGTTAGCTGGCTCCCCCAATCCAGGCCGGGATAAGTCCAGATTTTTGCATCGCATTAGCTAGGACACGGGTCTTAGTGTGTGTCGAACACTAAGTCCAACCTAGATTTAGGATTCAAAGCTACTACATTCGGTCTCGTAGTATGCCTTAAATAGTAGGTATGTCCCTTCCTTTCGGGGACTATAAATCCTACTTATCCGCGTCATAGGATGACGCCACCTCCATCCCTTCTCTCACGCATGTGATTAAGTGTTTGGTTTTAATTTCTTCAGTTTCTTTTTAGTACCCTAGAGCATCCGAATGCTAGTTTGAGCCACGCATGTTGATTCAGCCTCTTCGGACCTTTCTTCCCTTTGAGTAGGATTTCCTAGTCTATACCCTTGTGCCGATCCCACTTTAAGAGAGGATAATGTATGATCCTTAATCGAGAGTTTTCTCAGGCTCCGGCCTGGGATGTAATTAACCACGGGGGCTTGCGCCCGTGGGAAACTTGGTCCCCACAATCTACTAAACCCCATTCGAGCTCTTGCATCGGGTGGGGGAAACCCGTGACTAGGTCGGGTATATTACTATCCATCGAGGTATGTTGGCGTCAGCCTCCATCCTCAATGGTTAGTCGTATGCACGATCCAATCTGCCCTTCCAATCGACCCGTTTGCGCGGTGTTCCTTTCGGAGGTCCACAACGCCGAAATTTTTCTTGACGCCCAAGTGACGACGGAATTCTGTCCGACGCCCAAGTGATGTCGGAACTCTGCTCGATTGCCAAGTGATAATGGAATTCTAAGTGACTCTGAATTCAGCTCGAATATACAACTTTTTTGTAATTAGATTTCAATCCGGAAGTGAAGCATTGTAATCTGATCGTCCTAGTTTTTAAGGACGAGTTAGCCTCTTGTACCTCAGGCAAACACCAGTTGAATTATTTCAACTGGGTGTGACCCCGTGGTTTTTCCATTTTCAGGGTTTTCTACGTAAAAATCCCGATATTATTATTTCTCCCATGTTTGTGTGCTAGATATCCGTATAACGCTGAGACGGAAATTTTCTAACTCTATCGCCGCATATATTCTACTCGGCAACATATATATATATATATACTATTAAAATATTAAATAATGTAAATATTTTAATATGTAGTTATACTATATAAAATATATAAAAAATTAGAAGGCATGAAATTATTCTGTGCGGACATGGAACTGCTCAGAGGTGAATTAGAATGCGCCACGTCACCATATAGCGGTACATAGTCGCGACACACAACAAACAGATGACATAGCGCTTTCTGATTCGCCTCCAAACGACATTTGTATCCGCACACAATAATTTCATGGATATAGGATCGACCTTTTTATATCCCCTTAAATCTATTATATATATATATATATATATATATATATATATATATATATATATATATAGCAGTCTTAAAAAAAAAAGGAGATTTACATACATACCATCATATACTATTTTATTTACATATTTAACATCTAAAATTTTAATACTATTGATACGACATCGCAAAATCATCTTGATCGGGCACGAATCTCGAGGCAAAACCTAGTTGGAAACTTCAAAAATTAATTTCGGGAGCATATGAACTCCGATTTCAGCGAGCTTACAGTCAAACTGAGCGTCTCGGAAATACAAACCCAACGACACCAAGATCAACCCAATCCGAGCCCAAATGAGTCCGAATCAAAGGTTCGAAGCGCTGTTGGAAGGTTCAAACCGCAATTTGAGTTACCAAACGGTCTCCGATTTTGACGAGCTTATACTCGAATCGAGCGGCTCGACGAGACGAATCCAACGAGCCCAAGATCATCAAATTCCGACATCATTAAGGCCATCAAATGTCCAACAAACGGTGCATGATTAAAAGATTCGATATCGACCGTCCATTCAAACCACTCCCTGTTCGCCCTTGATCTCACGCCTATTTACGGGCTATGCCACTCCAGAAAAACTATAAATAGAGCCCTCATTCTACACCAAGGGGCTCAAGTGAAGAGAGAGAAGAAGAAGAGAAGGAGAAGGAGAAAGGGGAAAAGGAGATTCCTCACCTCCTCGACCACCGCCGCCGGAGCTCTTCCTGCCGCCTGAAGGCACCGGAACTCTGACGGACTTTCAGGAAACGCCAGGAACTCGCAGAAGAGAGAAGAAGAAGAGGAGAAAGGGGAAAAGGAGATTCCTCACCTCCTCGACCACCGCCGAAACTCTTCCTGCCGCCTGAAGACGCCGGAACTCTGCCGGATTTTCGAGAAACGCCAGGATTTTGTAAACTCACTAGAAGAAACAAATTGTATTCTGATTATCCCAACTTGTGGGACGAATCAGCCATCTGTAATCTGCAAAATCACTAGTGGAACTTTACAACTGGGCGAGGCCCCGTGGTTTTTTCCCTTTTTGGGTTTTCCACGTAAAAACTCTCGGTGTTCACTTTCTCTTTTCTGTTTGTGTGCGAAATACTCGTGCAACGCTAGGACGCAAATTTACAAACTCTACCGCTGTAATATTTCAAACTGCTCCAGTATCGTCCAGGACGATCTGGGATCGTCCTGGGACGATCAGTGTATATTCAGTTCCAGATTTTGCCAGAATTGCTCTAAGTGTTTTCCTGTAGGGATCGTCCAGGCCGATCGAGGTATCGTCCCGGGACGATCAGTGGATGGCACAAGTCAGTGAGTAGGGGTTTTTATCGCCTATGAACAGTAAACATCGTCCTGAAAAATCGTCCCAGGACGATGGGAATTTGGTCTGATCGTCCAGGACGATCTGGACGATCGGCCGGGCCGATCTGTGTATTATAAAGCTGATTTCAGTCGATTTGAAGAGAGAGAAAATAAAAAAATAAATATCTGATTTCAGCTCTGAGGAGAGAGAAAAAGAGAAAATTGGAAAAGTTGATTTCGGGAAGACGCGGAGCCGTTTTCGAGCGAAGTGACTGTTGAGGAAATTGCTGTGCTCGAGGTAAGGCACATTCCGTCTTTCTCAATTTTCAGTTCCGTCGCGGTTGGCAGTATTTTTCTGTCCGGATTTCGTTTTCGTTACGGTTTTTCGTCCGTATCTTTTGATTGGTTCAGTTTTTACCGCGTAAGTTTCTGTATATCGTTGCTGTGCCGGGTGTGCACGTTTTGACTATATTTTGAAGATTTTCGTCCGGGTGTTTTTGATTCGACTGTGTTTTTAGTCGACCGGAATTTTCTGTGAAATCGTAAATTCTCTGTGCAGTAGAATAAATGTTCTGGAATGTGATTATCTATGTTCTGTGCGAATTCGGTAAATTTTCTTTGCAGGAATTTTTGTGTAAATTCTGTATACTGCCGTTGTGCTGCCCGATTTTTGGGTAATTTCTGAATTGTCCGGATTTCTTCTGAATTGAAATGCTATGTGTATAAGCTATAAAAAGGGAGCTATAAGGGGCCTGGATCCTATGAGATTCAGTTAGTGAAACGGGAAATTTTAGATGAGCTCAAGTTGGAGAAATTTCAGTTATATTCCGGATCCGTGAATTCTATTATTCAGGTGCTGTGAGCACATTTAGCTTAGCTATTAATTATTCAGCGAATTTCAGGTGCCGTGAGCACAAGGGAGACATAAGGGTTAGAATCCGTAGTGATTCTGTTTAGTTTAGTTTAGCTATTAATTACTCAGCTATTATTCTGGTGCCGGGGGCACACTTAACTATATTAAATATCTGATATCTGATCTGAAATGTGATTCTGATATGATTTTGTTCTGTTTCGATATGATCTGTATAATTCTGACTATGCTGAGTTTATTCTGTTCTGTGATCTGATCTGTACGATTCTGATTCTGATTTGATATCTGTCCGTATAAGTTCTGATTTCCGATTCTGTTCCGATTTCTGATCTGATTTCTGTCTGATGAGTTTGGTTTTGGTTTCTGAGAATTCAGATTGGTGGTTTGTTGCTTTGCTGAGCTGTTGAGCTCACCCTTGCTTTCTGGTGGTTTTCAGGTTCTGGGAAGGGCAAGGAAGTCCAGGATTAGTTTCAGAGTCTGATCCGATTAGGTACTTTTGTACTTTTTGATTTTTGTACAGTCATGGCTTTTCTGTTCTGTCTTTCTTTCTGTTGAAAGCCATGTACTGTTCTGTAGATGATTATTTTGAGGAAATGAAAAGATAGATGTTTTGTTCCGCTGCATTTGATGTTTTTAGTAGCTCTGTTGTTCTGTGTGTGTCTGTTGAGTTAAGTATTTGGAAGATCAGTTCAGTAACCTAATCCAAAGCCAGATCCTGGATAAGCAAGTTTGGTAAGCGCTGCTCGTCGCGATCCGGCTCGGGCGGGATCCGTCCCCGTCGGGTCGGGTCGTGACAAGCTTTTGTGGTATCAGAGCACTGGTTTTGGAAACAGGTCGAATTGTGAAACAGAGCTTTAGGAAGTGATCAGTGAGTCTGTCTGGGAGGTAGTTTTGGGTCGTTTGGCTTTTTATTGTGTTGTTTTTGTGTTGTTTTTGTGATAGTTTTCCGGATTTTCTGGATTTTTCTGTATGGATCAGCCAGACCCAGACATGACAGACGGTCAGAGTGCAGATCAGGCAGCACCAGTGGGGAGTACAGCCCCAGTGGTCGGTGCTGACACGCTTTCACAGTTTGCGTCACTTGTTGCTCAGATGATGAGCGAGACTCAGAGCAGAGCTTCTACTGTTAGATCTGAGGACATTGACCGACACCTGCAGTTATTTTTGAGGTTGAAGCCTCCGAGGTTTGAGGGCGCTGTTGAGCCCAGAGCTGCTGAGGAGTGGCTGAGGAGATTAGAGAAGACTTTTGACGGGATGCAGTGTCCTGCAGACAGGAAGGTTTCGTTAGCAGTTTTTCTGTTGGACGGAGAGGCTGAGCACTGGTGGGATGGCCAGCAGGCAGCCAGATTTCAGGGTAGACTGAACTCTTTGATCACTTGGGAAGAGTTCACTGAGGTATTCAGAGACTGGTTTGTTCCCCCTTCTGCACGACAGCAGATGCAGGAGAGTTTTCTGAGGCTGGTTCAGGGGAGCAAGACGGTGATGCAGTACGAGGCTGAGTTTACTGCATTAGCCAGGTACGCTCCGCAGCTGGTTAGCACTTCTGCTGAGAGGTGTTACTGATTTCTGAGAGGCTTACGAGACACTTTGAGGCAGCCTCTGATACCGTTCAGGATTACTGATTTCTCTGAGCTTGTGGAGCGAGCTCGTCTGATTGAGAATGATATGACGACTACTCAGCAGCGGTGGTCTGCGAGTAGGAAGAGATTTGGAGGAGATACTTCTGGCAGTGGTTCCTCTGGGAAGAGGAGATTTGTTCCTGGTTCTGGATCTGGAGATTCCAGGAGGAGCGGAGGATCGTCTGGTACTGCTACCAGTACGACTGGTTCTGGATCTGTCAGTTCGGCACCTGTGTGCCAGAGTTGTGGACGGCGACACCATGGCCAGTGCTACAGGATAGCTGGTATTTGTTTCAGATGTGGTCAGCCGGGACATAGAATTGCAGAATGTCCACAGATGGGATTTGAGCATCGATCTGAGGGCTTCGTCAGACCTGTTGGTTCAGCAGCAGGAAGACCGAGGACTGTTCCTCCACGCCCTGAGGGATTTGCTGGTAGAGGTGGTGGTTCTAGTTCTGCACCACGGAGACCACCTACGATTCAGAGGGAGCAGAGTAGTTCTGTTGCTTCAGCTCCTGTTCCAGTTCAGCCACGAGTTTACAGCTTGAGTCAGCAGGAGGCTCGAGATGCTCCGGATGTTGTGACAGGTACGGTTTACATTTCTGATCAGCCCTGTCGTGTTTTGTTTGACTCTGGAGCGAGTCATTCTTTTCTGTCCGAGCATTGTTTTGAGATTTTACATTTGGATTCGATGGTTTTACCGGTTTCTTTGTCTGTGATTTTGCCGGCTGGGAATCCATTGATTGCTCGACAGTTTTGTTTGTGTGAGATCGAGATTTCTGGCAAGAAGTGGAAATCGAGTTTGATTCGATTGCCGATTTCTTCGTATGATGTAATTCTGGGAATGGATTGGTTGAGTCAGTATGAGGCTCAGATTGACTGTCTGAAGAAGCAAGTGAGTTTGCTTGTGGCTGGAGAGAGAGTTGTATTTCAGGGATTACGAAGTGTTCTCTCCAGTCTGATTTCTGCGTTAGAGGTGAACAGAATGTGGAAGAAGGGATATCCAGTATTTTTGGCTTCGGTGCGGGATCTGAACCTGGAGGTTGGTTCTGTTTCTGAGATCCCAGTGGTACGGGAGTTTGTGGATGTTTTTCCTGAGGAGTTGGTTGGTTTACCTCCGGATAGAGATGTGGAGTTCTCTATCGATGTTTTTCCGGGTACCGCTCCGATATCGAAAGCTCCTTACAGGATGGCACCGAAAGAACTTTCTGAGTTGAAAGTTCAGCTTCAGGAGTTGGTTGACAGAGGGTTTGTACGTCCTAGTGTTTCTCCTTGGGGAGCACCTGTTCTGTTTGTGAAGAAGAAGGACGGTACACTCCGTATGTGTATTGATTACAGAGATTTGAACAAGGCCACGATCAAGAACAAGTATCCTTTGCCTCGGATAGACGACTTGTTTGACCAGCTTTCCGGATCTTCAGTATTTTCGAAGATTGATTTGAGATCCGGATATTATCAGGTAAAGGTGAAGGAATCTGATGTGGTGAAGACAGCTTTCAGTACTCGGTACGGGCACTACGAGTTCTTGGTTATGCCTTTTGGGGTAACCAATGCGCCTGCGATTTTCATGGATCTGATGAACCGAGTATTCAGGGAGTATTTGGATCAGTTTGTGATCGTCTTCATCGACGATATTCTGGTATATTCTGCATCTGAGGATGAGCATGCCAGACACTTGAGGATTGTGTTGGAGACTCTGAGGAGGCATCAGCTGTATGCCAAGTTCTCCAAGTGTGAATTCTGGCTGAAGAGCATTTCATTTCTGGGGCATGTGATTAGCGGAGAAGGCATTTCTGTAGATCCCCAGAAGATTCAGGCGGTTGCTGATTGGCCAAGGCCGACTACGGTATTTGAGGTACGTAGTTTCTTGGGCATGGCCGGGTATTACAGGAAGTTTGTGAAAGGATTTTCACAGATTTCGACTCCTCTGACGAGACTGACTCAGAAGTCAGTTCCTTTTGTTTGGACACCGGAGTGTGAAGCTAGTTTTCAGAGACTAAAGGAGTGTTTGACTTCAGCTCCAGTGTTGGCGCTTCCGTCAGGTACGGAAGGTTTTCAGGTGTTCAGTGATGCTTCACTGAAAGGACTGGGATGTGTTCTGATGCAGCATGGTCAGGTAATTGCTTATGCTTCGAGACAGTTGAAACCACATGAGAAGAATTACCCGACACATGATTTGGAGTTAGCTGCAGTTGTTTTTGCTTTGAAGATTTGGCGTCATTACCTGTATGGCGTCACATGTGAGATGTTTACTGATCATAAGAGCCTGAAGTACATTTTTACTCAGAAGGATCTGAATCTGAGACAGAGGAGGTGGCTCGAGTTGATCAAGGACTATGACCTGACTATTCAGTATCAGCCTGGGAAGGCGAATGTGGTAGCAGATGCTTTGAGCAGGAAGTCTTCTGGATTCTCAGGTGTTCAGCTTACCTGTGATGATTTTCTGATTCGAGACATGGAGCGATTGCAGTTGGAGGTGATTTCCTCCAGTGATTTGGAGTTGGCTCAGATGAGTATTCAGTCTTCTTTGGAAGCAAGGATTCAAGAAGCCCAGAAGTCAGATTCTGATTATTCGAAGTTGCTAGCTCAGATTGGATCTGGTAAGACTCCTGAACTTCGAATTTCTGATTCTGGTTCTATTTTCTGTAAGAACAGGTTGTGGGTACCTGTGTTTGGAGATCTGAGGCGGGAGATTTTGTATGAATCTCATCATTCAGGCTACACTGTTCATCCAGGCAGTGGTAAGATGTACGCTGATATGAAGCTTTTGTTCTGGTGGCCTGGAATGAAGAAGGATATGGCGGAGTTTGTGTCGAGATGCGAAGCCTGTCAGTTGGTGAAGGCAGAGCATCAGCGACCAGGTGGACTGTTACAGTCGTTGCCTATCCCTGAGTGGAAATGGGAGGAGGTAACGATGGATTTCGCGATGGGTTTTTCTCGATCACGACAAGGACATGATGCCATTTGGGTAGTTGTGGATCGATTGACGAAGTCAGCCCATTTTCTTCCGATCAGACAGACGGATTCAGTTGAACGCTTGGCACAGATATATGTGAAAGAGATAGTCAGATTGCACGGTGTACCTCGTGTGATTGTATCTGATCGAGATGGACGCTTTACTTCCAGACTTTGGAAAGGCATTCAGCAAGGCTTGGGTACGAAACTGCATTTCAGTACAGCCTTTCATCCTCAGACCGACGGACAGTCTGAGAGGACTATTCAGGTATTGGAAGACCTGTTGAGACTTTGTGTTCTGGACTTTAGCGGAAGCTGGGAAGATCATATTCCGCTGATTGAGTTTGCTTATAACAACAGTTTTCAGTCCAGTATCGGTATGGCACCGTACGAGGCTCTGTATGGCAGGAAGTGCCGTACTCCTTTGACTCTGACGGAGGTCGGAGATAGACAGGCTTTGGGGGCCACTTTTGCTGATGAAACTGCTCAGAAGATCAGTTTGATAAGAGAAAGATTGAAAGCCGCTCAAGATCGACAGCAGAAGTATTACAATCAGAAGCACAGATTTGTTGAGTTTCAGGTTGGTGACTTTGTGTATGTCAAAGTCAGCCCGATGAAAGGTGTGAGCAGATTTGGTCAGGTAAGCAAGCTTAGTCCAAGGTATGTTGGACCATTTGAAATTTTGGAAAGAATTGGAAAAGCTGCTTACAAGATATTACTTTCTGACTCTATGCCTGATGTGCATAATGTGTTTCACGTATCCACTCTGAGGAAGTGGGTATCCGACTCTGGGAAGAAGGTATCAGCTGATGAGGTTAAGATTCAGGAGAATCTGGCGTACAAGGAAGAGCCAGAGCTTATTTTAGCGTACGACGTCCGAAAGTTAAGAAATAAAGAGATTCCGATGGTTAAAGTCCAGTGGAAGCACCGGACTGCACGGGAAGCAACTTGGGAAAAGGAGTCTGATATGAGACGGTCGTACCCGTACTTGTTTTGACTGCGTTTGGATTGGATAATGTCGAGGACGACATTTTTCTGAGTTGGGGAGATTGTAATATTTCAAACTGCTCCAGTATCGTCCAGGACGATCTGGGATCGTCCTGGGACGATCAGTGTATATTCAGTTCCAGATTTTGCCAGAATTGCTCTAAGTGTTTTCCTGTAGGGATCGTCCAGGCCGATCGAGGTATCGTCCCGGGACGATCAGTGGATGGCACAAGTCAGTGAGTAGGGGTTTTTATCGCCTATGAACAGTAAACATCGTCCTGAAAAATCGTCCCAGGACGATGGGAATTTGGTCTGATCGTCCAGGACGATCTGGACGATCGGCCGGGCCGATCTGTGTATTATAAAGCTGATTTCAGTCGATTTGAAGAGAGAGAAAATAAAAAAAATAAATATCTGATTTCAGCTCTGAGGAGAGAGAAAAAGAGAAAATTGGAAAAGTTGATTTCGGGAAGACGCGGAGCCGTTTTCGAGCGAAGTGACTGTTGAGGAAATTGCTGTGCTCGAGGTAAGGCACATTCCGTCTTTCTCAATTTTCAGTTCCGTCGCGGTTGGCAGTATTTTTCTGTCCGGATTTCGTTTTCGTTACGGTTTTTCGTCCGTATCTTTTGATTGGTTCAGTTTTTACCGCGTAAGTTTCTGTATATCGTTGCTGTGCCGGGTGTGCACGTTTTGACTATATTTTGAAGATTTTCGTCCGGGTGTTTTTGATTCGACTGTGTTTTTAGTCGACCGGAATTTTCTGTGAAATCGTAAATTCTCTGTGCAGTAGAATAAATGTTCTGGAATGTGATTATCTATGTTCTGTGCGAATTCGGTAAATTTTCTTTGCAGGAATTTTTGTGTAAATTCTGTATACTGCCGTTGTGCTGCCCGATTTTTGGGTAATTTCTGAATTGTCCGGATTTCTTCTGAATTGAAATGCTATGTGTATAAGCTATAAAAAGGGAGCTATAAGGGGCCTGGATCCTATGAGATTCAGTTAGTGAAACGGGAAATTTTAGATGAGCTCAAGTTGGAGAAATTTCAGTTATATTCCGGATCCGTGAATTCTATTATTCAGGTGCTGTGAGCACATTTAGCTTAGCTATTAATTATTCAGCGAATTTCAGGTGCCGTGAGCACAAGGGAGACATAAGGGTTAGAATCCGTAGTGATTCTGTTTAGTTTAGTTTAGCTATTAATTACTCAGCTATTATTCTGGTGCCGGGGGCACACTTAACTATATTAAATATCTGATATCTGATCTGAAATGTGATTCTGATATGATTTTGTTCTGTTTCGATATGATCTGTATAATTCTGACTATGCTGAGTTTATTCTGTTCTGTGATCTGATCTGTACGATTCTGATTCTGATTTGATATCTGTCCGTATAAGTTCTGATTTCCGATTCTGTTCCGATTTCTGATCTGATTTCTGTCTGATGAGTTTGGTTTTGGTTTCTGAGAATTCAGATTGGTGGTTTGTTGCTTTGCTGAGCTGTTGAGCTCACCCTTGCTTTCTGGTGGTTTTCAGGTTCTGGGAAGGGCAAGGAAGTCCAGGATTAGTTTCAGAGTCTGATCCGATTAGGTACTTTTGTACTTTTTGATTTTTGTACAGTCATGGCTTTTCTGTTCTGTCTTTCTTTCTGTTGAAAGCCATGTACTGTTCTGTAGATGATTATTTTGAGGAAATAAAAAGATAGATGTTTTGTTCCGCTGCATTTGATGTTTTTAGTAGCTCTGTTGTTCTGTGTGTGTCTGTTGAGTTAAGTATTTGGAAGATCAGTTCAGTAACCTAATCCAAAGCCAGATCCTGGATAAGCAAGTTTGGTAAGCGCTGCTCGTCGCGATCCGGCTCGGGCGGGATCCGTCCCCGTCGGGTCGGGTCGTGACAACCGCCGCGTATATTCTCGCACGCAACAGTTTGGCGCCGTCTATGGGGAACACAATCCCACTACTTCGAGTACTGCTACGATGGTGAATAGGCGCAGCAGTCGTTTGGTTGGAGCTTCTCGCTCCAACTCTCGTCAGTCCAGAAACTCGTCTATTAATCATAGACGACCAATCTCAGTATCTTTGCACCCCGGGGGGCAAAATGCTGCCCGTGAAAGGACCTTAGGGCCTTCTTTGGAAGAAAGGATTCGGAAGATGGAAGAATCTCAGAACGAGATTCTTCAACTCCTACGAGACGATCGACAGCCGACGTTGGAAAAGATCCTTCCCCCCCGGGATCCACCAAGGGTTGAAGATATTCAATTCGAGCGTCGTCAAGAAGAAATTCGTCTTCCTCCACATCCTCAATCACAACAGGAAGATGAACTTGCCGATACAGCGAGTTCAACACATCCTCGCATTTTTTCGGATCTCCTCGAAGGCTCTCCCCAACCACACATCGCGGGATTCCCTCACAATGTCCTGCGTCGCGAACTGTAAAAATTGGTACGGGAAGAGTTCCCCCGAGGAGATGTGAGGCATGCTCTCCGACAGAGGAATTTCCAGGAATCATCACCTCTAATGGAAGCCATTCTTCAGCACCCCATTCCAGTAGGATTCAAAGTGCCAAATGTTGAGTCCTACGACGGGACGACCGACCCATATGAGCATATCGACTACTACAGAACCATCATGCATATTCAACGAGCATCAGATGCGCTCCTCTGCCAGGTCTTTCCCGCCACCCTTAAAGGACAGGCCCGAACATGGTTTTACTCGCTTCCACCTGGAACGATCTCCTCTTTTGTCAAATTGGCCAAAGTATTCGTCGAACAATTTGTGGCCAATCGAAGAATTGCAAAGGATTCTTCCCACCTCTCCGGGATTCGCCAAAATGAGGGAGAATCGTTGAAGGAGTATTTTCAACGATTTTCCACTGAAGCACGACAAATTCCAGGAGTAGACCCTGAATTACTCAGAGGGGTCTTTCTTGGAGGTCTTCGTCCTGGCCCCTTCTATTCGGCCCTTATGCGAGACACCGTCCATTCGTACGCTGACTTGATCCATCGCGTGGAGGCACAAATCTCTGTGGATGAAGCTATAAATGCTCACAGGAAACAGTTTGAGCAAATCAGCGGGAAGCGCAAAGGTACACCTGGGATGGATAATTCTTTCTCACAGCAGAAAAAGCATGAGAAGAATAATCTGCCTCATAGGTCTCCGTCACCACGACGAGGACCTCGCCAAGAAAGGGAGTACACACAACTTAATACATCCCAATCAAATGTATTAATGGCCATCCGGGATCAGGAGAATGTGAAATGGCCACACCCTTTGAAGCCCAACGTCGGAAATCAGGAGCAATATTGCCACTTCCACCGTAGCCGTGGGCACACTACTGAAGCATGTTGGCAACTCAAGGAAGAAGTTGAGAGACTAATCCGGCAAGGATATCTCCAACAATTCGTCAAGAATGCGCCAACCCGAGAGGAAGCTCGTCCCGCTGGGGGGCAAAGTCAACAACAAAGACAACCATTGAATAATATTCAAATGGTTGGAGAGATTGAATGATCACACACTTTGTGTATTTGTATTAGCAATATTACTTGTCTTGTTTTCACTCTTATATTGAGTAGAGTGTTACTTTGATATCTTTAATGTCTTCTTCCAAGTTTAATGTTATGGTATTGTCACCATACGTAGATCTCGCGTGTTGAGCACTTTGTAATTTGTAAGTCGTACTAGAGAACTATTGTACTAGCTTACGTAATGCAGTAATAGAATGTTCATGTTGTTGTGATATGCTTTTTTCTCTTATGAAAGATAAGAAAAAACTTCTCAAACTCTTTCTCCGTGGTTCGAGAAATACACAATCCATATTGTATCTCAATCACCGGACGATCAATCCCAAGGGGATTTGATCCTGACCTCATCCACACAGGTTAACGTCGTCGAGCAGGGCTCCGACATACAACCTCGGATAGGTCTTATATCCTTGGTGAATTCTCTCGACCTCTTCCACACGGGTTAACGTCGTCGAGCAGGGCTCCGACATACAACCTCGGATAGGTCTTACATCCTTGGTGGATTCTCTCGACCTCATCCACACAGGTTAACGTCGTCGAGCAGGACTCCGACATACAACCTCGGATAGGTCTTACATCCTTGGTGGATTCTCTCGACCATCGAGCAGGGCTCCGACATACAACATCGGATAGGTCTTACATCCTTGGTGGATTCTCTCGACCTCTTCCACACATGTTAATGTCATCGAACAAATGTTCTGACATACAACATCGGATAGGTCTCACATTCTTGATGGATTCTCCTGACCTCATCCACACAGGTTAACGTCGTCGAGCAGGGCTCCGACATACAACCTCGGATAGGTCTTACATCCTTGGTGGATTCTCTCGATCTCTTCCATACAGGTTAATATCATCGAACAAATGTTCTGACATACAACCTCGGATAGGACCTCTACTCGTCGTCAGACTTCTGCTCGTCAGCGGACTCCTACTCGACATCGGACTTCTGCTCGTAAGCGGACTCCTACTCGTCGTCAAACTTCTGCTCGTCAGTCGTACTTCTCCCCATCGTCGGACTTCTGCTCGTTAGCGGACTCCTACCCGACGTCGTACTTCTCCCTGTCGTCGGATTTCTGCTCGTCAGCAGGTTTTTACCCGACATCGGACTTCTGCTCGTCAGTCGACTTCTGCTCGTCGTCGGGCTTCTGCTCGTCAGCGGACTTTTACTCGTCGTCAGACTTCTGCTCGTCAGAAGACTCTACGCATCATCGGGCTTCTGCTCGTTAGCGGACTCCTACCCGACGTCGTACTTCTCCCTGTCATCGGATTTCTGCTCGTCAGCGGATTTCTACCCGACATCGGACTTCTGCTCGTCAGTCGACTTCTGCTCGTCCTCAGACTTCTGCTCGTCAGAAGACTCCTATGCATCGTCGAACTTCTGCTCGTTAGCGGACTCCTACCCGACGTCGTACTTCTCCCCGTCGTCATACTTCTGCTCGTCAGAAGACTCCTATGCATTGTCGGACTTCTGCTCGTTAACGGACTCCTACCCGACGTCGTACTTCTCCCCGTCGTCAGACTTCTGCTCGTCAGAAGACTCCTATGCATCGTCGGACTTCTACTCGTTAGCGGACTCCTACCCGACGTCGTACTTCTCCCCGTCGTCAGACTTCTGCTCGTCAGAAGACTCCTACGCATCGTCGGACTTCTGCTCGTTAGCGGACTCCTACCCGACGTCGTACTTCTCCCTATCGTCGGATTTCTGCTCGTTAGCGGATTTCTACCCGACATCGGACTTCTGCTCGTCAGCGGACTTCTACTCGTCGTCAGACTTCTGCTCGTCAGGAGACTCCTATGCATCGTCGGACTTCTGCTCGTTAGCGGACTCCTACCCGACGTCGTACTTCTCCCCGTCGTCAGACTTCTGCTCGTTAGAAGACTCCTATGCATCATCAGACTTCTGCTCGTTAACAGACTCCTACCTGACGTCGTACTTCTCCCTGTCGTCGGACTTCTGCTCGTCAGAAGACTCCTACGCATCGTCGGACTTCTGCTCGTTAGCGGACTCCTACCCGACGTCGTACTTCTCCCTGTCGTCGGACTTCTGCTCGTCAGTCGACTTCTGCTCGTCGTCGGACTTCTGCTCGTCAGCGGACTTCTACTCGTCGTCAGACTTCTGCTCGTCAGAAGACTCCTACGCATCGTCGGACTTCTGCTCGTTAGCGGACTCCTACCCGACGTCGTACTTCTCCCTGTCGTCGGATTTCTGCTCGTCAGCGGATTTCTACCCGACATCGGACTTCTGCTCGTCAGCAGACTTCTACCCGACGTCGGACTTCTGCTCGTCAGCGGACTTCTACCCGACGTCGGACTTCTGCTCGTCAGCAAACTTCTACTCGTCGCCAGACTCCTGCTCGTCGACGAATTTTCGTCGGTCTTCTACCCGAAGTCAGACTTCTTCCTGTCGTCGGACTTCTGCTCGTCGGCAGACTACTACGCGTCATCGGCTTCTCGCAACGCATTCTCGAACTCTCCCCTTTGACTCCACACTCGATCGTTGACTACTAACGGGCTTCAACTCGATCGTCCATCGCCAACAAACCTCCGCTCAGATGAAAAAGAGATCCCGTAGGCTTCTGCGCGCGAGGAGGGGCACTAAGTCGAGCAGGAAAGAATTCCAACTCGCAAATAGCGGAAGCCTCAACCGCCAATAAGCCGGAGGGGGAGGAAGAAATCCCGTAACTCCTGCACCAGAGAGGGAGCGCTAATTCGAGCGAGGGACATTTCCCACGCGCAAAACAGCGGTAGCCTCAATGTCAGAGAGCCAGAGGGAGAGGAAGAAATCCCGTAACTCCTGCACCAGAGAGGGAGCGCTAATTCGAGCGAGGGACATTTCCCACGCGCAAAAACAGTGGTAGTCTCAATGCCAGAGAGCCAGAGGGAGAGAGAGGAGAAGGTGCAAGTTTCCTAAGGGCCTAGGAGTCCTATTTATAGGTTTTTGAGAGAATGAGGGGAAGTTACAATCATTTTAAATTTTTTTCTATTTTTAGAAATTTTCTTGAATTTTTTTCGGATTTTTTTGGGATTTTTTAGGATTTTTTAGACCCAAAAATAGCAAAAAAAACTCTTATTTTCGGCTGGTGGGACCCACCTAAGTCGGTGCATTGAACCGACCACGCGAAAAGGCGCGACCAGCGCGGCAATCCGCGGCCACAGCGCGCGGATTGCGGCTGGCCGCACGCTGCCAGCGGCCGGCAACTGCCGGCGGCATTCCACGCGCGGCAGGCGCGGGTGCAGCTAGCCCGGGCGCGGCTAGCCCGGGCGCGGGTGCGGGTGCGCCCCAAGCGCGGGCGCGGTGCGCCCAGGCGCGGGCGCGCGGGCGCGCGGTTCGCCCGCAGACGCGCGGTTCGCCCGCAGACGCGCGGTTCGCCCGCAGGTGCGCGGGCGCGCGGTTCCTCGTCGACGACGCGGCGGCCGGCCGGCCGGTCCGGCCAGTTCGGCCGCCCGGTCCTTTCCGGGCCCAAATTTCGCCCCGGGAAGACCAAATCGGACGTTTTTGGGGTCCCCGGACCCGTTTTTCGACGTTCCGGACTCAATTTTGGCATTTTCAGAGCCGTTCGGGGCTTCTACAATCCCGATCAATCCTGGGTCACTCAGAAAAATTTTCCGAAATTTGTGACACATATTTTCGGACCCCTGAAGCTACGACGTCCGAAAATAGGGGGGCAACTGATACGACATCGCAAAATCATCTTGATCGGGCACGAATCTCGAGGCAAAACCTAGTTGGAAACTTCAAAAATTTATTTCGGGAGCATATGAACTCCGATTTCAGCGAGCTTACAGTCAAACTGAGCGTCTCGGAAATACAAACCCAACGACACCAAGATCAACCCAATCCGAGCCCAAATGAGTCTGAATCAAAGGTTCGAAGCGCTGTTGGAAGGTTCAAACCGCAATTTGAGTTACCAAACGGTCTCCGATTTTGATGAGCTTATACTCGAATCGAGCGGCTCGACGAGACAAATCCAACGAGCCCAAGATCATCAAATTCAGACATCATTAAGGCCATTAAATGTCCAACAAACGGTGCATAATTAAAAGATTCGATATCGACCGTCCATTCAAACCACTCCCTGTTCGCCCTTGATCTCACGCCTATTTACGGGCTATGCCACTCCAGAAAAACTATAAATAGAGCCCTCATTCTACACCAAGGGGCTCAAGTGAAGAGAGAGAAGAAGAAGAGAAGGAGAAGGAGAAAGGGGAAAAGGAGATTCCTCACCTCCTCGACCACCGCCGCCGGAGCTCTTCCTGCCGCCTGAAGGCACCGGAACTCTGACGGACTTTCAGGAAACGCCAGGAACTCGCAGAAGAGAGAAGAAGAAGAGGAGAAAGGGGAAAAGGAGATTCCTCACCTCCTCGACCACCGCCGAAACTCTTCCTGCCGCCTGAAGACACCGGAACTCTGCCGGATTTTCGAGAAACGCCAGGATTTTGTAAACTCACTAGAAGAAACAAATTGTATTCTGATTATCCCAACTTGTGGGACGAATCAGCCATCTGTAATCTGCAAAATCACTAGTGGAACTTTACAACTGGGCGAGGCCCCGTGGTTTTTTCCCTTTTTGGGTTTTCCACGTAAAAACTCTCGGTGTTCACTTTCTCTTTTCTGTTTGTGTGCGAAATACTCGTGCAACGCTAGGACGCAAATTTACAAACTCTACCGCCGCGTATATTCTCGCACGCAACAACTATATATATATATCACTTATAGTTTATTTTCATATGCCCTTTTTTTTTACTTCCTTTTTTTCCAATTGCCTTTCTTTTTTTTTTTCCCCTCCTGCTTTACTGTTGACTAGTGTGGTTCCTTCGTCTGATGCGAGAGTTGAGGGTAATCCTGTTAGTAATAATTTTATTGAGGTTCCTGTTAAGTTGATGGATTCGCATGCTTTGGTTAATCAGCTGGGCGTTTCGTCTGATTTGGACATTAGGAACCATATTAATTGGTTATCATCAGAGTATGAATCGGAATCTGAATTTTCTGAAAGTGGTTTGGCGTCTCCGGATTTGTGTGGGGGTTCGGATCCTGACAATGATTTCACTTTGGTTCGCACTATACCTAGTATATCTGCTGCATCTCGGGGGCAATTTCGTGGGAGAGGGCGTCGTAGACGCTAATGGCTCTTTTTTGGTGGTTTTGTTTCGGGTTTCAGTTGCTATGTTACTGTTTGATTGGCTGTTTGCGTCGAGAAATGAGCTATGATGTGGTTGGGGCTCGCGCCCCTGTGGTTCAGCTTGTGGCAACCTTTGGTGTTTCTTACCTTACTGGATGGTCCGTACTTGTCTTCAGGGGTGCTGGTAGTCCTAGCCGATTACTGAGCCCGCCTTTTGGCTTTATTTTTCCGTTTTTATTTTTTCTTTCTCTTATTTCCATGCTGTAACCTTTGCTGTTTATTATTAATATATTAATGTTTGTGAAAAAAAAAATTTATTTTCATATTAAATATGAGTGATAAAAATGAAATATATGAGTAGTAGAAAAAAATATGATTTAATATTTGATATTAAAATAATATAAGATGCTATATATGTAATATTAAAATTTAAATATTTGATATAAAAATAGAATGATATAAATATTTAATTTAGTATTGCTTTCTTTTTAGTTCTTAAATCAGATTCTTAGTACAAGTAAAAAATAAAGCAGTCCCAAATGAAGGCAAAGTGATAACACAACTCTCCTTGGCCTATTGGTTGAGAGCTTAGGCTTCCAACTAAGAGGTCTAAGGTTCGAGTATATGTGTATGCGTTGTGTGTGTGAGTTTGCCTTAAATGACCTAAATGCAATGGTTTAAAAACCGGACCGGACCGGCCGGTCCGACCGTGAACCGGTCTGAAAGCCGGTTCGGTTCAACCTGAGAACCGGCTTAGCATCGAACCGGCCGGTTTTGGCATGAACCGCCGGTTCAACCGGGGAACCGGTCCGGGTTTCTTAAAACCGGCCGGTTCAAAATTTTTTAATATAAATAATATTAAATAAATATTAATCTTAATCAATTATTATAAAAATTTTAATTTCATATTAAGTACATTATTTTAAATAATAATTGAACAACCTCATGTCATCTTTTCCTCACATGACCTCTTGGTATGAGAGAAAGTTAAAAGGTATATAAAATGTACAAAGTAAAACTTCCCAAGCAATGTGGGACTAAATCATACAAAGCAAAGACCCATTTTTTCTTTCATAGTTTTAGCCCAAGTTTTGTATTATTTTTTTTTAAATAATTTTTTTAATTAGTTTTTTATAATTTGAATAATATTAATTTTTTTAGTTGATAAAATTTATTTTCTTAGTTCATAATATTTAATTTTTTTATATATATTTTTTAATATTTTTCATTATATATATTATAAAGTTAATGTGGATTCATTTTTGTTTGTCAAATCACTCAAGTAAAACTTATATCATATAAATTATAATAGAAATAATTATTTTTTATATTTGAATAATATTTTTTAATGTTTTTTACATATTTAGATGTCCGGTCATAATATTATGATGTAAAAAACTTTGTAAATTTTAACATATTTACAAAACTTTGTAAATATTAAGTTTTTTAACATATTTGATAAATATTATATTGTTAAAAAACTTTGTAAATAATATGGTAATTTTTTTTTTAACATTTTTAGATGTTGACAAATGAAATAATTTATATAAAAATATTTAATTATATTTATAATTGTATATTATGAGCTTTTAAATAATTTATGTTTATAAATTAAATCTAAATATGTAATATAAAATAACAATAATTTATATGAAATTATATGGTTATTAAATTTCATTATTTTGTTAATTTTATTAATTTTTTATAATAATAATATTATTTATTACGTCATCCGGTTCGACCCCGGTTAGACCGGTCGAACCGGTCGAACCGTGAACCTCTCTTTCTTCCGGTTCATTGTCCGGTACGATTTTCAGAACCTTGCCTAAATGTCCAAAAAAAAAAAAAAAAAAAAAAAAAGGCAAAGTGATATGTATGTAAAATTTCTAATACAAAATATATTCTAAAGCAGCTTGCGTTATGCCTATTCCGATGGATATGAGATTGTAGGGAATGATGTGCTTTCTACGTGAGTTTATTACACCAGACATAATAATGATGCTGTATTGCTGTCAACATCCATTCTTGGATTCTGATTGACTGTTAGCACCGCAAACAATCAGTAGCAATTGTTGACTAGCTTTATATGCCAATCATGAGAGCACCTCCTTAAAAAGATTTTTTTTTTGGGAATTAAAAAAAGATTGCATCAATATTATTTATTACATTGAACGGCATCCAAGAAAATATTTCACATGATCAAATTGTTCCCAATATTTTTTATTTATAGCCGAGAAGTAGTAAGTTTACTTGAAAATCAGATTTATCTTGGGTTTTTTTTATCTTGATGGATATATATATATATATATATATATATATATATATATATATATATATATATATATATATATATATATTATGATAGAAGCATCTCCCTCAAATAGATCTACATACAAATATGAGATAAGCCATTTTGACATCTCTTACTTGAAATCATAATTCTTTTGAGATCTTTAGTCATAAAAACAATTGGTATTTGTATAAGAGGCCGACATTACATTTATTGTATAATGGGGTTGACATTTTTTATTATGGCTTCAAGATCATATAATTGGATGTCCCATGTGTATTTATTGAGGCTTCATTAAATACTTGCTTATGGAGTATGGTAGCTATTTTCTATTTGTATATTGTTCTTGACTAAAGTTTTGAAAATCAAGCTTAACGGCTTCCACAATATACCTTTTTAATTAGTATTTTATGAGCAACTTAAAAACAATTTATACTATTTCACAAACTCCTCTTCTCCTCAATTGAATTTTAATATACTAAAAATCAAATTTAATTTGCTTTGATTTTAGAATAAATCTCTAACACATAGGTATATAAATGAGAATGTATGTAGTCATTTTCTTAAGCTTAAGAGATTTAATTGAAGAATATTCACAGTGAGTATCATTTTTTTGCAAACTAAGCTAGCTTTCAGTTAGACGGGGTTAGTTTGTCAACATCAATCAAATAAAGAAAACAGGGCGATGCGAGTGGGATAATGGCGGTCGGACAAATGATAAATAGATTGTATAAAATAAGTTACATAATTAAAGTTTTCAATTCATTGAACTCAACATACATGTTGCTTGCTCTATTATAACCCTATCAGCTAGTTTTGTATGGAATTTTTCTCTTACACAACATACATGACTATAATTTACACAATTTAAGAATTTCTTATTCTGCCAATTTATGAAAAAACGGATCTTCATATAAAAATCTGGATAAAAATATGTTAATACACTAGACAATAATTCAGTTATAATCAAGCGGCACATTATTAATTACTATTGTATTAACTAATCAAATTCACATGTGTTCAATAATTACAACAACTAAATTATCAAATACACTTTTTTCCATCTGGAAGCTAAACAAAGTAAAGGGTAAGACATAATAAGAATGTTCAATCGAGAAATCAAATGAATATATGGTTTGTATAAAATAAACCTCGTTTGAAATCAAAATATGGTTAAAATGTTTTGTTAAAGTCTAAAGCAAAAGTGTTCCTTAAGTAAGATTGGATTATGCCCATAATATTCACATAATTTTTCACTAAAACAATATAATCATAGGAATGGTAAGGACTTTAAGCAAATATAATCATGAAAATATGAACTATCATAACTAATCCTTTTCCTCTTCTTTAAGATCTCGGCGGTGTTATAGTGAGGACGACAGCTAGCAGGCTGCATGCTATTTTGATTTGAGGTGAGCATGATTATCATCGACGTCGAAGTCGCCACTTCCCAGTCAGCCACCGACAAGCAATCCCTTCTTCCATGGACGTCGAGCTTCTCATTTTGTAAAAAATGGGATTTTTTATAATATTTTCGGAGTGACAATTTCATAAATTTAGCAAAAAAATTATAGCGTTTAATCTAATGGCTCAAATTGAATTATTTCATTATAAATTGTTTGTACAACATTTAAATAGTTAATGACTTCATAATCAAGTGATCATTAGCTCGTTGGATTTGTTTTATTGAGCAAGTCAATTTAATTTTAAGCATGCAATATTTG
Organism: Dendrobium huoshanense; assembly: GCA_016618105.1. NCBI lineage: Eukaryota > Viridiplantae > Streptophyta > Magnoliopsida > Asparagales > Orchidaceae > Dendrobium > Dendrobium huoshanense. Next base: position 19,936,195 of record CM028343.1, read on the forward strand.
GATATTATCTGACACTTCAATCAATGTCATGAACTTTTCATATATGCTTTAATTTTTTAATTTAGACTCATTTGTACTAAACACATATCACTCGTCAAGCCATTCAATTTGACTATAATAAGTTTATTAAAACAAGAATTTGGTTGAGTCATAATTTTATTTCGAGAAATTTTTAACATAAATAACAGATCAAGTTAAAAATCAATTAAATAAAATTTCTTATGACCTATCAATTATATAAATCTAATAGTTATAAGTAATTATAAGTGATTTTGATTATTTTTTGATCGAAATATATTGATATAAAATTAAAATTAATCACTTTTTATTCAGTTAAAATTCTATTTTTTTTTTAAATTTTGAGCTTAATTCGATTTACAAAGCCGGGCCCACTATAACGGTCTGATTCCACTAAGTCCGGGCCATGGCAGCTATATGGTCGCACTCCGCGTTTTCCACACTACATACCGTATAAAAGGGGCAGGTCGACATGTTTACAGATCAGACACAGTTCACGTCGACGCCAGCTTGCCCACACGACTCCCACGTCAACTGGCAGCCGGCCTTCCGCTACGCACGTTAGGGCGTGGGCTCACTTGAATCGCATTCGCGAGTAATCAGATCAGTTCCACAGCAGAGGGGGGAGAGAGAGAGAGAAGAAGCGGAAAAGAGTGGAAAACGAAAAGTTCCTCCTTAATGCATCTTTGAATCGACTCCGCGTGGAAGCGTAAAATTCTTCCACGGATCTCCGTTACACATAAAATGTCTTTGATTTCGGGTTTCACAAGGAGGCGATCGAGTTCATTGCGTTTCCTCGATTGATCGATCCCGCCGGCTGAAAGGAGGAAAGAGTTAGGTTATTACGATGTCGTCTAGTGGGGGAGGCGGTGGCAGCAGCGGCAGCCCCTGTGTCGATCGGATGATGCCACTTTCGGTTCTATTGAAGCGGGAGCTGACTAGCGAGAAGATCGAGAAGCCTGACATTCTCCATGGTCTTGCCAACAAAAGTAAGAAGGGTGAGGATTTCAGTTTTCTCAAGACCGAGTGCCAGCGGGTGCCGGGGAATGGCGTCACCACCTTCTCCGTTTTTGCGGTACCCACACCATTTTTTTTTCTCATGCGGATTGCTTGATTGTGCTCCGTTTTCATAGAAGTAAGTTGTTGGTAGAACAATTAGGGCAGCTGAAGGGAACCTTTTTTGGGGTAGCCAGTGCAGTTATTAACAGGGATGATACGCGAAGATCTGTTTCTGATGATGGCTGTTTTTGTTTTCGGTGTTTGTTTGCTGGTTTAGTCTGTGACATGGGTTGGTGGCGGAATTTAAGCTAGATATTGCTTAAGCCCTGCTCAAAATAGGAAACGAAACAACATCCTAATTTTAAACTATTTCTTAAGGTTCTAATTGAATCTTGGCTCAATTATTTTGTCACTAATATATCCCTTTATAGATGAGGTCGTTTTATAAAGAAGAATTGCAAAAAATAGGGGATTGTCCAAAACACGACTAGAAGCTGTGCAAATAGAATTGTGCAGAATAGAGTAATTCTCTAATGCAACGCTCAATTGGAATTAACGGAGGGGATTCGTTTAGTTGACGCAAAATAACTGGGAACCTTGGAATAAGGCACATGCTGATGACGAAATCTTAATCTTGTGACATTGTTTTGTTTGGGAAGTTCTCTGTTATCTTGTTTATCATCTGTCATTCCTAATTTTATCTAATCAATTTTAAAGTTATGCTGCCATCTAACTGTGATAGATTGATGAAAAAATGCGTCAGGTGATAAAAAAATTGATATTTTAGCTTTTTTAGCTGACATGTGGAACTTTAAAGAAGTATTAATGGATTTTCCATGAATTGTTGGTAAGAGATTTCATCTTAGCTTTTTCTGTAGGTATGAATCAAAAGAGGCATGGTTTCCTTAGCTGGTAGGTCATAAATAGGTTTCGGAAGAATCTTTACTGAGGGCTATCTTATATCAGTATATCACATTCTAATTGAGTTTACTTATTTTTTTTCCTTTTATTTTCAGTATGGATAATTCCACACGTGGAAAATTTCATTCCAATCAATCCGCAACTTTGGTAAAACTGGATCTTTCTTATACTTTATCAAAGTACCTTAATTTTTATTTTGTATCAGTTGTGGGCCCTGATAAATAAGCTATTTCCCATTATCTTGAATGCTGTTTTAAATGGAGTCACCATGTGCTAGCCTTTTGAATTTTTTTTTTTTTGAACATTTTAACTAGATCAAACTCTCAGTTACCTTAGTCTTGTTGTACAGTCAAATCTGAGACACTTGCTCAGCTGTTGTTGCTCAAACAAAATATGTTGAGCAAGGGGGGCGATATCAAGACTAATGATACACCTGACACAAGTTGACAGCGTTCCCTGCCTGCCATTCATGACTAGTACGCGGTGGTCTACCTTCTACTATATTTTCCATATTGGATGTGGTGGGAGGCATTGTTGACTTTCCTGTGTTTTAAGCATCGCTTTTAGTATGTAAACATGGAAATGAAAGTAATTGTTTGATGCGGCAAGATTATCAAAGTACTTGATCAACATTGGGACCTAATAATTTAGTTTGTTGTAAAGTTATCCTTACATTCCAATAAGGTTTTTTTGAGTTTTTTTTGTTGCTTGTTTTTTGTTTACTTATTCATTCTTTAATGAAGTATTGTCCTGGATTAGGCTTTAGTTGGTACTAATTGTAGTTTAACCCAGATACTATGAAGAATTCTGATCTTCACATGTACTGAATTTTTTAGGCTAAATTTTCTATTTTATATGAATTTGGTTGGTGGTGCTAATTGTTTTTAGATGCAGAAGGTCTCTTTCAAGACGTGTAAGTAACCTACTTCTGTTTGTTGCTAACATTTGTTAAGCCTAGCTTTGAAGTTTTTTCTAATGAATACTAGTAAGTATTATAGTTTTTCTCAAAGAAGTAATATTTTTGTCATTCATCGACGATGTGGCAAACTTTTTTGTGTTGTACTAAGCAGAGTTGCTAAATTGATTCATAGCATTGTGCTTGTTGTGATATTGCAAATAATTCATATTATTATTATTATTATTATTATTTTCTTACACGTGATGTCAACCCGAAAATCATTTCATTTTGGGATAAAAGCTGCTCAAACTTGTATGACATAGTTTAATACTTAATAGTGAAAAGATTCTACCAATACAATTAAAACTTTTATTGACATAATCTAGTAATCTACCAAGCTGTCAAACAGCTGACTAAGATGATGCTTGGTTTGGCAACATGTATTTTAATGTTATTAGGATGATTTTTTTTTTTTCAAGTTTTGAATTATTATCCACACACTGTCCATCACCTAATAAGATTGACAACCATTTTCGTTTGTTTTCTGCAGCTATTTGATGGTCACAATGGATCCACAGCTGCTATATATGCCAAGGAGAACCTCTTAAATAATATTTTATGTGCCATACCTGCAGATGTTAATAGAGATGAGTGGTTAGCAGGGCTACCACGAGCTTTGGTTGCAGGATTTGTTAAAACAGATAAAGATTTTCAAAATAAAGGTGCGGCTATGATTGGCTGTTGGAAATTAATTTCTAATTCTTCTAAGCTTTTAGTGCTAGAATGTCCGTTATATTGCAGTAACCTTATTTGTCTGCCTTATTATTATGTCCTAGCATTAATGCCTTATTCCTTTAGTTCTCTATGTTTATGCCTGCTTGACCTATGAAAATAAAGATTATAATGACATATGGAAGTTTTAGCCGATTAATAGATTGCGTGTATGTGCCATGACCATCAGTGTACTGTTGCCTCTTAGTATGCTTGCTGCATCCCTGAACGTGATGCAACCCTTTAGATACTATAATGCTAAAATTTTAAATTTAAGGCTATGACCTTCATTTGTGTTCTAGATAAAGGAATGACTGAGTTTTTATTATATTGAAGGTCCATGTTAAAAATACAGAAATGCTCTGTTCTTTTTCTTTCTTTGATGTACAATTAACCACTTGTTATTATCACAAAATTCTATCTCTAAATTATTTTCCGTAACTTTCCCCAGCGAAAACTTCAGGAACAACAGTTACATTTGTGATTATAGATGGCTGGACAGTAACAGTAGCATCAGTTGGTGATTCACGCTGTATTCTTGAATCTGCTGAAGGTTCACTTTATCTTTTATCAGCAGATCACAGGCTAGATGAAAACAAAGAAGAGTAAGTTTAATTTAGTTTTGTTGTATAAATTTGTTCAGGCAACAAGTTACGTTGTTTTTTATAATTTATGCTTATACAGGGTGGAACGCATTACTGCAAGTGGGGGTGAGGTTGGGAGACTAAATCTCGCTGGTGGAGCAGAGGTGTGTATCGATTCCTTGATGACTAGTTTCTTAATATATAGTAATGTAAAGCCCTTTTTTTTTGCACATACAGTAGTAACTATCTTTGTCCAGCAGCGAGTAAGCATTCATGGTCAGTGTGCAGTTTGTTCCTTCATTTTTTTTACCTATGTGCTTAAAGGTGGATATGATCCTCATAATTGTGCATTAGAATATAACATCAATGGTAGCATGTCTTTTGTGAGTTAGTTGCAAAGATAGATTGATATTTTCTGGTGTTCATGTGTTTGAAAAATCTTGTCCTTCTAAGGTAGGGAATTTAATTTTTTATGGGGTGGGGGTTTGCTAATGATGGGTTGGGTCATGCCAAATATTAATGTTTTAGGTGAGTTTTTAAAAAGTGTGCTGGTTCAAGCATTGTTTTTCAGAGATCTGCTATGGAAGGTAGTGTTTGCTGATGTTAAGTAGACTGATTTTTTTCCCTATGAAATACTGGATCTCCTCACCAGTTCTTTGGTTCTTATAAGCTGTAAGAGGCTGTGAGGCTTTTTCGGTGTGTTAGTGCATTCTCCTGTGAAGCATTAAACAGAATTTAAAGTACGGATGCATTTAAAACTTGTGTTGGGATGTTTTTTCCCAGGTTGTTAGTCAAGTAATTTGTTGAAGAAAACAGGGAGCACGATACTGCTATCTTGTTTATGTAGCAAAAAAACTGAAAAAATTCAAGTACTAGGCACGATCTGGGGCAGTAGGGGTGGTGTGGGTTTGAAAGGGGCTATCAAAACTGATATAAGCCTATTTTACTAAGCCCTCTAAAATCTATCATGGACATGTTCAAGCCTAAGATTTATGATTGGCTTAAGTGGCCAATCCATTAAGGCCCATTATAATTTACTTTGTTTCTCCAAGAAAAATGATTGTAAAAACTTGCTACAGTTACTCAAAATCAACTCAAACTATTTTAATTGGATATAAGTTTAGGATGGCAGTGTTGATCTTTGAAATTATTTTACCATGCTGGTGGCAGTCTGACGTAGCTTTTCTTCATGAAACCACAAGGGATGGCTGATTTAGTAATCAACTAAATTTAATGTACATTAGCATGCATGAAAATGGCAAATAGATGATTCGAGTGTACTCCTTTAAGAGCTTGAACCATGTGATTCATTCAAATTGCATCTCCATCTCTTTTCTTAACCTTACCTGACCAACTTTCATTTTTATTTTTGAGGTTCATGGGTAGAAGGTAGTTTTATTTGTGACCATTAAGATTGAACCTAATAACTATCTTTTCCCTTTTTTAATATTTTCTTTTGGACCTGCACCTACTTCTCTGCCAGTAAAACTCAGAGTCTCTCTTTCTTTTATTGTAACGGCAGTGGATTTGGTGGGGTGGCTGATATCTGATTCCTAATTTTTAATGGCGCTGACAAATGTTGTCGCTGTTTGATTGCAGTAATGACTGCTGTAGTGGGTTGGGAGCGATGTTACATAATCATTTGGAAACAACTTTTGCATCTTTTTTTTTTTAAAGGACTCCCTGTTTTACTTTTAACTTCGATAAATTATTGGTTCTTGATCTGATGAAATCTGTTTCCAGATAGGGCCTCTCAGGTGTTGGCCTGGTGGCTTATGTCTCTCAAGATCAATTGGAGATATGGATGTTGGCGAATTCATTGTTCCTATTCCTCACGTGAAGCAGGTGAAGGTATGTATTTCATGTGAAATAACTATAGCTTTTGCATTGCATTGTTTATTATATAAAATGATTTAATAGCATTCAAAGAATTCATTATGTTTAATAATGAAGGTTGAGGGCTAATATTAGGTTGATAATTTATCATAAAATTTATGCCAAAATTCATAAAATAAGTCAAAATTGAATTTTTATATTGCTAAACTATTCTACAAAAGTGATGTTTTCCCTAGGATATCAATCATAAGTCACGCGCTACAACATAGGTCAAGTTTTGTGAAAAATAAGCAAGGGCTGACTAAGAGTAAAGCATCTCTACTTGTAAGTGATCTGCAATAACTTATCTCAATTATGATAAAAAATTGGCAATGATTGATTAGGTTTAAATTTAAGATTATATTTGCTCTAGGAATTTGAATAGTTTAAATGGGAAGATAAGAATAAGGGGATATAATAATTAAAAGAAGAAATGATATTTCTTGTTTGAAAGAAATTATGTGGAAAGGGGAGAATCCAATCACATTGGAGAAGTGCATAAGCTATCATATGTTGTGAAGAGTGAGGATATGGACGTGGATATAACTGTAATAGTTAGGGCTATTTGGTTGAAATGGATGTTAGAGTTATTAAAATTATGAGGTTATCATATTAATATTATCACATATATAAAATATTTATTATGAATTCATAGTAGTTATTCTTATGATATATCCTCATTATGAAGGATATTCTCTTTTATTGTACTTATTGCGTTATTTATCTGCCTTTATGCAAATATTTTATTGCTAGGATTAGAGTTATTCAAATAAAGTGTTAAGAGTGCGGGCTCCGAAAATTTGGTGCACCTCAGCCTCTCCGCACCAGTCTATCTCTTTGCTTGGGATGACGGTGGAGAGTTTTAACGAGCTTAGGTTCTAGATAAATTTTCAGAAGGCAGGTTGGGTTTTATAGATAAGACACTGCCCAGAGATTTCATCCTTATTTTGTGAGGACTTAATGAACTGAGTTCTGATTTCCTATAGGCGCAAGCCCTTATAAATAATTACCCCTCTTGATAACAAGAGAGAACTTTCGATTAAGGCTAGTTGTTTAAATAGATCACAAAGGTTATAAATCCATCGTATAATACCAACAATTTTAAGGTTTGAATTTTGGATATAGATTTTGGAGTTTGAGACTTAAGATTTATCACCATAAACTTAAAACGGGTGATTGGGGGGGGGGGGATGAAGACGAGCCCGATCAAGATCTCATGGTTCTGTTGTCCTGGGCTGTCACTTTCCCTAGTCTACTTAGTCAGAGGAGGTGGTCGACCCAACCTGACAGAATGTACCTTATCGACAATCATGAGTTGCTTCGTCCAAGTATACCTTGTAGACCTAGGTTGGTGTTTGTTTAAGGGTATATATATGAATCTATTTTAACTTACAGAGGGTTATATGCCTATCGAGTATACCCTATGATTCCTTACTCAAGGGATTGACGCCATTAGGGAACATACGGGCTTTGGCCATGATCGTAATATAATGATGTCATTTCGTGAAAAAACCACTCGATCATAGAGCATGTGCCACGTCCCTGTTGGCAAAACATTATTTGAGGATGAATCTTAGTGATACACCTGACACGATATTCGCTCTTTGTGAGCTGAGGTTAATATCAAATTTATCATCTCCGACAAACGGTTGCGGGAGGTGAATGTGCTTTAGTTTTAACTTTCTTAAGTGATATATTTTATTTTAAGAATTTAGTCTTTTATTGGTTTTGAGATTTAACCCATTCGGTTGAGATTTTTCGTCAACATGGTCATCATCGGTTGACGTTAAAGTCACTGTATTATTGCAGGAATTTGGAAGGCATTTTATGATTCAAGTCAGGTCAACTCCAATCCTTTTATGGAAGGATGAAACTTGAATATTTGACTCACGCAACATTCTCAATCATTGACATTTGTAAATTTATCGCATATGTCAGAGCACATGCGGGTTTATTTTTGTATATAATTTGGAGTTATTATAGGAGTATAGGCTTCAGTCCACTTGTACATGTGCTGCGGATCTGGTGGCATAAAAATAAATTAGGCTTTGGTTGTAACATATAGAAGATATCCCTTGGTCGTTATTATATCACTCAACATAGCTTGTAGAGAATGCTTGTTCAATAGGCACTAGGAAATCATGTTCTTACTTATGAGTGTGTTACATCATTTGCTATGAATTATTAGTGCTACCTACATGCTAGTTGTATGCACTATCAATCCCTTGCTCCTACTCGCAAATAATTAGAACATGGTTCGAAATATATGCTTATCTAGAAATTCTTTATATGCAACATAGGGTGGTGAAAATTAAGCTGGAGCTTCCTTGATTCATGTATAGTTGTAGATATACTTGAATGCTTTTCGTAAATCCATAAAATATTTTTACTATTTGATTCATGTTTATGTAATATTTCTCTTTAATTGTAAGACCTTCCAATCATCATCTATACAAACTTCTTCATCAAGGCCTTCTTTGACATTACTACCATCATCAACAAGTATGCGCCAATGAAGCATGATCTTCATGATATGCTATACAAATTGAGTGGCATGAAAAGTTGCATTTTGCTTGCCAATTCAAAAAACTAGAAAGACTGCGCTTTCAGGAAAAGAAAATTTGTTCAAGAACATCTTCTTGAAAATTTCCATATGCCAAAGTCACCAAGTCCGTTGTGACTAATTATTTGAGAATCATAGTTTGATATTCTTTTCAATTATAATATCATAGGTATGTGATCAAAGATTGGCAGCATGAACTCTAAATTTTCATTTTTATCTTATTTTATTTTGCTCTTCAATGACCATGGTAATCATATAATATAATTAGCTCATCCCAACAAGTCAATCCATATTAATGGTTGGAAGTGAAAGATTAAATCCACCAATACTATAGTCATTTTAAATTAAGTGATTTCAATCCCAACCATCCAAAATAGAATTCTGAGTATGATTCGAGTGTGATCCCCATTTTTATTTTTATTTGCTTAGAAGGAGAAATTTTTTTGTATTATGTGAGAGTCATTTATCTGTTTCAATTTCGACAGCCTCCCTGTGTTCCCTCCCCCGAGGGGGGGTTGGGAGGTATTTGTCTTTGATTCTACCCACCCAGATCTAAGATACAACGATGCGAGGTCTTCGAATTTAAACCATCATACCCGGATCAAAGATCGATGGCGTAGGGTTTTCAATTTTAAACTATCCCGACCGGATCTAAGATACAACGGTCCGGGGTCTTCAAATTTAAAACCATCCGCCCGGATCAGAGATCACAATGTGGGTCTTCGATTTGAACATTCCTAGCCGGATCTAAAGTCGATGGTGCAGGTCTTCAACACCTGTATGAAAAATCTCATCCTTCCTTTATATATATATATATATATATATATATATATATATATATATATATATATATATATATATATATATATATATATATATATATATATATATATATATATATATATATATATATATATATAAGAGTGGGGGAAGAGAGGGCAAGGATCAGACATGGCGTCTAGGACATGGGTTTGGCCGACGGGATGTAGAGCAGTGGACGATTCGGCACTTGTAGGCGGATCAGAGAACAGGGTCCCATGGATTAAAGAGCTATATATAGCTCTTTCTACCATACTATCTCAGATACTTCTGATTCTTTAAGACTTAAATAGAGTTTTAAACCTTTTCATTTCTTCAATCATTGATAAAAATGAATAATTCAAGTTTCATTAAAATTAATCATTTTGGCTGACTGTTTTGACATATATGATAAGTAAAAAGGCAGTAGGAACTAAAATGAACAGCGCAGTAGCAATAAGCGCAAGAATATTGACTTCCATAATCTCTGAAGGCTGGACATTGAGCCAGCACGTAGTCCGAAGCCGCAAGAAGGGCTGGGGCTTCGGCTTCGATTTGGGCTCAAGATCGAAAAGAGGCAGTGGCTGGAGGTGCAGGTGTGGGTTGAAGCAACTAGGGCTTCCGGTCAAGGTACGTATAAGTTGGTCGCTATGGGTTGAGGGATCATAAGCGAGAGGAACAGAGAAATCAGAGGGATAGTGAGCGGTGGAGAGTTCCAATATCATGGGGCGGTTCAAATGGTTGCCTGGGAGTTTTATCTTGTGTGAGTGAGAAGTTACAGGAGTTACGAAGGAGCAGATTCTTGAGATCGTGGGGTGGTTTCCTGTCCACGGTCAACAAAGAGTTCTTTTACTTATTGGATTATCAAATTAGTATTATTATTTTTGTTAAAAATTTATTAGGAATTCATAGTGTTTATTCTTGTAACATGGAGGATATTTCTCTTTGTATTTTTCTTATATGTTCTTGGTCCCTTCTTCTGTTCGGATAGGTTCTTGAGAATAAAGGTTGTAAGCTTGTCCCTCGGATCTACATCTGATAAGTAGCCACAAGCAGGTCACTTCGTTATTATCATCTGGGTCTTTGCGTGAAAATTTCAGAGTCGGGGTTGCCACATTCGTGCATTGAACATACTTAATGAAATTCTTGATCATACCAGCTAATTTTGCAGTGTCACGAGCACCATTTACAAGTGATGTACGTGTTCTGCTAACAAATTTTGACTGGGCTCCAAGCTCACACCCAAAGTATTTGGTAGTGTAAGAGGCAGGCCTTGCCAATGCTTTTGCAATTTTGACCATATCAACTATATTGGTCTTAATGCCATTTCAGCTACCCTCTATTTTTGTTATTATCTTTGGCATTTTATAGCAGTAGAAGACATCATCACTGTTGGGAGCACCTATGTTTTGGAACGCCATCTTCAGCAGTGGACACTAAAAAGAACAAGGCCGTGCTAGACAGTATCAGCAGTAAAAGATAGCGAAAGGCCTACTTTAGGATATATCTCAAGAAAAGCAGGTTGCATAAAGTGGTGACTTTTGATTAATATAAAATCCCTTATCGTTTCAAGATGAACGTGACCAAATTCTTCAGAAAAACATGTGTTTTTCCCTATTGATCCCAAATAAAAAGAGACATAAAGACCCACTACTCGTGACAATCTCCTATGAAAGATATGCATGGTTCAAAGTTGAACTTATTAATAGTTGCAAAAAATAACTCTAATAACAGAGAAGTGCATGTGGAGCAGTATGTGATAATGAAATAACATTGGAGCTTAAAGATAAAATTTATAAAATTATAAATAGGCTTGTATGCATCATAATATTGGGTATAAAAGTAGTTATTATTAGACAAACTGTGTGTGATATAAATGAGGATGCAAAAATGAATGTCTGACAAAACTTAAAAGGATAGATTAAGAAATGATTATTTTAGGCTTAAACGGGTGTAGCATCTATTCATCATAAGGTATGTTGTAGTGAAAATATAATTAGATGGTTTGGGTATCTAAATTGAAGGATAGAAGATGCACCAATTTAATCAGTATATATGAACATTGGCAAGGATTAGGATGAAAAAAATGGTAGATCAAAGATATTTTGGATAGAGTTGTTCATAAATATTTTTGCAAGATATATTTATTCCTCTATGCAAAACTCAAGAAGGATGAATGAAAAGTGTCAAAATCCAGACTTTTAAGAGCAAACCAATCCAACGGCTACAGTGCTCAATCCGTGGGACGCACGACTCATGACATAACTCTTTCCATATTCGAGCTGTTGATTTAGGAAGGATTATATTAGAATTATTTTGTAATTATTTGTTTCCATATTAAGGTATCTTGTATGGATCTAATAATAGAGGATAAATCACGTAATAAATCAAGCTTTTCTTTTCAAACCTCTAATTTCTAACAAAAAGTTAAAAAAAAAATATATATCAAGAAGGATGAATGAAAAGTAATTGGAACTTGGGATAAATCTAATGATGACAAATATGAGAGAGACATGAACACAGGTTTGGATGGTTTAGTTTTTGTTGCTGATAGTTATAAGTTTGTATATACTAGTTTGACTATTTTTTTTAATAACTATTCTAATACTTCCTTGTAATTTGATCGCCATAGTTGGCCATACTTAACAAAAGAAGTTTTTTGTTTGGATCTATTTCAGTTAAAGTTGATCTGCATTTTTTTACGGATTTGTTTTCCACTTTATACATTTGGATTTGATGTAAAAATGTTCTTGTGCTGTTCCAATGCTATTTTGGCAGCTATCAAACGCAGGTGGCCGCCTTATCATCTGTAGTGATGGTGTATGGGATGCTTTGAGTTTCCAATCAGCTCTTGATTGTTCTCGTGGACTTCCAGCAGATGTTGCTGCTAACAAAATTGTTAAAGTATTTCGTAATAATGAATTTTATTTTCTAATATTTTAATCAGTTGAAAATTGTCGTATCTGCTAACCAAATATTCATATTTCACTTGTAGGAAGCTGTTCTTGTAAAGGGTCTCAGAGATGATACTACATGTATTGTCGTTGATTTATTGCCACCAGAGAAGATATCCCCTTCTGCTGCTCTAACGAAGAAGCAAGGAATGAAGGGATTAAAGCATATGTTCCGCAAGAAGTCCTATGAGTCACCGTCTCATCATTTAGTTAGAAATTATTTTGAACCGTATGCAGTGGAGGAATTGTTTGAGGATGGTTCTGCAGTACTTGCTCAGAGGTCAGTATATTTTATAACGAAATAATTGATCAAAGGTCTTCATTTTTTCGTGGTTCGTTTTGCAATCCATACATTTAGTGTAACCGTCCACAGCCAGCGCCAAAAAATACTATTCGTTATTTTCGTAATATTAAATATTTTATTCATAGATAAGGATGTTTTATATTCCCATTTCCCCTTTGTATGGTGAAGTAATATGTACTATGTGTTCAGCAGCAAACTCATGATATGAGTCCGTCTCCTTTCTAAGGCATGTGAAGTGTGTTAAGATCTTGACATTATGCTTTTGCTTACAGCATCAAATGTTGACGCAAACTTGCATTCAATTTTATTTTGACAATGCAAGTTGTGATATGCATGAAATAGGGAAGTGGGAAGCTTGAGACTAATTTAAGGAGAGAAAAGGAGAGTGACAGAGGAATGAAAGAAAAAGCTTTTATGTGATTGTGGAGTATATATTGACAAAACAGTAGTATGGTTGTGCCAGGAAATTTGCAATGATTCCATGGACATAGGGAAGGTCCCTTTTTGAGGAAATTTTAATTCTTTTATTCTTAGTATTTGTTATGACGAGCCATCTCTTTTTTAGTAAGATTAGGTGTATTTGAGTTTAAGCAAGAGTTTTTTTTTAGCAAGGTGTGAATTTTTTAGTAAATCATATCCTCGCTCCTCTCTAGTGGGTATAAGCTTGTTCTAGTCAAGTCACATAATTTTTTTTGTCTTCTGTGGTGCTTGATTTCATTTTTATTACTTTATGTATTCACTGTGTTTATTATTAAGATGCACTTTCGTATAAGTAATTTTACTACAACTAGTATTAGAGTCTATGGAATATAAAGGCCTTGATGTATGAAATAGAGAACTTTGATGATTCAAAAGTTTTGAACTTTGGAGGAATAAACTTCAAGGCATTTTAATCTACCTTGGTTTTTGAAAGCACTCATGGGGCATTTAAATACATCCGATATTTTGAATGAAGAAAAGAAAATAAAGTTTAATTGAAAAGCTCTCTGTGCATTCTAATTATATTTGGTGGAAATGTTTTGATGGAAGTTTTTGAGGAAACATCTGTATAGGGAATATAACTCAAGTTAGAGTATTTGTATATTGATCAAAAGTTTATCCAATTAAATTTATTAAAATTAGAGATTAAATTTGCTTTGCATACAATAAAATGTACTCATTAAATAATATCTTAATACGTGGACACAACACATCATGGACATGATACGTTTTTATAAATTATTAATATGTGTAAGCAAAATACCTAATGTTTATGTTTTCAGTAAACAAATATTGAATAATGAAATAATATCATATTTATCACATAAACGCTTAAGGATAAAAAAAAAGGTTAAGTACAATTAATTTTTGATTTTTTATCAAATGTAATTTTTTTTAGACACTGCACTTAATTGTCAACAATGCATCGACATTGGCATTGATCATTAGGCATGACTTAGTTAACATCAATATTATATTGTGATTATTGTCTACACAAAATGCCAAAAAAAAGAAGAAGAATATATTATGTTAAAAAAGTATAAAAAAATTGAATGCATTGATACACTACTAATTAATCCAACATTCTCGGCATCATGATTATCATCACTATTAAAATCAATATCCTCTTAAATAGAACGTTTAACGTCATGGATAAAAAATATAGTTTGTAATAGACAAAAATACACTTCATTATCATCACATTCCCCAACTACGGTAGGAGTTCTTAGATCTTATCTAACTCTAATTTTATAAAAAATATCAAACATGATTTTTCAGCATGTCTGTAACGTTGGAGGCTTATCCATATTGGCACAAGCATATAAAGCTCTTTTAAGTGTTCTTGCTTCATACATTACAAAAATAAATGGCACTTCAAAAAGATTATTGAGCTTCGAAGAATAAGGAGCAACATACCAAGGCCAATCATAGAGGATAAGCATTAAGCCAGCAGATGCTAGTGTTGTTACATGTTAGGTTCATATCGAAATGATTCTTTTGGTGATTGTTAGAGATAGATGTAGTGATAAATGGAATTCAAGTTCTGCTTGCTCACACCATTTATGCTATTATGAGGAATCGTTTTTCACTTAAGGATCACATAGATGTTTATACAATAACAACAACAACAACAACATCAAGCCTTTATCTCACTACGTGGGGTCGACTACATGAATTCACTTTCTTCATTGTGTCCTATTAAGAGTCAAGTTCTCATTTAAATCTAATAAAGAAAGGTCATTTCTAATATTTTCTAACCTATTCTTTTTAGGTATATCTCTAGCTTTCTTTAACATAGGCCAAATCTTATACATCTAATCTCCTAATCGGGTCATTTGAAGGCCAAATCTTATACATATCCTGTTTCTAAGAGTAAAGTCACTCATCCACCTGAGCATTCTCATCTCTACAACACTTAACTTAATATTATGCTGCTCTTTTACTGGCCAACATTCTGTGCCATAAAGCATTGCAAGTCTCACCACCTTTTATAGAATTTTTTCTTAAGTTTGAGGGGTACTTTTCTATCACATAACAAGTTCGATCACATAGATGTTTATATGTGAAATAAATTTGCGTACATTACTTAGTGGGATTGTGACGTTAAGGATGCATCATGCATGATGGATGACAAGGACATTGATAGGAGTTGAGCATGTTTCATACCTTAGAAGGAATATTGTATTGTTGCATTCAATCAATGAGCAGGTCAAATATTTTAGGAGTTGTTAAAGTCCCAAAAGATTTTAGATGTGCGTTGGTTGTCATGAACGTGTAGAGAGTTGGACTTTATGCTGAAGGGTGAAACTTTGAGGGAAGTTGCGTTGGATTCATCATATATATTGATTTACTGTGTTTTGATTAAATAGAGAAATGCTATTTTTTTTGCTACCTGTTATGTTTTAAAATAGATATTACATTTTGAATAGAAAATTATTGGAGATGATCAACTGGATTTATCTAGTATTGCACTATTTGTTGAGTGCCATGTCTTATCATTGTAACATTTAGAGTGAGGATATAACCACTTTTAGGATTAAAAATTTAATGGCAGGTGCACTTTTGATATCAGTGGATGCATTTTAGCATGCATTAGATTTGCTTTAGAGGTCTCTTGTGATTGCTAAGTTTAGGCATTACTTCAGTTTTTTAAGATTCTACAATGCCCAACCTTTTCTGCTTGGTAGGTTAGAGCGCTGAACTTAAACAGGATTTATAATTATCATATTCTTTAGGTTGGGGGGGGGGGGGGGGGGGGGGGGGTTTGGGAAATTTTATTTAATAATTTAGTCAATACTTCAACAACAACAACATCAAGCCTTTATCCCACTACGTGGGGTAAGCTATATGAATCCGTTGTCTCCATTGTGTCATGTTAAAAGTTAATTTAGTCAATACTTTTGAAAGCACAAAATTGAAATAGGGGATTTGTTATGATAAATTTAGTACATAATTCTTCTATTTTGGTATTTTGGGATAAAATCACAATCAAAATTTTTTTTTATATATTAATTGTCATTTATGATAGCATAGGGTCAAAATTTAAATATAATACAATTTTAAAATCATCCCCCACTCCATAAATCAAAAACTTATAAATAGGAGACTACATGTGGGCACGAGCATTAACTCCCTTAAAGTTGGAGGGCTATTTATTGTAATATGCTTGAAAAGTGGTAAGCTTCAAAATTATTTTAGAGAGAATTTTTATAGGTTACTATAGATCATTATTGAGGCATCTCTGAAAAATTAGTATCGGACACAATCTTAATGGAAGTTGAAGTAGAAAGCTTTCAAAATTCACCTCCAGATTATCTCAACTCCAATTTCAACAAATTTATAGCCAAAATGATTGATGAGATGAGCCTAACGACAGTAAAAGTGATCTGATTTTATTCAAAATAAGGAACAAATAATATCTCAATTTTGCATACTTATTATCAAGTCAAGTATCTTGATGAACAAATTTAGTTTTCCCAAGATCACTTAATTCCAATTTCATTAAGATGATTAAATGTTGAAAGAGTGGCATATGATCAAGGAAATCATGCTGACTATCTGATGGAGTGTTCCAAAATTTAATTATATTTATGGGGCATGATACCTTAAAAATTTATATATAGGCCTTTACTCTACATGAAGGGGGTTTAATCTTGGCTTGTGATTAAAGTTAAAAGACAAAATTTTGGAGCTATACCTGAGCACCACATTAGGATCACCGTGAAACCGCTGTTGTTAGAATGACACATTGACCACTATTATTGGACCGTTATCATCTGATGTCATCCATCATTGGATCATTGTCGCTTGATCACGATCCCCTCTCCACAGTTGCCCAACTGCGATCCCCACACTCACCATTGCTCAACTACAATCCTTTAACAATCATCACTTAACTACATTCCTTCGACCATTCTCGCTTGACTATGATTTTTCGGCCATCGTTGTATAAGTGCAGTTTTTGAGCACCGTCGCTAACTATAGTATTATGATAGCTGTAATGACTACAATCCTTTGATCATAATCACTAACCTATTGTTGCTTAACCATCATCAAATAATGATAATTCGATCATTGTCCCCCGACTATCATTGTCTGATTCATATCATCTAACCATCGTCGCCCAGCTACAATCGCATTACTTTGGTCGCTTGACTGTGTTCTCTCAAACCTTACCAGAATCATTCTATTGCTGTGGCACAACTTATGTCTTCCATGCACTAGCACCTGACCATGGTACTCTAGCCACCATCCCTCGGCTATGGTACTTCAACTCACCCTTCCATTACTATATTGCTTCAACTGCAATCTCCTGATTATGATCCTTTGATCACCATGGTTTGATTATGATCATCTGATCATTATTGTCTGACTATAATCTCCTAACCACTATGACCCAATAACAATCTCTTGATTATTGTGTCCCGACTACATCGATTCTTGTTGACTTCATTACTTGCCGTCCTCAATATTATTAACGCATGCTATTGCCTGTAAGGCTGTTGCACGCAATCGACATTAACTCTAACTCTTAATGCCAGTTATGATGCACGGACGCGAATACGGTGACACATACACGTCATGACATGGACACGGGACACGACTGTCACACGGGACACGACTGTCACACGGGACACGACTGTCATTGAAAATATAAGACATGGGTATGACATGGACACAACATTACAATTTTTAAATAATGTATATATATTAATATAACATCATATTAGAAATGCAAACAATAATAAATGAAGGTATGATAATTTAGATTTCCTTTGGGATAAACTTCAACAGAAAGATTTGATGACTTTTAGCTTAAGAAAGAATGTGGATGTATGCAGCTCTGTTTTGGCCAAGCAAAAAGCACACACGTTAACTGAAACTCCAGCTTAAATATCTTGTGCATTAATGCGAAAATCTACTAATGGAATAAATAGTATGGCATTAAGTCAATATCAGTTATTGTTCAATGGATGAATATTTTTATACAGTTCCATTGTCTACAGTCTACTATTCTACAGAGCAAGAGTCATATTGTGAAACAAATGCTGACTAATTTGATATAAGCATTTATTTGAATCAACATATCACAAAAAGAATTTTGGAGAGAACTTTTAAACAACCCAATACTCAGTGCTAAAATATTAGAAAGTTTTACCCCATATCAAATAAAAGTATTATACCTATGCGGTTACGTAACCTTTGAAACAAGGTAAATGAATTTTGAGAATGGGTGCAATCAGATTTGAAAAATCAAAGGTATGGTATTGTAAGACCTCATAAATGCTGTAATCACAAGAAGATGGAAATAGGGCATTATGCTGTAATAACTTTCAAATAAGCCGACTCTAAAGGGCCTTCAGATTCTACCTTGAGAAGATGGTTCCACAAGAAGACGAAGACACCAGCTTCTTTGTCCTTTGGCCTCTCCTACTTGGATAAACGAAGACTCCCATCCTTCGGCCTCTCCTGCTCGCATAAATGAAGTCTCATTCGGCCTTGCCTGCTCGCGTAAACGAAGACGATGCAACCGATCGCCGGAATGAAGATGATATGAAACTTGCCTGCTCATGGAAAGAAACCCTAGCCTGGATACTGCGAATACGCAAGGATACGTGAGGGATAACCCATAAACATGCGGTCCGGTCCGGCTCGTTTTTTTTTATGGAAAGATTTTTTCATTAAATGTTTTTAAATAATTAGGACACGCATGTCCATTTAAATTTAAATATTATTTTAATTGGAAACATTTCGGCTGTTTCCGACATGTATCCCAGCCATGTTGGGCGCATGCCCGTGTTCGACATTGCATTTTTTCATAAATAGGCGTGTCGGTGCATCATAGAATGTCAACAATAATATTTTTTGTGGACTTTTTGATCTCTGGCTCACCCTCCACAAAAGAAAATGATCAAATAGATAACAAATGATTTCTTAAAGATAACTCTTCCAATTTCTACTATATTATGTCAACGCCTATCCCAATTATGTGGAAGATCATCATTTATAATCAATAATATTAATGGAATCATTTCAATTGGACCAGACCCCAATATTTTTCCTTTTTTTTAATTTTTTATACAAAAACTCTGACGTCGCTTAAATGCATTTTTTATAGGTTTGTTTTAGATTTTTGTATAATGTTAAGATAATAAACTATGTTTCTATGTGAGTATTCTAGCATGCAACGAGTATAATGAAGTGAAATTACAATTAGGATGTTCTAGTCTAACTATGCAAATTATGCTGGATATTCTTGGTGTTTGATTTCATTTGTATTAGTGTATTGTCTTTTGTGTTTATGTTATTCACTTCTGTATGCGTTTTCACCTTGAAGTTAGGTGTTTTTACAAACACATACAAACATATGTTTATGCTAAAATAAAATTAGAAAAGATGGATGTATTTATCTCATTTTAATTGCACTTTTTATGATTGGTACTACTATAATAAGTTGTAGGTAAGACAACTTTTCTGTGACAGTTGAATACAAACTTGATGAAGTGAAAGAACGGTTGTGTTCTAGCTTATCTCATAAATTTTGGTTTCTTCTTATGATGTTTGATCTTATTGGTATTAGTGTATTTCTTTATGCATTTATCATATTCACTCTTTTTAGGTGCTTTCTCATTAATGTTAAGGTGTTTTTCAAACATATGTTTACGTGAACACAATTATAAAAGATGTATGCGTTTAATCCTTTTTGAATTTTTTTTTTGTTCATTACTTACACTTCTCTAAGAAACATGTAGACAATTTTCTGAAAATATGTTCCATACTTAATTTCTAATGCACAAAACTGTATATTTGTTTGGGCCTGTTTGATTACTTGCAGATGAAAAACATATTTTGTTAAGGTTAAGATTTTTTTTTACACATTTGAATGTGAAATTGAAATCATCACCCATAAGACTTTTGAAGAGATCTGTGGAGTTTGAGATCATTATTAATGTTATTTGCATCCAACCAAATGATTTATTTTACCAACTTTATGTTTTTTTTTTAAATTTCTAACTTGCCGCAACCAAATGAACCCTAAAAGAAAATGATATTTGTTTTCATAGTTTTAGTACCATTGTTAATTAATGTTCGGGAACACATGTTTTTTCTTAGTTTTTTCATCCCTACCGTCATATTTAAAAATTGCCGCTGATCTTAGGTGTTTGTTCTGTGGTTTGCAGGCTACACATGGTATATCCAGTGTGCAACATATTCAAGCTACTTTTATGCGCAGTATGTCAGGTTGAGATGAAACCTGGTGAGGGTATTTCGGTACATGCTTGTTCATCAAAATCAGCAAAAGTTCGTCCCTGGGATGGCCCATTGCTTTGCCGTGACTGCCAGGTTAAGAAAGAAGCTATGGAAGGAAAAAAACCTTCAAGAGGTACACAAGTTTTCACACGACTTTCTCCAACTTACATTAAAGGTTTTTTGTTTATTTCTTATCAATATAGTTTATCTTGATCTGTTAGTTATGAGTTTTGACTATCAACCCTAAACCCTAATTTATCTTAATTGGCTTAAAAGTCCAAAAAATTTTTTATTTCTTATCTTATGTTTTTGTTTTAAAATATTCAGATCTTTCCAGAATGAGAGTTTGACATAAAAAACCCATCTCCATCAGCAGTTTCGGTGTTGTTCCATTTGTAGATTAATTCAAGTAATTCTGAGTTTGCAATTTCGTGATCAAAGATGTCCCCTACTACTATGTATTCTTCCATGTATAAGTAGCACGGGGATTTCATCAGAATTGGCATTTCGTTGAAATTGTAATTCAGAGGAGTTATGAAGGCAGGATGCCAGCTTTACATTTCTTCAATCCCATGGCTTCGGTCTATCGGACCAGAAATATTTTTCTGCAAAGCAGAGCTATTCTGGTGCCGAGATATAGAGGGGGCCGTAGATAATTCAATTCATTTTAGTTTGCCATGTACATATTCTTTTAGATGGAAATTGATATTGGAATTTTTGGCGTGTAACAAACCAGAAATGGAAGTGAAAAACTGCTTGGATTATTATCGTTTTTTCCCTCACATGAGAATTCGTATAT
This sequence comes from Dendrobium huoshanense, assembly GCA_016618105.1. Lineage (NCBI taxonomy): Eukaryota > Viridiplantae > Streptophyta > Magnoliopsida > Asparagales > Orchidaceae > Dendrobium > Dendrobium huoshanense. Next base: position 19,957,410 of record CM028343.1, read on the forward strand.
TTTCTGGTGTTATCGGAAGGGAAGTATCGATAGAATTTACTGAGGCGCTATGCCCCTTTCGTAATGAACCTTTTCTGTACTAACTAATAGAAGTGTCAAGCAGCATTGCTACTAAAGTAATGATGTATAGTTTGTTCTTCTTTTCGTTGAGTCCAAGCGGTATTGTAGTTCGTGTATATCAATTTCATGTATTTAATTAGACAATTATATTCATTTATTCCTGTGTAATAACGACTTGATTTTTTTTTTCTTTCGAGCTTTACAAATTAGAAGTGCTTCTCATAACGTTGAGGTTATTTCGTGGTAAAATTTCTCCCATGTGGTTAGGTTGATGTACGATGGGTACTCTTAGATCACCTGTTTTGTTGGTATTATTTTTTTTTCTACTTCATCATATTTGGATGGATAAATATAATTCATACATCATGAAAAAAAAAATAATACAAAAATAAAAAAAATAAATTTAATAATAATAATAATTCCTTGTGTCGCACCAAAGAAATAAAAAAGAATTAGCTGGCCTTATCATGTATTTCTCTCTCATCTTTGAATTATTGAGAGTTTATAAATTATGTAGTTCATTTTGGTCTATTAGTTGAGGGCTTTGGCTATTGAAAGGTCTTGATTTGGAAAAATTATTAGGTTAGGTGACATGACGTAGCTCTACGTTCGGACGCTAATAACATGTCGCCACGTGGTCTTACTCAATACCGTGCGGCCCGACGACTTGACCCGGGATTGCTATGTTCGTGTATTGATTTAGGTATTGCTCGGTATTGCTAGGTATTGCTTGACAATAATGAAAAATATCGCTCTGTGAAGTCCAATACCGAGCAATTCCGAGAAATACCCGGTATTGCTCGATATTGCTCGGTATTGCTCGGTATTGATCTTCGTAGAAAGGTATTTCTTGTTATTGCTGAGCAAATCCGATCAATGTCAAGTAAATACCGAGCAATACCTAGCAACACGCGAACATAGCAATCCCGTCTCCGTTCCGGGTCGGGGTTATCGGGCCGTGCGGTAAATAGTGAGAACAAGTGGCACTATTTTACTGGCGTCCGAACTTAGAATTACGTCAAGTGACTGGACCAAATAAAAGTTACTTGATTTGAAGCTTGTGTATGTGATATGTGTATGAGTTTGCCTTAATGAGTCAAATGTACCCTAAAAAAAAGTGATACTATTGTAAATGAAAATAATTAAGTGGAAATTTTAAGCTTTGATTATAAAAAGGTTGCTTAAAAATAAATACATTTGCTTGTAATTTAATTTCATGGTTTTATTAATTGGTATTATGATTTATGTTAACAATGTATTAATTATTAATTTTTTTATTTGAATTTAGACGAAAAGCATTATGTCGCAAGGATTCAATTTTTAGAAGAATTAAAAATGGTTAGTATGCTCTATAATTTTTAAAATTGAAGAAATATGAACATCATTTAAAAATATGTTCGAATGTTTATTTAGGGTTAAAATAATCCCACTTTTGACCCTTGAGAATTTATTTAAGCCAACATTGACCAACATTTATACAAAAATGTGTTGAATAAGCATCTAATAAAATTTGGACAAAGGTTGGAACTATGTGCAGGAAAAATTCAGAACTTATGTGAACTTTGGCCGAGTCTTATCCAAACCACCATGCAAAGATATTTTTGGGCATAGTTCCAATGATCATAACATAGAGTTTTAATAAAATTTGAGTAGGATTTGAAAAGGCTCTTACATGTAAGAATAAGATTCAATAAGGCTCAATACAACGCATTGCGATTCAATAGTTTGAATAAATCAATCTATAATGTTAATATAGTAGAGAGTGATTACAATAAAACTTAATGGAAAATTTGGATACTGGGTGCGACCATATCAGCACCAGTGCATCGGATCCCATTAGAACTTCATAGTTAAGCATGTTTGGGTGAGAGTGGAATTAGAACGGGTGGCCTCTTGGAAAGTCCTCATGTTGCACCCCTATAAAAAAAAAAGAAAAAAGAAAAAAAAAGAAGAAGAAGTAAATTTGGAAACTACAGAGAGTCAACTAATATCTATAACATATGAAAATAATAAGAATATAATAAGAATTACATTATTAGACCATCTTAGTTCAAAAAGTATAATTGATCCAAGCAAAAAAAATTATTATGAAGGCAATGTACATTTGGCCTTATAAGTAACTCAATTAATCTCTATTTCTGCATCAGCTACATTGATGTTGGACCTTATTTTTCTCCTCCTTTAAAGGTCTTTTATTTTTCTTTGAATGATTAATTTTAAGATTCACTAATAAGAGCAACTCCCTTTGTTTCATTTGGAGTCTATCATATGCATTTTTTTTTGTTTGGATATTTATTTTTAGTGCATTCAACAATAAAGCTTAATGTGCATAGAAATTTAAACATAAGCTATAATAACTGGCACAATGATCTCAAATAGCAACCAACTAATTTCGGGTTAAATTGTATCTTATTAACCTCCATCACTTTGTATATAAGATCAATGATAATTTTAAAGTAAATACTCCTATATACCATCAATCATTTGCTCTGTCGCCTTGTTTGCATTCTCCCCTATAAAATATCGGAATATTGATACTTGATTTACTTATAAAAATAATTACTTCATCAATATACAACATATATCATTGTTCTTCAAACATAATTCAAACATGAATCAAACCCTACTAGATACATTCGAAAATTAAATCCAACGATGTTCAAATATATTCAATCTACGATTGAACTATCTTCAATTCAATCTACGATTGAACTATATTTGAAGATAAGATTGTACCTTATGTAGACCTAGTTAACAAATGTGACTAGTTAAAACATGCATGATCATACCTTATTCATCAAATCATGTTCAAACATAGTTCAAGTAACAATCAAACATCAATCTTTGGTATGTTTGAACCATGTTCGATAATGGTTCAGATAAAATTTAAACATAGTTCATGCATTCACATAATTTTCCCTCTTTTTAACATAATCTAAGAGATTCTAGCTCCTCATAATTCCCGACATACAAAATTTCAGAGCATTCCAAGTTCCACAGAATCTAAAGGATTTTGACCCCTTATAAAGCAAGAAGTACCAATATGTTGGATGTTTCGTATTTGAAAAAAATACAACAAGAAATTCTTTCAGACTAAAATTCCTCCAAAGTACTCTTGTTATATCTCAATATATAGGAGGAATGATGCCCGTTCTTCCCACATCATCTTTCACTAATGTATTGATCGTCATACCTTTATATGAATTTCTCATTCAGGAGGGGCAACACTAGTAAAGTCTAAAAAAACTTTATTTATTGGCGACTTAAGCATACATGGTACTATTTTTTGTGTTTCCATAATGTATGATAAGTCTCTTTAAGAAGCAGCAGAAAAGTTGTTCCAAACGAAGCCTCAATCTGATTGAAAGTTGAATAACTTTCTCAGATAATTTCATAAAAGTTAACATCTCATATAAAAGCAACCGCTTAATGAACACAAAATAAAGATAAACCTTTTTTTCTCACGAATACCTGCAAATTGAAGTCTCCCCTGACTAGGAGCAAGACATTGGAGCATTTTTTGGATACTTGAAAATTCCCTTAGAAAATCAGGTTAAGTATGTGGCATTTAAGTTAAAAGAAGAAACTGACGCATGAGGGTTCCAATGGATGCAATCCCACCGTTGAGATGAGAAGGCTAATGTGAAGAGCTAGCACATAATGAAAGAGTTAGCACATATATATATATATATATATATATATATATATATATATATATATATATATATATATATATATATATATATATATATATATATATATATATATATATATATATATATATATATATATATATATATATATATATATATAATAATAATAATAATAATAATAATAATAATAATAATCTTTTCATATTTTTCATGTCATGAGGGATTTTAATGTCTTTGAATTTATGTGAAGATTAGTACTAACTATACAGATATATTATGATTGTATTAATCTTATGATAAATTCAAAAGCTTTTAAATTTATATTAATATATTTTTTCATAATTTTTTTCATCATTATATAAGTTAGATATGTTTAGTATGATTGTCATATTCATATTTCATGGTAGAAATAATAAAGTGTGGAGCAAAACAATTAATTGCTTGGTTAGACAGCCTTGATTGGTATTTATTAGGGCTTTGTCTTCTGTCTATATCAAGCATAAGGTTAGAGGCAAAGAGCTAAAGAGGAATTTTGAATGCTTGACCAGTTTAATCACATATTTTGTGGACCATAATTTGTATTAGTGGTCTTAATACATAAGTCACTACCAAATTAGTACATGCTTTGATTATCAGATCCCTTTCAAATTATTATAGACAATAATGGTCCATGCTCTATCAGTCATGCATATGTGGTGTAGGCTTTGGAATTGACTATTAAAATAGACTAGAATATCCTATTAAATTTTGATTAAGGCTTTATCTGTGATGATTTTTTTACTGTTTCTTAAATCGACTTTTTATTACAAAAAATTTAATTTTGTACTAAAAAGCTGCTTTAAGAAATAAAAAAAATCATCCAAAACGAAGTTTATGATAAATTTTAGAGTTATTAAATTTATTTTTTGGATGAATAAATCATATGAATTTTTAATTAAATTTATATTGTATTAATCATAAATAGTTTTAACAGGTTTACAATATATTATAATTATGTTTTAATTAGAATATTCTAACCCAATTTTTTCCCCTGCTTCCAATAGAGTCAGTTATGATTTAAGGTGCATTGGGACATTTTTCTTCTTGCTATCCTAAATTCCATCATATATATATATATATATATATATATATATATATATATATATATATATATATATATATATATATATATATATATAGAATTTGTAAGAAGCACTTGTGATGAGAAGGAGAATAAAATATATTGAAATCTATATGGCTTTTATTGAATGAAAAAAATTCTATTATATTTAGAGCTGTCAATTTTTGACACAACCTGAAACACGACCCGAACCCGACCCAGAAAAATCCGGATTTGGGTCAACCCGAACCCGAAACAGGTCGGGTTCGGGTTGAACAAATCAACCCGTTTTAAAAATCGGGTCGGGTTCGGGTTGACCTAGCAACTCGAAATTGACCCGAAAGTAACACGAAAACTCATATTTGACCCGTAAACCCGAGATTGACCCGATTTTGACCCAAAAATCGAATATTGACCCGATTTTGACCCGAAAATTAGCAATTTTAGGTCAACTTCGGGTCATTCTTGTCGGGTCGGGTTGACCTGGACCCGAATTAGGTCGGGTTCGGGTCCAGAAACCTGACCCGTTTTTAAAAATGGGTCGGGTTCGAGTTGACCCGAACAGTGTGTAATATCTCGTTTCCTTACTGTTCCTCTCTGATTTGGATTTTCCTCCCAGAATCGGCCAGGACGAAATTTGGATCGTCCAGGCCGATCAGTGCATTGAACAGCTGATTTCTGAAGTGCTTTCTGGAATGATTTCTGGACGAAATCGTCCAGGCCGATCGAGGTATCGTCCCGGGACGATTAGTGGATGGCACAAGTCAGTGAGTAGGGGTTTTTATCGCCTATAAACAGTATTAATCGTCCTGAAAAATCGTCCCAGGACGATAGGAATTTGGTCTGATCGTCCAGGACGATCGAGACGATCGGCCGGGCCGATATGAGCATTACTTAAGGAAATGAGCTCGTTTTGAGGAGAGAGAAAATCAAAATTAAAAATCAGATATTTTGTAGAGAGAGAAAGAGAAAGGAAGAAAAGAGAAAAGTTGATTTTCGGAGACCGCGGAGCGCTTTTCGTCCGACGCTGCTGTTGGAAAAAGTGAAGATCTCGTGGTAAGGACTCCGAACCCTATTTCTGTTTTCAGAGATTTTGTGTTTTGACCGAGATATGATCTGTTTTGTGTTTTCGTAGTCGACTTTTCGACCTGATTTTGATTCGACAAGACTTTCACCGCACAACTTTTAGTATGTTATAGATATGATTATTGTACACGATTTGACTGTATTCTACGAAGATTTTACCGGTCGGAATTGATTCTACGAGATTTTAATCGAATTCTACGTGATTTTAATCGAATAGAAAATAATCGGGACTTGATTTGATTTGGATTCTATAGATCGATAGTCTTATATTGATGTTATTGATATTCCTTTGTAATTTGGAAAGATTTGGAAACTGTGACTTTTTGTAGGATTTTTGTGTAAATTTGACCGACTACCGTTATGCTGCCCGATTTTCGTACGATTCCTGAATTGTATGAGATTGATAGATTGAACTGATATGCATTGATTATTGATATGATTGTTTTAATATCGACTATTGAATTGCTTATTGATTGAATTGACTATTGATACTGATCGCAAGTGGAACCTGGTTGAACATTGGTGGAGATTGATATTGATACCTGTACAGGATGGTGGGCCGACGGGCTTTCCTTTAAACATTGACTATTGATTATTGAAGGGAGATATAAGGAATTTATTGATATGCCGACGGGCGAAAAGAGTGACGACTCTTATTGATTGAACCAATGTATTATCTACAACAGCAATATGGATTCTACAACAGCAACATGACCAGTAGATTGTACTTGTTCAGTATATAGTATTGAATTGCATGTTTACTGTATTGCTTTATAGATTCATTGTTTTATAGATTCCTGCTTTATCGACTTTGATTGGATTTACTAGATTGTACGATTTCTTTGATTTCACTGATTGATTTCTGTGCATCGACATTGAACATTGATATAGAAATGGATATAGATATTGCATTGATAGCATGGACATCGTACTACTGCTTATAGATTCAATTGATATTGCTGCCTATAGACTTATAGATTCACTGCTACTACTGTTCTTCACTGTATTGACTGTTTTATAGATTCCTTGTCTCGTATCGCTTTTCTCAATTGATTTCATTGACTAGATCGCATTGCTTTCATTTCATTGTTTTGACCTTATCGATTTAATTAACGACATTGATTGATGGAATTGATTTATCGAATTGCCTGCAGCTGCATTGACTGGTTTTATTGATTATTGATTTCCGCTGCATTGACTCATTGACCATTGACTGATTCGGATTGATAGATTGACATGCATATTGATAGCACTGTCGTGCTTTGATTTCAGTTATAGGTATTAGGTGACCTGCTGGGCTTTGTAAAGCTCATTATATGTGGTTGATATTTTCAGGTCAGGGATCGGGAGCAGGAGATAGGAGTTGATTCTGATCGACAGGTTTTAGTTCTTTTGATCGATAGATGATTCTTTTGTACTCAGGACAGGATAGATTTCTCTACTTGTATTGATATTGTAGTTCCTGAGTATTGTACATGATGTTTTGTGATATGAATCGACAGTTATATTGAAGTTTTAAATGTTATAGATGTTTGATAGATGCTTACTGAAGGATTCATAGATAACTCTGGTAAATTGTTGCGAATTGATTGACATTCTTTCCAAGTTAGATTCTGGGGCGTGACAGGTTGGTATCAGAGCAATGTTATTGGAAGAATGGATTGTCACCAGAGTTGTAGGATTGGATTGAGAGATTGGGTAGATTGGGTAGCTTAAGAGCTTCATTGGCATACATCATTGCATGTGTGTATCATTCGTTTTGAATTGTGCAGGTGAAAAGATATGGATCCTCCGGCAGAATCCAGTGTACCGAATGAGCAACACAGCGCATCTCCAGTACCTTCAGAGAGTATGATGCAGTTAGCTACTGCGATTGCACATGTTATGGGGGATGCCCAGAGTAAGATGAGTGGGAGCAAAGAGGAAGAAGTTGACAGACATTTACAGATGTTCCACAAGCTGAAGCCTCCGTTGTTCAAAGGGGCTGTAGGACCACAGGCTGCTGAGGATTGGATAATGAGGATAGAAAAGATTTTTGATAGTATGCAGTGTCCGGGGAACAGAAAAGTACCACTGGCAGTATTCATGTTGGAGAGTGAGGCAGAGAGATGGTGGATTGGACAGCAGAGAGAGAAATTCCAGGGGAAGACCAATGCTGAGATTACCTGGGATGAGTTCACTACAGTGTTCAGGATGTGGTTTGTACCACCGTCAGCTCAGCGACAGATGCAGGAAGCTTTTATGAGATTAGAGCAAGGCCGCAAGTCAGTGATGCAGTACGAGTCCGAGTTTACTGCACTTGCGAGGTACGCTGCTCACTTGATTCCTACTTCTGAAGACAAATGTTATAGATTTCTGCACGGATTGAATAGAGAGCTGAGGCAACCACTAGTACCTTTTCGGATCCATGAGTTTTCTGAGCTGGTGGAGCGGGCTCGACTGATAGAGATTGATTTGGCGACACCGGTATCGAGGTACGAGGATACCAGGAGGAGGAGAGATGACGTACGACGAGATGATTCCAGAGATAGAGAGAAGAGAAGCAGGTATGAGGGTTCGAAGGGATCTGCATCGGGATCTGTGTCACGATCAGCATCGATAGTATCATCTGGTGGTTCTGGCACGTGCAGTCATTGTGGTAGACGACATGCAGGTCAGTGCTACCTATTGACGGGACAGTGTTTTCACTGTGGACAGCAAGGACACAGAGCAGCAGAGTGTCCTCAGAAAGGACTGGGTGGAAGGACTGATACGGGTACAGGACAGCAGAGGACTGTTGCCTCGAGGGCCTACAGTGAGAGATCAGCAAACAGGATTGATGATAGGACTGTCAGAGATCAGAGGGAGACAGTTGCGCCACGACCTCCAGTGGTGCCACGCATCTACAGTCTACAGAGTTTACAGCATCAGGATCAGCAACGATCAGAAGATTCTACTGGTAAGATTGATTTGACTAACCGATTGATATTGACATATGAACATCGCATATTGACATTTGATTGATTGCATTGGGTGTTCTGTATGGATTTCGACGAGTTTTGTTTTGGATTTGGATTTTGATCGATTTGTTTTGCATCGTTGTTTCTGCTTCGCACCTGTAGGGAAATGTCGGGACGACATTTTTCTAAGGTGGGGAGATTGTAATATCTCGTTTCCTTACTGTTCCTCTCTGATTTGGATTTTCCTCCCAGAATCGGCCAGGACGAAATTTGGATCGTCCAGGCCGATCAGTGCATTGAACAGCTGATTTCTGAAGTGCTTTCTGGAATGATTTCTGGACGAAATCGTCCAGGCCGATCGAGGTATCGTCCCGGGACGATTAGTGGATGGCACAAGTCAGTGAGTAGGGGTTTTTATCGCCTATAAACAGTATTAATCGTCCTGAAAAATCGTCCCAGGACGATAGGAATTTGGTCTGATCGTCCAGGACGATCGAGACGATCGGCCGGGCCGATATGAGCATTACTTAAGGAAATGAGCTCGTTTTGAGGAGAGAGAAAATCAAAATTAAAAATCAGATATTTTGTAGAGAGAGAAAGAGAAAGGAAGAAAAGAGAAAAGTTGATTTTCGGAGACCGCGGAGCGCTTTTCGTCCGACGCTGCTGTTGGAAAAAGTGAAGATCTCGTGGTAAGGACTCCGAACCCTATTTCTGTTTTCAGAGATTTTGTGTTTTGACCGAGATATGATCTGTTTTGTGTTTTCGTAGTCGACTTTTCGACCTGATTTTGATTCGACAAGACTTTCACCGCACAACTTTTAGTATGTTATAGATATGATTATTGTACACGATTTGACTGTATTCTACGAAGATTTTACCGGTCGGAATTGATTCTACGAGATTTTAATCGAATTCTACGTGATTTTAATCGAATAGAAAATAATCGGGACTTGATTTGATTTGGATTCTATAGATCGATAGTCTTATATTGATGTTATTGATATTCCTTTGTAATTTGGAAAGATTTGGAAACTGTGACTTTTTGTAGGATTTTTGTGTAAATTTGACCGACTACCGTTATGCTGCCCGATTTTCGTACGATTCCTGAATTGTATGAGATTGATAGATTGAACTGATATGCATTGATTATTGATATGATTGTTTTAATATCGACTATTGAATTGCTTATTGATTGAATTGACTATTGATACTGATCGCAAGTGGAACCTGGTTGAACATTGGTGGAGATTGATATTGATACCTGTACAGGATGGTGGGCCGACGGGCTTTCCTTTAAACATTGACTATTGATTATTGAAGGGAGATATAAGGAATTTATTGATATGCCGACGGGCGAAAAGAGTGACGACTCTTATTGATTGAACCAATGTATTATCTACAACAGCAATATGGATTCTACAACAGCAACATGACCAGTAGATTGTACTTGTTCAGTATATAGTATTGAATTGCATGTTTACTGTATTGCTTTATAGATTCATTGTTTTATAGATTCCTGCTTTATCGACTTTGATTGGATTTACTAGATTGTACGATTTCTTTGATTTCACTGATTGATTTCTGTGCATCGACATTGAACATTGATATAGAAATGGATATAGATATTGCATTGATAGCATGGACATCGTACTACTGCTTATAGATTCAATTGATATTGCTGCCTATAGACTTATAGATTCACTGCTACTACTGTTCTTCACTGTATTGACTGTTTTATAGATTCCTTGTCTCGTATCGCTTTTCTCAATTGATTTCATTGACTAGATCGCATTGCTTTCATTTCATTGTTTTGACCTTATCGATTTGATTAACGACATTGATTGATGGAATTGATTTATCGAATTGCCTGCAGCTGCATTGACTGGTTTTATTGATTATTGATTTCCGCTGCATTGACTCATTGACCATTGACTGATTCGGATTGATAGATTGACATGCATATTGATAGCACTGTCGTGCTTTGATTTCAGTTATAGGTATTAGGTGACCTGCTGGGCTTTGTAAAGCTCATTATATGTGGTTGATATTTTCAGGTCAGGGATCGGGAGCAGGAGATAGGAGTTGATTCTGATCGACAGGTTTTAGTTCTTTTGATCGATAGATGATTCTTTTGTACTCAGGACAGGATAGATTTCTCTACTTGTATTGATATTGTAGTTCCTGAGTATTGTACATGATGTTTTGTGATATGAATCGACAGTTATATTGAAGTTTTAAATGTTATAGATGTTTGATAGATGCTTACTGAAGGATTTATAGATAACTCTGGTAAATTGTTGCGAATTGATTGACATTCTTTCCAAGTTAGATTCTGGGGCGTGACACAGTGCCGGGTCAGTTTTGGGTTCGACCCGGCCCGACCCGCTGACCTGACACCCCTAATTATATTCACATTAGCTTCAGAAAATTTATTTTTTACAATAATTTTACAACTAGTTTTACTTGCATCCTATCTTGCATGGATTTTACAAAACATAACAAATTATAGATCTAAAAAATAAAATATAGATCTTGCAATAAATCATGTGATCTAGTTAGAAATATGTCTTTAACATTAAAAAAAACACAAATTTAATGATCTGGCAAAAAAAAATTAGAACCCTAACTCTAACGGAAAAAAAAGGTGAAGTTTATGAATAAAATTTAAAATTAAAGTTTGCTAGAGGTAGAAGATGTGATTTACCTTTAAATTTAAAGAGGAATTAAAGAAACTGAGCTAAATTTGGGTGACAAAAGTCCATTGGGTGGAAGAAGCCGAAATAAGACTAAGGCCCCGTTTGGGGGTGACATTCCTTTTGCATAAGATGCGCGGTAGGGAAGCAGTTATTCAATAATCAGAGTTCTCACAAAAATTACTTAAGCAAACTATAACTTGTTTGGTTACATCATTTTTTTACTGCGTATGGAAACGTAAAACCTGACAAAATAAATAATTGCCCTCTAATAATCAATAATTATATCGGAGACGACCCAGACCTTCATAGCTTCTTAAATGCCGATCAACTTCCGAAGGCTCGAATGGACCAAAGTTCCTCTGCGCCAACACCGAATCTTTCTTCTTCCATAGCACTGGGCTAGTTCGAGCTACTCATACTTCAACCAATGATGGCCAGATGGCCTGCAGCTAGGTGCCGACAATCTATTTCCAGCTGTCGAAATCGGATCTCAACCTGCTTAAATTTTGTGTGCAAAACTAAAGTTCCACATATACTGTGAGATTTTTCTTTGAATTTGCAGCCATGATTCGGGTCGTGGCTGTCAGGCGCCGATCTGCACTTAAAAAGAATAGAGATACTGTAAGGTTTCTCGTATGGGGGAGAGAACGGCCAGCGAGGGATTGGAAATGATCAAGGTGGAGGGAACTGAAAACTAAAAAAGAGAAATGGAGCTGGACGAGGACATGTTGCCCGGGACGTGCGAACGTGGTGGGGTAAAATAGACTTTTGCGTGTGTAAACGGAGGTAGTAGACGGAAGAAGCAGTATTCTTTCGCCTTTTCAGATATGCAGAAATACGCCGTTGTAAACAAATGTATTTTATAGAAGTCGTATTACCAAACAGTATACCAGCAACCGTCTTTACCGATTAGAACCGAAAACGGCGTAAAAACGCTCTCTCAAATGAGGCATAAGAGGTTGGATAGAGTAAAAGGAGAAATGAGGAAAGGGGAGCATGTGAGTGCAAAATTAAAAGACTTTTTGGTGGAAGTTCTCCTAAAATTAGAAGGTTTTTGGCGCACACACTTATCTCACATCAATACAAATATATTTTGTTCTCATCATCATAGTATTATATTATTCTAATCCTATTATCACAATTTGAGTAAGTCTCTCATTTTTTATGGCTACATGAAATATCTTCTTCATCAAGGGCGGAAATGTGTAGTGGTGAGACCCCCCCCCCCCCCCCCCCCTCGAAAAAATTAAAATTCTTTGTATAATAAGGAATATATGTAATCATCCACCCAATGACCTTTTTTTTTTTCACGCAATTTGCCCATGTAAAAATTGAAAAGCCTCTTGACCTCCCGCTATTTTCATCCAATTATGTTATACCAATTACTCCCGTCATATAAGTAATTTCTTCAAAATAAAAAAAAGCAACAAATCATCAGCTTAGGCTTCATTTAGGATGACTTCTTATTGTTTCTTAAAACAATTTTTTATCTTAAAAATTAAATTTTTTATACTGAAAAATTATTTTAAGAAACAATTATAAAGCCGTCCAAAACAAAAACCTTAATAACGTGAAAGGTAATTCCCACTTATTAATGATGCGATTATGCCAAAAATACATTCACGATTCTAAGCTCCTTTTCAGTAAAGCTCAGCCCACGTGTGCTTGACCGTAAGTGTCAATAAAATGACGAGATAATAAGTCAAAAAGGTATGTAGCATGTTATTCAGGTCCATACCCAATCACATTATTCTCGTTCTTCTGATAAGAGAAAGCCATTTAACTTGCAGAAAATCCAAGTGGCCAATGTAGCTGCTAAGGCTTTCTCCACTCAGCTTAAAACATATTTTTATGGACCATAATTTGTATTAGTGGTCTTAATACATAATTCCCTATCAAATTATTACATGCCTTGATTATCAAATCCCTTTCAAATTATTATAGACAATAACGGTCCCCGGCCGGACCATGCTCTACAAGTCATATGCATATAAGGTGCTCGCTTTGAAATTGGCTATTAAAATAGACTAGACTATTCTATTAAAATTTTATTTAGGCTTTGGTTGAGATGACTTTTTTACTATTTTTTGAAGTGATTTTCTAGTACAAAAATAGCTGCTTTAAGAAGTAAAAAAGTCGTCCCAAACGAAATTTAAGATAAATTTTAGAGTTATTAAATTTATTTTTTAGATGAATAAAATATTTGTATTTTTAATTAAATTTATATTGTATTAATCATAAAATAATGTTAACAATTACTTTTGCAATCTATTATAATAAATTTTTAATTAAAATATTCTAACCCAAATTTTTTCCTGCCCCCAACAGAGTCAGTTATGATTTAAGGTGCATTGGACGTTTTTCTTCTTGCTGTCTTAAATTCCATCATATATATATATATATATATATATATATATATATATATATATATATATATATATATATATATGGCTTTTATTGAATGAAAAAATTATGTTATATTCACATTAGCTTCAGAAATTTTATTTTTTATAATAATTTTACAGCTAGTTTTACATGCATCATATCTTACATGGATTTTACAAAACATAACAAGTTATTGATCTACAAAATAAAATATAGATCTGGAAATAAAAATCATGATCTAGTTGTCTTTAACATTAAATAAAACACAAATTTAATGATCTCACTAAAAAAATTAGAACCCTAACTTTAACACAAAAAAATAGTGAAGTTTATGAATAAAATTTCGAATTAAAGCTTGCTAGAGGTGGAGGTCTGGAGGATGTGATTTACCTTTTAAATTTAAAAGGGAATTAAATAAATTGAGCTATAATTGGGTGACAAAAGTCCATAGGATGGAAGAAGCTGAAATATGACTAAGACTTTATTTGAGACAACTTTCTTACTATTTCTTAGAACAGCTTTTTTGTACAAAAATTAAAATTTTTATAATAAAAAGTTGCTTTAGAAGCAACAAGAAAACCGTTCTAAACGAAGCCTGAATGACTTTTGGAGAGAGTAAAAGGAGAAATGAGGAAATGGGAGCATGGGAATGCAAAATTAAAAGAGTTTTTGGTGGAAGTTCTCCTAAAATTAAAAGGTTTTTGACGCACACACTTACCTCACATCAATACAAATATATTTTGTTCTCATCATCATAGTATTATGTTATTCTAATCCTATTATCACAGTTTGAGTAAGTCTCTCATTGTTGATGGCTACATGAAAGATATCTTCATGTTTAAGAGTTTCATTCATTAAAGAATCTTACAATATTGTACACATAAGATTTAAAATTATTAATTCAAATTGTTTACACCAACTCCTATGCATCATAGAAGTAATTTCTTCAAAATAAATAGGCAACAAATCATCAACTTAGACTTTATTTAAGTTAACTTTTTTAAAATTTTTAAAACAATTTTTTAATACAAAAATTAAAATTTTTATACTTAAAAGCTGCTTAAGAAATAGTTATAAAACCTTAATAAGATGAAAAGTATTTCCCACTTAATCATGCGATTGTGACAAAAATACATTCAAGATTTTAAGCTTCTTTTCAGTAAAGCTCAGCCCACGTGTGCTCGACCGTATGTGTCTCCATTGTCAATAAAATGACGAGATAATAAGTCAAAAAGGTATGTAGCATGTTATTCAGGTCCATACCCAATCACATTATACTCGTTCTTCTGATAACAGAAAGCAATTTAACTTGCAGAAAATCCAAGTGGCCAATGTAGCTGCTAAGGCTCTCTCCACTCAGATATCAGCCCACCTCACCAAATGAACTGTACAAATAAGAATAAAAAAAAGAGAGTGAGGTAGGCCATCGCAATCTTCTCTTTCACTATTGAACTGAAGGACCGTTATTGCTCTTACATCGCAGTATTTGCCAGCATGCAACAAATACAAGGCACGTCGGTCCAAAATGGGCCGACTATGGGTCTATTAGAGTAGCCCGGCAATTTGGCCTGTTGCAAATATTTAGGGGAAAAATATTGCTTGGGATCTTTTGAATTAAATAGTGATTGTGAATATGATTCTGTATAGACTGCCGCGTGTCCTCATCTGCCTATCTTTATGTGGGATTTAGAATATTTTCAACAATGCTGGTAATTGCACGAGTAATAATAATTGAGACAAGTTAGTGGCCCCAAATTGATTTTGCTGCGTAAATGTACTATATGGACAGAAAAAAAAATCAAACCTCTTAATAAAACAGTGTAATTGATTGCTGGAAACTATTGAACTTCTTATTGTATGAACATTGCAGGAAATTGTTCATTACATGTGTCGATTTCTGACGGCAACCATCAATTTTCTGGCAGTTTTCTGGTAGATTTCATGATAGTTCATTAACAAACTATCATGAAATCTTTTATTACATTCAATACATAAAATATACTCACACATTATTTTGGGCAAAATGCTATCTTGATTGGAAAGATGAATGCCAAATAACAATTGGAAAGTTCTATAAATGTCCCAAATTTTTAAGGAGCATAATTAACTTTTAATTAAGCCGCTGTAAAATAATTAGAATAAAATTTAAGGAGAAAATGTAAAATGGTTTTACATATTCATCTAAAAATATAAAAAAAGTTTAGTTGTTAAAAAATAAGGCAGAATACTCAAAATATTTATCTCATATTCATCATAATACACAAAATTATTTAACGTATTCAGCCCGAATTCCTTAATTCGGGTCAAATTTGTTAGTTCAAACTTCAACGCAATTTCCACATTTATAAGTTTGGGCTGCTTACAAATGTGAGAGTGTATAAATTTGAGCTGTTTATATAAATTTCACATTCTCATTTGTTATAGATTGCGTATTCAACCTGAGAATTTCCACATTTATGTAAATTTTATATTTAGCGGAGCTGTTTATAATCTTCGATGAATTAACAGAGTTTCTTAATTTTGACTAAACTAAAGAGTTTGAGCTGAATTAATGAATTTGGGCTACGACAAATTTAAGGAATTATGTAATTTTCGGTAAAACTTGATTTTTTTTCATTATTTGTTTGTTAAGATTTGCAAATACTTGAATTTAGACTTTGTTTGCAGTGCTTTGCATTGGGTATCCATACTCACACTCATCCATACCCAATGGGTATGGGCACGCCCATGACCTCGTGAGTGTTATGGGTGGATGGTCAACATTGAGGGATAAACCAATTTACATTGCTAATCACCGTACGTTATATGTTACCACAATCCTCATTACGTAGTGCGCAACATTAAACCGCATTATGACTACGGTAAATTCTAATATGCAGCTTGAAAGTTTGCAATCAGAGCAAATGATAACAAGCCTCAGGGCCATCAATCCGTGATGGATTACCTTCAAAAAGAGTAAAAATTGGGTGGCTATGGATAGGTACGACATCCCAAAACTCACCATAGATATGCGTGGGTGGGTACCCAATCAGGACCCCATGTAAGACTTTGTTTGTTTGTATTAGAATAAATAGCCTTTCCACGTCAGTATTTCAAGAGACGTCTCTAGACCTGTGTTGATAGCCTTTACTTTTGTCTACTTATATCCACCGTCTGTACTGTGTAAAGAAGTGAATCATAATAATATTTCCTTTCTCAGCTTTCTTGCATCTCGTCTTTTCCTCTGTACTGTGATATCAGTTTCTACATGGTATCAGAGCCTCAAGAACCTGTGACCGTCGTTAATGGCGTCCTCTGATCTATCGTCTCCATCCGTTTGGGACAACTATTTTATTCTTTTCCAAAGGAATTTTTTGGTAAAAAATTTCTAGTTAAAGAAAAATTATATACTAAAAAACAACTTTAAAAAATTAAAAAAAAAGTTGTCTCAAATAAAACTTTAATAATTTGACTATTTATATAGTTGGCCTACCCCAATAATTAAGTCAATAATTATAATACATTGATTCTATTCCTTTCATCATAATTGTGCAAGATTAAAAAAAAATGATGGATTTATAACTTTCTTTATAATCTTAAAGCAAATTTAATGTTTTCAAATTCATCTTAAAATAAATTATATCATAATTTCTTAAATAATTTATATCTTTTCAAAAATCTCGTGCTAATCATTGCTTACAAAAGCCCATCGAAGAATTGAAGTACTCTAGCCCCCTCCATCCTCCTTTCCTTCCCCTGAGACTCAAAATAGTTATCTTGACCGACCGGCCGTCATGTTCAACGAAAACGAAATAAACCAAAAGGAAAATGAAGCCTGCAAAGCTAAATCGTCGCCACCAGCCGCAGCAGCGGCGGCGGCGGCATCTCCTACCGTCTGTCCCCCCCCAAGCCCATCTCCTTCCCATGAATTCTCCTTCACAATCTCCCTCAACCATCACAATTGCACCTCAGCTCCTTACCAACCCGACCTCGTCCCCGCCGACGACATCTTCTTCCACGGTCACCTCCTCCCACTTGAAAAATTACAAAATACGAAGCCCGGTGAAGGTTATAATACCTCCAGCAATACTAAAAGCAAGCACAAACCTTCGTTCTCTTATTTGCTTGGTCTCACCAAGTGGCTCAGGAGGAGCGACGACGAGAAGGGGGAAAGTAAGAAGAAGAAGAACAAGAAAGAGAAGTCATTGGACTTGCGTTGTTGTTGGCAGAAGGTGGGTCCCTCTGTATCTTTTAAATGGGAGAAAGAGAAAGGGGATCTAAGGCGGCGGCCCTGCTCGTTCTCAGGGAAGGCCAATGACTCTCGAGAAGGTTCGGCGAGGTGGCGGTGGCGAGGAGAGTTCTCGGCGCCGGCGTCGATGTGGACATCGCCGACCAATAGCGGTATCAATGTGGCGTCGTCCGCCGCCACAACCGCCGCCTCGGACGAGAGCACGATGGTGGAACTCCAGAACGCGGTTCAAGCCGCCATAGCACACTGCAAGAACTCAATTGCTGTAAAGGAGGAAATTTTAACTTGAAGCTAAAACTCTATATGGAATTCTTCATCTTCATTGACTGATTGATTCATGCATGGAGAGATTTATACAATGGAGTTAAAAGAATTTCTCAGGGAGTTTTATGTAAGGAATTACTTATGTGATTTCTAATTCAGCTTAGCTATAAGATCTTGATTTTCTCTTTCTCTCTATCTTTAAATTTGGAATGAAAATCTTCAAGATATTATTGTTAAAATAACTATCATTATTGACCCAAATTAATTGACCATTTTCGGTTTAATCCAACATTTAAAATGATAGTTGGAAACCGAGTTTAAGACTCCTTTTGAGTTGTGGAAAGGTTGGAAACTGAGTTTAAGATATGTACGTGTATGGGGATGTCCGTGTGGAGTAAGAATTTTTAATCCACAAGAGAAAAAGTTAGACCCAAGAACTTAGTGAATATTTTATTGGATATGCTGAAAAGTCTAAATGTAATAGATTTTATTGTCCATCTAATAACACAAGATTTTAGAATCAAGAAATGCAAAATTTCTTGAGAATAATTTGATTAGTGGGAGTGATCAATTACAAAGCTTAGTTCCTGAATAGAAACATATGGATACACAAACTTTCATTTCAAGTGGCAGGTTGATTATTACCCATAACACTCTTAAAATCCAAATGGGTATTATATAAACATTAATAGAAATTTCACAAGTTGCTAATAAACCAGTAGATATAGTTGAACAACAAACTCCACAAGAGAAGAATAATTAGGGGAAGACAATCAACAATTCCTAGTGACTATATTGTATATCTTCAAGAGTTGGACTATAATATTGGACCTGAAAATGATCTTAAAATGTTTTCACAAGCCATTAGTTATAAAGAATCTAATTTATCATATGATGTAATGAAAGATGAGCTGAACTCAATGGCATATAATGAAGTCTGGGATCTTTTTAAGTTGCCTAATAATGTAAAAGCCATAGGGTGTAAATGCATCTTTAAGACAAAAATATACTCATAGGCAACATAAAAATATATAAAACAATACTTATTGCTAAAGGTTTCACTCAATAAGAAGGGATTGATTACAAAGAGATTTTTTCTCCTGTATCTAAAAAAGATTCCTTTAGAATTATCATGGCCCATGGTGGACATTTTGATTACTAGAGGAAGATGTTTACAGAAAACAACCATAAGGATTTTCCTCTAGTGAAGGCGAGCATTTAGTGTACAAGCTTAAGAAGTTTATATATGAATTGAAACAAGCTTCTCGTTAATGGTATTTAAAATTCCATGATGTAATATCTTCAATGATTTTGTAGAAAATACCATGGTATACCAAAAGATTAGTGGGAAAAAAATTCATTTTATAATTCTATATGTAGATGATATTTTACTTGCAACTAATGATAAAGTTATATTATGTGAGGTGAAATAATTTCTCTCTGAAAATTTTGATATGAAGGATATGGGTGATGCCTCTTACGTATTGTCATTAAAATATAAAGACATAGAATTCAAGGTATTTTAAATTTATCTTAAGAAACCTATATCAATAAAATTTTGGAGAGATTTAGGATTAAAGATTGTTCACCAAGCATAGGTTCCATTATTAAAGGGGATAGATTTAATTTGAGTCAATGCCCGAAAATGATTTTGAAAGGGAGGATATGAGAAATATTTCACGCGCTTCAGTTGTTGGTAGCCTAATGCATGCTCAGATTTGCACAAGACCTGACATAGCATTTGTGGTAGGGATGTTAAGAAAATATCAGAGTAATCCAGGCATGTACCACTGGAGTGCTATAAAGAAAGTGTTAAGGTATCTCCAAGGTACCAAAGATTACATGCTTATGTATAGGCGGATTAATCTAAAATCAACTTCAGGGTACATATTTATGTTTGGTGATGGAGCTGTGTCTTGGAGGAGTGGCAAGCAGGCTTTGACTGCATCTTCCATTATGGTGGTGAGTTTGGGACTTGGTTTGAGGCCACATAGCATGGTGTATGATTGAAGAGTTTTATATTTGGGCCAAAACTTGCAGATTCATTATATAGATCATTGAAGATATATTTGTGATAATTCAACTACAATGTTTTTGGCTAAGAATAACAAAAGCATAGTCGAAGCAATCATATTGACATTAAATACTTAGCCATAACATAACGTATTAAGGAGAATATAGTGATTATTGAATTCATAAGCACTGAATTGTTGAAAGTAGATCCTTTAACTAAAAGCACGCCACAGTAGAAATTTAAGGATCATGTGGATCATATGGGTCTTGGTTACTTTAGTTAATTTCATTGTTAAATGAATATAGTTACGATGTTTTTCATGTCTTAGTTATTTATGAGTGCACATTTATGTAATGATAAACATCTTTAAGTTGGACCTAGAATAAACATAGGTTTTTTTCATTAAGTTAAATTAACAAATATATAGGAGACATAATCATTGTGATGTATGGGAGATAATACTCGCACTTAGAGGACCTCTCACCATAATTCATGATTTTTGTTTTTTAATTTATTTGTGATGGAATATTTGGACCAAATGGGAGATTGTTAAAATAGCTATCATTAATGGTCCAAATTACTTGACATTTTTCAGTTCAATTCAATATTTGAAATGATCGTTACTCAATTTTAAATTCAAAAATTAAAATTGACCATTTCTTAATTTTAAATTTAGCTTTTGAATCTGAAATTTCATTTATTTCTATAATGAGTAGCAATTAATTCAGAATTTTATATATTTTGGGTCCCTAAGTCTTTCTCTCTAATCACTTCTAAGAAGAAACCTACACCATTTTGTGAGAGAAAAGGTTTAGAAGATTTCCAAATTAGTGAAGAACGCGATCAAATATCAATGACCGGAGGTATGTAAAATATGTTTATAATTTAGTATCCACATCTTTGTTTAGCTAATTCTATATTTTATAAATTTATCTCGA
This sequence comes from Dendrobium huoshanense, assembly GCA_016618105.1. Classification (NCBI taxonomy): domain Eukaryota; kingdom Viridiplantae; phylum Streptophyta; class Magnoliopsida; order Asparagales; family Orchidaceae; genus Dendrobium; species Dendrobium huoshanense. Next base: position 19,978,772 of record CM028343.1, read on the forward strand.
ATTAGAATATTGTTTAGTGTTCGGATGGGTTAATTTTACGAAAAAAAAGATTAGGACATCACGATCAAAACTAAAGGGCATCAATATGGTCTTACAAATTAATTATGTATTCAAAAAATTAAAATTTTGATTTTAAAATTAAAATGAAGAAAAAATATCCTATTTTTTGGAATTTATATATGCATAATGTGTTATACAATAAAAAATTAAACTATTAACAATTCAACTAAATTTAAGGCATCAATATTTTTAAACTATTACTCATTCACATTAGCATAAATGAGAGAAACAAAGCGAGATTAAATATTTGGAAGAATTTTCATCGGTGTCTATAGGAGTACGTGAAATCTTTTGAAAAAAAATTTCTTAATGGAGAAGATTGACATAAGATAAATACAACTAAATTATTAGATATTGACAAGGTGATAATGGTTGAACCGTATATGATAGTTAGAAGATGTTAGTTAAATGATAAAAAATAAGGTAATGGTGATTAGGTGCTGATGGTGATTGTTTGCTTCATACGTTTGGTAGAGCTATAGAGTTCTTCAAAATTTTGAGCTCTCTTTAATTTCGAGTCTAAGACCCCTCGCATGCGAAGAATGCGAGTTTATTTATAATTTTTGAGAGTGCTATTTCATAAATCTAGCCAAAATTATATATATATATATATATATATATATATATATATATATATATATATATATATATATATATATATATATATATATATATATATATATATATATATATATATATATATATATATATATATATATATATATATATATATATATATATATATATATATATATATATAGATTATCATATGGCCTATGTTGGTTTCTTTAATCATAGATAATTCTTTTGTCATTTAAGTGCCTTAATGATTTCAGAATTTGATGATATTGGGTTCTTTAGTTTCTTCTCTTCGAGATGCTCATTTTGATTATAAGCATGAAAAATCAGATATCATTTAATCCTTTAATCAAAGATTATTTAGACTTATTGTGACTCAGATCAAATTATTTTTAATATCTTTGAATTTTGTGTTTTTGAGATTCTTAAATATTAGCATCTTTCACCACTTTCATCATCAAAGTTCTTCCACAATATGTATTCATAAATATTCCATCCACACTTACTAATGCATAGAATATACTTTTGAAGCCTCTAATATAAGACACAAGGAAAAGTAGTTGAATTTAAAGTATGCTGAAGCATCAAGGTCAAGATCAATAGTTATCGGTAAAATCTTCATATGCTTTGGTGGACACCTTACATATGTGATAGTTTGCTCTGGACAACCTTGCTCCAAACAAGACTAAATTTTCTCATAAGGTAAGTAAATATCATGGTTCCTCTCCACATATTATTGAGAGTTTGGTGTTGAATGAATATCCATATTATATTGAAGAATAAAATAATATCATAATCTATAAATATCTTCGTTAGAGGAGTTGATTTTATGGATTGTCTCCATCAAGGTGGAACATCACATATGGCTTCATACCAAAATGCTTATTATCATTCTTGATAAGCTTGTCTATGAGATCAATAAAATCTTCAAGAAAAATACTTCTTTGAAGCATCAATCATTTGTTTTATTTATGCAATAATGTCCAACCGAATTAGCTATCTTTTTTTTATTTTTTTTTCATTCTATTTAATACAACAAAAAGAATATTAATACTTAATTCACCTTTAGAAGATAATTGATCAGGAGAAACAGACATAATTCAAAATGTCATATCATCAAATAGGGTTCCAACCATATTTGAACTAAATTTGATAATTGTTTTTTTTTTTGTCGTTTAATATTTTTTAACATTCAATAAAAAGAGATTACAACCCAGCTCAAGGGAGAAAAACACAAAAATACAAAGATATAATCTGTAAATCAAGCCAAACAACAACCGGTCTCAGAAAATGGTGCATGAACCTTCGTACAACCAACTAAAAGCCAGGCAAGGACCATTCATTGGAGGCAACAAGTACATACCAAACGACATCCCACATCCTAAACTAAGGCCACCAATTAGAAAAAGAAAAGGGACCACAAGATTGCCATCAAGCTAAGGCCATCTAGTGGATGAGCATAAGGCTGCCTCATCATTGTCCAGATGATAAAATTAGACTTTACCATAAAAAAACACAGCAGCCAACATAACACAAAAATCGGAGAGGAGGCCCTAACAGCGAAGCACATTGACCAATAGCATCAATTTTCTTTTTCAATTCCTTTCTAGAACTTTTGGTAGCACCATGGAATAGGAATTTTTGAGCCACATTCAAACTATACTCATGAAAAGCATATTTTGGCTCATCCAATTTCTCGCTAGCATCCATAAAAGGCGAGGAGAAAAACCCATCCAACCAATCAGAATGTTCCACATGACTAAATGTGAATTTGGAAGCCAATTGAGATTTCCTCATCGAAAGAGATAAGCACAATTGGAACATTCACAAACGGCACATTAAATTAGATTTGAATATTTTTTGAACAAATCTTGTTCAAGCCAATTATAATTAAGGCTTCGTTTGGGACGATTTGTTTATTGCATCTTAAAACAACTTTTAAATTTAAAAATTAAAATTTTTATACTAAAAATTTATTTTAAAAATCATTCAGAAAGCCCTCCCAAACAAAGCCTAAAATTCACAACAAAGAAAAAAATCTGGTCTAATTTTTTAGTCTTAAGCTTAACGGCGAAGTTTCTGTTACTGTGCTTAATTCGAAGAATGTTCTTATCAAATTAGCGAACGATTTGGATTATTGCCGCATTTCTGCCCATCGTTCATATTTTATTAACAATTTCTATATGTGTGTAACCAAATGATCACCTTTGTTTGATGTACTGAATGTTGAATCTTCTATTATCACTATATGGTTGTCTTTCCCGAATTTGCGCCCTCATTTGTTCTCCCCGAGGATCCTTCAGGGGCTTGGCTCCATTTTTGGCCGCTCTCTTAAAATTGATAATGCTACTGCTGTTGGGTCTAGACCCTCTGTTGCTCGTGTGTTGGTCAAATTGGATGTGTCTAAAAAGTTTCTGAACAATGTTTGGATTGGACCTGAGAATCTGGGGTTTGTCCAGTCGGTCATCTTAATTTGAAGATGTACCGTTTTACTATGATCATTGTTGTTTTTTAGGTCATTCCAAAGCGGATTGTTTATCCCTGCACCCGAATTTGGCCAAAGCTTATTCATCTAGTTTGGTTAATGCTTTTGACCCGGTTGACATTGCTGTTCCGGTTATTGGGGTGGACCAGGTGGGGGGTCATGTTGATTCTCCTGGTGTGTCTCCTGTCTCCCTGTGTGTTGTTGGTCACAAGGTTGATGCGTCTAATGTTAGCTCTCCATTTATTTAACCGGGGTTAATCTTATTGTGGCGGATGTTAATTTTCCCTTTGTTTGTTTGGAGGGTACCCTTCCATGTATTGAGGCCATTTTGCCCATTTCCCTTGCTCCTGATCTTATTGTTAGCCTTCATCTGGAAGTGTCAGGGGATGTTGTTTTGGTCCCTTCACCGTCTGGCTCTTTGAAGGCTTTGGCTTCTCATTTGGGCTCGTCTCATTCTGCTCTCCTAGTTGGTGTTAGGCATTGTGATACTAATTTAAAGGCGAGTTTTTCTTCTGTGGATGTTGTGCCTCTTCCGTTCGAATTGTTTGGGGAAGTGGATTCCTGGGTGCTTGTCCCGGGATTGGTTGGAGTGGTCTGCCCTACCCAGTCTTGTGACCATGTGGTTTCTCCTGTGTCCAATGTTGTTTCGGGAAGTACAGCTACTTTTGTTATTGTTCCGATCACAATTATGTCTGCTAGTGAATTGAAGTCTAAGGTGGCTAACTCTGTCAAAAATTCTGTTTTAGTACAAAATGATTGGCTTAATCTGAGTGATTCCTCTTCGTTTGATGGGATGAAGATGAGGAAGATGAGGTTTTTGGCGATTGTGAGGTGGTTGAGCCAGTTAAGCTTGTTGACACTAGTCGCTCTAATGGAGGTTATAATCGTAAGAATAAAGGTAAAAAGAAGTAGGTTTTGGCTTTGCCTTTTAGCGATCGATTTTGACGGCTTTGTGGACAATGTCACAATAACGAGGAAGCCCCTAGCTTCCCTTCGTTGGCTTGGCTGGTTGGCAACCGAGGTGATAGGGACTTGTGCTTGGTTGCTTCGATGTGTAGATTTGATGGCTTTATCATCTCTGGATGGTCCGTGGCTGGTCGCGTTGATGGTGCATGAGGCTTCCACTCCTGAGTCCGATTTCGAGCTTTCTTACACTAATTTCCTGACCTCGAGCTATTTGCATCGATTCTTTTTCTGTGTTGTTGCATCGGCTGGGGGCCTTCCTCTATAACTTTATTTTGTTTGAATAAAATGTTTATTTTGTGTTAAAAAAAAAATCTGGTCCAATTATTAGGATGCAGAATTTCACCACGGATCCGTTCACCATTGACATGTGCTTGCTTTGTTAATTTTAAAGTGCTCGTACAAATTTGCCTGTTGTTGGGCAGTCCGAATCACAAGCAATGCACTTTCATATTTATAAAAGGTTGCACAAAGCTCAAAGGAAGAATCATGTCACATTATATAATTTGATTCGAGTGGTTAATAATGTTCATTAAATTATTTCAACTTTTATCAGATCAAATATCATATCAAATAAATAAATAAATAAATAAATTAAATATGTTGCTATCAGAACCCAGATTTCAGAAAATATATAGTCAAACTGAACGTCTCGATGACATAAATCCAACAACATCAAAATAGGTCCAAATTGAGCCCAACTGGGCCTAAATTGATGCATATTTGAAAGATTCAAAATATTTATTAAGTGATTAAATAATATTCAAATATGACACATGCATAAAATCGAATCAACTAGAAAGCCCAAGATTGTTAATTCTGATATCATTAAGGTACTTAACTACTCGACGAATGATCTATAACCGCCGGTCATCTATATCCTGCCAACTACGATCCTTCCAACATTTGTTAATCGCCAACTACGATCCTTTCGACAAATGTTGTCTGATACGGTCCTTTGACCTTAATCACTCAAATATAACCCTTTAGACCTTTGTTGCCTGCTGATTACAGTCCCTCTGAACTCAATCACCCGACTACAATTTCATCATCCTCCATCACATGGCTACGGTCCCTCTGACCTTTGTTGCCCGACTACAGTCCCTTTGACCGCCGTAGCGCGACTAGGGTTCCTCCGACCTCCTTTGTCCACTAACTACGATCCTCAAATCACCATCTCCCGACCACTATTCCTCTCACTATCGTCTCACAACTACAATCCTTTTGACTATGATCCTCAAACCATCATCACCCAAATACGTTCCCTCCGACCTCTATCGCTCGTTGACTGCAGTAGGCTATACTTAGATGGGTTTTAAAGTGGTTTGATTTATACCAAAATTACAGTTATTCAAAATTTTATAAATATCTCTAATCTTAGTATAAATCAAATGTCTTTGAGGTCTATCATAGTATGCTTTATATGAGGATATCCCGATTCAATTTTTTTCTTTCATGGAACATACAAGTCGACCTTAATTATTTATGTATTGCAAAAAATTTAAAATAGATGTAATATCATCATAATCAATTTTAAATTTTTTTATTTAAATATTCAGAGATATTTCAACATGAATATCTATCAAAGATATTTAAGAATACATGCACTGTAAGTGCAAGATCTCTTAAATACAATAAATTAAAATGTTTAATGGTTGACATTACATCAAATTTATATCAAAACACTCTGCATAAACTCTTTAAAATATGATACTAAAATGAATAAAATTATATGGCACGTGAGGCTATAGATAATACTCTATTACCATTAGAGTGTTAATCAACTGGTAATCGAAGTAAATTTGTTTTCCTTTGGGGGTGATAATTGTAATATATATATAATGCTCATCACTTAATATACACGCAGTCCAGTACCCCTAGGTCCAATGGGCTAAATGACATTTTTAAGGCCCAGCAGGCATGGGCCCATTAGGGTTACATATAATATTAGATGCTCATATATATATAATCGGCCCATGATATATAAACCTCACAAAAAATCATTTAATATGGCATGAATGTGTAACGACAAACATATATTTAGTGAACATTACTCGGATGTAATTGCATAATAAAAATATGTATATATTTGTAAACCTTGCAACTGTAACACAATAAAAATTTTGTTTTTACTCAATATTTTAATAATTGTTTTAAGTTAATTTTTAGTGATACATTAAGATAATATGGAACGATAGTTTGAAGTTATTGTTGTATTAGAGTGAAAATTGATCAAAATCATATGGTATTTTGCTGTAATTGAGTTTGGATTAAAGTTAATAAGCCAACTTATGTTTTTTTATTTTTTGGGGGCATTTAGACCAAACCTAAAACTCGAATCCAAAATATATTGGTTGGTAGCCAAAGCTCCCAACCAATAGACCAAGGTGAGCTGAGTCCAACGTATGCATGCAGAAACACCTAATTTGGATTGAGGTGATCGAATGACTTTGAGATTTTTTTTTTGGTGGCAAAAATCATATATCATGGGTTTTTATTATGTGGTAAGTATGTTCTAAGTCTATGATCATGATTGCATTAAGTGATGAGCATTATAAATCGTTTGGTTTTTTTTAACAAATTTGATTAATGGTTAACAATTCACATAATCTGCTAAAATTAAGGGTTTATTTGTGACACTTTTTTCAATGCTTTGATATTCAGATCGTAGGCATAGTTCAGTTTGGCTATTGCTCTACTTTTAAGAAATTTCTATGTTATGAAGGATTTTTTATATCAGTTTTTGAAAAGATTACTTTCCTCATAATAGCTTTACAATCACATTTACAAAACATCATAGCTCTCTCTCAAACAAATCGCCGAAATCTAGACCCAAACTAAAAGTTGATTTGTTAGCTTAGATTTGGACAAGAAGATTTATATCTATTTAATTTGATTCGGCTGTAAAAATCGGCCCGACCCAAGCCGGATTCATCTTAACTTGTTAACGAGCTCGTGAGTCAAGCTTATTGAGTTTCGAGTTCGAACAGAATGTCGATCTCGTTAGCTTATTGAGTTCGAGTTCGAACTGCAGAAGGCTCAACTCGATTACCTGTCGAGTGGCTCATCGAAGATTTTAATTAGAAAATTTATGAATTAAAATTTTGACCATATGAATTCCAATTTTCACGAACACATAGTCAAATTGAATGCCTCAAAAAGTCGAAACCAACAATACCATAAGTGATCCAATCCTGTCTCAAATAAGCCCAACTCAAGAATTTGAAGCATAATTAAAAACTTCAAACATTGATTGGAAAATGGCCTCCAAATTCAACATGCTCATAGTCTAATCGAGCGGCTCAACAAGCCTAAGAGCACTCACTTCTAACATCACTAAGTCACTTAAATGTTGAATAAATGGTTATGATTAAGGGAATCTGTATGGACCATATGATGGAGTGTTTTTTATTTTGATTCAAATTAACAAAATGTCTATCCCAAAAAGCTTATAAATAGGATCATATTTTTCACATGATACGGGGAGGGAGAAAAGATAGAACTAGAGAGTTATTTTTTATGTTTATAGCTATCGTTGTGGAAGACCAGCACCTACTATTGATTTCGACGACCATCAATGTCACTGACAACCATTACCACCAATCACTGTCACCATTTCCAAAATTCTAACAAGATTTAATATTGTTGTTAGGTATAGCTACCGGCCTTTGAATACATACTTTATATAATCTCTATAAAGAAAATCAATCACTGCTATTGAGTGTTAATTATTTATTTGTGGCCATTTAATTTCTGTTAATCCCTATAAAAAAAATCAAACATTATATTCTGAAATACATCGCTCTTCTTCAACTATGAGGAAGGAATGATACTTGTGTCTTTTAATATATAGTGAATTCTTCAACTAGGTGAGACCTATTGGGTTTTTCCCTTTCTAAGTTTTCTAAGTAAAAATTATTTGGTTATGTAATTTTATCTGTGAGTGTTAAATTTTTGTACTATGTTAAGACGTAAAAACACACATTATATTGACTCAAATTTTCTAGTATGTAATAATTATATATACTACTAATATAAAAGAGGACTAATTTACACACATTCTATTGACAGAATCCTTTGTTACTTCCTAAAAGAGAGTAGAATTATGTATGTGCAAATTAGTCCCTTAATTGCAGAGCATAAGTAACAAAGGATTGCATCAGAAATATGTTAAACATATATGATAGTTTTGTACTGTCAATATGCTCATAGGGGTTAGAAGTCAATCCAATTATATGAATCAATAATAAGCATAAACTCTATTGTAATAAGATGCTGCTGAATTGCATCAATTATAGGTAATAACTCTTGAAAAATATGGTGAGATATAAATTAATATGCTCCTTCTCTTTAAAGGAAAATTCTCTGTTTTTTTTTTAGGTGATGAGGAACCGTCTGCTATCACGTCAGGTTTTGCCGAGCACGCTTGGCAGTCCGTAAATCCTGGCCCACCTATTGGGCCACCCAAGCTACTGTACCCGTAGCCAGTGCTTTGGAGCCCCCCACTAAAGGGGCAACTGCCGCTTGAGGGAACCAAACTCGGGATGGGGGGTTCCCAACCGAGCACGCCCACCAACCGAGCTAAGCATCGATGGGCAGGGAAGTAAATCTCTCTTGAATAATTTTTTTGGATAAGTATCAATATATATATTGTCTTTTCCACAGTTTAATCAAGTAAACTGAGACATCTGTTGAGGGTGTCTCCTATGGGGTCTTGTGCAGAAGTTTTGACAGCTCTAAAACACTACTAGATGAGCTGGTTGACACATGACCCTCAATTATAAAAAGGATTTCATCAATAGCCCAAATTTAGCAGCTTGAATTTCTCAAAAAAGATTTCATCGCAAGCCCAACTACAGGATATATTACTATCTATATATCTGCCATTTAATTAGGAGCTCTTTAATACATTTATCATCTATTGGAATGGACGGATGCCTGAAGGGAATTCTTTTGAGGAAAAAAATGCCTATAGGGGGGCTTGATAAACAAACTTTGTTCCTTTCCTTGTTAGTGTATATGATTGTACTAATTTTTCCAGGTAAACACAAGAAGTAATCTTTGTGCGAGAAGCAAAATATCAACACCAAATGTAACAAAAATTGAATATTATAAATGTGGCCATGCACTTAAGTATATTTTTGTATTCATTGCTTAAGCTTGATTTCTTGTTATAATTTATAGGCTTCATTTGAGACGACTTTCTTACTGCTGTTTAAAGAAGTTTTCTAGCATAAAATTTTAGTACTAGAAAGTAGCTTTAAAAAGCATTAATAAAGTCATCTTAAATGAAACCTTAATCTCTTATGCTATTGTGAATTTGGATAGATCATATGTAATTGTTTTTTATAACATAGCTTAATGTAGTTTTTATAATTTATGCAATTCACTTATTTGTATAGTTCAATAGATATTTCAAAAATAAAAAAAAAATTCAGTGGAAATGACTACTGAGTCAAATTCATCTATTAGGTATTAGTCCATTTTTAAGTTAGTTGTTCCTTAAGGCCCTCTTATCTTAGTAGGTCCATTCTTCTATAATTAGAAGAGGTTGTAATAATGAGTGCCTTGGAAAGACGTGCGGGCCAGAGGGTGCTAGGTGCTTGAGCATGGGCGTGCCACACAAGAGATGGCGATGCGAAAGTCACTAATGTGTGGATCGCAGGAGGAACAACGACAGGTGCAGGTGCATGTGAAAGTGCATGTCATTTAGAATGTGCGGGAGCACGAGTTAGAGCCGTGGATTGGAACGTTTAATGGAGGCCTGGCATGAGTGGGATTCGGCTCTAGTTGATGGGCTTGCTCGTAGAATTAGTGCAGGGAGACAGTTAGTTCATAGCAGGTGCGAGTTCATAGAAATAGGTGAAGGAGAAACAAGTTGTACGTTGGAAACTTTTCTTGGGTTGTTCGTTGTGAACAACATGTACTTTCTCATTATTATAAAATCTAGATCATGGTGGAGATTGTTTGGTATTGAACCTATTTTAGGTTAGTTGTTCCTTAGAACCTTATTTATCTTAGTAGGTTCAGCCTTCTATAAATAGAAGAGGCTGTAATAGTAATTATGGGCCAATTGAAGAGAAATTTCATATTAGCTCTCTCTCCCCCTCACTTCCCTGCCTCTCTCTCATCCAAGAAGAACATATCTTCCTCAAGAAATTCATTACATCATGTAAAAATCAAATATTTTCATATGCTTCTTGTGCATTTTATATTATTGGATATTTTTTCTAATATTATATTACTGCATTGAGGTTCACTTTTATTTGAAGCAATTTGACCGTTGCCTTCATTCTTCTTCTCTTTTCTTGCTCACAAACCCATGCATGCTAAACTTTAACAGCTAGCTCAGAGTAAGCCCTCGATGGGGGCCAAGAAATAACCTTCTGATCAGTTGGCTAGAGCATAGTGCCGTCATGGTGCATGATAATAGATGATATTATATGAATTTAAATTTATTATGTAAATTATTTTAAGTATTTTTCTTCTTATAAACACGTTATAAAAAAAGTGATTGATATATCATCAAAAAATTATCTTGACCGGCTCCTCCTCGACCACCACCAGAGTTCTGTCATACCACCACCTGAGGCCCGGACTTCCACCGGACCACCACCTAAGGTCCGAAGTTCTGCCGGACCACCACCTGAGGCCCAGACTTGTGTCAGACCACCATCTGATGCCTAGAGTTTCGCCAGACCACCACCTGAGGCCCGAACTTCTACCGGACCACTACCTGAGGCCCAAACTTCTATCGGACCACCACCTGAGTCCTTGACTTCTACCGGACCACCACCTGAGCCCCAAATTTTTGCCGAACCACCACCTGAGGCCCGGACTTCCGTTGGAACACCACCAGAGGCTTGGAATTCTGCCGAACCACCATTTGAGGCCCAAACTTCTGCCGGACCATCACCTGAGGCTCGGACTTCTGCTGGAGCACCACTTGAGGACTAAACTTCCGCTGTTCACCACTTGAGGCCTGAACTTCTGCCGGGTCATTGTTAAGGACATATATGTAAATATAACTAAGACCAATTACTCTCTTACACGTGTACTCCTATTCTATATATAAGTCTGGACTTGTATTATGTAAAACAGAAAATCAATTAATAAAGTTTACTATTCCTTTTCTCTGTTTTCCTCTGGTTCTTGCTGTTCTTCATGGTATCAAGAGACGCAAGATTCTGAGCTTTCGCCATGGCGACATCAGCTTCCGCTTCCTCGTCGACGGCGGCAACCACCGGCGTACAGCCGTCAGCTCCGACTATCTCTCAATCTCTAAAGTTTGTCATTTCGAATCTTAAATTTCTTGTACCGCACTCTCTCACGGCGGACAACTTTCCTATCTGGAGTTCGCAAATCGCTAAACTTTTCAAAGCCAATGGATTTGCGACCTTTCTTGAAGCTCGATCGGCCACTGAAAATCGGGATCCAAATCAAGATCCGCAGCAGTGGACTGTTGTCGATCAGAATCTTGCAACGGCTATGTGCTCCACCATTTCTCCGGCCGTTCTACCCTACGTGATTCATCTTGAATCCACTCACGAGATCTGGTCGACGCTCCACACAAGGTTCCAGTCGTCGAATCGCTCCAAAGTCATACAGCTCAAGAATGAGCTACACAATATTTCTATGCAATCCATGTCTATGACGGATTACCTCACCGAAGTCAAGAAAATAGTGGATCAAATCGCCTCAGCGGGATCCTCAATTGATTCGGAAGATATCATGATTTATATACTCAATGGTCTTCCACCGGCCTATCAATCTTTCACGACAACGATTCGTACTATGCAGGGCACGATGACTCTGGACAATCTCTATGCTCTCCTCATCAGCGAAGAGATTCATTTGAAATCTGCAGCAATCAAATTTTCTAAAGACCCAGACACTCAGTCGGCTCTCTATGCGTTTCGCGGCCGAGGACGTCGAGGTCGAACCAGACAAAGTCAGGACACAAATACCGCTCATAAATCTTCAAATCTATTTGCTTGTCTACGTTGACGATATTCTCATTACTGGGAATGACGACCTCAAAATACACAGCTTGATCGATCAAATGAAATCCAAATTTACAATGAAGGATCTCGGCATCGCGAACCAGTTCTTGGGCATCACGATAGATCACATACAAGATAAGTTTTTCCTCTCTCAATCTCAATACGCAGTTTCAATTCTTGATATGGCCGAATTGCATAACTGCAATTCGGTCGCTAACCCGTCCTCTTCGAAAATTCCAGTCACAAACGATGGTGATTCACCTTGTTTTGACTCTATTCATTATCGTCAAATCATCGGTTCGTTACAGTATCTAACGCTAACTCGCCCCGACATTGCATTTGCTGTCAATGCATTGTCCCAGCATATGCATGATCCCGCGATTCATCATACCCTTCTCCTCAAGAAGCTACTTCGGTACATCAAAGGAACTACTGACTACGGTCTTCCAATCAGCCGATCTACTTTACAGCTGCGGACGTACTCAGATGCAGATTGGGCTTCAGATCCTCTTACTCGCAAATCCACATCTGGATTTTGCACATTTTTGGGCGACACCCTCATTTCCTGGACAGTTAAGAAACAGCCAACTGTCTCCAGATCTTCGACAGAGTCCGAGTATCGGGCTCTTGCTTCGGCCACCGCAGACACCATATGGATCAAGCGGTTGTTAGCAGACTTTCGCATTTCTCATTCGCAACCCGTTGATGTATATTGCGATAACACTTCAACCATTGCATTAGCTAATAATCCGGTCTTTCATGGGCGTACAAAGCACATAGAAATAGACCAAAGATTTGTACGGGAACACATCCAGAACAATGTCATAAGGTTGCTTCCCATCAGCACGACCGATCAAATTGCTGACATTCTGACTAAGCCTCTCACCACGCCTAGGTTCAAGGAATTAAGAACCAAACTGACTATTATTTCCCGCTCGTTAGTTTGAGGGGGAATGTTAAGGACATATATGTAAATATAACTAAGACCAATTACTCTCTTACACGTGTACTCCTATTCTATATATAAGTCTGGACTTGTATTATGTAAAACAGAAAATCAATTAATAAAGTTTACTATTCCTTTTCTTTGTTTTCCTTTGGTTCTTGCTGTTCTTCAGTCATCACCTGAGACCCGGACTTCTGCCGAACCATGCCTAGAGTTCTACTAGAGTACTACCTTATTATAATGATCTTTCTGACCCCGATCTCCGGTCAACTACAATCTTTTTGACCTCCGTCACCTACCGACTATGGTCCTTTCGACCTTCATCGCCTACTACGGTCCTTGCGACCTACATCGTCAGACTACAATCTTTCCAATCTCTATCATATTAACTATGATCTTGCCGACCAAACAAACATGTCTATGTTGATTATTGTAACTCCCACTATGTAATACACTCTATATGATGTACATTTGTGACATCAAGCCAATGCCTTCTCCCTATGAAGGGTCTCATTTGTAATCGACTGCAATTATTATTGGATTCATTCAAATTGGGCCAGGCCCCATGGTTTTTCCCCCATTTTAGTGGTTTTCCACATAAAAACTCTAGTGCTTCTTATGAACGCTACACCCTCTCTCTCTTATTTGCTGGATCTTTGTACACGCTAAGACGCTAAACTTTATATTTCTCTACTGCCGCGAATACTCCAGGACACAACATTGATTAATTGCAACATTGCCAGATGCTAACCTCACATAAAGAAACGTCATATTGCTCCAACAAAACAATCTGTTAAATTGAAGGAAAAAAATGACTCCACAAAATGTTGAAAGTCAAAAACTTTCATCTGCCATAGCTCATGATCAATCTCGCAAATATTTATTAGAAAAAAATTATATCAGAAAATCTTAATAAAAAAAATAATCAAGAATGATATATCCTCAAAAATTTATCTTGATTGAGCATGAATCTTGATGCAATACCAAGTTGAAAATTTTCAAAATTAAAATCCGGACCATCTTAATTCTGATATCAACAAACTTATAGTTGAACTGAACGTCAAAAAAAAAAAAAAAAAGTTGAACTGAACGTCACAAAAAGACGAACACAACAATACCAAATTTGGCTCACTCCAGGCCTTAATAGGTCCAAATCGAAGACACAAAGTACCTTTGAAAGGTTCAAAATATAATTTGGATTACTAAACGATCTCTAAATGCGACATTTTTATAGTCAAATCGAGCGACTCGACGAGACGAATCCAACGAGCCCAACCTCACTAAATTCTGATATCAATAAGACCTTCAAATGCCAGTAAACGATCCACGATCAAGGAGATCAATATCTAATGTCCATTGAAACCATATATATATATATATATATATATATATATATATATATATATATATATATATATATATATATATATATATATATATATATATATATATATATATATATATATATATATATATATATATATATATATATATATATATATATATACTTCTCATTATCTTATCTATTATTAATAACTATTGCGTCCAGGAGTATTCGCGGCGGTAGAGAAATATCATATTTAACGTCTTAGCATTGTACAAAAATCCGCCACGCAGTCAGATAAGGAGAGAGAGTCTAGCATTTATGACACCAAGATTTTTACGTGGAAAACCCCTGTAAAAGGGGGAAAAACCACGGGGCCTAGCCCAATTTGAACGAACCCACTAGTATTTGCAGTCGATTACAAATGAGGCCCTTCCTTGGGAGAAGGCCTTAGCTTGATGTACATCTTATGGAGTACATTACATGATGTAAATACAAAGAGCTATTATCGACGTATTTGCTTTGTTAGAAGGACTGCAGTCGGCGGGCGACGTAGGTCAGGAGGACCGTAGTCAGCTGGCGACAGAGGATTGTAGTTGGCGGGCGACGTAAGTCAGGAGGACCGTAGTCGGCGGGCAACGGAGGTCGGAAAGACTGTAGTCGGCGTGCGACATAAGTCAGGAGAACCGTATTCAACGGGCGACGGATGTCGGAAAAACTGTAGTCGGTGGGCGACGTAAGTCAGGATGACCGTAGTCGGCTGGCGACGGAGGTCGGAAGGACTGTATTCTGACGACAAAGATCATCGTCAGGTAGAAGTACAGCAATGGAAAGAAATGCATCTTCGCATAGACGTCTAGTGAAGTCCGATAACCGGTAGAAGTCCGGCGTCAGGTAGAAACTTGGCGAAGAGTGAAGGTCTGACGTCGGGTAGAAGTCCGACGTCTTTGGTGGCAGAGGAAAACTCCGGCTTCACTTGGGCGGAGTTTCGGCGTCAGGAGGAAACTCTCTTGTAAATTGGGAAGAATTTCGGCATCCCATGGAAGTAGGGCAGAATTCTGGCATTCTCCCGAATATCCGGCAGAGTTCCGACGTCTTCAGGCGGCAGGAAGAGCTCCGGAGGTGGTCGAGGAGGTGAGGAATCTCCTTTTCCCCTTTCTCCTCTTCTTCTTCTCTCTCTTCACTTGAGTCCCCTTAGTGTAGAATGAGGGCTCTATTTATAGTTTTTCTGGAGTGACATGGCTCGTAAATAGGTGTGAGATCATGGGCGAATTGGGAGTGGTTTGAATAGACGGCCGATATCGAATCCTTTGATCATGCACCGTTCGTTGGACATTTGAAGGCCTTAATGATGTCAGAATTCAGTGATCTTGGGCTCGTTGGATTCGTCTCGTCGAGCCGCTCGATTCGAGTATAAGTTCGTTAAAATTGAAGACCGTTTGGTAACTCAAATTGTGGTTTGAACCTTCTAACAGTGCTTTGGGTCCTTGATTCGGACCCATTTGGACTCGGATTGGGTCGAATTTGGTGTCGTTTGATTCGTATTTCCGAGATGCTCAGTTTTACTATAAGCTCGCTGAAATCGGAGTTTGTGTGCTCCAAAAATTAATTTTTAAAGTTTCAAACTAGCTTTTGCCTCGAGATTCGTGCCCGATCAAGATAATTTTTGCATGACGTATCAATAACCTTTCCCAAAAAAATTAAATATTAATAGTTTTGCAGCTAATTTGATTGCATTGATGGTGAAAAATATATTTCAGTTCAGTAGAATTTTATTTTCACTTATTTTGAATATGAAATGAAAATTCCTCATTCAAAAGAAACTTTCCACAAAATTTTATAAACATCGTATTTTTTCAATGCATAATCTCAAATTTCAGGCAACTAAGTGAGCCCACAGAATTATTAATTCACCTTCAAGGAAATCAAACCGTCATTATTATTAGTATTAGTATTATTATTATTTGAACATATATATATATAAGAATGACCAGTGAATTTTTTCTAGTCTTTTCATATGAAGAATATTGACTTCTAAAGAGACAAACAGGTACAGAAAGACCCAAATAAGGTGAAGCAAATGTCTGCCAAATCAAAGCAATAAACAAATGCCGCCATTGCTCTACCTCACAGATCTGAATTCAAAACACATCACGCATTAATATTTCCAGCTACAGTTTCTTTTGTACAATTAAGCTATCACAACAGAAACAAGCAGCAAACCAAACCAGGTCAACACCACATCCTCCTCACGCAAAAAAAAAGAAAAAAAGAAAAAAATCTAGACCAGAGAACAGTTACAGCATACAAACTCACTCAGCAAACACAGTAGAACAGAAATATCTTTATAGATTTTTATGAAAAATAATTGGCGTGGAACATCCTCATCAAATCTTGCACATAACAGCCATACTGCGCGCATTTTGATGCAAAATAAGTGGTCCTTAGATTTTGCATAGGATGACGTACACTCAAGGTTCTGAACTAGATTTTCATGAAAACGTCGTCGATGATCCCATTATATATATATATATATATTTTTCCGTTTATTAATCAATTTTCTTCACTTCCTCTCCAGCATCATAGCACGATCGTCTTTTCGCTTCCTATTTATGATTCCATTGCTCACTTGATATTAATTCATTAAAAATATATTTATATATATAGAGAAACTATATAATCAGTCAAAGGGGAACTAAGTCATCACCTGGCTGAATTTTCCGGCATATCTCTCTGGCGGAGTCGGTGGTGGCGGATGAGTTGACGGACTTACTGTTCCTCGGGGCCGGATGCCCGCTGCTGACCCGTTTAAGGCCTAAGAACTCCTTCCACCGCACGAGCCCCTTGGGCTGCGGGGCGCCCTCGGCCCGGAGCTCTTCGCGGAGGGTGGTGACCCTTGCTAACTGCCCCGAACTCAGTGGAAGCATACGTCCCTTGAAGAAGAGCTCGTCGGCGGCGATCATGGGCCGGCCCCCGACTGCGAACTCGAAGGTCGGGTCGGGAGTTAAAATGTCCCGCCGAGGAGGTCTGGCGCCCTCTGCGGCGAGGTCGTTGGAGAAGGATATGCGCGGGCTCGCCGGCAGCGGTGCTCCGTACATGGCCGGACGGTCTTTAAGCGTATTGATACAGGAAGCCATGAGAGATCGTGATTGAGACAAGTAGCGAGACAGAGGTGAACTTTTGGTGAGATGAGTGATGATAAACTCGATTGAGTGTTAGATCTGTTTATGTGGCCGAATAAATAGGCATCATTGGGGGATGGGCCCGGAGAGGCATTAACGGATGGAAAATGATCATTCAATTCAATTTTCTTTTCTTAGCCCACCTTAATTAATACACTTCTTTTTTTTCTAAAAACTTTGTTAATCATTAAAATTTATAAAATATTAAAAAAATATTTATTTAACTGAAAATTTTAATTTGTCTTTTGTTCATATTATGATTGTACTAATTTTGAATCATCTTATGCTTTTTTATTTTGGAACGGGATATCCATTCGCTGTTATTTTCGTAAGGGTGTTTGACGGCGTGACTAATTCCCGTCTGACCTAGAAGAGGCACTCATCGCAAAAACCTCTTGGTCTACACGTGATTGGGCCTCATTTAAGAGATGCTGTTGCTCGAAGGGAATCGAGCACGTGATGGGAGGTTCTCAATCGTACTCGCCCACCAACCAAACTATTGCACATCCCGAGATGCTTGAAAGCATGCCCATCGTGGAATGACAGTGGGTTCTTAATTTGGAGGCTATGCCCTACGAGATGCAGTAATATTTGGCATATTGCAGCAAAACATGAGACAAGCTCGACCCTATGCTGTAACTCGTGATCAGAATGAGGAGAAAGAAGACAAGTAAATTTCATTAATTAACTGTAACTAGTAGATTAGAATGGCGGTGACAAGTTGGATCTGTGGACTGAGGGCGGTGGATGGATTTGATAGGAGGACAAACAAAATTACAGGCAAATAGTATGATTTATTAATAGAAAGGATGGGACTTCACATGTTCTAAATCCTATTAAGAGTTTCGGAATTGTGTATCAACAGAGGGAAGCAATAATACTGCAGGAACTACGGCTTCATTTGGGGCATTTTTTGGTCTTTTTTTCTTTGCTGTTTTGAGAAAAAAAAATGAACTAAAAAATTATTTTTAAAATTAGTAAAAAAATTATCACAAATGAAACCTGTTGTGAATGGCCGGAAAAAGCAACAAAACGGTGGAAAATTAAAAGAGATTTTTTTTTTTTAAAGATATGAATATATCTAATATTTCATTATGTGGGCTCAGGCAACAATGTTTAGCACATGATAAGTTAAGGATATAACATGGGCACAGAACTAACTATAAATATTAAATCTACATAAATATAGAGAAACTTATCATAATTACAACGGTTAAGATTAATGTATGAGATCTCAAGATTGAGATGAAGCCCTTTGATTTGGAGTTTTTAATTAAAAAAAAAAATGACATTAAAGATAAAAGGTTACACCACAAGACCCCGATCAAGCCACATCATTAGAGATACAATCAGCGGAAAACCAAATTAAAAAAAGGATCCATACGGACACAGACCAACACCCAGTTGCAAGGGAGGGTCATCCAGTGAGGATCCAAAAAAGTCAGGTCACCACGGTTGCCCAGCCCAAGCCATCATAGGAGCATGCAGAATAACTGCTTCCTCATTGTCCAGTTCAAACCATCGAAGGCAAGAGAAATCGAAAAAAACCCAACAATGAGGCCCAGTAATTCATTTCTTTTTCGACTTCCGTTTACGATTTCTAATAACAGTATCAAGCGAACCAATTTCCAAATCATCATCAAAGTTTTCCTCCCCTTCAGATAGCCAATCATCGTGTAACCAATCACATAGCAATGGAATACTATTTCTATCTAGGTGGGCTTGTAAGTTAGCATTAGAAATGATAGAAATAGGTACGTCAACCAGTGAAGCAACACCAACCCTAGGACAATGAACCACCTCAACCCCACCTGAATTAACACCACCACCATCCGTTGAAGAAACTGAGATAGCATCCGAAGACTCCACACCACCATTAAACAAAGGAGAAGCTATAGAATTTACTCTGCAAAAAGGAACTATTAAACTTGCACAGCCAGGGTTCACAGACAAGGGTCCCCTCCCACCACAACACCACAGGTTTGAGAACCACTCAAGCGGTTCATGGTAGAAACAGGGGCAGCAGGGGAAAAGACTAGACAAACCAGACTGGAAATTGCAGGAACAACTGCATTACCCAAAGCTAAATCACCCAATGAGTTAACAGGCAAAGACACAGGCAAAGCTGAATCAGAAAAAAAGACTTCCTCATCTTCAACAATAAGGTGGAAAGGAGTGGAGGGCACATAGCATTAGAATTCATGCCCGCATTATCTAAAATATTACCAACAGCTTCCTTACACTCACTAGAACCAGCACAAACAAAATTTCCTTAACCGAAACAGCAGGATCCTCGACCAAAGCCCCAGTAACAACCTCACATCCAACAGTCCCTAATACCAGGTTAACCATGGGGTTCGGAACCTCCCCAACCATCACCTCATTAACAGCCAAAGAGGATACACCCAAAGCATGACTCTTAACACTCCTAATGTAATATCTCGTTCCCTTACTGTTCCTCTCTGATTTGGATTTTCCTCCCAGAATCGGCCAGGACGAAGTTTGGATCGTCCAGGCCGATCAGTGCATGGAAAACAGCTGATTTCTGGACAGAATCGTCCAGGACGATATTGAGATCGTCCAGGACGATCTGCACTGTTCCTAAAATCGTCCTGATCATCGCCCTGGAGTATCGGCCAGGATGACCAGAATTGGTCTGATCGTCCAGGCCGATCGAGACGATCGGCCAGGCCGATCAGTGTATGATATAAGGAAATGAGCTCGTTTTGAGGAGAGAGAAAAATCAAAATTAAAATCAGAAATATCTGAGGAGAGAGAAAGAGAAAAGGAAAAAGAGAAAAGCTGGTTTTCGGAGACCGCGGAGCGCTTTTCGACCGACGCTGCTGTTGGGAAAAGTGAAGATCTCGTGGTAAGGACTCCGAACCATGTTTCTGTTTTCAAAGATGTTGTGTTTTGACCGAGTTGGGATTTGTTTTGTGTTTTCGTAGTCGACTTTTCGACATGATTTCGATTTGACACAACTTTCACCGCACAACTTCTGATATGTTATATATATGATTATTGCACACGATTTGACTGTATTCTACGAAGATTTTACCGGTCGGAATTGATTCTACGCGATTTTAATCGAATAGAAAATAATCGGGACCTGATTTGATTTGGATTCTATAGATCGAAAGCCTTGTATTGACGTTATAGATATTCTATTGTAATTTGGAAAGATTTGGATATTGTATCTTTTTGCAGGATTTTTGTGTAATTTTGACCGACTACCGTTATGCTGCCCGATTTTCGTACGATTCCTGAATTGTATGTAATTGATAGATTGAACTGATATGCATTGATTATTGATATGATTGCTTTACTATTGACTATTGAATTGTTTATTGATTGAATTGACTACTGATACTGATCGCAAGTGGAACCTGGTTGAACATTGGTTGGAGATTGATATTGATACCTGTACAGGATGGTGGGCCGACGGGCTTTCCTTTAAACATTGATTATTGATTATTGAAGGGAGATATAAGGAGTTTATTGATATGCCGACGGGCGAAAAGAGTGACGACTCTTATTGATTGAACCAATGTATTATCTACAACAGCAATATGGATTCTACAACAGCAACATGACCAGTAGATTGTACTTGTTCAGTATATAGTATTGAATTGCATGTTTACTGTATTGATTTACGAATTTATTGCTTTATCGATTTCTGCTATATTGATTTGATCGGATTTACTGTATCGTACGGATTCTATTGATTTCATCGATCGACTACCTAGCATTGACTACTGAGTATTGTTATGGACATTGATAGATATAGATACTGCATTGATAGCATGGACATGGTCATCGTATTTGTACTACTGCCTATAGACTTATAGATTCACTGTTTCGACTGTTCTACTCCGTATTGACTATTTTATAGATTCCTTGTCTCGTATCGCTTTTCTCATTTGACTTCATTGATTAGATCGCACTGCTTTGACCATATCGATTTGATTGACGACATTGATTTATTGAATTGATTTACCGAATTGCCTGCCGCTGCATTGACTGGTTTTATTGACTATTGATTTCCGCTGCATTGACTCATTGACCATTGACTGATACGAATTGAATAGATTGACATGCATATTGATAGCATTGCCGTGCTTTGATTTCAGTTATAGGTTTTAGGTGACCTGCTGGGCTTTGTAAAGCTCATTATATGTGGTTGATATTTTCAGGTCAGGGCTCGGGAGCAGGAGATAGGATTTGATCCGGATCTACAGGTTTTTAGTTCTTTTGATTGATAGATGATTCTTTTGTACTCAGGACAGGATAGATTTCTCTACTTGTATTGATATTGTAGTTCCTGAGTATTGTACATGATGTTTTGAGATATGAATCGACTTGAATATTGATATTTTAAATTTTATAGATGTTTGATAGATTGCTTACTGAAGGTTCATAGATAACTCTGGTAAATTGTTGTGAAATTGATCGACATTCTTTCCAAGTTAGATCTCGGGGCATGACAAGTTGGTATCAGAGCAATGTTATTGGAAGAATGGATTGTTACTAGAGTTGTAGGTTTGGATTGAGAGTTGGGTAGATTGGGTAGCTTTAAGAGCTTCATTGGCATACATCATTGCATATGTGTATTATTGTTTTGAAATGTGCAGGTGAAAAGATATGGATCCTCCAGCAGAATCTAGTGTACCGAATGAACAACACAGCGCAGCTCCAGTGCCTTCAGAGAGTATGATGCAGTTAGCTACTGCGATTGCACATGTTATGGGGGATGCCCAGAGCAAGATGAGTGGGAGCAAAGAGGAAGAAGTTGATAGACACTTGCAAATGTTCCACAAGCTGAAGCCTCCGTTGTTCAAAGGGGCTGTAGGACCACAGGCTGCTGAGGATTGGATTATGAGGGTGGAAAAGATTTTTGACAGTATGCAGTGTCCGGGGAATAGAAAAGTACCATTGGCAGTATTCATGTTGGAGAGTGAGGCAGAGAGATGGTGGATTGGACAGCAGAGAGAGAAATTCCAGGGAAGACCAATGCTGAGATCACCTGGGATGAGTTCACTGCAGTATTCAGGATGTGGTTTGTACCACCGTCAGCTCAGCGACAGATGCAGGAAGCTTTCATGAGATTGGAGCAAGGCCGCAAGTCAGTGATGCAGTACGAGGCCGAGTTTACTGCACTTGCGAGGTACGCTGCTCATCTGATCCCTACTGCCGAAGAAAAGTGTTATAGATTTCTGCACGGATTGAACAGAGAGCTGAGGCAACCACTAGTACCTTTCCGGATCCATGAGTTTTCTGAGCTAGTGGAGAGGGCCCGATTGATAGAGATTGAGCTGGCGACACCAGTATCGAGGTACGAGGATACCAGGAGGAGAAGAGATGAGGTACGACGAGATGATTCCAGAGATAGAGAGAAGAGAAGCAGGTATGAGGGTTCGAAGGGATCTGCATCGGGATCTGCGTCACGATCAGCATCGATAGTATCATCTGGTGGTTCTGGCACTTGCGTTCACTGTGGTAGACGACATGCAGGTCAGTGCTACCTATTGACGGGTCAGTGTTTTCACTGTGGACAGCAAGGACACAGAGCAGCAGATTGTCCTCAGAAAGGACTGGGTGGAAGGACTGGTTCTGGCACGGGTACAGGACAGCAGAGGACTGTTGGCTCGAGGGCCTACAGTGAGAGATCAGGGAACCGGATGGATGATAGGACTGTCAGAGATCAGAGGGAGACAGTTGCGCCACGACCTTCTGCACTTCCTCCAGTGGTGCCACGCATTTACAGTCTACAGAGTTTACAGCACCAGGATCAGCAACGACCAGAAGATTTTACTGGTAAGATTGATTTGACTAACCGATTGATATTGACATATGAACATTGCATATTGACATTTGATTGATTGCATTGTGTGTTCTGTATGGATTCCGACGAGTTTTGATTTGGATTTGGATTTCGATCGAATCGTTTTGCATTGTCTGTTTTTGCTTCGTACCTGTAGGGAAATGTCGGGACGACATTTTTCTAAGGTGGGGAGATTGTAATATCTCGTTCCCTTACTGTTCCTCTCTGATTTGGATTTTCCTCCCAGAATCGGCCAGGACGAAGTTTGGATCGTCCAGGCCGATCAGTGCATGAAAAACATCTGATTTCTGGATAGAATCGTCCAGGACGATATTGAGATCGTCCAGGACGATCTGCACTGTTCCTAAAATCGTCCTGATCATCGCCCTGGAGTATCGGCCAGGACGACCAGAATTGGTCTGATCGTCCAGGCCGATCGAGACGATCGGCCAGGCCGATCAGTGTATGATATAAGGAAATGAGCTCGTTTTGAGGAGAGAGAAAAATCAAAATTAAAATCAGAAATATCTGAGGAGAGAGAAAGAGAAAAGGAAAAAGAGAAAAGCTGGTTTTCGGAGACCGCGGAACGCTTTTCGACCGACGCTGCTGTTGGGAAAAGTGAAGATCTCGTGGTAAGGACTCCGAACCCTGTTTCTGTTTTCAAAGATGTTGTGTTTTGACCGAGTTGGGATTTGTTTTGTGTTTTCGTAGTCGACTTTTCGACATGATTTCGATTTGACACAACTTTCACCGCACAACTTCTGATATGTTATAGATATGATTATTGCACACGATTTGACTGTATTCTACGAAGATTTTACCGGTCGGAATTGATTCTACGCGATTTTAATCGAATAGAAAATAATCGGGACCTGATTTGATTTGGATTCTATAGATCGATAGCCTTGTATTGACGTTATAGATATTATATTGTAATTTGGAAAGATTTGGATATTGTATCTTTTTGCAGGATTTTTGTGTAATTTTGACCGACTACCGTTATACTGCCCGATTTTCGTACGATTCCTGAATTGTATGAAATTGATAGATTGAACTGATATGCATTGATTATTGATATGATTGCTTTACTATTGACTATTGAATTGTTTATTGATTGAATTGACTACTGATACTGATCGCAAGTGGAACCTGGTTGAACATTGGTTGGAGATTGATATTGATACCTGTACAGGATGGTGGGCCGACGGGCTTTCCTTTAAACATTGATTATTGATTATTGAAGGGAGATATAAGGAGTTTATTGATATGCCGACGGGCGAAAAGAGTGACGACTCTTATTGATTGAACCAATGTATTATCTACAACAGCAATATGGATTCTACAACAGCAACATGACCAGTAGATTGTACTTGTTCAGTATATAGTATTGAATTGCATGTTTACTGTATTGATTTACGGATTTATTGCTTTATCGATTTCTGCTCTATTGATTTGATCGGATTTACTGTATCGTACGGATTCTATTGATTTCATCGATCGACTACCTAGCATTGACTACTGAGTATTGTTATGGACATTGATAGATATAGATACTGCATTGATAGCATGGACATGGTCATCGTATTTGTACTACTGCCTATAGACTTATAGATTCACTGTTTCTACTGTTCTACTCCGTATTGACTGTTTTATAGATTCCTTGTCTCGTATCGCTTTTCTCATTTGACTTCATTGATTAGATCGCACTGATTTGACCGTATCGATTTGATTGACGACATTGATTTATTGAATTGATTTACCGAATTGCCTGCCGCTGCATTGACTGGTTTTATTGACTATTGATTTCCGCTGCATTGACTCATTGACCATTGACTGATACGGATTGAATAGATTGACATGCATATTGATAGCATTGCCGTGCTTTGATTTCAGTTATAGGTTTTAGGTGACCTGCTGGGCTTTGTAAAGCTCATTATATATGGTTGATATTTTCAGGTCAGGGCTCGGGAGCAGGAGATAGGATTTGATCCGGATCTACAGGTTTTTAGTTCTTTTGATCGATAGATGATTCTTTTGTACTCAGGACAGGATAGATTTCTCTACTTGTATTGATATTGTAGTTCCTGAGTATTGTACATGATGTTTTGAGATATGAATCGACTTGAATATTGATGTTTTAAATTTTATAGATGTTTGATAGATTGCTTACTGAAGGTTCATAGATAACTCTGGTAAATTGTTGTGAAATTGATCGACATTCTTTCCAAGTTAGATCTCGGGGCATGACACCTAACCAGAAGGGTATTAGAATTAGACAGAGCAGCTGGAGCACAGTGACCTTTAAGATGGCCCAGACGCTTACAAGACACACATAAATTAGGAAAAACCTCAAATTGCATCTTTTGAATATACCCCGAAACCACAAGCCTGGGCCAAACTTGGGAAGGATAAGTTTTGGTAATGTCCAGCTCCACCAACACATGTATTAGGGATGGCTGAGATCCTACCGAAGTGGCAGAATCAACCTTCAAGGGTCTACCGAACATAGAACCTAAGGCGTGAAGGATACGGGGAGAGTAAAGATGATATATCAAATTAGGAAATGAAACCCAAATTGGTATGACAGAAGATTCACAACCGATGTCGAGGAGTGGAGACCATTTAGTGAGCTTCATGAAACAGTTATTCACCAGATAATAGCAATGGAAGAAAACACGGCTATAGTCTAGATCGTTGGAAAGTTTAACCAGCACATGTGTCTGATCAAACACCGTAATAGAGAAATTAGAGTTAAGTTTCAACAAGAAAAAAATTTCGAATAGCGTCTAGAGATGGACAGCGCGTGGGGAAAAAACTGACCAAAGCGAATTGGAAATGCACAACAAGAGCTTTAATTTCATCCTCAGAAATCCACAATGATGGTAAACCACGAAAAGAGCCTTGACGGAGTTTAGGGAAACATTCTGACGAGGAGGAACCAGAAAGGGCTTTAGCAAACGTCTGAGATTTAAATGAACCATTCAAAAAGCCCAGATCAATAACCCTATGGAACCCCATTATGGCCACCAAGGACCAGAGGAGGAAACATGAGGTTGACGACCTAGAAAAAAAGAACGGAGAAAGTCGAATAGCAAGAGAATAAGGAAAAGCAACTTCCCTAAAGATTCTAGACGGATGCCGACTGAAGGACGGAGTCGGAGAGCATAAAAAACACACCAGAAGAGCAGTTAGGGCAAAGCCCTAGCAGAGTGAAACGAGTGAATAGCTGGAAGATTGAGTTTTTTTTTTATATATGAATTGCCCGATTTTGGAGTTTTTAATTTGAATGTTAGATTTGTTGGGTTTTAGGGTTTATTAAAATTAATTAAATATTTTTAGAATTAATTCAAATTTTAATATATGTTTCTAATATATTTTAGAGTATTTTAAAAGTTACAGCATTTTCATGCTTTTTAAAAAAATTACATTAGAATATCCTCGTGTAAATTAAAATCATTAAATTTATTTTAAGATAATTAGTTTAGTATAAACTTATAATACTACAAGAAAATATAATAAATTTAATTCAAATGGAGATTGATGAAGTTGCAGATCAAGGTTAGAGTGTGATGGAGGTTCTTTAGCTACTAACATAAAATTTAACTCGGGCATTTTATCTTTCAGAGTCTGCAGTGTCTTTCTATTTGCCTCCCTCTCTTCGTTTATTTTAACAGCTTTACCCCCTTACTAAGGAAATTGTTTTATTAATTTGTGGAAATCTCCATGATATATTTCTTTTTTACTCTCGAAATAGTTTTATCCTCGGCTGTTTTCATTAATCTCCCATTATGTTGTTTCCTTCAATAGTCTAGACATTGCCTGATTTATCCTCTTAGCAAGAAACAAATTTTTGCACTGACTGAATGACGTACAGAGACAAATCAGAATGCGTCATGTCACCCTTGCTCGACACTATGGCTCGGTATAGTACTCGTACCACTGACGTGGTGTTGACCTCGATTTTGCCCGGAATTGGGCTTGGAGAGTTGACTTGGTCAAATTGACCAAGTCAGACCCCAAGACCCTCTCCAATAGGTTCGTGGGGTCGAGTCGAGTCCGTTGAGCCCGAGCTTGGACCTTGAGTCAACCCGGTTGACCAAGTCAACCAGGGTTGACCAATTTAGACCCTTTAAGCCTAAAATCAATTTTAAATCCTTTTCATGGCTTCATGGCTTGATCACTCTTCCCCATAGACCTAATTGACTGGTTCGACCAAGCCAAACATTAACTTGGTCAAAAAAGGTCATAAATAGGTCTAAATAACCTATTTTATTGCAATTAAGACCTAATTAATGGGAATTAAAGCCTCCCCTTGATTTCAAATCAAAACCACGGCCAAATCTGATGGGTTTCCCTCCTAAATAGCTAGTGATTCGATCTCAGCCGTTAAGATTAACCCCAAGGCTTTAAATACCAAAAATTAGGTCATTAGGAGGGCTTTTTTTTGCTCTTTCTCTCTCTCTAGACGATCTCAGGGCTGGAGATTTTTTGTGAGAGTTCCCACACCCTTCCTACACCTTCCCCCATCGAATCTCGACGGTCAAAGCTCGCCGGCGGCGAAATCCCGGCGACCCGAAGGCTTGGACGGTCAAGGCTTCGATCCCATCAATCCAGAGCTCGTTTGATCGTGGTTGCAACTAGGAAAACTTACGAGGACAGTCTACAAGCTCAACCGTGTCAAGAACTCGAAGATTGGACGGTAAAATCTCGCGCAATCCCTTAGAATAGCCTAAACACTTAGATTTAAATAACTATTTGTAGGATTGATATTTTTTTAAAATAATACCTCCCCAAGATTTCTGTTCACGTCTAGGTTATATGTTTAAAATTTCGTGAGATTTGGTTGCGAATCGAGAGAGAACGAAGCGAAAAACCGATTAGGGTTTCGGATACAGCCTTCGTCCGTTAAAGCTTGATCCCGACCGTTGATCTCGCGATCAGCGGTCGGGATCTAGTCGTTCCGCGGTTCGGAACGACGCCAGATCTGGATCCCGCTGGTTGGTTCTCGGTCCGGCTCAATCAGAGCCGTTGAGCTCTTTCCACGCGGATCGGACGGCGGAGGCGGCATCCGACGTGGCTAAGTAGCCGCGGGACCGCCGCCGTGATGATTGGTCAATCATGACCAATGATTGCGGCGGCGCAATCATTGCCCGAGAACCGCGGGACGAATCCCGTGGCGCCAGGTGTCAAGCCGGGGATTTTCGGGCTTAAATATTTAATTTAAATGATTTTTAATGCTGCTTTCTTTAAAAATTCGCCAAAAATTTGTTTTTTGCCCGATTTTCGCGTATAATACCTCGTTGGACTCGTATCGTCGTCCTCTACACTACAAAAATGTAGAGTTTTTATAAAAATAATATGTATATTTTTAATTATTTAAAAAACAGCAAAATTATCTTATTTTTTTTTTATTTAAATTATTATTTTAATAAAATTATTATTATGTTATTATTTAATAATTATTTATATTAATTATTATTAGTTTAGGTTATTATTTTACTGTTTAAGTTTTGTTTTATAATCATTACTAGTATTAATATTTATTAGCATAATATATAGATATATATATATATGTATATATATAGATATATTTCCTAATATAATTATGATAACTATTTATTTAAATTATTATTATTATTTTTTATTTACCATAATCATTAATATTCTAACTTTTTTTTTTATGGTCTTATTTATTATTATAACCATTATTTAATTATTTTGAGATTATTTTTAAT
Source organism: Dendrobium huoshanense (assembly GCA_016618105.1). Classification (NCBI taxonomy): domain Eukaryota; kingdom Viridiplantae; phylum Streptophyta; class Magnoliopsida; order Asparagales; family Orchidaceae; genus Dendrobium; species Dendrobium huoshanense. The sequence goes on from CM028343.1 coordinate 20,007,870, forward strand.
TATTTATTACAATTTTCTATAATTATTTATTTTTAACTATCCTTTTATTGCTTTAAACTTCAAAAATTCATAACTTTGTCGTTTTCGATCCGATTTTGACGCACAACCCCTTGTTTTGATCGTATTTGGATTCTGCATATTCTGGAATTGGTTTTATTTGAGAATTTTGGGTCTGTGTGCAATTGTTTTCAAAACAGCAAGCTGTATTATTTTCAAATATTGTTTTTATTATACTTAGACTTCGGAATTACACAACTTTGTCGTTTTAAGTCCGCTGTCAACGCACAATACCTTGTTTTGGATGTACTCTGAATTCTGTATATTTTAAAACTATTTCCAGATGAAAATTTGGTCTGTATCTTCTGTTATTTCAAAAACAGTGAAACTGCACTATTTTAAAATATTATTTTATCGTATTTGAACTTGTAAATTTCGTATCTTCGCCGTTCTATGTCGGATTTCGACGTGCGACCCCTCGTTCTTTTCAGAAAGACGAGCGTTATGTTTTCAAGCCATTTCCAGCCCCCGATTTTGGCTGTATGAATAGATTTCTATTTTTTTTGATCCAATTATTTGGAGATTTTTTATATTTATATATTAATATAACAAATATTTTCAAGATACAAACTATTTTTCGAATCGTTGTGAGGTCTCGATTGAGTGGTCAGCAAGTCGCCCATATACCTATTTACTATAAATCCAACCTATTTTTAATTATCTTAATTTCCAAAATCTATGTATATATATATATATTTAAGTATTTTTAAACTACTTTGAAACTACTTATATGTTAAATCTCTTAACCTTGGGAGACTTGCTTCATGAAATTTTAAGCATGGGTTTTATGTGTGAAGAGCAATCATGGGGGAGTGGATTAGTGAATGGTTGAGTCCCAATCATTCACTAATCCTTTCTTTAGGTGTCTTTCCTTTTCATTTTTTTTTCGTAGATTGCATGTGTAGGTCGCACCACGAGCACTTAGCTTAGGTTCTCCTAGATCTAAGGACATGGTGTGTTTATTTTATTTATGTACTCCCATGCATTTATTATCCCGAGGGTTAGTGTAAACATCACTTTAAACTCCTACAACGTAGTGACACCCTAAGGACAAAAATTAAGGACCTGTCTAGCGAACTTAGAAGTTTTCTAGGAGCTAGGATAGATCCCAGAACGACATGAAAACTTTAACATTTAAACTTAGTGACATCATAAACCTCTATGAATTTTCTAAGAATTTCTAGGAGCTTTTAGAGCCCTTAATTAACCAACCATAATTAATCTGTTAAATAAGGCCCCGAGACCTTCCGAAAAATGCAATAAATACATATTAGGTCAGAAAATTACCCATAATACCTCAAACTGACCAGAATCTGATCCTTGACTTTAGATAAATAGGGCTCCCTAGTTTGACTTCAGGTTGACCCCTAATTTGACCATAGGTGGAAATTACCATTTTGCCCCTAACAAATTATTAAAAATTATTAAAAATTCCAAATTTTCTCCAAACACTTGGGAACACTTTCTTAGGTCATCCCTGAGCTTTGGGAGTGATTCCAATCAGTTTGGAGCTTGTTTGGAGCAAAACAGTAAAAAAAGCCCTTTGTTAGGAAATTTTGAAAATTCCCTTAAATACCCTGATCTTAGAAAATCCATAACTAATTGTAGAAAATTCCAAATCAGGTAAACTCACTTGCATTAGACTCCAATTAGGGCCTAGTATTTATTGAAGATCTTAGGTTTCCAGAAATAGGCTTAGATTAGAAAGTCAACTTTTTGGTCGACCCCAGCCTATAGTTTAGGGCCTGAAACTTAGAAAATTCATAACTTTCCCTAGAGGACTCCGATTTCAGCCTACTACCTGTCTAACTACCCGTATTAAGGTCTAGTATTTTCCTAAGGTGATAGGAGATCCAGACCTAGACTATTTCCCATAGTGACTTTTTGGACCCTTAGTCTAGTTCCTAGGAGGACCCAGGACTTTCCAAAATTGGCTAATATAACTTTAACTTCAAATATCATCACCCTAAGTTCTTAAAATTGATCAACAAACTATATTAACTAAAATGCACCCCAATTCATTAATATTTGAATTTCAACAAAAAAATTCCTTTTCTGGCCTTCAATAGATTTGAACTTTAGACAATTTTAACTAACTATCCTGCCTAGGATCTATCCAAACTACACAAGCCTTACACACACATAGAATGGTTTGCTAGGGCACCACTTCTAGACCTAGGTTAGGCCGCTGGGTTTTACTTTTCTGCTGTGTGCCGGAGCTTTCCGTAGTTTTCACTGCATGCTGTTTGAAAAATGATTGGTGTGTTTGCTTACTTTTTCTGCACTCTGGATGTGAGCGTTAGACTTACCCATAGGTTAGGAGCGCTATACATATACTGTTCTTCCGTGCAGGTGGCTATGCTCATGCTGATAAAAGGAGGGAGCAATGTCATGATTTCTAGTAATGTATTTTATGCAGGTGCTTGCTCAGCTCCCCCTAAATAAAAATGAGGGCTAAATTAATTATAACTGCACAGGTGGAGCGCTTAGTCCTCAAAATTAAGAGCATGGCTTGGCACAGGGTCAATGGTGTTAGCATTTTTTTTTATATATATATATGAACTGCTTGGGATTTTTATTAGGATAATCATGCAGGTCCTTTTAGATTTTTCTGCTTTTCAATTAATGTAAATTTGTATGTAATAATTGTTAAGAGTTGTGAAAACAACCTTTGAGTTGGGATATTCTTATCCAGCTCGGATTCTAAAAGAAGAAGGCATCCCTAAGGGGAGAGTCTTCTTCCATTTGGAAGATCGAGCTGGATGGCTTTAAATATCCAAAGAGAAAAGGCAATACATCCCTACTGGGGGAATTGTCTCTTCGTTTGGATATTCATGCCACGACGGATCCAAGGAGTCCAAGGAGGAGAGATCCAAGGAGTCCAAGGAGGAGAGATCCAAGAAGTCCAAAGAGATTGAAGATGTTGAAGATTTGAAGACCCAATATCCCACTCAAAGTTGTTGGCGTCTGTCATAGGCTTAGAAACCCGGGTTGTTGGCAGTGGTGCCCGGCCACTTTACTTTTCTGCATACCCTGGGTTGTAATTAAAGGGCAGTTGGCCTATGGACATTTATTTGATTAGTTTGTGGATTTATATTGATGCGTTTACCTGATTGCGCTTAGAAATACCTGCTTTTCTAGGTTTATTCATTGCATGCCGATCTTTGTTTTTGCCTGGATATCGTTAGACTCTTTAAGGATTATAAAAATTTTTATACTCATAACTAATTTTCTAATATTTTAAGGCTTTAAACAACATAGAAACTTAACGAACCTAGGGAACTGCCGGAACCGTCCGGGGTCGCATGCATATTATTGCATTTCTTTTTTTCCTTGTTATAAGACATCTCCCTGCCTGCGGGTAGAGTCCGGATAATCTGGCCTATGAGGATGAAGTGCCGGACCTAGGGAGACTCAGTCTTTTCTAAAAATTATTTTATATTAAGCCTGTTTTTTAAAATCCAAAGCATTCATGAGCTGACATTTCAACTAGCATGCATTGCATTAGTAACCAACTAATTAAAATTTAATTACATTAGCTAGGAGCATTCACCCAACATAAGTCCAGGACCACTTAGAAAATTCTCTAGATGTCGGCCCTACTTCCAATAACTGTACCACCCACCTATCTTTCATAACTGACTTAATTGCATGGTTTTAAAGCGACTAGGTGGTTAGCTGGCTCCCCCAATCCAGGCCGGGATAAGTCCAGATCTTTGCATCGCATTAGCTAGGACACTGGTCTTAGTGTGTGTCGAACACTAAGTCCAACCTAGATTTAGGATTCAAGGCTATACATTCGGTCTCGTAGTAGGCCTTAAATAGTAGGTAGGTTCCTTCTTTTCAGGGACCCTAAATCCTACTTATCCGCGTCACAGGATGACGCCACCTCCATCCTTCTCTCACGCATGTGATTGAGTGCCTGATTTTCATTTCTCCAGTTTCTCTCTAGTGCCCTAGAGCCTCCGGATGCTGGCATGAGCCACGCATGTTGATTCAGCCCTTCGGACCTTTCTTCCCTTTGAGTAGGATTTCCTAGTCTATACCCTCGTGCCGATCCCACTTTAAGAGAGGATAATGTATAATCCTTAATCGAGAGTTTTCTCAGGCTCCGGCCTGGAATGTAATTAACCACGGGGGCTTGCGCCCGTGGGAAACTCGGTCCCACATCTACTAAACCCCATTCGAGCTCTTTCATCGGATGGGGGAAACCCGTGATTTGGTCATGTATATTACTACCCATCGAGGTGTGTTGGTGAAAACCTCTATCCTCAATGGTCAGTCGTATGCGCGATCCAATCTGTCCCTTCCAATCGACCCGTTCGCGCGGTGCTCTTTCGGAGGTCCACAGGTTTCTAGCGACCACGGTGGGACCAGTTTCTCTCTCCATCTTTGGATTCTATATTATCCTTTCTTGTGTGTACTCCAGGGATTGGTACTCCTTAGATTAGGTCCGTCCCACTCTTAGTTAGGGTCTTTCCTTAGCTAGGATTTTTTTTCTTTAGCTAGGATTTCCCCTATTCTACTTCTTTCTAGCCTTACAGGCTATTCCTTTCCCTATCAATTATTCATTTCCCTATCAATTCCTATCTATCTTTATCTGTCTCTATCAAATCCTTCATTCTTTCATGATTTCTGATTTCTAACTTTTCAATTTCTTTTCTTGGCAGCAGTGCCATGACTTCTTTCGTACCTTCAGTTACGTTCGCTTTTGGTTCGGACGCGCGGGTGACTCTTCCTGAGTCCCTGCTCGCTAGTCCGCCAGTGGGAGGAATCACTTTTGGTTCCTTCACTGATTCGGCTTTCGTCACCCTTGGCGGGCCGACCCCGGCGGAGGCTGCGGCATTCTCTCCTCCCCAGAGGAGAGGACGCGCAGTCATGCGCCCGTTTGGACGTCCTGCTGCTCGGCGCCCAGTCCGAGCACCACGTCCTGTTCCTGTTCCTGCGCAGCCAGTGCGCCCTGTGGCTAGGCGACCCGTGCCTAGGCCACTTCCTGTTCCAGCGGTCAGGCGACCAGTGCCTGTCGCTCCTACTGCACAGGTTGCTCCGGCTCCTCAGCGCCGGCAGCCTGTCGTAGTTCCCCCCGTTCGTCCAGCGGTCCGGCGTCCAGTGCCTGCCGCTCCTACAGCACAGGTTGCTCCGGCCCCTCAGCGCCGGCAGCCTGCGACTACTGTTACTTCCGTTGTTCCAGCGGAAGTACCTCGTGTTCGGGTTCCCCCTCCCACTTCCACGAGGAAGAGGGGTGCCCAGACCGAGGTGCCTTCGCCTTCCACTGGTCGGGTTTCTGTTTTCGCCCGACTTTCTCACCCTGAGGATGTTGGGCAGACCCCGACAGTTCCCGTTGTTCCTGTTCCCGGTTCTGATGTTCCTTCCTCTTCCACCTCCGGTCTTGGGAGAAGGGCCAGGAGGAATAGGAACAGGAGACTTCGTCTAGCTGCGTCAGAGGCAGAGAGGCAGCGGATGGCCGATGCCATCGTTCACGATGAGATCGTTCAGAGTCAGAGGAGAGTGGCTCCCAGGCAGCGGAGGCCACGGCCAGTTGTTGTTGCATCTGCTCCAGAGGTGGTGGTAGCCCCCGAGTTGGAGGCAGTTCAGGGAGGACGCTTCTCTCCGCTGACGCATAGTGGTGATGAGGAGGACGTTGCCCGCATAGCGGCGGCTCCTCCTGTCGTCACTACTCTACCCCGAGCTAGGGTACCCAGGGACGCTGGTGTCCGAGCCCTCACTCAGAGGATTCGGAACATCGTTCGCCTAGCTCGTGGTAGAGGGCCCGTCAGTTGGGAGGGCTTACTCCGCCAGATTTCTCGGGCTACCTTCCAGTTACGACGACAGACTGCGAGGAGACTCTACAGTTGGCAGAGGGGGCAGACACCCCAGCAGCCTGCTGATACAGTTCCAGTAGTCAGACCCCCGGCGGTTACTCCTGCTGCAGGACGACGCCCACGTCGTCGAGGACGGAGACAGCAGCGGAGGCCTGCCCAGCCTCAGGTCAGTTCAGAGGTTGCAGTCCCAGAGCAGCCAGTTGCCCGTGCAGCACCCCACCGTAGGAGGTGGGTTTGGAGGCGTCGACAGGCGGACACCCCTGTCGACCCAGTTGAGCCAGTAGAGGCAGCACCACCGTCAGATGCAGAGCAGTTTGGCGATGTAGATGATTTGATGGACGTAGTAGTTCCTTCCGAGACCGAGCCGGTCCCGATGATGTGTGATGAGGATGTTGTACCTACTCCAGATAGATCCCCAGAGCGGGAGGAGACACAGCTAGCCCGTAGCCCTCATAGGATTGGTTCTCCTATGAGTCCGTACATAGCAGCCCTCCAACAACATTTCTTGAAAAATGATGACACACTAGCAGATGAGTTGGAGGAGGAGGTACCAGTTCACCGGGTATGTGTGATTACCCGACGAGGTCACTCGGATGAGAGAGAGCCCGAGGACCAGGACGAGCAGGGAGACCCCGAGGTGGGTGGATCTCCCAGATCAGTTGACACGGATGCTACCGTTCTACACTTACAGACACAGATGGCGGAGATGGCCAGAGCCATGGCAGCCATGACAGCACAGTTGACAGCTCTGGGGGCGATGCCTCAGGTGACAGGTGTAGCAGCTACCAGTACCTCCAGAGAGCAGCCAGTAGTACCACCTGTTACAGTAGACCCCGTAGGAGTGGACAGGGTCCAGAGAGTAGTCCCAGCACCACCCACGGTACTTCCTTACACTACTTCAGTTCAGAGTCAGCCAGCTCAGATGTCAGCAGGTCAGATCCAGGATTTGATAGCCCAGAAGGTAGAGCAGGCGATTTCCTCTAGGAAGACTGGAGAGTCAGTTAGCAGGGGGCGTCCTTACCCTGTAGAGTACGAGCAGGAGCCTTACCCCCCTGGTTTTATCCCTCCTAGGTTCAGAGTTTTTGACGGGTTTGGGAACCCGAGGCAGCATGTGGCTCAGTACCGAGCCATATGTTGCAATATAGGAGGGAGTGATCCACTGATGTTGAGGTTGTTCGTTAGCAGCTTGGCGGGGGTGGCGTTTGCTTGGTACGCCGACCTCCCCAACGACTCAGTCAGGACCTTTGCAGAGTTGGAGCAGCTGTTTGTGCAGAGGTTTGTTAGCACAGAGCACAGAGTTACAGTGGGAGAGCTAGTGGTGACCAGGCAGCGTCCCAGAGAGAGTCTCACAGATTACATAGTCAGATGGAGAAATCTCAGTTTGCAGTGTGAGCCACAGCTCCAGGAGCAGCATGCAGTTGAGATCCTTTTGAAGAACATAGATGGTCCGATAGCACCATACCTGAAGGGTTTCACCATTAGAACCTTTCAGAAGCTCCTCATCAAGGTCACTAGCCTACAGGACAGCATACCCGCTGCAGTCCCTCCTAAGGTTGAGAGTCAGCCTTCGCGCAGACCTCAGCGGCAGGAGTTTTCAGGGGCACCTCCACCTAGGAGAGGAGAGGTTCACAGTACTCAGGGACCATCAGATAAGGGCAAGAAGCCCTTAGTCACTTCAGTACCCCAGCAGCCACGACCAGCTAGTCAGCCACACTCAGCCAGCAGGTCTTACTCAGTTGACCAGCCAGGGGGACAGCCCAGGACCTCCCGTAGGGCTCCAGAGAGTCAGCAGTACCTACAGGAGAAGCTTAGGAAGGAATATCCCTTTAAGAGGGAGAGTGTGAAGAAAATTTTTAGATTCCTTACTAAGAACAACCTGTTGGTATTCCCCGAGAGCAGTAGAGCAGAGGAGGAGGGTCAGGCTGAGCACCCCCTTTACTGTCCTTACCACAGACATGTCGGACATGTGTTGGAAGACTGCTATGTCTTCAAGGATAGAGTAGAGAGACTGATGATCACAGGACAGATACGCCTTCAGGACAGTGATCTAGTGCAGCCCAAGGGCAAGGCCCCTCAGACAGTTCAGCTAGTCTCCAGCCCCAGTGATTGTCAGAGTGATGCTCAGGGCACTACTAGCAGTTTACCCACGGGTTTTGATGATGATTGGCAGATCTCACTTTCCAGGAAGACCAGGAGGATGATAGACAGAGCAGTTCAGAGCTCAGAGGCAGTTGAGAGTAGGCCACCTCAGGCCAAGTCGACAGTTGCCGCTGCAGTTACCACTCCAGCACTTTCTTCCTCTTCTTCTTCTTCTGTTGTAGTGCTAGATAAGCACATTTCCTCTTCTACTTTTTCTTCTTCTGGATGTAATAGAAAAATGTATGAAAAAGAAAAGTATGTTGTAACTGCAGAGGGGAAGACAGGGTTCCTTCCAGCACTTACGCTGAAGGACTTTGTTCTCCCTTCATTTGATGAGGAAATAAAAATAGAAGACGATTCTGAGTACTTTTGGTCTTCTGTACCTTTTACTTACGCTTCTACTGTTACTCCTAGTTCTTCTTCTTCTAGCACTCGCTCTTCACCAGTACTACATGTTTCTTATAATATGGATGATTCTAATGATGAGTTTGAGTCTGATGAAGAACCTGTTTTTACAATACCAGAGGGTGGATGTTACATGGATTCAGAGGATGAATCCGAGAACTCACTCTCACTAATTTCCTTAGAACCAACACCTGCCACCACCACTGAACCAGAAGAATCTCCTATTGAGGATGACTCAATACAGGAAGTTCATCTGCGTTCAGGGAAGGTCCTTCCACCCAGGTTGGCTAAAAATACAAAAGATAAGAATATCATTACCCAGCAGGATGATCCTATCCCTTCCTCCCAGGAGCAGCCTAAGGAGAAAGGGAAAGGCCCTCAGCTGGAAGTTGATTACAATGTGTTGGCTCATCTAAGGAAAATTCCTTCCCTTCTTAGTGTCTATGATGCTTTGATGTTGTCACCCGACTTGAGAGAGACACTGGTAAAAGCCCTACTTGAACCAGAAACCTATCAGGCATTCTTCACTTCTGACCCTGATGATGGGGCATGGCATTTGTACAACATGCCATGCATCACTTTCTCTAGTCGTGACCTTCTGTTAGGGACCACTGAGCACAATCGTCCCTTGTATGTCACTGCTGAAGTCAATGATTATGAGTTGAATAGGGTCCTCATAGATCAAGGGGCTTCAGTAAACATACTAACCCATGAAACTTTGAAGAGCCTCTCCCTAGGTCATTTGAAGCTCACTTCCGACAAGATCATGTTGAAAGGCTTCAATGACCAAGGCCAGCGAGCTCTAGGGTCTATTACCCTGCCTTTAAAATTTGGAAATTTTCTAACTGAGGCAAAGTTTCATGTGATTGAGGCTGATACTTCATACAAGGCTCTCTTAGGAAGGCCTTGGATCCATGAGTATGGAATGGTGCCCTCTACCTTGCATCAATGTATGAAGTTTCTGAGGAATGATGTTGAGTATATCATCCCTGGAGATACCCAGCCCTTTTCCGTGCATGAGATCTCTATGTACGACGATGCCGAGTACTACGTACCTCGGAAGACTCGTAGAGCTCCACCTGCTCAGTCCCCAGTGATACCTGATACTGTTGTACAGGGTCCTACGCAGCCACCTGCACAGGATCCTATACAATCGTCAGTACAGGGTCCATCACAGGTTGGTATCGAGCTAGGTGTTCCCACTGCCCATTCTGATGGAGAGCCCTCTCAGTTGGCAGTGAGGCACGACGTTCCCCCTAGTAGAGGCAGGGGAAGTAGAGGTAGAGGTAGAGGGAGAGGCAGAGTTGCGATCCGCGAGCCGCGAAATCACGACACTCGTACACCTCCTCCACCTAACCTTTACACTTCTTCTTTGACTGTAGAGTCCGACTCTTCCGACGATGAAGTGATCGATATTCTTCAGCGTCCAGTCACTTCACCACCTCCCTATTCCGTAGGCTATGATTCACTACCTACCATTTGTAGCCATTTGATACCTGAAGGTGGATTGGTTATTGATATTAGCTCAGACGAGGAAGAAGACTTCCAACGTCAGACTACTACCAGACAACCTTCCCCCCATCAGATACGCGAGATAGGAGTTGGGGATTCCAGTCAGAGATCTTCTGGCACTCCTGTAGTTGATGATACTGACACAATTTGGGGTAGCCACAACCCCATACCTCGCTTGTACGATTCATTTGGGCCAGCCCGACCTAGGGAATGTCCCTCTGTACCCCGTAATATAGGTGCACCACTGGGTCCTGTGAGGCATGATCTGGAGGAGACCGCTATGGATATAGAGGTCAGGAGTGCCCCTCGTTACTTTTCACTTGCTGTAGAGAGCTTTGTTGAGCGTGGCCTCGTTCGTTCCACTTGGCCCGACGAAGAAGCTCTACAGCAGGCACGAGTTTGGCGGACTGATTTTCCCCAAGGTCTAGGAGGCGTAGGTTATATGGGGTTAAATCAGTCCAGTGATGCCAATATTCATGTCGTTGCCCACGCCTATCCGGTTGTTTCTCTTGCCAACGAAGAAGACCCGGATAGTGAGAATGATAGGATACTTGATGCTCCACAAGAATTTGAAGATGGCGCCACTTCAGCCATGGACGAACTGTGTGAGGTAAACTTAGGCACTGAGTCAGAGCCTAGGCCTATTTTTTATAGTGCTCTACTGTCTGAGTCAGAGGCTCAAGAATACATCGAGTTGCTATCAGAGTTTAGAGACTGTTTTGCCTGGAACTACACCGAGATGCCTGGTCTAAATCCAGAGGTAGCAGTCCATAAGTTAGCCATTAAGTCTGACGCAGTCCCTGTTAAACAAGCACCTCGTAGGATGAGGTTGGAAATTGAACAACAGGTGATCGCTGAAACCAAGAAGCTTATAGAAGCTGGTTTCATTAGGGAAGAGAAGTACCCAACATGGCTTGCCAACATTGTTCCAGTCCGGAAGAAGAGCGGACAGATACGAGTCTGTATCGACTTCCGTGATTTGAACAAGGCATGTCCTAAGGATGATTTTCCTCTCCCCATTCCAGAGCTTATGGTGGATATAGCATCATCCCATAGCATCTTCTCATTCATGAATGGTTCATCTGGTTACAATCAGATAAAGATGGACCCTGAGGATGAGAAGTTTACCGCTTTTCGGACACCTATAGGTGTCTTTTGTTACAAGGTGATGCCCTTCGGTCTCAAGAATGCCGGGGCCACCTATCAACGTGCAATGACTGTCATCTTTGATGAGATGATACATGAGCAAGTTGAATGCTATGTGGATGACTTGGTCGTCAAAAGCAAGGTCCGCGAAGATCACCTCAAAGATCTGCGAATCGTTTTTGAACGTCTGCGCAAATTTGATTTAAAGATGAATCCTTTAAAATGCGCATTTGGAGTCAATGCAGGAAAGTTCTTAGGGTTCATAGTTCGCTACCGTGGCATTGAGATAGATCCCTCGATGATCAAGGCCATAGTAGATTTAAAACCTCCTAAGAGTCTTACCCAGTTGAGATCCTTTCAGGGTAAACTAGCTTTCCTGCGGAGATTTATCTCCAATCTTTCTGGTAGGTGTCATCCTTTCTCTGCACTAGTGAAGAAGGATGCCCGATTCCATTGGGATGAGAGTTGTCAGGATGCCTTTGAGAGCATAAAGCGCTACCTGATGAACCCCCCTGTTTTAGCTGCACCTATCCTAGGTAGGCCGTTGATTCTCTACACTACGGCCCTGGATGAGTCTTTAGGTGCATTGTTGGCTCAAGAGAATGAGGAAGGCAAGGAGAATGCCTTGTACTACCTCAGCAGGCGACTAATACCTGCAGAGCTTAAGTACCCAGCGATAGAAAAGCAATGTTTAGCCTTAATCTTCGCGGTACAGAAGCTTAGGCATTATATGCTATCACATAAGATCAATCTGATCTCTCGAGTCAACCCATTGCAGTACCTGATGACCCGTCCGACCCTTTCAGGTCGTCTAGCACGATGGTCTATGATACTACTGCAATTTGATATTACTTTTGTTCCTCAGCGGGCCGTCAAAGGACAGGCTCTAGCTGACTTTTTGGCCGATCACCCGATACCTGCTGATTCCCCACTCAACGATGAGCTACCTGATGAATTCATTATGAGTGTGGATGAACAGGAGTCCCCTACTTGGGAGTTTTACTTTGACGGTGCGTCATCCGTTAAAGCTTCAAGTCCATATGAAACTCCTACAATTAGGGTAGGATTAGGCTTGATTTTTGTGTCTCCTGATGGTCATACTCTACGGTACTCCTATAGTTTATCAGAACCTCGTACTAATAATGAAGCTGAGTACGAAGCTCTGATTTTGGGGTTAGAGTTGGCCATTCAGATGAGTCTTACGCGGGTGAAGATCTTTGGAGATTCCCAACTGATAATCAATCAAGTAGCGGGAGTCTACAAAGTACTTAAGCCTGAGCTCATTCCATATCATAATAAAGCAATGGAGCTCCTGAGCTTAATACCAGAAGTAACCTTGGCCAAGGTCCCTAGATCCGAAAATGGAAAAGCAGATGCATTGGCCAAGTTAGCAAAAGAATTAGCTGACCCTACTGGAAACCCAGTTTCTATTTCTGTCCAGTATCGTCAAGCTCTATGCCCCGCAGACATGTCCTCCTCTGATCAGACCCTCACAGTCCTTGCTGTTGATGAGGAGTCAGATTGGAGAGAACCCTTCATAGAGTATTTGAAACATGGTAGGCTTCCGGATGATAAGTCTCTCGCTGCTCAAATTAGAAAGAGAGCCTTATCATTCGCCTATGTAAATGAAACTCTGTATCGACGCTCTTTTGACCAAATGTGGTTGAGATGTCTCAGTAAAGAAGAGGCTAAAAGAGTCATGAGCGAGATACATGAAGGGCTTTGTGGTGCCCATCAGTCTGGACCTAAAATGAAAGGCAGAATTAAACGCCTTGGCTATTACTGGCCGACTATGATCCACGATTGTATGGAGCACGCTAAGAGATGCCACCAGTGCCAGATTCATGGCACGGTGATTCACCAACCCCCTAATCCGTTGCACCCTACTGTTTCTTCTTGGCCATTTGAGGGCTGGGGCACGGATGTGGTGGGTCCTATAGACCCTCCTTCCTCTAAGGGTCATAGGTTCATTTTAGCCGCCACTGATTACTTCTCTAAGTGGGCAGAAGCTGTCCCACTTAAGGAAGTTAAATCAGAAGATGTGATGCGCTTCTTTCGCGATAACGTGGTTTATCGCTTTGGTGTTCCGCGCCGTATAATCTCAGATAACGGCCCGTCCTTTAGAAGCACCAAAATTGCCAGATTTGCCCGCCGCCATAATATTAATTGGCGATACTCGTCGATTTACTACCCTAAAGCCAATGGCTTGGCAGAGGCATTTAATAAGACTCTTGTGCAACTGATAAGGAAAATCCTTGTTGCAAATAAAAGAGAATGGCATGATAAGTTACCTGAAGCATTATGGGCGTATAGGACTACCTACCGTACTCCTACCCAGTCCACCCCATATGCTTTAGCTTTTGGGGCTGAAGTTGTCCTCCCACTTGAGGTCGAGCTCCCCTCACTGCGTGTCGCAGTTAGTTACAATCTATCTGAGGAAGATAATGCCCGACTAAGGTTGGAAGAGCTAGATGGTTTAGATGAGCTTCGCTTACGAGCTTATCAATACCTTAAGCTAAGTCAGGCTCGAATGATACGACACTACGAGCGCCTTGTTAGACCCCGTGCTTTCCGGGTAGGCGAGTTAGTTCTTGTTTTGCGTAGGCCTATCATCTCGCACCGTCGGCGAGGTGGTAAGTTTGAGCCTGTTTGGGAAGGCCCCTTCGCTGTAGAGCAAGTTTATGAAGGTGGTGCCTACCTACTGGTTGATGCAAATGGCGTTCACCCGATGCCTGTCATCAACGGACAGTACTTGAAAAAGTACTATGCCTGAGTCTAGTACTTCACAGGGGAGCCTCCCTACCGCCTGTAATATCCCTCTGTATATGTAACTCCTAAAGGGATCTCTTTTACTTTTCAGCAGTCTGCGTGGCCACGACGATTTGTCCTCTACCACGCGACGTCGCTTAGAAGAGTATGAAGCTATCCTTAGAGGTGATACACCAATACGCCGTAGGGATATTTTGTACTTCTGTCTGTGCGCACCAATCACATTGGTGCTATCGCATAGAATTTTTAGTCTGTTCTCCCCTTTGTAGGGCTTAGTCCCCCAGTTTCACCTGTCGCCCCAGGTGTGGTCTGGGATATCAAAACTAGTAGTTTGAGTCTAGTTTCTGAGATGTGATACTGGGTCCACACCACACCCTGACAGTCATGTATGGTGATGGAGATCCACTATCCCAAATTGAGTTTCTCTTTTTCCTATCAGTCTTGATCTGATAGGTGTAGCCCCTAGTCCATTCATATGAGTTGAATGTGATCAGGGATGCCAGAGTCATGGGTTCAGACTCTTTTTGAGATAGGATACTGGGTCCACACCATCCCACGCTAGATAAATATGGTAGTGTTGATCCTTTATCCTGATGATGGTTTCTGTCGTACATTAATTTCAATATGATTGTGTTTTCCAGTTTCACCTGTCGTCCCAGGTGTGGTCTGGATTACCAAAATCATCCACTACCCCCAATTTAAAAATTCATGTGTGATAAAGGAGGGGAGCTCTTAGTAGAGCAAAACCGGTTGCCCTTGTTGCAGGAGGAGCCCGGTAAAACTCTCCAAAAGCACAAATTTCTCAGTTCTGTTCATGTGACGAATATGATCAGGGTTTAAAAATATATATATATATATATATATATATATATATATATATATATATATATATATATATATATATATATATATATATATATATATATATATATATATATAAGGGAAGCTCCTAGGAGTACAAAAACCCGGTTGCCCTTGTCACAGGAGGAACCCGGTAAAACTCTATAAGAGCTCAAATTCCCCAAAAATTTTTCTTTCTCCTCCCTTAAGAGTACTTTGACAATCTCTTCAAGGTTGAGTTCCCACTTAGTTCGTCGATTAACTTATATGATTTTAAATACATTTCTTCTTTAGTGATGTGGTACATTATGTTTTGAGATGTAACCATTACTACCTTTTGGGCTTAGGTCTTTCTGAGAAAAGATCGCCCCATACTGCCCTCTTTTGGCAGTCTACCTCCTATTCATGAATTACTCTGAGCTGCCAGAGTAGTCATATGAATGTGGCAGTGTTACCCTCACTCCGCACAGGGTCCTACCTGATTAGGGTAGGTGTTACCACTGTGGTCTTATGATAATCATAAATCTCACTCATGATTATCAGCTTAGGTGTCAGGTGTGCTCCCTTGTCACCTCAGAGTTGTTTCCTTAGCTGTGATGTAGTACACCCTCTCTCAGGTGTTAGCATCACATCCTCAGGAGCTCAGGTTTTCCAGCAGAAGATCAGCTCCCTAGTTCCTTTACTCACTTACTTTCAGCATTCGTTCCCTACTCTTAGCTGCTAGAGTAGCCATACGGATGTTGTTTGGTTGTTTTTCCACTTCTCACAGGGTCCTACCCAGTTAGGGTAGGTGTTACCACTGTGACCCAACGATGATCATAGATCTCACTCATGATTATCGTGCTAGGTGTCAGGAGTGCTCCCTTGTCACCTTAGAGTTATGCTGTGATGTAGTACATCTGTTCTCAGGTGTTAGCACCACGACTTTAGGAGCTTTGATTTTCCAGTAGAAGATCAGTTCCTGAGTTTCTTTGCACCCATACTCTCCACATTCATACTCTACTCCTAGCTGCTAGAGTAGCCCTATGGATGTTGTGTTGTTACCTTTTCCCCCCACAGGGTCCTGCCCGATCAGGGTAGGTGCTACCACTGTGATCCTTCTGATAATACTTCAATTCTATACATGATTACCGTACTCAGGTGGTAGGTGTGTCCCCTTCACTACCTAGAGCTACTTTTCTCCTCGTGGTGTAGTATACCTTGCCCAGGATACTAACATCACCACTTTGAGAACTTTGATCTTTTAGCAGAAGATCAGTTCTTTTACTACTTTTTCGTGACCCATGTTACCATTCATACTCTAGACTCAGTTGACAGAGCAGTCCTATGGATGTGTCGAGGTCACTTTTACTTTTCACAGGGTCCCACTAGTTTGTGTGGGTGTCACTACTGTGAGATTTTACTTACTCAGAGTTCTTGTCCTTGGTAGAGAGGATGATCCCTCGCTACTTTGACTCTTTTTCTTACCTGGTGATATAGGGCATCACACCTTAGATGCTACCACCACCTTTTTTTCCTTGAGTTTTGATCCTCTAGTAGAGAGTCAGCTCTTTCAGATACGTTTACCACTTCTTTTCCCATTGAGATCCGACTCCTAGCTGCCGGAGAGGTCCTTTGGATGTTTTGATCTTGTTTCTACCTCTTACAAGGTCCCCATCAGTTAGTATGGGTTCACTACTGTAGCCTCTTTGAGGATTAGTTTTACCAGGCGTAGTCCTGCCTTCTGTAGTTGAGGTCCCCCCTCGCTACTTGAGTTCTTTTTACTCCTTTGGAATGAGATCGCCCCCTTTACACACTTTACAGCGGGTATATCTCTTCCAGCCTTCTGGAGGGATGTCGTTCTGATGTCTTCTCCCCCCTTTGTTTAGGGTTAGGGTTCTCTAGGAGATCCTGACAGCATTTGGATACTCATGGCCACGACGATTTGTCCTCTACCATGTGGTTACCAGGTTGCTAGAAAGGGTTCCCTAGGTGGTTCTGCCCTCAAAATTGTCCCATTTACTTACCTCTTTTTCCCTCACATCCCTACACAGATGCGTGTTGGGCTGATGTCGATGTGACTTTTGACCTTCTATTCTGCTGTTTAAAATGAACAGACAGATAGTTGAGTTTACCTGGTAGAGAGGACCTGACAGAGCACCTGGCAGGTACTCCTCGCCACGCTCTCGTTTGCACTGTCCTGATCAGGCAGGCATCAGAGCCCGACTCTTTATTCACTCAGTTGAAATGACTGGGTGGGTATTGAGCCCTTCTTCATCTGCAAGACCGCACTGGCTACAGCAGATGTTGAAGCTTACCCGTTGAGTGAGCCCGACAGAGTCCCTGGGAGGCGCAATTCCTCAACGTTTCTTTCTTTTACCTCGGATGCCCTGTAAAAGACTAAGCAGGCTTCCATTTCGTGGTTCATGAGCTTCTTGCTGAGGTCAGGCAGAAGTAGTGGCCACCCCAATCCACTGTTCCGAAAGGAGCAGGAGGGGCGGGATCCTTTCACCCTCTACCCGCTGTCCAGATGCGGTCAGCCTGGTAGTTGGTTTTACTTTACCGTTGAGTGAGCCCGACAGAGTCCCTGGGAGGCGCAATTCCTCAACAACCCTTTACTTCGGATGTCCTGTAAAAGACTAAGCAGGCTTCCATTTCGTGGTTCATGAGCTTCTTGCTGAGGTCAGGCAGAAGTAGTGGCCACCCCAATCCACTGTTCCGAAAGGAGCAGGAGGGGCGGGATCCTTTCACCCTCTACCCGCTGTCCATATGCGGTCAGCCTGGTAGTTGGTTTTACTTTACCGTTGAGTGAGCCCGACAGAGTCCCTGGGAGGCGCAATTCCTCAACAACCCTTTACTTCGGATGTCCTGTAAAAGACTAAGCAGGCTTCCATTTCGTGGTTCACGAGCTTCTTGCTGAGGTCAGGCAGAAGTAGTGGCCACCCCAATCCACTGTTCCGAAAGGAGCAGGAGGGGCGGGATCCTTTCACCCTCTACCCGCTGTCCAGAAGCGGTCAGCCTGGTAGTTGGTTTTACTTTACCGTTGAGTGAGCCCGACAGAGTCCCTGGGAGGCGCAATTCCTCAACACCCTTTTACTCGGATGTCCTGTAAAAGACTACGCAGGCTTCCATTTCGTGTCTTCTTTACTTTTGCTGAGGTCAGGCAGAAGTATCGAGTCACCCCAATCCACTGTTCCGAAAGGATCAGGAGGGGCGGGATCCTTTTCACTTTCCACCCCGCTGTCTAGATACAGTCAGGCGGGTAGCTGGTTTTACTTGGTAGAGAGGGCCTGACAGAGCACCTGGCAGGAACTCCTCGCCTCTTTCCCTGAGTGTCCTATTCTGATCAAATAGGCACCAGATTTTGTGACTCTTTAGTTTGCTGTCTTGAGTTGATCAGACAGATACTGAGTCACCCCAATCCACTGTCCTAAAATAGGCAGGAGGAGATGGGATCTTTTCACCTTCTATCCTGCTGTTTGAAATGAACAGGCAGGAAGCTGGTCTGACTTACTTGGTAGAGAGGGCCTGACAGAGCACTTGGCAGGAACTCCTCGCCATCCTTTTCCCTGAGTGTCTTGTTCCGATTAGGCCGACACCAGGCTTTGTGATTTCTTTGTTTGCTGACCCGATTTGGTTATGCAGATACTGAGTCACCCCAATCCACTGTCCTGAAATAGGCAGGAGGAGATGGGACCCCCTTCACCTTCTACTCTGCTGATTCGATATAGTCAGGCAGATAGTTTGTGTGCTTTTACTACTCTACTTTTGGTTCTCTCTTTAGCTCTACCCACTTCATAGGACAAGGCAAGGAGAGATACCACCTTACTTTTCCACCCTTGAGGTGATCTTTACCTTTTTTCACCCTAGTGGTGATCTTTACTGTTGATTCTCCTTTTCGCTCTGCCCTCGCTATAGGGCAAGGCTATAAGAGAATCCCTTTACCTCGTTTTCACCTTTTTAGGTGATCTTTACCGTTGGTTCCATCCTTGGCTCTACCCTTTTCGAGGGGTAAGGCCAGGAGAAGACCACACTAATAGTTCACCATTTTGGTGATACTTTCCTTGCGCACTGCTGCTTTTCACTCTATCTTAGGCTCTGCCCTTGCTGTAGGATAAGGCCAGGAGAAGAGTTTTCTACCTTTCTTTCACCTTTTTGGTACCCTTACACTTTTGTACTCTTTACTCTCCTTTCGGTGGCTTAGTCGGTCAACGCAAACACGAGCGATTCACTAGTTGTTTGCCACTCCTGTTGGGGGTCCGTTTGTTGACCTCGATTTTGCCCGGAATTGAGCTTGGAGAGTTGACTTGGTCAAATTGACCAAGTCAGACCCCAAGACCCTCTCCAATAGGTTCGTGGGGTCGAGTCGAGTCCGTTGAGCCCGAGCTTGGACCTTGAGTCAACCCGGTTGACCAAGTCAACCAGGGTTGACCAATTTAGACCCTTTAAGCCTAAAATCAATTTTAAATCCTTTTCATGGCTTCATGGCTTGATCACTCTTCCCCATAGACCTAATTGACTGGTTCGACCAAGCCAAACATTAACTTGGTCAAAAAAGGTCATAAATAGGTCTAAATAACCTATTTTATTGCAATTAAGACCTAATTAATGGGAATTAAAGCCTCCCCTTGATTTCAAATCAAAACCACGGCCAAATCTGATGGGTTTCCCTCCTAAATAGCTAGTGATTCGATCTCAGCCGTTAAGATTAACCCCAAGGCTTTAAATACCAAAAATTAGGTCATTAGGAGGGCTTTTTTTTGCTCTTTCTCTCTCTCTAGACGATCTCAGGGCTGGAGATTTTTTGTGAGAGTTCCCACACCCTTCCTACACCTTCCCCCATCGAATCTCGACGGTCAAAGCTCGCCGGCAGCGAAATCCCGGCGACCCGAAGGCTTGGACGGTCAAGGCTTCGATCCCATCAATCCAGAGCTCGTTTGATCGTGGTTGCAACTAGGAAAACTTACGAGGACAGTCTACAAGCTCAACCGTGTCAAGAACTCGAAGATTGGACGGTAAAATCTCGCGCAATCCCTTAGAATAGCCTAAACACTTAGATTTAAATAACTATTTGTAGGATTGATATTTTTTTAAAATAATACCTCCCCAAGATTTCTGTTCACGTCTAGGTTATATGTTTAAAATTTCGTGAGATTTGGTTGCGAATCGAGAGAGAACGAAGCGAAAAACCGATTAGGGTTTCGGATACAGCCTTCGTCCGTTAAAGCTTGATCCCGACCGTTGATCTCGCGATCAGCGGTCGGGATCTAGTCGTTCCGCGGTTCGGAACGACGCCAGATCTGGATCCCGCTGGTTGGTTCTCGGTCCGGCTCAATCAGAGCCGTTGAGCTCTTTCCACGCGGATCGGACGGCGGAGGCGGCATCCGACGTGGCTAAGTAGCCGCGGGACCGCCGCCGTGATGATTGGTCAATCATGACCAATGATTGCGGCGGCGCAATCATTGCCCGAGAACCGCGGGACGAATCCCGTGGCGCCAGGTGTCAAGCCGGGGATTTTCGGGCTTAAATTTTTAATTTAAATGATTTTTAATGCTGCTTTCTTTAAAAATTCGCCAAAAATTTGTTTTTTGCCCGATTTTCGCGTATAATACCTCGTTGGACTCGTATCGTCGTCCTCTACACTACAAAAATGTAGAGTTTTTATAAAAATAATATGTATATTTTTAATTATTTAAAAAACAGCAAAATTATCTTATTTTTTTTTTATTTAAATTATTATTTTAATAAAATTATTATTATGTTATTATTTAATAATTATTTATATTAATTATTATTAGTTTAGGTTATTATTTTACTGTTTAAGTTTTGTTTTATAATCATTACTAGTATTAATATTTATTAGCATAATATATAGATATATATATATATGTATATATATAGATATATTTCCTAATATAATTATGATAACTATTTATTTAAATTATTATTATTATTTTTTATTTACCATAATCATTAATATTCTAACTTTTTTTTTTATGGTCTTATTTATTATTATAACCATTATTTAATTATTTTGAGATTATTTTTAATTATTTATTACAATTTTCTATAATTATTTATTTTCAACTATCCTTTTATTGCTTTAAACTTCAAAAATTCATAACTTTGTCGTTTTCGATCCGATTTTGACGCACAACCCCTTGTTTTGATCGTATTTGGATTCTGCATATTCTGGAATTGGTTTTATTTGAGAATTTTGGGTCTGTGTGCAATTGTTTTCAAAACAGCAAGCTGTAATATTTTCAAATATTGTTTTTATTATACTTAGACTTCGGAATTACACAACTTTGTCGTTTTAAGTCCGCTGTCAACGCACAATACCTTGTTTTGGATGTACTCTGAATTCTGTATATTTTAAAACTATTTCCAGATGAAAATTTGGTCTGTATCTTCTGTTATTTCAAAAACAGTGAAACTGCACTATTTTAAAATATTATTTTATCGTATTTGAACTTGTAAATTTCGTATCTTCGCCGTTCTATGTCGGATTTCGACGTGCGACCCCTCGTTCTTTTCAGAAAGACGAGCTTTATGTTTTCAAGCCATTTCCAGCCCCCGATTTTGGCTGTATGAATAGATTTCTATTTTTTTTGATGCAATTATTTGGAGATTTTTGATATTTATATATTAATATAACAAATATTTTCAAGATACAAACTATTTTTCGAATCGTTGTGAGGTCTCGATTGAGTGGTCAGCAAGTCGCCCATATACCTATTTACTATAAATCCAACCTATTTTTAATTATCTTAATTTCCAAAATCTATGTATATATATATATATTTAAGTATTTTTAAACTACTTTGAAACTACTTATATGTTAAATCTCTTAACCTTGGGAGACTTGCTTCATGAAATTTTAAGCATGGGTTTTATGTGTGAAGAGCAATCATGGGGGAGTGGATTAGTGAATGGTTGAGTCCCAATCATTCACTAATCCTTTCTTTAGGTGTCTTTCCTTTTCATTTTTTTTTCGTAGATTGCATGTGTAGGTCGCACCACGAGCACTTAGCTTAGGTTCTCCTAGATCTAAGGACATGGTGTGTTTATTTTATTTATGTACTCCCATGCATTTATTATCCCGAGGGTTAGTGTAAACATCACTTTAAACTCCTACAACGTAGTGACACCCTAAGGACAAAAATTAAGGACCTGTCTAGCGAACTTAGAAGTTTTCTAGGAGCTAGGATAGATCCCAGAACGACATGAAAACTTCAACATTTAAACTTAGTGACATCATAAACCTCTCTGAATTTTCTAGGAATTTCTAGGAGCTTTTAGAGCCCTTAATTAACCAACCATAATTAATCTGTTAAATAAGGCCCCGAGACCTTCCGAAAAATGCAATAAATACATATTAGGTCAGAAAATTACCCATAATACCTCAAACTGACCAGAATCTGATCCTTGACTTTAGATAAATAGGGCTCCCTAGTTTGACTTCAGGTTGACCCCTAATTTGACCATAGGTGGAAATTACCATTTTGCCCCTAACAAATTATTAAAAATTATTAAAAATTCCAAATTTTCTCCAAACACTTGGGAACACTTTCTTAGGTCATCCCTGAGCTTTGGGAGTGATTCCAATCAGTTTGGAGCTTGTTTGGAGCAAAACAGTAAAAAAAGCCCTTTGTTAGGAAATTTTGAAAATTCCCTTAAATACCCTGATCTTAGAAAATCCATAACTAATTGTAGAAAATTCCAAATCAGGTAAACTCACTTGCATTAGACTCCAATTAGGGCCTAGTATTTATTGAAGATCTTAGATTTCCAGAAATAGGCTTAGATTAGAAAGTCAACTTTTTGGTCGACCCCAGCCTATAGTTTAGGGCCTGAAACTTAGAAAATTCATAACTTTCCCTAGAGGACTCCGATTTCAGCCTACTACCTGTCTAACTACCCGTATTAAGGTCTAGTATTTTCCTAAGGTGATAGGAGACCCAGACCTAGACTATTTCCCATAGTGACTTTTTGGACCCTTAGTCTAGTTCCTAGGAGGACCCAGGACTTTCCAAAATTGGCTAATATAACTTTAACTTCAAATATCATCACCCTAAGTTCTTAAAATTGATCAACAAACTATATTAACTAAAATGCACCCCAATTCATTAATATTTGAATTTCAACAAAAAAATTCCTTTTCTGGCCTTCAATAGATTTGAACTTTAGACAATTTTAACTAACTATCCTGCCTAGGATCTATCCAAACTACACAAGCCTTACACACACATAGAATGGTTTGCTAGGGAACCACTTCTAGACCTAGGTTAGGCCGCTGGGTTTTACTTTTCTGCTGTGTGCCGGAGCTTTCCGTAGTTTTCACTGCATGCTGTTTGAAAAATGATTGGTGTGTTTGCTTACTTTTTCTGCACTCTGGATGTGAGCGTTAGACTTACCCATAGGTTAGGAGCGCTATACATATACTTTTCTTCCGTGCAGGTGGCCATGCTCATGCTGATAAAAGGAGGGAGCAATGTCATGATTTCTAGTAATGTATTTTATGCAGGTGCTTGCTCAGCTCCCCCTAAATAAAAATGAGGGCTAAATTAATTATAACTGCACAGGTGGAGCGCTTAGCCCTCAAAATTAAGAGCATGGCTTGGCACAGGGTCAATGGTGTTAGCATTTTTTTTTATATATATATATATGAACTGCTTGGGATTTTTATTAGGATAACCATGCAGGTCCTTTTAGATTTTTCTGCTTTTCAATTAATGTAAATTTGTATGTAATAATTGTTAAGAGTTGTGAAAACAACCTTTGAGTTGGGATATTCTTATCCAGCTCGGATTCTAAAAGAAGAAGGCATCCCTAAGGGGAGAGTCTTCTTCCATTTGGAAGATCGAGCTGGATGGCTTTAAATATCCAAAGAGAAAAGACAATACATCCCTACTGGGGGAATTGTCTCTTCGTTTGGATATTCAAGCCACGACGGATCCAAGGAGTCCAAGGAGGAGAGATCCAAGGAGTCCAAGGAGGAGAGATCCAAGAAGTCCAAAGAGATTGAAGATGTTGAAGATTTGAAGACCCAATATCCCACTCAAAGTTGTTGGCGTCTGTCATAGGCTTAGAAACCCGGGTTGTTGGCAGTGGTGCCCGGCCACTTTACTTTTCTGCATACCCTGGGTTGTAATTAAAGGGCAGTTGGCCTATGGACATTTATTTGATTAGTTTGTGGATTTATATTGATGCGTTTACCTGATTGCGCTTAGAAATACCTGCTTTTCTAGGTTTATTCATTGCATGCCGATCTTTGTTTTTGCCTGGATATCGTTAGACTCTTTAAGGATTATAAAAATTTTTATACTCATAACTAATTTTCTAATATTTTAAGGCTTTAAACAACATAGAAACTTAACGAACCTAGGGAACTGCCGGAACCGTCCGGGGTCGCATGCATATTATTGCATTTCTTTTTTTCCTTGTTATAAGACATCTCCCTGCCTGCGGGTAGAGTCCGGATAATCTGGCCTATGAGGATGAAGTGCCGGACCTAGGGAGACTCAGTCTTTTCTAAAAATTATTTTATATTAAGCCTGTTTTTTAAAATCCAAAGCATTCATGAGCTGACATTTCAACTAGCATGCATTGCATTAGTAACCAACTAATTAAAATTTAATTACATTAGCTAGGAGCATTCACCCAACATAAGTCCAGGACCACTTAGAAAATTCTCTAGATGTCGGCCCTACTTCCAATAACTGTACCACCCACCTATCTTTCATAACTGACTTAATTGCATGGTTTTAAAGCGACTAGGTGGTTAGCTGGCTCCCCCAATCCAGGCCGGGATAAGTCCAGATCTTTGCATCGCATTAGCTAGGACACTGGTCTTAGTGTGTGTCGAACACTAAGTCCAACCTAGATTTAGGATTCAAGGCTACTACATTCGGTCTCGTAGTAGGCCTTAAATAGTAGGTAGGTTCCTTCTTTTCAGGGACCCTAAATCCTACTTATCCGCGTCACAGGATGACGCCACCTCCATCCTTCTCTCACGCATGTGATTGAGTGCCTGATTTTCATTTCTCCAGTTTCTCTCTAGTGCCCTAGAGCCTCCGGATGCTGGCATGAGCCACGCATGTTGATTCAGCCCTTCGGACCTTTCTTCCCTTTGAGTAGGATTTCCTAGTCTATACCCTCGTGCCGATCCCACTTTAAGAGAGGATAATGTATAATCCTTAATCGAGAGTTTTCTCAGGCTCCGGCCTGGGATGTAATTAACCACGGGGGCTTGCGCCCGTGGGAAACTCGGTCCCACATCTACTAAACCCCATTCGAGCTCTTTCATCGGATGGGGGAAACCCGTGATTTGGTCATGTATATTACTACCCATCGAGGTGTGTTGGTGAAAACCTCTATCCTCAATGGTCAGTCGTATGCGCGATCCAATCTGTCCCTTCCAATCGACCCGTTCGCGCGGTGCTCTTTCGGAGGTCCACACGTGGCTGCACCTGATTCATCTTCGGACATAGAGTTGTGTCCGGTGTCCGCATAGTAGTAGCTTAGGATGGTTTTCTCCATTTGGAGATATTGTCTTTGTTATTAAAACTAGTTACGTAGATTTCTTTTCTGGGGCAACTTCAAGGTCAAGATAGGGATTTCTCACATTCTTCAAGCTCAAAAAATTTCTATTCTGAGCATCTATGGAGGTGAATATCTTCTTCATCTCCTCTGCCTAGACATTCAACACAAAGATCTCTATGGCGATGAAGGCAAGAGTAGCGGGGAGCTTCCATACATCCCTTCTTACATTACATGACAAGTTACAAAAAGAATTGCAAGTGGAAATATGATCATTATATATATAAAAGAGAAGCGTTATTAGTGATAAATAATAACACGCTGTATAATTTTCTTTTATTTAGACCAGATTAGTAAAATTCGGCCAATCATGAACATATCTAAGTTGCTTGATTGGCATAACTTTTTTCTAAAATTAGCTATCAATTAACAGATTTGTCTACAGAAGATGAAAGCAGCAGTTAACCGCCTATTGTGTAAAGCAATTGCTATTATGCTTTTCTGGCGTTTTTGCCGGCTTTTTTGGTACATACAAATTTGGATAATAAGAGCCATCACTTTATATAGATGTTATCTCAATCCTACAAAAGCTGGAAAAAAAAAAAAAGAAATAGTGATTTTTTTTCTATTTAGCAGGGACAGCTTAGTCGCCATCAACAGTAATGATAAGATGATTGATATAGAATTGTACCAAACTCAGTTTGAGGACTATTAATCAATAGATTTTGAATTGTACCAAGCACTGCATTTCTTTGAATGTGGGAACTAATAGCAACCTTTCTCTACTTTGGGATCCCTGGCTCAACGGCTATTCTATTGCGAATTGGTTTGGTAACAACTTGGATATCTCCCGGTTTGTCCCTTACTACAGCTGTGTTGTGAAAAATATTATTTCGGATGGGAACTGGGTTGTTCCTGACTATTTTGGTAGTGCTATTGCTTCTAAAATCCATGCTGTTGAGATTAACCCTGATGAGGATTATCATAGTTGGCTAGGTAGTTCTAATCCCACTGCCAGAATTTACAAAATGCAACTGTTTGACAATCACCCTACTGTACAGTAGCACAAACTTATTTGGCACAAAAAAAGTTGTTTGAGGTACTCAGCTTATGCATGGTTGGCTTTTAAAACTGGGCTTAAGACTGCTGAGGTCTTGCAGTCTCGTGGTTTCCTAGTTGAAATCATATGTTGTTTTTGTCAAGCTGAGCAAGAAAGCATTGGGCATTTATTTTTTGAATGCAATTACACTTTCAATATCATACAATATTTCTTGCCTTGGCTCGGTAACAGATTGATGAAACCCAACCTTTTCCAGACTTTTGACAGTGTGTTTGATCAAGGTTTTGGTAAAACCCATATTAATTTCCACCTGTTAACTGCTTGTGCTGCTATTTACTTCCTTTGGAGAGCTAGAAACGACAGAATTTTTGGGGGAATTTTTGACTGTACTGCTACAGTCATAGCTAAAATCAGATACGCAGTTGCTAAGAAAACTATGAGCTGGAAAGAGATTAGATGAATTTCTTTTTTGCGGGCCGTTTCCTGGACAATGATGATTGCTGTTTTTATAGCAGCCCTTGGACGGTCTACCCTGGCAACCAGGGGCATCGCTCTAGTGCTGACCCTTCTGAGTTTTGCAAACGGGTCATAATCTCGAACCCGAATTGCACAGGTTACCGAGTTGAGTTACATGCGACCCGTTTGTAAAATGTGAAATCAGCATGCGGGGCAAACTGGTGAAGGCAGAGTGTGAGGCGAATTGGCGAAGCCAGCGTGCAGGGGCAAGGTCACGGGGCGACTCGTGCCGTCGGGTGAGGTCCGCGAAGATTGGCTTGACTACGTTCCGCGAGTGTGAGAGCTCCTGCTAGGTTAACGAGTGAAGCTAGCGTGCGGGCGTCCGTCCGGGCGAGGCTAGCGCCTATGAGGTTAGCGGGTGGAAATGTCGGGTTGCTGAGTTGATTTTGGGTTTTCAGTCAACCCGAACCCGACCCAATTTTGCAAACATGTCAAAATCCCAAACATGTCCCGTTTCTCAAACGGGTTGACCATAATTTGAAATTTCTGGGCCGAGTTCGAGTCAGATTTTTGGATCATGTCAAATATTGACACTCCTAATGATATGTGTGTGAGTTTCACTCAATAGCTTAGATGTTCCAAAAAAAGGAGAAATGTTGTATCAATTTATCTGTGTTGTTCGGGTTAAAAGCGCTTATGTCTAGGGGCGGAGTTAGGATTTTTTTTCTTGTGGAGACATAAATTATTAAAAAAAAAAAAGCTCAAGCCTTTTCCAACCAGGCTTGAGACTGGCATTGACGATTAATAATTATTTTTTAAAATTTTCATTATAAAATATATAATATTTGATTAGAAACTTTCCAATCTTCTTAAAAATTTA
Source organism: Dendrobium huoshanense (assembly GCA_016618105.1). Classification (NCBI taxonomy): domain Eukaryota; kingdom Viridiplantae; phylum Streptophyta; class Magnoliopsida; order Asparagales; family Orchidaceae; genus Dendrobium; species Dendrobium huoshanense. The sequence continues at coordinate 20,035,477 of CM028343.1, forward strand.
TATGACTCTAAATTATTGAAACAATGAAACTATGATAATCAGAAGTATGTTTAAAACACTCAATAAGTTAAATAAAGAACAAATATTTAGTTTGTTTCAACATTAGTTACCCTAAACACTAATCTCAATTCTCAAAACATTTAGATATTTGATTCCTAAAATGAGATTTTTTCTAAATTAAATTTACAGTTAATGAAAGAAAAATTAATTAATAAGCAGTGAAAGGTGAAAGATTAAGCAATTATAAAAGATAATCTTACATAAAGAGTAATCTTGAAACCATCACATAAAAGATTTCTAATTATTTTTAAAACTTATTTGAGTCAAATATCTTGATTTCTAATTATAGCATTTTATTTCCTTCTGAATCCATCAAATTTGTATTATGCAAAAAAATATATAATTTTTTTGGCTTCTTGCTTTTGAATTATAAAAAATCTTTTTTGATTTACCGTTTTGTTTTTTGTCATTCAGATATCAAATCTAAGATGGGGTCATGGAGAGATATAGGCTGAGAGAGAGAGAGAGAGATTTGATTAGGTAAACCAAACTAGAAAAATAAAAAAATTTAGTGGTAAACCAAACTAAAAAAGAGGAAGATTTGATTAGGTAATTAAGGATTATCATAACTAATCTGAATTAGGCGGTACTTAAGCTGCCGTGGGGGTTGTGCCCCCAGGTAGGGGTGTCAATTTTGGGTCACGGGTCGGATTCGAGTCAACCCGGAACTGACTTGGGTTCAAACGGGTCAATCTTAACCCAACCCGGATAGGTAAACGGGTCAGAAATGCCAACCCGGGCCCGACCCGACGGGTTGCGTGTGCGCGAGCAGGGTTCACGTGGCGGGCGAGGTCACGGGCAGGGGGCAGCAGCACGGGCAACAGCGGTTAGCCGCGCGGGCAGTCGCGCGGGCATGTGGGCAGGGAGCGGGCTGGTCCACAGGTAGCGGGTAGGTCCGCGGGCCGGCAGGGATTCAAATGGGTTTCCGGGGCCGGGTCAACCTGAACTCGACCCATTTTAGAAACGGGTCAGGTCTAACTCGAAAATTTCAGGTTGGGTTCGGATCGGGTTTTCGTGTCGTGCCAAATATTGACAGGGTAGGGCCCCCATGTTAAATCCGCCCCTGTTTATGTCTTGTACACGAGATGATATGAACAACAAATATATGTGATATATATTATCTTTAGGAGGATAGTTATATTCTTTTATTATTTACTGAACATTTTATTTCATATTTGACCTTGCAAAATAGATGAATATTGTCTTCATCCTCAAAAAGAACTTGAAGCTATTAATGTGTAAGATTTTATAAAATAGTTTAAACAATTATGGTGAAATTGATTAATTTGTTCGGTTAAAAAAACCGATATTTATTAATATTTTATATTTAGGCTGATTTTGAGAACTTAATGAAAATTTGAAGGAAACTCATTAACTAAAAAACAGTTCACTAAAATTAATGCTATTAAAATTAAATTAAAATATCATTACTAAAATCCCCTTAAATTTGTAAGCTTTGTAATTTAAAGTTCAATCATATAAATTTTTTTTAAATATATATATATATATATATATATATATATATATATATATATATATATATATATATATATATATGTTACTTATACTCTTGATAATATTTCATAATAAAAATTAATTGATTAATTTTTAAACGGCAATAGACTATACTATAAAAAAATGAATATATGCTATGTCATCTTAGATTATAGGAGCTGTTTGATTGATTGAAAAAGGAATACAATGTAAAAGGAATGCAGTACAAAAGAAATACTTTGAAGTTGTTTGGATGAATGTAAAGCAAATACATGTGAATGATATATATATATTTTTTGTTAGAAGTAATAAATGTATAGTAAAGCTTTAAATGGTGATGGTTGACAGCGGCAACGGTGGCAGCCAGTGGCGGAGGGTGGTGGCCGGTGGGGGCTGGCGGTGATTGGTAGCCAAGCAAGCTTGTGATATAAACGGTTTTCTCTCAAAATAGAAATCGGAAGAGTTTGTTTTACACTCAAAATGAATTACTTCACTTATCATTACATTCATTATACTTTATTTTGCATCATTTTGTATTCCAACGTACCAAACATCAAAATTTATAAACCTTCTGCATTTAAAATAAATTGCACCCTAAAGTAACAACCAAATAGCCCCTTAAATAAAAGCTAATTAAGAGAATAGCAATTATTCACCACGAGAGAACAAAAAATCAGCTCTGTAAAATCATTATAGGGTTTTACCAGTGAATACCTAAAGAGCAACAAATTAAAAAGAAACATTAATTGGGATTTGGATTGTGCTATGAAGTTATGGTGACTGCTCCAACATCTCTGTCATTGTTTCTTTAAAAAATTTTGGTTGTTTTTGGAGCAATGGTTAATTTGTGCGGTTACACCATTATAGCTCTTACTCTCGAGTCACATTTGTTGTTTCTTTTTTGTTTTTTTAATGAAATTGGGCTCTACAACTTATCGTTCTCAAAAAACATCTGTGTCAGTGATTAGTTGGTTGAAAGCGTCTAGACAAGTATTACTTCTCAGAAGGGGCATGCAGAAATCTGAATTAAAAAAAAAAAAGAAGAAAAGTGTAGTTTGTTATAGGAAGATATAATATGTGAAAAGAGAGATATTTCCTTGTTATTTTGGTTTGGCTTATTTTCAATTATAAATCATTTAATTGACAAATCAATATTATTCATCTAAATTTTCAGCAAAATTATTATGATATCAGTATTTAAAAAAATTTATGAGATGTAATCATTCATCAAGCATATAAAGTAACAACATAACTAATGATCTAGATAATTAATCTTATAGTGTAGTAGTACTTGAATAAAATAAAAAATGATTAATGAGCTCATATAAAATAATATTTAGAATACTTTCAATATATATAAATAATGCACAGATAGGGAGGCTTCTAAGGATGGCCTGTGTTGTGGTTCTTGAGTAGAAAGCACCTTTGATGTTGTGAGTGAGTCGATGTAAGAAAGCGTTGGGGATAACGAAAGATAGTCAAAATGTTCATTTTAGTGGTGGAGATAACATGATCTAGAGACATTAAAAAGATAACTCAAGAAGTTTTTATTAGTGATTGATGATAGTAAGAATGATCCACTTTTTAGAGAGAGAGTTGATGCAACTTGGAGGTGTTAAGCGTACAATAAATAAAGTTAGCAGAGGCAGTTGAGGATGATCGAATTGTTCGAGGTGAAGGAAACAAAAGAATATTTTTTTTGTTATTATGGACAATGATGAAGGTTCGTTAGAATAATCTATGTTCTTAAAGGTGACGAGATTGAACAAATTAATGGCAATGGATACTTAAGGGCAGTTGGGTAGTCCCTCTCCTTTTATGAGAGGACACTGATAATCTAAACTTGATGGATGACAAAGAGAGGTTGAGATAATCTTTCTACTAGGAGTTGAGACTAAAACTCATAATCAGTAAGTGACTAAAGCAAATTGAGAGAAGCCTATCGCTTAAAAAAAGAGGGATCAAATTACGTAGATTGAGTGACTAAAGAGGCTATGGATAGTCCTTGTTCTTAAAAATATAAAGATTGTATAGCCGGAAGTTAGTGGGTAACTAAGGATTGACAAGACAAATTCAACTCATAGAAGGAATGTCAAAAAAATCACTCTCCTAAAAGAGTGAGGAACATATGACCTAAACAAGATAATGAAAGATGGAAAGGATGGTCCCTTTCCTTAGGGAAAAAGTTTTCTTAGCATGAGAGTTATCTTTGAGAGATCGTTTTTTATTTTTTGGCCATTTTTCTTTAATGAGAGAATATCAAAGACAAAAAAGTCAATCATAAATATTTGTGACAATGTCAAGTGTTAGAGTTAATTTCTACGGAAGGTCAGATAACCGTAATATGAAGATGGTTGTCAGAGGATCATAGGATGGTGTTAGTTGTTGAAGGGTCGTAATTGAATGATATTGTTTGCAGAATTGCAATTGGAGATGGTTGTTAGAGGATCGTAATCGAGTGATAATGGTCAAATGATCATAATTGGGCGATAATGATCAGAGAAACATAGTCAATAGATAATGTTTTGAGGATTATTGTTAGGCGAAGGCACTCAGATGATTGTAATTGGGTGATGTTGATCAGAGGATTATATTCGATCAACAGTGTTTGGAGGACCATTTACGTGCAACATTTATCGAAAGATTGTAGTCGAATAACGTTGGTCGAATGATCGTAGTAGGGTGATGGTAGTTGGGATCAAGATTATAGTCGGACGATAGTGATTGGAGGACTGTAGGAGGGCAGAGCATTGCAAGAAAGTGATAGTGGTTAGATGATTATAAGGGCATAATATTGGTCGTAGAATTGTAGTTTGATGCCATTGATTGGAGCAGTGGAAGAACCACATGGAACTTAGAGAGGCCCCCCCCCCCCCCCCCCCCCCCCCCCCCCCCCCCCCTTCTCAAAAAAATATATTTTTTATAGGAGAGTAAAAAAATTTTTTTGCCCCTCCTAAAAAATTACTTTTGCCCCCCTCCCCCCCCCCCCCCCCCCCCCCCTCCTAAAAAACTCTTTTGTCCTAACTTGTCTTAAAATGTCTATATATTTCTTCAAATTTAGTTATAATATTTTCTTTCATGTTTTTCATGACAATTTAATTACACCTTTTTTTTTCTTGTTTAACTTTTTTTAAATAACTTTTCGTTATATATATATATATATATATATATATATATATATATATATATATATATATATATATATATATATATATATATATATATATATATATATATATATTGTACTAGCCCCCCCTCCCCCTCAAAATTAAAGCTGGTTTCGCCCCTGGATTGGAGGGCTATAGTCGGACGATCTTGATTGGAGAACTATAGTTGGGAAGTAGATGTTGGAGGACATAATTAAGGGATGGTGGCTAGTATATCATTATTAGGTGATTGTGTTAATTGGATCATAGTCAAGTCATTTTGATTGGAGGATTATAGTCAGGTGACAATAAAGTAATAAACATATGATTGTAATTCAGAGATCATTGTCAGAATACTGTAGTTGGGTGATGGTGATCGAAAAACTTTAGTCAGGTGATAGTAGTTTGGATGATCATAGTCAAGCAATAGTGTTGGAATTATCATAGTCAAGCTGTGGTGATTGTGAGACCATAGTCATACGATGGTAGTCAAAGGAATGTAGTATGGTGAAGATGGTGAGATGACTATAGTCAGATGAAAGTGGTCGGAGGACCGTGTCCAAGTGATAGTGATTGGAGGACAGTTAATGACGGTGGTTTGGTAGTGGTGGTCAAATGGAAATGATTGGATAGTTGTCCAATGACAATAGTTGGGTCATTGTTTGATGGCGGTGGTCAAGTGGTGGTTCGATGAGGATAGTCCTTTTGAAACTCTGAGAATTTTAAAGCCTCTAAACTCTCTTGAATCTCAAGTCATGGTCCAAGCCCATGCTTTCTCTTTTCATGTAGAAAGTGGGGTATATTTATTCATTTTTGAGAGAGGCATAACCTCTTTTTTTAGCCAAAATTTATAACATTCCGTCAAACTGTTAGTATTTAATTCCTCGATCATAGACAATTTTTTTATCATTTAAGTGCTTACTGATATTAGAATAAGATGATTTTTGGCTCTTTTATTCATCTCATCATCATGGTCGATTAAATTATAAGCATGTAAGATTTTGAGATGGATTGATCTTCCAATTAATATCTCAAAGTTTTTTAAAGGCTCATTTCTAGTTGTATGAGACTACTTTATTGATGGCGTTCTACTATAAATATGCTGACTTAAGTGGTCAGCTGGTCCTAAATTTTATTTCAAAAGTTGTAAGCAAATTTCAGAGGATGTGTCCATGAGTACTTTGGCTATTTTAAATAACACATGACAATGTCATATACATGTTTTTTAGAAGTTGATATACATGAATGATTGAACCCCGGCCCCTTAAATATACTGCTTCAAATTAGCGGCAAAGTGGTGGTTGTACTTACCTGTAAGGATGAGGATTTGCTTTCGGTAACGGTCGTGGTTTCTTGGAAGCCACTGACGTTGCAGATGCGAAGTCATTAATTAGAACATAGCTGCATTGTGCAGAGCTCGAATTCATGTCGGGTTATGAGTTATGAATGCTGAATTGGCTTAATCACTACTGAAATGTATCTATACGAATTTAAAGCTGTCTTGCAGGAAATTTGTAAGAGAAGATGGTGGTCCTAAAATTTTGAATAATTGCGAGAGAAGTGACGTATCATTGAAAATTGTTACACGTAGCTTTGCTTGTTTCAAAATTCACCCATATTTACAAGCGTGTATTTGATTCGGTCAAAAAAAAAAAAAAAAAAAAAAAAAAAAACGAATATAAGTGCACATCTCTACATGCATACATAACAAGCAATAACATGACATTAAAAAAAAAAAAGTTTGCTTTGAAGCGTTGTGACGCTCCACTTTGTCTCTGAGTCACTTTGCAGAGTTGCGGTGCTACCGCCTACAACGTTGCAATGCTATGCTTTGTTTTCAATCAATGACTGCAGAGTCGCAGCGCTTAAGTACGCAGAGTCGCAACACTTAGGTATGCAGAGTCAGCATAGTCAACAATGCTATATGCCTATATAAAAAAAATCAGGGCAAGGCCCCTGAACCGAAGCAGGAGATTTCCCCTGCAACCTCCCGATGAGCTCGATCGACATAATTGAGGTCTAAGTCAATTGTACAATTTGATTGATCGACACAATTAGTTCCGCATGGAACTTACAAATTATTTACCTTGGATATTTTTTTTCTCTTAATAAAATAAATATTTATGTATTGGCCTTAAGGAAATAAATTTGCTCAAATTTGTTTGAAAAAATTCTTCTCTATTTTACTCTTAAGATTATATGCACCTCCATTTAATTTCGTCCACTCTTGAAAGAGAGATTGATTCCATCTCTGATGTGGAACACTTATACATAAATATATTATAAGCTTAAAATTAATATTTCACTGAGCTTTCTTACATGTGCTGCATCTTTACATATATTAGGCAGTTTAGGGTGTGAAGGACGTGATATGCGGTAGATAATACTCATTTTAAACCCCATACCTTAAAGCTATGGAGTCATGTCCACATTTGAAAAATTATAATTATTGGATGTAAAAATGGAGCAATTATTACGTCCGGTCAAATCCGAACGTATCTAAATGTATATCGAACAATACCGAGTTTCAGGTGACGTGGCGCGTGGTTATTGGTCTATGAACGCATTCGGTGAACCGGACGTAATAATTGCTCTTAAAAACGAGCCACTGGAGGTTGGCATAGATTAGATGGGCTTTAGTACGTTTTCGATGGCTGGATTGCCGGCCCATATAACCCAATGTCAAATCTCAAAGTGCACTCCCACGATCAATGATTGGGCATTCAGAGAAGCAACTCACTACTATAAGAGAGATTATTATAGGAACTTTTATTTGGTCCGGTTACCTGTCTTAGCTCTACATTCGGACACCATTAAAATAGTGCAATTTGTTCTCACTACTTTCCTTAAAGCAAATGCCGAGCAAAATCGATCAATACAGAGCAAATACCGAGCAATACATAGCAATACGCGAACATAGCAATACCTAGCTCTATGTTCGCGTATTGCTAGGTATTGCTCGGTATTGGTCGATTTTGCTCGACAATAACGAGAAATATCATTATGTGAAGACCAATACTGAGCAATACCGAGCAATACCGAGAAATACCGAGTTTTTCTCGGTATTGCTCGGTATTTCTCGATATTGCTCGGTATTGGTCTTCATAAAGTGATATTTTTTATTATTTTCAAGCAATAACTAGCAATACCGAGCAATACCTAGAGCAAGTACTGAGCAATACGTGAACATAGCAATCCCGGGTCAAGTCGTCGGGCCGCACGGTAAAGAGTAAGAGCACGTGAAGACATGTTATTGACGTCCGAACGTAGAGCTATGTCAGGTCACATGACCTAATAATTATTCTTATTATAGGGTGACATTGTGCTTTCATATTTTTTTAATAAGAAAGACAGTATAACATTTTCATAATATAAATTCTAACAACTATTATATTATATAAATTAACTAGATCATTTTTTTAAGTTAGGCCTATTTGGGACAATTTTTTTATTATATTTCAGATCGTAATCATAAATTCTATAATTCTATTTAGCCAATGGCCACTTCTTTATGCTACTTTCCAAAAAAAAAAAATTGTACTAAGAAGTTATTTTCATTAACAACAACAACAACAACATCAAGCCTTTATCCCACTACGTGGGGTCGGCTACATGAATCCTTTTTCTCCATAAAGAATTCATGTCATTATTGTTCGATAAGTTTTACGCTGGCTGTCGACTACCTAACACAATCCTCCACTTTTCTCATCCAGGACTTGGGACCTGGCAACGGCAGTGTTTAGTTATTTTCATTAACAACTTAAAAAAAATAATTTATCTATAATAATTTTATAAAATAATAAGAAATTCATCCCAAACAAAATCTTAGATATTATACTTTACAATATATACTAATTATATGATGTGAGCCTAACTTTTTCCATCACTCAATTATATAAGATTCTATTAAGCAATACAAATTGAGCACTAAAGAAAATATTCGATTCCTCATACCATTTCTTATCCCTCGTCTCTATCAATGGAAGGAATCCATTCAATAGAATCGACAGGAACAAGTGGGGAAACATGATAACAGCCCATTTATTCGAATATTAGCTTAGGAACACCATGCTTTATTCCTAACCCCTCTCGTCTCATCTCTCTCTCTCTCTCTCTTTCTTTCTCTGGGTAGATTAAAAAACATGTGATGTAAGCCAAATTAAAATTCTCCTTCAATCTTCTATTTTTTATTAAGCTACTATACTTTCCTCTGGCTGTAATAATAGTAATTGAATTTTCTTTGTGATGGTCGTAATAATAGTAATAAATTATAATTTATGATGTACTAATCTCAGAAGAAATCTAATTGACTAAAATTCATCTTGACAAAAAATTTGATCAGAATTTATTAGGCTCAATTTCTAATAAAGAAAGTAGTCTAAAAGACTAAAAACTTCACCGATAATCTATAAAATTCAGCTTGATTTGACAAGTTGCTTCATCAAGTATAGCATCCCTTTTTATCGATAAATTATTCTGAGCAGATGCCGGACGCAACTCTACGTCCAGATATTGCGGTACCGATTGGTACCGAGCATCGCTACCTATATCGAGTACCGATCAATATCGAGCCACGGTACAGTAAAAAGGTGACGTGATGTATTTTTATTTGTCTATAGATGTCGTTCGGTGTCCGCACAAAATAATTTTTCCTTTTTATCATATGATAGCATCTCTTCTTATTGCATGAATGACAGAATATCTTATTTATTTTTAATAATTATCATAAATTTTAGAGGTACATAACAAAGATAAGTATAAAATCAAACAAATCAATACCTGATCGAGCAGCACAAATTCACAATTCATATATATATATATATATTATCAAGATCTACTATAATACTCTATTTACTTTTTTTTTTTATGTCTCTCTTAGACTTGTTATACCGATCTAAATAGAGTAGAAGATCTCGATTCACCAACAATTCTTTAAAATAAAACACATATATACTTAACAAAAGCACATACCAATAAAAAGCCCCCTCAACTAATTTCTCCTCCTAGCTATCATGCATAGGAGAGAATAATTAACAAAGGGGTTGGTTATTTACTTAGTAAGCAACGATATTGATGCCAAGGTTGGACTTTGCATAGTCGATGAGATTATCGATCTCGCCTTCGACGTCGATAAATCCGTCACCGTTAGCATCGGCTTGACGTATCCAACGGTTGCTACGCCATCCGCTGAAGCGAGCGCCGATGCTACGGATGGCATGGCGGAGCTCATTTCGGCTGATGCGGCCATCGCCATTAACATCGAAGCGTCGAATCCATTGACGGAATTCCTCGATCGTCATATCGCCGGACAAGGCACGGGTGGTCGTCGTCCCAGTTGCGGTGATCGCCATAGATGATCTCTATATGTTTCCTTCTGATTATATTAGCTTGGAGAGGATTGGAAGTGTGAATTACAGGGCGGGTGATGCGGGCTATATATGCTGTCACGTAATTGTGCTTCCTCGTGGTCTATGAAGCTGGGTGGCCTGCTTTAGGAAAAAAGGAGATTCTGTGATTCCCGTTTGAAAATAATTAATTCATTGTGTCAATTAAATATTGATCAAAATAAAGGTTTTTTTTTTTTTTTAGGCTTCGTTTGAAATAAATGTTTTTTTCTATTTTCTGAAGAAGATTTCAATACAATAAATTATTGAACTAAAAATTTTTGTATTAAAAAGATAGTTTAAAAAGTAAAAAGAAAACTATGCCAAATGAAACCTTCTCATTTATATTTTTGATAATTTTAATTTCTATGAATTTATTTTTCATAAATCTATAAAAAATACATGATATAGCCTAAAAATCATCATGATGAACTTGTTATTTGTCACATTATGACATTATTAAATAAGCTTTAATCATGATCAAAGATAATTAGCACAAAGAAATTGCAAAAAAGTCCAAACACCCAAAGAAAAGTGAAAAGTAAAATTTATATGATTTAGTTTAAAAAATTTATAATTATGGTGTGCAATAAAATAATACACATTAGCTTTTCTTAAATTAAACAATTAGTAAAAAGTAAATTTGCAGAGATGATGAATTAAAATATTAAACAGATACTAGAAATTACATGGTTTACACGTTTCTCAAACAATGAACCATTAGTTCAAAGGATAGTACTTCGAATTCCAGAAAATATATGTTTTTGTGATTTTCCTATCTATTTTTTATAGGGGTATCAAAATGGGTTTTCGGGTCGGTTTTTGATCGAATTCGAAATTGACCTAGGTTCAAACTGGTCCATCCGAACCCGACACGATTTTATAATTGGGTTACGAAATTGAAAATGGGTCCAACCTGTGCGGGTTGCATTATTATTATTTTTTTTATTTTTAGTAAATTAATTTTCTTTTGTCATATGAGATTTTCTTGACAAATTTGATTCGAAATAATATTAAGTGTATGTTTAAGAATAACTTTTTTATTGCTTTACTTTTCAGATCATAACTATATTTGTATTTGGCTACTATTTTTTTTTTTTTTGCTTTTTAAAAAATTTTGTGGAAGTTGTTTTTATATCAACTTTCAAAAAAGTTATTACCTCATAATAGTTTATAGTAATCCTTGCAAAAAATTATAAGTCTCAAACATACATTAAGGCTTCGTTTGGGACGGCTTTTTTACTGCTTTCTAAAATGGAGTTTTAGTACAAAAATTAAAAAATTTTGTACTAAAATTCCATTTTAGAAAGCAATAAAAAAGCCGTCCCAAACGAAGCCTAAGTGTTTGATTGGGATGACTATAACTTTTTAAAATTAATTATAAAGTTGGTGTAAAGAAAATAAATTTTTTAAAGCTGCTTCTTAGCATAATATTTTTTTAAATAATAATAATAATAATAATAATAGTGATCAAATACAAATTATAATTGAAGAGTGACAGTCAAAATAGTCAATAAGCTGTACCAAATAAAACCTAAATCAACAACATTTACTTTGACCTGATTTGCTTCATAGCTATTTTAAATACAATCACTAAAAGAATCCTATGCGGGCCAGTGCTTTATTTTACTTCCATCAAATTTCAAATTTTATTCTCTACTCTATTACCGCAGTTCACTTTATTCTTTGAATTTTCTGCTTAATTGGAGCGCATTCCACAAAAAAAATAAAAACAAGAAAGTCAATAATGCCGTGGTAATCGTGCCTTGAGCTTTCTACTTGATATATCAGTAAAAAATTATTTGACCAGGCACAAATCTTGAAGCAATATTGAGTTATAACCTTTAAAAACTAAATCAGAGATCATTTGATTTCCAATTTCAGCAAACTTATAGTTGAAGTGAACGTCTTGGAAAGATGAGCCGAACAACACTAAATTCGACTCAATCCGAGCCCAAACAAGTCCAAATCAAAGACCCAAAGCGCAATTTGAAGATTCAAAACACAATTTGGATTATCAAACGGTTTCCAAATATGGCATGCTTATAGTCGAATAAAGCGGCTCGACGAGACGAATCCAACGAGCCCAAGATCATTTAATTCTGAGATCGTTAAGGTATCCAATTGACCAATTAACGGTCCATAATCAAGGGGATCAATATTAGCCGTCCATTCAAATCACTTCCATTTTGCCCTTGAACCTCCATATATTTACAAGTCATGCAACTCTCAAAAATTATAAATAGCCCCCACTCTTCTCATGATAGGGGAGGGGAAAGAAGAAAAGGAAGAGAGGAGTTTGGGAGCTCTCTTGATACCGACCACCGCTGGAACTCTTGCCAAACACCACTGGGGTTCCTCCCGACCACCGTTGGAGTTCATGCCGACCACCGTTGGAGTTCATGCCGACCACCACTGGAGTTCTTCCCGACCACCGTCGGAGTTCTTCCCGACCACCTCCGAAGTTCATCCTGATCGCCGCCGGACTTCCACCAGTTCGTCGACCACTGATGAACTTCTGCCACAATGTCGGCCACCACCGGATTTCCACCAGTTCGTCGATCGCTACCAGACTTCCACCAGTTCGTCGACCACCATGGAACTTCTGCCACTCCGTCTGCCGCCGCCAGATTCCACCAGTTAGTCGACCGCCACAGGACTTCCACTAGTTCAATTCGTTGATCGCCGCCGTCTTCCTCCCGTCCGCCGACTGCAGACGGACTTCCGCCAGTTCTTCGACCACCGTCGGACTTCCATAGTTCGCCGTCTGCTGCGGGACTTTCGCCAGTCCGCCAACTACAGTCCTCCTAACCACTGTCATCTAACTACGGTCCTTCCGACCTCCGTCGTTTGCTTACTATGTCGTCTTTTGCTGACTACATTCCCCGCCGACTACGATCCTCCCGACCTTCGTAGCCCGCTGACTACGGTCCTCCCGACCTTCGTCGCCCGCCGACTACGATCCTTTTGATCTCCGTCGTTTGCTGACAACGGCCCTTCCGACCCCCGTCACCCAGCGACAACGATCCTTCCGATTCCCGTCACCCAGCGACAACGATCCTCCCGACCTCCGTCTCCATATAATGGTCCTTATGTGTCGCTCGCCGACTACGGTCCTTCCGACCTTCGTCACCCGTCGAATATGGTTCTTCCGATCTACATCATTCGCCGACTATGGTTTTGCCGCCCCAAATAAACATGTCAACATTGATTCATCCAACACCCACCGTGTAGTATGCTATGTATGATGTATATTTGCTGCATCGAGCCAAGACCTTCCTCTTAAGGAAAGGCCTCATTTGTAATAGACTGCAAACACTAATGGACTCATTCAAACTGAGCTAGGCCCCGTGGTTTTTCCCCCTTTTCAGGGGTTTCCACGTAAAAACTCTGGTGTCTCTTATGAACGTTACACCCTGTCCTTTTTCAGTTTGTGTTTTGGATCTTCGTACAAAGCTATGACATTACATTTTATATTTCTCTACAGCTGCGAATTTTCCAGGACGCAACAATACTATCTCCAACCGAATTGCATACAGTGATATGCATTCAGTCATTAGCTACATTGGAATGCTAAATGACCCGCCAAAATTCGGTAGGTGGTGTAGCACTGCTCACCTATGACAAAAAAATTTGGTTATGGGATTTGGCGAAGAAGCGTGCGAAAGAGGAGAAAAATGGTTACCTTTGCAGTGAGACAAAAAAAGCCTGCATTTTGAAGTTTTACTATATTTTTAAGTGAAAAATAGAGTTTTTCCGTGGGAGATGCTCTAAGATAATCATTTTAAATACATATATAAAAGAAATAAAATTCTTTTTAAATAGATAAACTACTTACACTTTGAATGAGTGATTAGATTTTATTTTATTTTAGATGGGTAATGTTTTTTTTTCATTGTGGTAGCGTTAGTTTGACAAACAATTTAAAGGTTACCATACAAAAATTTTAATTATATTTCCTGCAACAATTTTATATGTTTTTGTTAGGAATCAAAGGCTACATCTTCTATTTAATTGATGACAATATTAATATAAATATGTTTATAGAATAATTAGTAAAAAATATTTCGTTATTAATTTGCATATGGATTGTTAGATAATTATCTTGCAGTTATATAATTATTGCATATAGATTGCTTAGCATATTAATTGCTAAGGTGAAAAATTATCATGTGATTGATATAATCATAGCATATAAATTACTTGAATAGACAACACTCCTAATCTCCCATTGTTGATAACCACAATACTTCCTCTCAAATTATGTGAGGAGCATTGTTGAACAAGTATTCTCCTGTGACGTTGGCAAACTTCGTAGGAGAAAATCTAAGAAGTAGTAATATGTATTCTCTGATAGGACCTCCTCTTCGTTCTTTTTTCTCTTCTGGATAGTGTGCTTTTTTGAATGTGAGCTTTCTTTTTGTGTCGTTTGATTGTTGCGGGACATCCGGACAATGATGAGATTGGTTTATGCACACCTCCAGGATGACCTTGGCTTGCTGGCAACCTTGGTGGTTGATTCTCTCATTCTGATCAGTGGCCTTTGTTTGGGATGTGGGATACTACTTGTTTCATTTTTGGTTATCCTCTGTTTGATTTGTGGCTTGTTGCTTCCAATGTATGGTCCTAGCCTAACATTTGGGTGGTTGCAGGAAGCCTCACGTTATTTCCTGAGTCCAGCTGACATCTTCGCCTTCTTGACTAGTTCTTGGTTATTTTTGCGACCTACATAATGTTTAATTTTTGGTCCTTTTCTTTTTGAGGTTGCTTTCCTTAATTTGGTTATTATAACTTTGTAATTATTGTTTTTTAGATGTTAATGGAAATGATGCTTCAATATTAACAAAGGCTTGATTTTGAATTCTTCACAAAGGTCAAGTCCTTGATCTCAATCTACTAATTCGTTGGGGCTATTGCAAACCCAGAACAACATACTCAGAAATTTGATCTTTGGGCGAACACATCTCCATTGGTTGTTTGTTTGAAAAAAAACTAATGGATAACACCCAAGATTAAAAGGTGTTGAAGCTTGGAGAATGACTTGTGAAAATTGTCTATCTTGCAAAGAAAAAATTATTACGTCCGGACAAAAAATCGGAAATCCGGACGTATACCGAGCAATACCGAGTGCTCGGTACCGAGCTCCAGGTGACATGGCGCATGATTATTGGTCTCTGGACGCATTCGATGTCCAGACTTAATAATTACTCCTTGCAAAGGCTACTACTGAGACGCAAAATTAATAGACATTTTAGTAGGCCTAGGCAATTAATAAACCTGAGCTGTTGGGTGCTGGCTATTTTTGGCAAATTTCTTTGCAGGGACTTGGACGAAGAGACAATGTGATTATGTGGCAAATGAAATAGCGGTTTCAGGACTTTAGAAGTTGGGGAAATTCTTGATAAAAGTGAGCAACATGAAAAAGTAATCATAATTAATGAAAAAAAAAAAAAAAAACGAGCATAAGAGGTTCCGAGCACTTGGAAAATTATCAGAGTAAAAATTCCCCCTGTAGTTAATAAATTTAACAATTTTGCCATTGACACTCATTTTTCTTTTAAATAAACATGCTTTTTTTAATTATTATTATTAGAAGCAATGTATTGATTGGCCCACCCTAACTTTAAGGGAATCGAAAGATGCCGTTAGGCATCAAGCTGGCTCCCACATGTTTGAATTGGTTGTAGCGTCCATTCAAAATACTGTGTAGTCAATTTTGAATGTCTAATTATCTAATAAAATTAGGAGTTTTTTTTTTTAGTTAATCATCTGAATATCATGTTGTAGTGGGCCTGTTTGCAAACAACTTTTTATTTTTGACTTGACTGGTGTAATTCTAAACTGAATTGTATTTTAGTGAGGACATAAAACCAATTTGTTTTGATCTTAAATTCGAGATGGATCATCAAATATTCAAATCTAAAATGATAAGTCATATATATGGTAAAGATAAGCAATCAGACAAATACATGCTAATATCCACCTTATCACGGCTCAGTACAGATCACTATACCACTCATCCACTATTTTATATAATTACTTTTATGTGTAAACACTGCATAATGTAACTACTTATATCCTATTTTCAAATACATATACCTCACCATGTAAACATTAACAAATGTTTTGAAATGAAGATGGCTTCAGTCCATTACTATTCCTCTAAGCTTCCTCTTCCAGCTAAATGATATTTCTCTGTTTGTTCAACTTGGTATCAGAGCATTGATTGTCAGCTATTCGATGTTTCAAATTCCTTCCTACACATCAATCTACAAGATACCAAACACATGAAATAGCCACCTGAATTCATCGATCCCTTACATCCCGATCATGTCTGCAAACTTCAAAAAGCTATCTATGGTCTTCTCCAAGCACCACAACAATGATTTAAAACCTTCTCTCTATTTCTCCTTCACCGCCACTTCAGATTCAGTGACTCTGATTCCTATATCCTCATCCATCGCTCAAATACCACTCCAACATATCTTCTCCTCTATGTTGATGATATTCTCATCACATGAAACAATTCCACTGCTATTTCCAATCTAATTACTGAGCTTCAACATCAATTCCAGCTCAAAGAACTACTCCCAATCTAGATGGTTTCTTGGCATCCAAATACAACACAACAACACTTCCTACCTTTTCCATCAGTCCACTTACGCATCCACCATTCCTCAGCTTTCAGGTATGACAAATTGCAAACCATCACCCACGCCAATCTCAGTTAAAACCACTGCTACTGCTGACAGTCAGCTCCCCTTTTCTAATCCCGCTCTCTATCGCAAATCCTCGGTTCTCTTCAATATCTAACACTCACACGGCCCGACATTGCATACGCCACCAACCTCCTATGTCAAGTCATGCATCATCCACTAAACATCCATTATCAGAAGCTAAAATGTCTGTTATGGTACCTCAATAGAACCATCACTCTTGGTCTACCAATTGTAAAAGGAGATCTCACCTTACGCTCCTACTCCGATGTTGATTGGGCTTCCGATCCTAGTGATGGCAAATCAACTTTAGGTTACTGCTCCTTTGTTGGCTCTACACTCATCTCTTGGAGCGTTAAGAAGCAATCTACAGTAGCCAAATCTTCCACCAAAGTAGAATACTAAGCACAAGCCACTGGGGCTGCTGACATTGTTTGGCTTCACCGTCTTCTCAATTATTTCAACATTCCACAAACAACAACCACTCCATTGCATTGTGACAACATCTCTGTCATGTCACTGATAAAAAATATAGTCTTTCACGCTCGGACCAAACACATTGAAATACACCATCACTTCATTCGGGACAGCATCAGCTCCAATGAGATCACCATACAACACATTTCATCCCAGGATCAACCAGCTGACATTCTCACCAAAGCATTGTCTACTACACGCTTCTCTTAGCTACACTCCAAACTAACTCTCCAACAATTGGACACTTAGTTTGTGGGGCGGTGATAAGTCATATATATTATTAAGATAAGCAAGTAGACAAATACCTGCTAATATCCACCTTATCACGGCTCAGTACATATCACTATATCACTCATCCACTTCTTTACATAATTACCTCTTTGTCTAAACACTGCATAATGTAACTATCTATCTTCAAATACAAATACCTCACCATGTAAACAGTAACTCACGTTCTGAAATGAAGATAGCTTCAGTCCATTACTCTTCCTCTAATATTTCTCTTCTAGCTAAATGATATTTCTTTGATTGTTCAACATAAAATATATAGAGTTATTTGGTGTTGGGACATATCATCAGGGTGGATAGCATGAGAGATAAAAGGAAAGTGAGAGTAAGGAGAACAAGAGAGATAAGTGGAAAGAAGAGGGTAGATTTGTGGGAATATATATATATATATATATATATATATATATATATATATATATATATATATATATATATATATATATATATATATATATATATATATATATATATATATATATATATATATATATATATATATTATATAACATGGTTGATCCAAAGATTTGTTGAATATTTGAATAAAATTAGTTCAATGCCCTTTAAAAATATAGCTGTTCTCGAAACTGGACAGATTCGTGAAAATCAAATGCATGCTAATCTTCAAATAAGCATTTATAAATTAACATAAAATATTTCTACATGAATTTTGTCCCAAACAGAATAATGGAATGAACGAGTGGGCTAACATAGTGGACCCAAATGTTTGCTGGGCTGGGCTATGCAGGCTTCTTACTTTTGATTCATTTATATAAACGTTTCAATATGATACATCTATATACTACTATTATAAAAGGGATTTGAGTTTCCACTCATAGTAAATCTTGGCCATTCATTTTATTTTATTTTTTTTAAATTATCTTGTCCCTTCATTGTATTATAAATCATTACTAAATTAAAAAAATAATACTTATGTAATTTAATGCCTCTTAAATACACTTTATACTAAATTAATTTTAATTCTTCTAAAAGCTTGAGTTTCCATTTGTTTCAGTATTTATGCTAAGTTTTCGTCAGTTTTCAAAAAAAAATTTAACTGAATTAAAGCGACTAATGATCATTAATTTATTTTCTAGCAATTAATACGATTTCGATTTGGCTCGCCAATTTCGGGCTTATATGAGAGTTTGCTCAATTCATATAATATAAAATGCGAAGTGGAAGCTTGGAAACATTTCTAGCGATTGCGAAGCTTTCTTATTTACTAGCCTTTCATCCATGACCTAGCAATCTTCGTCGATTGATCTGCCCTCATGCTTTGTCTCCATAAAAGCATACAAATGCCAGGCTTCAGCTTGAGACTCCGTTGGGGTTAGTGGTAGGATCTCCTATTTTCTGCTTGGAAATTTGTTGGTTGTTGCACAAGTAGTAGGGTGAAGCAATGAGGGTTTTGAAGAGAGGAAGTATCATCGGCAGTGGCGTCGTCGATGTCTTGGAGTGAGAAGTTGGGGATCTCAGTCCGAGAAGCTTCGCTAATGTTTTTGGGACTTCTGAGGTTAAATTCAGCATTTTATTTTTGTTATTCCTCATAGCTTTATTAAACATGGAGTTAAATAATTATTTCTTGCTTCTCATTTTGCATCTACTTCTCTTTCATTTAAATATCACATAGGTATTACAAAATAAATACATATAACTAAACATTTTATGTGCAGGTTGGTCGAGTGAAATCGTTAGCTAAACATTGAATTCATAAATGATCGGCAAAATTCAAGCATCTTTTTCCTCTCTCATATCCATTTCTTACATTTATATTCAACTTTATGAAATATTATTTTTATCTTTTCAATGAAGCGTGTGATGAAATTATGGTAACTATTATATATTAGGTCAACATAAAGAATAAAGGACATCTGCATTTTCTAATTTTAAGAAAAAATTTTATTGATGACTATTACACTCCAACAACACATCGTACCGTTTTCTATTTTGCCCACTAACATATTAGCAACTTTATTGCTTGTTTTAGTTTTGATGGTACAATATTTATCTTAGACCATTATACTAAAAGTAGTAAGAGAAGGGGTGCTACAAATATCAGAAGAAAAGAAACTTCTTCGCCTTCTTCTACGACGTTCTTTTTGTTAGATTGGAAGTCACTACAGGAGCTTGCCACAAAGGTAACAATGGGAGCTTGCAATGAAGGCAACGATCTTTCCCTCTTAGACTCAATATGATGACGAACATGCTATGATTCAATTCCATGCCTCAACTTGCTCTTACCCATGGCTCAACTCTCATAATTTTTTTGATAAATTAAGCATTGTTTCACTCTCTTGTGACATTTTATACAAATTAAAACTTTCAATGTTAATTTATATATTATTTTCACTTACAACTGAGATTTTTATAGGTTATAACTGACAGAGTGGGACATTGTATCTATCTTTCATGACTGAGTCTACAGGCAATGAGACACAAACTTTGCGAGGTTAATCTATATATGATTTTCACTTTTAACCAAGGTTTTTGTAAGTTATGATTGATAGAGTGGGACGTTGTATCCATCTTTCAAAAATGAGTCTAAAAGCAATGAGACACAACTACGGCATCTTGTTAAGGTTGTTAGAATAATTAAATATATTAATTATGCGAGACGTCGCAATAATTATTTAAGAATATATATTTAATTATATAAACAATTATGTGACCCATATATTTAAATTATTGCAATTTAATTATTTATGTTTAAATCCTATTGGTCAAGAAAAGATAATTTGATCATTCGTTTATGGACCGTTTGATCAAATAACTCCTATGAGCGGTTATTATAAAATAACTCATATGAGCTATTGTAAAATAACTCTCATGAGGGGTTATTATGACAAATTCGTAGGAAATAACTATTGGTCCTCTCTCTCTCTCATAAGGAGGAGTTATCTTGCTCCATAGACGACTAATTCATGATAGAAGAAAGTGAAGGGAGAAGGGAGAGAAACCATAGTTCGAAATTCGACGAATTCAAAATGAATCAAGGTATGTTTTTCTTCCGATTAAAGATTGTGAAAATCATCTTGTTTTAAGATCTTGAGTATTTAAAAATTATGTAGATTAAGTCTTTTTGTTTTGATTTCTTTTACATAAATTATGATGCGAGTTTTTGAAAGAGTTATAGAACTCCATTAAGTCTTACATGTGGTATCAGAGCATGGTTGAAAACAAGTGATTTTCCGTTTAAGTTTTTCTTTAATTTCTTCGATGATTCTTTATAATGAAATCGAATTCATATTATTTGTTATCGATTTCAGTTATTGAATCATAATTTTGTCTTGATTAATTCATGGCAAATCAATTATGTTTCTATTTTTATTTTTGGAAATAATTTATGTTATTTATTTCATTATGTATGGATTTGTCATATGAAAGTTAATGACATAAATCAATTTTTGTTTTTTTTATTTAAAGAGATTTTGTTCGTATATGTAATTATATACATTAAGTATTTTCTTTATGTATTTCATTTATTTGAAATAATCATCATCATAATTATTTAATTTGATATTTGTATCAAGCATAGTTTGTTAATCACCAAAGTGGTCAAACTAGAAAGTTTTCATAAATATCAATTAGATAATATTTAATTACTCGTGAATATGCGATGCTATTAACAAAATGACATAATGTTATATAAAATTTTTATCACGAGTAATTAACATTCAAATTGCTACAAAATATTTAAGAATCGCCCAAAGGTTGATTAGTCATTTTGTACTATTGGATATAAATGTGATAAATTATCATACTTAATTAAATATATTTAGTATATCCAACGATAACAAATATATTTAATTGGAGTATGTATAATTATCAATTATGAGGATTTTATTTTAAGCATCAATTATGATTATCATTGTATATTGTAGTATCACCCAAAGGAGAACTTCAATATACATTTTATTGATTAATGAAATGTTATCTGAATCTGTTTTATGTTTTAAATTTAATTTTTAAATCATCGATATGTGAGAGTCTTGTATTTTATTTTGCAACATCTAATTCTGTAATTCTTCATTCGCAAGCTTCATATATTATAAAGTTCAATGGGCTTAATTATTCTGAATGGAGTGAACAAATCCAGTTTAATTTAGGTGTTTTGGATCTGGATTTTGCACTACTTAATGATAAGCCTACTGCTCTTACTGATATAAGCAGTGCTGAAGAAAGATCTTTTCATGAAGCTTGGGAAAGATCAAATAGATTAAGCCTAATGTTTATGCGGATGACTGTAGCAGACATTATTAAGCCAACACTTCCAATAACAGATAATGCTAAAGAATTTATGAAGTCTGTGGAGAATATTTTTCAATCTGAGTCTGCTGATAAGTCACGTGCTGGAACTTTAATTAATGGGTATGTTAACCACCATGAAATTTGATGGTCCTCGTACTATTTATGAGCACATTACTGAAATGACTAATATAGCAGCAAGATTGAATACTATGGGAATGAAAGTGAGTGAAAGCTTCCTTGTACAGTTTATTATAAACTCATTACCTTCTGAATATGGTCCATTTCAAATTAATTATAATACTATTAAAGATAAATGGAATGTGACTGAATTACAAAGTATGCTTATTCATGAGGAATCAAGGCTTAAGAAATAAGAAATTCACTCAATTAATCTCATAGATCAACCAGATTTTAAAAGAAAATCAGGAAAAAAAAATTCAAAGGGCAATAAAGGAAACCTAAAGCTTAATGTGTCATCTGTCCAAATTCAAAAGAAGGAACCAAAGAATGATAGATGTCATTTCTGTCACAAGCGTGGACACTATCAGAAAGATTGCCTGAAACGTAAGGCTTGGTTTGAAAAGAAAGGTAAGCCTGGTGCTTTTATATGTTTCGAATCAAATTTGGCTGAGGTTCCTTATAATACTTGGTGGATTGATTCTGGTTGCACCACTCATGTTTCAAATGTGATGCGGGGATTTCTTACGACCCAAACCATAAAACCAAATGAAAAGTTTGTCTTCATGGGAAATAGAGTCAAAGCTTAAGTTGAAGCCATTGGAACATATCATTTGATTTTAGATACTGGACATCATTTAGATCTTTTTCAAACTCTTTATGTACCTTCTGTTTCTAAAAATTTAATTTCTTTATCGAAACTTAATACAGCTGGTTTTTATTTTAAGTTTGGAAGTGGATGTTTCAGTTTATTTAAGAGTAATCAACTTATTGGTTCTGGTATGCTTTACGATGGTTTATATAAATTAAAACTTGATAATTTATTTGCTGAGACTTTATTAACCTTGCATCATAATGTTGGAACAAAACGTGGTTTAATGAATGAAAATTCTGCTTACTTGTGGCATAAACGTTTGGGTCATATATCCAAAGAAAGAATACAAAGATTAGTGAGGAATGAAATCCTTCCTGATTTGGATTTCACTGATCTTGGTATTTGTGTGGATTGTATTAAAGGAAAATTTATTAAACACACAGTTAAGAAGGCAGACACAAGAAGCACACAGCTTCCTTAAATCATACACACTGATATATGTGGACCTTTTGATGTGTCTTCATTTAGTGGTCAAAAATATTTTATTACATTTATTGATGATTTTTCACGTTATGGTTATATCTATTTATTGCATGAAAAATCTCAATCAGTAGATGTTCTTGAGGTGTTTATTAATGAGGTTGAGAGGCAATTAGATAGAAAAGTGAAAATCATTAGGTCTGATAGAGGTGGTGAATTTTATGGAAGGTTTGATGAATCTGGACAATGTCCTGGTCCATTTGTTAAATTTCTTGAAAAGCGTGGCATTTTTGCTCAATACACAATGCCTGACACACCACAACAAAATGGTGTTGCAGAAAGACGCAATCGTACTTTAATAGATATGGTTAGATGTATGTTAAGTTATTCTTCCTTACCCTTATCTTTGTGGATGCATGCTTTAAAAACCGCTATGTATTTGTTAAACAGGGTTCCTAGTAAGGCAGTTTCAAATACCCCTTTTGAACTGTGGACAGGAAAAAAACCTAGTTTAAAGCACCTGCATGTTTGGGGTTGCCCAGCGGAAATAAAAATTTATAATCCACATGAAAGAAAACTGGATTCAAGAACAACCAGTGATTTTTTTATTGGTTATCCAAAAAAATTTAAAGGGTATAGATTTTATTGTCCTAATCATAGTACGAAAATTGTTGAAACTGGAAATGCTAGGTTCATTGAAAATGATGAAATTAGTGGGAGTATAGAACCTCGTAATGTAGATGTTAAAGAAGTTGGGGTGAAAATTCCTTTGCCCATGACTTCTAATAAAGTTGTTATTCCTACTGTTGTTGAAAAGTTTGACAATATACAGGATGAACAAATGAATGATTATACATCCAAAATAAAATTGTCACCAATGAACCTATAATTGATGAACCACAAGAAGTAGCATTAAGAAGATCTATTAGAGTTAAAAGATCTGCTATTTCGAATGATTATATGGTTTATCTTCAAGAGTCAGATTTTGACTTAGGAATTGATGATGATCCAGTTTCATTTTCACAAGTCATAGAAAGTATAAATTCTAATAAGTGGTTAGATGCCATGAAAGAAGAGTTAAAATCAATGAATCATAATAAAGTCTGGGACATCGTTGAATTGCCTGAAGGTTCTAAAAGAGTTGGGTGTAAGTGGGTCTTTAAGACCAAACGCGACTCAAAAGGCAATATTGAACGATATAAGGCTAGACTTGTTGCCAAAGGTTTTACTCAGAAAGATGGTGTTGACTACAAAGAGACCTTTTCTCCAGTTTCTAAGAAGGACTCATTAAGAATTATTATGGCGATAGTAGCTCATTATGATTTAGAGTTACATCAAATGGATGTGAAAACAACCTTTCTTAATGGGGATTTAGATGAAGAAGTTTATATGGATCAGCCTGAAGGGTTTTCAGTTGAAGGAAAGGAACACATGGCATGTAAACTTAAGAAATCAATATACGGACTTAAACAAGCTTCCCAACAATGGTATCTCAAGTTTAATAATACCATTACTTCTTTTGGATTTAAAGAAATTACTGTTGACTGATGTATATATCTAAAGGTCAGTGGGAGCAAGTTTATAATTTTGATTTTGTATGTTGATGATATTTTGCTTGCTACTAATGATCTTAATTTATTATATGAAACTAAGAAATTTCTCTCAAATAACTTTGAAATGAAAGATATGGGTGAGGCATCCTATGTGATAGGAATTGAAATATTCCGTGATAAATCACAAGGAATATTAGGATTGTCTCAGAAAGCATATATTAATAAAGTTCTTGAGAGATTTAAGATGGAAAATTGTTCAACAAGTATTGTTCCAATTCAGAAAGGAGATAAATTGAGCCTTATGTAATGCCCAAAAAATGAATTGGAACATAAAGAAATGGAACAAATTCCTTATGCATCTATTGTTGGAAGTTTAATGTATGCTCAGACTTGTACTAGACCAGATATAAGTTTTGTTGTTAGAATGTTTGGTATATATCAAAGTAATCCAGGGCTTGATCATTGGAAAGCTGCAAAGAAAGTTTTATGATATCTACAAGGAACAAAGGAATATATGCTCACTTTTAGAAGATCTGATCACCTTGAGGTGATTGGATATTCAGATTCAGATTTTGTTGGATGTTTGGATTCTAGAAAATCCACATTTGGATATGTGTTTCTCTTAAGTGGAGGAGCAATATCTTGGAAGAGTGCAAAGCAGTCCGTCATTGCTGCATCCACAATGGAAGCTGAATTTGTGGCATGTTTTGAGGCCACAATTCAAGGATTATGGCTGCGGAATTTTATTTCAGGACTTGGAGTTGTTGACAGTATTGCCAAGCCGCTGAAAATTTATTGTGTAATTCCGCAGCAGTCTTCTTTTCTAAGAACGACAAGTATTCAAAGGGTGCTAAACATATGGAATTAAAATACTTTGTCGTTAAAGAAGAATTTCAGAAACAAAGAGTATCATTTGAGCACATTAGCACCAATTTTATGATTGCGGATCCATTAACTAAAGGGTTGCCTCCAAAGACATTTCATGAACATGTTGTTAGGATGGGCATTACTGAAAATCCTTATTAAAATTATGTTTATTTGCTCTTTATATCTTTTGATACTTTGAGCTCTTTTATGTTGTTTCTGATAATTAGTGTATCCTGTTTATTATGATGTGTACACATAAATGTTTATGTGAATATTGACGGGATTTGTCTTTGTAAAGACATTATTGCTGGACCATTATGTGTGTATCTTATTATGCTTCATATTAAGTATAAGATTAGTATCGTGATACATGGAAGGAAATGCATCGAACTAATGGTGTATGACCGCCATGATTCGTATTAATTTTGTACTTAACAATGAATTTATGATTTGACCAATTTAAGAAAAAAGGATTTATATATTGCGCTTATGTTAATTAAATTATTAATTGAATAATTTCATATGGGCCAAGTGAGAGAATGTTAGAATAATTAAATATATTAATTATGCGAGACGTTGCAATAATTATTTAAGAATATATATTTAATTATATAAACCATTATGTGGCCCATATATTTGAATTATTGCAATTTAATTATTTATGTTTAAATCCTATTGGTCAAGAAAAGATAATTTGATCATTCGTTTATGGACCGTTTGATCAAATAACTCCTATGAGTTATTGTAAAATAACTCTCATGAGGGGTTATTATGACAAATCCGTAGGAAATAACTATTGATCCTCTCTCTCTCTCATAAGGAGGAGTTATCTTGCTCCATAGACGACTAACTCATGATAGAAAAAAGTGAAGGGAGAAGGGAGAGAAACCATAGTTCGAAATTCGATGAATTCAAAATGAATCAAGGTATGTTTTTCTTCCGATTAAAGATTGTGAAAATCATCTTGTTTTAAGATCTTGAGTATTTAAAAATTATGTAGATTAAGTCTTTTTATTTTGATTTCTTTTACATAAATTATGATGCGAGTTCTTGAAAGAGTTATAGAACTCCATTAAGTCTTACAAAGATAAGCTAAACCTTCATGATCTTCCAAATAGAAAAAATTATGTGCAGAAAGCAAAATAAAATTATGTGAGGAAATTTAATTTGTTTTATTTGTTCTTGAATTCTCCAATTATTTCTTAATCAAATGTTACTTGTTATGATATTTCTATTTTTTTACTAAGAATTTTGCTCGACATATCAGATTTTATTCAACAATTTATCTCAATGTTAATTTTATTTCTTCATAGAGATTTGTCATGAGATTTTATTCAATAATTAGAATATAGTTAGATATTTCAATTGAATTATATTTAAAATTTAAGCTTTAGAATGGTGTATTTTTTAAATTGTGATTATGTGGTTTTTATTTTATCGTTCCGGTGATTGTAATACATATTACTCCGGAGAGCTTATCTATAGCTATTTGTGTACTATTGGGGCTTTATTTTATTGTAGTTGGATTTTGATAATGTTTTGATTATACATGATATTTGACATGTAATAAAAATAAATATTTTGGATGGGTAAATCATTTTCTTTTTAGAATTTTGATGAATCTTAATGTTTGAAAATTTATGAATAGGTTATTTTGTATGAGGTTTTGATATAGTTTTTTAACTATTTTCACTCTTATTTTTATTTTTATTTTTATTTATTTAGAGTTATTATTTTTCACTCAAATGTGTAGCTTTTCATGACACTAATTTTTGTCATTAATTCTTAGCTTCATGGCATAATTATTTATTAGCATTTAATTTTATTTTGCTATATAAAATATAATTATTTAATATTAATATATTATTTCTCATTGCCTCAAAATTTATATTGAATATTTGGTCTGCATAAGAAAATGTTTAGCCTTAAAACATCTTATATTAGATTTTGTCCTAGATTTTGTATATATGATGGTATAAGTATCATTTAATAATTGGGTAAATGCAAAAGTAATAAAATTTACTTTTTGTTTGAAGCATACTTTAAGAAAACTATATAAATTTTCATTAATATTGATACGTCATGCAAAAATTATCTTGATCGGACACGAATCTCGAGGCAAAAAGCTAGTTGGAAACTTCAAAATTTAATTTTGGGGGCATCCGAACTCCGATTTCAGCGAGCTTACAGTCAAACTGAGCGTCTTGGAAATACAAACCCGACGGCACCAAGTTCAACCCAATCCAAGCCCAAATAAGTCCAAATCAAGGGCTCAAAGTGCTGTCAGAAGGTTCAAACAGCAATTTGAGTTACCAAACGGTCTCTGATTTTGACGAGCTTATACTCAAATCGAACGGCTCGACGAGACAAATCCAACGAGCCTAAGATCGCTGAATTCCGACATCATTAAGGCCTTGAAATGTCCAACGAATGGTGCACGATCTAAGGGTTCACTATCGGCCGTCCATTCGAACTACTCCCTATTCGCCCTTGATCTCACTCCTATTTACGGGCCATGCCACTCCAGAAAATCTATAAATAGAGCCCTCATTCTTCACAAGAAGGGATCCAAGCAAGAGAGAGAAGAAGAGAAGAGAAGAAAGAAGAGAAGGAAGGAGCTCCTCCTCGACAGCCGCCGGACCACCGCAGAACCTCGCCGGACCACCACAGGAACCTCGCCGGACCACCGCAGGAACCTCGTCGGACCACCGCCTTAAGGCCCGACGTTCAGCCCCTACGTCCTACTGAAGACCCGACGTCCTGTTCAAGGCTCGACACTCAGTCCCTACGTCCTGTCGAAAACCAGACGTCCTGTTCAAGGCCCGACACTCGGTCCTTACATCCTGCCGAAGACTCGACGTCCTGCTCAGGGTCCGACGTTCAGTCCCTACGTCCTGCCAAAGACCCAACATCTTACTTAAGTAACTGATTGTAATCTGATCACCCTTGGAGGTGATTCAGTCATTTGTAACCAACTCAAAGTCTAGTGGAATCGTTTTCAACTGGGCTAGGCCTCGTGGTTTTTCCCTTGTTAAGGGTTTTCCACGTAAAAAATCTTGTGTTCTCTGTGTGTGAGCTAGTTATACGTACAACGTTAAGACGCAGAATTAAATCTCTATCGCCGCGTATTTTCTAGTCCGCAACAAATATAATTAAGAATTAGTATTGCATGTAATATAATTAAGAATTAGTATTGCATGTAGTGATAAAATTAATAATATTATTTTTTATAAAAAAAATATAATTAAAAGTTTTATAATATAAATTTTTAATTTTAAAATTTTGTTCACGTGCATTTGACAATAAAACTAGTATATTAAAATATATTTTGGACTTTAAATAGGAACCTGCACTGCAGCACTGACGACAGGGAAAGGCTTGGTCGATCAGGTGGGGAAGAGTTGGGTAAGGAGGGTCTAGGGGTGCAAGAGAATTGAGCCGAGTTAGATTCGCAACTAATTTATGCTCAACTCGTCCAATCAAAGGTAGACTCGAACTAAAGCTCGAGCAGCGGTCGAGCTTGTCTATCGAGTTGAGTTTGAGCTCGACTTATTGTAATAATTATAAGCATGATCTTATTTTATAACTTTTCGAAGAAGGCATCACAACATGAGCCTGTCGGAGAAGCATCAACCAGACCTTGGAGAAGGAAGTGATGATCTGATAGCTCGCCAGAGAAAGCATTACAACAGTAGCTCTTTAGAGAAGTTGTTAAAAGACAAAAGTCACGATGGTATACTAGTAGTGTAGAGATTTGGAGTTGCGGTAGTGTGGGAGATTGTTAACAGGAGTGACGAAGTGAGTAAAACCCAACGGGAGTGGCGTATTTGTTAAAAAAAAAAAAAAACTTTAATTTTAGTTTATTTAAATTTAATTTTTAATTTTAATTTTGTTGTGGGTTGAGAGATTTGCGATGGTAGAGTGAAATGGTTTTATACTTTTATGTCTTTGTAATGCACACAAATTTAGCACAC
Organism: Dendrobium huoshanense; assembly: GCA_016618105.1. Taxonomy (NCBI): domain Eukaryota; kingdom Viridiplantae; phylum Streptophyta; class Magnoliopsida; order Asparagales; family Orchidaceae; genus Dendrobium; species Dendrobium huoshanense. Next base: position 20,064,936 of record CM028343.1, read on the forward strand.
AAACAAAACAGTAAAGAAACACCCTTACTTTTACTTGTAAAACCCTGAAAATGAAAAAAAAAAAAAACACGGGGTCTTCCCCAATTGAAAAAATTCCAATAATATTTGAATAAATTACAGAAGTCGACTAGTCCTTCAACTCGAGGATGTATTAGAAAATGGACTAAACTTCATATGGGTACTCTTGGTATAGATGTTGGGGAGATGAGGCATAAAAACCATAACGATGAAACAAACACGAAAGTAAAGAAGAAAAAACCAAAATTTAACGTGAACAAACTCAAAATAGGGGAAAAATCACGGAGCCACACCACACCAAGAAATTCACTATGAAAATTGAGAGAAGTATAGATCTCTTTTCTCTCACTCTCTCCTTACTTCTCTTCTTGTATGCATAGTTTTTAAAGTCTATACTCACAAAATAAAAGAGAAATCTAAGTAAAATAAACCCAATGGATTCAACCTTTCAGAAAAAAATGAGAAAGAAAACCGCCCAAATCATCACGCAACGTTGCGGCGTCATATCAATATCACTACGACGCTCTGTTCTATATTGTTCAGCGCCTTAGCTTGGAACACATTACCGGGGCGCTCTAGCACACAGCTCCAGGGCGCTTGGGTATGCAACACAAGACACCCAAACCCATGCAGAGGGTAAACCCCACCCCCCAGCGAACACGACAAGCTTTGAGATTTGAGAGTATAGAACAACCAAATAGATCAACACAATCAGATTTCACACATAACAAAATATTAAATAACATGGATTGTTCAACAAATGTTTGGCGATAGTTTGAGACACTACAGGAAAATCACCGATTTCCGGCGGCCTTTTCCGGCGGTAATTTAACCTTTTCCGGCGGTTTTGAGGTTTTCCGGCGGTTTTCCGGCGGTTCATTTACCGCCGGAAAAAATGGCGTAGGAAAATAAATACCGGCGGTTTTTACCGGCGGCGAATTCTTCCGGCGGCTCTCCGGCGGTCATAAACCGCCGGCCAGATTAAAAAAAAAAAAAAAACTGGCCGTGACCGCGCACACCCGCTCCCGGCTCCCGCTGCCGGCGATGCGCCCCGCTCCCGGCTCCAGCTGCCGGCGACGTGCTCCGCTCCCGGCCAGTGACCGCGCACACCCGCTCCCATTTCACGCGCCTGTGCGCCCGCGACGTGCGCCCGCGGCTGCAAGCGGTGAGGCTCGAACGGGAGACCTGTTGGATTAAACCTCTGCTATCAACCGAATTGCCAAAGGTCAAAATAAGATTTTATTCTCAATAGGTTTTATTTAATCTATATTCTAACCGTAAATAAATAAAATTTTAATTATTAAAAAAGGAAGTAATTAATTTAAAATAAAAAAATTAATATTTAATATAATATAAAAATTAACTAACTAATTAATTTAAAAAAGAATATTAATTAAATAGTTAATATAACTTTTAATAATTATTTGTTAAATCATTTAAATAGTTTAAATTTATTATTATTTTTTAATTTTTAAAAGCCGCCGGAAAAATGGAAAAGCCGCCGGAAAGCCGCCGGAAAATTCCGCGGGATAATTTTGCGGGAAATTAGCCGTCGTAAAATTTTGCGGGGAAATTAGCCGTCGGAAAGCCGCCGGTAATCCGTCGGAAAGCCGCCGGAAAATTTTGTAGGAAATAAGCCGCCGGTAATCCGTCAAAAACCGCCGGAGATCCATCGGAAACCAGACCGCCGGAAAGCCGCCGGAAAATTCCGCCGGTAATAAGTGATTTTCCTGTAGTGAGACCTGATGATAATCAGCAAATTGATGGAAGTCTGGAGCTAGTCGGCAATCAAGAGGAAATTTGACGGCGATAAACGAAAGGGCAAAAATCTAGCAGCGGTCGGAAGTCGAGAGGAAATCCAGCAATGACCAAAATATGGAAGAAAGTTCAACAACGGTACTCAGAGGTCGGAAAGAAATTTGGCGGCTATCGATAACAAGAAAGCTCCTAAGTTTTTTCCTTTCTTCCCCTTTTCTCATATATGAAGAATGAGAAGTCTATTTATAGTTTTTCGGAATACATATCTAATATGGAGAAGATAAAAGGCATGTTGGGAGTGTTTCATCGGACGACTCATAGTGATTCCCTTGATCATTGAGCATTTATCAAGTATTTAAATGCTCTAGATATGCCAGATTCAAGTGATCTTGGGCTCTTTGGATTCGTCTCATTGAGCCGTTGATTCTACTATGAGCATGTCATATTTGGATATCTTTGATCAACCAATTAATACTTCGAAGCTTTCAAATAAGCTTTGATCTTTTGATTTAGGTTCATTTGGGCTCAGACGTACTGGTTCGAATTTGGTGTAGTTGGGTTCATCTTATTGATAAGTTTAATTTGACTATAAGCTTGTTGAAATCGGAGCTCAGACAATCTCAATTTTAATTTTTAAAACTTCTAACTCTTATTCGCTTCGAGATTCATGCCTGATCAAGATACTTTTTAGTGACATATCAAACTTATTATATATATATATATATATTCTTTTAGTTATAATTTGATAATTTAAGTTAATCTTATTTGTATTTTTTTATAGCCTGCTATATTTATCCCTTCAGCAAATCTCTTAACCACCAATTCACTAATCAAACCACTTCATCTTCATCATGCATCTCTGAAACTCCCTTACCTCCTGATGTTTGAGCAATCTAAAACTCCCTCTTAATTACAACAACAACAACAACAACAAAAAAAGGCTTCCTGACCACCTTGCTGGTTTATCTTCCTGGCTCTACTATTCCTTGTACAGATTTGCTCCATTTTTTTTTTTTTTTCAGGGAATTTCTGTATCATTTTGGAACAGTACAATTCCTTCCTATCACTTGTGATGTTTTTGCGTATTGCTGCATTCTGTGGTTGCAGTTTTTTTATGGAATGCAGCGGTACCTATCTTATCTTATCACGACTAAAAATAATTATGAAAAAATAATAATTATAACTTTATGTTCTTAATGTATTTGTGAGCATCATAAACACCAGTAAGGTTCTGCACTTAAAGTAATGTTCTGGAGTGGTTCTCTCATGTATTATTACAAATATTCTATGGGCGACACTCTGAGGGTGCAGCAGGTGGGGCGGTGGCATCCTCAAAAGCAACAAAGAAAAGAATCTGTGTGAGGGACATCAGATTCTTTATTTGAAAGAACAAACATAAAATCAGTTGCACAGTTGCACTCACTAAAAAGTAAGAAGAGATCTTTTCCATTGTAAGTTTAGGGCTTCAACACAACTCTCCTTGACCTATTGGTTGAGAGCTTAGACTCCCAACTAAGAGGTCTAGGTTCGAGTCTATGTGTAAGCATTGTGTGTGTGAATTTACCTTAAATGGCCTAAATGTCCAAAAAAAAAGTTTAGAGCTTATTATATTTTAAATTAAATATTTGTTTTTTTTTTTAAATAATAAATTCAACAAAATAGTTATTAAACTGAGAATGTAAATATCATGTATGAAAGAATAAATTTAAGAAAAAATATTTAATAATATTAATTTAGGACCCTGTTAGAAAAATTTTATGTCTCTCTTAGCATCAAATTAGAATATATCCTAATAAATATTTTTACGGCACTTAAATAAATATATTTTAATAAATATTTTTTTTTACAAAAGAAAATATATAATTTAATAAGCAAAATTTGCAACATCTTCTTAAAATTAAAAAAAAAAAAAAAAAAAATACTAAACGGCGTATACTCTTATTGTGAGAAATTTAACCGCCTCTATGGAGGGAGCTACTCATATCCCCATAATAAGAAGCTTGATTTTATTTGTTCTGCTTCCTCTTCCTGACATAATCCAGGGTGCCTTAAGTTTTGCACGACTTAACCCAAATGCTCTCAAGCTATCCATAAAGAAAATAGGCCAAATTTTAATATCTAGGCATGTATTTTGTCAGACAGCTTGCACAAGAATTAAAATTAATAATAATTGATACGTCTTCAAAAAATTATCTTGACCGGGAACGAATCTCAATGCAAAATCAAGTTGGAAACTTCCAAGATTAAAATTGTGGCAATCCGAACTCCGATTTTAGCAAACTTACAGTCAAATTGAACGTCTCGGAAATATGAACCCAACGACACCAAATTCGACTTAATCCGAGCCCAAATGAGTCCAAATCAAGAACTTGAAGTGTTGTTGGAAGGTTCCAACCACCATTTGGATTATCAAACGGGTTCTAAACATTACGTTCTTATAGTTGAATCGAGCGCACTACAGGAAAATCACCCATTTTCGGCGGCCTTTTCCGGCGGTTTTGCAATTTTCCGGCGGTTTTACGACGGTTTTAATGCCGCCGGAAAAAACGGCGTCGGAAACTAAATACCGGCGGTTTTTTCCGGTGGCAAATTATTCCGGCGGCTTGCCGGCGGTCTTAAACCGTCGGTCAAATTAAAAAAAAAAAAAAAATTGCCGGAATTTATTCGAAATCGCGACCGTCACACCCCGCGGCCGCCACCCACCCGCTTCCGCCGCGCCATAGCCCGCCGCCCTCTTGCTGTCGGCGACGAAACCCCCACGCCAGTGCCAGCGCCCCCCGCGCGGGCGCGCCCGCGTGCGCCTACGGTGAGTTTCGAACCGCGTCAAGTTTAGAAGGAATACAGGCAACGGACCAAATTGCTAAATGTGAAAATATGTTATATTTGTGAATATATTATATTTAAAGTATATTTAACCGTAAATAAATTAACTTTTAATAATTTAAAAAATGAAACTAATTAATTTTTTAAAAAAATTAATATTTAATATAAAATAAAAATTAACTAACTAATTAATTTTAAAATGAATATTAATTAAATAATTAATGTAACTTTTAATTATTATGTGTTAAATCATTTAAAATTTATTCATTTTTCTTTAAATTTTTAAAAGCCGCCTGAAAATTGGAATAACCGCCGGAAAAGCCGCCGGAAAATTCCGCGGGATAATTTTGCGGGAAATTAGCCGTCGTAAAATTTTGCGGGGAAATTATCCGTCGGAAAGCCGCCGGTAATCCGCCTGAAAGCCGCCGGAAAATTTTTGTAGGAAATAAGCCGTCAAAAACCGCCGGAAAGCCGCCGGAAACCTGACCGCCGGAAAGCCGCCGGAAAATTCCGCCGGTAATAAGTGATTTTCTTGTTATGGCGGCTCGACAAAACAAATCCAACGAGCCCAAGATAACTAATTTTGACATCACTAAGACATTCAAATGTTCATCAAACGGTCCACGGTCAAGGGATTCAACATTGGACTTCCATCCAAGCCACTCCCCATATGCCCTTGATCTCCCACCTATTTACGGGTCATGCCACTCTAGGAATCTATAAATAAACCCCTCCTCCCTCTTGAAAAGGGAGGCTCCAAGCAAAAGGATTCAAGAGAGAGATCAGATCGCTCTTGCCTCCTTGCTCCTCCTCGACCACCACCAGAGCTTCATCGGACCACCACTTGAGGCCCTAAGCTCCACCAGGCCACCATCTAACGCCCGAAATTCTGCCAGACCATCACTTGAGGCTCTGAGTTCCACCATGCCACCACATGACGCCTGAACTTCTGTCGGACCACCACTTAAGGCCCTAAGCTTTGCTGGGCCATCACTTGAGGCCCTGAGCTCATCCAGACCATCACCCTGACGTCTGAACTTCGGCCGAACCATCACTTGGGGCCTTGTGCTCCACCAGGCCACCACATGATGCACAGACTTCTGTTGGACCACAACTTAAGGCCCTGAGCTCCACGAGGACACAACCTGACGCCCGGACTTCTGCCGGACCATCACTTGAGGCCTTATGCTCCACCAGACCACCACCTAACGCTCGAACTTCTGCCATACCACCACCTGAGGCCCGGACTTCTGCCGGACCACCATTTGAAGCTCGAAATTCTGTCAGACCTTGAGGCCCGAACTTCTGTTAGACCACAACCTGAGATTAGGACTTCTATCGGGCCACCACTTGACACCTAGAGTTCTCCCGGAGTACCGCCATTCTACTACGGCCTTTTGGACCCTTGTCTCCTGCTGACTATGCTCCTTCCGACCTCCATCACCAGACAATGGTCTTTCTGGCCCCGGTCTCCTGCCAACTACGGTCTTTTGTACCCTTATCTCGTGCCGACTATGGCCCTTCCAACCAAACAAACATGTCTATTTTGATTATTGTAACTCCCACCATATAATGTGCTATATATGACATACATTTGTGACATCAAGTAAATACCTTCTCCCAAGGAAGGGCCTCATTTGTAATCGATTGCAAATATACTAGTGGATTCATTCAAATTGGGCAAGAACCCGTGATTTTTTCCCCTTTTCAGGGGTTTCCAAGTAAAAACTCTGGTGTCTCTTTTGAACGCTACACACTCTCTCTTATCTGCTTGTGTGCTATATCTTCGTACAATGCTAAGACGCTAGACTTTATATTTCTCTACCGCCGCGAATACTCTAGGACGCAACAATAACGTTTGTGTTGTCTCTGTTTTCTACTTCTATGTTGTGCCAAAATTTTTAGTCAGCAACTTTCTACATTCCATTATAAATTTTTTTACAAGTCAAAGAGCAAGCAATAATGTAAGGGCAGTAAGATAACAATTTGAACGATATAAAGCCATCATAAATAGACACTAAACTAATTATTGGGCGTTATGTTATCCAGGGCTGATATTGATTCTGATTTGAGGGGATTTAGCTTAATTTGGATTTGAGAGTTTTGTTTTCAGGCTGACTTAATTTTTTTCTCAAAATTAAAATTATTTCAAATTGATCCGACTTGACTTGAAATAGTTTTATTCCAAGTGGTATTAAAATTAATTTTTAATCACAAAAATTTTGTGATATGTCTTTATTAGGAATGTTAAAAATTTGTTGATTTGTACTCGATAAAAAATCGCAATCCACATAAAGCAAAGAAAATGCCAAAAAAAAAAAAAATCGGTATGTTATTAATGAGGCAGGTAATAAGTGCCTCTTTTATAGCTTGCTGAGAAAAAAATATAAAATAAATGTAATATATTTTAAATATTACATATCTAAATTTAAATATCTTGATCGGGTGTACTTTCATCCCTCCCATAACTAAATTTAAATATCTATTGCACATTCTCACACTTCTTGTATGAAGCTACGTGTATTTCATCCTTAATCAAGAGTGCTCTTCTAATGCGTTAGTAGGGGTAATTAACTATGAGGGTTTGCGCTCATAGGAAGTAGAAACCAGATCTAAATAAACCCTGACACTACTCCCAGGGGAAATCTGGTTAAATATTAAACTCAATTTACCTCCGGAAAAGTTAAAGAGAACCCATAAGTTCGTGAGAGCGGGGTTTGCATTTTTTTTTCTTTAAAAGATGATTTTTCTGGAGTGAACAAGCTCCTACATTAAACTCTTATAATCAAACTATAATACTTAATTTGTACAATTACACGCCACATACTCATGTTATACATCAGCATAAAAGGCAAACGTAGAGATAGATGGTTATATTCAGCTAAGGCTGTTAATACATGCTTGCTTGGTTGCAGTACTTGTTACCTTACCAAGGGAAACACTACTTGATCAACAAGACAACAACGTACACAGTAGACCATCACTTCATCACTTGTATATATTGAACAAAAGAGTGCAACTTCGCTCAGTTAATTAACAATTATACCCCAACGCTTTCTGGCATAATTGACGAGTTGCTCGACCTCCTCATCGCCGTCGATGTGCTTATTATGGTTAAGGTCAGCATGCACTAGCGCTCTCCAAGCCTTCCACTGCGTGCTATTCATGCCAAGCGCACGAAGCCCGTCGCGCAGCTCCTTCCTGCTGATCAAACCATCGCCGTTTAGATCGATGCTTTTCAGCCACTCCTTGAACTCTTGCGCTGTCAGCTGATTATCTTGATCAGTGAGTGGAGGGCAAAAATGAACCATTTTGCAGTGCTTGGTTTGTGAACTCTCGTAGCTAGGCAGCTTATTGAGTGCTGAGGACGAATATTGAAACAATGGGCCTATTTAAAGACACCAAAAATCGGTGGTTAGCAAGGTTGTTGCTATTCTAGATGAATTATTTTGTGTAGATGTCGAACGTAATCCAGAGTCCAATGAAAATGTGTCATGTCACCTCATATTTGGTACTGTAGCTCGGTACTACTCGTTACCGGATGACATGGCTGCACCTGATTCAACTATGGATGATAAGATGTGTCTAATATCGGCACAGAATAATCTCTCGCTATTCTGTCATTTTGTTAACTTCCAAGTGGTTGGAAGTTACTGATAAAGATTCCACAAGTTAATTATCTTACTACTTCTCCAAAAAAAAAAAATATTACTAATTCATGTGGCTTTTGGGCCCTAAGCAGTAGCTTTGTTCCCTTTGCTGAAAGGAATTTTCTTATTTCTTTTTTGAATAGTGAAATTCCCTCTTATCGCTTGTGAGGTTTTTGGAATAGAGTCTTTTTTTTTAAAGGATTTTTTAGCCAATTAAAAAAAATTCATACAGATATTGCATACCTAAATTTTAGTTTCAGCTGATCATTGGTCGTCGTAATGAATAGATTTATAGCAGGCTTTGTAGGTTAGAAACCATAAAATATATTAGATGATTGCTAAAAAAAAAAAATAGATGATTGTTTTAAATAGGGGTGTCAATTTCGGGTCACGGGTCGGGTTCGGGTCGACCCTAACCCGACCCGGGTAGACAAACGGTTTTATAAAAAGAGAGTGACCACTTGACCTGATTTACTAAAAAGAAAAAAGTTATCCTGTTTTATAAAAATTAAATAAAAAAATGATATTTGTTAAATTTTGCCATTTCTCTTCGTAATGATTTCATCCCTGAATTCTAATATACCCGAGAAAAATAGCTTTGTTCGATTTCGTTTTTTGGTATGGGAAATTTGTTCTCCTTCTTCTTGTAATACCACTCTATATATGGAACTTTTATTCAATCCAGTGAACGTACGCAGAGGAAGGTTCGGTTTTAGACAAAAAAGTGTCTGTACCGAGTTTTTCGCGCCTGTACCGAGTTTTTTCACGTTTTTTGAAAAAACTCGGTACAGACGCTTTTTTGCCTAAAACCGAACCTTCTTCTGCGTACGTTCACTGGATAGAATAAAAGTTCCTATATATGTTCTCATAATTTATTCTACCATAAAGTACATAAAAATAATTTACAAAAATAAAAAATCAATATTAAGAATGTCAATAAATTTCGTTTGATCTATATGAATATTGATGCAATATTTATATTAAAAAATTTTGGATTTTATAAATTCTAATTTAAAAAAATATAATTAAATTGAACGATTTGATAAGGAGAATCCAACAACGTCAACAATAATTTAATTTGAATATTAAAATAGTTTTTTTTTTTAATTTTTTCCCTGCAATATTTCCCCTAAAATTTCATCTTCAAATATCAATAAAAGCAAAGTTAGAAACTCGTGAAATATTGAAAATTGAAATTAGTTGGCATTAAAATATAATAAAATTATTAAAATCAGTTAAAAAGTGAACAAAAAATTTAATTCTTCAAGTTTCTAATCAAATATGCATTGAGAATTCCGCCGGATCAAATTGATTTTAAGATATATTAACGGTGACGTGGACCCCACCTCAGTGACGTGGATCAAATGAAATCGTCTTTTTTTTTCCGTTGTTTATGTGAAAAATTTAGAAGATAAAATGAAGAATTAAAACTAGATGATAGCCTTCTTTTGATATAGTTTACTAATTATTTTTTAAAATAATTTTTTGGCAAAATTTTTAGAAAATAGCTAGAAACATGTTCCAAATAAAGCCTGAATCAGAAATATAAATTAGTGATTTAACAAGTCTCCATCTCTAAGCACCCCACTATTACAAGTTAACAACCCCCTTTTATATTTTCCTCTCTTTCAGCTTACTTTTTTTGGGGGTATCTATTAGCACCATACAAGCATCTGCTATAACCGTAGCCTTGTATTTACTTTTCTGTCCTAAGCTTAGTCTAATTAATACTTGTATCTGTACCAATATTTGACATAATGAAATAAGATTGCCTCTCAGCTTTCTTTCGCACGGTTCTCCCTCTGCTCCGCTTTCCTTCTTTCTCCATTTGCTCTCATGGTATCAGAGCAGTAGAGGTCGCTCAAGAACCTCATGGAATCCTTACCCATCTCTTCTTCCTCCTCCTCCGCCTCATCCTCCTCCACCCAAACCACCAACTCCGCTGGAATCTCCGCCTGCATACCACCAAATCTAAAATTTCTTGTCTCCAACATCAAGAACCTCGCTCCTCATCATCTCACGCCGGACAACTACTCGATTTGGCGAGCGCAAATTCTACAGCAATTTACCGCAAATGGCTTCGCTGGACATCTTCTTGGCACCGTCCCGGCTCCACCCGATCCTGCCTCTACTGATTATGCTCAATGGCTGGTCATTGACAGCAATCTCCTCTCAGCTCTTTTTGCCACGGTATCTCAATCCATCTTGCCTTACACTATAACTTCTTCCACCGCCAATGCTGCTTGGACAGTTCTTGAGAAGCGACTTCAACCGACCAGTCGCTCCCGTGTCATCCAGCTCAAGAACGAGCTATACCGCACTCAAATGAAGGATCTCTTCGTGCAACAATACCTCACTCACATCAAGACAATCGTCGACAACATCTCCGCCTCCGGCTCCAAGATTGAGTCTGAAGACGTCATGCTTCACATCCTCAACGGTCTCCCGCCAGCCTACAACTCGTTCAAATCAACCATCCGCAATTCCCTCCAACCAATTGACTTGGATACCTTCTATGCCTTGCTGTGCAATGAGGAAATTCACCTTCAGCAAGAAAATCTTCAAGAACCGAACCCCACGGCCCTCTACGCTGCCTCCTCAAACTCGTCTCGCAATCGTTACAACAACAGCAATAGACGATTTGCCAAACCCAAGACCTCGCAATCGTCTCAAATTTCCTCTACTTTGACTTCCGCGACTACTGCAGCACCCGCTTTGGCAAGACCGACATGTCAAATTTGCGGCAAAGTTGGGCACATTGCCTTCAATTGTTGGCATCGCCACAATCCTAAATACGCTCCTATCGACAATCGTCAACCCCGGGCTCTCTTCGCAAATCCGTCCGCTCAAATCAGTCAAGATTGGATTCTTGACTCAGGAGCTTCCACACACCTAACTTCGGACGTCAACCACCTCTGCTACCCGACTGCCTACCATGGATCGGATACGGTCTCCACCGCAAATGGTAACAACCTCCCCATCACCAACACCGGTCAAGGTCTCCTTCCTTTGCCGGACACCGCTCGTAAGTTACATCTCCACAATCTCCTACACGTTCCTACACTCACACACAATCTTCTTTCCGTCTCAAAACTTACTTCCGATAACTACGTTACCATCTCCTTTGACGCTAATGGTTTTGTCATAAAGGACTCACGGGACCACCGTCCGCTGCTTCATGGACATCTCAGTAATGGTCTTTACCACCTTCGCACTGCTTCCAACATCAAGAACTCAGCTCTCACGGCCAAAACCATCGCCTCGGGCAACTGGCATTCTCGCCTAGGACACCCGAACAAAGACACACACAACACCCTTTCTCGCTTAATTCCCGAAATTACTAATGTACCTCATTCATTCTTTTGTAACTCTTGTAATCAGGCTAAAAGCCACAAGTTAGTTTTTAATAAAAGAGTTACTATTACTTCGCAACCCTTTGAGCTTGTTCACACCGACGTCTGGGGACCGGCTCCTCACCTCTCTCTCGACGGTCATCGGTATTACATCGTTTTTATAGACGACTACTCTCGTTATTCATGGCTCTATCTTCTTCATACTAAAGACGAAGCTCTAATGGCATCCAAGAATTTTCTTAATCTCATAAAAACTCAACACAATAAAATCCCAAAGATTCTCCGCTCCGACGGCGGAGGCGAATACACGAGCATCGCCTTCCGTCGCCTGCTGCAAGATCACGGTATCCTTCATCAGCTGACCTGCCCTCACACGCCCGAGCAAAACGGTGTTGCTGAACGCAAACACCGTCACCTTCTGGACCTCACTCGTGCTCTCCTTCATGAATCTGGTCTACCTTCCAAGTTCTGGTCGTCCGCGCTCTCCACCGCCCACTACCTCATCAACAAGCTTCCTTCCAAATCCATCTCAAATCAAATACCTCACCAACGCCTCACTGGCACCTCTCCGACCTACACCCACCTTCGCACATACGGCTGCTTATGCTATCCCTGGTTAAAACCTTACTCCACGGACAAACTTGCCCCAAGATCTCAGCCCTGTGTTTTTATTGGCTACTCTCCTCACCAAAAAGGATACCTATGTCACAACCTTCTCACCGGTCGCACATACACCACTAGACACGTCCTCTTTTATGAAACTCAGTTCCCAATCAAGCAACACTCAAATCAGACTTCCTTACACCGACCGGATCATATCTCCACCATGCCCCCTCTGCTTCTCACACCCTCCTCCACTATCACTCCCTCCACTACCACTCATTCTCTGCCTCCTCACAACTCTGCCAGCTCTAACCTGCTCTCCGAAACACAGCCAGACACTTCATCCAACTTGCCTCCTGAGACTCTCAGCTCGTCCAACCAACCCCCTAACACCATACCTCATACTCATCAAATGCAAACACGCCTCAAATCTGGTATCCGCAAACCAAAGCCGGTTTTCAATCTGATTGCCCAAGTTACTCCTCCCGTCACTCCCACTACCTATCTTCAGGCACTTAAATCAGAACCTTGGCGGGCGGCAATGCAGGCAGAATTTAACGCTCTTCAACAGCAATCCACCTGGTCACTTGTCCCCCTTCCTCCCGGCAAGCCTGTCCTAGGTTGCAAATGGACATACAAGATTAAGCTTCTACCCAACGGGACAGTCGACCGCTATAAGGCACGACTCGTTGCTCTCGGATATGATCAGAAATTCGGCATCAACTACAATGAGACCTTCAGCCCGGTTGCAAAGATGCCTACAATTCGTCTACTCCTTGCTCTTTCTCTCAACCGTGACTGGCCAGTTTATCAACTGGATATAGCCAATGCTTTTTTACATGGAGACCTACCAGACGACATCTACATGCGGCAACCTCCGGGCTTCGCCGATCCAACCCAACCAAACGCAGTGTGCAAACTACAAAAATCACTCTACGGCCTAAAGCAAGCACCGCGACAATGGTTTCAAAAGCTAACGAGTTTCCTACAACAACTTGGATTTGGGTACAGTCGTTTCGATCCCTCACTCTTGATCTTTAATCAAAACGGCATCTGCATATACTTGCTAATTTATGTTGATGATTTCCTGGTTACAGGTAACGATGCAGCAGCTATTAGCCGACTTCTCTCCAAACTCAAACAACAATTCGCTCTCAAACAGCTCGGAGACATCTCCCTTTTTCTCAGAATCCAGGTGACCCGTACTAAACATAGTTTCTTTCTCTCTCAAGAACACTACGCTACCAAAATCCTTAATGATGCAGGGTATAAGGATTGCAAGTCCGCCCCAACACCGATGACTCCCGTCAATCACTAGAAGGAACCAAACTTGCAGCCGCATCCCGATCCGTCCCTCTACCGCCGCCTCGCTGGCTCACTCCAATACCTCTCGATCACCAGACCCGACATTGCGTATGCCACCAACCGTGTCTGTCAGCATATGCAAACTCCCACGGAACAGGATTTCCATGACCTCAAACGGCTCCTACGATACGTCAAAGGAACTCTCACCTACGGCTTACCAATCACACATGGCTCTCTGACTCTTCGAACCTACTCAGATGCAGACTGGGCATCAGACGCCACAGACCGCAAGTCGGTATCCGGCTTCTGCACCTTCCTCGGCCCCAATCTCATCTCCTGGACAGTGAAAAAGCAACCCACAATTGCCAAATCCTCTACCGAAGCTGAGTATCGCTCTCTATCCGCTGCCGCGTCAGATGTAATCTGGCTTCGAAGACTCGCTGCCGAACTCCAGCTCCCACAGCCAACTCCGACAACAATCCACTGCGATAATACCTCCGGCATGGCCATAGCCAAAAATCCGGTTTTTCACTCTCGAACGAAGCACATCGAGATCGACTATCACTTTATTCGTCAGCAACTCCACTCCGGCAATATCAAACTCGAACACATCTCATCCGCCGATCAAATCGCTGACATTCTCACTAAACCATTCTCGATATCTCGGTTCTCGGAATTACGCACCAAATTAACCACTCGGTCACCGAGTGCCTAATTTGAGGGAGGATATTAGCACCATACAAGCATCTGTTATAACCGTAGCCTTGTATTTACTTTTCTGTCCTAAGCTTAGTCTATTTAATACTTGTATCTGTACCAATATTTGACATAATGAAATAAGATTGCCTCTCAGCTTTCTTCCTCACGGTTCTCCCTCTGCTCCGCTTTCCTTCTTTCTCCATTTGCTCTCAGTATCTACCCGCTGCTACTATAAAGAGAGCGCTTGCCGGCGTAATTAATCACTAGGCGGAACCTAGCTAGGCCACCCACCGGCATTGGGTCTATATTTGCTTTGCCCCACAGAAGAGGCTAGGCCATAATAGAAGGGATTCAAACCGAGGATAGGGGGTTCCCAACCGTGCTCGTCCACCAACCACCCTAAGCTTCGGTGGGTCTTACTTTCTTATAAAACTATTAATATTTCTTATTATATAATAAGATACAAGATGGAGTAACAGCTTTTGTTTGCATCAAACTCTTGCAAACTATACTAATAAATTTGTACAAAAACATGCCAAACGTACGCATAATTAACGTAGAGAGGTATCAGCATGCATAGAAGACTATCACTTCTAGACTAACTGAGACTCAGACGATAACTATACCCCAATTCCGTTTCACGGCATATTTGATGAGTTCCTCAACCTCGTCGTCGCCGTCGATGTGGTTGTTATGGTTAAGGTCAGCATGGACCAGCGCCATCCAAGCCTTCCATCGCGCGCAGTTCACGCCAAGCGCACGAAGTGCGCGTCGCAGCTCTTTCCTACTGATCTTACCATCACCATCTTGATCTATGCTTTTCAGCCACGCCTTGAACTGATCGTCGTCCGGAACCGGGAGAAACAGAACCATTGTGCAGTGCTTGGTGTAACAGTTTTGGCTCTAGTAGGTTTTTTGTGTGCTGAGGTAGTGGAAAATTAAACCTGGACTATTTAAAGGCTACAAAAATGGATCTTTATTGATTAGCACAATTCCTTCTTATCACTTGGGACGGTTTTGGGAGAGTAGACTCTCATTGAAGATGTTTTTGTGCTTGCCATTAAAAATTTTTAAAATTGAGTACTCATGCAATTAAAAATATAGGTATTAAATATGTATTTTCAATAATTTTGAGTGTTATATATGTAAAAAATCCCTAAAATAAATTATGTTCTAAATGCACTTGTGAGCAATACAGACAGAGGAACGGCTATGCGGGTAGTGAATATTTTTTAACATACTCTGTTGAAGTTAAGCTTTGAAAATGTTGTAAAAGTTCCCACCCATGGTTAGTTTGGGCTGTACGTGGGCGAATACGGTTGGGAACCTCCAATCGGTGCTTGATTCCCCTCGAGCAGCAGCGTCTCTTAAATGGGGCCTAATCAAGTGTGGGCCAGGAGGTTTTTGTGGTGAATGCATTTTCTAGGTTAGCTGATGATTAGTCACGCCGCGAATCGCCCTTTCGGAGGAGACAGCTTATGCCTGATGGATAACCTGTTTAAAAAAAAAGTTTTAAAGTAGTTCTCCCATGCAATTATTCTATAGGGTAAGTGTACTAGCTATAGGTACCAAGTGCCATGCTCCCTGCTTTCGATGAAAGAAATGGTTTAAGAATTTATCTAACTGATTAATTGTTTAACAGGGGATTAGATTTGGTGGTCATGAAATAAGATTGACGAATCTTTTCAAACTCTTTCTTTAATAGAGTTTTTTGGAACATGGAACAATCGATCAAATTAAGCATCTTTGTGTTTATTGGCATATTTTCTATTTAGTTTAGCTCGCTAGCCTCGACTGAGCTATATATTCCGTGAATGCTGCAGCTTGACCAAACTTGACTTTTGGGAGGAATTGAAATAGCCAAATAGGACAAATTTAAAAAAAAATTATGGTAAATAATTTAATTTTGTAAAAAGAAAATTCTCCCTTTTTTTTTAAATATCAAATATAAAATTTAAATCAAAAGTTAATTTCTTTCAATAATTCTTCTTAAAATCTGCATATAAAATATCAAATTTATGTTAGTTCTTATTTAATTATCTAATTAAATAAATAAATAATATTTTTCCGGTTACTCCCATAATACACTACATTTCCTTGTCTGCATCTGGATGGGCACTGAAGTAACATATTCTCTTTCTGTTGATGTACACTGAAGTAACATATTCTTTGTCAGAGTATTCCTTCTTAGCTCTTATGGTGATACTTGCTGTTTTCATTTTTTTTTTTAATTTTATAAAACGACAGTATAATCCACGTACTAGTGGGTCTAATTCAGTCAAAAAATGTTCTTAGTGTTTTAAAATTGTGAAAGGTCCAAATATTTTTATAAATTTCGTTTTATCTCATAAAATTTTACTTTTTTATGAAAATAATTAATTTTAGCCAATGTAATTAATAAAAAAAATGTAAATTATTTTCAAAATATTATTTTTTAATTAAATTTTATCCAAAAAAATGGAAGGCATTTTGAAAAGAAAATTTTGAAAAACTCCTTTGGATTATATTGATAACTTTGAGATCCATGATATCGTTGTAGGCTAATCTTCTTCATCAAAACTCATAATGCTCTTAAGGCCTTTATCTTATTACAACATTTGGCCATTGAATAAAAAGCTTGAGACAGTTGCACACTATCATAATTTACCAAGAAAAAGTTTAGATCATAAGAAAAATATGTTCACATGAGAAATAAGAAAATGTAAAGATGAGCAATGAACTAAACGTTCTAGCGCATTAATGCTATCTCCAAATAACAGCTTAACATAAAAAAAGGTATGTGACAATTTTGGACAAGTACTGCGAGAAGAACAAAAGCAGGAAATGAAAATGTATTTCTATATCATAAAATTTTAAATACAAACAAGTATATATATATAGAGAAAAGAAGAAGCCGTTATTCTTGTGGTACAATGTAATTATCTAGTGTTGAAAAATTTTTATATAAGAATTAAATTATTATTTGACTTATATGATATCTCATTTAAATTTGTATAAAATTAATTATTTGTATAGAGGTCAAGTATTTATTTTATTTTAATGATGGACTGAAATAAAATTAAAAACATTTGAAGTATAAAAGGGTCATGATCCCTATTCTCTCATTTTTCATCTTGAGTGAAAAGAATGGGTATCTCGCTCTCTTAGAGTGTAGAATTATAGAATCTGAGCAAGAGTAGAATTCAAGAAGAGAGAACAGAGAACGGAATTGAAGAAAGAAATAAAGTAATTATCTGTTTCTATTCAGTTTCACTAGTACATGTATATATAATGTAAAATAAGCTATATACAAGGCTATAGGCATAACGTAAAATAGATGCTGATGTTATGTTTTTGTATAGCTAACATCCCCCGGCAAACTGATGGGTCGTTGAGAGACGGTCAGTTTGTGACGAAGTTGATGAAATCTAGGTGTAGAGAGCGATTTTGTAAAGATATCCGCTAGTTGGTCCGTAGTGCTGATGGGAAGTATTCGAATAGTTTGTTGTTGGATGTGATCTCGAAGAAACCGGTGGTCTATTTCAATGTGCTTAGTTCGTGCATGAAACACCGGGTTTTTGACGAGTGCGATAGCTGAAGTGTTATCGCAATGAATATCCGTAGGACATGTCTGGGATATGTCGAAGTCCGTGAGGAGTCGACGTAGCCAAATGACGTCGGCTGTAAGGGCGGCAAGAGCACGGTATTCGGCTTCAGTAGAAGAGCGAGCCACGGTTGATTGTTTCTTGACGGTCCATGAAATGAGAGAGTCTCCGAGAAAAGAACAATATCCCGAGGTGGATTTTCTTGAAACTGGATCGCCGGCCCAGTCGGCATCTGAAAAAGACGTAAGGCATAGTTTAGATTTCGAAATTGGAATGCCAAAATCAGACGTACCTTGGAGGTATCGGAGAAGTCGCTTGAGTAAATAGACATGTTTGATTTCGGGTTGATGCATGTGTTGCGAAAGTTGGTTTACGCTGTAGGCAATGTCCGGTCTGGTGAGTGTAAGATATTGAAGAGATCCTGTGATTTGTCTGTAGGTAGTTGGATCCGAAAGATGTTCGTCGGTCTGGATGTCGAGGGGAAGTTTGGTACAAGACGGGTTGGAGAGCTTATTGCACTTTGATAGATTCGCTGATTTGATAATAGACAGAGCATAGTTTTGTTGTGATATAAAGAAATTTTGAGCATACCTGTCAATCTTAATACCAAGGAAATTATGGGCTTCACCTAAGTTTTTCATAGCAAACTGATTTCCAAGAATGGTGAGAGTATTATGAATAGCTTTGGTGTCATTACCGGTAATAAGAATATCATCCACGTATATGAGTAGATATATGTGGATGTTATGATGATGCAAAATTAAGAAAGAGGGGTCGGCGGAGCTGTGAACAAATCCCATAGAAACTAAAGTAGAAGTAAATGTATTATACCATTGCCGTGGTGCTTGGCGAAGTCCGTAGATTGCTTTATGTAGAAGACAGACGTGATCTGGATTTGTCGAGTCCTCAAAGCCTTTCGGCTGTCTCATATACACAGTTTCAGTAAGCTTACCGTGAAGAAACGCGTTTGCTACATCCAATTGTTGAACTGGCCAGTTGTGGTGAATGGCGACGGCAAGTAATACGCGAATGGTAGGTAGCTTAGCAACGGGGCTGAACGTCTCAGAGTAGTCGAGGCCAAATTCTTGGTGATTGCCTTTTGCAACGAGACATGCCTTGTATTGAGCAATAGATCCATCTGCGTGAGTTTTGGTACGATAAGTCCATCGACAGCCGAGCGCAGAACAATTTGAAGGTAAGGGAACAAGACTCCAAGTTCCTTGCTTCTGTAAAGCAAGAAATTCGGCAGCCATAGCAGATCTCCATTCTTGATATTTGCTGGCCTCTAGATAGGACGTTGGATCAGTTGGTGTTTCTGAATTTGATTTGTGGTGGAGAAGATTAAGGCGGGAGACAGGTCGGAGAGATCCTGTGCGTATTCGAGTGACCATGGGGTGCCGTAACGTGTGTGGTGGACTGGTGTGAGTATTAGTGTTTGTGGAAATGATATTGTCGGATGATTGATGTTGAGTCTCTGCAGTAGGAGTTTCAACATGGCTTCGAACAGAGGCTTCAGATGCAGTAGGTGGCTGTTGAGATGTAGATTGTGCTGAGGAGGGAATGAGGATCCGCGGGTAAGTGTGTGAAGCCTGTGGAGAGACAGAATTCTGATTAGCAGAGAAAGGAAAATTAGTTTCATCAAACGTGACATGTCTAGACATTATAATTTTATTAGTAATAATGTTTAAACATTTGTAGCCCTTATAAATGTCCGAGTAGCCAAGAAAGACACAAGAATCGGAGGTGGGTTGAAGTTTATGTCGTTGTGAAGATGGTATGAGGGGAAAACAAGCGCAGCCAAAGGTACGAAGATGGCTGTAATCCGGTTTCTGATTGTGTATAAGTTCCAGTGGAGTGAGATTGCCGGTGTTGGGAGAAGGCAGACGGTTGATGAGATAGACCGCTGTGAGCACTGCATCGGGCCAAAAATTGTAGGGAATATAGGCTCTGTGAAGAAGCGTGCGTGTAGTTTCTATGATATGCCGATGTTTTCTCTCGGCCACTCCATTTTGTTCCGGAGTATACGGGCAAGAAACCTGCTGAGTGATGCCGTGGTTTTGAAGAAATTGTTTGAACGATCTACTCATATATTCGCCACCGCCGTCAGTTCTTATGCTTTTGATTTTCCTAGAGGTGAAAGTCTCAATTTGAGATTTAAAAACAGTAAAAATGTTAAGAACATCAGCTTTATGCAACATAGGAAAAATCCATGTAAAGCGAGAATAGTCGTCGACAAAAATTACATAGTAGAGATATCCATTAACGGATGGTTTGGGAGCGGGCCCCCAAACATCTGAATGAATTAACTCAAGAGGAGCGGTTTTTCTAGAATCAGAGGTTTTAAAGAAGAGCTTGTGAGATTTAGTTTGATTACACCAGATACAAGAATGTAAAGAAAATCCTATTCTAAGTTGCTTGTTGCCTGAGGCAATGTGAGCTAAAGTTTGATGGCTGGGATGACCCAGTCGGTCATGCCACGGAGCCTCTTGATGAGCGGTAGTGCGAAGAGCAAGCTGGGAAGAAGTTTCAGCCGGAGTATGAATTTTGTACAACCCGTCACTGCAAGGTCCCGTAAGAATGATTTTGCTAGTCGTCAGATCCTTAAAAAAGAAACCATGAGGGTCAAAAGTGACAGCAATATTATTGTCTCTTGTTAGTTTAGAGATAGATAAAAGATTGTATTTCAGAAGCGGAGAATGTAAAATATTGAGTAAGGAAAGCTTACGAGAGGGAGTCGGTAGCAATCCCTTCCCGGAATTTTCGATGCTAACCGAACTCCCGTCACCAATGGTGATACCGTCAGAACCACGATATGGCGTAGAGATAGAAAGATTGTCTAAAGATCGCGTCATATGCGAAGATGCTCCCGAATCCAGATACCAATCGGTATGGTTTGTTGACGCTGCTGTGAGGAGCGCCGTGTTCTGATTTGAAGGCTGTTTCGGTGTATATTGCTGGTTAAATCTATGCCAGCATTCCATCGCGATATGACCGCGTTTAAGACAGATCTGACAAGTGGATGGATTCTTGGATGTTTGATTCTTGGTTTGATTTTCTGAAAACTGCTGCCTAGGTCGAAGACGACGACTGCGTCCGCGAGACGCGAAGAGGGCGGTTTGGCTATCGACAATAGATGTTGCCCGAGCATTGTCAGCAGCCATGTGAAGTTCTTCGCTAATGAGGAGCGGATATAATTGATCAAGATTCAGCGGAGTTTGCATTGTGCGAATGTAGGTTTTGAAAGATTGGTAAGACATCGGGAGACCGTTTAAGATGTAGAGGATGATGTCCTCGTTGTCAACGGTCGAGCCGGCTGCGGCGATTTGATCAACGATGGTCTTAACTTCGTTGAGGTACTGAATCATGGTGGAATTTTTGAGAGAAATGTGATGAAGTTCGTTCTTTAATTGAATGACGCGAGAGCGATTAGAAGATTGAAAGCGAGTTTCTAGAGTAGACCAAATAGAAGATGTTGTTTCAAGATTGAGCACGTAAGGAAGAATGGAAGCGGAGATAGTGGCACAAATGGCGGCCGCAAGGTTTTGATCTGTGAAGATCCATTTTGAGTAAACAGGGTTTATGGACGACAGACCATCCGAGTTGGTAATGCATTTGGGCGGGGTAGCAACGGTTGAATCAAGAAATGATTCTAAGCCGTTGGCACGAAGAATTTTGATAATTTGAGAGCGCCATACCGGGTAATTGTCCGTAGACAGAGGCGAATGCACGAAGTTTTTGAGGTTGGCAAGGACAAACTTCAAAGACGAGTTGATTCCGGTTGCCTCGGGTTGCAGCGTATCCATGGAAGCTGAAAACTGAGAAGATGAAGAAGACGAGCTGTCCATAGGAACCAGGATTACGAAATCCTATCTGATACCATGTAGAATTATAGAATCTGAGCAAGAGTAGAATTCAAGAAGAGAGAAAAAAGAACGGAATTGAAGAAAGAAATAAAGTAATTATCTGTTTCTATTCAGTTTCACTAGTACATGTATATATAATGTAAAATAAGCTATATACAAGGCTATAGGCATAACGTAAAATAGATGCTGATGTTATGTTTTTGTATAGCTAACATAGAGAACGCTGCTTCAAATGTGGAATATCGAAGACCTTGATTTTGCATTTCAATGGATTCAGGTATGCTTCCGATATATTTTCTCGATAATTTGGCATGTCTTTCGGAGGCGTTCAAATTATTTTTCGCCTCCATTGAATCCTAACAAGTGGTATCAAAGCCTGGTTTTCATGTTGAATCAACGAAAAATGATTTTCTCTAAGCATGTTATTGATTTGTTAGAGTTTTTCTCTTAAAGAAAATATCCTTTTGAAATGATTTTCATTTAGAAAAAATTTTGATTTCTTGATGTAAAATATTCGCAAACAATTTTCAAAATATATTTTACTCTGTCTTAGATTTTGAAAAATTGAGAAATGACAATTAAATTGTGAAGTTCAACATTATCGTAATAATACTGATGCTTCACTACTTTTGTCGTCAAATGAGTTCATCATTTTCATGGATTTAGCTTTTGTTCATATGAGAATATGAAAGTTTCTATTGTTGATGAATTTGCATTATAAAGAACGGTTATTTTGCCATTAATTTTTAAATTTGTCAGTTACATAAAAAAATTAAATGTATTTATATTCTTAATAACATGAAGAGTTAAGTATTTATAATGTCATTAAATTAATTAATGACTTATAACTTTCATATTAAACATATTTATATTATTAATTATATGAGGATTTATGTATTTATAACATCATTAATTAATTAACTGAACGACTTATAACTTTCGAATTAAATATATTTATCAATCAAATATTTCTAATTTTAAATAATTATTCATTATTTTAAAATTAAATTAAATTGAAATAATATTTCACCAAAGTGGCCTCTATTAGATCAATTTATTTAATTTAAATTTAATTCTGTACTGCTAAAGATTTATTTAAGTCTATTTAAAATAATCGGCCCAAAGTAAAATTATTATTTTTTGGCTGTATATTAAAGATATGGTAATAAATATGTGACTTTTTTTTTTGGATTATTTATGCGTATATCGTAAGTCGGTCAAAGAAAGGTATATTATTGATATAATTTATTATCAATATTTATTAAATATAATTTTAAGAGTATCATTCATGATGTTATGTTATGTATCTTATAAATGGCTCATCTTATACTAATAATGAGTTAATTTTTTATTGTTTTTTAGTTAATGTCTCTTCATTATATGTCAATTTAAATATTATTTTAGTGTTTAATGACTCTAATTTTAAGAAATAGAAAGAGCACATTATTTTTGTTCTTAGGTGTATGGATCTAGACTATGTGATTCAGACTGAACGACCTTCAGTTCTTACTGCGGTAAGCACTTTTGAACAAAGGGCAAATTTTAAAAGTCAGAGTGTTCAAATCGCATGAGTCTTGTGATCATGAAGCATTCTATTCCAGATACTATAAGGGGTGCAATGTCTGACTAGAAAATGTTAAAATGTTCTTAAGCCAAATAGCAGATCGTTTCACAAATTCTGAAAAGATCGAAACAAGTAATATTCTTAGTACTTGTTTCAATGCGGTGTAAAGGCAAATGGAACATAAGGAAGTATATTATGAAAATGTCTAATCTTGTTATAAGACTAAGAGCATTAAAGTTAGAATTATCTGATGACATTCTTGTGCATCTAGTCTTGATCTCTCTTCACGAACAATTAAGTTCTTTTAAGATAAATTATTAAAATATGCCGGGAAAATCATCGGAAACAAATCCGCCGGAAACTCTCATTGAATAATTGTCAGAAATATTTCATCATAGTCCTCGGAAAATCTACTGGAAATATTTAAAAAATAACGAAGAAATTTACTACAACATATGTGATAAAATAATTATAAAATATTAAAATATCCATATATAACTGAATAATAAAAAAATATCATATACAATTACAACATATTAATATTCTTATATAATTAGATTTCTTTTTTTATACTTAATTATATAATTAAGTTTTTAATGATACCTAATTTAAAAAAAATTTATTGGAGAATGTGGTTATAAAATATAGTATATAGTAATTATATAGAACTTATTTTATTGTGGGAGTTGGAAGAGCAACATTGTGAAATAAGTGTCATCTTCAAAAAATCATTTACTATTTGTTTGATCATTTTCTTCTGAGGGGAGATTAGAGGCTAAAATGTCAAGCATAAATCTTAGTGCTAACGTCGAGAGTCACAGTTCATGTTGATGAGCTCATCTCATGCAGTCTGACTATAAGCATGCTAATATAAAAGTTTGATTGGTCATTTTCTTAAAGTTTTCTATTCAAATATACATTGAGAAATATGTCAGACAAAATCAATTTTATGAACGGTCTCAGCAGCTCGTGTCTGAAAATATATATTAAAGTCCTAAAATAAAATTTGTAAAAAATTATGTCGTGCAATTGCTCCTTTAATGAGTAGATCAACTGAAATCTTCTTAATTATTTTTTAGATATTTTATATGAAAAGTAAAGAAAGATGGAATGTTGAACTAAAAATAGATGATAGGAATAACTATTCTTGTTTTTTTTTTCTTTTTTACGTTAAGCAAACTTAATCAGAAATCTAAATTAGCGAGTTAACAAGCCCAAATCGGGAGACAAACAATCTAAGATTTTATTTGGGACGGTTTTTTTACTACTTTTTAAAGTATTTTTTTAGTGCAAAAAAATAAATTTTTTACCCTAAAAATTTATTTTAAGGAGCATTAATAAGCAATCCCATAAGAAGCCTCAATTTCTAAGCACCCCTATATTAAACCACTTTTATATACACAACTCATCTTGCTCTGTTGGTTTGGGAGCTTAGGATATCAATTAAGAGGTCTTGGGTTTGAGTCTTGTATATGTGATGTCTGTTAGTCTGACTTAATTGACCTAAATGTTCCAAAAAAAATTTAAACAACTTTTATATTTTCCTCTCTTTCAGCTAACTTTCTTATAAAACTACTAATATATTTTATAATACAATAAGATACAAGAGGGAGTAACAGCTTTAATTTGCCCCGAACTCTTGCAAACTATACTAATAAATATGTACAACAACATGCCAATTACACATATGCATGCATAAAAGCCGAACTTAATGTAGAGACGCATTAGCATGCACTATTTCTTCTCCTACGATGGAAAACGATACTTTATTACAAGCATAGAAGACTATCACTTCTAGACTAACTGAGACTCAGACGATAACTATACCCCAATTCCGTTTCACGGCATATTTGATGAGTTCCTCAACCTCGTCGTCGCCGTCGATGTGCTTGTTATAGTTAAGGTCAGCATGGACCAGCGCCCTCCAAGCCTTCCATCGCGGGGATTTCAAGCCAAGCGCACGAAGTGCGTGTCGCAACTCCTTCCTACTGATCTTCCCATCACCATTTTGGTCTATACTTTTCAGCCACGCCTTGAACTGCTCCACTTTCAACTGATTATCGTCTGGAGCCGTGCGAAACAGAACCATCTTGCAGTGCTTGGTGTAGGAGTTTGGAGTGCTGGGGAAAGTTAGTGGAACAACAGAGCATTTAAAGGCTAAAAAAATAGGAGAAGAGAGCATCTGAATGCCCTTTGGCAATCACCAATTGGTTGGAAGTTTGAATCAAGTTATCATGGATACGATCTCTGTTTTCAAGATACAGAGAATTATTTTGTTCCCTTAATGATGCCCCTAAGTTATCTTTTAATTAGCTATACTGTGTAAGGTTTAATTATTATTGTCTATTTCTACTTTTTTTTTAGGTATTTTGTTGATCGTTATGGAACAGCACAATTCCATCTTATCACTTGGGAGGGTTTTGGGATAGTAGAGTCTCATTGAAGATGTTTTTGTGCTTGCCACTAAAAATTTAAGAAATTTAGTCATGAAATATAGAGACAGAGGAACGGCTATACCGTTAGTGAATATTTTTTAACATATTCCATTAAAGTTGAGCTTTGAAAATGTTGTGAAGTAGTTATCCCATGCATTATTACAAATATTCTATAGGGTAAGTGTGCCATGCTCCCTGCTTTCGGCGAAAGAAATGGTATAAGAATTTATCTAACTGATTAATTGTTTAACAATGGATTAGATTTGGTGGCAAGGAAATAAGATCGATGAATCTTTCCAAACTCTTTGTTAATAGAGTTCTTTGGGACATGGAACAATCGAACAAATTAAGCATCATTGTGTTTATTGGTGTAGCGGTCTAGAATATACATGGCGATATACTTAGAATTTTTTGTCTCAACGTTGTACGGATATATAGCATAGAAGTAGGGGAAAAAGAAATATAAGAATTTTTACGTAGAAAATCCTGTAAAGGGAAAAATCATGGTGCAACGCCCATTTGAAATGGTTCAACTAGTGTTTGAATAGATTGCAAGTGACTGATCTGTCCTATTAAGGATTATCAAATCTGTCCTATTGAAATATAGAGACAGAGGAACAGCGGAGATCAGATAGAAATTTGACAATATTCGCTGGTCAGGCAAAAGTCCTAAGTCAATTTGTGGCCAGGTGGAAGTCCATTGTCAGTCTTTGTTGGGCAAAAGCCTAGTATTAGTTGGTGACCGGGTAGAAGTCTGTCATCAGTCGATGACTGGGCAGAAGTCTGGAGTCCTTTGGTGGCCGGGCGGAAGTCCGACGTCAATCGGTGGTCAGGCGGAAGTCTGGCGTCAATCGGTGGATGGGTGTAAGTCCGGTGGTGGTCGAGGAGGAGTCTGATAGCAAGAGTTAGTTTTGTTATGTGTGAAATCTGATTGTGTTAATCAATCGAGTTGTTCTGTTGTGTAGGACCTCAAAGCTTGTTGTGTACAATTGGGGGGTGGGGGTGCATGGGATTTACCCTCTTCTTGGAATTGGGTGCAACACCTAGGCGTTGCATACCCGAGCACCTCAGTGTTGTATTCCCAAATGCCCCAACGTTGAACGACAAAGAGCAGAGCACACAGCTGTCAAGATATGGCGCAATAGTAGGTCAAGACAGAGATTGTATCACAGCGCTGCAGCATTGTCAAATAGAGACTGGGCGCCGCCGTATGACCCCAAACTGGCATCACAGCGCTCCGACACGGCATGTATGATTTTCTTTCTCGTTTTATGAAGGGTTGCGTCCCTTGGAGTTATTTTACTTGGCTTTCTCTTGTATTTTTAGTTAGGACAAGTGTGAGAGCAATGCATGTGAGAAAAGAAGGAAGAAATGAGAGAGAATATAGATTTGTATTTATTTCTCCTAATTTTCAAAGTGGATTTCTTGGGTAGGTGTGGCTCTGTGATTTTTTCGCTTTTTTGAATTTTTTCACTTTAAATCTTGGTATTATTTACTTTTTCCCTCTGCTTTGTTTTTTTGCTTGTTCTTTATTGTGGTGTTAGTGTGTTACTCAATCTCCATCATCCCCCAACATGTTTTTTATTCTTCACTCCATTTCTCAAAATTTTTTTTGAAATATCAAATGTAAATTAAAAAATTTACTCTTGTATGCAAGAGTTTATTTCATTCAATAATTCTTCCAGCAAAATTTTAACCGATCAAGTGGCCATTTATAAAATATATATGCATGTACTTTATCTTAAAAAAATACAGTAGACATACAGTGATTTTGAAACGGCTGCAAGATTTTTTGTGACGGTTAAAATCGTCGTAAAAACCCTTTATAAAAAGTGATGTGAAAGACTATTTTTGATAGTGAACTAATGTTAATATTTACTTATTTTAATTTTTTATTTTTTAAATTTGATTTACTCTTATTTAATTATCTAATTAAATATAAATAAAAAATATTTTTTCATTAATTCCATAATATTGATTATTGCACTACATTTCCTTGTGTACGTACATCTGGATAGGCTAAATATTTATTCTCTTTCTATTGATGTACACTGATGTAACATATTCTTTGTCAGAGTATTCCTTCTTAGCTCTTCCGGTGATACTTGCCGTTTCATTTTTTTTTTTTTTTTTTAAATCAAAGCAAAATCCACATACTAGAGCTATTATTATGTGAGAAACGGGACGGTTCTCCAATTTAGTTAAGCGCTCGGTATCAAACAGTACCAAGTAGTACCGAGTGCGGATACCAAGCTCGGTACCTAGCGTAGTACATCTTTAAAGTGACGTGATGCATTGTTATTGACCTCCGAACTCCACACAGAATAATAAATTCACATACTACGTTATACATAGCATAGAAAGGTACACACATAAAGATGTACTGTACATTTAGGCATTTAGCTAAAGCTTTTTTTGCATACATGGAAATTTTGTTACCTTACCAAGGCAAAAGCTTAGGCACCAACATAGAGCACCACTTCTAAACAGAGTGGCAACTAACTCAAAAGCCTACGTAGATTATATTAAACAAAAGAGTGGCATCAAACTAGTCCCTTCGCTTAGATAACAACTATACCCCAACGCTTCCTCGCATATTTGATGAGTTCCTCGACCTCGTCGTCGCCGTCGATGTGCTTGTTATGGTTAAGGTCGGCATGCACCAGCGCTCTCCAAGCCTTCCATCGCGTGCAATTCATGCCGAGCACGCGAAGCGCGTCGCGCAACTCCTTCCGGCTGATCTTGCCATCTCCGTCTCTATCGACGCTTTTCAGCCAGTCCTTGAACTGCTGCACCGTCAACTGGTTATCATAACCAGTCACCGGAGTGTGAAAATGAACCATTTTGCAATGCTTGGTTTGTGAGTGCTGAGAAGTAAAATGGAAGCAATGGGACTATTTAAAGACCACAAAAATCGGAGGACAAAGCTGTTGAATGGCAATATATATGTGATCTCTATTTGGTTGGAAGTTGAACCGTTAGAGAGATCTGTTTTCGAAATATGCTTAAAACAAAGTTAATGAGCTTACTGATCAAGTGGGCCTTTGAATAGCTTTGTTCCCTATCTTTTCTTTAGGGGAATTTGCTGTTTCTTTTTGTGATTCTAAAATTCCTGCCTATCACTTGTGAGGTTTTGGTGGTAGAGTCTCGTTAAAGCTTTAGTTCAATATTGATGTGTTGTGTGGTTGCAGTTACCTGGTCAAATTCAGAGAAGTATTGGTGCCTGCTGCCTACCTTATGCTAAGCACAAATATTCATAGATCATATTGTGGTCATCTAGACTTTATTTGGAACTGTTTTTTTACTATTTTCTAAAGTAAATTTTTAATAGCAAAAATTTTTGAATTAGAAATGTTTATACCAGCAACTAAGCTGTTATATTTTAATTTATCTGTAAAAACATCAAACATCATTGAATAGGTTAAAAAAACAAGAAAAAATTAGATAGATTAGAAAGAAAATCAAAAGTTTGAAGCTCTGAAATTTAAAAAAATATATCATAAAGTAAAAGACTTGACCAATGAACAGAACGAACAATTCTCCAAATTCCTGACAACTTTATTGAATAAACTTTTTGAACTTAGTTGACTAACCTTAAACTCAATCAAGATGATGCCTTTTCGAGGCAAAATTATCACTTGCGGTCACCGGACGCCATATGAAAGTCAATCTAGATGGGCCACATCACTAATATGTTGTGTCATAACTGTGTACTGCACTATATGAGGTGAGGTGGCGTGTCCTGATTGACCTCCATACAATCAAGTGACCCTACTTAATAATCTTTCTTTATGAGGTGTACATATAGCATATATGCTCTAAAATAGTTGTGATATATATTTGGCAAATGCCCTCACTTATCTCCCACATATATAATATTGATCGTTTGTATTTGATTAAATTATATATTAATGACGATTTATTTCACATCACTTACTTCTTTTTTATTTATAAATTTAATATCAGATTCAAAAAATAAATTATTAAATTTATGTATTTACTCATGCCATCAAGAATAAGAAATGATATTAAAGATTAAATAATATGGTTATCCATTTGTGATAATTTGTGAGCATAACAAACAGATATACGCTTATGTGTTTTTCGACTAATTGAGATTTGCATGTTCTGAAATGTTCTAAAGTAGTTCTCCAGTGCATTTTGAAATGGACTCTAGTGGCCACAGAACAAATTAAAAATCTGCTGTGTTTGGATTCGTTATGAAGCAGCTTGTTGGTGAATTCATGCCTGGAGAAAAGTAGGTCAAGGTATTCCAAGGAATTTAACAACAACAACATCACCATCATCATCATTATCAAATCTTTATCCCACTATATATGTAATTTCAGAGCAAAAAATTTTATTCAGTAAAGGCCTAAATTAAAATAGTTCTATTTATCGTCTCATCTGAAACATTAGAATACATTAAAATAATTTCAGAGCCAAAAATTTAATTTTGGCTGTGATTGTTTGCTCAACAAATAAGCTGTGTGACAATGGATGCGTTGGTTTGTAGTCACCACTCCAATAAGGGAACTTTTATTCCGTCCGGTGCAAGAACGTAGAGGAACGTCCGGTCGGAGGCAATTTTCCGTCAAAAAACTAGGTATTTGCTCGGTACAACTAGGTATTATTTGATAATAATGAGGAATACCGTTCTCTGAAGACCAATACCGAGTTATACCGAGCTGTACCGAGAAAAACCGAGTTGTACCGAGTTTTTCTGGGAAAAATTCGGTACAACTTTGGTATAACTCGATATTTGCTCGGTAAAGCACGGTATAACTCGGTATTGGGTCTTCAAATGATGGTATTCTTCGTTATTGTTTGGTATTGCTCGGTATTTGCTCGGTACAACTCATTTTTTGGCGGGAAATTGCCTCCAACCGGACGTTCCTCTACGTCCGGTCGGAGGACGTGAACGTCCGGTCGGAGGACGTAATAATTGTTCCCAATAAGGAAACAATAGATATCAACATAGTATGCCCCTCCATAATTACCATTGCAGGTTGACATACACAGGGCTGCTAAATACGTTGCACTACTTCATTTAAAATTAATTAAATTAAGCACTGTAAAGCTCATCAACGTCAACGCTAAATTTAACATTTGATGGGATTTTCATAAAATTTAATAAAGTTTTATTTTACAAAATCATAGCCCTACATACTCTAAAATAAAATGAGAACTGCTAAATTAAAAAATATATATTACATATAAATAAATGCGCAGCTGCGTAATCGTGATAATTGTGAATACACAGCTATAGGGGAGATTTTCTTTTCTTTTTAAGATGAAATGCTATCGGAAATTTAGAAAAAAAAAATGATTGAAAATTGGATATCTGCCTCAGCTGTTAAAGAGGATGAAAAGAACAATACGGCACGTGATGAATCAGGGTGGTTTTCCATTGTCGAGGTCCTCCATGATATCAATGTCCGAGCGAGCTGTTATCTTCTGAACATATCCTAAATGATTGTTACCAAAATTATTAGCATTAATACTTATCATTATTTGCTTAAATTCGAAATAACTTATCAATGAGATACAGGCAGCATTTTCTACTGCTTATTTATTGTGTGCTCATCAGGGTATAAGCTAAATGAATTTCTTTCATAAAAAACTGATAATAAGAGAGTCCCAATTGATAAGAAATGACTGCAAATGACTGAATTTCAGGATAAAATTGAAGATTTTAAATAAAATTAGCAGCAATGTGCCACTTTGGGATCAAAATTAAGAGCACTAAATGAGCCAATTGTAAATTATATCAATGAAATACAGCATGGAACAAAATTACCATTTTGAATTTACAATTTATAAAAAATTGAATGTAACCATCGCGCCCCATGAGTTATGCATATGGAGTAGATTCATCAAAAACCCGCACAAGAACCACCACAGCACTACCTCATTTAATTCCATTTTAATTTGAATAAGGATAAGATCAAAGTATAAATAACAATAGGGCTAGAGAAAAGCCAATCGAATATCACTAATGCAAAAAACTCATAATAGAAAACCCCGCATCATGCTCCCATCACAATTTTTTTCTTTTTTTCAATGAATAAATCAAAAATCACGCTTAATACTTGTGTGCTAGTACATTCACGAGTAGTAGAGTAAGAGTTTTAACTTCTTAGCATTATACAAAGAGTTTACATGCATAAATAAAAGAGTTGTCGTAAAAAAAACACGAGTTTCTTACATGAAAGCCCAACAAAAGAGAAGAATTATGGAGTCTAGCCTAATTGAAACAATTCTACTTCTATTTGTCATTGGTTTTAAATAAAGCAATTTCCTGTGGTTGTGATAGATGTTGATATAATATAATGGACACAAATATATAGAATGAATTCCTTATTAGAAGGTGGAAGAGCCTTGTTCATAGAAGTTGCTTTCAAGAGACAATTTATTGTTTATTTGGTTGTTCATTTTTTAGAATGGTATATCAATGATAAATAAGAGTTTGTGTCAATGGCTTGCATCGGTCTATAGCCAATGATGTGCATTTACATTATTGGCGATAGCACATAACGAAATCAATGGGCATCATTGTGACCAAGTGGGAATTATTAGAGGGCTGTAGTCAGGTGATGGTGATCAAAGGACTAAAATAGGGACAAAAATGGTTGTCAGATCGTATTTAGGCAACTGTGATCGAGCAATGGTGGTTGGAGGTTTATAGTTGGACAATGGTGATCGAAGGAATGTAGTTGGGTGATATTGGTTGGAAGATCGTAGTCGAGTGACGATAATCTGAAAATCATAGCAGGGTGACAATGGTAGGAGGAACAAAGTCGTACGATGATATTCAAAGGACCATAGTGAAGCAATAAAGGTCAAGAGACTATAGTCGGGTGATTATAGTTGAGCAACCGCAGTCAGGAAATAAAGGTTGGAGGATTGTATTTAGGCGATGATGGTTGAAGGACCATAGATGAATTGTATTGGTCGGAGGAACATAGGAGGGAAATGGACCAAAGATGGTGTTAAGCTATGGTTTAATCATGGTGCTCATGTGAAGCTTTGAGATTCTCCACACCTTTACACTCTTGAATTATAAACAAAGTTTGAATGCCCCTTCAGCTAGTAAGTGGGGGCCTATTTATAAATTTTCAAAGTAACATGCCCTGTATATATAACCAACATCCAAAATACTCTATCAGATAAATCATATAGTTTCCCTCAATCATAGACTATTCTTTCATCATTTAAGTGCCTCGATGATTTTGTCTTGTCGAGACACTCAATTTGACTTATAAGCATTGAGAGATTTAAAAATCTTTTGTTCCTCAAATTAATACCCTAAAGTTTCCTATTGTACTTCAAGTACTTGATCCTGACTCATTTGGAGGGAAAAAAACAAAACTTGATCCTAACTCATTTGGACTTAGGATCAAATTACATTTGGTAAAATTGGATTCATCTCATTGAAATATTAAGTTCGACCCTAAGTTTGTTGAAATCAAAGTTCGGATGGTCCTGAATTTAATTCTAGAAGTTTTAAATTCAAATATGCATCAACATCCATGCCCAATCAAATGAATTTTTTTTATGACATGTTAATACCAAAAGCCAAACACCACCATTTGATATCATGGCCTAAACCACTAAGGGGTTGTTTGGTATGCAGGAGGGTAAAGTAAATTAATTGCACGCATTTCTTAAATTAGGTCGTTTGGTTGATTTTGAGCGGAACATAAGGAAGTCCTCCGAAGCATCAGCGGTGTATTACAGACAGCCGTTCTTGCAACATCGAAACCCGCTCAAATTGAGCGGGTTAGAAAATTTCTCACGCAACATAAAGCGAATAGCCTAAAAATCGCGCGGGAATACCTAGAGATGGGATGACCGGCGAGCCACATCATGAATCTGGTCTCCCTCTGGTGATCCCTTATGTACTCCGCCTTACGTCGCCTTTCCTCAAATGCAGTCACCACTTCCTCGGATTCATGTCCTCCCACCTCCTTAACACCACCATCGGAGACTACTAAGAAGAAGGACGATAGGATATACGTGAAGCGGCCAAACTCATCGTCATCGTTGTCTTCAGTGACGTGTGACGAGGTGTCTGTGACGAAGCCAATGACCTTCATGACGGGATTGGTAGTGGGGAAGCGCTTCTACAAGGAGGTGACCACCCGGATGGCTGAAGATGGCAACGGTTGGACCATAGCTGTCAATGGCGCAAAATAGCGCGCGCCATGGCGCACGGCGCGGCGCGGCGCACCTACGGCGCCATGTTCATGGCGAGGCGCATGTGTTTAAAATAGCGCGCGCTATTTGCGCCACATGTGAGCCATGGCGCATTGCGCACGACGCAAAATAGCGCGCCAAATTATTTTTAAATTTCCGTATACTTATGAATGTTTTTTATATTTAAAATATATATATATATATATTTTAAGATAAACGACTATTCATTGCCCTAATTTCACGAAAGATTTTCTGTTTACTGCATCCGCCGAACACATCCCGCAGTCCCTAAGTCGAGGTCGCTGAATCTATCCCGAAGTCGAAGGTTTTTTGTTTTTTATTTGCTGCATTCGCTACTTCCGTCAAATCCAGCCGAATCTGTCCAGAAGTTGAAGTCGTGGTTTCCGCCGAATCGTCCCGCAGAGCAGTGCTTCTGCCAAATCCGCCCCCTCCTTCGTCTGTTCCAATAAAAAATCTTACCAGCTGACTCTGATTTGCAACCTCCAACTGTTTCGCACAGCTCTGTTGTTTTGCACGGCTATTTCTTACAAGAATTTACAACTTAACAGGTATACTCGGTACCGCTAAGTAAATGCTCGGTACAGCTATGTATATGCTAGATACTGCTCGGTACCGCTAGTTACTTGTTCGGTACAACTAGGTACCAGCTCGGTACAACTAGGTACAAGCTCGGTACAACTAGGTACCAACTCGGTACAACTAGGTACAAGCTCGGTACAACTAGGTACAAGCTCGGTACAACTAGGTACAAGCTCGGTACAACTAGGTACAAGCTCGGTACAACTAGGTACAAGCTCGGTACAACTATGTACCAGCTCGGTACAACTATGTACCAGCTCGGTACAACTAGGTACCAGCTCGGTACAACTAGGTACACGCTCGGTACACACTCGGTATTGCTAAGTACATGCATGATACCGCTCGGTATTGCTATGTAAATGCTCGGTACAGCTCGGTACAACTA
Source organism: Dendrobium huoshanense (assembly GCA_016618105.1). Classification (NCBI taxonomy): domain Eukaryota; kingdom Viridiplantae; phylum Streptophyta; class Magnoliopsida; order Asparagales; family Orchidaceae; genus Dendrobium; species Dendrobium huoshanense. Next base: position 20,099,775 of record CM028343.1, read on the forward strand.
GTTACATGCTCTGTACCGCTCAGTATCGCTTCCTAATTTCCATACAAACGAACTTCAAAATTCCTCTTATAAATAAATTTTGTCGAACCCCGCCAGGGGCAGCGCCCCCTTGGACCCCCGGCAGCCCCCATATTATGTTTCTTGGACAATATTATATTTCTTTTATCTAAATTTGTTTGTTTTAGGTGATCATAAAATGTCAGATTCAGTTCAATCTTTAAAAAAAGATCCAGCATGGAAATATGCTATACTAACAAATGAATCCGACAATAACAGTGTGACATGCATTTTTTGTGGTAAAATAACAAAATGAGGAATTACACGCCACAAACAACACCTCGTTGGGGGTTTTAGGAATGCAAGGTCTTGCTCTAACTGTCCCGAGCATGTGAAGTCTGAAATTAAGACATCCATGTTGAAAAAAAAAGATTTAAAGGAACAATTTAATGACATATCAAATGTCAACCTTGCTGAAGAAGAAGAAGAAGACTTTGATGTGATGACAGATGATATTTTAGTTGCTAAATCATCTAAAATGTTGCGGACAAATAAATCTAACACATCTAGTCAATGATCAACATCTACATCTATCTTCAAAACATCACGACCTAAAGGTCCATTAGATACTTTCCTTACACCAAATCCGGAAGATGTAGTAAAACATAGAAAAGGTCAGTTTAACAAAGAAATGGATGCAGCTAAAAAGGAAATGAGGGGAAGGGCTGTTCAAGTGTTCAGTAGATGGATGTATGATGCTGGGATTCCATTTAATGCTGTGAACTATGATAGTTTCCCTGCTATGGTGGAGGCACTTGGGCAGTTTGGACCTGGAATGAAACCTCCTAGTTATCATGAGGTACGAGTTACTTGTTTGAAGAAAGAGGTTGGACATACACATGAGCTATTGCGACGCCATCAAGAAGATTGTGTACGATATGGTTGTTCTCTAATGGCAGATGGATGGACGTCAAGGAATGGGAAAAGCTTAATCAATTTTCTTGTTAATTGTCCAAGAGGTAGTGCGTTCATAGAATCAATTGATGCTAGTTCTTTCTCCAAGAATGCTGTGAAAATGTTTGAACTTTTTTGCAAGTATATCGAGGTTATTGGACCACATAATGTGATCCAAGTAGTCACTGATAATGCATCCGAAAATGTTCTTGCAGGTTTGTCACAACTTTTATTCTAAAGTTATGTTATTTCATGAAGAATTTGTGTATATCTTAACTTAAATTATAATGACATAACAGGAAAATTATTGATGGACAAATATCCTCACATTTATTGGACTCCTTGTGCTGCTCACTGTTTGGATTTATTAATGGAGGACATTTTCAAAATTCAAAAGCTAAAACGATGCTTTGAGAAAGCAGTGGCAGTACACAGTTTTATATATTCTAGGCCTTGCTTACTTGAGTTAATGAGAAGGTGCACAAATCAAAGAGCACTAGTCAAACCCGCAAAGACTCGCTTTGCAACAGCTTTCTTAACTTTACAACGTTTTCATCAACAACAACTGAACTTGAAGAAAATGTTCACTTGTGAGGAATTTATCTTGGGTCCTTATGCGAAAGAGGCTAAAGCAAAACAATCTCAACATACAATCTTACAGCAATCATTTTGGAACACTATAGTGTATGCCTTAAAAATAGCTGGTCCTTTATTAAAGGTTCTTAGATTGGTTGATGGAGAGAAGAAGCCCCCAATGGCTTACATATATGAAGCAATGGATAGAGCAAAAGAGGCAATTGCTGCAAGCTTCAATAACAGTGATAAGTATGATCAAATTTTTAAAATGATTGATAGAAGATGGGAAGTGCAATTACATCGGCCTCTACATGCAGCGGGACATTTTTTAAATCCTGAATATTTCTTCAATAACCCTGATATTGCCAAGAATAAGGAAATAGCTGATGGTCTTTATCAATGTATTGGAAGATTATCTCAAGATGTAGCTGAAGAAGATAAAATCAGTAATGAATTAAGTTTATACATTAGGGGTGAAGGACTTTTTGATATTCCTCCAGCTATAAGACAAAGAACTACCCGATCTCCAGGTATCATTATTTACAAAAAATTAAGACTGATTTGTTATATAATATTGAAAAAAAATTCATTTCTTCCAGCTGATTGGTGGTTGGCATATGGACAAGGAGCTCCCAATTTACAAAGCTTTGCTATCAAAGTCCTAAGTTTAACATGTAGTTCATCTGGATGCGAACGCAATTGGAGTATTTTTGAACATGTAAGTATTTTACAATATATGTGTTGATTTTTTATATATGTTCATAATATAGTAATGTAATAATATTTTAATTGCAGCTTCATAGTAAACGAAGAAGCAAATTGGATCATGGTCGCTTAAAAGATTTAGTTTATGTGAAATATAATAGAGCACTGATTCGGAGATTCAATCATCGTGATGTCATTGATCCTATTTCTTTGACTGAGATAGATGATGCAAATGAATGGCTAACAGGAAAATTAGATGATGAGTCTGATGAAGAAAATGACTTTATTGCTGGAGAGGAAGATTTAACTTGGACAAATGTTGCTAAAGCTACTGGTGTTTATGATAAAAGCTATAATATTAGGAAAAGATCTAAAGGGAAAGAAAAAGAATCTTCAATTAGGCATGATGTTGCTATTGAGAATGATGATGAAGAGGATTATGAAGTAGGAGACAATGTTGAAGAAGATAATGAAGCTTTTTTAACATTTGCTGATGATGATGATTCCCAAGAAGAGTAGATTAAATTCATATTTGATCTTTTTAAAAAATATTGTAATATTTGAATTATGAGATATTTGGATGTTACTTAGTCGAACTTATATATGTCATGGTTGTCTTTTATTATTATGATAGCTTGTCTTTCATTTTTAATAATATTTCATATTCATGCTTATTATTTTATATTTTTTATATATCTTGCGCCATGTTCAAAATAGCGCGCGCCGCGCCGTGCGCTATGCGCCATGGCTCCAAATGGACCTTTGCGCCATGGTGCGCCATTCGCCGTTAACAGGTATGGGTTGGACAGTGATGCTCGACTACAGTAACCTCAAAACACCTTCCAAGCGACCGCTTAAGCTCAAAAAAACCTCGCCCTAGCGAAGGCTATTGCCGCCGAGTGGGAATACCGGGTCTGCTCGCTCTTTCTTTTTTCAGTTTGTGATGTATTTTTAATGTTCAGTTGACAGTGCGCACTTGATCATTAATCTTCCATTATGGAATCCTCTCTCGTCTGCCTAGTAATTTCAGTAGTTTTATTTATTATTTGAGATTTTAGTTGTTGGGGCTGGATGATTAGAGCTGGAGGCTATAAGATAGCATTCCTTTTTTAAATGTTGATTTACACTCTGATTTAAATGCCCAATTATTACTTTAGCTCATTAGAAAGTAAATGTGCTGAAGGTTCTACTTGGCTGCGCTCCTGCAGTGACTACATCGGTTAGCATCTAGTCTAATGATGAATTTCATTAATGAAATATCGGTAATACTGTCTGACAACAATATTTTTCCTATCATCTTTAAGTTGATCTAAAAATGCCTTGTTTGATAATTTCATCTCCAATATGCCCTCTACTCTGACTCTATAAAGATACTGATATTATAATTTATGAAGTTATTGTAATATTGATATTAAGATAGTGCAATAAATAAATAAATTGATTTTATTTTATAACATCAAATAATACTAATTATTACAAATGCATTGATTTTATAAATACACTAGTTGTAATTACAAAATAAATTATTACAAAAAAATTGCTTTTACTTTACTTTGGATTTACCTAATCAAACAAGGGAAACAATTCTCCTGCATTGATTTTGCAGACTACCAAACAGTTCAAAGTATTCGGAATGCACTACATTTATTTTACATTGCATTTATTTTACATTGCATTTTCTTTTCAGGCAATCAAACATCCCCTAAATCAAAAACAACTGGAGAGAACGTTCATTGCATAAAATACATATCTAATGGTGTGAATCATGACTTTTTTATTTCCTATGATATTTTGGTCATAATTAGAACTTAAACTGAACTAAACATATAAAAATATGTATCAGAAATACAAATCAAAACATATTACATATTTATCGCCATTCTACAACTACATATCAATATAACTTGGGACAATATGGAGATTAGCGCCGATAATTATATAAGAAACTTGAACTTCACTTGAAAATTGCTCAAATTTTAATAGACTTGAATAAACTCAAAGATCAACTCAACTTGATCACTTTCGGCTCAACTCAAATTTGAGTCAACCCCAAATTGAATTTTTTTATATTGAGTTGATGTTGATCAGCTCAAAATCAATTAAATGCCATCGCTACAACACTACTAGGCTTGTCAAAGTTATAACATTGGCATGGTGAAGTGCCATGAAATCCAAATGTAACCAATCCTGGCAAAGCAGATGAACTTTTTTTTTTTTTTTTTTTGCCTAACTTGATGAATCCCAAGCGAAACAAGACAGGAAATAAAGAACTTATCAGAATAGCATCAGCGAACTCATTTACCAATCATTACTAGATCAAGTGCATTCCAGCATATGGCATACCTTGTTAGTTTTTATCATCAGTTTACAAAGGAACGGGAACAGAATTTGATTAAAAAGAAGACAAGCTTTGGAATGGAATCATAGAAGCATCCGGTAACTATTCGCATCTTTTCAAACGCCAGACAAGAGGGGGAAAAAGGGTAAGACTTTAACTGCAGGCAGTTTCAATAAGACACATTGTGCTAATAAGGAATTTGACACTATCAATTGTTTAAAAAGAAATCTATCAACTGTTCATTAATGTTATGATTCTATCCACCCAGTAATGAACTAAATTGATTGATTCAAATTTCATCACTACGCATAGCAGTCCACAAGCTACATAATGCAAAGAGGAATAATGTGAATTTTAAAAAGTCAACCACATGCGCTTTTCTTCTTTAGAAAAAAAATTATAGATGAAGACGAATCAGGCAATCAAAAAGGCTATCCATCATCCAAGAATTTCAAGTTCCTTGGCACCCCATGTCCATGTTCAACAGAAAATAACATAAAGCGATATTCAATTGAACCTATCAACATGATACAAGTATGAATAGGCCAGAGAATCATGTCGCCCCTATGCAAATCTAAAACTAGCATTTTGAACTTCAGCAGTGGAGAAGCTTCAACGATATAGATTGAAAAAGCATTCCTCAGTTGAGCCCTATGCTTTGAATGACGGCGAGAAAGAGAAGTCTCGAAAGTGATCTCCTCAAAGAGATAAGGCTAGGTCATAGCAATAACCCTTAGAGCCAAACTAGGTCAAAGCCTGATGGATACAATAAATTCTAGTCCATAACAAGGTGGAAGAAGAGTCACTAATGAAAAAATGCTCAAAAAGTTCTAAATCATTCTCATCAGATGATTATCCATGTGTCATATTTACAAAAAAGTGGCATAATCTTTAGTTCACTCGTTTTAAATAGCTATCTCACAATCTTCACGACAATCCAAGTTCTACTTTCTAGTTTTTGGCATAATTCTATGCCAATTGCTCAAAAGAGGGTGTTAATTTTAAAATTACTGGTTGAATGGCGGATTTCATGTGAGAATTGGTCTGCAAAGACCCAATCAAATCCAGTTAATACAAGAGTAAGTCGAACCGAGTTACACAGAAAAAGAAAAATATTTAGAGAAGGGGGATTTCATGTGAGGTCTCACGTAATTTCCATACTAGATTTTATGTGTCACACAAGATCACTAATCCCCTATTAATAGATGAGGATCATGATCAACATTACAGAGTCGGCAATATAACAAAATTACATTAAAAAAAATGAATATGTTGAATCCATGTTCGCTGATTATGTTGAGAAAAAATCATGTTAGAAGTCATTCTTTGTGCGAATAGATGAATCGATGAGTACATCCAGCAAGTACTCTACGTGAGTACGCACCTTCATAAGTCTCTTGGCCAAGTTTAACAACTTAGTGCTGAAAGCATAGTTAATGTTAAGTCCATGGAGACTTGAGGATTCCAGCAATACCAAAATAAGTGTGTTCCAACTTCCAAGATGGCAATTTAATCCAGTTCACAATCTACAACTTCTTGAACCCAATCCAAGTCCTCATGTGACTTGATTAATATGACCCAAGTGAATATGAGCTTACACCGCAAGCTATAATACTTAGGGGTGTAAACGAGTCTAGTCGAGTATTTGCCTAATCGAGCTAAACTTATTTAGCAGCTACTAAACTCGAGCTTGGCTCATTAAAAAATTCATAGAATTGAGCTCGACTAAAGTGCTCGAACTCGTTTAGAAAGCTTAAGCTCGACTCGATTGTTGAGCTCTATTTCTTAGTTATAAATTAAAATTTCTGTTTTTTTTACAATTTTTTTTTTAAATGTAGAATTAATTTAAAGTTATTAAAATATATTATATAATACTAATTTAAATTAATTATTAATACATTATAATTTAATTGAGCGGCTCAACATGCTTTTGAGCAGAGTCAGGCTTGAGCTCAACGGCGGAGTAAGGCGGGGTCCTACGGGGGCACGTGCCCCTTCCGAAAAAAAAAACCCTATATACATGCACTTGTTCAGGCTTTTTGGGTGGTTCAACAATTGATTGCCCTAATACTTTGCATTTTTTTGTTCGGGTTCAGAATGCCTCGCGTGGAGAACGTGAGAAGGAAGCACGTCTCGTCAATCGTCACCTCTGCCTCCAGCCTCAGAAGCTCTTGCGGGCTCAGAAGCTCTCGCTAGACGCAATATTGTCTCCAAACAGTTGGTCCAGCCGGATGCCTGTACCAATGCATTCGCAAATTCGCTCCCATCTTCAATTCTTCTGTCTTCGATCCAGCAGCTCATAGCGCAACTGAAGTCCTGAAGGTAAGCACATCTAAAAATGATGAGGACATCGTCAGAGATTTCGACACATGTACCATCAAGAGAAGCCGGAGATCAACGGCCACGATCATGAGTTTTATTTTGAGTCATTTTATGCAGTAGTTTATTTGATTTTTATGTTTTTCCGTTTTTGCCCTTATGGGTATTTGGTCGTTATTGTAGCCCGAGGGGCATTTTAGTCTTTTGCTTTCTTGTCATTTTGAGGCCTATTTATATGGCCATTTTCTTATGTAATAGTTTAGTTTTTGATGAATGAAAAAAATATCTTCCTTTGTTCTCTTTGTGAGTGCACCTCTCTCTAAAATCTCTTAGTGAGTTTTGAGAAGAGCTAGATCTCTTTGTGAGTTCTAGGCCTTCTTCTCCATTATCTTTGTGATCAAGTGGTGTGGGAAATCAAGGTGAAGCCGTGGCATATTAATCCCTAGAAGAATTGCAATTTTCTTCCCTCCCTGGATCCTTGCTGCCGCCCCTTCCCCTCTCCTCACCCTGTTGTCGCCGCCTCCCCCCCCCCCCCCCCCCCCTGGAACCATCCAGATCGCCGGCTTCCAAGGCCAATCCTGCCGGCCTGCAAGGCTCCTCCCGCCGGCCAATCCTCCACCCATCAGTCGCCGGCCAGCTCCAGCCCGCCGGTCCCCTCCCACCTTGCTGCCGCCTCCTTCTCCCCCTCTTTCGAATTTCAAATCTGAAATTTGGGAGTTTCATTAGCCATTAAATGTTTCCTAAATTGCCTCCTTAAGTCATGCAATCACAATAAATTGAAATTGAATTTCGAATTTGAAATTCAAATTCAATCCAATTAATTGTTTTAATTTAGGAACCTTCATTCTTTATTAAAACTGAAATTTTAATTTCAGATTTTATTAAAATCCTGAAATTAAGACTAGTGATCCCCACCTACTTAAAACCTCAATGCCACCTCACCTCCTATATGGCCGGCCCCTTAATGGCCTCTCTCTCTCCTAATCACCTTAATAGCTCCATAAATTCAGCCCCAAATTCCCCTCTCTTTACCGCCCCCTTCCCTCCTTGATTTAATTTAATCCCACCATTAAACCTCCCAAATTCTGAAATTAATTCAGAATTCCTGCGCTCTACCATTTGACCCGTTCTCCACATCCATGGACGGCCGATCCCGACATCAACCACGGCTTCGTCTTTGATGAGCAAGGAAGAAAGGATAAGACGTTGGATGCTCTCTAGTCATCCCATGGACTACCCGCCACCGGCTCCCACTCCAACGGACTACACTTTGTGCACCATTTGTCTCCTAGCGGCATCGCTCGGTTGCTCTCAATCTTCCTCCCTTAAAAGTGCCACCAACAAGAGAGTGAGTGAGAGACCCAAGGTGAAAAGTTCTATTTGTTAATTATGGATTATTGTTTCTCTCCATAACATTACTATCTAATTCTATGTTGCCAATTTGATATTGTCCAATTAATCTAGTTGTAACCACAGGCCTTACTTAATTTCGACTTGATAATTCCGAGAACTTAATTTAGGTAAGCATTAATTCTATAATTAGCAAAGCTTTAACAATCTTATATTCAAATCCCCAAGCAGTTCTTGTTTCCATCGCATGTTGTTTCACATCAAAAAATCTCTTAGGATTTCATTTTATTTTGCTAAACAGTTCGTTCAGCCAACAACCCATACCCGTGCATTCGCAGATTCGCTCCCATCTTCAATACTTTTGTCTTCGATTTGGCAGCCCGTAGCGTAGCTGAAGTCCTGAAGGTAAGTACATCTAAAAATCTCTTAGGATTTCATTTTATTTTGCTATATATCATTTCGTTTGATACTTTGATGTTATTAGTTTTCTATATAAGTCATAAGATTTCGTTTGTATTTTAGTATTTGGATTTCAACTTCATTTGATGCTTTTTAGTTTTTAAGATTCTGTTATTATTTTTTAGTCTTTAGTTTGTTGTTTAGGTTAAAAAAATCATTTGCTACCAAATGTTTTTGAATGCTTTAGTTTAAAATTTGTTTTATGTTAAGGTAAAAAATAAAATTTGTTTTATGCTTAGGTTAAAAAAACAAAATTCATTTCTTTTTTAGCACTTAGTTTTCTGTTTACACTTTATGTTTTCCTGTTTTTTATTTTTTTATTTAGAACAGCTTATATTATATGAGTTCTATATGTTTTAGATAGTTTGCTTTTGCACAAAGATTATGGAGAAGTATTTTAAGAAGTCCTCACAATTTTGCGTATCAACACCAATAGAGGATTCAAAAAAGAATCATGATGAAAAAAATAAAAGAAAATCGAACATTCAATGAATCATTAGACAGCAAGCTAACAGATCTAAAGAAGCTTCAATCAGATCCTGGTTTACGTATACCTATTTCTGAATTTAGTTTTAATAATCCTGATCAAATTCGAAGAGCATATTTGCAAAAAGGGCTATGCAGCCTCGCAATCATGACTTCCCTAAAAGTAAGTTTGGGATCAAAGATAGAAGTTTAAATCCGATGTGGTTTGATAGATACTACAGTTGGCTAGAGTATAGTATTTAGAAGGATAAAACATATTGTTTATATTGCTATCTTTTTGGAGTAGAAGGAAAAGGAAAAGAAAATGATGAAGCATTTCATATAAGTGGATTCTCAAATCGAAAAAAAATCTAATAGATTTCATCTTCATATAGGAGGACCTATTAGTGCTCATAATAATGCAAGGCAAAATTGTAAAGATTTAATGAAATAATATCAACATATTAAATTTTCATTGCAGATGCATTCTGATCGATTTACAAATGCATATCGTGTTTGACTTAATTCTTCTATTGATTGTGTGAAATTCCTTCTAAGACAATGATTAGCTCTTCAAGGGCATAATGAGAGTTTCAACTCCAAAAATCAAGGAAATTTTCTCGAGCTACTGTGTTTTTTATCAAAGAATAATGAAGATATAAATAATGTTGTACTGAAGAATGCTCCTGAGAATTTGAAATTAATTGCCCCTGAAATTCAGAAAGATATTTGTAGAGTCATCTCTAGTGCAATTACAGACTATATAAAAGAAAAGGTTGGTGATAGTTTCTTCACTATTCTTGTTGATGAATGATGTAGATAAAGGGGGGGGGGGGGGGGGGGGGGGGGGGGGGGGGGGGGGGGGTCAACTCATGTCCAAAATAAATCAATTTTGGCCTCCCTCGAGTTTACAAGCTCAATAAAATTTGAGATGGAATTTAGCTCATTTATGAGCTAATTTTTAGTTCATTTATTGAACTAAGAGTTAGCTCATTATTAGCTAGGTTTTAGTTCATTTATTATCGTATTTATGTGGCTTTTTATTTATTGTTTTATCTTAAATTAAAGTTGTCTCTTGGGATTCCAAAATGGCTTTTGGAATCCCAAGATTTGTTTTGTTTTCCCATGCCTTGGCTCCTTGGCTTCCACGGGTGGCTGATTTCCGTGCATTGTCTCCTTGGTTCCCACGGTGGTTATTGGTTTTCCGAGCTAGGGGGGTTTTCCCGTGGCTTTGGCGCCTTGGCGTTGGTTCCGTGCGGCCTCCTTGGCTCTCGCGGCTGCTCCTTCGGTTCTTAGGCTTGGGTTGTTTTTCCATGAAAAGCATTTGAGTTTTAATGTTTGTGATGTTTAGAATTCCTATGTGAATTCATTGTTAGTGTCTTTTTGTATTCCTCTTTCATACCTATAAATATGAGGGGCTTGTTATGTTTTAAAATAGTTGAATGTTATGTGATTGATTTTTGGAAATGTAAACCTGCGGGTTTCGTTGGAAAAGCTTGCGAGCTTTGTCCACTTCTTCTCATCTCCTCTGGAAATCTTGCGAGCTCTTTCCACCCTTCTTCTCGGCTTCTAACCTCTTTCGTCTCTCCGCAAGTATCAACTCCATTGTATCCTTCGTCTCTTGAAAAAGCAAGTTTAGGTGTGTGTCCAAGTTTGTAAGTGTTGTTTGTAAGAGACATGAAATGTAAGAGTTTTCTCTAATATTATGGAAATGTCTTTGTTTCTTATTTTGTCTTTTTAGAATTTGGTGAATTTCTTTAGCATTTTTAGTATTTCTTTTATATAGGAAGTCTTCTAATTTTGTGATTAAAAATTTGGGTCCCTTCCCAAATTTTTTATTGCATCAAATTTGGTATCAGAGCGAGTTAGGAAGTCCTAGGTTTTTTGTTGTCAAGTTTTGTTTTTATTTGTCAAATCAAGTATTGTTAGTCTTAAGTTTTTAGGTTAGTGAGTCTTGAAAGTATTTTGAGTCTAAGTTTTTTAGGTTGAGTCTTTCTTTGAGTCTATCTTTTTTTTGAGTCGTCTAAAAAAATACCAAAAATATGGCTTCATTCATGGAGGAAAGCGATCATGATAATCCTGATGTCCCTCTCCCATTGGATAGATGGATTCCTACAGAAGGTGATTCAACAGATCCACTTCAAGATCGTCTATACAAACTTCAGTATCACATGTTCTTGTGTGATTAAAAATTCGAAAAGTGGAAGACATATCTACAAAGGCAATTCGAGAAAGAGCAAGAAAACATTTTGAAAAGGTTTGGAGAAAAGATCAAAGAGCTGGATGATCAGTATGCACCTCCTCGAAAGAAACCAAGAACTGACTCATCGGGAGCTGAGTCCTCAAGAAGGGGAGTCTGATGTAGGCAAGGGAGGGTCAAATCAAATCCTAATATTTGATTTTTGACTTCACTAGCTCATTAATGTCAAGTGGAAGTTTAGCTCATTATGAGCTGATTTTAGTTCATTTATTGAACTAAAAATTAGCTCATTAATTCTTAAACTTGGCTTTTCTCCTTCCTTTTTATTCTCATTTATCTTGCCTTTTCCTCTTCCTGTTAACTCTTGGGCTGCTGCGGTTTTCTGCTGGTTTTTGGCCCCTCGGTTTGCTTCTGAATTAATGTCCCGTGGTCCCCCTTTTACCAAATTTGTAGTGGTTTTTTGGCTGCTGGGTTCCGTGATGTATCTGCCTGGATCCGTGGCCTTTTTTCCCATGAAAATGAAGGCTTGTTTCCTGTGCAATATTGGGGCTGCTGTGAAGTGACTGTTGGTCTTTCAATTCACTCATTTATTTGAGTATATGAAGAGATTTTGGGGCTATTTTTGGACAAAATTTGAACAGTTTTATGGGGACTGTTTGGTGACTGTTTTAGGAGGAATTCCAAGAGACTTTTACTGATTTCTAGACAGATTTCTGCTGCAGTTTTTAGGTGCCTTTTGGCCTTCTATTTTCATCTTTTAATTAATGTTTTGGGGTTGTTTGTATTCCCCTCTTATGTCTATAAATAGTAGTTGTTTTGTAATGTTTTAGAGAGGTTATGATGATAATTTTTGGAACAAAACCTGAGAGGTTTTCCTTGGAAAAAGCTTGAGAGCTTTGTTCCACTTCTTCTTCTAATTCTATGGAAATCTTGCGAGCTCTTTCCAACCTTCGTCTTGGCTTCTAATCTCTTTCTTCTCTCCGCAAGTGCCACCCCATCTGTATCTTTCTTCTCTAAGTAAAGCAACTATAGGGTGTCTTGTTTGAGTCGTTTGTAAGAGTTGTAAGGTGTCATGTTATGTCAAAAGTTTGTAAGTCCTTTTATATGATAAAAAAAGTTTGTGTTTGTTTTAATTTGTCTAGTTTTATGAGTTCTTGATATTTTCTAGATCCTAGAAAGAGTCTAATTTTGTGATAAAAAATTTGGGGGCCTCTCCCAAATTTTTGATTGCATCAATTTGATGCTTCCCAAATTTTTTATCACAAAATATATAAAAGAAATGCTAAAGAAATTCACCAAATTCTAAAAAGACACAAAATAAGAAACAAAGACACTTTCATAATATTAGAGAAAACTCTTAAATTTCATGTCACTTACAAACAACACTTACAAACTTGGACACACACCTAAACTTGTTTTTTCAAGAGATGAAGGATATAATGGAGTGGATACTTGCGGAGAGACGAAAGAGGTTAGAAGCCGAGAAGAAGGGTGGAAAGAGCTCACAAGATTTCCAGAGGAGATGAGAAGAAGTGGACAAAGCTCGCAAGCTTTTCCAACAAAACCCGCAGGTTTACATTTCCATAAATCATTCACATAACATTCATCTATTTTAAAACATAACAAGCCCCTCATATTTATAGGTATGAAAGGGGAATACAAAAGGACACTAACAATGAATTCACATATGAATTCAAAACATCACAAAAATTAAAACCCAAATGCTTTTCATGGAAAAACAGCCCAAGAACCGAAGGAGCAGCCGCGAGAGCCAAGGAGGCCGCACGGAACCAAGACGACAAAGCCACGGGAAAACCCCCCTAGCTCGGAAAACCAACAACCACCGTGGGAACCAAGGAGGCAATGCACGGAAATCAGCCACCCGTGGAAGCCAAGGAGCCAAGACATGGGAAAACAAAACAAATCTTGGGATTCCAAAAGCCATTTTGGAATCCCAAGAGACAACTTTAATTTAAGATAAAATAATAAATAAAAAATAACATAAATACGATAATAAATGAAATAAAACCTAGCTAATAATGAGCTAACTCTTAGTTCAATAAATGAACTAAAAATCAGCTCATAAATGAGCTAAATTTCATCTCAAATTTTATTGAGCTTGTAAATTCGAGGGAGGCCAAAATTAATTTATTTTGGACATGAGTTGACCCCCCCTTTGTCTACATCAATGAAGCTTGTGATATATCAGGAAAAGAACAAATGGCTGTCGTTATATGATATGTGAATGAGAAAGGTTAATTATTGAATGCTTTTTTAGTATTGTATATGTTCCCGAAACATCAACTAGATATTTGAAAGAAGGAATTGAACAAGTCCTTTCAAATTATTGTTTGTCTCACACAAAAATTCGTGGTCAAGGTTACGATGGAGCAAGAAATATGATAGGAGAATTTCATGGGCTAAAAGCACTTTTTCTGAATGAGAATAAATCTGAACATTATATACAGTATTTCTCACACCAGCTTCAGTTAGTCTTGACAACAATTGCGAAAAATCATGTTCATATTGCACTATTGTTTACTATAATTTCAAACGTGGTGAATATTATTGGTGTTTCATGCAAACGTCGTGATCAACTTAGAAAAAAAACAACACGAGATGACTTTAAGTGCATTACAAAATGATGAGATATTCACTGGACGATGATTAAATCAAAAAATATTGTTAAGACATGCTGGTGAAATAAGATGGAGTTCTCATTATAAGTCATTGATTAGATTGATTATAATGTTTTCCTCAGTTATTAATGTGTTTGAAATAATTTTGGAATATGGCATGAGCTCTGACCAAAGAGGAGAGGTATTTGCATTATTAGATTCATTGCAATCTTTTGATTTCTCTTTTTATCTGCACTTAATAAAAGACATACTTGGAATCATAGTTGAGTTATCAGAAGCTTTAAAAAAAAAAAGATCAAGACATCATGTATGCCATGCCTTTAATTCAAATATTAATAATTAGATTACAGGACATGAGAGATAATAAGTGGGATGACTTCATTAAAAAAGTAATTTCATTTTGTGTTGAGCACAAATTCATCACTCTGAATCTAAATGATAATTGGGTTTCCTGTGGATGACCGCAATGTGGACTTTAAGAAATAACAAATTTACATCATTATCGAGTTGATATATTCTATGCAGTACTTGATATGCAACTTCAATAGTTGAATAATCATTTCACAGAGGTTAACACTGAATTAGTTTTGTGTATTGCTTATTTAAATCTATCAAATTCGTTCTATGCATTCAACAAAGTGAAATTAATTAGAATGACAAACTTATATCCAATTGATTTCACTCCTTCAGATTTGAATGTTCTTGATAATCAGCTAAAAACTTATATTACGAAAATGCAGTTTGATGTTCAATTTTCATTGTTAAAAGATATAGGAAGTCTTACTGAAATAATGATTCGGAACATGAATGAATTACTATACCACCCTTATTTTTAAGCTATTGAAGCTGACATTAGTACTACCCATTACAACAGCTGGAGTTAAAATAGCATTTTCTGCAATTGATATCATAAAAAATTGATTACACAATCAAATTGGAGATCAGTTGATGAACGATACTTTAATAGCTTATATTAAAAAAAATTAGATTGTATTGATAATAATCTTATTATTCAATATTTTTTAAAATATGAATAATAAATATTATAAATTATAAGTGTACTTCATCTTATATTTAGTACTTTATTTTTAAATAAAAATTTTTAAAACTGTCAATGTCGTTTCCAGGCCCGGATGAAAAAAGTTGAGTGGATTTCTTTTTTAAATTTGGCCCCGTCCATGAAAAGTTTATGGCTCTGCCACTGCTTGAGCTCGAGCTTGAGCACGTTTAATATACGAGCTCAAGTATAGGCTCGAGCTCAAACTCATAGCTCGATAAGCTCGACTCACTTACACCCCTAATAATACCATTGGTCAACAATAGTGTAACACTAGGCCCACTAGGGAACAAGATGGACCCACTATACCAATGGCCAAATATGTTCTTGATCAAAAGTCTTGAACCAAGGGGCGTGGAAAACCGTTGATATACCAACAACATCAAAGTTTTTAACTATTGAATCAATGACAAAACACAACGCTCTGCATAACCAACAATAAATTATTAAATAGCCAACCTTTAGCAACCTACTTCACAATGAAACAAAGCATAGTAAGTAGCATAATTAACTATAATTCTGGCATTTCTAAACTAGCCCCCTCAACTAGAAGTGGGGATATGGAGAGAAACTAAGCCAAACAAGAAGACATCATATCCTTAACATTTGTGTATATGTAGTTAAATTACTATAAAGATCATCAATTCAAAATATCTTAACAATAAATGTAAGTCTAGCTTATAAATGGATCAAGTAGTGTAACTACAAGACGGACATCATGACTCTTTAAGTTTAGACTAAAGACCATAAATAGTTAAAATAAGCATGACAACAAATCTATATCCAACCCTCAGAACTTGCTCTCTTGTTGGGTTAAACTATAACAATAGATATCCTATGAATGAACCAAATTGAACCATAATCTAGGATTGATTCATATTTAATTTTGTTGCTGATCAAAAAGTTTTTAGGTAAATCCAGACTAAGACAACTAGGCTGAAACTACTAACAGAATTATATTTAAGCCACTTAAGATAACCTAGTCCCCAACTGAGCAGGAGCAGTACAAGTAAACACTTATTTTTTCAGTAGCCTAACATGATAAAACAGCACTAGCCAAAAATGATAAAACAAGATACGCAGCAAAATAAGAGCATGAAGCGCCAAAGGACGGCATCATTACCTAAACCAAGACAAGGAATACACTTGCAGATAGTCTCACGTCCCTTCTTGCTGTAATAGCTAACAAAACCCGTCCCCTGGCAACTCCTACACTTCCCTGTCCACTCGTAGACAACTTCCTTGCATTCCTATCAGAACACAACAAAGCCAGAGTATCAGAATACAAAATGCCCAAAAAATGGCCAAAGGTTCAGAAAAGAAACCCGAACCTGGACAACCGGATCGCATTTGATGCGCCGGTCTATCTCTTCCGGAGTAGCCGGCGACGAATCTGGATAGGTCATCGGAAGTGGAAGAGCGTCGGAATCATCAACCAGATAGCTCTCCCTGTCTCGAGACCACCACCACCATCGCTTCTTTTTCGTCCTACCGACGCCCTTATCATCCTCCTGGGCGTTAGTCCTCACCCCATGGCTCCTGCCGTTAACCATACCATCCCAGCCGGAGGGAGGGCCCGGGGGAACGAACCAGCCCGGAGAAGGAGAGGCTGCAGCGTCTGAAGCTTCAGCAGCAGCACGGAGGCGGAGTATGGGGAGGCGGTAGTTATAGGCCCGATGGAGGGAAGCGGGAAATGAGGGCTTGGATGGTAGAAACGACAATGATGTAGGGTTTGGAATCGCCATGGTAGGTTGACAATTAGATGATAGTAAGTAGGCTTAAGGAGAAGATGGAGGGCATCGTAGTCAGCTCTTCTCCCTCCCGCTCGGTTCTTCCCGTTAGCAAGGTTGGGCGTTGGGACTAGGGAGGGAAATGAGCATCAGGGAAACTTGGTAAGATAAATGTGCGTGGGGAATAAGAAAGTCCTACATGCATCGGTGTTTAGTACTGTCCCAGGTTATGTGTTTCGTGGGTTAAAACCAAACAAAAAAAATCAAATTTAACCTACGAACCGCGGAACACGAAGCGACACAATTAAACCCGAAGTTCGATTCGTACATGTTGAACCTTTTTGGTTTTCTCCTCGCACGTTTACCTTCACAAATTTTCAGCCCCTGGCATTCCTAACCATATGATCAAAACTTAATAGTTAAATAAACAAATTTGAATATCTATGTTCTTTTTTTATTTATATTCATCAATAATATTATTTAAAGCTCATGAACAAGCTCGATAAAAAGCTCTTCAAAATGCTAGATTCATGTTTGACAGATATCATGAACAAGTTTATTTATAAATAATGTTTGGAATTAAATGCATTTCTTAAGATTGGCTTAAACCTTTAATCAATTACATTCATATAATTTTTAGTTTATTATAAAAAATGATTCATGTTTTATAAAAAATAAATTCAATTTTTATTTTACACTCTTTCATTAGAATAAATTTATCATGAACAAACAGTGGTTATTCAAAATTATATGATTGTTTGTTTGAAATGTTCATGAGCAAACTTATTTATAAGAAGAACCATTTTTCTAGGTTTGTTTGTTCTTGAAGAGGCTCATTGGTAGCTCGATAACAATGGCTAGATATAATTGTAAACGCACTTATTTGGCAACTCTAAAACACTCAGAGATATTTTTGTAAGAAGACTCTACAGTAATTGTTGGCTCATTTATTAAGCTAATGATCATCTAGAAAGAAAAGGTCATTAATAGGTTGATAAGGCTTATTTGTTTAAAGCTTCATATGCATCAAATTAATCAAATATGAACCAAACACAAATTAAACATAAGCATTTATGATTTTAAACGAACAAAGCTTGAACAAAAATATAAAAGCTCGAATCAAGATCAAATAGAGATTGAACAACCTAATAATAAAAGAGCTCAATCAATAACAAGCATCTGTTCAGCTCGGTTTATTTTTAGTCCTATTCTCATGCATTAGGATTGTGAATTTTAATTTTTATATCAGAATTTTAAATTTTGAGATATTTTATAAATGGTTAAAATTTGAATATTATTTATTTAAGTTTTCTATTATAGAGTTTTAATTTATTTAAATATTTAATATCTAAAATTTTATATTTATTTATATACTATCTAAATATTTAAATTATATAAAAATATATCATACAAATATATTTTATTTTTAATAAATTAATATTACTTATA
This sequence comes from Dendrobium huoshanense, assembly GCA_016618105.1. Classification (NCBI taxonomy): domain Eukaryota; kingdom Viridiplantae; phylum Streptophyta; class Magnoliopsida; order Asparagales; family Orchidaceae; genus Dendrobium; species Dendrobium huoshanense. Next base: position 20,118,013 of record CM028343.1, read on the forward strand.
ATTTAATTTTTTACTTATAATTTAATTTAATTTAAAAATTAGAGTGAGTGTTATTTATGTTAATTCTGCTTTTTTTAATGAAATAATGAGTAAAAAAATATAAAATATATGACTCAAATTTAGTTAGATATCTATTTTTGTGAGTAAGAAATTTAATAAATAATGAATCTGATTTTTAAAAATAATAATATAAAATACATTAAAATTTTATTAGAATTTAATATTTTAATTGTAATGTTAATAGATTTTGAGCTATTATTTTTCAACTTAATTTATTTTATTATTTATCCTCCATTTATTATTTTTTATCATTTTATTAAAGTGGTTGTTTGGATTGAAAATTTTCTCTTTTTCATAATAAATTAAACATTTTTTTTTACTAATTTTTATCATATTTTTAGGAGATTCACAAGTGTAACACTAAATTCTTATTACTTACATATTTTACACATTAATTTTTAATCATTACAATATTTGAAAAAAATAAAATAAAAAAATATTATGAAACCCTTGACAATCTTATACACAATTTTTTTTTTAGTCCCACATCTACAAATCTAATTAAATTTTGAATTTTATTTGGAAGAGTACCATTATATGTATTGTTTTTTAAAATGAAAATAAATTATATTTTTTACAATTTCATAATTTTTTTAGACGAAATACAACTTTCCTTCAATAAATCCTCTTCTCCTTCGTTATGATTGTGAGCGCAATCTTCTATCATAACTTAATAAAGGATGTGTGGAATCATTGGTATATGTGAAGTTTAATTAATAAATTTGGAAAGTTACAGAACTCTCCCTCCTCTATGAACGTAGAGTTACGTCTGTAAATGTAAGTATACACAGTGTGAACAAAAGTACACACTACACTTTTTTACACAGTGAATGTACTCATAATCCGGACGTAATTCTACGTCCGAATTCCCACATAATAATTTCTTCCCAATAGGGTCATATCAGATTAGTTAGTCGGATTGGTTGAGATAGTTAATGTGGTTATATGACTACCACTTGCCTAGCATGCATAATGCATTAAGAACATTGGATAATATCCTATTATTTGAAATGAGATGATGATATGATTATAGCTAGTAGTTATACATCTCTTATTAATTGACTTTGGTCAATCAAATTAAAATGTGATCCTGATATTATTGCAAGTTTGTAGTTGTAAGACCTCTTGAACTAATCTCAGATTTGATATCATTAGGACTATAAACTTGCCTCATTCTTAAAGTCATTAGCATTTCTAAACTCTTCTCAAATGTTGAGGCCCTCACAAAGCTTAAACTAGTTTTAAGCTTAAAGTTGTCCGTCTCCAAACTCGTCTCAAATTTGAGGCCATGAAAAAGTCTACAATAAAATATATTATTTTAGTACAGTTTGTTTTATTTTTGTTCATGCACAAATAGGGCCAACGATTGACCAATATGGCCATCAAGAATCTAGCCCGATAAGATTTGGGTACACTGTCATTGATTTGGTTGAGTGCAATTAACTAGGGCTAACTAGTAAGATCATGTTGACTTAGCATGATTGATCAGTTCAGTAACTCTTGACAATAAGCTCAACTGATTCGAAGGAGAACCGGCAGTTCGATCGACACAATTTTATTTTGGCTATCTTGAAAATGATCAAGAAAATGATGAAAAATTAGATGCAATAATAAACCTATAATACGTACGGCTTCATTTGTGACAATTTTCTTATAATTTTATTTTTCAGATCATAATCATAGTCTTATTTGGTCACTATTTTTGCACTGTTTTCAATAATTAAAAAAAATTTTTTTGAAAGTTAAAAAAAAGTTACTTTTGCCACAATAATTTTACAATCATATTTATAAAAAATTACAGTCATCTCAAACAAGATTAATTATTCTGTGCGGATGCATAATATCGTCCAGAGACCAACCAGAATGTGTCACGTCACCCTTCGTTTGGTAATGTTGACATGTCCCATTCTGTTTGGTCTCCGAACGACGTTCTGCATCCGATCTCCGCAAATTATACATCTGATCTCTGCACAGAATAATTTCTTCTCAAACAAGCCTATATAGAGTCCTATTATCAATATGGTGTACCAAAGAATACCCTCTCCTCATTTTGTTGCTGCTAACATCGTGAAGAATTGAATCAATTAATCCATCACCTCTATTCCATCATTATTATCATTATTAATATTTTAATATTAACAACGTGAGGCGCATCCATTCTAGTATTCCATTATTCCATATACTCAGTCGCTGCAACTTCTTTGACCAAATTATATCAGATAATATTCATATATGCGTTTTTCTAAATGGTTATATGCTTCAAAGAAACATCAATAAGCATAATTTATCTGACAATAACTATATGTATTATCGCATAATCAAACAGTATTAGATAATAACCAAATTGAGAGAACCTATAAACAGAAGCATTCATGGATACAACTATCCAATTTATTGCTTAAAAAATTAGATGCCATTTTCTCTATTAATTAACTATATGAAGTCGAGAGGTTGGTGGACACATTGAATCAATAACTGTATCCAATCTGACAATAACAAATAAACAAGTAATAAAGACGTGGGATCGGAAGTAGATGCGATCATAATATCAAAATCTTAATGTTACTGAGAGACTCCTAGATTTCTTATAAAAAAATGAATTGAATTTAGTTATTTAGAGTCGAGTTATTAGCCATTTGAGCTAGCACAATCAAAGCTTAATTTGAGTATTGTGGCACGCAAGCAAGAATATTTGAGATTCTAGAAAGATAGAGAATTTATAGACTTGACTTGTTTGTGAAGATTTAGGGTGCGCATGGAAAAGAAAAGATTGTAAGAATTATAATGGACATAAAAGTTTTTACATGAGAAAGTTATGAGGGAGAAAAATCTTTGAGGTTTGACTTAGTTAAAATGAATCTACTAGTTCTTGTCATCAATTATAAATAACGCCCGAATGTGTTCGGAGGCGAATCCGGGCATGCCACATCATCGGGGCCCAGTGCATCCGATGACGTGGCGCATCCGGATTCATCTCCAAATGCATTCGGATTCCGCACACAATAATTTCTCTTTTTTCTGGGTGAAACATTGATTTATAGTAAATATACAATATATAAAATATATTATGTGGCTAAAGTTGGAAGAGCCATATGCTATGTGATATATATCTAACAGATCATTTACTTATTTGTTTGATCACACTTCTTTAAGGAGATGATACTGGAGACAAAGAAGTCTGGCATAAATTCCTATGATGATGTTAAGAAGCAGAGTTTATGTCAATTGCATGCATCAATCTTATAAATGATAATATGTGTTGATATTATTAGTAATGGTAGGTGTTGAAGTCAAGGGGCTTCTGTGAAGCTTGATGACGATTAAAAGATTATTTGGCAAATGATTGTAGTCGGGTGACAATCATGAGCGGATTGCAATCAAGCGATGGAGTTCATAATATCATAGTAAAGAGATGAAAATCGAAGGACTATATTCGAATGATTATGGTTCAAGGATTGTTGTCCGATGATAGTGGTTGGAGGTTAGAATATCATAGTATGACAATGTAAATCGAATGATCGTAGTCAAGTAATGGTATTCGAAGGATCATAGTAGGCAACAGAGAATGGAAGACCATATTCTAGAGATTGTTGTCAAAGGATTGTCGTTGAGCTATTGTGGTAGGGGGACTATAATTGAATGGCGAATATTAAGGGACCATAATTGGGTGACGTTGGTTGAAGGACCGTAATTTAGCGATGGTGGTTCTAAGATTGTAGTCAAGCGATGGTAGTCGGAGGACCACATTAGGTTAATGGAAGTTGGTGAAACTTAGTTGAGTGATAGTAGTTGGAGAATTGTAGTCATAATATAGTGGTCGGAGGGAGCAATTATTACGTTCGGTCATCGAATGCGTTCATAGACCAATAACCACGCGTCATGTCATCTGAAACTCGGTATTGCTCGGTATACATTCGGGTACATTCGGATTTGACCGGACGTAATAATTACTCGGTCGGAGGACAGATGAATGTGTTCCAATATTGATGATCAGAGGACTGTAGTTTGGTAATGTTGGGTGAAGTTGAAGCAATGCAGTTAGGCATCATACAAGAAATAGGAGAAATGTAGTCCGTCAATAGTGGTCGAAGGAGCATATCCTATTAAAGATATTTGGAGAACTATAGTTAGGAAGCAGAGGTCGTAGGATTGTAGTTGGACAACGAAGGTCAGAGGAATATAGTCGAGTGGCAGTAATTAAATGATCGTAATTAGAAGATGTTAGTTAAAGGATTATAGTCAAAAGACAGTGATCGTTGGACCATAATTATGTGATAGTGATCCGAGGACTGTAATCAACTAACAATAGTAAGAGGACATTAATCAGAAAGTGGAGGTCAAATAACCATAATCAGAGGACCATAATGGAGAGAGTGATTAGAGGATTATATTTGGATGACGTAGGTTGGTGGACTGTAGTTAAGTGACATTGGTTAGAGGCTTGTAGTCATGATGGTGGTCGGAGTTTGAAGGACCATAGTTGGGTTGCAATTTCGAAGGAACATAGCCTGTGGAAGGTGGTCAGAGGTTAAAGCATCATAATCAGATAATAATGATCAAAGGACTGTAGTCAGACAATGATGGTCAAAGTTTATAGGATTTTAGTTAGGTGATGTCGGTCGGAGAATTGTAGTAGATTGATAAAAATCAGAGGAACAAAGTTGGGCGATAATGGTTAGAGGTTAAAGGAACATAGTTTGTTGAATGGTGTTCTGGTTGTGTTCCAATGAAAATTATCAGGGTGATGTTCCAAAGGTGATGGTCGGGTAGTGGTCTAATGGTGGAGGTTGAGAAGTGGTCCAATAATAGCGGTTGAACAATGTTCTGATAACAACAATCGGGCAATATCGAATGATAGTAGTCGAGTGGTAATTCGATTTCAATGGTTAGGTGGTGGTTCAATGGTGATTGTTGGATGTGGTTTGATAATGGTGCTGTAAGATTCTTAGAGCCTTTAAGTTATCTTAAATCTCAAGCCAAAGTCCAGGCTTCCAGTCCCTCTTCATATAGAGAATAGGAGCTTATTTATATATTTTTGAAATTGGTATGCCCCATAAATATAAAGAAAATCTAGAATGCTCCATTGGACGATGTGTTGATTTCGTTGAACATTAAACATGCATTTGACATTTAAGTGCCTTAATTTTGTTAAAATCAAATGATCTTAGGTTCATTGGATTTATCTATTCAGAAAGTGGTCGAGTGGTAATTATATTTATCTTAAGTGCCTTAATTTCTCTATTTTTATTGTTGTTTTATTTCTTTTTATATTTTAGTTATTCTTTTGTACTCAAAAGTGAAAAGATGAATGATTGTATTTATATACTCTTGAGTATTGTACAAAATTTTTGGATAATGATTACAGATGTACATTGATGTTTTGATAAAAAAAAAGTTACTTTCATTGTTATTTCATTATTGAAAAAAAAAAAATAGATGGCACTGATTATTACATAAAAAATATAAAAAAATAAATCTTCTAAATTAGACTCTAGGCATGACATAGATGTCTACTCCTATTAAAAGCAAGGAGACATTAACTACTAGGTAACTCCTCTTTTAGGAGTGAGAAAGAGATGCCAAAAGAGAAACGATGAGCCTTTTCTCTATCTCTCTCGACAGATACAGAGATGGTGGCAATACTGAAGGCATGCACAAGAGTTGTTAATAGGGAGATGCAGGCAATGAGGGTCAATAAGTTAGGGGCAAAGTAGGGTGAGAGGATGGAGTGAGGCTGGCATGCAACATATGAGAGGGAGTTTATGAAAACATGTTTGTCGAGTGTCGATGGAGCCAATGAGAGAATGTAGGAGTGGACACAAGAGGGAGTGAGTAAGCATAAATGCATGAGAAAATGAGCGAACATGTGTCAGTTTTTTTTTTATGAAAAATTCAAAATGAGGAAAATCCACGTGACCTAACTAAGTTACAATAATCTAGTATATATAGGAGATAACAAGAATTTTTCCTTTCTCATAATTATGGAAGATGGATTATATTATATACAAATCAATATAATTTCTAATTCTCATTATAAGGATTATAGAAATCAATTATCCACATGAAGATAGTTAAAAGTTAAAACCCATCTCATTGTTGATGGTGGTCATTAGTGGTGATTATTGGAAATACCTATATAGAATAAGATCCTACTTATATCATTTTTAAGAGGGGTATTTTACTAAATTTTGTCATAATCCAAAATATCCATCGTATGATCAATATCGATGTTTTAATCATTAATTTTTATTAAATCTTTAATTTCCTTAAAGGTGCCCAAATTGAATGATATAGGGCTTGTTAGATTCAGCTCATTGAGCAGCTCGATTTGATTATATGTATGCAATATATGAAGATTGCTTGGTTCCTCAATTAATATTCAAAAGCTTTCAAATCTATTTTACATACATTGATTGAAGCTGATTTAGAGCTGAATAAGATCATTTATGGTGTCGATGAATTTATCTCTTTGAGACGTTCAACTTTTTTTTGTTAAATTAGAGTTCAATTAGTCCTAGCATTCATTTCAAAAGTTTTCAATTTTAATATTGCCAATTAAATAAACTTTTTGTAGGAGACTTATCATTATTAATGTTAGAATTTAAGACTTAGGGTTCGTTTGTGATGTTTTTTTTACAATTTTTTAAATCAATTTTGTAGTATAAAAATAAAAAATTTTGTACTAAAAAATTGCTTTAAGAAACATTAAAAAAGCTATCCCAAACAAAAACTTAGGCTTCGTTTGGAACGGCTTTTTTATTGCTTTCTAAAACGGAGTTTTAGTAAAAAATAAAAAATTTTGTATTAAAACTCTGTTTTAGAAAACAGTTAAAAAACCGTTCCAAACGAAGCCTTAGTTGCCTATTCAAATCATAAATAAATATAAAATGTTAGTTTGAATCACATCGGGCTTCAAATTGGCTGGAAAAAGAAAGGCTTAAGCTGAAATGCTCACTGTTAACTAAACCTCAAAATTTATTGAACTGATCTTAAATTTACTTAAAATTTGAGCGAGCTTCAATTAAAATCGTAAGCTTTTTTATAATTATAATAATAAAATTTAAAGTACTTTGCTCTTTTAATAATTTTATGTGATGACGCCGATTTTAATTTAGTACACTGTACCCTTATTGTGTAATGATTTATCGTACAAAAAGTTTAAATTTTAAGGGTAAAGTTATAATTTTTTTTTTTTGGCGGGCTGAGCATACCATCTATTGAATCTCTATACTTTGCCTGTGGTTGCACTGTTATCTGGCGTTTTTATAGTTCCAAAAGCTTTCTTTTTTGTTGGTGGAAAGAAAAATATGGGTCTTTTTGGAACACTCAGATTACCAAATGCTCTATTTATTGGAAAAATTTATGTGATGTGGCTAAGAGTCTTTTGCACTCTTTGAATTTCAAAATCATTACTTACAGTAATCTCTCTTTTTACTGGGACCCGTGGTGCTTTGGACGCTCGGTGGCTGACCGACTTAAGCAGGATAATCTTGAATCTCTTATTAACAATTAGAATGTGGTTGTTGGCAGTCTTATCTCTAACGGCATTTGGTCCCTGCCTGCTTCTCTTCTTGCTTACTTAGCTGATCTGATTCTTTCGATTCCTATTTCTGATGGGCTGGTTGATTGCTGTTGGGCCAATCCTGTTAAGCCTTCTTTCAATACTTTTCTTAATGAATTCTATAAGGATAATGAGAAGGTTAACTGGCATAAATTTGTGTGGCATAAGCACAACTCTCTTTGATTTTCTATCTATTCCTGGATGGCTTTTAGAGAGGGTCTCAAAACTGCTTCAAACTTAGCGGCTAAGGGTATTTCTGTTTGCCCTTCCTGCGCCTTCTGCAACTCTAATTTTGAGACTCATAATCATCTATTTTTTGAATGTGATTTCTCTTTCAGTATTTTATTGAGGTTCTTTCCGAGAATGCAATCCATGCTGCTAAGGCTTAATTTGTGGCAAGTTTATAATGATATTGAGGATCATGATGTTCCAAACAATTTGAAAAATTACTATTTCATATCTATCTCTGCTATTGTTTATTTCATTTGGAGATCCAGGAATGACAGACTTTTTGGTAATTGTTCTGAAAGTGTAACTGCCATCACTTCTAAGATTAACAGGGCTGTTTATCTCAAGATTCATAGGAAAAAATGCTTCCAAGATATGCTCACTTGATCTTTGCCTTTGCTGTGGAAGGTATATTGGTGCCCCTTGGCCGGCTTCTTTTAGCAACCAGGGACTGGCTGGACGTTTTGAAGGACTATGATGATTGCAATCTTTTTTTTTTCCCCTTGGATGGCCGGTCGCTGCAGTTCTTTCTTTTCGGCAACCAGGGGAATTTTGGCTGCTCAGGTGCTCTCTTGTTGATTGCTTATCTTAGTCCTTTTTGCCTTACAATTTTCATTTCTTACTTGTATTTTTACCGTTTCTTTTCTTAAGCAGCAAGAGCTGATAGGGTTTTGACAATTGCTTCATATTTTTTATGTAAGCTTTTGTTTTTCTTACTTGTAACTTTTTTACATCAATGAATTGGGCTGATGCCCCAAATATTCCCCAAAAAAAAAATTAGTTAATCAAGAGGCATAATACACATCATTTTTGTACTATTTGTCGAGTTTCGGCACAGATTCGGTCATTGTCGGTAAGCCTCACATGACATTGTAGAGGTGGTGTCGGTCGTCCGAGGTATCCATTTGAAGCGCCCGCCAGTGCCCCAGCACCACCCCTTTGCCCCCTCCCTTCCTCTCTCTCGCTCGCTCGCTCGCTTTCATATTCATGTTTTTTTCTTGAAATTTCACCCTTTCCCTCCTCTCTCTCTCTTTCTCTCTTGAAATTTCGCTTGGAGGGTTGATGGATATGAAGCGGATCAGGCGCACTCAACACTCTCCGACGATTCCGCCGGATATGGAGAACGACGGCGGCGTTTATCGCGCCGCGGAAAGGAAGCACAGAGGCCAAATGTTTCGGCTTGCGATGGCCCTTGTTGTTTTTTTGGTGTTTCTGCTCCTCATGCTGGCCATCTCCGGATTTCACCGGAATCTATCGTTCAACCAGCTTCGGCAATTTACTGAAAGGGGGCATTTTGAGATAAATGCAGGTAAATATGTGGACTATATTATAGATCTTCCATTTTCCTTTTATTTTTAAGAAAACATACAGTAGAAAATTTTGTTTATGAAAATTGGGGAAGATGAGCCTCGAGTAATGGAATGCGTTCAATTCAAGTGTAATAAATTATATTTTATGCCATGCTTATCTTAAAGTAAACCTTGATATCCATCCATACAAAAATTTAGTCAGTAAATCATCTATGTTCGTCCCAAAAATATATCCTCTTTGCCCTTAGCGCTGTGTTTTAGACCATCGCCAACTGAACTGCATACCAACGTATTCCGCTGGCCATTCGGTCCATTTGAACTCCAAATCTAACGTCAAAGTTTGGCAGCTGAACAGTGTGACGTCAATATTGACGTTGGACTGTTCACCTACGCCAAAAAATTGGGCTACTAGATTTGCCGAAGAAGCTTGCGAAAGAGGAGAAAAGCGCCAGAAAGAGGGAAGCTAGCGAAAGAAGAGAGAAAATGCCGTTCGATTGGAGATGAATTACTGCATTTTGGTGTGGAAAATGGGTTTTTCGGTTGGAGATGCCCTTAGGAAGTACTATTTAGTAAATCGAGCAAATCCAAATTTCATAAATTCTTAAAATTATTTGATATGATTGATATTAAATATGAGAAAAATTGGGTGTTTATATTCTGATTAAATTTGTTGGGTTTTTAAAACCTTAAATTTGCTGTGAGATGAATGATTTCAAATCATCCTAAACAAATTTTTGAGGACATCTTCACCTATTGTTTTTGGGGCTGTTTGGATGCCGAACTTAACCAATATTTGAGCAAGATTTGAGTTAAATCTTATAAAAAGCAAAAAATGCTATGGTAAATCCTGAGTTCACGTCATTTTCCCTCTTTCTGCTGTAAATTTTAGATTCACTAAATCCGGGAGTTTGGTAGACTTACAAGATTTAGATACGTGAAGCACATATATTTTTGAGATTTAAGAGTTGAACAAAGTAGAAAAGAGTACAATGAATATAAGTGGTGTAAATCTCTAAAACTCTACTTTCTCGAGGACTTGCTAAATCTGGGATTTAACCTAAAATGGAAGAAAAATGAGATTTGAGAAGGTGGTAGAAACTATGTGGCTCAAAAAGTATTTGGTAATATTTAAATCTTGGGTTAATCTTGAAACCAAACACAATCTCTTGGGTTTCAAAAAGTACAGTTCATCGGGCATTTTAGTTGCTAGATTTAAATTTTACCTTTAAATTGTCTTTATTTTTTTGTTCAAGTTAAAGAAAACATATTAAATGGTATTTCAATCTTATATATTAATTGTGAAATTTAAATAATAGTTTTACTATGAGGCGTTCTGTAGTATTTGTGTGTGGGACTAGTTCTAAGATCGGAATATGATGTATGGCTATTTGTGGCTTAATTATTTACACCCCAACGAGAAGAATGGAAGTTTTGGGATTTTAGTTAATCTGACTTTTGCCAAGTAAATCATGCTACTTCCAGGGGTGGATCCAGCTTCTTTTTTCAAGGTGGGCAATTTTTTTTTTTGGATGGACAAAGATGTTTATGATTGATAAAATTATGGCAGATTTTTGAGGGGGGGCAAAATACCCAAAATATCAAAAATATTTTAAAATATCTCTTGTAAATATTTAATATTTATTTTAGGGTGGGCATTTTCCCACCCTAAGTACATGGGGGATCCGCCCATGGCTACTTCACATGACCTTGCAAATCTTGATGTCCCTATTCTTGTATTTTAGGTTACGTTTATTAGTAATGTAGTAGCAAAGAAGCTTAAGAAAAATCTAGTAGCTTCACAAATTTCTATTACTTATAATTTAAAGTCATTTGTTGCATATTTTGCTAAATGAAAAGTGTGAGAATCCATTGGTTTATTAGTTTTGGTCCTGTGTCTGTATTGTTATAATATAGGTTGGGTGTTAAATTTTTGGAATCACACGCAAGTGATCACAATGTATGTGATAGAAACTAGCTCTAATCGATAGTCTAGGTTAAATGTGGTATCAGAGTAAAAAATTACATTTATGCCTTGCACTACTTGTAATAGAGTAAGTTTTTCACTTAGGATGCTAAATAAGTCTTATGATAGTCGATGTAGTAGTCGAACCCGATTGATCAATATAATTTGCGGAGCCCTCATAAAGTAAGTTTCTTATGGTTGAATGAAATTTGAGTCTCTCATATTCCATACCTTTGGTGTAGTGCAATTTATTGGATCTTAGGGTGTGTCACAAAATTGATATAGAAGTTTTTGTTCTCTCCATTGTGATATGGTTGCGCATCTTTGAGTTAAGTACCCTAAACCCTATTATGTATGTAATCCATCTCTCAAGTTATGAAAAAACACTCTTTTTTTATGTCGAAGGGCATGTATAAGTGACTGCAATGAGCTACAAAATAACTATAAAAGTGATCGGACATCAAAAGAGAATGCTAAGATTTATTTTGTTCAATTAAACTGCATTCTGTCTATTCTTTCTCATAATTTCTCTCTCTCATATCTCTTTGTCTTTGAATTTGACCAACAAATTAAACTCAAGAATATAAGTTAAGAGAATTAAATTGCCATGATATATGGTTTTGTTATTCTTCATCGTCTTTTCTATTTTGGATCTCTTAATGATAGAATTGGTCATGGTGCAATAAACATTTCTTGTGTTAAATTGCGTTGAAATTAAAGATCGTCATAAATTTTACAGTAGTGGTGGAGTTGCTCTTATCCTGTCTTTTTTGGCATTTAATTGGAGCAAGTTGTCTCCACTTGCTTACTCGAACCCAAAGCAATGAGCTGAGAAGTAAAGAGTCATTCAACTAGGAATCACTTACCTTTTCTAAGCATTCTTGTAAGACCTCGTTCCCTTGCTGTAGCTGCTGGTAAGTGATTTTTTTCTCCCAGGATCGGCCAGGACGAAATTTGGATCGTCCAGGCCGATCAGTGCATTGAAAATAGCTGATTTCTGGAGTGCTTTCTGGAATGATTTCTGGACGAAATCGTCCAGGCCGATCGAGGTATCGTCCCGGGACGATTAGTGGATGGCACAAGTCAGTGAGTAGGGGTTTTTATCGCCTATGAACAGTAATTATCGTCCTGAAAAATCGTCCCAGGACGATGGGAATTTGGTCTGATCGTCCAGGACGATCGAGACGATCGGCCAGGCCGATCAGTGTATAGATATAAGAAAATCAGCTCGTTTTGAAGAGAGAGAAAAACATTTTTTTAAAACCAAAATATCTGAGGAGAGAGAAAGAGAAGGAAAGCAAAGGAAAAGTTCGATTTCGAGGCCCGCGGAGCGATTTTCGTCGTTCGTTGCTGTTGGATATTGTGTTTGTCTCGCTGTAAGGATTCCGAACCCTACTTCTGTTTTCGAAGATTTCGAGGTTTTGTAAAATGGTGCTCAGATTTGTGTTTTTGTAAGTGATTTTCGTACCTGATTTGGTACTGGCGAAGATTTCACCGCATAACTTTTGGTATGCTGTAGATATGATTATTCTGCACGTTTTGATTATTTTCTGGAAGATTTCGTCCGGTTCGTTTTGATTTTGCGGGGTTTTATTTTGACTGCAAATTATTATGATGTCCGAATTGGTTTGAGCAGTAGAAGAATAGTCTTATAATGTTACTGTGCACGTTCTGTATTAATTTGGTGAATTGTGAGTTTTGGAGATTTTCGTGTAAATTCGATAGACTACTGTTACTCTGCCCGATTTTCGTACGATTTCTGATTTAGTTGAAATTGATTGATTGAATTGATATGCGTATAATTATTGATATGATCGTCTTAGATTTCTTTATTTTTGATTATTGCATCGATTATAGCATTGATTGATTGTTACTGAAAGACAAGTGGGAACCTGGTTGAACGTTGGTTGAAGATCGATCGATACCTGTACAGGATGGTGGGCCGACGGGCTTTCCTTTAAATCATAGACCATAGATCATCGATATAACGATTGGGAGTTATAAGGAGTTTTATATGCCGACGGGCGGCCGACGGGCAAAAGAGTGACGACTCTTCTTGATAGAACCAACGTGCGGATAACTACAACAGCATCATTGAACGAACTACAACAGCATCATTGATCATTGATAATAGCTAGTGTTTGTGCTTGTCGAGTAAGACCATTGTATGGATTTCCGGATATGCATTGATTTATCGATTTCTGACTGATTCATTGATATTGATGGATTTATCGAATTGACTTACTATTGTACGGATTCATTGATTTCATTGAATGATCATTGAGCATTGATACTACTTGACTATTGATCATTGATATTGATATGGACATGGACGGCATAGATTCATAGACTCATTGATACTATTGATTCAGTATTGATTTGACTTGCTACTGTTGATTTATCGTATTGCTTTTCCAATTGGATTTATCGTATTGCTTTTCTGTTTGATGTTATCGACTTGATTGCTTTATAGATACCGGCACCGATATTGATATGGATTCTACGTATTGATTCATAGAGATTGACACTGATATTGATACATTGAGTCGTCGTACCGGTTCTCGATCGATTGATTGATTGGATGGATTGTTGTCGTATGGATTTGATTTATCGTAGAATTGATTTCTATTGACCTGATGATTTCATTGTATAGATTTGTTTTCAATTGCTAGGTTGCTTATTGAGTTGATTCGATTGTTCTATGGATTTCCCTGCTGTTAGATGTAATTGACTGGAAAGTGCTTTATTGATTGAGATGATTTCCTTACTGTAGCATCATACGTCGTCATTATAGAATCTGTCGTTGATTGACTGATTTACAAAAGTACGTTCTGACACGAGTTCCTTATTGAATTAATTGACGCTATCGGTTGCTTGTAATTGATACAGATATCCTATTGATTTGACTGATGATATAGATACACTGATTTGATTAGACGACACGACTGATCGAATTGATAGTATTGATAGTGTTGATTGATAGACACTGCTACAAGGATAGATATTGATTGGAAGCACTTACCGATTTGATTTCGATTTACCGATGTTTTTACCACTACATTGATTATTGACTATTGATTTACGTACTGCATTGACTACTGAATTGATTTCCGCTGTTCAGACTTGATTTCATTGACGATGGATTTCCGTATTGCATAGACTCATTGACCATTGATTGATTTGCTTTCATTGACCTGCATATTGATAGTATCGCCGTGCTTTGATTTCAGTTGTAGGCTTTGGTGACCTGCTGGGCTTTGTAAGCTCATTATATGTGGTTAATGATTTCAGGTGCAGAGCCTCCAGTTTGACGATCTTTCCGTCGAGTTCAGCCTTTTGTTTTGCAGCCTTTGGTAGGCTTTCTTTTGTAGCCGGTGTGGCTAGTGTAGATATTTCTTTTGGACTCTTTTGTCTTTTCTCTGATTGTACTATATGTGAATTATAATATCTGCTGCTGTTTCTTTTCTGTAATGTAATTATCTCTGGCTCTGGATACATGTTTGTATGTATTGATATGAACGACAGTTGAGGAAACCGATAGAAAAAAAAAAAAAAAGTAATAGATGAATCCTTTCGCTACACGGATCTTGGGTTATTACAATTGGTATCAGAGCAAGTGTAGTGCAAAGGATTTGATTATATCCAGAGTTGATGATTGCATTATTTGATTTGATTTGTTTTGTTATACGTATGTGATTTCCGCGGTTTTGATTGGAATGATTTGTATTGATCAGGCAAATGGATCCGAAAGGCAAAAAGATTGAGTCTGAGCCTGCTGCTAACCTCCCTCTCACATCTGAAAATATGAATAAATTTGCTGATATGGTTGCTCAGATGGTGAGTGACAAGCTAGCGAAACGCTCTGGGCGTAGCAAGAAAAGCGGGGAAGGTAGCAAAGCAAGAATTAATGTTTGTACGTTTTGTGGAAAGAGACACTCGGGACAGTGTTATCGAAGAACAGGGCAATGCTTCCGATGTGGTGCACATGGACATAGAATGACTGAGTGCCCGAGTTCTGAACTTAGGCAAGGACCTGTTCCGACTGTTCAGACTGGAAATGTACAAGCCATGATGGAAGATGTTCCTTCCGTGCCTGCTGGTGAGACTGGTACGAGTTTAGTTTATTGTTTGTTTTGATGTGTTTTGTTCGATTTTCCGATAGATCGGATTTGTTTTGCTTTGTTTTGTTTTGTTTTGTTCTGGACACGTTAGGGAAATGTCGGGACGACATTTTTCTAAGGTGGGGAGATTGTAAGACCTCGTTCCCTTGCTGTAGCTGCTGGTAAGTGATTTTTTCCTCCCAGGATCGGCCAGGACGAAATTTGGATCGTCCAGGCCGATCAGTGCATTGAAAATAGCTGATTTCTGGAGTGCTTTCTGGAATGATTTCTGGACGAAATCGTCCAGGCCGATCGAGGTATCGTCCCGGGACGATTAGTGGATGGCACAAGTCAGTGAGTAGGGGTTTTTATCGCCTATGAACAGTAATTATCGTCCTGAAAAATCGTCCCAGGACGATGGGAATTTGGTCTGATCGTCCAGGACGATCGAGACGATCGGCCAGGCCGATCAGTGTATAGATATAAGAAAATCAGCTCGTTTTGAAGAGAGAGAAAAACATTTTTTTAAAACCAAAATATCTGAGGAGAGAGAAAGAGAAGGAAAGCAAAGGAAAAGTTCGATTTCGAGGCCCGCGGAGCGATTTTCGTCGTTCGTTGCTGTTGGATATTGTGTTTGTCTCGCTGTAAGGATTCCGAACCCTACTTCTGTTTTCGAAGATTTCGAGGTTTTGTAAAATGGTGCTCAGATTTGTGTTTTTGTAAGTGATTTTCGTACCTGATTTGGTACTGGCGAAGATTTCACCGCATAACTTTTGGTATGCTGTAGATATGATTATTCTGCACGTTTTGATTATTTTCTGGAAGATTTCGTCCGGTTCGTTTTGATTTTGCGGGGTTTTATTTTGACTGCAAATTATTATGATGTCCGAATTGGTTTGAGCAGTAGAAGAATAGTCTTATAATGTTACTGTGCACGTTCTGTATTAATTTGGTGAATTGTGAGTTTTGGAGATTTTCGTGTAAATTCGATAGACTACTGTTACTCTGCCCGATTTTCGTACGATTTCTGATTTAGTTGAAATTGATTGATTGAATTGATATGCGTATAATTATTGATATGATCGTCTTAGATTTCTTTATTTTTGATTATTGCATCGATTATAGCATTGATTGATTGTTACTGAAAGACAAGTGGGAACCTGGTTGAACGTTGGTTGAAGATCGATCGATACCTGTACAGGATGGTGGGCCGACGGGCTTTCCTTTAAATCATAGACCATAGATCATCGATATAACGATTGGGAGTTATAAGGAGTTTTATATGCCGACGGGCGGCCGACGGGCAAAAGAGTGACGACTCTTCTTGATAGAACCAACGTGCGGATAACTACAACAGCATCATTGAACGAACTACAACAGCATCATTGATCATTGATAATAGCTAGTGTTTGTGCTTGTCGAGTAAGACCATTGTATGGATTTCCGGATATGCATTGATTTATCGATTTCTGACTGATTCATTGATATTGATGGATTTATCGAATTGACTTACTATTGTACGGATTCATTGATTTCATTGAATGATCATTGAGCATTGATACTACTTGACTATTGATCATTGATATTGATATGGACATGGACGGCATAGATTCATAGACTCATTGATACTATTGATTCAGTATTGATTTGACTTGCTACTGTTGATTTATCGTATTGCTTTTCCAATTGGATTTATCGTATTGCTTTTCTGTTTGATGTTATCGACTTGATTGCTTTATAGATACCGGCACCGATATTGATATGGATTCTACGTATTGATTCATAGAGATTGACACTGATATTGATACATTGAGTCGTCGTACCGGTTCTCGATCGATTGATTGATTGGATGGATTGTTGTCGTATGGATTTGATTTATCGTAGAATTGATTTCTATTGACCTGATGATTTCATTGTATAGATTTGTTTTCAATTGCTAGGTTGCTTATTGAGTTGATTCGATTGTTCTATGGATTTCCCTGCTGTTAGATGTAATTGACTGGAAAGTGCTTTATTGATTGAGATGATTTCCTTACTGTAGCATCATACGTCGTCATTATAGAATCTGTCGTTGATTGACTGATTTACAAAAGTACGTTCTGACACGAGTTCCTTATTGAATTAATTGACGCTATCGGTTGCTTGTAATTGATACAGATATCCTATTGATTTGACTGATGATATAGATACACTGATTTGATTAGACGACACGACTGATCGAATTGATAGTATTGATAGTGTTGATTGATAGACACTGCTACAAGGATAGATATTGATTGGAAGCACTTACCGATTTGATTTCGATTTACCGATGTTTTTAC
The DNA here is from genome assembly GCA_016618105.1 of Dendrobium huoshanense. NCBI lineage: Eukaryota > Viridiplantae > Streptophyta > Magnoliopsida > Asparagales > Orchidaceae > Dendrobium > Dendrobium huoshanense. Next base: position 20,135,556 of record CM028343.1, read on the forward strand.
CACTACATTGATTATTGACTATTGATTTACGTACTGCATTGACTACTGAATTGATTTCCGCTGTTCAGACTTGATTTCATTGACGATGGATTTCCGTATTGCATAGACTCATTGACCATTGATTGATTTGCTTTCATTGACCTGCATATTGATAGTATCGCCGTGCTTTGATTTCAGTTGTAGGCTTTGGTGACCTGCTGGGCTTTGTAAGCTCATTATATGTGGTTAATGATTTCAGGTGCAGAGCCTCCAGTTTGACGATCTTTCCGTCGAGTTCAGCCTTTTGTTTTGCAGCCTTTGGTAGGCTTTCTTTTGTAGCCGGTGTGGCTAGTGTAGATATTTCTTTTGGACTCTTTTGTCTTTTCTCTGATTGTACTATATGTGAATTATAATATCTGCTGCTGTTTCTTTTCTGTAATGTAATTATCTCTGGCTCTGGATACATGTTTGTATGTATTGATATGAACGACAGTTGAGGAAACCGATAGAAAAAAAAAAAAAAAGTAATAGATGAATCCTTTCGCTACACGGATCTTGGGTTATTACAATTCTCTTGGTTTTGCTTCTAAAGGCTGCCCTCTCTCGGCTGGATTTTTGTCCAGCCTACTACGAGGATCCCATATCCCGTACATCGTCTTTCTCCCTCCTGTTCCCGTGGTTCTTATGCTGCCGCGTTTCCATCCTTTTCTTTTAAATTGTCCTAATTTCTTTCTTTACCATGTGTTAATTTGGATAGCTACAACTATGTATTTGAGCAATGTAAATTTATTGTTGGTTTGGTGTTAAAGTTGTTTTTATCCCATTATCATCACCGATTGATCAACAGATATGATTTCTGTTATTGAAGTCTCTATTAGTCAACTTGTGGTATCTATGAGGAAGGTGAGAAGAAATGTTGATGAGGACATCGAAGATCAACGGCTACGATCGTGTCTATTTATTTTAATGTATTTGATTTGTTATTTGTACTTTTCCCTTTCTACCCTCACTTGAGGGCTTTGTCTTATGTTTGTCTTTTATTTTCCTTCATGTATTTGGCTATTTAAGCCTTCCCCTTCCTCTTGGAAAGGGATGATGATTATTGAAAATGAAATTCTTCTCTTTGTGTTCTCTTTGTGAGTTCATATTTTCTTGATCTCTTAGTGAGTTCAACTCTCCTAGATCTCTGTGTGAGTTCTAGGAAAAGCCCAAGGTGAGGGCAAAAGCAATACCCGTCAATCTTGGTGGATTCCAAGGTTCGCGGTTCTTTTATCTTTCTTTTTCTTTTAATTTTTCTTGCATCGAATTCCCTCCACTTTCATTCCGCCACCAAAATACCCCTTGATCCCCCCCAAATTCCCCCTCCACAATTCCACCCACCAGCCTAGCTCCTAGCCACCTCCACCCAAAGCCAAACCCGCATCTTTCCTCTTGCCGCCGCCCCCACCAAGCCCCCTTTTTTTCATTGTGATGATGATCTCAATCATCATGCTATCTTCCAAATTTAGTTGGGCTTGAGAGGGAAAATTGGAGTCAATTTGAAATTCAAATTTTGAATTTCAAAACTTTCCAATTTTGGAAATTCCTATTTAGGGAAGTTTTATTCATGACTTCAATTTAAATTTCAAACAAATTGGAGGTTATAACCCATTGATTTAGCGAGAGATTCCTAAAATTTGAAATTCAAAATTTGAATTTCAAATAACTTCCAAATTTGTCCAAGCTATATTTGGAAGGTAGCTCCACAAATTCCTCCATCCATTCAAACCCCCATGTCTCCCAAAATCTGATTTCAATTCCACCATAACACCCTTCCTAATTTAGCCCTTTAATTTAGGAAGAGATTTAAAATTCAAATTCAAATATTTGAATTTGAATTTTCTCTTAATTTCTCCTCCCCTAATTTAGGAGAGGTTATCAATTAAGTTAAATCTGAAATTAGATTCAGATTTATCTCCTCAATCATCTTAATTGCTTGGGCCCACTCGCCCTCTCATTAAATCTTGCCAAAACTCAAATTTTCTAAATTGGAATTCACGTGATTCCTTCTTTCTCCTGCTGGCTGAACCTTCTAACTCCTGTACATTAAATTCCCCCCACAAATCTCTCCCCAAATTCACTCTCCCGTGGACTTTTCTGCCTTCTAAGGTTGCAGCCAGAAAATTCCAGCAAATGTCACTGTTTTCTCAGCAACTTGGAGCTTCAAAGTTGCTATTTTACAAGGCCAACCTGCTGCCCAAGGGCTCCCAGCTTTCATACAATTATGGTCCAAGTTTCTGACCATCTCTAGGATTTCTGTCCTAAACTTTTTCAGCAAAGAGTTTTGCTGTCCAGCCCTCCGGAACAATACCGTTGACTGTCCAGACTTTTCTGGACATTATTGAATTGCTGTCCAGGATTTTCCAAGTACCAAAGCTGCTGTCCAGCGATCATGGCAACCTCCTATTGTTGTCCCGCTGCCTCTAAAGTCCAGATTGATGTCCCGCTGCATCTCGAAGGCTCGTGGTAGCTGTCTACCTCCTCTCAAGACCCAAGCACCCACCGGAGTTGTCTTTCCTATTTCTTAGGGGTAACTCATCCTCCCAACTCTTTATCCTCTTAGTTGCTTCTCACTTATGGTTTTAATAGATTCATAAGAAGCTTGTTAATTACTCTCCGCTAAAGCCTTAGAATTAGAGAGTTGATTGAGCAAACTATAACATAGTGACTAGTCTTGTTGTTAAGAAAGGGATTTTTGTTGGAACCAATCATGTTTGCAACGTCATGGTAATTGACTAGTTTACAATCTTAACTTCCACGCATGTGATTTAGCCTGAGCTTGTTTTATCGCCTTATTATTTTATCTTAGTGTTCAAATCGGCATAAGTTTTATTTAACATTGTTCTTGAAATATTAAGCGTGCAAAATTCTTTAAGCAAATCACTTTCGCATGGATTGTTTCACGTCAAATGTACATACATATATTGTTTGATTGCATGCTCTATTGAAGGATTATGCGAGCTTCTGATGTTTTATTCAACTCTATTCTTTCCTTGCATTACATCAAATAAGATTCAGTTCTTGGGTAACGGTGGTCATATATGCGGTGATTTTGGTAAATTGAGGCTATGCCAATACCGTTGTTTTAAGTACAGTGCAATATTAATCATCTAGACTCCGAAAGGTTATATAATTCATGACATTTAAATTTTTAGAATGAGATTTAGGATCTTTTTGAGATTGTTTTTTCACAGTTTTTTTTTTTTTGAGATAATTGTCATATTTATGTTTGGCTATAATTTTCTCATTGTTTGCCAGAAATTTTTATAATAAAAAGTATTTTTTTACTATCGAATCTGCTAGTGTGCTATTGTTAAATTTTTATGTTATTGTTCAATTTTTTCAAAAAGAACAAGATATATAATAACTACAACTAATTAAAAATATATATATATTTCCAATAATAATTTTACAACCACTTTATAACTAGCTACAGTACGTAGCTCACCTTGGTCTATAAGTTGAGAGTTTTAGCTACAATCAAGAGGTCTCGGGTTCAAAACTTGTATATGTGATGTGTGTGTGTGAGCTTGTCTTAATTGACCTAAATATCCCAAAAAAAAAGAAAGAAAAACTAGCTATAGTTGTCCCAAACGATTCCTTATTTTATATTTAAGAAAACAAAATTTTTGCAAAGACAATCCTGTTGGAATTAGAGTAGTTTTAGTGTGTGAAATTGTATTTTATATCACATCCTGTTTTACATGTTATGCGATGTTAAATTAGGCTTCGTTTGGAATGAATTTTTTATTGCTTCTTAAAACAGCTTTTTAGTGCAAAAATTTTAATATTTGTACGAAAAGGTTAATTTAAGAAGCAGTAAGCCATCCCAAACAAAACCTTAGTTACCAATTGTGAGAAGTTGCCTTCTGCATATTGTGACAACCACTTCTCGCCCACTTGGGAATTAACATATTACTGGAGAGTCAAGAATTATGTAGCAGTAACCTCATTATTTTTCAGGGGGTGTACATAAGCATGCTTTCCGTGTCTTTACGGTTTTAACTCAGTATTCTTACTAGGAGGAAAATTATAAAGGGAACCTATCCTGCTCATCTAGGCTTTCTGGGAGACTCTTTTGTTATTTATAGTTGTATTTGTCATGAAACTGGTACCAAATATAAACGATAAACTCATAGGATTAGTTAAGAAGTAATTGCATAAAAGGGCATTATTTAAAACTGTAAAAATCTACATAATCCACTGTATCATATACTGGCATGACATCAGTTTACTGTAATTTCCTTGGGATGGATACCCTCTGAGTTCTGATTGATGTAGAACACTTGGCAAGTGTACTCTTTCTTTAAGCTACGTAAACTCCTTCCATTAGACTTTCAAGTGGACCAGCTATGGGTTCTTGTACTATTATGATTGGTGGATCCTCAGTTTTTAAGATGGTGTAACATACTTAACATAATAAATTTAAATCGGGTTAAATCTCAAAATGGTCCACAATTTTTCTTATGTGGTCAATTTAGCCCGAGTCTCACATTTCTTAAATTTAGTCCATCAATTATATAAAATTGATCGGAATTGATCTTTCGTGGACTAAAATGGGATCATTTTGTATAGTTGAGTGATTACATTGTTCGCATATGAATAGTCGATGACTATTTTGCAATTTAATCTTTAAGTTATCTAGTGAAAATGATTTCCTTCTTATTTACCAGATCATTTGTAACCCTTTTGGATGATATAAGCCAACAGTAATTAGAATAATTTTGTGATAATGATGATTCAAATTTAAGTTCATAATTGTGTTTTTTTTAAAGATATAATCATGGTTGTGATTTAACCTGTTAACTTATTTTAATAATCAATGCATGCATAAAAAGCAACCCATTCCATAATGTTATTATGATGTAGATGGCTTTCTCCTACTAATTAAAGAGCACTACATTGCTACTTCGACATACTGTCTTCCTTGCTTCAGTTTATGCGTTGGTTTGTGTATATATAAACAAATCAATCTTATGTGTCCCCATACAAATATAGTTCATTTGGTTCCCTTCAAACTTGATGTGTAGGTGTACGAAAGGAATTCCTTGAATCTTCCAAATTCCCAAAGGCCAAGGAGGATAAATTTCTTGGTGGTCTGCTGGCATCAGGATTCGACGAACAATCCTGTCTAAGCCGATACCAGTTCGCATCATATGGCAAACCATCACCCCATTCACCATCTGATTATCTCTTGCAAAGGTTAAGGAAGTATGAACAGCTCCACCAAAAATGTGGTCCAAACACCGATCTCTACAATAGAACTATAGACCAGCTGAAAAGAGGTAGCAGCTCTGTGACAACTGAATGCAGATATGTTGTGTGGATATCCTATAGTGGATTAGGAAACAGGATGCTGACTCTTACTTCAGCATTTCTTTATGCTCTTCTTACAAACAGGGTCTTGCTGGTGGACCGAGGAGCGGACATGACCGACCTGTTCTGCGAGCCATTCCCCGGTACCTCATGGCTTCTCCCTCTTGATTTCCCTCTCAGCCAATTCCAAAGCTTTGACATCAATTCACCAGAGAGTTATGGAAACATGCTGAAGAATAAGGTTATCAGTAACACTGCAGCAGCTGGTGCTTCACTGCCTTCTTTCATATATCTTCATCTAGGACATGATTATAGTGAGCATGACAAGCTCTTCTTCTGCGAAGATGACCAAGATCTCCTTCGAACAATCCCATGGCTGGTGCTGAGATCAGACAACTACTTTGTTCCTTCTCTATTTCTTATCCCAACCTATCAAGAAGAACTGCATCAACTCTTCCCCAAGAAAGACACAGTATTTCACCATCTTGGCCGTTATTTATTCCACCCAACAAACTCAGTTTGGGGTTTGGTTACCAGATACTACCAATCTTATCTTGCCAAGGCCGACGAAAGGGTGGGAGTCCAAATAAGGGTCTTTGAGACTGAATCTGGGCCTTTCCAGCATGTCCTAGATCAAGTCCTTGGATGCACTCAGAAACAGAAGATTCTGCCTGAAGTAAGTCAGGAACAAACCATTATAGCCGCTCCTCTCAAAAAATCGAAAGCTGTTCTACTGACTTCTCTTAGCTCAGGCTACTTGGAGATCTTACGAAATATGTTCTGGGTATATCCAGCTACAAGTGGAGAGATAATTAGTTTCCACCAGCCAAGCCATGAAGAACACCAGCAAACTGAGAAGCAAATGCACAATATGAAGGCATTCGCTGAGATGTACCTCCTCAGCCTAACAGATGTGCTGGTGACAAGCGCATGGTCTACGTTTGGATATGTGGCTCAAGGCCTCGGGGGATTTAAGCCATGGATTCTCGTCAAGCCTGAGAACAGGACGACTCCAGATCCTCCTTGCATATTAGCACTGTCGATGGAGCCTTGTTTTCATGCACCACCATTCTATGACTGCAAGGCAAAGCAAGGGGTTGACACAGGGGAATTGGTTCCTCACGTGAGACATTGTGAGGATATGAGCTGGGGGCTTAAGCTTGTAGACAGAGATGAGTGGTAAGTGAAGTGAGTTAGGCTTCTTTTGGGATGGCTTTTTTGGTGATTCTTAAAGCAGTTTTCTAGTAAAAATTAAATTTTTTAAACTAAAAAACTGCTCCAAGAAGCAGCGAGAAAGTCATCCCAAACGAAGACTTAGATGGCATTATTTTATAGTTTTAATCGTGTACTAGTAGAAAGATGTGTACCTTATTTCTACCCTGTAGTTTTGGATGAATCACACACAATGCTTTAGGAAGAGATGTGTGATATGTTTTTGTAGGATTCCACTAGAATATTTGTTAATTCTACTTGAACGCCTAGATGGAGTATTCCAGTCTTCAAGTCATGATGTTAAATGTTTGTCCATTTCCAATGAGAATTCTAGCTTATAAGTTGCAATGAATGGTTCGTTTAATTTTGTATCATATCTTTTCAAATATAAACTTAGAAGAATAATTGGTGAAAGAACTGTTAACATACTTTTTTTTTTTTTTTTCCCTGGAAAGAACGATATGGATTTACTATTGAAGAGGGCGCGTAAGATCAGCAGACGAGTGTGTTGGGTTCGTGAGAGCGCCTGCATACTATTTTTATTTTTATCTAAACATAGAAAAATAAAACTCGACTCATGAGATAGGATTTGCTAGAAAGTTTTTGGCAATAAAATGTACGTTTAGTAATTTAGTTTTGTATAAATATTTATCACACATAAATAGAAGTTATAAGAGATTATAATTTTTGATATGAAAACTATATGAAGAAAAAAAAAATCATAGAGACTAGCCCAATTATAATTGTCATTACGGATACAAGAATTTCCTATTCTCTAGGGGTGTCAATTTTAGGTCACGGATCAGTTTCGAGTTGAACCTAGAATAGACCTGATATTATTCAGGTCATTTTGAACCCAACATGTTTTTGCAAACGGATTAGTTTTTCGGACCTAAATTCGACCCGCTTAAGGTTTTGGTCAACCCAACACGACTCGAATAACCCGAGACCGACCAAAAATTGTTGGTTTTCGGGTCAAAAATTGGTCAATCTCCAATTTTTGGGTAAAAAATGGATCAATCTCCAATTTTTGGGTCAAAAATGGATCAATCTCGGATTTTCGGTGAAAAAATAGGTCAATTTTGGGTTACTGAGTCAACCCGAACCTAACCAGGGCTTTGAAACATGTAATTTGCTGAACCCGAACCCGATCCATTATGGATCCGAGTTGACCCTAACCCGAAATTTTGGGTCGGGTTCGAGTCGGATTTTTGAGTCGTGTCAAATATTGACACCCCTACTATTCTCTACAATTAAAGAGGAGATTAAACAATTGAGAACAATTACTTGATTCTCATAATCTCATTCTAGGGATTATAGTAGTTGGGTCTCTATACATAAGCTGACAATTGAAGTGTAATGAAGAGGTTGGTTATTAGCAATCAGCTTGTATAATCGAATGACATAAGTCAGGCAATGGTGGCGGCAATTGCTAATGATGATCATTCGCGGTGATCACCAAAAAATACAATAATATTTTTTGCTCTCCTAGCTCTCGCATACTCTTTATAAAAAAAATGAGGTCCAATTTTGAGAGCAGCATTTTGATAAATTTGATCAAAATATAAAACACACTCTATCGAACAACTCATATTTATATCACTGATTATAGATCTTTTATTTTCCATTTTAGTTTCTTCATAATGCCATAATTGCATGATCTTGGGTTTGTTGATTCATCTTTTCATGCCGCTCCATTTGACTATAAATCCATAACATTTGGAGACTATTGGATCCTTCAATTAGTATCTTGGAGCGTCTAAAAATGCTACAAGTGCTTAATGCTTCTGATGTTGATGAGATCATCTTGTTGAGATATTTATTTCAATTATAAGTTTACTAACATCAAATTTAAAATGATCTACAATTTAATTCTAAATGTTTTCAATTCCAATATTGTCGTGAGATTTGTCATGATCAAGTGAATTTTAAATAGACGTATCATTGCCTTCTATTTTTCAGACCTCAAAACTTTTATCATATGAAAAAAATAGTTAAGTTATTTAAAAAGTGGCATATAATTATAATTTTGAAAAAATTAAAAAGTGCGACAACTTTTTAGATGTCAACGTAATTATAGGAGACCTAATTATGACATTGATTAGATTTTTCATATTATAGCATTATTAGATTTTTCATGTTAGTTTTGATTTAAGGCTTCGTTCGAGTCAGCTTTCTTACTGTTTTTTAAAGCAATTTTTTAGTACAAAGATTAAATTTTTGTACTAAAAAAATTGTTTTAAGAAACAATCAAAAAGCGGTCCCAAACGAAACCTAAATCTATATAAAATGATTTGAGGGTTGTAGTAAGGTGTGTGAATTGTAACCCTGTTTTTCCCAAAATAATATAGAGTGAAAGCATTCATTCCCTATGAACATACGCAATTCTTCGCCAAGTCTTATACATTGTATCGTGTTGATTGTGTGATTTTCTGTTTTCCATTTTGTATTGCACAAAACCTTTTACATCAAATTGAATATTTGAAGATATTATTTAAATCAGAAACTTATATCGCTAACCTCCATCTTGTTGGAGAAAATCAAAATAATTTTGGACTGAAAAAAGGCGTCCGATCACAACAATTTCCCGTTCTAATTAAGCTGATCATCCGTCACTCTTGATGACAGTATATCTCCAAAATTTGATGGCGATGAAGCTATTGATTGAATATTCATCAATAAACCCACACCATAGAACCACAAAGAAAGAAAATTCAAACCAGTCCACAGCGATCAGTGGACACCTCTCCATCAAGTTCAATCAGGTCTTGCAATCCCTCCCATAATCCCCCAATCTCCTCGTTCTGCGACACCGCCTTCGGTGAAGTCATCCTTGTCTCTCGCCGGCCACTAGAACTCGACGTGTCCCAGTCAGGGAACGGAAAATTCAGCTTCGCCCGCCGGCCCCTGAACTCAATAGCGGCGTTATCATATGCTTGAGCAGCCTCTTCGGCGGTGTTAAAAGTACCCAACCACTTCCGAACAGCTCGCCGAGGATCTCGAATCTCTGCCGCCCATTTACCCCATGGCCGCCTCCGAACCCCGCGGTAATTGTTACTCTTCTTCCGCCGGCTCGGCCCGCCTTTCCCCTGTTCCTCCCTCGCTGCCACTACGGTGGTGGCCGGCAATTTTGCTGGAATTGAGATATGGGAGAGGGACAAGGGAACGGTGTTGTCAGGGTGGCCGGAGATGACGTGGGTGAGGGCGGCGACGATGGCGGTGTTCTCTTCTTCTGCAGTAAGTGGTCGGTGGACAGAAGGGGGATTATTTGAATCCATCAAAGAGACATTGTTGGGGGATGATTGGAAGTAGAATTCCTGGTTGGGTTTCATGAGAGAAAGTGATTGGAACAGAAAGCTTGGAGCTTGGGGGAGCTTGGGGGAGCTTGGGCGAGGTCGCGGCAATTTATATGTTACAGCGCTGGTGAGTTTGCGATGGTTGAAACGTGCCGAATTCGTTTTCGGATTTTTTAAGCACGTGGAGATTGTGAAGGAAATGGGTGGCGCAATGAGCTGGCGATTCTAGTTGTGAGGAAAGCGAAGGAACGCACATGTGGCGCTCTCGTAGACATTTAAATGACCAAAAGGGTGGTCGGCTGTGGGTGGGCCTGCGGAAAATGTTAGATTTAAGAAATTTTGATTTAAATCTCGTTAGCATAGTCTTTGTTTTTATTAAATTTAATTTAAAATATGACTGATGTATGATTAATTACTTAGTTAAAATTTGTATTATATTCATCTTAAAATAAATAGGATTGTTGCGTCCTAGAATATTCACGGCGGTAGAGACTAATATAGTTTAGCGTCTTAGAATAGTACGAAGATCCAGTACACAAATAGATAAGAGAGTATGATTATGGAGTTTATAAGGGAGACTATAATTTATATGTGAAAACTCCTGAAAAGGAAAAAAATCACGGGGTTTAGCATAGTTTGAATGAATCTACTTATGTTTGCAATTGATTATAGATGAGACCCTTCTTTAGAATGAATGTTTTAACTCAGATGTAGCAAATATGCATCATACATAGTACATTATATGCTGGGAGTTGGAAGATCATAGTTGATATGTTCGTTTGGGGTGGCAAAACCATAGTTGGTGAACGACGGATGTCAAGAGGATCGTATTTGGGCGATGGTGGTTCGAAGAATTGTAGTAGGCTAGCGACGGAGGTCGGGAGGACCGTAGTTGGGAGATGGTGGTCAGAAGGATCATAGTTGACAGGCGACGGTAGTCGAAAGGGTCGTAATTTGGCAACGGTGGTGGGAAAGACCCTAGTCGGTGGGTGATGGCAGTCAGGAGGACCATAGGTGATTGACGAACGGGTGGAATTCCGACGGTATTTGAAAAGAACTCCGGCGGTAATCGACGAAAGTGTGGAAGTTCGACAATGGTTGACGAACAGGCAGAAGTTCGACGGAGGTCGATGAATAGGCGGAAGTCTGGCAATGGTCGACATCGAACAGACTAAAGTCCGACGACGATCGACAAACAGGCGAAAGTCTGGCGGCTGTCGGTGGACGGGCGGAAGTCCGTCGGTGGTTGGAAAAAACTCTGGTGGTGGTCGGCGGATGGGAGTAAGTCTGATATTGGTTGACGGACTGGCCAAAGTCTAGCAATGGTTGGGAAGAACTTCGGCGGTGGTCGTCGGACGGGCGAAAGTCTTACATTGGTCAAGAAGAACTTCAGCAGTGGTCGCCCGACGGGCGGAAGTCTGGTGGTCGGGAAGAACTCCAGCAGTGGTTAGCGGACTGGTGGAAGTCCGTAGTGGTTTGTGGACGAGTAGAAGTTCGGCGGCGGTTGATGGAATGGCGGAAGTCTAGTGGTGGTTGACAGAATGGCAGAAGTCCAGCGATGGTTGACAGAATGGCGAAAGTCCAACGGTGGTTGGGAAGAACTCAGGCGGTGGACGGCGGACGGCGGACGGGCGAAAGTCTGATGGTGGTCGACGACAAGCAAGCTCTCAAACTCTTCACTTATCCTCCTCCTTTCTTCTTTTTATCATGTTAAGAATAGGGGTCTATTTTGGCGGCAAGCAAGCTCTAATATTCTTCGCTTCTCCTCCTCCTTTCTTCTTTTTATTAGGTGAAGAATATGGGTCTATTTATAGGTTTTTAATAGTGGCATGTCTTATAAATATGGGATGGACCAATGTCAAGATGAGAGTGGTTTGAATGGACGGACAATATTGATCCCATTGATCGTGGATTGTTTAATAGTCATTTGAATGCCTTAATGATATAAAAATTTGGTGATCTTAGATTCGTTGGATTCATCTCATTGAGCCGCTCGATTCGACTATAAGCATACATTTAGAATTTGTTTGGTAATCTAAATTATAGTTTGAACCTTCCAAAAGTGCTTTGAACCCTTGATTTGGGCTCGGATTGAACATATTTGGTGTCGTTGGCTTCATCTTTTTCGAGAGGTTCAATTCGACTATAAGTTTGTTGAAATCTGTGTTTGGATTGTTCGATATTTAAATTTGAAAGCTTTCAACTCAACTTTGCCTCGAGATTCTTGTCCGATCAAGATAAATTTATGATGATATATCAAGGATGATCATAAGATTACAATTTGTGTAAAATTTATAAATATTATAAATATGAGAGTATTCTTATAAAAAATATCTTAAAACAAAATGCCTCAATTTTATTTAGTTTGTAATATGTCATCATAATATTAATATGGTCAAGTATATATGTTGATAAAATTTTTAGATATCAAAATAAGTGCCCATAAAAATACTTAGAACATCATAAAATAATCTGAGAGATCAAATGATATCTGAATTTCAAGTGCTTATGATCAAAATGAGAAGATGGCGAAACAATTATTGAGGAAGTTGGTAATCATCCGGTGGAGGCAATTGGTGGGGCTATTCTTTGTGGGCAACATATATCTTTTTTTTTTGGTAAATTTTGGATCAATGTAAAGATTGTTGTGACTAGTTCAGCTTTAGGTTTCTAATTTCATATGTGCATTTATCCAATAAAACCTCTATATATAGAGAGATTATAATATACTTTATTTCAAGACAAGCAAATAAGATTTTGTTCTTCTTCTTTCGAACAACTGATCTCTTTCTTTCCCCTCCTTTCTCCCTCTCTATTTTATCCAAGAAGTTCAAGATGAACTTCATCTTCCTCCCAAGATCCAACAATCTATATGTTATGAAATTTTTGTGTAACATTAAGATCATAAATCCACATTCAATATAACATATAATAATATAAATAGTGGCAAAATATTTGTCAAAAGAATGAATTTAAAAAAAAGAGATGCATTACATGATCAAGTGTGTTGTGTAGGGGTGTCAATATTGGACACGACCAAAAAATCCAACTCGAAAATTTTGGGTTCGGGTCAGAGATTTTGACCCGTTTGTAAAAACGGGTCGGGTTCGGGTAGACTCGGAAACCAGTGGAACCAACGACAGGAGGCTGCAGCTCACCTCATCTTCGCGCCCTTCTTTACTCAAATCCCGTAAACCCGTGTAGGGTCAGGTTGACCCGAACCCGAAGCGGGTCGGGTTCAGGTCCCAAAAACTGACCCATTTGTAAAAATGGGTCGGGTTCAGGTTGACCCGCACAGTGCCGGGTCAATTCCGGGTTTGACCTGAACCTGACCCATTACCCGAAATTGACACCCCTAGTGTTGTGAGGCCACCTAAGATTTCAAGATATCAATCCCTGGATACTTAAATAATCATTTCAATATGATGACCTAAGGACATTACATTCCACTATTGTAAAATATTAAGGCTTTATTAAAGGAGAAAAAGGAAGCCTGGAACACTTGAAAGTGCAGCCCTAGAAAATCCTAGTGATCCACGGCTATAGAAAAAAAAAAAAGTAAATAATTATTTTGGAGCTATGATGACTCACGAAGAAGTATTTGTGTATATATATATTCTAAGAATTAAATCCACATTAAAAGTTACAAAATTCAAAACAAGTCCAAATTAATTCTATTTTTTGTACGAATTTTGCATACAAAATTTAAATAAATATGCAAAAGACATCTTTGTGGACTTCTAAGACATTATAAACCTTAAATAATATTGAAATATATTTTCCAGAGTTATGTTGCACACTTGCACTTGTCCTGATCCATCATAGATAATTTCATAGTTACTTTAGGCTTGGTTTGGGACAGCTTTTTTATTGCTTTCTAAAACGGAGTTTTAGTACAATTTTTTTTATTTTTGTATTAAAACTCCGTTTTAGAAAGCAGTAAAAAAGCCGTCCCAAACGAAGCCTTAGTCATTAAGTAAATGTCTATAATATATTACCTCTGATTGTGCTAAATTAAATTTGCTATATATGACTCCAATATATATTTGAAGTACTTAATTAGAATATTAAACTATCGAATCATATATTTTGTTATCATCAAAATCAAACAAGGAAACTTGAGGCTAACGAGTCTAACGGGCAGCAACATGAATAAGAGACAATAAGAAAAAAGGAGATAGACGATGCTAATTTGAGAGTTTGAAATTTATTCCATCAAGCAAATTTTTAGAAAAATAGCACAGTTTATTTTCTATTGAAGAAGAACAATAATTAGATTCTTGCATTGTATCTCATTAATTCTATCATAATTCACATGTACCATCTTCTATGCAAAAAATTAGTTTTATGCTTAGTAATTTTAATTTTAAAGCCACCAATAAAAAAAAAAACCTACATCTTTTTCACTTTCCACACTTTAATGATAATTTTTTTAATGTTATTTTATAAATTCCACACTTTAATGATAATATTATCCCTTACAAGCGCCATTAGGGTTAAGAAATATTTTTATTTTCTTAGGCTAAAATTGCACAAAATATTATGTATCCATTATTTGAAAAAAAAAATCAAATACTTTTTTAATACCAAAATAATTAACACTATTAAGAGATAAATTAAAGCTTTATTTGGGACAACTTTTTACTTTTTTTTTTTAAATTAAAGCTTTATTTGGGACAATTTTTTTATTTTTTTATAAAACAATTTTTTAGTAAAGAAATTTTTGTATTAGAAAGTTTCTTTTGAGAGCTTTAAAAAAGCTATCCCAAATGAAATCTAAGATGAGGTAATATATAAGAAAGAGATCAATCTTTGATGCTTTTGATAGCATACGACTGTGGTGCCTAAGAAAAAGCATGATAATGGCTTAATTGACTTTAGGTCTATTTCTCCCTGCAATATTTTCTTTTTTTATAAAATCATAGCAAAAATACTTGCAAATAGGCTGAAGAATGTTATGTCCTCTCTCATCCATTCAAGCCAAGCTAGTTTTATTAAGGGTTGGCTAGCCGCAAATAACATCCTGCTTGCCTCATAGCTACTTAGGGAATTCAATTTTGGAGGAAAGTCTGAACTTTTTATGTGCTAAATTTGACATCAGCAAAGCTTTTGACAATGTTCCTGTGCATTCTTGACAGACTTGCTATTAAAGGAATATCGGAGCAATTTATCAAGTCGATCAACGGTTGCATTGAGGACGTCTTATTTTTTGTATGCATTAATGGTGTCTTGCAAGGCTATTTCGGCTCTTCTAATAGTCTGAGGCAAGGTTGCCCTCTCTCCTCTTACCTTTTCTGTTTTGTCATGAACGCATTATCTAATTCCCTAGATGTTGTTGGGTACCAAATGAACCTTATACTTGTTTCTCAAATTAGCATTTTTTTTCTTTCTGATTCATCCGAGTTTATCTTTTTAAAGTTATTTAGCTTACATACTTTAAAACTTCTTTAGATATGAAAATAGTTAAATTATTCATTTAAGAATTGAAAACTTCTTTATTGACAGGAAAATTCTCCAACAAATAAACCAAACTACATTGTGTACCATAACCAAATAAACAATCATATAAATATGATTCTCAAATTCAAAGCATAAACCAAAACTCTAACAAGCTTAATTATTTTCGTTACATGAATAACATGAATAAAAAACGCTAAATTTTTAAATGGAGCTTAATAATTAATAAAATAAGTAAAAAAAAATTAAATTAATTAAAATTTAAAAAGGAGTTAATTCGAGAAATTAATTTCCATATTTTATGTATTTAATAAATACGGGAAATCAACTCATATAATTGACTGAATAACCAAATGCAGAAAATCATTCATGTATTCGCGAGGTGGTAACTGGTAAAAGCGTGAAGGCATAGTTGGTTCAGAACATCAATGAAACATCAATAAAGGTTTGGAAAACAAAGAAATACTTGCAGTTATAGAACTTAAACTTGAGTGCCTACAGAGAAAAAAAAAAGATATTTGAAGTTTACCAGTATAAACTTTCTTTGACCACAGAAACGTTCCACTGCTTGTTAATTTCAGATGTCACCAATTTTAAAGTCTGCTCTTCATTTCAGAAGACCAATAACCGTAGTTGGTTCTTTTCATCATAGTCATGAAATCATGCTCATTCACATCTCCATCACCTGCATATCTCAGAGTAAAGAAAATGATATTGTCAAGAGCTTTAGCATGTAGATTATCCACACCTTTCAAGAAAAATTAAATGAACTAAGTACAAACCATCTTATCCATGATGAGGATAAAAAAGAGAGAGAAAAAAAAAACAGGATTTCTGTAAATTATTATTCAAAATCTCTTTTATATGAAGGAGAAGAAAGGCAAAAAAATGAAAAACTACAAGCAACAAATTTATAAGTGAAAAATCTTTTTCTGTAAAAGATTGGGATTTTGGACACTTTGTGGTTTTTATATGATAAAAGCTATGGCATCCAAGAATTTCTTTTAAGCAAGTGGGAAGCTGCCCAATACCGCATTACAAAATGCCACACGTCAAAAGTGTCACAAAATATATAAGATAAGGACAAATTATTCTTTGCGAACACCGATGCCAATCAGAGACCAATCAGAATGCGTCATATCACCCCTGTTAGGTACCGCGGCTCGGTATTGCTGACATGGCGCATTCTGGTTAGTCTCCGGACGATGAAGTACGTTCGGATTCGCACAGAATAATCATGAATAAGTTTCATAATTTTCCTTTAAACCCAATAATTACTGATATGTGCCTAGCAATTTCCCACATTACTACCATCAAATGAGTGTTACACCAAATATTTTAGAATAGCAAAAAAGCTAGCCTCATCTCCTTTCAAAGCTGAATAAATGGTAATAATCTCAACTATCGACAAAATTTCAATTAATTACTTCAAAAAAAGAGTGCAAAAGCTTACCATCATGATCTGCTTCTTCTATCATTTCCATAATCTCTTCGTAAGTGAAGCTTTCACCCAACTCTTTTGAGATGATCATAATGTCTGCCGCAGAAATTTTACCCTATAATCAGATAGTGGAAGTTGAGTATCATTAAATACTTGAACTTGAGCTGCATATTAATAAAAATAATATTAAGAAATGTATAGAACTCCTTTAGCATTACATCACTGTCGTAATCAATAATTTGAAAAGCTTTCTGTAGGTCTTGCTGAATTTCCTTTTCTTCGATTTTTTCCGTCATCATGCATAGAAATTCATCAAATTCAATTGTTCCACTTCCATCTTTGTCCACTTCAGCAATCATCTCATCAATTTGCTGCACAATGAATGACTTTAATGTTTAAGTTTTTTTGAGAGTATCACCAACAAAATCTCTACCATTTTTAAGGGTAAGAAACACAGCATTCCTGCGATATTTCATATGCAACAAATTTAATCTCATAGACTCATAGTGTTACACTTCCGTAATTTAATCTCTCGACTATATAAAATTGATCACATATAATCTCTTAGAGACTATATTGGAATCAATTTTTAATAGTTTAGAGACTAAATTTAAATTAATTTTACATCTAAATTCCATCAAATTCTACCTAAAATATCATTTAAATTTAAAATCAATTTTATATAGGCTGAGGATTAAATTTGAGAGGTGATATTTTTTAACTAAATTAGTCATATATACGAATAGGTTGGAGACTTTTGGACTTTTCCTCTCTTTTTAAGTAACCAACAAATTCATTCAAAGTTTATATTTACAAAACAGGTGTTTAGCATCTGAAATACAAACAGCATTGCCTGGAGAGATTAGTACACTAAAAATAACTTGTTTATTTCAAATATATATGCCAAACAATTATTCAAAGATGAAAGAAAGCAAAATGAGGTAGCGGCATTAGCTAGTTGCTTATGTTACATAATATCTTTGTAGAAGTCCCGTTAAGGTTATTTTGTTAGTTTTGTGTGGAATATGACTGTGTCGATCTATCGGGCTGTATTGTTGATGCAAACCTCAATTCCATTAGTTGAGCTTGTCGAGGGTTGCAGGGGGACGAAGCTGTATAGTCGAGCGCTGTAACACTACATACAATTATTCTGGTTAGAGAAACAGAGCGAGTGTTGTGGGGCTTCAAACCCCGATGTTGTGTCTCAAGCTAGAGACAGAGAATGGAGCGCCACTGTGAGCCAGACTATCAATTTTCTTTCTCGTTTTTCATGTTTAACTTGAAGTGTTGCATCCCTTGGAATAATTGAAGTGCATATTTTAGTCTATTCTATGTAGAGAATGAAGAGTGAAGATAAGTGAGACAAGGAGGGTGTGAGATAAGAAATTTGTACTATTTCTTCCAAATTTTCATAGTGAATTACTTGGTGCAGTGTGGCTCAATGGCTTTTTCTCGATTTAGGTTTTTTTCAATGTTAAATCCTGGGATTCATTTCCATTGTTTTTATTTTTTGTTTGTTTCATTGCATGGTTTACTTCACAAATAATTGGTATCAGAATCATGTTTTTTGGTTCGAGTAGGAGTAATGATTGACAAAACAAGGTACAAGATTGAGATGTTTAACGGTTTGAACTTTGCATTCTGGAAGATGCAAATTGATAATATGCTCTATTAGAAGAAGTTGTATTTTTCGTTAGAAGGAATCACCAAGAAATCATATTCAATGACTATAAAGGAGTGAAAGGTTCTTGATCGGACTGCCATAGGTTTAATTCGACTTTCACTTTCCTCATCTATTACTTTCAATATTTTTAATAAGAAGACTGCAATCGATCTCATGGCTGTATTAACGAAGATGTTTGAGAATCCATCGACATCAAATAAAATTTTCTTCATGAATAAATTATTCATATGAAGATGGTATACAATAGTTTAATGACAAAACATCTGACTAATTTGAATACTATGATGAGTTAGTTATAATCTAATGACAAGAGTTTGATTGTGAGGCGAGAACATTGCAGCTATTATCTTCATTGTCAAATAGTTGAGATGGGATAATTCTTCAGGAAATTCAAGGTTAATCTTTGAAGACATTGTGGGGTTAATGCTGAATGAACATATTCGTATGAAGATGAATGTGAATCTTCAAATTCTTCTCTAAATGATAAAACCAAAGGAAAGGGTTCAAATAGAAATTCAATTAGAGGATGATCTAAATTTAGAAGAAGAAAATCTACTGCAGGTAGATTGAAAGTTGTGTTCTAGAATTATGGAAAGAATGGTCACAAAAAAGGATTGTGTTGTTCCAAAGAAAGTCAGTGATGGAGGTTAAGATAAAAGTCACTCTATAAATATATATGCTAATAAATTTCAGAGTGATCCTCTAATTTTGCCTTTAAATAATTCAAAATCTTGAGTTATAGAATCATGTACTTCATTGCATACAAGTCCTAACAAGAAGGTGTTATAACTACACTCAAGATGTTATAACTACAAGGTGATTTGAGAAAAGTGTATCTAGAAGACAATAAGCCTTACAAGATAGTAGAACAAGGAGATATTGATATTGATATCAAAATGTCTGATGGATCATCTTGAAGACTCAATGACGTCAAGCATGTTTCTTATCTAAAGAAGAATTTAGTTTCTGTTAGTCAGGTTGCACACTTAGGCCATGTGACATCCTTCACAAGAGATTCGTGAAAAGTGACAAAAAGTTCTATGGTTATAGCTCGTGGCAGCATTGAAGACACCATATATGTCAATAAAAACCAATTCTATTGGAGTAGCTAATTCAAATGTAGATTGATATCTTTTGTATCGTAGGCTTAGCCAAATGAATAAGAGAGATATTCATTTGTTTCTTACTAGAAGAAAGCAACAAAGGTGAGTTTTTCAAAGAATGATTCAAGGGTGTATGAGGTCTTGCTCCAATTTCTTTATAATAGGGTCTTTACATTTTGTTACTTTTATTTATGATCACAACATAAGGGTATGAGTATATTTCTTAAAATAAAAGTCATACATATTTTATGTTTTCAAGAAATGGAAGATTGTGATTGAGAATGGGATAGGTGTAAAACTGAGGTGTCTCAAATCAGATAATGGTGACAAGTATTGTGATAAGAAATTCAAGAGTATCGTGATTTGAATGAGATCAAGCATGAGTTCATTGTTCTAAGAACACCATAATAAAATGGTATTGCAGAGCATATGAATAGAACTATTATTGAACGTGTCAGGAGCATGAGATTACATGTTGGTATACCCAAACAATTCTAGGCATAGACTGTGAATACATTTATTTATCTTATCAATTATGGTCCATCAGTTCCTCTGAACAAGGGGTTACCTGAGGAAGCCTGAAGCGACAATGAGGTAAGTTTATCTCACTTAAAAGTCTTTGGCTGTTCCTCTTATGTTTATATTAATGCAAGATTTAGGAGTAAGCATGATCAAAGTCTATCAAGTGTACATTCATTGGACACGACTCAGATGAATTTGGCTAAAAATTATGAGATTATTAGAATCATATATTCATCAGGAGTAGAGATGTATATTCAAGAAAAATAAAATGTACAATTATAGAAATGAGATTGCTTCAGAAGATCCTTCCAAGTATGTTGAGATAAAGGACAATAAAGATAAAAAAAACAAACAAGAGGTGTCCTCAAGGTGATGAAGCACAAAGAGTTTCTCCAACACCGACTACTAAAGTTAGAAGATTCAATAGAATCTCACGACCAACATAAAGGTATTCTCCTTTTTTCTACTATTTATTGCTGACAGATAGTGGTGAGCTAGAGTACTATGAGAAGGCCATAAAGTTGATGATTAAAAAAAAAAAAAAGGTGGGAGTAAGCCATGGATGATGAAATATTTTCACTTAAGTCGAATCAGACTTGAGAGTTGACACATCTACTAGAAGGTAAGAAATTATTGCATAATAAATGAGTTTAAGGCTAAAAGAAGAATCTGATTGTAGCATGTAGTATATGCTCAAGCTTGTATTTAAAGGTTTTCAGTAGAATGAAAGAGTTATGTTGAGCATAGTAGCAATTAAGAATTTACATCTAGGATAAATGGATGTAAAGATAGTATTTCTTCATGATAATGTAGAAGAAGAGTTGTACGTAGTGCAACCTTTGAGATATGTGGTCACAAGTAAAGAAGGCTTGATGTGTAGGCTCAAAAAGAGTTTGTATGGGTTGAAGCAAGCACCAAGACAATGATATAGAAGATTTGACAGGTTTATGTCGGACAAGGGGTGCAGTGGTGCACGAAGTTCCATATATATCATTGTTATTTTTTCAAAAATTTTGATAACTGTTATATCTTACTGATCTTGCATGTAAATGATATGCTGATTGTCGGATCATATATGAAGAAAATAAAAGGGTTGAAGGAGCAGTTATCAAGGGAGTTTGAAATAAAAGATTTGTGTCCAACAAAAAACACCCATTTTCCCCTTCTCCTATTCCGAAAGTCTTCAGATATGCTTCAAAAATAATGGCACTTCTTGTCTTCTCCCGTATCAAACAGTAAGCAATTCTTCTTCCTTTAAATTCCAGGTTAACCTTGATGTTTGCCTTAAAAAATTTAGTAATCTATGCGATGAGAAACTAAAATTAAAAACCCATTTTTTCTATTAAACATAAACCTTGGCATAGTAAAAGTTACTCAATCAATGTTAGCATAAGAAAAAGGAAACAAAAATTCGTAAAAGATAGATATTAAATTATAGACCAAGTAAAAACCAGAGTACCTCATCTGAAATTTCAAATCCCAAGGCCCTGTAAGAAAGGAATCGATCAGTATTCTATCAACTATGAAGGCATTGAATACGAATCTTAAGATGATTTACTGCAATAGTAAGTACCTCATGGCAATATTTAATTCTTTGGCGTCAATAGTTCCTGATACAGATTGAAACGAAAGTCATGTGCTATTGCAGAGAAAAAAGGTTGAAAATGTCAAATCTAAATTGCTAGGACAGAAAAAATAGCATTTCATACCAGATCCATCTGTATCAAATAGCTCAAAAGCTGCTTTGATTTCTTGCCTTTTCTGCAATGATAAACCATAGTTACGACCTCTATTGTTGTCTCTCTTGGACCATGTCCTGGGACCTAAAGTTGCCTGTGAATTAAGCAAAAAACTCAGTTTTAACAAGAAAAAAATATATTAAATTTACTCACTATTGTTCAAGAAAAATTAAGGATAGAATTTAGAAATATAATTGCTGGTTTTCTTCAAATTTAACTTGCTGGTGCTTGTCATATATTTAATTTTAACAACCCAACTTTGGAAAACTTTAGAACCTTTTGAAAGCAATGTCGACATCCAATGGGATAGATTATCATAGTTGCAACGACAATTCAAGCTGTTCTTACAGACATTGCTCAGAACATCTAATTAGCCATTATGGCATGCCTTACTCTCAACATATATTATACCATAGATGTCCTTCAAAGAAATCAAAGGATCCCAATGCATGGTGCAGGTGAGGCATGGCTAGGGGAATAAACGAGTCGAGCATGGGCAACCTCAGGAGTTTTTTAGCTTGGCTTGTAAAGAATATTAATCAAATTTTTTTGTTCGTATTCGAATTTTTAACTTATTGAGTAGAAAACAAGTTGTTCACAAACATAAAGACTCCATTAAATTCAAGGACAAAAGTTGTTCAAAAAGATTTTTTTAGAATATTTTTGATACATTATGTAACACTGAGTAAGAATGAAGGAAAATTTTGTATTCATAAAGCAGTTGTCAAATAATTGAGATAACTTTAAGATGATGACACACTTTTTTCTCCTTGAGGGCGTATTGTTAAGATAATTTTAGGCATCATATGCGATTCCGCAGGAAATGCAAACACAATAAAAAAGATATCAATAAAGAGTCTCCGTAATTAAACAATGCAAGACAATAGGGTTCATCTATACGCATATTGCTGCTTATTTTCCCAAGATCAACAGGATACAAGCAGAAACATTTTTGAGAGCTTATATATATATATATAGACACACCTACACTCCTTCACTGTTGATTGTTCCCATTTTCCTCCCTCCCAGCCACTTCTTCTGCCCTTCCTAGTACATCGTTTTTCAAGCACTGATTACATGAGTACAAAGCATAATGTGTTCATGTTTATTTGAAAATCTAGTCTTTTAGGCTTTTATGAAATCGACCTCTTCTACGAAGCTCACTTCAGCATTGCAAAAATTTCATCATATGCTCAACAATAGTTTTGTAATGTTATCTAAACATATGACAGTAGCACTAACATTCAGCCTGCCCTCTTTTTATTTTATCTGGCTTTTTTTTATGCAGTTGTAACGGACATGCACAAGGACAGCCAAGTTAAAGATTTATAAGAAATAAACCTGCGTTTCGCCTAGTGGCAAACATGAAACTGAGATCACAGGACACCTCAATATCAGAGCAGTATTTATACATGTCTGATTACCAATCAAATTGAATATATTAAACCCCATCAAGTAAATCTTTAAAAAACTTAAATACTGAATATAGCAGTCACCATTAAGCATTCAAAATAGGACTTTATCATACATAATGTTTTTAAATTTCCATATAATCCAATCATGTATATCTCTTTACCAAAAAAATTACAGCAAGTGTTTAATTTAAACTCAAATTAATTAAAAATTCAATTTGATTAGCATGAATCTTGAGATAATATTTTCAAATCTTCATAAATAAATTTAGAATCATCTGAAGATTGATTTCAACAAATTTATAATCATATTAAGCATCTTGATGCAAAAAAAAAAAAAAAATCTAACACCACCATAGGTAATCCAACCTGAGTCCAAATAAGCTCAAATTAAACATTCGAAAGATAGTTGGAAACTTTGAGATATTTAATTGAAGGATCAAATGATCTCCAATATTAAATTCTTATAATCAACAAGCATAGCTCGACGAGATGAATCTAACAATCCAAAGATCACTTGATTCTGAGGTCATTAAACCACTAAAATATTGAATAAAAAAATTATGATAAAAGGATTTAATGATCCATCCGATAATGTTATATAATTTTAGCTAAATTTATCAAAATGACACTCCAAAAGTACTAAAAATAGACCATCATTCTGCATAGGAAGAAGAGATAGAATTTAATTTCGAGAGAGCTTAAAGATTTGAAGAACTCTAAAGTTCTATTTGACGTTCAATGCCAACGACCACTGCCAACTACCACCATCACTTAACATAGGGGTGTCACTTTTGGGTCACGGGTCGGGTTCGGGTTGAACTCGAAACTGACCCGGCACTATTCGGGTCAACTTGAACCCGACCCGTTTTTGAAAACGGGTCAGTTTCCCTGACCCGAACCCGACCTGCTTCGACTTGAATGACCTGTTTCCAACAAAAAATTGCTAGTATTTGGGTAAAAAACGGGTGTATCTCCTCTTTTTCGGGTCAAAAACAGGTCAATCTCGGGTTGTTGGGTCAAAATCGAGTTTTCGGGTCAATTTTGAGTCAAAGGGTTAATCCGAACCCGACCCGATTTTTGAAACGGGTCGAAATGTTGAACCCGAACCCAACCCGGTTCGAAATTTTCGGATCAGGTTCGAGTCGGGTTTTCGGGTCGTGTCAAATATTGACACCCCTAACTTAACTATTCTCATCTAACCATCGTCACCTGACTATCATTGTCTATCCAGTATCAATTGACTACCATTGTCGGATCACTGTTATCTAACTATTATTGTCCAACCACTATTTTATGACCGTTATTATTTACTATCATTGCTCAACTACCATAATTAAATCGAGATCTTCCAACCACCATCATCTGGCTGCCGATGTCATGCGACCGACATCACCGAACTATTGCATCTCCAGTATTCTCTCATATATATAGAATTACAAACTTGTGTTACATACATTGTAATCACATCTTCACCAATTAAGGGGAAAACAGACTTTTGTAACCCATTTATATAGTGGATCACTTCATCCAGACTAGACTTCATGATTTTTTCTCTTTACAGGTTTTCTACATTAAAATTTTGATGTCTATTGCATTTTTTTTAATCTGTGTCAGGTCTTTGTGAAAAGTAAGACCTGAAAATTCACTATTTTTCACCATGAATTGTCCAACACGCAATACAAATAAATATGTATTCTTTTCAATTTGCTCCCGCCTCCCAATACTTCAGATGTCAACTATAATTCAAGCTTAAGCACTAAAAAACTAGAATTGAATCCTGTAATAACCCAGCTGATTGCAGCAGAGGCTAGCTTATTTTTTACCATCCTCATCATGTATTCCCTCAATCTTTGTGGAAAATTAACCCATAATTGGACTCGGACCACATACGGATACAAAAATACGATCACATATACAAAAAATAAAAATAACCTCCTCCCAATGGCTACATCCGCTTCAATCCAATGTACAAAAAAACAACCAAATCTTGTCAGAGAAAAGACCAAGTTACAGGTAATTGCAAATGCCGAAACCCTAATCTTGAGAATTTGACGAAACTAAGAAAAAAACATAGATACAAGAGATTTTAAGAACTCGTCAACACTACGCTTTGCAAAGAATCGAAACTAAGAGATTAATGGAGGAGAACTGCTATACCATTTGATCTCGGAGATTGAATTCGAGTCGAATTGCTCTCTCGCAAGCTTGCTTTCACCTCGAGTTTTCACGCACTGCATGCAATGATTCAAAAAATGCGGGGAACCGTTTATATAGCGTCAGAGCGCAAGAGAGCCTCTGGAATTCTTGTACAAAAAAATAATCCTATGCGGCTTATTCCCCATGCGAAGCACTTCTCGCAAGCTGCTGTGCGTCGAACAACGGCTTCAGGCCCAACGCGGCCCAATTTAGTTAACGAGGATTTCCTATGTATTAACAAGAGACTGAGGGAGAACTGAAAATTTAGAGTTAAATCAGATTTGAATATATATATATTCGAGCACTCAACAAAACTAATGTTCTTTTAACCGATGATTTAAAGGGCATAAATAAAGTTATGAGGCAGGTTCATGCTTGCTCCCCCGGATGGGAAAAATTAGAGCTACATCAGTTAGCCTATAATATGTCGCCACGTGCACTTACTCTTTATCGCATGGCCCGACGACCCGACCCGGAATGAACCCGGGAGTTTGCGTAGCTCGGTATTGCTAGGTATTGGTCGATTTTACTCGACAAAAATTAAAAATACTATTATGTGAAGACTAATACCGAGCAATACCGAGTTCTTTTAGGTATTACTCGGTATTGCTCGGTATTGGTCTTCACATAGTGGTATTTCTCATTATTGCCAAGAAATACCGAGTAATACCTAGCAATACCGAGCAAATACCGAGCAATACGCGAACATAGTAATCCCGGATTCGGTCCGAGTCAGGTCGTCGGGCCGCGCGGTAAAGAGTAAGTGCACGTGACGACATATTATAAGCTACCTGATGTAGCTCTACGTCAGGTAACCTGATGGAATAATTTTTCCCTGGATGGTCATGGTTGTTGGCAATCTTGGAAGTTGAATCTTTCATTTGGTCTTTGATGGTTGTTTGGTTCTGTGTTATTTTCTCTGCCTCCAATTGATGGCCCCAATTTAGCAACTAGATGGTATTTCTAAGTCCGAATGTGTTATGGCCTTTTTTTCATTCTCTTTGTTTTTGGATTTCCAATATGTCACTTTTCATGGTATTTTTAACTTTGTAATATTTTGTTGTTGCCTCCTTTGGCCTATATTTGTACTCCCCTTTCATCTATGAACTATAAAAAAAAATGGTATAAATAAAGTTGATTGATGTAATAATTGAGTATCAAAAAATTATTAAGAGTTCAACATGAAATTCATTAATATGATGATGTGATTTATATTAATGATGTTTAGGTGGGGGTTATCACATAACGTGTTGAAATCCTTTCAATTACTTGAACCATATAAGAATTCACCAAATAGTAATCTTGATGTTTCAGTCATGTTGTTTTGGGCTAAATTCTTAGTAGCTCGTATTAATTAAGGTCGAGCACATGAATATGAATTGTTATCCCATAATTAATCAAACTTCAGTACATTCATATTGTATGCATGATTACCAATTTTACTCCACCTTTGAACAACAATATAATAAAATTACTACGTACTAAGTATAAGCTTGATGTGTCAATACAAATTTATCTCATTTAGCATAAATTTCAATGCAACTTTTAAATCTTAAAAAACCCAAGTACTTTGACTAGAAACGCCTTCAATCAATTTTGACATAAGAAGAAGTTCATTTTTAGCAAATTTATAGACAAATTTGTGTGCATTTTGTGAGATAAAACACAATGACATCAATATCACTTACACTTGAGCCCAATTAGGCTTATATCAGGCATTTATATGTATAACAAAGAACTTCTCAATGTACTAAAATTTGATTCATAATTGAATCGATCATCTCAACATTTCAAGATTGCACAAAAACAACAATAATAGCAACATTTCTTTATCCCTATATGTGGGGTTGGTTGCATGAATCTTTTTTTTTCTCAAAATCCCCCATGATTTCATCAAAGCACTAAAATGCTAACAAGATAGAACATAATCAAGGAGACTTATTTGAACCTTCTAATAAATTATCCGAAACTTGTTAAAATAATCATAATGTCCATCAATAAATATATAAATAAATCATATTTCTATGCATTTAGGTGTTTCCCTCCCAAGCACTTCATATATACAGTATTATGCTCTTATACCTCTCTATGCTTACATTTTCATTCAAATCATTATTAAGACCCTTATTATTCACAATAAAATACAAGATATATCATTACACCTATTATAATTCATAAAAAAACTCTCTTTTTTTATTGTATTACTTTCTATTTTAAACATTTGCGTATGAATAGGGGTGTCAATATTTGACACGACACGAATACCCGGCTCGGAAAATCCGGGTTGGACCCGACCCGATTTCAAAATGGGTTGGGTTCCCGAATTCGACCATTTTGAAAAATGGGTCGGGTTCGGGTTGACCTGGGTCAACCCGTGAACCCACTTAGAATGAGCTGCCCGAGGCTGCCCGGGTCAACCCTGCACGCCTGCCCGCTACCCGCTCGCGAGTCGCGCCCGCACGCCTGCGCGCTGCCCGCGACCTCGCACTTGCCCGCCTTGCCCGCACGCGGGCGCCTGCTCTGGCGCTCGCCACGCGCCTGCCACAGGCCCCCGGCACACACCCTGCCCTCCGCGTGCGCGAGTTCACCAAGCTCCCCGCGTCCGCCCGCCTGCGAGCCCCGCGTCTGGTCGCCTGAGCCAGCTCGCTTCCCGTGTCGGGTCGGATTCAGGTCCATGTTTTCGACCTGTTTGCCTACCCGGGTTGGGTTATGGTCAACCCGATTGAACCCGGGTCAGTTTCGGGTTCGACCCGAACCTGACCCGTGACCCGAAATTGACACCCCTACGTATGAATGTGGTTGTGGGTGTTGATTTTATTTGATTTAAAATTAAAATAATTCGACATATAAAAAAAATGCTATTGACATAAGAATTGGCCTTAAGTGTTGCTGGTCGGCTTGTAATTAGGCGTAGGTGGCAGTTAATGTGAAGCCAATATCATTAGTGGCTTAAAAGGTGGAAGCTTTATGATTCCATTTAGTTACTGACAGCAAGCCGACGGCAGAAAGGAAAATGGTTCTCTGCGATAGACAAATAGTTAGGATTATTAGCCTCTTTCAATTTTTTTTTAATATAAAATTAGTTTACTCTGTTGTCATTGCTAGTGGGATTCTGCTCTTAATCATAGTTTAAATGGAGGTTGTGAGCTTTGCCAGCAAACATAAAAATAAAAAAATAAAAAAAATCTGCTTAATATCATTTAAAGGATGTTCTTCACGTTAAGAGCAGAGATTTAAGCTTTGTTTGAGATGGTTTTCTTAAACATTTATAGAGCAATTTTTTAGCTTAAGAATTTTGTACTAAGAAGTTAATTTAGAAAGCGCTAAAAAACCTGTCATGTTTGGAACAACTTTAGGCTATTGTTTTTTTTTTTTTATGCTTTCAAGATAATTTTATACTAAAAAATAGCTTTACAAAACAATAAAAAAGTCATCCCAAATGAAGCTAGGGTCAATTTGAAACTTTTTTTTTTTTGACTCACAATTTCTTTTGATTGATGACTTCTCACGACTTTTCAGAAATTTATGCCTTAGAAAGCTATTTTTTAACAACTAGAATAACAAAGTCGTTTTCCCCTCAACAACTTGGCAACCAACTTTCTACAAATAGACTCTTAACTTTTCTCGGACCAGATTTTTTTCATCCTATTCAATGTTGCTTTATAATAATAAATTTATTTTGCAAATATTTCCTTTCTTGGTAATTCATTACATGTTTGTTCTATTATTATTTAAAAGCAAATTTTTTAATTTTATATTTTCAATTATTTGCATATTTAACTCTTAAATTTTAGAAAATCTTGGTTAGAATTGAAACCCTGATCTCATATTTTATGATAAGTAATACCACTAAAGCCATCCTAAAAAATAATAAATAATAAAACAATACCATTGAAGTCAATGCTTTGTGTTAGGAAAATTATGCAGTGCTAAATAGACTTTTGAAAACAATTAAAAAAATAAAAATTCGTCATTATTTCACTATGATTGATCTGAAAAAAATTTGCATGTGATTATTATGGAAGAATATTTGGACATGGATGGGAAGTCCAAAACTATTTCTTCTGAAACTAGTCAGCTCAGTTAAAATTTTCTCAGTAAACTCCAAAGTTTATTTAAACATGACAGTATTGTATTTAATTTGATACTAGATTGGTAAAAAATACTTTGATATGGAAATACAAAGTTATTGGTCTTTATCCATGCAGAATTTATGGTGAAAAAGACCTTGGAGACAAATTGAATTGTCTACCTCCATGTGTCTTCAGCTTAATTAATACTTTCTCTTATAGAAGCTTAACTTATGGACCTTGTATTCATCAAGGGGTTTAAGCTTCAAATTGTACGTTATGAAACAGAAAACAAAAAGAAAAAAAATTACAGTAATGATCCCTTAAGCCAAAGATAAGTATGGGAGTAATCAGGAATATCTTGTTTAGCCTAAAAATTAGTTTTGGACTATCACTAAAAAAGTTAACTTACAAATTCAGATCAAACTCAAATATCTTTAAAAGCTACTTTGTTTCATAATCATGCAGGCATGAATGAGATAACACACAAGAAAGCACTGATATATATATATATATATATATATATATATATATATATATATATATATATATATATATATATATATATATATATATATATATATATATATATATATATCGTCGTGCATGAATGAACAAGTGAAAATAAGTTATGGACTGTCTGATAACTTGAAATTTTAGACAATTTTTATGTTATGTTTAGGATTTGTTTTTAATTTTTAAGAAAATAATAAAATAAGTTAGAGATGTTTTGAAAGTTTTTAAAATAGTTTCTTATTTCATTTGAACACTTCATCAAGCACACTAAAAAAATGAAAGATTTTCTAAAGATTAAATATAATATATATAGATTACATGTTCATTATAATAATCATAGTAATTACCAACATTGAACAACTAACAATTTTTGCAAAACCTCCTTTATGTAAATGTGCCTTGAAGTAATATATTAGGAACATTTCTAGAGATATCCATCCTCTCTAGAAAGGTTTCATTTGGGACAGCTTTCTTACTGCTTTCAAAAGCAACTTTCTATCACAAAAATTCAATGAAAGCAGCTAAAAAGCAATGGCGAAACATTGTTTCAAACGAAGCCAAAGTCTTTCAAGAATTTCTTTTGAGAGTTCCTCTTTAGAACCCACACGTGTTCATTTTAGCAATTTGCCACTCCACTTTGTGCATTCCTTATCATCTCAATTCTTTCTCAACATGCTTTCAACATGTCCTATGATAAGCATTTAAGATAAATAAATAAAAAAAAATCGGATACACCACATCGATAGCAGAGCTCAAACATTTAATGGGAACACTATAAGTGGAGCACGTACATTTATGAACCTATAAAATACAATTATTTTCATAACAAGCGCACACATTATTATCAACTTGCTCGTCATTATATAAGCATCTAGACTTGCAAGAACCATGAAAATATTCATTGCCTCTATTCTCAAATCTACATTGAAATGTGTGTAATATTTGTTTCTCTCTCATCGACTTTTCATATTATACAAATAATATCATATTTCGTGTTTATCATTTAATAAGGAATATTGTGGTCATCTGCTCCTTATTAAAGCAATGCAAGACCTATTTTACAACATCATCACAACTATACTATCCAATCACAAGGGTAATAAATATCTCATCATAAGAGTCAATCAAGGGTTACAAAACTTTAGAGATAGGCTATGTTATTAAGCCTCAAGAATTCTCTATGTTATGTTTGTTGGATTCTCCTCTTTTTTCATCAATGACATTCAAACCTTCATCAAATGTTGATGATTATATTCAATAGGCTTCTAAGAGTCTTTAAGTATCCTTTAGTAAAATCTCATCAACGGCTTGATTTCCTTTGAGTATTATCTTCTTTTCTTCTCGTATAGTGCAAGTATTATATTATATATTTTTCACTTAATTTGGTATAATAGGTTTTAATATAATTTTCTATCATCTTCTCTTCTATACTCTCTATCTTTTTCTACTAAAGAGAAAGCCTTGATAATTCTCAATAACATTGCCATTATACTTTGTATAATCATAATAGAATATTTACTTATGTGTATTTCGGGGTTCATGAGTGAATGTAAGCCTACAGATCGAATCACTATAAACTTTTTTCCCTTTCTTCGTGTAAACCCTCCTCTTTACCTTCTGAGCCCTTGCATTATAATAATTTCATATTTCTTCATATATGCTTTACTCTATTTCCTTGTCCCTCATTATTTCCATATTTGGCATCATCTACAACAAATACATCGACCCATCGAGTTCTCCACCAAGCACGCTTGACTTGTCAATATTATTACCATTTGATCGATCAATGATCTCCACTCATGAGCTCTTCCTCAACAACCAAATTTGAGCAATAATGAAAGCACTCCTTTCATCTTCAATGCCCATAGATCCTTGTTCCTCTCCTTGATGAAGATGAGTAGGAAAATGTAAAAAAGGATGGGTGATTCGATGGAGAGGGGACAAGATCAAAAGATTTGGAGAAGATCAACCAATTGATAATTATGTTCCATGTCACCTTCAAGGATCAGCAATTTTTCAATAGCATGCAAGAGTGTTTAAGGGCGATTAATTGGTGCTTCAATGATTAGTTAGTACAATGCCTCCGGAGTTCAATGAGTTCTAAGTTCTAACTATGATGTATGAAGTGAGATGCGAAATAAAGGAATATTTTTTTAAAATAATAAATATATGAGAAGAACAATTTTTTTCTTCTACGCTAGAAATTATAGAAATATGCAAGAAGAATATTAAAATTTAATGTTCTCAATTATAAGTTTTATCTTTCATCATATTTTTTTATCTTTTTATAATGAATATAATGATTTAAAAAAAAAGTTTTAAAACAGTCAATGCCAGTCCAAGCCCGAATGAAAAATATTTAGTTTTTTTTTTTTTAATTCAATAATTTGTGCCCCCAAATGGAAAAAAAAATGTTGGCTCCGCCTCCGACTATGACGTAAGAGTTTAGCGTGCCGCATCGCTTCACTCTCTGTCTCTGACCCACCATGTAGCCTCGTGTAGCTGCACCATATAACACCACAATATTTTACACATTATCTCCAACCAAAAACTACATCGCTCGAGCATATATACAACTCCACAGTGCCATACGGGAAGAAGAAATAATTTTGAAGATAAGTTACCTAAACCTGATCAAGGAGAGGACCCCCTACAACTCGCCAGCGAGTTCAACCTACACAATTGAGATATGAATCACTAATATAAAACAATTGATCGACAGAATAAGAATATGCCACATAAAGCAAACACGTCTCAGCCTTCTGCATATCTCAATCGACTTACCAAAGTTATTAGTCAGAAAAATTTCCATCCGCCTACTATGCCACTCATAATTTAGGCCTTCCAGCATACCAGTCGTGCAAAACAATTTTGTAATTCTATAAGTTAAAGAGCTCACCGGCATACCTCTTAAAGACAACTTAGAGCTAAAGATATTATGACAAAGAGGCATGTCTTCAAATTTTAATATTAGCTGTGTTGCATAGACCGATTAATTAATTTATAATTAGCATAATTATCAAAGTAATCACTTTAACAAACTCCTTTAATAATGCTAAAAAGTTATAATAATTCATAATATACTTTCTAATAAATTATTTATAAATTACATTCATCTTAAGATAAATTAAATTATTTAATATTCATTTTATCAAATTTTAATCTTAATATATTGGTAAGAAACTCTTTTTTTTTTCTCTTTGATGCCCAAAAGGTAAGTGGAACCTGAAAAAAAAAACAAAACAAAAAACCTGATAGTCAATGAGGAGTTTGGAGGAGTGCTTTTTCTCAAATTAAATTTTATATTTGATGCACGTTTTAATATCTAATTTATTAATATTTAATCGGCCAAAATAATAATAAAAAATAGACCCCGGTAGGCAAGTAAGGTAACAATTCGGCCAACTATTCCTTTAAGCAACACAATAATACTATCACCGGCCTTACCAAGCAATTGCGTCAGAATGCCTTCATTTTCAAATCTACCCACGACATCAATTCAGTGCAAACCAACTATTCAGTTCTTGACTCTACTTCAGCAATTGCAATATTATTGTTAGGGGAGTAAATGAGTTGAGCCAACTTTTGAGTCGGTTTGGGCTCGGCTTATTAAATGGTTCATGAACTGAGCTTAATGAGCTAACTAGTCAAGTTTGAGTTAGCCATAACTCAACTTGTTAGATTGCGATGTTGATAAATTTCTATATGTGGACGCATATATTTATATATATAAATAAAGTTTTATACATTAGAAGATGTTTAAAATTAAGCCAATTAAATTTATAATATATTTATGTATTAAATAATTATTTGGCTTATGTAGCATCTCAATTAAATTTGTATGGAATTAATTTATGTAAAGACCGGGTATTTATTTTATTTTAATGATGAGCTGAAATAAAATATGTATACTTAAAGTATAAATGATCATGGTTGTAAAGGCTGTTTCTCCCAGGATCGTCCGATACGATCAGGGATTCGTCCAGGACGATCTGTACAAAATTGTGAAGAATTTGCCTGTTCGTCTGTACGAACCTGGAAGAGTCGGGACGAACAGTCGGGACGAACCAAACCCGAAGGTTTCGTCCCGGGACGACGAAATTGGCATTAAATTTCGTCAGGACGATCTGTGTATATGGGAGATCGTCCCGGGACGAACAGGACATCGTCCGGGACGATTCTATGTATTAAATATCTGAATATGTCGTTTTTGAAGAGAGAGAGAAAGCCCAGGAGAGAGAAAATCGAAGGAAAAGAGGAAAAAGTGAATTTTTGAGCGACTCTGGTTCGTTTTCGTCAGTCGCCGTAGTTGAAGAAGTTGACCGGCACGAGGTAAGGCACATTCCGCCTTTCTCAATTTTTAGAAACAAGATTTTTGACGCGTTTTCTGTTCCGAATTTTGTTTCCGTTAGTGAATTTCTAGTATTATTTTCTTCTGACAAAGGTTTTACCGCGTAACTTTTGGTATGTCTCTGAGATTATAATTGTGCACGTTTTGCATATTTTCCGGAAGATTTTTACCTAATATTTTGGATTCTGTGGCGTTTTAATTGAATTGCAAATTATCGGGATGCTGAAATATGTTACTTCAGTACAATGAAAGTCTTATAATGTTGTTGTGGATATTCTGTGGTAATTTGGTAAATTTCTGAATCTGTGAATTTTGTGTAAATCCCGTATACTGTCTTTCGTACGATTTCTGAATTTTTTGAAATAAGATGATTTGAATGTTTTATGTGTTTGTGCTATCAGAAGGGAGTTATAAGTGGCCGGAATCCTATGTGATTCCGTTGTCTGGGTCAGGGAATTCTGAAATCTGAAATGAGCTCTGAAATCTGAAAATGTTCCGGAACCTCTGATATCTGTTCTGTTCTGGTGCTATAAGCACAACGGGAGACATAAGAGGCCAGAATCCATTGAGATTCTGTCTGTGTCAGGGACATCTGAAATCTGATATCTGAATCAGTTCTATGAATTAATTGATTTCTGATTTCCGTACGATTTTGTCTGCTTTGTGATTTGAAAATGTTAAATAGCTATTCTGAACTCTGAGATGAATATGATTTATCTGATTTCTGGCCATTCTGTGATCTGTTCTGTTTTCTGAATTCAGTTCTTCTGTATCTGTAATCTGATTATGGATTGATCAAGTATCTTATGTTTCATATACGAATTCTATACGAGTTTCTGAATTTCTGATGACTATTATTCTGATATGTTTTGTGTGAGATTTCTGAAGATTCTGATTGGTGATTGATGTCTTGCTGAGCTGTTAGCTCATCCTTATTTTCTGCGTGGTTTTCAGGTTCTGGGAAAGGGAAAGAGGTATTGGATTAGCAGTTCATAATCTGATCTGAGATTAGGTATTTTGTACTTTTGATTTTTGTACAGTCATGACTTATCTGTTCTGTTCTGTCCTTTCTGTCTGTAAGCCATGTACTGTATCTGTATATGATTGTTTTGACGAAAGAAAATATAGATGAATTACTCTATATTTGGATGATTATAGTAGCTATGTGTCTTTCTGTCTATGTAATATTTGGAAGAAAGTTCTGAAGCAAATTTCAAAGCCAGATCCTGGATTTATTTGGCTCCGTCGCGATTCGATGCGAGCGGGATTCGTCCCGGTCGGGTTGGGTCGTGACAATGGTCCCCAGTTTAAACGGTAAAGTTATCATTTCCCATTTTGAGTGAAAAGAATGGGTCTCTCGCTCTTTTGGAGAATGCCGCTTCAAACGTGGAAGATCAAAGACCTTGATTCCGCATTTCAATGGATTCATGTACACTTCAAATAATTCTTCTCAATGATTTTGCATGTCTTTCAAAGACGATTATATTATTTTTGTCTACTTTAAATCCTTACAAGCGAGCCGGTTCCTTTAAAAATAATTAATATAAAATACACTTAAAATATATTTGCATTCATAATTTTAACTACAAAGTTGTAAAAATATTTTAAAAATACATCTCATTTTACTAAATTAAGTTATTATTTTTTATTAATTTTTAATTTCAAATTTATTTTATCATTTTATTATAATAATTATTTGAATCATACTTATTTTCTCTCATTCATAATAAATGAACAAGTCAAATGTGAGTTTGAACTCGATTAATAAATCAAGCTCAAATTCAAATCAGAGATGACTTGAATCAGATTCGACTCATACTGGTTTACATAACAAATTATTGCCTTGATTGCAATCAGTTGATCATCATGACAACTAGACTAAACTACTGGTCTTCATACTATAAAGTAGGGGTGTCAATATTTGTTCCTATCCAAAAACTCGACCCAAACCCGACTCGAAAATTTCAGGTTTGGGTCCACTAATTTGAAAAATTGGTCGGGTTTGAGTTACCAATTCTGACACGATTGAAAATTCGGGTCACGTTTGAGTAAACCCAAAAGCCCAAAATCAACCCGCTTGGCCTAGTTCATGCTCTCCCCACGCACCACCGGCGACTGCACCTCACACTTGCGGCCTTGCCGTCATGCATGCGGCATTGCGCTGGCGCCCCATGCCTGCACCTTAGCTAACGCCCCACCTGCCTAGTCGCACCATCGCTCACGCTCGCACCCACTTGTGCTTGTTTCACTTGTGCTCGCTCACATGGGCTCACCCCGCTCGTGAGCCTCACCCCCTCGCCCTCGTGCGCTCGCCCATACCCTCACGCCCCCACGTTTTCCTGCTCGTGCCTCATAGCATCTTGGTTAGCAAGTCGGTTATGGTCAACCTAGGTTAGATCTGGGCCGGGTTCAAATTCAGGTCAAGATTTCTGAGCCATTTTGTAATTCGGGTTGGGGTCAGATTCGGATCAATTTCAGATTCAATTCGACTCAGATCTAAATACTCATTTTGATACCTCTGTTGCCAAGATAAATTTATTTTGATTCTACACGCTCTCATCTTCAGTTTTTTTTTTTCGAGGGGGAAATCTCATGTGTAGCTTGAAATTGAAAGGGCAAAGTCGACAGGGAAACTGGTCAGCAATAATACCTGAGCACATACGACAATTTTTTACCTTGGATAATTTGGTAATAAGGACATAATCTCTCTGCGTATTCTCGTCCTTTTCGTCGCATCTCATAATTCCTACACAGTCAGAATATTTTTTTGGGGATATGGAGAGGTGAAGCCCAACACATTGACTAACAAAAAAAGTGCTTTGAAAAATTACATCGATTGATAAAACTGTAGCACAAAAGTTAATGAAGGACAAAACATAAGAACCAAATGACAAAAAATCCATTAGGATTCAGAATAATGAACAATGTACCAAATTGAAAGGTAAAGCATAAGTTCAAAAGGAATTAAATCAAGAGTCATATTGAAGACTTACTGCCAACTAAGAGGAAGATTATTTCAACCCAAGACATGGCATGATGGAGGACATTTGGAAACGGGAACAGAACAGGTGAAGGTAGAAAATAAATGTCATTTTCCAAAATCAATGGTAGAATCATAGCAAAAGCTGCCAGCTGCAGCGAAATTATTACGTGTGTTTATCGGATATTGTCCAGAAGTCAATCAAGACGCGTCATGTTATTAATTTATTGCTATATATAGGGTCACGTGACGACATCCTAATTGATCTTCATATAGTCCTGTTGCGTCCTGGAATATTCGCGGCGGTAGAGAAATATATAGTTTAATGTCTTACCATTGTACGAAGATCCAGCACACAATCAGATAAGTGAGAGGGAGTAGCATTCATACGAGACACCAGAGTTTTTACGTGGAAACCCCCTGAAAAGGGGGAAAAACCACGGGGTCTGGCCCTGTTTGAATGAATCCACTAGTATTTGCAGTCGATTACAAATGAGACTCTTCCTTTGGAGAAGGTCTTGTATTGATGTAGCAAATATACATCATATAGATTGCATTACATGGTAGGAGTTACATATACATGTTTTTTTGGTCGGAAGGTCGGCAGGAGACCGGGGTCAGAAAGACCGTTGTCTGTTGATGGAGGTTGGACGGACCGTAGTAGGCGACAGAGGTCGTAAGGACCGTAGTCGACATAAGACCTGGGTCAGAAAGACCGTTGTCTGGTGATGGAGGTCAGAAGAACCATAGTAGGCGACGGAGGTCGAAAGGACCGGAGTCGGCAGTATTCTGGGAGAGCTGTGGGCATCAAGTGGTGGCCTGGTGGAGCTCAAATCCTCAAGTAATGGTCCGGCGGAAGTCTGGGCCTCATGTGATGTTTTGGTGGAGCACACGACCTTTGATGATGATCTGGCGAAGATAAGGGCCTCTGGCAATGGTGAGGGCCATTGGCGAAGGTGAAGGACGCTGGTAAAAGTGAGGGCCTCTGGCGAAGGTTAGGGCCTCTAGCGAAGGTGAGGGACTCTGGCGAAGGTGAGGGCCTCAGATGAAGACGTCGGGCCTGAACGTCGGGTCTTGAGCAGAGCGTTGGGCCTTCAGCAGAACGTCGGGCCTTGAGCAGAATGTCGGACCTTCAGCAGAACGTCGGGCCTGAACGTCGGGCCTTGAGCAGAACGTTGGGCCTTTAGCAGAACGTCGGGACTTGAGCAGAATGTCGAGCCTTGAGCAGAATGTCGGGCCTGAACGTCGGGCCTGAACATCGAGCTTGAACGTCAGGCCTTTAGATGGTGGTGCGGCGAAACTCCGGTGGTGGTCCAGCGAGGCTCCGGAGGTGGTCCAGCGAGGTTCCGACGGTGGTCGAGGAGGAGCATCTTCCTTCTCTTCCTTCTTTTCTTCCTTCTCTTCTCCTCTTCTCTTCTTCTCTTCTCTTCTTGCTTGGACCCCCCTTTGTGAAGAATGAGAGCTCTATTTATAGATTTTCTGGAGTGGCATAGCTCGTAAATAGACGTGAGATCAGGGGCGAATAAGGAGTTGGTCGAATGGACGGCCGATATCGAATCCTACGATCGTGCACCGTTCGTTGAACATTTGAAGGTCTTAGAGATGTCAGAATTTTAAGATCTTAGGATCGTTGGATTCGTCTCGTCGAGCCGTTCGATTCGAGTATAAGCTCGTTAAAATCGGAGACTATTTGGTATCTCAAATTGCGGTTTGAGCCTTCCAACAGCGCTTTGGGTCCATGATTCGGACCCATTTGGGCTCGGATTGAGTTGAATTTGGTGTCGTTGGGTTTGTATTTTCGAGACGCTCAGTTCGACTGTAAGTTTGCTGAAATTGGAGTTCGGATGGTCTCCGAATTAATTTTTGAAGTTTCCAATTTGATCCTGCATCGAAATTCGTGCCCAATTACGATAATTTTTGAGGACGTATCAAATTTGATGACCGCATGTACTAATTAGAATGTCCTATACATCATGAGGTCAAACTGCTCCACTTTTTTAGTTCAAGGTAGAAGAGAATATTTGATATTTGATTTTTGATAATTGATTTTTATATCTGTTTGCTTTGAAATTATGAATACATGTATTTTCTTTTGTCTAAATGCTATGTATCAACACATCTGCAATAAGCAAATACAATTTTATAGCTATGGCAGGAGGAGTTGTAGCCCAATACCTACAATAAAGATTCATATGTTAGAAAATTGTGACCTCTAGGAAGAGCTTTTCTAATATATCACATTAAGAGTATGTAGGTTTCTATTAGACATCAATATATTGTTTTGGATCCGAAAATTATACAATTCAGATGTGAAGTGTGGGCTATAAATATGTTCGAACAACCAACAATTATGAAAATCTATCAATGAATAAGGACAAACAAATTCCACAACTCTCAAATGACAACAACATAATTTTGACGACATAAATGATAAATGAGGTCACATATGTAATAAAATACTAGTATAGTTTTTCTTTTCCCTATTTTAGGTATACTAATCACATGTTGATTTATCTAAATATTATAAATATCTTTATAGTTGTAAAGACTTATGATTAAATGAACAATTTTTTTATTTTCTCTCCTTCTCGCTCCTCTTCCGCTTCTTATTCTTTAAGGAGTCAAAAGTTACTTGAAAGGTACATTCTCATTCTTTTTGTAGATAAAAAAGGATAACAAATGATGCTCTAGTTGAGACATCAACATATTATATTGGATTCGAAAATTGTCCAATCCACATGTGAAGCATGGGCTACAAACATGCGGGACAACTAACAACTATGAAAGTTTACCAAAGAAGAAGGAACAAACACATTCCAAAACTCAAGAATGAGAACAATATAATTTTTGCAACATAAATGACAAATGGCGCAACATGTGTAATAAAATACTAGTCTAATCTTTCTTTTACTTATTTTAGGTACACTTATTCTTTAATGACATGTTGGTGTGCCTAAGTATTATAAATACCTCTCTAGTTGTAAAGACTTATGATGGAATGACTAATTTCTAATTTCTCCTTCTCTAGTATCTCTTCTTCCCCTTCTTTTTCCTTAAGAAGTCACACTTACTTAAAAGGTGCCTTCCCCTTTTTTGGGAAAAATTTGGGGCCTAAGCCCATATATTTCTATATAAAAAGAAAGAGATCACAGGTAATGAAAATTACATGTAAATGGAAATGAACTCCCCAACATAAGCAAAAACAAAAACTTATGTGGGTCAAAGCTAAAAAACCCCAACTATACCACCCAATAAAACTAAAATAATTAGTTAACAAAATTGTGGTAAGAGTAAAAAATTTGAGCATGAAAAGTGCTGCAGAAGATCGAGCAAAAAGACATCAGAGGAAAATCTCGCAGCGCAGGAAGCACACCCTCCAGCTCCAAAAAAGTCCAAGACCACAAACAGCACACCCTCCAGCTCCAAAAGGTGACTTCCCCTTATTGATGTAGATCAACGAGCATCATTATTCGCAAAATAGAATGATAGACGTGGCAACATGCATGCAAGTCCCTTTTGATCATCAAATAGTTGTCAAAGATGGGAACGAACAACATAAGTGAAAGTTTTGACTAGGTACTAAAGGAAGAATATAGTAGATTTAAGTCTTTGAGCTGGTTTACTTCTTGATCTTGAAGAGCATTGGAGTAAT
This sequence comes from Dendrobium huoshanense, assembly GCA_016618105.1. Taxonomy (NCBI): domain Eukaryota; kingdom Viridiplantae; phylum Streptophyta; class Magnoliopsida; order Asparagales; family Orchidaceae; genus Dendrobium; species Dendrobium huoshanense. The sequence goes on from CM028343.1 coordinate 20,176,524, forward strand.
GAGAGAAATAAAAGAAGAAGAATAAAAGAAGGAGCAACACAGATTTAAAGCCTTTTCACACTCTAACCTACATCCACTAAAAGGGTGAGGAGGGTTTGCAGTATTTTGGACAATATAAAGCTTACTATAAGTATTTTTCAAGCTCTCACTCTCTTTTGGCTACATGAAATCATAATTCCCAAGTTCAATATTAATAGGGTAGGATCCTTTAAAAGGATGGGGATGTAGCATTTATAAATATCCCAACTTGAATATCGACGTGTAGATCACGTGAAAAATGAATTTGGAAACTATAAAAAAGATTGTTCAGGGATGCTACATATGTCTAGAAATGGTGGTCAAAAGGAGCGTTGTCTAGCGACATAGGTTAGAAGGTTCATAGTCGGCAAGTAACATTGGTCAAAAAGATCGTTGTCTGGAGATAGAGGTCGGAAGGATTGTAGTTGGCTGGCAACATCAGTCAAAAAGACTGTTGTCTGACAACGGAGATCGGAAGGACCATATTTAACATGCGACACTAGTAAAAAAGATCGTTGTTTGCCAACAGAGGTTTGAAGGATCATAGTCGAAGAGGTTGGAAGGATCGTAGTCGGCGGGCGACAGTGGTCAGAAAGATTGTTGTATGGTGATAAAGGCCGGAAGGACTATAGTCGATGCGTGACGAAGGTCGAAAAGACCGTAGTCTAGCAACAGATGTCAGAAGGATCATTGACTGGCGATGGAGATCGAAAGGACTATAGTCGGCTGGTGACGAAGGTGGAAGGATTGTAGTATGTGATGAAGATCGTTAGTCGGTAGGCGAAAATGATCACAAAGACCGTTCTCTGGAGATAGAGGTCATAAGGACAGTAATCAACATGTAATGGAGGTTAGAAAGATCATTGTCTGGTAAAAGAGGTCAATAAGACCAAAGTCGGTGGCTGGTGGAAGTCTAGCATTAGTCTGTGTCCGGGAAAAATTCCAGTATTATTTGGTGGCTAGGCAGAATTCTGGCGCGTAACAACTCAAACTTGTAACTATCAAGATATTGTCCATTTTGGCCCAAGAGCCTCACAATTTTGTCATGTTGGTGTAACTTCCTAGTAAGCCGCTTCCCAGAATTACTCCGGGATGAGCACACTTAGTTGAGAAATTTTTTTTAAATGAAATTTCAGCCATTACACCAAAAGAAGTTTCAATGTTTAAGAATTTATCTTCTTTTACTTAAGGAATTTCACATGGCGTTAGTCGATGGCCGAGCAAAAGCCCGAAGATAATCTGACGATGGTCAGTGGTGCAACGATGGTCGAGGAGAAGTCTGGTGACAAGAGAATTCTAGTTTCTCTCTTTTCCTTCTCTTCCTTTCTTGGGTTCCCCCTTCCATGAGAAAGGAGATGTCTATTTATAACTTTCTGAGATTGACATTGTCAGTAAATAGGAGGGAGATAAAGGATAAGTTGGGAGTGATTTGAATGGATGGCTGATGTTGATCCCCTTAAACGTGAACCATTTATTGAGCATTTGATTGTCTTAATGATATCATGTAATGCCCCGAGGATTAAACTTGGAAAGAATGTCAATCAATTACTCCAACAATTTACCAGATTCTTCCAAATTACAGTAGAATATCTATAACATCAATACAAGACTATTATCCTATAGAAACCAAATCAAATCACGTCCCGATTATTTTCTATTCGATTAAAATCACGTAGAATCAATTCCGACCGGTAAAATCTTCGTAGAATACAGTCAAATCGTGTACAATAGTCATATCTATAACATACTAAAAGTTGTGCGGTGAAAGTTGTGTCAAATCAAAATCAGGTCTAAAAGTAGACTACGAAAACACAAAACGGTGCACAACTCGATCAAAACATAATATCTTCGAAAACAGAAACAGGATTCGGAGTCCTTACCACGAGATCTACACTTTCTCCAACAGCAGTGTCGGACGAAAAGCGCTCCGCGGCCTCCAAAACCAAGCTTTTCTCTTTTTCCCCTTTCTCTTTCTCTCTCCTCAAAATATCTGAAATTAAAAATCTGATTTTCTCTCTCCTCAAAACGAGCTCATTTCCTTATATCTTACTCAGATCGGCCTGGTCGATCGCCAGATCGTCCCGGGACGATCAGATCAAATCATGATCGTCCTGGACAGTTTCCAGGGCTGTTGTCTGGCCGATAATTTCTACAGTACAGATCGGCCTGGCCGATATCAACATCGTCCCGGACGATCTGTACAGAAATCCTTCCAGAAAACACACCAGAAATCAGCTGTTTTCAATGCACTAATCGGCCTGGACGATCTCAACTTCGTCCTGGCCGATTCTGGGAGAAAAATCCAATTCAGAGAGGAACAGTAAGGGAACGAGATCTCACAATCTCCCCACCTTAGAAAAATGTCGTCCCGATATTTCCCTACAGGTACGAAGCAAAAACAACACAAAACAAATCGATCCAAATCCAAAGTCAAATCAAAACTCGTCGAAATCCATACAGAACACATAATGCAATCAATCAAATGTCAATATGCAATGTTCATATGTCAATATCAATCGGTTAGTCAAATTAATCTTACCAGTAGAACTTTCTGGTCGTTGTTGATCCTCACGATGCTGTAAACTCTGTAGACTGTAGATGCGTGGCACCACTGGAGGTCGTGACGCAACTGTCTCTCTCTGATCTCTGACAGCCCTATCATCCCCCATAACATGTGCAATCGCAGTAACCAACTGCATCATACTCTCTGAAGGTACTGGAGCTGCGCTGTGTTGCTCATTTGGTACACTGGATTCTGCTGGAGGATCCATATCTTTTCACCTGCACAATTCAAAACAAATGATACACACATGCAATGATGTATGCCAATGAAGCTCTTAAAGCTACCAAATCTATCCAATTCTCAATCCAATCCTACAACTCTGGTAACAATCAACTCTTCCAATAACACTGCTCTGATACCAACTGTAATGCCCCAAGGATCAAACTTGGAAAGAATGTCAATCAATTACTCCAACAATTTACCAGATTCTTCCAAATTACAGTAGAATATCTATAACATCAATACAAGACTATTATCCTATAGAAACCAAATCAAATCACGTCCCGATTATTTTCTATTCGATTAAAATCACGTAGAATCAATTCCGACCGGTAAAATCTTCGTAGAATACAGTCAAATCGTGTACAATAGTCATATCTATAACATACTAAAAGTTGTGCGGTGAAAGTTGTGTCAAATCAAAATCAGGTCTAAAAGTAGACTACGAAAACACAAAACGGTGCACAACTCGATCAAAACACAATATCTTCGAAAACAGAAACAGGATTCGGAGTCCTTACCACGAGATCTACACTTTCTCCAACAGCAGCGTCGGACGAAAAGCGCTCCGCGGCCTCCAAAACCAAGCTTTTCTCTTTTTTCCCTTTCTCTTTCTCTCTCCTCAAAATATCTGAAATTAAAAATTTGATTTTCTCTCTCCTCAAAACGAGCTCATTTCCTTATATCTTACTCAGATCGGCCTGGCCGATCGCCAGATCGTCCCGGGACGATCAGATCAAATCCTGATCGTCCTGGACAGTTCCCAGGGCTGTTGTCTGGCCGATAATTTCTACAGTACAGATCGGCCTGGCCGATATCAACATCGTCCCGGACGATCTGTACAGAAATTCTTCCAGAAAACACACCAGAAATCAGCTGTTTTCAATGCACTGATCGGCCTGGACGATCTCAACTTCGTCCTGGCCGATTCTGGGAGGAAAATCCAATTCAGAGAGGAACAGTAAGGGAACGAGATCTCACATATCAGAATTTAGTGATCTTGGGTTTGTTGGATTTTTCTCGTCGAGACGCTCGATTCGAATATAAGCATGTCATGTTTGAAAACCATTTGGTCATCTAATTTATAGTTTGAACCTTCTAAATGCATTTCGGTTCTTCGATTTGGTCCCATTTGGGCTCGGATTGAATCGAATTTGGTGTCGTTGGGTTGATCTTTTTGAGACTTTCAGTTCGACTATAAGTTTGCTGAAATTGAAGTTCATATGATTCTAAATTTATTTTGAAAGTTTTTGACTCAATTTTGACCCGAGCTTTGTGCCCGATCAAGATAATTTTTTGATGATATACCAGTGCTAATCAAACTGAATTTTCTTAACGCATACCAGAGTTATTTTAGCTAAATTTTAGAAGTTGAGGAAGAAGGATAAATAATGAAGTGCAATAACGTAACAATGAAAGTTTTTATCCAAACGATATCTCTTTTTATATTGCAAAAATATACTGAAGATCAAACATAGGTAGCTGTTACATCATCTCCTAGCTTGCTGGGAAAATTAATACTTAATCTAATTAATTATAAATACTATAATAAGATGAATAAAGTTGATTGTTTGTTATATTTTACACTATCAAATAACTAGCTTAATGTAAAACGAATACTGATGAGGAACATTATATATTTTAGATGTCTGCAGCTGTGGAAAATTAAGTCTTGTTTGGGACAACTTACTGCTTTCTAATACAAAAAACTTTTGAAAGCGATGAAAAAATAATTGCCAAAAGCTATTCCAAATATAATCTTAGATAGATAAGTCATAAATGAACAATTTAAATATTTTAGTTGTGACTTAAAATTTATTAGATTTATTTTGATATATATATATATATATATATATATAATAATAATAATAATAATAATAATAATAATAATAATAATAATAAAGCAAAGGTTACAACAAAGTAGGAAAACAAAACAAGAAAAAACCGGAAAATTACAGCCAAAGGAGCGGGCTCAGCAATCGGCCAGAGCTACCAGCGTCCCTGAAGCCACGCAAGACCGTCCAGTAAGGTGATTAGCGACCAAATACCGAGAAGCCAAACCAAAGGTTGCCACAACAGAACCACAGGGACGCGAGCCCCAACCACATCATAGCCCTAACTGCATCGCAATCATCCCATCAAACCATGAAAAATTAACAGAAACCCGATAAGAGAGCAAAGCCTAATCAGCAGAAACAACAGAAACTAGCGTCGACGACGACCTCTCCCACGAAATCTCCCACGACATCTCCCCCGAGATGCAACATTTATGCTAGGACTAGCACGAACCAATGCGAAATCGTTGCCAGGGTCCGAACCCCCACAAAATTCCGGAGACATCATGCCACTTTCAGAAAATTCAGATTCAGATTCATACTCCGACAATCCTTCCAACCAATTAAGATGGCTCCTAATGTCCAAACTAGACGAATCGCCCAAACGATTAGCCATCGGAAGTTAGAGTTGCTGGTAATCCTCTAATTGAGGTTCCTGTTAATGTGGTGGATTCACAGTAGTAGATGCTAAAGCAGGGGGAAAAAAGGAAGAACATTTGGTGAAAGACCAACCATGACAGCATCCGAAACAAAACCGACAGCTACTCTACCAACAGAATCAACGGTAAGTAATAAAGCAGGTTCGGGTTCAGAAATAACACCACATAAACCCGGTAAAAGACAATCAGCCACAATACCATGAACATCATTACCACCAGCTACAGTAACAGGGGAATTCCCAATCGCAGGGGAACAGCCCGAAGGCTCAACAGAAGGTAAAGCCTCACAAAAAACATTAGAATTATCAACATGTACTGTAGCAGCAACCACCAAATTTTTGCCACCAGCATCCAACACATGCGTAACGACCCCAGGGATATCCAATTTCTCATCAACAGGGACAATCAAATTCGTTGTGCCACACGAAACAACCACATTTTTAGAAGCTTTAAGAGAGGGATGCAAGATAGAACAAGAATCCTTAAGATGACCTAAGGAATTACAGTGTGAACAGAAGTGAGGAATGTCATCAAAAATTACATTTTTAACATAGCCTGATTCCACCGAACCAACCCAAATCTTCTCAGCATGTTTTTTGGAAACATCCATTTCAACAAGTATACGAGCCATAGACGGTCGGGATTCAAACGCAGTCGCCAAATCCGACTTGAGAGGACGACCAAAAATAGACCCTAAGCCAAGAAGAATTCTAGGAGAGAAAAGGTGAGGCCTAAGAAGGGGGAAATAAACTCAAATAGGCACAAAAGGAGAATCCACCTCAATGTCCAAGTTTGGAGACCATTTTACAACTTTTATATAACAATTTTGAACAAAGTAAGATCTATGAGAAAAAATCCGGCAATAGTCAAAATCATTCACCAATTTGATCAAGACATTCCGATGATTGAGATCTGTTACTGAAAAATCACCTATCAACTTTAAATTGAAACAGAACTTCTGAATAGCGTCGACCGAAGGTCGCCTACCCGGAAATCTGCCAACTAAAGCAAAATCAATGGGTGAAACGAGAGACCGCACCTCTTCCTCAGAAATAAACAGAGCCGGCAAGCCACGATGAGAAGAGACCTTTAAATCAGGGAAAGACGACGAAGAACTCGCAAGAGCTTCCTTAAAAGAGAGAGGAGCGGAAGCCCCGTTCGAAAACCCGGGATCGCGAAGCTTAGCCATCGAAAACAGGTAAGAGGCGTATACCTGAGCCTTAAATGGAGAGGAAAGTCCTCAGATCACGTCGAAGACGAAGGGTCGGCGAAACCCTAGCAAAGCAGCAAAAAGCCATTGCTGGAGCTTAATCCACGCAGATTATTTTAGATTTATTTTGATATTAGTTCAATACAAGTTCTTAGATGCAGCACAAATCTGAAATCAAATATAACAAAATTCATTTCCATCATAATATAATTTAATCAAAATATTATGACGTTTTTTTCTTTTTTGTTAAAGGTTTCCCTTCGGAAAGCTGCAACTTTTAATAAAAATGATTATAAATTTGTTGTTGAAAAAATAACTTTTTTGAAAGCTGTAGTAGAAAGAACTCCCTAACAAAAAAAAATTAATGAAAACTATTAAAAATCAATAACCAAATAAAAATTATAATTGCGTTTTAAAAAGTAAGCAATAAGAAAGCTATGTGAAATGTAGCCAAGCCTCCCATAGGTAATAAGAAACTATGATAGAGACAGTTAAAACCAACTACAATATACATCTATTATTGAGGTGGTTTAAACTAATTACTGAACTCAACATAATTTTAGAAACAGGAATCGAGCCAAATGAGTCATAAATAAACAACTTAACCATCATTAAATAAATATGTTATTTTACTCGTAACGAATTCATTATTCCAAAACAATTGAACAAGTTTATAAATATATTTGAAGGAGTGACTCAGGTTGAAATCAATTAATTTATTTGTTAAGTTAAATAAAAGAAATTTATTTAATTATCAAAATAATTTAAATATAGTGAGTCCTTAATGAAAAAATATTGAATTACTCTGACTTTGGTTTATTGCACTTGACCGTTCTCTGCCCTGGTGGACGAACTTTTATTTTGTTCGGTCACAAGATGTAGCTCTACGTTCGGTCGTCAATAGAATCGCGCCACGCGTTCTCACTATTTACCGCGCGCCCCGACAACCCGACCCAGAACGGACCCATGATGGCTCGGTATTTCTCGATTTTGCTAGGTATTGCTCGGCAATAACCAATACCGAGAAAATACAGAGCAATACCTAGTTTTTTCTAGGAAAACTCAGTACAACTCGGTATTGCTCGGTATTACTCGGTAGTGGTCTTCACATAGTGGTATTTCTTGTAATTGCCAAGCAATACCGAGCAAATACCGAGTAATACATTGCAATACGCGAACATAGCATTCCCGGGTTCCGGTCCGGGTCAAGTCATCGGGCTGCGCGGTAAAGAGTAAGAGCACCTGGCGACTTATTATTGACGGTCGAACGTAACTCTACATCCGGTCAAAAGACTAAAAAAGGTGCCCCTTTGGATCCACAACAAACGGAGCGTTCACCTTTTTATGAGAGCTTTCCACCACAACAAACGGAGCTATATATATATATATATATATATATATATATATATATATATATATATATATATATATATATATATATATATATATATATATATGAATCTTTGTATTTTTATCACAACACTTTTTTTCAAGCAAAGGACGAACGAATCTTGATTTAAGAAGAGATTGTAGTAGAACTTTGTTTTTTTTAAAGAAAAGTCGTGCATGTGAGACCCATACGTGTGGAGTTTATTGATTAGTCAAAAATTGTACTAATTACAGAATTAGGTGATGCCCAACTTGAACTAACTTTGGTATTCCCGTTGTAGTGTAATAATTAGAGGATGTCATGCATCAATTTGAAATACTTTGGAAGTATTTAAAAGAACTTGTCCAAGTTCACAAAGAACACTATGTGCAACGTTCACATACTGAAGTCAGGGGTGTCAATTTCGGGTCATGGGTCGGATTCAGGTCGAATCTGGAATTGACCCGGCACTATTCAGGTCAACTCAAACCTGATCTTTTTTTGCAAACGGGCCAATTTTTTTGACCCGAACCGACCCGCTTCGCGCCCAGGTCAACCCGACACAACCTTAATGACGCGGGATCGACCAAAAATTGCTGATTTTCGGGTAAAAAATTGGGTCAATCTCGAGTTTCTGGGTCAAAAATGGGTCAAAATGGGCCAATTTCGGGTTACTGAGTCAACCCAAACCCGTCAAAGTTTTTGAAACGAGTCAATTTTGCTGAACTTGAACTCGACCCGTTTCAGGTTCGGGTTGACCCTAACCTGAAATTTTTTATTCGTATTCGAATCAAATTTTCGAATCGTGTCAAATATTGACACCCCTAAGTGAAGCGCTCCTCACGCTTAGGTTGACAATAATTACTCGTGTCCTTGTATATTTTTCTTGGCCAATAAAATATTGAAAGCGTCAACACTATGTAGCATGTATGGTAAAAGGAATGAATGATTTGTCACTGTGGTTGTCTGCCATCTGTCAATTCAAAATAATTTGGGAAGATTTTTAACAATGGAATATTATAATATATAGAAATAATTTCCCTACGAATCATGGGCGGATTTCAATTAAGTTGTATTGGGATTCCAATTTTAATGGTGATTTGTGCTTATTCACCTGTAAATTCATGAAAAATTTATGACTTCTTCCATCCGTTTCTCATGCGCAGTTCTATAAATACAGTGCGATTCTGTGAGATAGACGCGTGTGTAACGGACTCTGTTCTTCTATATATAAAAGCTCCCCCACCTCTCCTCTCGCCGAGCAGCCTCATTCCTCTGTCTCCAACAGCATTTCCTCTAGCAATAGAGAAGATTAAGAATAGAGTTGCAAATGGAAACTTCTTGCAGTTTAATAATAATCACGTCCCTCGCCCTTGCCCTTTTCTCCTGTCTCCGTATTACGAAACATGGCAAGCAAATGAGGAAGCTGCGCCTGCCACCAGGCTCCATGGGCTTGCCCTACATCGGCGAGACGTTCCAGCTTTACTCACAGGACCCAAATGTCTTCTTCGCTTCCAGGCTTAAAAAGTATGATCTTTAACCCGTCAATTCTTTCCTTTCTCTAAAATATAATCATCCATTGAATTCATGCGATGGAATTGATCGATCAGGTATGGTGAGATCTTTAAGACGCATGTGCTAGGTTACCCGTGCGTGATGCTGGCAAGCCCAGAAGCGGCGAGGATGGTGTTGGTGAGCGAGGCTCATCTCTTCAAGCCCACCTACCCACGGAGCAAGGAGCAGATGATCGGCCCTTGGGCGCTCTTCTTCCATCAGGATGATTACCATTCCCGCATACGGAAGCTCGTGCAGGCCTCGCTCTCGCCAGAGTCGCTCCGCCGTCTTGTCCATCAAATTGAAGGCACCGCCGCCGCCATTCTCCGCTCCTGGGACGGCAATGTCCTCAGCACCTTCAAAGTTATGAAGAAGGTTGGTTACTCGTGGCGGAGCAAATTATTTTTTGGGTATATAAATTAATTTTTTTAACACTAATTAATTAATAGGAATATGTTCATAGATACTTATTATAATAGAGACATTGAAAATTTAGAGCAAGTTGTAAATGTCTCGCGTAAATCCACATTTGTTCTTATAAATGAAAAATAAAATTCAGACCTGTTGCGGAATCGGCTTGAAATTCTCAGCTTTATTTTAATATTAATGATATATATATAAAAAAAAATTGTATGAAGATATTTGACAGTTTTTCAAGAAAATTTGTCACCGCCCACTTTTCTTTCAAAGACCAAAAAACTGCGGCTCTCCTTAATTAGAGGGAATTGGGTAGAAAATGGAAGAAAAACTGTTAGGAAATTAAATTAAAATAAATTTTCATCTTTTTTATTAATGAAAATTACGTGAAAATGCTTTGTATTTATTATTTGTTGATAAAAAATTTTTATTTATATTTTTATGAGAAAGAGGCATTTAAGTCATAATAAAATTTTAAAATTTTTTTTTGTCGATCTATTCTTCTCTAGAATTAGATAAGAAATTAATTAATGAAAAATATAGATTCAATTACTACTTTATGATATTCAGAAACACAGCCTATAGGACCATGCATATTATGCATTAGTTTATTTTATAATGAATATATATATATATAAATAATAAATAAATAAATTTAAAACACACCAACCTTGGGGATAAGAGGCTTTTAGCGTATTATGGGACAAAATAATTGTAATGTCTCTTCATTCAGAATGAGCTGTAATTTTTTTTTTTGGGACATCTAGGTCATTTAAGGCAAACTCACACACACAACGCATACACATAGACTCGGATCCTGGACCTCTTAGTTGGAAGCCTAAGCTCTCAACCAATAGGCCAATGAGAGTTGTGTATGAGCTGTAATTTCATTCCAATATTTATATTTTTGCAGTAAAAATGATGACTCAAATCATGACAGCTGCCGATAACAGTACGAAGTTAGTGTCAATTCATGTCATGCGCTTTGTCCTTTTGCAGCTCTCCTTCGACGTCGGCATCCTCGTCATCTTCGGCAGCCATTTGAGCGAGCAACGCAAGAAAGCGCTGGAAAAAAATTACTTCATCGTTGACAAGGGATACAATTCTTTCCCCACAAACTTTCCCGGAACTCTGTTCAGCAACGCCATTAAGGTTCTTGCCATCTTCTTTTACTAATATGCTGGTTGCTAGGATTTGATTTAAATTACTAGCTGTTAATTACAGGCGAGGAAGAGGCTTCGGGGGATACTTAACGAGATCATGAAGGAGAGGAGAGAGAAAGAGGCAGTGGTGGAGAAGGATCTATTGTCATGTTTTGTAGAGTGGAGAGATGAGAAAGGAGAACAATTGAGTGATGAACAGATCTCCGACAACATTATCGGCGTACTCTTCGCGGCGCAGGACACAACGGCCAGCGTTCTTACGTGGATCGTCAAGTATCTCAACGACGACCCTAAACTTCTCATGGAAGTAAAGGTATAGCCAGTCATCAAGGCATTAATTAGATGAAACGGTAGTTAGTTTGGTGCAGGACGAGCTGTTCATCTGAGTTCTGAAATTGTACGTGTTGTCAATCTCCTTGCAGGCCGAACAGATGGCGATTTATGAGTCGAATGGATGTGGAAGACAGCCATTGACGTGGGCCCAAACCAGGAGCATGCCTCTCACTCATAGGGTAAGTGATAAATTGTCCTATCCATTAAGCAAAGGCTTAGTGTTTTTTTTTTTACTTCAGCGTTTATGATCTCAACATGCATATCAGATCTCCCAACGAACAACTTAAGATGGGCTGCAATCATATATATTAAGATGAATTATTCTGTGGGGACATCAAACATCATTCAGAGCCCAATAAAAATGCGACACGTCAGTCCCTACTCAGTACCAAGTTCGGTACTGGATGACGTAGTTGCACCTGATTTGTCTCTGTAAGGTAAGTTTTGTCCGGTGTCTGCACAGAATAATCTCTCCTCCATCAAAAGCTTTGTTTTTATTTGAAAGAATTTATTGGTTAATATAATTAAAGCTCACAAATTAATATAAAAATAAAGAATCAATGATGAAGATGAAAAGAAAAGGAAATGAAAATGAAAATTATTGAAGAATTGAATTGAAATAGTTTTTCGCAGTTGTTTGATTGAATAGGTTTCCTCTTTTACTTCCTTAAAATAAACGGAGCCAAAACAGAAACACTGAGTAACTTTTGTTCTGTTATACGTGTGTGCGCATTTGTGTGCTCTTTAATGGACCAAGGAAAGTGATGTATCACGATTATCTACTTTCCTGTTGTCTAGGTTATAATGGAGAGCTTAAGGATGGCAAGCATCATCTCTTTCACATTTAGGGAGGCTGTGGCTGATGTGGAGTATAAAGGTAATTTAAAACGATCAGCTCCTAAAAATAAGGGCATGGCTGATCGCATGCTTACACTTCCACGTTTATCAACCTATTTTGGTAGATAAAGATTTGAAGTTAGGCTTCGTTTGGGACGGCTTTCTTACTGCTTCTTAAAGCAGCATTTAAATATTAAAAAGATGCTTTAAAAGCAGTAAGAAAGTTGTCCCAAACTAAATTTTAGGCTTACTAAATTAAGTGAAAGCCAGATTGTTTACTCATCTAAATTTGAATAGCCCAATGCAATGCAAGATTGATTATAACTATTCCGGCCTATTTATTATATGTTGATTTCTTGTTGAAAATTTAGATGAGTAAGGCCTTAGTTGCATTTTATGTTAATATTCTCTTGTTTAACATTCAACGAATTATGACAAATTTGGAGGGGATGCAGGGTATCTTATCCCCAAGGGATGGAAGGTGATGCCTTTATTCAGGAATATCCATCACAATTCGGAATTTTACTCAGACCCGGAGAAATTTGATTCTTCTAGATTTGAGGTAATACGCCTTAAGCTTTGTTTATCACATCAAAATCTATATTAAACTGTTTCATTTATGGCGAAATACTAATAAGCCTTAAGAAATTTTTACTCAACACAGGTCTCACCCAAGCCCAACACCTTCATGCCCTTCGGAAATGGCGTTCACTCTTGCCCTGGGAACGAGATCGCCAAGCTTGAGATGTTTTCCTTTATCCACCATTTGGTGACTCAATACAGGTTAGCTTTAAACTGGGAAATAGAAGGGCACAATTTCATCCACTTTCATCGATGCTTTGGATTTATTTTCAATTTCAAGAGCTGAAGATCTTAATTCATACTCGAACTCAATAAATCATTTTAAATTAAGCTAAAGCCAACTAGCCAGGAGTCATTAGTGCTCGGGTATGAAAGATTAATCTACAATACAACAGCACATGTGTAAGACTTAGCTTTGTTTGAGATGACTTTCTTACTGCTTCATAAAACAACTTTTAGTACAAAAATTAAAATTTTTATACTATAAAGTTGCTTTAAGAAACATAAAGAAAGTCGAGCTTCATTTGGAATATAAATTTTTTTTATTAAAAAAATTTTTGTACTAAAAATTGTCTTAAAAAACGTTAAGAAACTATTCCAAATAAAATCTTTGAGAAAGACTTTCAAGCTTTAAGGCCTTCTCCAACTGAACTCCAAACACATGAATGACGTCGCTAACAAGCTCAAGCGGAATGACAAAACTTCCGGTATTTGGTTTGGGGTGAACGGTGCGACGCCAATATTGACGTTGTAATGTTCACCTGCGTTACTTTTATGTATTAACCGGATTTGCTGAAGAAACACGCATGAAAGAGGAGAAAGATGGTTATCTTCTGCGAATGACGCAAAATGGAATTTGATTGGAGATGAATCACGCCATTTTTTAGTTTCACTGTATTTTAGAGTGAAAAATGAAATTTTCGTTTGGCGATGCCCTAAGTGGCTAGTGAAACGACAATAAGTAGGGATTTGGCAAAATACTTAATGCGTGATATTTTGTTGCTGTTTTTTAGTCGTTGCAAAAGATTATAGAGTTGGGTTATTTCTGGTGCAGATTCGAGGTGGTTGGGTCTCGCAATTCGGTGGAGTATAGTCCATTCCCTGTTCCCAAGCACGGTCTCCCTGTCCGACTTTGGCGTGCAGAGCACATCAGAGATAGTGCGGGCCAGTGACAAGCTGGTGCTTTGAAGAGATGTCGAGACGCACTGTGTGCAACAAAACCTGGCATATTTGCGTTCGTCTCGCTATTTTTACTTCAACGACGCCAAAATAATTTCTGCGTATCCATCTCTAAGAGTGGCTCGCAACCTCGTCGTTGCTCTATTTTGTTTTTGTTTTTGTTCTCTTAATTACAGCGATTAAAGATTTCCCAGTCTTCTTCAATGTTTTATGTAACGTTTTCTCATAGTACAAATATTATTTGGTCCCAAATGTGGAATGCCAAATAGCAAATAAACGACAGTATTTTACCCATCATTTGTGGTATTCTTTCATTTTAGTTCTACTAGTTCTAATTCAGATCTCTGATTGCAAACCCACCGATGTTAGAACTGGACGAACTCATTAATTCGCTAACAGTCCAACTTAAAGTGATAAATAGAATTTAGGATAGTTTCATTTACAATAATTCATTTATTTGATAATGTGGGACCATATATCCCATTCCTTAAACTAATGCCGATGGAGAGGTGAAACTATTCTGTACGGTCACTGTAGGCCGTCCGGAAGGCAATCAGGATGCGTGATGTGTCACATCATCTTTTAGTTGTGTGCTAGTGTTGTGTATCATTTTGTACCGGGTGTCATATGGAGCATCTTGATTCGCATTAGGACCATCCGGTGACCACACAGAATAATCTCTATTAGGATAGCAGCTTAGCCTTAGGTTGTAATATCTCCCTTGTAACCAATAGGTTGCTTACACGTGTACCACTACTACTTCCTACTTACCTATATATACTAGACCCTGTACTCACTAAAGTTTTGATAATAATACAATATTATTTCTTCCATTCTTGACTCGTCTTCTCCGTCTCCGGCCAAGCTTCTTGGCCGACGTTCCGGCTGTACCGTTTCTACATGGTATCAGGCCTTTAGTATCCTCTTCTTCTCAATCATGACGACCTCCCACTCAGCCTCCTCCTCCGCCACCGAGCAGCCACCCGCAAATCTGATCGAAAAGTCTCCAATCTCTCATTCTCTCAAATTCGTCGTTTCCAATCTCAAGACTCTCGTTCCGAATCAACTATCCTCCGACAACTATCTGATTTGGCGCCACCAGATCCTCAAGCTTCTCCTCGCAAATGACTTTGAACAATTTCTGACTTCGCCTACTAATTCCGATGAAGCGTCTGACCCATCGACGGAATCCTCCATCAAGAACTGGCGCATTACAGATCAGAACCTTCAAGCGGCTCTCTGCTCTACGATCTCTCCGACGGTGTTGCACTACATCATCCATCTTGATATGACTTACGACATATGGCAAGTTCTTGAAAGCCAATTCTAGACAACAAGTCGATCTAAGGTGATACAGCTCAAAAATGAGCTTCATCATGTGTCTATGAAAAATCTCTCTATGATCCAGTACCTGACCGAGATCAAGAAACTCGTCGATCAAATAGCTTCCGCCAGCTCCTCCATTGACTCTGAAGACATTATCTTGCATATCTTGAACGGGCTACCTCCGGCATATCAATCATTCAAGACATATGTCCGTAATTCTCCACTCCCCATTCGACTTGAAAATCTCTACGCAATGTTAATAAACGAAGAGATCCACGTCAACGTCGATGCTGCCCGCTTCTCCACTGATACGCTGCAACAAGCCGCCCTGTATACAAGCAGGGGCTGCGGCCGCAGGTCCAGAGGCCGTCCTACGCCAGCCCAGAACTCGAATTCTAGCTCAAGGAAATCGCAGCAGGCTCCCATTTGCCAAATCTGCTCCAAGAAGGGTCATACGGCCGATGTATGCTGGCACAAGATGAACGCCAACTATACCTCACAGACGACTACATCTAAGCAAAACAACGCTCTAATGGCGAACTCCGAAGTTTCATCTCAAGATTGGTACCTAGACTCCGGGGCTTCCTCGCACATGAAAAATGCTAGCGACAACCTATGTCAATCCACTCCATACCTGGGAACTGACGGTATCTTCATCGGGGACGGAAGAAACATCCCCATTGCTCACTCAGGCACAGGAATTCTTCCCACCCCGAACCGTAAGCTTCGATTATCTAACTTACTTCACGTTCCTAATATCTCACATAACCTTTTATCTATTTCAAATATTGTTAAAGATAACAACATCTCTATCACTTTTGATCCCTCGGGGTTTGTTTTTAAGGATCTGACGACAAATCAACAGCTCCTACGAGGACCTTGTAAAGCCGGCCTATACAAGATCACGCCATTGCACACCGTCCAACATCAGGAATTCGCATATCAAGTGTCCAAGAACTCGACCTCAACATGGCATGACCGGTTGGGACATCCTCATTTCAGGGCTATGCAATGAATTGCTCAATGCAATCCGAAGTTACATATTTCGCACTTCAATAACTCTTGTATTACATGTATTCAATGTAAAACTCATAAGCTTCCCTTTGAGGCCTCTAAATCACGTACACACACACCTCTTGAAATCGTGCATTCGGACGTTTGGGGACCGTCTCTGGTCACCTCCGTTTAAGGTTTTCGTTTCTTTGTTATTTTTGTAGACGATTATTCCCGCTATACTTGGATTTTTTCACTCCTACATAAATCCGATGTCACCAATACATTTATACATTTTACAAAGTTCATCGAAAACCAAACGAATTGCAAGATTAAAACCATCAGGATAGATGGAGGGATCGAATTCAAGAATCATCAAATGCAATACTTTCTGGCTTCCAAAGGAATTCAGCATCAATTCTCCTGCCCCTACACACCCGAGTAAAACGGGGTGGCCGAACGCAAAAACTACCACATCGTGGAAACTCTCAGATCGCTCATTCACAAAGCTTCGATTCCACTCCAATACTGGCCTGAGGCTAGTTCCACGGCAGTATATCTGATCAACATAATGCCCTCACCGAATACATACAACAAATCACCTCTGCAACTACTGTTTCACATTACACCTGAGTACAAACACCTCAGGATCTTCGGGTGTGAATGCTTTCCCCTGCTGCCACAACATACAAGGACAAAACTAAACCCAAAATCAAGCTCCTTCGTCTTCATGGGTTATTCGAATAGGCACAAAGGCTACATCTGTCTCAACAGGGAATCCCACAATTTCTTCATTTCCCGTCATGTTACCTTTCTCGAGAATTCGTTTCCATTTGCTAAAACTTGCTCCTCTTCTCATGTACCAGCCACAAACATCCCCTACTCCCTGCTCATACCAACATCTAAAGCATCCAAAGCCATATCTCAACCCACACGCTACCCATCAACCACCAGGACCGAAATTGGTTCCATGCTGCATCCAAACGAATCACCTAGTCGAAATCTATTCAATCACAGTCCAGCTCTGGCAGATAAACAAAACCCAACCACTGTGGTCACAAGACATCCAATGATCACAAGAACGCAATCTGGTTCCTTGAAACCGACCAAACGACTCAATCTTCTCGCAAACAACTCAGCGAGCATAGATTCTGAACCTTATCCTACTAACTTCAAAGAAGCAAATAAGCAGCTCGAATGACGGAAAGCTATGGCCGAAGAGTTCATAGCTCTTCAACAACAGGGCACCTGGCGTCTGGTTCCACCTCCTACCAACGCCCAAATCCTCGGATGCAAATGGACATTTCGGAAGAAATTCAACTCGGATGGCACTGTCGCTCGATTCAAAGCACGCCTAGTAGCTCAGGGTAACCAGCAGGAATATGGCATCGACTACGGCGAAACGTTCAGTCCGGTTGCAAAAATTCCAACCATACGAGTTCTATTCACAATTGCCCAGTCTCAAGGATGGCCGGTACAGCAGTTGGACGTCTCCAATGCTTTTCTCCACGGCCAGCTCACCGACACTGTCTATATGGCGCAACCGCGAGGATTCATCGACACCGAGCATCCATATCATGTCTGCTAGCTACGCAAATAAATATATGGACTACGCCAGGCACCGCATCAATGGTATACCACATTCACAAAGTATCTCATTCAGCTCAGGTTTGACTACAACAAAGCAGACCCATCGCTACTTACGTTTCGACAAAATTCGATTCAAATCTTCTTACTAGTCTACATCGACGACATCCTCGTCACTGGGAACGACGAGGCCGCCATCTCCACCGTGCTGTCCAAACTGCAAACTACCTTCAAGATGAAGAATCTAGGACTGGCTCACCACTTCCTGGGCATTCAGATCCAAAAACACCAAGATAAGTACTTTTTATCTCAATCCTCCTATGAAACATCTATAATAAACTCTGCAAATCTGTCTAAATGCAATCCGCTCTCTAATCCTTCCTGCACTAAAATCCCAGCTCAGGTTCCCGAAGACGTCAATTTATCGGCACATGACACCTACAGAAAGCTTACGGGCTCGCTGCAATACTTAACGTTAACATGCCCCGACATCGCACACGCCGTCAACGTGCTCTCTCAACACCTACACGATCCATCTCTGACGCACACTTATCTGCTCAAGCGACTACTCAGATACATCAAAGGGACTCTGGATTTTGGTCTACCCATAATGCCGGGCTCACTCACTCTCTCTACCTACTCCGAAGCCGACTGGGCCAGCGATCCCACCACCAGAAAATCTACCACAGGTCATTGCACCTTCCTGGGAAACACTTTAATTTCTTGGACTGTTAAAAAGCAGACCACTGTGGCCTGGTCATCCACTGAATCAGAGTACCGGGCGCTCGCGGCTGCCACCGCTGACACCATTTGGCTTAAGCATCTGCTCAATGATTTCTTCATCCAACACAGTCCACCGATCGATATATTCTGCGACAACACATCGGCGATAGCCCTCGCGCACAACCCGGTGTTTCACGCGCGCACAAAGCATATAGAGATAGATCACCGGTTTGTTCGTGACCATATCCAAAACGAGGTAATCCGACTTCTTCCGATCGGCACCACCTACCAAATCGCAGACATCTTCTCAAAGCCGCTATCCACCTCCAGATTCAAGGAATTACGCTCCAAACTGACGATTCAGGCTGACTCGTCGATTTGACAGGGGCTATTAGGATAGCAGCTTAGCCTTAGGTTGTAATATCTCCCTTGTAACCAATAGGTTGCTTACACGTGTACCACTACTGCTTCCTACTTACCTATATATACTAGACCATGTACTCACTAAAGTTTTGATAATAATACAATATTATTTCTTCCATTCTTGACTCGTCTTCTCCGTCTCCGGTCATGCTTCTGGGCCGACGTTCCTGCTGTACCGTTTCTACAATCTCTCGATGGAGACACCTTATGGCCTTTGCTATGAATATGACACTTAGGGTTGCATGCGAACCAAACGTTCGACGAGCTACTCGTTGTTCGGTTCGATTAAAGCTCATTTGTGATCGTTTAATTAACTAAACCAACAAATTTGAACAATATTTTAAATACTCGATTCTTAAATAAACAAACTTGAACATTAATGTGTTCGACTCATTTATGTTCGCGAACAACATCATTTGAAGTTCGTGAATAAGCTCGACATTAAGCTCGATTTGTGTTCGATTTTGAACTCGTGCATAAGCTTGATAAAAATAATTAATATTTGATTATAGAATTAATAAATATAAATATTTTATATTTATTATAATACAATAATATAATTATTGTTAAATAATAAAATTTAAAGTGAATAAATATTATAAATGTGTTTATATATATATATATATATATATATATATATATATATATATATATATATATATATATATATATATATATATATATATATATATATATATATATATATATATATATATATATATATATATATATATATATATATATATATATATATGTTCATGAACATGTTTGTTTGATAGTTAAAAAAAAATTCGTTAAATATGTTCGTGAACATGCTCGATGTAATCGTTTGTTATGAAGCTCGATAAAGCTCGTTTGTTAAGTTAATGAACATTTAAAAGTAGAGCTCGTTTATAGCTCGTTCATATTTGTTTGTTTAAAGCTCGATAAGCACTAACGAACGAACATGAGCTGAACATGAACCAAATATGAACACTCATTAATTTAAATGAATCAAACAAGAACACAAATAACAAAGCTCGAACAAACATGAACCAAACTTGAACAAGCTGATATTAAATGAACACAAACATAAACACTCATATACTCGGCTCGGCTTAGTTCGTTTGTAGCCCTAATGAAATTGCACGTGAAAAGTGAGATGAACGGGTAAGTAACACTTCATAAGATTTTTTTTAATTGGCAAATTTATAAAGAAAAAATTACACGCATGACCCAAATAAAATAATTTCCAATAGTTGTAGCATAAAATTGCCATATATATATATATATATATATATATATATATATATATATATATATATATATATATATATATATATATATATAGACATATTAGAAGATTTAGGCTTCGTTTGGGACGATTTTTTTATTGCTTTCTAAAACGGAGTTCTAGTACAAAAATAAAAATTTTTGTACTAAAACTCCGTTTTAGAAAGCAATAAAAAAGCAGTCCCAAACGAAGCCTTAAACACAGACGAGATTGGAAGGAATTTTTCTTGCGTCGCCAACCGGCCTGCAATCTAATCTCAATTACAACCATTATGAAGATTTACTATGCTAAGAGAGAAATGATAAGAGGTGAAAGAAACGAAGTAGCTTGATTTGTTTTATACGTAAAGTTCACATCTCAATAACATAAATACATAATCCTCCTAAAGAAAAGGCAGAGACGTATATATGTGATAAGGAGGTGATGTGGTTGGCTTGTATTGAAGGTGCCACATAAAATTTAGGCTTTGTTTAGGACATATTTTTTATTGATTTTTAAAACAGATTTTTGATAAAAAATTATTCAAGCTAAAATTTTTTGTGCTAAAAATTTGATTTAAAAAGTAATCAAAAAGTAACCCCAAATAAAACCTTAATAAGGTTATAGTGGATAAAATGTTGCACCTTCTTTCTTAAATTAGTAGGGCACATATTTATTAATCAATAAGGCCGGCACCAAACACCAAAGCTTTACATCCGAAACTTCTTCAAGTCCGCAAAAGTTGGCATGAATAAGGTCACAACATAAAAACCCTTCAATCTCTTCCAAAGCTTGAATACAAAAATTTAATTAATGTTAAGTAGCTATTAATTTAATAAATTAATATATTTTAAAATAAAATAGAAAAGACTACTAAGCAATAATTACATGTTTAATATAATTTAAAAATTATTATTTTTTTATTTTGGACACATTCGATATTTCTTTTTTTGTTTTTAATAGCGGGCATATCTAACATATTTTAAGCATATATATAGAAGGCATCTCTATCACATATTGAGCGAGTGCCTTACATGTATATGATATGTCATGCTTCATTATTGTAAAATATCAATGCATCATATTACTCTAATGTTTGTTTTAATTATATGTTGTAAATTTTTTTTTATTTATCAAAAAATTTAAATGGTACTATGACTATTATTAAAAAATTTAAAATTTTTATTTTAAGATAAATACATTATAAGATTGAAAGATTTTTTTTTTTTTTTTTTGCTATGACTAATATAAAAAAATGGATTACAAAATAAAATTGGAGATCAATATAGATGTGTGATACTTTAATTATTTGTATTAAAAAAATATTAAATTATATTAATAATGAAATATTCTTTCAGCTATATCAAGATATGAAGAATATACATTATAAATGTTAGTTTTTTTTATCTTTTTATACTTTATTTTAATGCAAAAAATTTTAATTTAAAAATACTGAAAATTTATAAATGCCAATTCAAAGCCTGAATAATAATAATTGAAAGAATATTCTAAAATTAATTTATGTCCACATTAAAAAACATTCGTGACCCACCGATGCTTAGTTTGAATGGTGGGTGAGTGCGGTTGGGTACCCCCAACTTGTGCTCGACTCTCCTCGAGCGGTAGTGCCTTTTAAGTGGGGTCCAATCAAGTGCGGGTTATGAGATTTCTGTGGTGGGTGCCTCTTGTAGGTTAGCCGAGAAAATAATAATGCCGTCATGCACCTCCTAAGAGAGTGACGGGTAGATACCCCCATTAAAAAAAAAAAATCATTCATGACCGGCCACTCATTTTTAAAGAATTGAATACTCCATGACAAGTTGATAACATATCACGATGTTTGGCTGATTTTCTCATTTGGACTCAATAAGTAATATCCCATATAGCCTAAATTTCAATTGTTTGCCACAAATATAATAAAGAAAATTATTAAAGTGACATGAAATCATGCATTCCATTAACTATTTAATTGGTGCCGAGATATTCCTAAAGTGTTTGAAAGATTTCAATGAATCAGTTAGCGGCGTTTGGCATCCAAAAGAAATAAAATAGTACTGAAGTTTCAAACACGTTGTAGACTTGTAGTGGCAAAAAACATAGCCACATAGGGAGAGATAAAGTTCCATTTCTTTAGGCCGAGCTAGCTTTACTTTGTAACTAATATATAGCTACCTTGGTGAAAGAAACCCTTATATCTGGCGTTGCACGACAGCTGGAATGCAGGATTTCTTCGTTTGCTAATGATTTTTGCTCCCGATTAGCTCTTGACAGCTGGTTGCTAAGAATAGTGTTTGGCAACTTATAAAACGAGCTTATATATATAAATATAGGGTTTTGCTAAGAATAGTGACGGCCACAGTAGAGGCCAGTGCGGACGACACACGCAATGTTTTCGGGTCAATTCGGATTGGTTTCGGGTTAACTCATATTCAATCCGGTTTTACAAATAGGTTGGAATTCCGAACCCGAAACTAATCCTTTTTTCAAACAAAATGGTTGACACAAATCCGAAATTTTCATTTCTAATTTTATCAAATATTAACACCCCTACCTCTCTTTCTCTCTCTCTCTCTCTCTCTCTCTCTCTCTCTCTCTCTCTCTCTCTCTCTCTCTCTCTCTATATATATATATATATATATATATATATATATATATATATATATATATATATATATATATATATATGTGTGTGTGTGTGTGTGTGTGTTTGTGTGTGAAGTTTCAATATTAGTACTGTTGCGGACTAGAATATACGTGGTGATAGAGTTAAAATATTTCCGTCTCAGCGTTATACGAATATCTAGTACACAAACAGAGAAGAAATTGCAACACCATGATTTTTACGTGGAAAACCCTAAAAGGGGAAAAACCACGGGGCCACGCCCAGTTGAAATAGTTCAATTAGTATTTGTTTGAAGTACAAGAGGCTGATTCATCCTTAAATATTAGGACGATCAAATTACAATGCTTCACTTCCGGATTGAAATCCAATTACAATGTCAAGCAGAGTTCCGACGTCACTTGGAGATCGAGCAGAATTCTGGCGTCGGGCAAAACTCTGGCGTTGTTCGGGAGTCGGGCAGAACTCCGGCGTTGGGCAGAACTCCTACGGTGGTCAAGGAGTTATTCCCTCCTATCCTTCTCTTCTCTTCTTCTTCTCTTCTTCTAGCTTGGTCCTCCCTCTCATGAGAAATGAAGGGTCTATTATAGATTTCCTGGAGTGACATAGCTTGTACATAGGTGTGAGATCAGGAGCAATAGGGAGTGATCGAATGGACGGCTGATATTGAATCCTTTGATCGTGCACCGTTCATCAAACATTTGAAGGTCTTAATGATGTTGGAATTCAGCGATCTTGGGCTCGTTGGATTCGTCTCGTCGAGGCGCTTGATTCGACTATAAGCTTGTCAAATTTGGAAACCGTTTGGTAACTCAAATTGTAGTACGAACTTTCCAACAGTGCTTTGGGTTCTCAATTTGGACTCATTTGGGCTCGGATTGAGTTGAATTTGGTGTCGTTAGGTTCGTATTTCCAGGACGCTCGTATTCCCGAATTTAATTTTTGAAATTTCCGGGTTGATTTTGCCTCAAGATTCGTGCTCGATCAAGATAATTTTTGAGGTTATATCAAGTACAATTGTTAGGGGTTTCATCTAAAATTTAGAAAAGATTAACTGATTTTTTACTTGTCAGCTTTAATAGAATATTGGTTTTCATTTTCCTAAATTTAAAATATTTGGGTGTTTGATATGAAGAGTTCAAAAATAAAGTGAAATTCTTAAGGGATTTGAAATGCCCTTAATTATATATTATTTCCTCAAATTTTAGAAGCATTTGATGAGCTTAGTTATGATTCATGCTTGCAATCAATCGCTTCTATAATTGATTGTCAACCACCACTGCTCTAATATCACCATCGCCCAACACTTCAGCATTCGCCAATATCCACACTTCGCCAATATCCACGCTTCTATAAAGCCTAATTCTAAAAACACAAAAATTGTCTATGAACTCCTAATATCTTTTATTTATTTATAAACTATAATAATTCTTAATGACTCATTAATTTAATTCTTATCCATTCATAATTAAAATCAGTAACCCTACCATTTGTATTTTACAAATGCCAACAAATAGCCATCAGCTGCCTGAATTCCATAAAAGAACCGTTAAATTTTCTCATCAAATAATTTTGCTCATGACAAGGCTTCACGAAATGATGCCAGATGTACGTACAGCTGACCCGAAGGTTCGGGGTAAAGAAGAAATAATTGATAGTAATGATGATGATAACAAATTTGTTTTTGGAAAGGGAAGACGTAAGACTATACTCATCATTAAAATATCTACGACATATGTATACACCTGAAATAATAACTTTTAGTGCATGGGTGCCGTTATGTTTGATTAGTTCAAACAAAATATGATCTGTATGTGGGGCTGATAGCACTAATCAGATTCCTTTTAAGGGTCGAGCTTCTCGCTGACGGTCTGTTGGGGCGGTGGCAGCTGGATGTAAAATTTTTTTTTTAAATTACTATGCCAGTATCCATCGGATGTTTAGTTTGGTTGGTGGACGAGTACGGTTGAGAACACTCAACTCGTATTCGACTTCCCTCGAGTGGCAGCGTACGTCTCTTAAGTGGGGCAAAATCAAGTGCGGTCCAGGAGATTTCTGAGGTGGGAGCAAGCGCCCTAGCTTTTAGGGATGACAACGGGTGAATATCCCATTCCAAAAAAAAAAAAAAAAAAATACTACGGGATAAAGTGAAATTTCTTAAAACTATTATGATTATTATTATTTGTTTAAGAATTGGATATCAGCTTTTTAATAATTACTTTTCAAATAAGAATTATAATTTTATTTGGGTGATAATTTCTTGTTTAATTTTTAATAGTTTCATAAATTTATGTGATGAAAAGTTATTTTCTGCAATCATAATTGCAAAATTTTTCTCTATGTACATCCTCAAAAATTATCTTGATCAGGCACGAATCTCAAGGAAAAATCAAGTTTGAAACTTCCAAAATTAAAATTGGAACCATCTGAACTCTAATTTCAGCAAACTTATAGTCGAACTGAACGTCTCGGAAATACAAACCCAACAACACCAAATTTGACTCAATCTGAGCCCAAATGGGTCCAAATCAAGGGTCGGAAGCACTGTTGGAGGGTTCGAACCACAATTTGGATTACCAAACGATTTCCAAACATGACGTGTTTATAGTTGAATCAAGTAGCTCGATGAGACGAATCCAATAAGACCAAGATTACTGAATTCCGACATCACTAAGACATATTCAAATATTCATCAAATGGTCTACGATCAAGGGATTCAACATCTGCCGTCCATCCAAGCCACTCCCCATATTCCCTTGATATCCCACCTATTTATGGGTCATGCCACTCCAAGAAAACTATATATAATCCCCTCCTCCCTCTTGAAAGAGAGGCTCTAAGCAAGAGAGCAAGAGAAAGATCAGAGATTGCTCTTGCGTCATTGCTCCTCCTCGACCACCGTCTGGAGTTCCGCCTGACTACCACATGAGGCCTGGACTTCTACCGGACCACCACTTGAGGCCCAGACTCTGCCGGACCACCACATGATGCCCAAAGTTCTACCAGAGTACCGCCCAACTACAATGGTATTTCTGATCCCAATCTCCGGCCAACAACAGTCTTTTTGACCCCTATCTTCTGCCGACTATGGTCATTCCAACCCCCATTGACTAATACGATCCTTCCGACCTACATCGTCATACAGGGTCTTTCTAATCTCACTCTTCTCCATACTACGGTCCTTCTGACCTACATCACCATACAATGGTCTTTCTGCCCCCGGTCTCCTGCCTACTACGGTCTTTCTAACCTCTATCCTAGCAACTATGGTCCTACCGACCAAGCAAACATGTATATGTTGATTATTGTAACTCCCACCATGTAATGTGCTCTATATGATGTACATTTGTGACATCAAGCCAAGGCATGCTCTTTAATAAGGGCCTCATTTGTAATCAATTGTAAATACTAGTGGATTCATTCAAATTGGGCCAGTCCTTTTGGTTTTTCCCCCTTTTTCAGGGGTTTCCACATAAAAACTCTAGTATCTCTTATGAAAGCTACACCCTCTCTCTTATCTTTTTGTCTGATGGATCTTCGTACAATGCTAAGACGTTAAGCTTTATATTTCTCTACCGCCGTGAATACTCAAAGACGCAACAATAGTGACTTCACAACCAACTTTAATAATTTGATTCATATATATTTTTTTATAAAATCAATAATGATTATAATTGAATAAAATATGACATAGATTTGCAAAAAAAAAAAAAAAAAGAATAAAGGTCAGTTTGGGACGGTTGCAACGCTTTATAAAGTTGATTGTGAAGTTGCGTGAGGAATACAACTTCCCTTCTATGATTCCAAAAAATAATTTTATATCATATAAAATTTTGAAAAGCATTGAGAAAGCAACAAAAAAGCTAAAGTCAAACAAAATTGTGATTGTCATCTACGAAGAAAACAATGAGAAAGTTGTCTTAAATATACTCTGAATTAAATTATCTCAAAATATCCTGTGAGTCTTCTCTTAAGGTTCATTTAAGATGAACACATCATTCTCTATATGTATATATAGAGAGAGTTATTTTAAAGAAGTAATAAATTTTTGGGATTTTTACATACATAACACCTAAAACTATTAAAAATACATATTTAACACATAAATTTCTATATTTACTAATATACCACCTAAACCCCCTCTTTTAATCAATTCTAAAATTCCATTTAAACCTTCCGTCAAAAATCACTATTAGCGACTGTCTTCCCCATCAATGTTCATAGTGAATACAAGTATCATCGCTTCAATGGAGTGGCAGAATAGAAACAAAGGGAGATTTTATGTGGTATATTAATAAATATAGAAGTTTATGTGTCAAATATATATATTTTCAATAATTTTAGATGTTATGTATGTAAAAATTTCTAAATTTTTTAACCTTAAAGAAGTTAAATAATATATTTGTAGCAATAAATTTAATTATAAGAAGTCATTTTTTATCACAAAAGTATTTAAAAATAACAGAAAATTGTAATTAAATAAAAACATTATCTATATTAAAAAGAAAATTATCCAAAAAAAAAGCCTTAAATGAAGCCCACGTTAATCCTCAAACTTGTGGGCCAGCACAAGGCCTATGAAAGCAGAAAGGCCTGAAAGAGCCACTTGCTACTTACTACAAGATGGAGACTGACTGAGTTGTTGCTGTGGATACAAAGTAAGCACCGGTCCCATTTATACTAGCCTGGTGATCATCATATGGTGGGAGTACATATATAATAATTTGGTGGCTCCCAGTAGCATTTTCAGTGCTTCTCTTTCTACCATAAATTTTGTACCACGTCCACTAAACAGGTCTGAAATTAATCATTGAATACAACAAATTATTCTCAATTATGAGGGATAAACTTTATAAATTCTGTTTTTAAATTCGTACTCGTTTGCCTAACATCATGTCTTAATTAACTTTGTGAAAGTCCTATGCACGGAACAATTATCACGTCGCGTCCTCCGATCGGACATAGAGGAACGTCTGATCGGAGGCCAAATCAAGCCAAAAAACAAGAAATACCAAGCAAATACCGAGCAATACCAAACAATAACGAGGAATACCATCACGTGAAGACTCAATACCGAGTTATACAAAAGTTGTACCGAGTTTTTCCTGTTAGAATAATTAAATATAATAATTATGCGAGACGTCGCAATAATTATTTTAAGTATGTATATTTAATTATATAAACCATTAAGCGGCCCATATATTTAATTTAATTATTTATTTGAAATCCTATTGGTCAAGAAGAGATGATTTGATCATTCGTTTATGGACCGTTTGATCAAATAACTCCTATGCGGTTATTATAATCAATCCGTAGGAAATAACTCCTATGCGGTTATTGTAACCAATTCGTAGGAAATAACTACCGGTCCTCTCTCTCTCTCTCTTTATATGAGGAGAAACCGTAATTTGGAATTTTGCGAATTCAAAATGAATCAATGTATGTTTTTCTTTCGATTAAAGATCATGAAAATCATCTTGTTTAAGATCTTGAGGATTTAAGACTTATGTAAATTAAAGTTTTCCGTTTCGATTTCTTTTACCTAAATTTTGATGCGAGTTCTTGCAAGAATTAGAGAACTCATAATGCATGTTAGGAGTTCTTATAAAAGTTAAAGAACTTAATCATAAAGAAAGTTCTTGTACGAATTCGAGAACTTGAATCGTATATGCGAATAAGTTCTCAAAGATATTTTAAGAACTTCATTAAGTCTTACATTTCCTAGAAAAAACTCAGTACAACTCAGTATTGCTCGATATAGCTCGATATAACTCGGTATTGGCCTTCACAGAGTGGTATTCCTCATTATTATCAAATAATACATAGCAATACCGAGCAAATACCGAGTTTTTTGGCGAGATTTTGCCTCTGCCCGGACGTTCCTCTACGTCCTTACACCAGACCTAATAAAAGTTCCTATGCACGAAGCCTGGGTTAATATGGGCTAATTAGTACTTTTTTTTTTAATATTTTTAAAGGTATAGAGTTAATTCCATCTGCTTTTTTTTAAAAATTAATTAAATATATAAACAATCAATTAAGACTTAGTCTTCATTTGGGACGTCTTTCTTGCTACTTCTTAAAGCAGTTTTTTATTAAAAAAAATTTAATTTTTATTATAAAAAACTGTTTTAAGAAGCAACAAGAAAGCTGTCTCAAATTAAGCCTTAAAATTTGTTTGGGATAACTTTCTTAATATTTTACTTTTCAAGTCGCGACCACAATAAGGCTTAGTTAGTGCTTTCAAAAAATTATTGTGCTAAAAATCCATTTTTAATAGGTACTATTAAAAAAGTTAGTTTCCTTATTTTTTTTAGGAATGTTTGGATTCCTTAAGTTATTTTCCTTACTATAGCCTCTCAATTATTTTTATTAAAAGTAAGCACTTAAAAACATACTCTACTTACAATACCCCGAACGATCAAATCATGATCTCCTTCTTCCAATTCGTTGCCTGGTACATTGCCATTGCTTTCATATAAAATTTAAGGCTTATTTTGCTACATTAATATTTTAATATATTTTGACCATTTTTTAAAATCAATTAATTTTTTATGATATTTTACGATTTTTTTACTGCTTTTTAAAGCGGCTTTATATTACAAAAATTTAAATTTTTATACTAAAAATTATTTTAAGAAACAGTAAGAAAGTCATTCCAAACGAAATCTAAATGAGCTCAAATTAAATAATTTAATTATAATTAAAAACTTTGTGATATTAATTAAAAGACTAAAAGATTTTGAATCTTACATGTTTATAATAAAATTAAGAGGGAACCACTTAATTTCATGCTATTTACATATCTAACATCTAAAACATTAATATTATATGCCTACAACTCATAGAATAAATTTAGGTGAATAGAATGAAATATTAAGTTTATAGGATGGTATGAATGATAAAAATGAATTATAGGAGTGATATATTTGATATTAAAGTTGTATATGGGTGACAGATATGTAATATTAATATTTCTGATGGTAGATATGTAAATATCATGAAATAAAGTGATATGTATGTAAATTTCTCTAAAATGAATCACCTCAATAAGAAGAATTCTATTTAAATACTCTCACTATAGCTGCAAATTTTTTAGAATATAAGACCAAGCAAAACTGATTAAAAATTGAAGGCACAACTGTTATTCTTACCAGGACCTGAAATCGAAGTGAATGGTATTTTGCATTTTCGGCCGATAGCCTGCAATTTGGGCCTTCGGTCCATTCACTTGATGGGCTATATTTTGTACAGGTATTTTGCATCGCATGGAAGAGCTTCGTGGTCTTCTTCCCTCACCTTAGGCACGGCCCCGAATTTCTCCACCAGAATCTCCACTACAACGGGAACAAGTTCGTCGCAGGGAACCCCCTTCTTGTAGAGCTCCCCGAGATGCGAATCGCTACCGATTCTGCCTCCTAAATAAACATCCACCCCTTCACAAACCTTCCCATCCGCATTACGCGTCAAGCAGCCCATAAAACCTATGTCGGCCACCTGAACCTGGCCGCAGCTGTTAGGGCAGCCAGTCCAGTGCATCCTCACCGGCTGCGCCACCGCCACCCGCCTCTCCACTTCCTCCGTCACCCGCAAAGCCCTCGCCTTTGTCTCAATGATCGCCTGTCCGCAGAATTGACTCCCGGTGCACGCCACTAGCCCCTTCATCAGAATCGACGGTCCCGGCGAGAACCGCTTCTCAAGCAGCGGTTCCTCCATCAGCGCGCTCAATCTCGAATTTTCAACGTTGGGGATGAGGATGTTTTGCTCTACGGTAAGCCGGAGCTCGCCGGAGCCGTACGCATCCGCGATTCTTGCCAGCTCGAACATGTCCACCGCCTGGACGCGGCCTACAGGCACGTGGAGGCCGACGAACGAGAACCCCAACTGCTTCTGCGGGTGCACTCCGAGGTAATCCCTTCGTTCCCATTGCTTCATCACCAGCTCCCCCGGCGACGCTCTCTCCAAATTCCCCGTTGGCATTCTCTTCTCGACCTCGGTGCGGAACGTCTCTATTCCCTATCAAAGGTGAGTTAGCTGTGCCTTCATTTTCAAGCGCGACAACTGTTTGATGAAATGCCACCAAAAAGGAAATGTCTTACGAGTTCGTTGATGAGCCACATCATGCGGGTCTTCTGCCGGTTACCGCGGGAGCCGAGATCGCGATAGGCTTCGAGCACGGCCTTGCAGAGGGGAATCACATCGTCGGCGGCGATCCAGGCGTCGAGCGGGACAGCTTCAGCGCAGCGTTTGGGGCTGAAGAAGCCGCCAACGAGAAGATTGAAGCCGAAGCGTCCGTACTTCTCCGCTGGAATGTACGCGAGGTCATTAATGTGAGGATGCTCGTAGAGATCGTGAGATCCCACCACACAGACATTCCATTTCCTTGGCCTGCAGCAGCAGCAGCAAGGAAATTAACCTAACAGTACTCATAGATAGAAAGAAGAGAAGCGAGAAGGATTTACAGATTGGTGAGGGAAAGATTGCCCTTAGAATTGTCGGTGACGAAGGAGGAGAGAAGGGAAGCGAAGGGACGAGTGTCGACGATCTCGAGGGGGTCGATGCCGGCGAGGGGATTTCCGACGGGGTTGCGGACATTGTCCATTCCGCTCTGGAGGCTGGTGAGGCCGACGGCGGCGAGGCCGTCGAGGATAGAAGGGACGTCAGCGAGCTGTACACCTCGGATCTGCCAGTTTTGGCGGGTGGTGATGTCGGCGCAGCCATCGTCCCCGTAGGACTGGATTACGCTAGCTAAGTACCGTGTCTGCTCGCTTGTCGTTACACCATTTGGTAGCTTTAGCCGCATCATAAACCGTCCATCTGATCACATTATTTTTTTTAAAAGAAGGAATTAAAAAACATTAATTTTTTTTAGCCGAGTTGAGTGTCAGTTATAAATTTGATATAAACTGATTTTAATTACAAATTTGACTCACAGAAATATGAAAATTTTGATAACATCCTTCCTATTCATGTTTATAAAGAAAAAAGTGATGCATGTAAATTTAAAGAACAACAGCACGTTTTTCATATTGTCTAAAGCTTTATTTGGGACGACTTTCTTATCACTGTTAGAAGTAATTTTCTAGTATAAAAATTATTAAAAAGTTGTTTTAAAAAATATTAAAAAAAGCGCTTAAAATGAATGAAAAAACGCATCTCTTATGGGCTGCTTGATTTATAAAAAAAAGAAATGCAAAACATTTCAAATGCTTGGGGGTTTAATTTGATAAAAAAGAATACAATTTAAATTTTAATTAAATTCTTTTTAAGCTATATAGCTCAATTTTAATGTATTTTAAACTTGCAAAGTTTTGACCAAATTTATTTTCATCAATCATTACAGGCTGCCACCGCTGACCCAGCCATTGTTGCTCGTCGCCACAAGTTACTGTTGTCAACTCCCTACGGTCTTTTTATATTGCATTCATTTTACTTCAAGTTAAATAAAAAAAAATTTCATGTATTCCTTTTATAATCATTTAAATAAATATAAATATTTCAAATAAATTAATTTCTTAACCAATTTATTCTTTCATCATGGTCAATCAAATGAACAAAATCTTTTTCTTTGCTAAGTACAACTTGGATGCAAATTGTCCTGTTTGATGCTTTTGCTTTCGTTTTTAATTACAATAAAAATTAGTAATTTTTTTATTCTTTTTAATTTAAAATTACGAAGGTTTAATTTATGTCATTTTGCAAATCATCCGTTTTACTTCCAAGATGTGAGAGAGAGAGAGAGAGAGAGAGAGAGAGAATACATTGATGCTTCCGACGGTGGAAGAGGCCAAGCCACTTGAGACGGACGTCGATGTCATCCTTACCGGACTTGGACGCCTCCATCTCCTCCAGTGGCGTCGCTGCCAACTTCCGAATTCCGTCGTCCTCGTAAACAAGGCTCATTGGATCCTTCTCCAGCTTCACTTTCTCTTGCAGATTTATCCCCGCCCGAAACTTCTCCTTCAGCACCCAGTAACCTCCCTCCCTCTCCTCCACTCTCGCCTCCAGCCTCCCTGCCTCCGCCTCCTGCGCCGTCGAATTCGCTGCCAGCTCGCCCACGGCCTCTCTTGACGGCCGCCGCCGGCAGCGGGACCAAAGCCTCTGAGGAACGCCGAAGTGTTGGAGGGAAGTTGAGTATGATGTCATATTGGAAGAGTAAATTTAATTAGTGGCGGAGGAAGTACTGACCATTTATCTAATCTTCCTTTGTAAGGAGATTGGAGCTTCATTCGACTCTTGGGGGAATCAAAGGGCCAACGTCACTTCGAGCGCGCAATTGCTAAGTTCACGTAACGACACAAGCAAGATATTGACCCCCCGCAATAGGAATTTAATATCACCAACACGTTTTCAGCCAGCCCATGGAGATTAGTTCGTTAATGAACTTTAATTTTTTTTTTGGGGAAATAATGAACTTTATTTTGGTGCCAAATACCAACAAATTTATAAAATATAATAGTTTCATGTCCTGTTCTTTCGAGAAAGGAGAGGTCATTTTGGTATTTAAAATTGAATGGATGAGGAAAGCTGATGATTATAAGGATTAATTATTCTGTGTGGACGTAAAATGTCGTATTGTGTCCCTTCAGAATATGTCATGTCACCTTTGTGCTCGGTATTGCTTGGTACCGCTGACGTGACGTATTCTGGTTGATCTCCGGACAACATTATGCGTCAGTCTCTGCACATAATTATTTCTCGATTGTAAGAGAGGGGGTGCATTACTTTGCTATTATTTGGGTTCTTTTTTTTTTTTTTGAAACTTTTGAGTCAGTCAAATCAAATTCATACACTTATCACATATGCAATCTTCAAATTCAAATTTTTTGAGTTGATAGATAAAGTTTTCAACCAACATATCAAGATGAGCTGTATTTATCATTTAGTTTTCAACTTACAAGTCCTAACCGGAACTTAGAATGGCCACAAGGAGCCTACCTTTTTTTTAATATTTTGTTTTTAATTTATAAGTTTATAAATTTGAATATGGACCCACTTGACTTGATTATTTATATTCATAAATATAATTCTATCTTAATTAATATGTAGCTCATAAAATATTTATTTGACAAATATCTAATGATGATTTAAGATTTTGTTTGATAACTTTAACAATTATATATATATATGTATTCATCAAACAACTTAATTAACATATTGTAAATTGCATTAATTTTTTAAAATCTATTGATCTAATTATATCTACTAATTAACCTATATGTTTAAATTATTAGTAATGAAGATATAATTAATTTAAAATTTAATTTCAGCTCTAATAAATAAGTTTAAATAAAATTTAAATTTTAAACGAAATTGATGCTCAGCCCAAAATTGTTAAGCATATGAATAAATGAATTTAAACTGAAGTACTCGGCTAAATTTACCGTAGTTAAAGCTCAAATTATAAAAGATTAAAGGCAATATTTCTCCTTATATTAATAAATGGGGAAGATATTATGATCAATTTAAAAGACCGAACTTTTGAATAAAAATCACAGGGCACGCAGAAATGTACGATTCAAGAAACTCTAGTCTAGTCTGGGGTAAAAATGAATCGAGTCGAACTCGAATCACTCCTAGATTAAACTTGATTAATTAATTGAGCTTAAGCTCGAGCTTTACTTTATTAGTTCAAGCTGTCTCACGAATCAGTTATTGAGTCAAGCCAAAGCCAACTCTTAAGTCAATTCGACTCACTTAAACCATTGCTCTACTTGAATCTATACTTAATAAGTGTATATAAAAAAAAATCCCCCCCCCCCCTTCCTATTGGCTGCCCAACTCGTTCTTACAAGCATCTTCATGTGTTAATACTAAGATATAGAAACAAGAAGAGATAAAATAAAACTTAAAAAATTCAATTGATCCCAATTAACAATGAAATGTTCTGCATAAAGCTGTACGACCCAATAAACTGCCTGTAGATAAATTTACACACATGAAGGTTGCCACATTATGGCTAATAAAAACTAAGAATATTTATCAAATGAATTAGACGATAAGAACCCTACGAGTTCTTACTCAATTTGGTTGGCAAGATTTTCTAGCTCTGTACATCATACATTACAGAAGCAAGGTACATTAGAAATTGATTGCATTTCTAATGGCTAAACAAAAATAGCTTCAAGCTTTGCACAGGGAGTGCTTTCTATATATTTTACAAGCTCAGCATTATCTTTAAATCTAAAAGAATACAGTGCTTGTCTCTGTGTCATGCCAACTGGGTATATTCTATATATTTTGTATTCATTACCCCTTATACTTTCCGGTCGTTCTTTCTTCCATATGGGAGTGTGATTCAGGGACTGAAATTTCTGAAGCACTGCAGCTTCCAGTTCTTCAAGAGATAGCTTGTCAGATCTGTCATGAATGATCAGAGTTAGAGCTTTAGGTCGTCTAAAAGACAATTTATTTTCTTAGGGCATCTCCAACCGAAAATCTCATTTTTCACTCCAAAATGACGTGAAACTAAAAAATGCGGTGATTCATCTCCAATAGAAATCCATTCTGCCCCATTTTGCGAAGGTAACGGTCGTTCTCTTCTTTCGTGTGTTTCTTCAGCAAGTTCGGTAGAGACAAAAAAATGGCGAAGATGAATAGTGCAACGCCAATATTGACGTCTCACTGTTCACCCGCAACGAAATAGTGGAATTTTTACCTTCGGTTGGAGCTCGCGAGCGACACCATTCAAGCTTTTGGAGTTCGGTTGGGGATGCCCTTATGGGTCTGGTTTTACTGAAGTGGCGCAAGGAGTTTTCCTCTTTTCATTAGAGAACAGGTACCAGTACTAGAAATGTTTTGCAGTACCTGAGGAAGATGTTTTCCATCTTAAAACGCCCTCTCTCTCTCACATACAAATGATATACAGTTCCTTTGCTGCTTTGGCACTTGCATGAGCGATTTCTGAACTGGGGATTGCTTTCCTCTTTTTGGTGGATCATAGTTGCAATATGGATGCAAAGCCTACAAGATGAGTGCACGGCTGCCATGTCTAATAGAGCCTTAAAAGAGTCTGATGGACCCTCATACTTCCATCTGTATGAGAGTAACGGATAGTTCAACAAAGTCTGACAAATAATTGAAGCACAAAAAACTTTAAAATCTCTTATTCAAAATTATATCAGCTAATGAAAATTTCAATTCAAAGCAGATTACAGCGTTAAAAGTTTTGGAGGACTGCAAGACCGTGTTAATTATAAGCTGAACGTAAGAAACCTCATGATTAGTCTGCAGTTAATATGCCTCTTAAACAAATAATGAACCATTTATACAGATTTTAGGTCCGTCGCTAAGGGCATCTAACCACAGAATACACGTATCAATTTCTTGGCAGGTTTTAAAATTCATCTATTTTGTTCAAGAAGAAAAGATGATTGCAAACACAGGGCAGAGGAAGTAAACACTCTAAACACGGGTAGATATGACAAGTATGAAGACAATGATGCATAATCGTTAATATATAATTCAATTATGTGGAGGAGTTGAGCATTCAAGCAAATAAATCGATATTAAAAGCGGATGCTCACATGGTGGGAAACCTGCAGTTAATGAAAGGCGCCACCAAAGGATTGGGTTGGTTTTTACCTGGAACACCCCCAACCAAATCCAATCAACAATAAAGAAAACTTCGAATGGTTATATTAAGGTTTCATTTGTTTACTTGAAGTTAAAAAATAAAATGATGATGCGTGATAAATTGACCCTGCATTGATTTCAAACTCCAAAAACCATCTAAAAAGGATAATTAAAATAAATAAAATAATGTAACATTACTTTCTAAAACATAATTTCTACTTAACAGCTACCAAAATTATCCATAATCTCATCCCACTTTCATATATATATATATATATATATATATATATATATTTAGTTAGTTTATATCTTTGGCTTATATTTTCTGCTTCTTAGTGTTATAGGTAAGAGGACTGAGTTCTCTATGATTTTGAGGAAATTTTAATAAAGCTTTGCTTTGTTTTCTTCTGAATTTTATTCCCCCTCCCTCTCCCTCTCATTCAAGAAGGCCAAGATTCAAAGAAAGAGCAAGAAAGCTTCCTTCCTCCTCAAGAAAACCCAACAAATTAGTATCAGAGATAGGTGGAGATAGAGGAAGGTTCTTGTCAAGAGAGGAGGCGGCGTGGCTTCGGGTATCTGACAGGAGGCGGTCCATCCCTCATTCGCCTGTGGATCGGGTTCGCAAAGGGAGGCGGAAGACACATGCAAGCGGTTCTGTGGAATGTTGGCAAGCACGGGTAGAGCGCGGGAGCACAGGGCACGAGCGCGTGATGCGCACGATTTGCAACATGAGATGCAGTGCGGCAGGGGGAGCAGCGGGCGGAGATGCGCATGGAACATGCGAACACCTGTGGGGCCCGGGAAAGCGAGCTGAACTTTGCCAGGGCACAGGCGGACACTAGTCAGGTTGGTGCGTGGTTAGACCAGATGCGGGAGAAAGAATCGGGCAGCGCATGACTGCGAGGTTCTTGCACTGGTTGGACGCAAGCGCCTGGGCTAGCTGGATGCGTAGTTCTTGAGAGCGAGCGGAGGCGTCCTGATGTAATCAAAAATTTGGGAGAGGGCCCCAAATTTTTTATCACAAAAGAAAACTCTTCTAGATAATAAAAACTTAAATGAACTCACAAAAACTAGACAATTTATGACTTTCAAAACAAAACACAAACTCCACTTTATAAAATAAAATGACTTACAAACTTTGACGCTTACAAACAATAACATAAGGACACAACGACATTCCTAAAAACATGGTTTAAAATTGCGCAATATGAGGCTCGCCTTGAGGCCCGCCTTTGCGCAATTCAAGTAAAAAACGCCTCGATGCTTACACCTTGAGTTTTTTTTTATGAGGCTTGCGCCTCAACTTGGTTGAGGCCCGTCTCGCCTTACTGGCATGAGGCTTACGCCTCACGCTATATATATTAAAACTTACATAAATCTTGAAGTAAATGCTCAACATTGGACTCTGTAGGTGAGGAGGAATGGGAGAGAGCAATTCATCATAATGATGATTCAAATGAAGAACCCCTTAGTGATGACAGTGCTGATGACTTATGAGTTCTTATGTGATATGTCATTGCTATTTATTTTTTAGAAATTCGAATTATATGTTAATGAAAATAATACTGTGATTTGGGAAAGATAGAATTTTGAGTTGAACTATATTTCATGTTGTCTTATTATTGGGATATTTTGATTTCACTTCATATCTTATACTTTTTAATGTTTTATATTATTCACTCATTAGTATATAAAAAATTTATCATTTTATGTTTACGCAATCTTTTGATTTTGAGGCTTACGCCTCAAAACGCCTTGAGGCTTACGCCTTGCCTCACGAGTGAAAAAAGCCTCAATACCCGAATACGCAATTTTAAACATTGCCTAAAACTGCTTGCCAAATGTTGAGAAGAAGGATACAGGTGAAGTGGCACTTGCGGCGAGAAAAAAAGAGGTTAGAAGCCAAGACAAAGGAGGAGGACAAGCTCGCAAGCTTTCCCAAGGAGGAGAGGAAGAGAAGTTGGACAAAACTCGCAAGCTTTTTCCAAGCAAACCCGCAGGTTATGGCTTCCAAAAATAACTCATATAAACTCTCTAAAACAACCACATAACCATCTATATATAGGCACAAAAGAGGAATCTAAACAGCCATAAACATTAATTAAAAGCTATTAAATTAGGGAATATGAAGTGCCAACAGCCACCACACAAGTTCCCCAAACGGCACAGCAAATCAGAGAAGGCGGCTCACGGAACCAAGCAGGGAACTCACGGAATCAAGCAGCCCAGCACGGAACCAAACAAGGAAACCAATAGCCAGTCAAAGGAACCAAGCAGAAATCCACAGAACCAAACAGCAGCCGCAGGAACCAAAGGGCAAGGCACGGGATTTCTTTCCAGCACAGGGAAAATCAACAGCCAGCCATGGAAACCCAAGGGACAGAGCACAGAATTCTTTCCAGCACAGGGAAAATCAACAGACATTCTCGAAAACCCAAGGGACAGAGCACGAAAATCACCCAGCATAGAGTAATGAGAAGAAAAAAAAAAAAAGAGGGGGGGGGGGGGAGGAGAAAAGACAAGTCCAAGAAATAATGAGCTAATTTTTTAGTTAAATAAATGAACTAAAAATAGCTCATAATGAGCTAACTTTTAGCTCAAAATATTAATGAGCTAGAGAAGTAAAAACCAAATTTTCATCTTGTTTTGACCCCCCCTCTTGCCTACATCACGTCCCGGGGGGGGGGGGGGGTGATCGAGAGGAGGCAGCTGCACGGGATGGTTGTGGGTTACGGAAGCGGGAGCAATCGGTCAAGATGCGGAAGTGGGCAGAGATGCAGGAAGGCATTGCGTGTGAACGCGGGATGGATCGGGTCGGGCCACTCAGGGCGACGTGCAGGGGATTTAGGTCAGTGTCAAGAATGTTGGTGGGCTGACGTTCACGCTGGTGGGAACAGTGGGATTGGCAGTTGGGCATGCAGGGCACGAACAAGAGGCTCGCACACGGGCTGGTGCGGTAGCGGATCTTGATCCTCGGATGGCTATGGCTGCTATGGTGGAGGCAATGGAGAGTAAGAATTTCCTTGATAAAGATCTCTTTAGATCTTTGAGGTGGAGATATTTTTCTTGGTTATACATAATAAAATCTGGATCAAGATGGAGATTGTTGTATTTTGATCTAATATAGTTAGTTTGTACCTTCGGTTTATCTTACATGCTTCTTAGTGTTCTCAATAATGTTGGGGAAAATTTAATTTGTACCTACAGCTCGGCATACCTTTATACAAATACAATAGGAATTAAAATACAAAAATGATGTACCTCAGTGAGTGGTTAAATGCTTCAGGATTTGATGCAAGATATTTCATTTTCTGAGCAATTAATGGAACGTCATCAAGAGATTTAATGTGCAATATAGAATCATCAGAGGGAGCAAAATCTTGAATATTCGGGGCACCAATAACCACTGGGACAGCCCCTGAAAGTTGCACAATGAGAAGGACAAAACTGTCAGTAACATGCTTCAATAAGACAAAAGCAAGCTTATTTTGCAGAAAAGTAAATGAGTGTTAAACAAATTTACATCTTTTGTTTCGAAAAAAGTTATTAGATATGAATGGACATTTTTAAAGGATTAATCACTAAACAAATCCAAACTCCCTTGCGCTTCTAGGAACCTTTCTTACCAGAATGACAACCATACTAAGTACATGGTCAGCAAGATCTCAATAAAACTTCACCCAGTGCTATATCTCAAAATCAAATGGAAAATATTTAAGTAAAGGAATAATTTTTTCAACTTCAAAAAAGAAATTTTAAATTGATCAGGAGCGGTAGGCCAGGAAAGTTTGAAATAATCACTTGGATATTCATTAAGAAAGCCAATGTCTTGTTTTCACAAGCAGAATAAATGTGCCTGCTATGGGCCATCCATGAAATGTAATTTCACCAGTAGTTTAAGCCAAAATGACTGGTTTAGCCCATGCAGATCGAGTGTGGACACGTAATGATTTGTTGTATGAAGCTGTATTCATCTTCAAGGCTATGGATAAATAAAATGAGTAACACAAACACAGGGATAGAATATGATGCCAGATCAGGAAACATAATCAAGTATGATGAGAGCAAAAACAATTGTTTATGACAAGAAAGAGCCGCATCAAAAGAAGGAACTGCTCGCAAAAAGTGTGCTGACAACAATTGTGCAAGTATTCATAGAAAATCAACAGAAATTTCTTATAAGTTGGTGATCAATAATAATCATAAAGTAACAAGATGGAAAAGGTATAACACTATAGCTTAACACTTAATAGAATATTAAGCAGTCATAAAAGTGAAAGGGGCTCAAAATATTAAATGATAAGTTATAGCCTAAGCAACATTACCTGCAACAAGAGACTGGAAGAATTTCTCTGTAACGTAATCCTCCTCGTTAGAATTCTCAAAAGCCAAACTGAATTTGTATCTCCTTAAGGTTTCTATTTTGTTCACTGTATGAAGAAAGATAAAAATTATAAATTACCCCTCAAAATTAATTGTTTCAGAACTTAATCAGTAAATAAAATAGAGAATATATCCTAAAACGTTTATGCTAATGATATACGAGCAGCATGTCATCTTCTATGAACAAGATGTGTGACACATAATCTGGCCTACGTTTCTGTTACATCCTTTATGCAGTGAAATGATGCTCCTTAAGTTGTGGTTGACATTAAAAGAATCTTTACGCATAAAAGAAGACTGGGGAAGGGTTCTGTGAAGCGATAGTGGGAGGCAGAAGTCATTTTTTAAGTTTCCCTTTTCCTAAACTTGGTAACTGTAATGTATGTTGGTCTGTGATTCTTTGTCTTTTCTTTGTGAGTAGTTCGTGGCGAGGAGGGATGCAAGGGTTGCTTGTCAGGGGCATGCAGGCATGGGATTTTGGCAGTTTGCCAGTAACTACTCGGAAAAAAAACGATACAGAAATTGGCAACCTGGAACTAAACCAAATGAAACTTAGATTACTGTAAGGAGAAGGGAAATTGTAGGCCTCATTCCAGATGCCTCACACTATGGGAAAACACGCGATTACCGTCGGACTTTCCGGCGGATTTTTTTTGCGACGGTAAATATGGCGTTTGTACCGGCGCATAATGAGACGGAATAATAACAGCGTTCTTTCCGGCGCATCATGCGATGGAAAATTTGCGACGTCCAATGCGCCGGTCGTAACGTTGGAATATAACAGCATTTCATTCTTACCGGCGGAAAA
Source organism: Dendrobium huoshanense (assembly GCA_016618105.1). Classification (NCBI taxonomy): domain Eukaryota; kingdom Viridiplantae; phylum Streptophyta; class Magnoliopsida; order Asparagales; family Orchidaceae; genus Dendrobium; species Dendrobium huoshanense. Next base: position 20,218,152 of record CM028343.1, read on the forward strand.
TGTCCGGCGCACTTACCGTCAGATATTATGACGGCTATTTTAAACTCAACGACTTGTAACCGCCGGCGTCTATGACGCCGAAAAATCCGCCGACGAAAGCCCTATTTCCGAACCCGAGCCCGTCTAGCTGCTCATTTCATTCAATCATTTCTCTCGCATCTCCCGTGTCTCCCTCGTCGCCCCAGCGTCGCCCACCGTAGATCGCCGTCGCCGAGTTTTGTAGACGTTCACCGGACGTCGCCGACGATCACTGCCTTTGTCGCGGACGAAAGCCCTATTTCCGACCGTAAGTTTCCATAGCCAAAAGCTTTTCCGCCGCCTCCCGATTTCGTGGATTGTAAGATTTTTTTTATTCATGTTATTTCTTTTTACCCATGTAGTGGGATAAAGGCTTGATGTTGTTGTTGTTGTTGTATTTCTTTTTAGACATTTGATATAGGATGCATATTGTAGATGTTTTTATGTTGAATTTTTTTTCAAAATCAATTTGGATTCATGCCGAGTAGGTCTATTATGGAAGACATACATTTTTTGAGAGGTTTGATGGAGAAATATAGAGAGAGTAAGGAGGATCTACATATGATTTTTGTTGATTTAGAGAAAACATATGATAAAGTTTCAAGAGGAGTGCTATTGAGAGTTCTTGCAAAAAAAAAAAGTTAATAACGCTTATATTCAATGTTTTTTTGTTTGTAAACTTTTCAAAATCAATTTGGATTCATGCCGGGTAGGTCTATTATGGAACCCATATATTTATTGAAAGGTTTGATGGAGAAATATAGAGAGAATAAGGAGGATCTACATATGATTTTTGTTGATTTAGAGAAAGCATATGATAAAATTCAAAGAGGAGTGCTAGTGAGATATCTTGCAAAAATATGTATGTATGAGCTATTACTTGTGTTAAAATCATTGATGTCAATCTAAAACTGAAATGAAAGATTGACAATTTGTGCCCCCTCCAAAAAATTTCTTGCTCCGCCACTACATACAAACTAGTATATGATTTTAAAGTCGATTAGAGTTTTCAAAAATTTTGCCTATGACATAAAACACATTCTAAGACTTATTAGGTATAAACTTAGTCTCTGACTTTACAAGATAACACTTAAGGATTTAGGCCTAGTCCAATCTATGAATTTTAAAGTTGACTATAATTTTTTTAGGTCTAACCTATGGTTTACATTGCAAACAATTATTATTAGAGGTAATGCTTTAATGACTTCCTTGCATTGAATCACCTACGACTTTTAGCTATTACTTGTGTTAAAACACAAGGTGGTTTGACAAAGTAATTTCTTATTCAGTTGGATTGCATCAAGGATAAGCCTTAAGTCCATATCCTTTTACTTTTGTCGTAGATGTTCTCACTAATGTTAATATCTCTATATATTCAGTTTTAGATCTACTCAAGCGAAAATCCATTACTTATTTGCTCTTATATATAGGTTATGGATATTAGAAATCAAAGAAATTGGATGTATAACCGATTATCTCAAGGATGAAAGACATTAACAGATAAATTCATTAATGGGGTGAACATTTTCATTCAGCAAGCGAAACAACTACCCAACTTCCTATCAGAAGGAATGTTTCGATATACATGTTCTAAACATAAAAATCTAGTGCACCTAACACCAGATGATGTAACTGTTGATCTGTATCGCAGAGGATTCATGCCACGATATTGGTATTGGACTTCTCATGGTGAGTACGAGCCACAATTTGATTATCAATGCGGTCATTCTACAAGTATTAATATAGCTGAAGCTGAAAATATCCGACCAAATCTTGAGGAATTAGTTCATGATGCAACTGGAATACAATTTGAACAAAATACAAAAGAGTTACCGAATAAGGAGGTACAAAATTTTTATGATTTGTTGCATGCTACCCAGCAACCAATCTGGAAAGGGTGCACCACTCACTCAAAGTTATCTGTTGCTGAGAAGATGTTAAGCATCAAGGCATAATATAATGTTGCTCGTGAATGTTTTAATCAATTCATTGAGCTGCTTAAGGAAACCAATCCGACAGAAAATTTAATTCCTACCGATCTATATCGGATAAAAAAGTTAGTTTCCAAACTTGGTTTGACATATACAAAGATAGATTGTTGTGTCAATGAATGCATGTTATACTTTAAAGAAGATTTCTCAGAGTGCCGCCATTGCAATGCACCAAGGTTTAAACCAAAATCTGGAAATAGAAGGAAGCAGAAGGATGTGCCTGTCAGTAGGATGTTCTACTTACCAATAATTTCGAGACTACAATGGTTATATACATCCATGAGATCTGTTGCACATATGAGATGACATAATGATCACATTCCACAAGGTGTTATCACACATCCATCAGAAGCAGAGGCTTGGAGACACTTTGATCGTACACATCCCACATTCGCGGCATAACCAAGAAATGTTAGATAAGGTTTATGCGCAGATGGTTACTCCATTCAGTCAGTCTGCTACACCGTACTCATGTTAGCTCGTGATACTCACTTCTTACAATTTTCCTCTAGAGTTGTGTATGACTACTTATATGTTTCTGACACTTATCATTCCAGGACCACATAATGCAAAAGTGAAGATTGACGTATTCTTATAACCGTTAATTGATGATTTAAGTTTATTATGGGAAGAGGGAGTAAGTATATATGATATCTCCACCAAACAGAACTTTACACTAAGAGCAGCATTACTTTGAACAATTGGTGACTTTCCTGCATATGGTATGTTCTCAGGTTGGAACACTTCAGGCAAGTTAGCTTATTTATATTATATGGAACATACAAAATCATTCACTTTAAAGTATGGTAGGAAGAACATTTTGTTCGATTGTCATCGAATATTTTTACCTCCAAGTCATCCTTTCAGGCGAAATAAAGAAGCCTTTACTAAAAATAAAATGACGATGTTTCAACCTCCTCCAAGATTAAGTAGTGAAGAAATTTTTGAAAGAGTCAGGTTCATGCCCACCATAATGGATTCTCCAACATTAGCTGAGTTCAGATTGTCAGGATATGGTCTCAACTATAATTGGACCAAGAAAAGTATTTTTTAATCGTTGCCATATTGCAGAACAAAGCTGATTAGACATAATTTGGATGTTATACATATAGAGAAAAATGTTTTTGATAACATTTTCAATACAGTTATGAACATCAAAGATAAATCAAAAGATAATATAAAATCAATGTTGAAAAGCTTTGGAATTGAAGGATGGCTGAGGTGAAAAATTTATCAGACCAAAAGCTCTATTCACATTAACTTTAGAGCAAAAAAGAGCAATTTGTGAATGGGTGGAGACCCTACGAGTACCTGATGGATATTCTTCCAATCTAAGCAGGTGTATTGACATAAGATCAGGGAGATTATTCGGATTGAAAAGTCATGATTGTCACATCTTCATGCAATGTCTACTATCAACTGCTTTTAGTTATCTGCTAGATCAAATTTTAAAGCCTTTGATCGAGCTAAGTATATTCTTTAAAGATTTATGCTCTTCTAAATTAAATGCAGAAAACTTGATTCTTATGGAGCAGCAAATTCCTTTCATTTTGTGTCAACTTGAGAAAATATTTCCTTCAGGATTTTTTGACTCTATGGAGCATCTACCAGTTCATTTATCATATGAGGCTATGGTTGGTGGACCTGTTAAGTATAGGTGGATGTATCCTTTTGAGAGATATTTAAATAAACTTAAGAAGACCGCTAAAAATAAAGCACGACCCGAAGGCTCTATCTGTGAAGCATATTTAACATACGAGACAACTCAATTTTGCTCGTATTATTTTGAAACAATGTCTCAATTAAGTGAAAGTTCAGCACCGCAAAATGTTGGTAAATCCTCTAATATATCTGTATTCGGTGAAAGTGGTAAACATGTAGGCGCTAGCACCATGCGCTATTTGACCGATAAGGAGATGGCAGTTATCACATTGTATATATTGCTTAATTGTGATGAAGTTGAGCCGTATCTCGAGTAAGTATGAGTTAATTTATTCATATTTTCATTATTCTTATAAACTTTATTCTAAACTCAAAAGTTTGTGGGAGATTCATTGATGGTTTAAGTACATCAGAAGAAGGAGAAGTCCAAAAGATAGTGGAGAAAGAATTCACTGCTTGGTTTAAAAATACGATATATTTTGAATAATTAGTCTTAATTAATTAATTATGCATGCAATTAATATTAGTAATAATATCTTGTTCATTTAAAGGTACACACTGAAGACAGTGTTTCGTAGTATTCAGGGCTATTTGAGTTAGCTTGGGGACCAAATAGATTAGTTAAATGTTATCAAATATTTGTAGTCAATGGTTATAAATTCCAAATAAAAAATTGGTGTGAAGGTAGGAAGACAGAAAATTCTGGCGTATGTGTAAGAGGGAACACCCATACAGGGGATGATTCTGAATACTACGAGGTATTACAAGAAATATTAGAGGTGGAATATCCCGGTCATAGGAATAATGTGTATCTCTTCAATTGTGAATGATTTGATCCAGTACAAAATAGAGGCACAATAGTACATCCAATTTATGCTATAACAGAAGTAAAACGGGATATGAGATATGCAAAGTTTGATCTATTCATCATTGCTAGTCAGGCAACTCAAGTCTATTATGCTAACTATCCAAGCAGAATACGAGGCAAACAGGATTGACTGATAGTTATGAAGACAAAATCAAGGTGAGTAATTGAGAAAACCACTTCAATACCATCAGCACATCAAGAAGAGTTTATGTCAAATTTAAAAAATCTCCCAATCAATGTGGATGACCAAATTCGAATTAATGAGAGCGAGTTGCAGTTAGAAGAGGTAGATTTAACCATAGAGGAAAGTAATGATGAATCTGATAGTGTTGGAAATATATCATCATATGAAAGTGAATCAACAAATGATGAGTTAACATAAGATAAATTAATTTTTTTGTCACTTCACTGCATTTATTTTATTGTTACTGCACTGCATTTTATTTTATTCTTACTGCTGCGTTATTTTATATTATATTTTTGTTATAATTCTTGTTTCTAATATTTCTTATTTATTTCTGTGCAGATGGCTTCAGGTGAAGAGCAAAGTAGAGGAATGATCAAAAATATTTTTAATAGGCGCACTAAGAAGATCACTACAGCTGGACCAGCTAGGCCAGTACGTACTGAGGGGACCACCTCGTCTCAGTCTGTTACATAGTCTCAGCCTGCCACTCAGCCTTTACCCACTCCTGGAGCCAGTAGCCCGCATTTCTACTCAGCAGACCCCCGATTTCCTTCACCAAATCCCTCGCAGAGTACTCCTTTCTACCCATACTACACATGCACCCTCACCTTATGCTGGTGCCCCTCCTACTTATTCATATCCATCATATGCTCGACCATACTATCCCCACCACCCCATCAGCCTGCTACAGTTGGACCTTCGACACCAGCTGCACTAGAGCAGGCGACAGATGGTCGAATGTTGGTAGCACGTGAGGGTGACACATACGTATATTATCTTTTATTTAAGCTAACGAACATTTTTATTTTATATTATATATTTGTTTCACATAACCTTATTTTTGTAGGTTCTACTCATCAAAACAACCGACACATAAAATATGGGACATCATACGGAGCAGGTTTGATGCTCCTTACGTTTCTTGGAAGAAAGTCCCGAAAGAAGTCCGGGAAATATGATTTAGAAAGTTTGAGGTATTTTTGGGTATTAGTTTTTATGTTATGTCTAATTAAATGATTTATTCTTTTTTACTTAAAGCTAAGAAACCTATATATTATATATTGTATGTATTTGAATGCAGAAAGATTTTTGTTGGCTGCCCCAGCACAATGACAAAATTAGAAAGAATTTTGAGAAGTGTGGGTCCACTCGGATGCGCGACATGTTCACAGAATTTAGAAAGTCTGGCAAACGACCATTGTGGATTGGAGAGATTATATGGGCTGAGTTGAACACTGCTTGGGGCAGTGCAGAGTATAGCAGGAGTGATCAAAATCGACAGAACAGAGCTTCTGATGTTGGGGGCTTGGGTAGTTCTTTTAATACTGGCGGCTCCGTTCCACATACTGAGCACAGGCGACGTTTGGTAATGAATTTTAAATTTTTTTAATTTTTTTTTTTTAATACAAATATTAATAGAATTCTCTTAATTCTAACAGAAAGAGATGCTGGGTAGAGAACCTACTCCTGTGGAATTGCATAGTCACACTCATAAGCCACAGGAGGATCAACAATGGATTGAGAGAGAGCAAGAAAATCCCATGTAAGTATATGTGTTTAATAATTTTTATTTTTAGTTTAATTATATATATTTATATTCTACTTTCACAGGAGGAATATACACGGCTTCGAGAGAGTCATGTCGCATCAGGTGAGGGCTCTTCTGGCGGCTCTGTTGAGTGATCTGAGTACCGCAGCTGGTCGCAAGCCGTTGGAGGAATGCAACAGAGTTTATGGTTTAGGTTCGCAAGCTCAGGCATACGAGAGGATGACCTCATTTACTACATCCAGCTTCGCATCCAGTTCACACGAGTCCTTACATGTTCAACAAATAACTGCCCTTCAAGCAGAGCTAGAACAAGGAAATCACAAGCTGATTCGCAAGTTCAGTTGAAAGCACATGTTCAAATGCTGATGCAGGAGCAACACAATCAGTTGTTGGATGAAATGTGCAAAATGAGGGAGCAGTTGAGTGGAAAAGAGGTAGCTCCAGCTGAGGAGTCCACGGATTCAAAGTAGTTTAGTTTAGTCATATGAACTTGTTTATTTCTTTGAATCTGTGTTATTGAACAATCTGTGATGTTTTTAGTTAGTTGATGCTATTGAACATTTTGTTTTAATGGATATTTATGTTTTTGAGTATTGAAATCTTGACATCTGTGATGTGTATATCTGTGTTGCGGAATTGTTATTACATGTATTTGTATATGTTTGCAGGTGTGGAAATCTGATTGTTGGCTGGGAAGGCAAATTTTTTTGTTATTGCTACAGGTTTCTGGCGGATTTGGCATCGGAAATGCCACGGAAACGACGATACAACGAATCGATGCAATCATGCCGGCGTTTTTTTTTTTTTCGCCGGAAAAGGCCGGCGACAAATGCGCCAGAAGCTAGTCGTAGCTTTAGTTACGGCGCACCTTACGGCGTCTTCTCCGCCGGCGTTTTCCGGCGCAACAATAGCTCCGGAAACAAGCCGTAGCTTTAGTTACGGCGAACCTACGGCGTTTTATCCGCCGGTATTTTCCGTCGGATATGTACATCGTAAAATTCCGGCGTATATATCGCCAGAATAATCGGTTAAGAAACGACGTTTTGCTAACATATTTTGCGCCGGTAATGCGTCGGAGAGTGCGTCAGAAAGATTTCTGGCGTCTTATAAACGTCGGAAGACATTTTTCGACACGCACCAAACCGGCGTACCAAAATCCGACGGAAATGCGCCGGAAACCAAGGCCTTCCGTCGGATTTTACGTGTTACCGACGGATATGGTCCGCCGGTAATACCGTGTTTTTCTGTAGTGTCATCAAGTTATCCATATGTCAAGAGATTTGAATTCTGTTTAGGTTGAATTACCAAACCAAGTCGGGTGAATTCAAAATATTGCTCAGGAGACAGGAGGAGCCAGTACAATGCCAACACGGACCAATGCTACCCTACAGAATGACGACAAGCTCAAGTTTACTTGTTGGACGGAATAGAACTTACCAGATGATTAGAGTAATTTTACTCAGCTTCTATCCTGGCATGAACAAATCGGATCTCTAGTAACCACTGGCATGATCAGCCTTAGCATTTCCGGTACTGGAATGTGCCTCTACTCTGAACGAATTCACTCCTCAAACTCCAAAATATTTTGCCTTATTGTTATGATGCCCTGCAGCTGTTTTCATCCAATCCAACCACTCAAGAAGCCCCACATGGCCATTTCTTGTCCGGAACAATGATTGCATCATGAATATTTCATGCAATACCGCTACATCTCTTAGCCACAAATCTCTCTGACTCTCAAAGATCAAAATGCCTGCCAATCATCAGGTCATCCAATGTCTACTTCTTGGCATTTGATGGCCTCCAATTCTACCACATGAATCGCTTCCTTTACTCCTACCAGCAACAGTCATTGATGGCTCTCATGTCATTATTCACCACAAAACTGCCTCAAGCAATGGCGCTACCTTTAAAAACCTCCTCTATGGTGAGATATAAACCAAAGAGATGAATACAAGCTATGCTACTTTACTAGATATGGCTTAAATGAGTGAGAACCAAGTGATTAAAGGATTATAACATTTCCCTCCCAAAATATTCTTCAATTTATCTCTTATAGTGAATGTATGCCACAATGTCAAATCACTTAAAACTTTGTGCGTTGTCTCTTTCTTTGATTCTACTCTTTTCAAACAATGTACTATTTTTCTATTGATGCTCAAACTCGTCTCACTATCAAGAAGTAACCAAGCCTAAAAGCTTGATCCTCCTCTTCCCCTTCCTAGGTGAACCGACCAAAACTTCAGTTAAAATGATGTTTGTCATCCTCTATGACTACTTGCACCGTTTACATCTTTTTGGTGCTCTCATTGAGGCAATTTAAGTTGGATGAAAACTGGATGGATGAGCGTCCAACTCTGGTAGCCACCTACCGTTGCTAGCCTATTATTCTATGCCTCTTGCCAGCAATGGAAGCAAAAACTCCTCCCGACCCTAAAAAACATTAATCACATCATAGTACCTAAAGCCTTACAAAAAAAAGTACCTAAAGCCTTACAAGAAAATGGTCATCCTTCTCTAGCACTCATTTCGTCTTGTCACCTCGACTCAAACTATTATACTTGATTTTGTAACTCCAACCTTTCCTCAAAACACTATTATTGAGGTCCCAAACCCATTATCGCCAATGATTCTGACAACATAGTTTGCTACCACCACTCAAGTCATGGAGTGGCAAGGCAAGCCACATTCAAAAAAACCTTATATTATTATATGTTTGTCGACCATGAGATAGATTCTCTCCTCTTTACAATGGAAAACATGGAAGAGTCATTGTCAATAAATTTAAGAAGTCAATCTTCAACTAATGCAACAGGTTGGGCCACGTTATGGGGCATCTTAGTAGGTTTAATGATGATATGTCTATGGTATTGACCATAACGAACGTGCAACGTTGTTTTCACTTCCACGCTCAAGAAGATGAGGCAAATTATTCATTCACTTGTCACCTCACAACATCTCCTTCAATGAGTAGCATCGATAGTTCATCATTGAATTCACGGTTTAAGCAACTCTAGAATTCTATTCAAATGTTACTCAATGTTTAGAAAGAGGAAAAGAAATCCCAAGGGAATAAACCACCCACATTACATGAAATGGGGAGGTCACAACCTCCAAGCCAACCATTGTCAAGTTGGAGTTGATGATAAGTCTTTGTGGCTCGTTGTTTATGAACTATATTTATTGTCAAAACACTTCCAATGATTATTGCCAAGATGCTAGGGAAAGCATAAATGTTTATCAACGTAAAGTGGATAAAAACCCAACGGCCTTTGCAACGTTGATTTTCCTAGTAGACAATTTTAAGGAGAAGGAAAGAAAAATTCACAATCAGAATAAAAAAGAGAATGGACTCAAAGAAAGTGGTCATAAAAGTAAGTGAAACTTGGTCTTCCAAGTAAATGGCCTCGAGGAGAGTTTCTTTTCAAGAAAAAATGGGAAAAAATGCAAAAAAATAAATAAATAAAGACAACACACGCCTCCATCTCTCTAATAGAATGCACCTCGATCCACTTTGAAAAACATCAAATAAATTCAAATTAAATTAATGAAACCTCACTTTGCTATTATTTGATATCACTTCGGGACACCCTAAGTTTGGGGGCCCACTAACAATAATTTAGGGATTGCAAACACAACCAACCTCAACCATTTTCTCAGAAAAAGCCCAAGGAGTGTCCTTGAGAATAATTTCGAGAATGTCCTTATGAATAACCCCACAATATGCAACTTGTGCTAGGCAATATTTCGTTTTTGTGCACATGAATTATCTGAATATTTCTGATCATCAAAATCACAATAGAGCAAGAGAATGTTATGTCATCGGCCCAGGAGGGGCCAGCTGGACCGGTCCTCTTCTACTCCAGGCGGCCCCATTTGGGGCGGAATCATAGCAGGGAAAAGAGGGGGGTGGGGGGGGGGGGGGGGGGGGGGGGGGGGGAGCCCTTGTGGGCCCAAACACTTAATGTAATGAGCTTTAGGAGGGAAAATTTGAATTAAGGGGCTGTTTAGGGATTTTTAATTAGGAGTTAAGGTGTGAGTTAGGATTTCATCTTGAGATTTGTTGAAATTTTGAGATCTCCTTTTGTTTTTGGGCTCTAGGCTTTGCTAGAGAATTTTGGAGAGTTGTTCTTCCTCTAGAATTGAAGAACAATTGTATCTTTGCTATTTTAATTCATCTACTAGTGGAATACAAGTCTTGCTTTGAGTTTTCCTTCACTTTTCCTCTAGATTTCTGCTGTAAACAGCAGTTTGCTATTGTTTTCCTGCTGTGGACAGCAGTCTAGTCGCTGTTTGTTCACCGATTTGGGTTAGGTTTGCTTGCGAACTCAAGTATTTCCTATCAAATTGGTATCAGAGCATTGATTTGGGACCGTCGGCGGCTGAAATCCTGAAATTTCAGCAGGATTTTTTTTTTTCCGGAAGAAGATCTTCGTGATTCTTGGGAAGCCAGATGGCCAGGAAGAAGGTAGAGGTCTTGGAAGGCGAGATTGGTAAACTAAAATCAGATTTGGAGGGAAAGTTTTTTTACTTTCAAACTCAAATCACCTCCAACAATGAAAGGATAGAGGGGAAATTCACGGTGATGTAAGAAATGTTGAAGAAATTGTTGGAGTTGAAGACAAATCCTACGACATCGGAAGCAAGAGAGACCACCGGAGGCCATGGTGTAGGAGGGAATCCAAACCTGTTTAGGGGGGGGAGAAATCCGGAAGTGGAGGTTATTGAGGGGGAGGATGACATGCCACCTCTAGAGCCACTCTCTAGAGAGGAGATGAGTTTGGGAAATGACCGGAGGGGTGCTGATTTTGTCGGGAGAATGGAAGAATTTCATCGCCGAGACGCTGATTTTGAAGGGAGAAGAAGGGAATACGATGAAGGGTTAGGGTATAATCACCGGAGGGAAGATCGAGACAGTTGGGGAGCACCTCCTTTTCAAGGAATGGGAGGTTATGGAGGAGTTAGGGGACACGGGGGAGACCCAAATGTGAGGAAACTAAAGATGTCCGTCTTTGAAGGTGAAGAAGGCCATGGCTGGATCTACAAGGTGGAGCGTTACTTTGCTGTCAACAGGTTGACAGAGGAATTATATTTAAAAAAATTCATAAAATATTTAAGATACGTGTGTCGGACACGCGTGTCTAATTTGTATTTAATATTTATTAATCGGACACGTTTTCGGTGTGTCCGACACGTGTCGGACGAGTGTCGGGCGAGTGTCGTGTCAGACACGGTGTCGGACACTGCACGCCTCTTGGAGGAGAAGTGTCGGTGCATCATAGCCTATCACTAGCCAATGCATCCAAAGCTTCAACCACCCTTGCTATTATTCACCCTCACACAGACCAACTCTTTTCTCATATACACGCTCACAGCACAAGCGAACGGAATAAGAGCGCCAATGAGTACGAGTAATTAAGAAACAGTAATAATATAAACTCACACAATTTTATGCGTGATCCTCGCAACAAGATTTTGAATTTGTGTTTATTCTTGAATGACTACGGAAATTTGAACTTTGCCCTTATCCAATGAAAAAAAGGGCCCCGCTTTAAACAGAAGGCCATTGATTTTTGCTTTAAAGCATTTCCTTCTTAAAATCCATACAATGGTTCCAGCAATAATCAACAGCAGAAGTAAAAGACCTCTTATTGCAATGGCTTGTAGACTTTCTGAATTCATCATTCTTATTCTTGTTTACAGATGTTTTCTGTATTCATTCTATGGTTAAATCTTTCTTAAATTATATGTATGTTAGCTCTAGCCTACTAGTTTTCCTCACCTTTCCATGTTAATTCTAACTCCAAACACCCACTTTAATGTCGTTTCCTTTTCAATGTTACACAAGCCCAAATTTTAACTTTTATGCGTGATCCTGGCAACAAAGCCAATGCAACCAAAGCTTCCACATTCACCTTCACACGGACTAATTCTTTTCTCATAAGCTCGTTCAGAACACTAGGGAAGGGAAAAAAATGCCCATGAGTAATTAGGAAACAATAATAACTCACATAATTTTATGCATGATCTAACGAGGACATCAGGCCATGAAAGTCTACCAGAGGCGGGGCCAATGATCTACGGCCATGATCACGCCGATTTATTTTTGAGTTATTTTATGTATTTTGATTTATTTATGTACTTTTCTATTTATAAACTCACTTGAGGGATTAGTTATTTGTAAGCCCTAGGGGCAATGTTTTCTTTTGTCTTTTCCTTCATGTATTGGACTATTTAAGTCCCTCCTCTTATTGGGAGAGGACTAATGATGATAATGAAAGAAAATTCCTGCATATTGTTCTCTTGATGTGAAAGTTAAGAGCTTTGGAGAAATCCCTAGGATAGGGAAAATGGATCACCCACTAACTTTGAAAGCGTAAGGGTTCGTGGTTCTCTATTCCCTTATTTCTTCTTTTCTCACACACTCATCCCCTTCCTTGTCGCCGGCCTAAGCCCTCCCACCCACAAGCCGCCGGCTCTTCCCCTCCTCCCTCCCCTCTTGGCCACCACCCCACCCTTGCCTCCCTCCACCGTCGGCCTAGTCCTTCCCCAAAGCCATCGGTCCCCACCCGCCCCCTTCTTTCCCTAGAGCCACCCTCCACCACCTCAACCCACCAGACCCTCCACCCAAGGCCAATCCGCTGGCCGCCACTCCCCCCTTCCCCTTAGATCCCCATTTAAAACTCTCATTAATACTTTCCATAATTGGTCCCTTGTATTTTTGGAAAGAATTTGAATTCAAATTCAAAATGATTTGAATTTCAAGCCACTTCCCCCTTCCCCTTAGATCCCCATTTAAAACTCCCATTAATGCTTTCCATAATTGGCCTCTTGTATTTTTGGAAAGAATTTGAATTCAAATTCAAAATAATTTGAATTTCAAAAGCCTTCTAATTAAGTCTAATTCCTTTAGGAAAGAAATCCAATCACGCCAAATCTGAGATTAAATCTCAGATTTAATTCTCAATTGCAATTAATGCATGGTCCACATTCATTGAATGTGGACACAATCTCTCCACCCTCTCTCTCCCAAGGTCGGCCCTTTCTCCACCACCCCCCCCCCCCTCCTCTCTCACCACATTAAATCACCTCCCACTAATTACTCCAATCAACCTCTCAATTAGGAATAAGTTTTCTTTTCCCTCTCAATACCTGGAATTCAAATTATAAACCCGGGCTCATTCCTAATTAAATCTGAAATTTATTTTCAGGTTTAATAAAACTTGTAGCAGCCCTAGCCACCCCTTTCACTTGGGAAATTTCCTAACTGCTGTTCAAGGATTACATCAAGTCAACCTGGCTGTCCTGCATCTCCGAGAGGTCTTCCTTGCTGTCCAGAATTCCCTAACGCAGCGAAACTTCTGTCCAGATTGGTTCCCACATGCTGTCAACCCCAATTCAAGTGTTGTCCAGAGACTCCAGCTGTCCACCTTGTTGTCCAACTGCTGGGAGAAGTCTCCACTCGCTGCCCGAAGTTTTTGGGACATTGAAGTGTGCTGTAAAAAGGTTCCTACAGCCACCAACTACTGTCCAAGCTTGCAGGAAGGTTTAATCTTGGCAAAGGGTGAACTCTTGCCTTCTCTCATACCTTCCTCATTGATCATTACTTGTGGTTTTGATTGATTCATGCAAAATCTTGCAACGGTCCACTAAAGCTTAGTGTTTGATAGGAATTGTGTGAGAGACCTTTCATAGCACTACTCTTATTGTTAGATTAGGGATTTCTTGTTGAAACCTATCTCGTATGCAACATCAAGAGTAATTGATTGTTATGTGATTTTTTTACTTTTCGCAAGTAACTTGGCCTAAGCTTGTGTTTACCGCTCTTTGTGTTTTATTTCATTGTTTAACTCACCATCAAGCTTTAATTAACTTACTCTTAATCATCAAGCGTACAAAATCCTTATCTAAATCATAATTTCATATATGTCTTGCATCATCTGGTATCAGAGCATGGTAGGTTTAAGTTGCATGTGCTATAACACCTCTTAAGAACTTTACCTAACCATCTTTAATCATGATTAGCCTCATGACATCTCAAGCATATTTTATTTTCACATTGTGATTGTTGTCCTGACAATTTCAGCACCCATAAACAACTTTTGGAGTGTGTTTTCCTTTGTCTTTGTGCTGTCCTTGCATCCTAGGACCGCTACATCCATTACCCACCCACCAATCTCACGTGTGAGCCGAGAACTAGCAAGGTATCCCATTATGAGCTTGCAGTCCAAAAATTCTTGCACCATATAGACTCTATGCATAACTTAAACCCTGATTTAGAACCTTTAAACATTGATATCTTAGCCCATCTTGATCCTAATCTCATCGAGCATATCTCGTTGGATAAGATCTGCCTAGATGATATTAATTTGATCTTGAAAGAAACTGATCTGACCTTGAGCATATTGAAATTGTATTTGGAAGACAGTAATTTAAATCTGAATGATTCCGAGTCTAATTTGAAAAATGAGCATCCTCTTATTTTATTGGAGTCTATTTTAGGAGTTGCTCCGTTAAATTTACAATTGAAAGAGTGTGTTTGTCTTGATTGGACTTATCTCACCATACCTCGTACCGACTTTAATATTAGAGAGAGTATTAGCCTATAGTTTCATTTCACCTCTCTAACTGTTGTGCCCACATCTGTTCTAGATACTCTACCCCAACTTTTGAGTCTCATACCTGCTGGTGACTCTTTGGGCTATCCCATTATGATTGTGAGTCAAGACTCATCGTCTTATCATGTTCCTGATGCCTCCATTATGCCCTCTATATTCTTGTCCTTCCCTGTTAAGGATCATCTCTCTCCTAGTTAGATAAATTTGCTAGATTACCCTGTTACCCCTAGGAGACTATCTATGACCCTAGCTGAAACTCCCAATGAAAATGCCCTTTTTGCTAAGGATGTCTTTATTGCTCCTCCTACACCAGTTCCCTTAAACATAAAAACTTTATGTCCTCTCATTTTGTGACTGATTCATCTTTATTCCTATCTATGTGTGCTTGTGAGTCGGTATGTTTGTGTGTCAGTTTTCTTCCAAAATTTTCCTCCATTTAAAACACTTGTGTGATCCCACAATTCATGCCAATCATCATACACACCGAGTCTCTTGCATCCACATTTGCAAGAACTACATAAGGAAATTGCACACAAAATTGAGCAAAGCAACATTAATTATAAATTTCATACTGACTTTAAATGAAGATTTAAAACTTTTGAGGTTGGTGACTCAATTATGGTACGGATTCATCCGGTACGGTTCCCACCAGGGACAGTTAAGAAGTTACATGTCAAAAGTGCATGGCCATTCAAAGTAATCAAGAGAATCAATGACAATGCTTACGTGGTGGGTCTTCCTGCATAATTCAACATTAATCCCTCCTTTAACATAGAAGATTTGATGGTCTATGAGGGTCCAGAGGTCAACCCACCAAATACATTTCAAAATGAGCCTTGTGTGACCTCACCTTATGAGATCTCAAGCCTACCTCCACTCCTAAATATCCCCAAAATACCTATAGCAAAGAAGGTTAACATGATTCTAAGTGATGACATCATATCCACAAAAGTAGGTGGACGAAGAAGGCATTTGATTAGGTGGAGAGGAAAGCCTCAGGACGACACCTGGCTAGATCGCGTGGAGCTTCAGCAGATCGACCCAGATGTACTAGAATTCTATGGGAGCTCCCGGGACACATACTCGACGGAGTCGAGGCCATGGAAAGTCTAATAGAGGCGGGGCCAACGATCTATGGCCACGATCGCGCCGTTTTAACACTGCCATTGCCAGGTCCCAAGTCCTGGATGAGAAAAGTGGAGGGTTGCGTTAGGTAGTCGACAGCCAGCATAAAACTTGTCGAGCAATAATGACATGAATCCTTTAAGAAATTGTGTTAATGCTAGGGCGTCCCCTGGAAGCGACGCGTTGTATGGCCTGAATACAGTGACAAGTGTGCAAGGGCCGCTGCACCGGCGCCCGGGTGCAGTGTTAAATAGGCAAGGGTTCCCACATCAAGGACGGATGTGGGCAAAGAAGCTAGTCCATGAAACTAAAATTAGGATAGGAACTTGGAATATAGGTTCCCTTACAGGAAAATTAATGGAATTAATAGATATTATGATTCATAGGAAGTTAAATATTTTGTGCATTCAGGAAACTAAATGGGTTGGTGAGAAGGCTAAGGAAATTGATAATTTAAGATTTAAACTTTGGTATTCGGGTAGGAGTCGTACTAGAAATGGTGTAGATGTTATTATAGATAAGAGTTTAAAGGATAATGTTATAAAAATTAATAGGATTGGAGATAGAATTATAGCTTCAAAGATTGTTGTTGATGATAAGATTGTTAATATTATAAGTACTTATGCTCCTCAAGTAGGTTTGGATATGAGTTCTAAATTAAATTTTTGAAATGACTTAGAAGAATTAATACAAAAGATACCTCTTGAAGAAAGAGTTTTTATTGGAGGAGATTTAAATGGACATATTGGTAGAGAGGTAGATGATTTTAAAAGTATTCATGGTGGCCATGGATTTGGAACGACGAATGAAGATGGTAAGACCATATTGGATTTTTGTTTAGCTTATGATTTTTCGATTGCTAATACATTTTTTAAGAAAAGAAATGAGCATCTCATCACTTATAAAAATGGATATAGAACAACACAGATTGACTATTTTCTTATTACAAAACTAAATCGTTTAGATTGCAAAGATTGTAAAGTTATTCCGAGTGAAAATTTATGTACCTAACATCGATTATTAGTTTTGGACTTTAAGATAAAGGGGCATAAAATAAAAAATAAAGTAAAACGATTTTCTAGGATTAGATGGGGGCATTTAAAGAATATTAACAAAATTATTTTTGGAAATAAGATCTTAGATCTTAAGATTCTGTCTGTGCATGAGGATGCAAATATTATGTGGGAAAAAGTGGCTAGTGATATTAAAAATATTGCAAAAGATATCCTTGGAGTATCAAAGGGAAAAGCTCATAATAGTAAAAATAGTTGGTGGTGGAATCCAAATGTGCAAGAAAAGATTAAAAATAAAAAGCTTTGTTATAAAAATTGGTTTAATTTTAAAAATTCTGATAATTGGGAAATATATAAAGTGGCTCGTAAGGATGCTAAGAAAGCAATATGCGATGCAAAGACATTAGCTTTTAGTGATTTATATAATAGATTAGATACTAAAGAGGGAGAAAGATATATGTATAAGTTAGCTAAACAAAGAGATAGGAGTAGTAAGGATTTAGTTCAAGTGAAGTGTATTAAAGATGAAGATCAAAAAATACTTTTCTTAGAAGATGATATTCAACAAAGATGGATGAGATATTTTGCTAAACTTTTTAATGAAGATTGTGAAAATAAGATTGACTATAATGACCTTAGCACCCTAAATAAAAATAAAGATTTCTGTTTTTATCGGCGTATTAGTAAAACTGAAGTTAGAGAGGCTTTAAAGAAAATGAAGGGTGGAAAAGCTGTTGGACCTGATGATATTCCAATAGAGGTGTGGAAATGCTTAGGAGATGATGGAATTTCATGGCTTACTAAACTTTTTAATACTATTTTGAAGACTAAAAAGATGCCAGATGAGTGGAGAATGAGCGTGTTAATTCCTATTTTTAAAAATAAAGGTGATGCACAAGATTGTGCGAATTATAGAGGTATTAAGTTAATGTGTCATACTTTAAAGCTTTGGGAGCGAGTTATGGAGCATAGGTTGCGGCGTGATACTAATGTTTCTCATAATCAATTTGGATTCATGCCGGGTAGGTCGACTATGGAAGCCATACATTTATTAAGAGGTTTGATGGAGAAATATAGAGAAAATAAGGAGGATCTACATATAATATTTATTGATTTAGAAAAAGCATATGATAAAGTTCCAAGAGAAGTGCTATGGAGAGTTCTTGAAAAGAAAGGAGTCAATAATGCTTATATTCAAATCATTAAAGATATGTATGCAGGAGCTATTACTTGTGTTCAAACACAAGGTGGATTGACCAAGTATTTCCCTATTTCGGTTGGGTTACATCAAGGATCAGCCTTAAGCCCATATCTTTTTGCTTTAGTCATGGATGTTCTCACTAGACATTTGCAAGAGGATGTACCTTAGTGTATGCTTTTTGCTGATGATATTCTTCTTGTTGATAAGACTAGAGAGGGAGTTGAAGGTAAACTTGAATTATGGAGGTCAACCTTAGAGTCTAAAGGTTTTCGCTTGAGTAGATCTAAAACGGAATATATAGAGTGTAATTTTAGTAGTAATATACCTAGTGAGGGGATTGTGACTTTAGGCGATCAAGTCATTAATAAGAGTACACGTTTTAGATATCTTGGATCTATTGTTCAGAGTGATGGTGAAATAGATGGGGATATTATCAGCAGAATTCAAGTTGGATGGTTGAAGTGGAGGAATGCATCAGGCTTGTTATGTGATAGAAATGTACCCCTCAAACTTAAGGGAAAATTCTATAAGATGGTAGTGAGGCCTGCAATGCTTTATGGTGCCGAATGTTGGCCATTAAAAGAGAAGCATAATACTAAGTTAAGTGTGGCAGAGATGAGGATGCTCAGGTGGATGAGTGGCTTTACCCTTAGAGATAGGATACGAAATGAGCATATACGTGAAAAGGTTGGAGTAGCTCCAGTAGAAGATAAGATTAGAGAGAGTCGCCTTAGATGGTTTGGTCACATAAAACGGCGGCCTTCCGATTACCCGGTTAGGAGAGTAGAGGTATTAGATTTGACTTATGTTAAGAAAGGTAGGGGTAGACCTAAAAAGACTTGGTTAGAAAATATTAGGAATGACCTTTCTTTATTAGATTTAAACGAGAATTTGACTTTTAATAGGACACAATGGAGAAAAAGGATTCATGTAGCCGACCCCACGTAGTGGGATAAAGGCTTGATGTTGTTGTTGTTGTTGTTGTTGTTGTTGTAGTTAATTTATGTATTTTGATTTATTTATGTACTTTTTTCATTTATGCCCTCACTTGAGGGATCAGTCACTTGTAAACCCTATGGGCAATGTTGTCTTTTGTCTTTTCCTTAATGTATTGGACTATTTAAGTCCCTCCTCTTCTTCGAAGAGGACTAATGATGATAATGAAAGAAAATTCCTGTAAATTGTTCCCTTGATGTGAGAGTTTTGAGAGCTTTGGAGAAATCCCTAGGAGAGGAAAAACAGATCACCCACCAACCTTGAAAGCGTCCGGGTTCACGGTTATCTCTTCCCTTATTTCTTCTTTTCTCACTCACTCATTCCCTTCCTTGCCTCCGGCCTAAGCCCTCCCACCCACAAGCCGCTGGCTCTTCCCCTCCTCCCTCCCCTCTTGGCTTACACCCCACCCTTGCCTCCCTCCACCGCCAGCCTAGTCCTTCCCCAAAGCCATCGGTCAATCCCACCCGCCCCCTTCTTTCCATAGAGACACCCTCCACCACCTCAACCCACCGAACCCTCCACCAAAGACCAATCCGCCAGCCGCCACTTCCACCCTTCCCCTTAGATCCCCATTTAAAACTCCCATTAATACTTTCCATAATTGGTCCCTTGTATTTTTGGAAAGAATTTGAATTCAAATTCAAAATAATTTGAATTTCAAGCCACTTCCCCCTTCCCCTTAGATCCCCATTTAAAACTCCCATTAATACTTTCCATAATTGACCCCTTATATTTTTGGAAAGAATTTGAATTCAAATACAAAATAATTTGAATTTCAAAAGCCTTCTAATTAAGTCTAATTCCTTTAGGAAAGAAATCTGAAATCCAATCACACCAAATCTCAGATTTAATTCTCAATTACAATTAATGTCATGGATTGAATGTGGACACAATCTCCCCACCCTCTCTCTCCCAAGGCCGGCCCTTCCCCCCCCCCCTCTCTCTCTCTCTCCACATTAAATCACCTCCCACTTATTATTCCAATCAACCTCTCAATTAGGAATAATTTTTCCTTTCCCTCCCAATACCTGGAATACAAATTACAAACCCGGGCTCATTCCGAATTAAATCTGAAATTTATTTTCAGGTTAAATAAAACCTGTAGCAGCCCTAGCAGCCCCTTTCAGAAGCCTTTTCCTCAAGACTTCTTCACTTGGGAATTTTCCTAACTGCTGTCCAAGGATTACATCAAGTCAACCTTGTTGTCCTGCATCTCCGAGAGGTCTTCCTTGCTTTCCAGAATTCCCTAACTCAACGAAACTGATGTCCAAATTGGTTCCCACCAGCTGTCAACCCCAATCCAAGTGTTGTCCAGAGACTCCAGCTGTCCAACTGCTGGGAGAAGTCTCCACTCGCTGCCCAAAGTTTTTGGGACATATAAGCGTGTTGTTTAAAGGTTCCTGCAGCCACCAACTGTTGTCAAAGCTTGCGGGAAGGTTTAATCTTAGCAAAGGGTGAACTCTTGCCTTCTCTCATACCTTCCTCGTTGATCCTTGTGGTTTTAATTGATTCATGCAAAATCTTGCAATGCTCCGCTAAAGCTTAGTGTTTGATAGGAATTGCGTGAGAGATCTTTCATAGCACAACTCTTATTGTTAAATTAGGGATTTCTTGTTGAAACTTATCTCGTATGCAACATCAAGAATAATTGATTGTTAGGTAGTTTTTACTTTTCGCAAGTAACTTGGCATAAGCTTGTGTTTACCGCTCTTTGTGTTTTATTTCATTGTTTAACTCACCATCAAGCTTTAATTAACTTGCTCTTAATCATCAAGCGTGCAAAATCATTATCTAAATCATAATTTCATATATATCATGCATCATGATCCTAGCAACAAATTTCGAATTTGGGTTTATTCATTAATGACTATAGTCTATAGTAATATGAACTTTGTACTTTTGCAACAAAATGAAAGGGCTCCACTTTAAAACAGAGGTTAATGATTTTTCTTTCTAAAGCATATCGTTATTAAAGTATATACGATGGTTCCAGGTATCATCAACAACAACAATAGAAAACTTACAACAACTGCTTGCATACTTTTTGAATTCATCGTTCTTATTCTTGCTTACAGAAATATTTTTACATTCATTCTTTGGTTAAAACTTAACTTTGATGCCCACTAATCAGCCATTGGACCCCACCTCACGCCAATTTACTCCCAAGCGACACAACCATTCGTTACTCACGTAACTGTCATTCACGATTCAAAAGCAAACAACTGCTCGTTCCCTCTATTCATTCGACATTCACACGCAAAAGCCAAAGCCTCACACTCCCTCTCGTTCTCTGTTGGTTGCACGCAGGAACCTAGAAGAAGGATCCTCATGTTCGATCCCCCAACCCTTGCACACATGCGACTTCGTCAGCACGCAACCAAACCCACCTGTGCCTCTCGTCGATCATCCACACGCAAGAAGCCGCTTCCGATCATGACAACATCCCCGGTCTAACAATCCGATCACATGTTTCGACTCGCACACACGTCACCGCCGGTCCACGCCTGATCCCATGTGAAACCGCGCATCTGAGACTCCCTGTTCCCGCATGTTATAATGCCCCAGTCTCCCACGCTTGACCCGACTCCACATGTAGGACCCCAACCGAGCCAAATCTCCGGCCACCATCTCTTAAGCCGCACGAATCCCTTGCCCGAGCAAACACGATCTCTTGCGTCTGATGCGACACACCCAACAGCCGGCCCTCCTATCACCCCACCAACCAAATCTCCTACAACTTCGACCCGATTCAATCAATTCGTCACTATCAGCATTAAAATAAAATATATTTATTTATTTATTGCTTGTTCAAATAACAAGTGCCGAAGACATGTGCTGTTGTATCTTTGATACAGGCAGAAGAAATGAATATAAAGAAGGCCTGCATCATTATATCTTTGATCCAGGCAGAAAAAATGACTATATGAAGATCTCACGTCATTGTATCTTTGATTCGAACGGGATGAACAAAGGCAAGTGCCTCCCAACCTTCCCTGAGGAGTATCGGGAGGCTATCAAAATTTTGAACAAACAAAGAACCCTCACATAATTAATTTAAAAAAATAATAAAAAAATTGTCATCTTAAAGAATATATATATATATATATATATATATATATATATATATATATATATATATATATATATATATATATATATATATATATATATATATATATATATATATATATATATATATATATATATATATATCATTTCATTTAAAAAGGTGGTGAGGGAGGACTACACCAAACAGAACCAAAGAAAATTAAAATCTATTTAAAATGAAAGCCAAGGAACAAAGAATCAAAACTTGAGAAAGGAGGAAAATCTAACCCATTAAACAGTGAATGCACAATATATCATATTGCTCCAAATCATCATATTTTTATATACTCATGTTAGATTTAAAACTCTCAAAATAGTCTATTCGACAATCACCACTTCTTACTAGCAAAATTGAGGACAACTTCAAGAAAGAGAATAAAAAGATGGAAAACAGAATATCATGGAATTGATACTGATTGAATTGATACTTGTGTGCATGTTAAAATAGGAAGCTTAGATTTTAGAAAATGAGGTCCTTCTCCTGCTTGATCTCCAATTTCATACGGTAGACTCAAATGTCAGGCTATCACCTTTTTGCTCCACCTAAGTTTTCTCGTTCAATCTTCTGTTTCCGTTGTAGTTTTTTACACCACAAGTAGAAACAACATATGGTGTTCTTCAATTTAATGAGTGGAACCTCCGATTTAAAGTTGAGATAAGAAGGCAATGAATGTTTATCATGTTTGCTGAACACATGTAAAATAATTTAAAACTAAACTGTGCAAATCGAGATTTGGAGATTACAAATCCTCCACATACCATTACCACCAAGGTTTTGGTGACAGCTGCCATATGAACCTATCTTGACATCCATCTTTTCAAGCATACTAAGCGCTTGCAGACGGAAATTTCGTGCCCCACAATTTGAAATAAACACAGCAGCAATGGGATCTTCAGTCTTGGGTCGCACCGGTGCCATGATGTCATACTCAGCCCAAGAAAAATAGCCAACAGGTACATCAGATGATAGGCTTGTTGTCATTATGATGTTAAACCCTTTCCTTAAAAAAAGAAAGTATTGTTGATCTTTAAATTTGAAATTCAAAAGTACTGTGTATTTAGAAATAAAATTTTCTAACAACTATGGATTAATAATGACATAACACCATAATAGCGTTCCCTAATGGCTAAAATGCATAAGAACAACCAATGTGCTTTTGATAAGAAAATTCAGTGGTTGCCAAACAGAAAAAAAATTATGTAAAATATAAATAACAACTAAGCGTTATGATTCATTCGAAAGGACTGAGTGCATAATAAGAAAATCTAATGGGTGAAAACTTCATAATTATCAGTAAGTATTGTTAACAGATCACCTAATATTTAGGTGTTATAAGTTTAAATATTATGAATCTATTACTGATGAGGACATCAGAAGATCAACGGCTATGATCTAGAGTTTATTTTATTTTTGATATCTTATGTACTGTTATTAATGTTTTTCCCATTTTACCCTTAGAAGTGATCAAGTGATGTTGTAGCCCGAATGGCATTTTAATCTTTGCTATTTTTCTTTTCATGAGGCCTATTTATAGGCTAGCTTTCTTGTATTGAAGGATGATGATCAATATGAAATTTTCAGCCTGTGCTTATGGATCTGTTTGTGAGTTCTAAGTTTTCTCTCTTTGGATGATCTCTTAGTGAGTTCGTGAGAGGAGAGGCCCAAATGGGGCAAAAGCAATACCCGTCAATCTGGGTGGATTCCAAGGTTTGCAGTTCTCTTATCTTTCTGTTTCTTTTATTTTTCTTCTTGCATCGAATTCCCTCCCCACCCGTCTACTTCCATAGCTTCCACCACCGGCCATTCTCACCACCCCAATTCTCTCCCAAATTCCTCCACCTCAAGCCCCTGTTTCCCCCAACCCGCCGGCTGCCTTGGCCTACCCAGTCGCCGGCCACCCCTCCCAAAGCCGCCATCTCCACCACGGCCCATCCCCATCTCCACCCCCATGCTGCCGGCCACCTCTCCCTCTCCCATAGAATTTGAAATTCAAAATTCTAAGCCCATAAATTCTTTCCTAAAATAATCCTCCCAATTAGGAAGGTTTATTAATTTGAATTCAATCCAATATTTGAATTCAAATAATTCCCTCCCTAATAAATTTCAATTAGGAAACCTCTCTAAATTTAATCAAATCTGAAATTAATTTTAGATTTGATTTCAATCAACAATTAATTCCCTTGGCCCACATACATCGAACCTAGACACATTTGCCCCCTTCATGTGGCCGTCCCCCCCCCCCTCCCCTCTTCCCTTGATTTTACTTCTTTCCAAATTTGGGTTAAGGAGTTTGAGAGGGAAATCATTCAAATTATGAATTCAAATTTTAGATTTGAAACCTTTCCTATTTGGCATGATTCATAATTGGAAAGTTTTAATTCTTCAATTCAAAATTCAAAATTAAATTAAGAGGAGTTATGAGTCATCAATTCCTCATAATTTAATTGGCTTCAATTAGGAAACTTATTAAAAAACTCTCATGACTTTGAATTCAAATTTCAAATCCTAGTCTCTCTTGCTCAAATCTGAAAAGGGAATTCCGTAACCGCTGTCCAAGAAGTGCATCCCGTCAACCTAGCTGTCCTGCTCCTCCAAGTGGTGTTCCTGGCTGTCCACGTGATTACTATCTTGCCCCTCCAAGCCCCGACCAGTCAGAAGAAGGAAACCACTTAATTCCTCCACTCCATGCTGCTATCAAGGTTCCTGGACGGGTTTGATCTGCTGTCCTGAATTTTGGGACATTGAAAACTGCTGTCCATCAATTCCAGCTGAGGGAGATCAAGAGTTTTGCTGCTGGCAATCCTCCAATTGCTGTCCAGAAGAATTCCAGCAGCAGAAACAGCTGTTCTGCTGCCCATGAGTCCTCCCGCTGCCACCCCACTTCTCCAAACAGGATCCAGATCCCTGTCCAAAGAAAATTCAGTCACAAGAGACGATTGCTAGCTTGGGAAAACCTTCTATGTGCTGCTCCAAGTCCCAAACCAGAATTTGGTGAACTCTCTCCCTTATTCTTTTATTCTCCTAGTTGCATCCAATTGTGGAATTATTTGATTCACTGGAATTGTGTTAGTCTTATCCGCTAAAGCCTAGCAAGATAAAGAGCTGAGTGAGGGACCCTTGCTTAGTGACTAATCTTATTGTTAGCATTGGAATTTATTGTTGAAAATCAGTCATGCATGCAACGTTAGATTAAGTTGGCTATTTTACGATCTTAACTCCTATGCATGTGGTTTAGCCTAAGCTTGTCTTACCGCTCTCTGTGTTTTCTTTTATCGTTTAAAACCAATATAAAGATATGATTATTGTGGATTCTAAAATTTAGCGTGCAAGTTCCTCAATCTATTCATCCTTGCATATATGTTTCACATCAATTACAACAACAACAAACTAGGATATAAACAAGGAAATAATTTCAAGAGTTATAGTTTGCTAGTTAAGATGGAAATGTGTAACAAAAGTACTACGAAATAGGAGAATTCATGAAAATACAAGTCATTTGGGTGAGAAATAGCCACGATTTCATGTTCAGCCCATTAGAAATAGCCAACAGGTACGTGATCTGAGAGAGGTTATCATTATAATTTTAAACCTTTCCTTAAAAATTGAAAGTATTGTTGATCATTAAATTTGAAATTCATAAGCATAACAAAATTTAAAATAAAATCATGTTTCAAAAATATGAATTAATAATGGCAGAACGCCATAATAGCCTTTCCTTGAAACTGCCATAATAGCCTTTCCAGATGGCTAAAATGCACAGAACAATCAATGTGCTTTTGATAAGACGACATCCTGGTTGCTAAACCCAAAATATATATATATATATATATATATATATATATATATATAAAGAATAAGTATGCTACTATGATCCTGATGTCTTTTGGAGTTCAAATAAGCAACCAAAACAGCCACTAGAGCGAAATCAGCACCAAACAGTAAAAAACAGCCACCAAAATAAAGAGAAAAACAACAATGGTATGCATGAACAATACTGATAAAGTTGAAATAACAATCTTTAATCAAAGAAACATAAGATACAATTAATTCATTGTTCGAGAGGTGAATCGGCTCCCCCCTAATTTCCTGATAGCAACTAGGAACCCAAAATCACCTAAGAAAAACTACTTCAGAAAATTCTTCACATAATCCCTCCCACATACAAAATTTTCCCCTTAAAACCAGCCCTATTCCCACCATAATGCACCTCATATTTCCTCCAATAATCTACCCTTAAACTTTTTCCTCCTATAAGTCTGAAATGAGATGCTATGACCCACAAAACAAGAGCCTTTTGCCTCTTGAAATGAGGTGAGGTCCACAACCATATCAATACTCCCCTCCCAAAAAGTCACCTTATCCTCAAGATGGAAAGAAAGAAACTGTCTCTGGATAGTGTTGTAGGCTTCCCATAGTACTTCATATTCTGATAAATTCTTCCACTTGATCAATACTTTCTTGATCCCCTGTCTCCTTGGCGCACCCCTTGCACCTCCAGTGATTCTAATATTACCTCTATATCTTATAACAATGTAGCCGGTAGTACAGGCGAGGGTCTATTGTCTCCAATGGCTCGTCTCAGCTACGACACATGCAATCATAGATGGATGGATGAAGTTGGTGGCAACAGTAGGCGATAGGCGATCACACCAATGCACTCCACGACCTCGTATGGCGCAAAGTATCGAGGGGAAAGCTTCTCATTCCTCCACTTAGCTAGAGTCATCTCTATAAGGTCGGATCTTCATATAAACTCTATCTCCAATCTCAAACTGCACATCCTTCATTTGTCCACGTGCCTGTTTCTTCATAAATTTTTTGTGCTCGCAGTAGATGCCCATTCAATTCTACCAATATCTAGTCCCCTTCTCCCAAGTACTGCTCCACAAATGACATTGGTGTGTTGGGGATCTCTCCCATATAGGATTTTAAATGGTGTTGTTTGAACTGTTATATGATATGAATTGTTATACTAGTACTCTGCCCAGGCTAGCCATTTGGCCCATATCTTTAGGGTATCCAAGGCAAAGAAATAAATATAAGTGTCCAAACTGCGATTTACCACCTCCATTTGGCCATCTGTCAGAGGGTGGTAAGCGGTACTCCGCTTCAGGATAGTCCCCTGCATCTTGAATAGCTCCCTCCAAAAATGGCTCAAAAAAACCTTATCCTGATAAGCCATTACTCCTTCAGATTTGATAATTCTTGATAATTAGTTGAAAACTTATATTATGAATATGTAGTCTAATGTATAATTTTTATTATTAAAAGATATTGAAAGTCTTGCTGAAAAAATAATTCATAGTAGAAAAGAAATTCTATATTCCCGTATTTTTACTATTAAAACTGGCATTAGTGTTACTCATTGCATTAGCAGGAATTCAAAGAGCATTTTTTACAATGGCTATCCTAAAAAGCGACTGCAAAATAAAATTGAGATAAATTGATGAATGATACTTTAGTCGTTTATATTGAAAAAAATAAATAAATTGTATTGATAATAATGTTATTATTCAACTTTTTCAGAATATGAAGAGTATACGCTATAAATTGTAAGTTTTTTCATCTTATATTTAATATTTTAATCTTTTTTTAAAATTAAAACTGTAAATGTTGGTCCCAAGCCTGAATGGAAAAACGTTAAGGAAATTTTAAAAAAAATTAAATTGGGCCCCGTCTATAAGAAGTTTTTGGCTCCGCCACTGTCAATAATTAAGCCCTCTATCTTCTAAATACTTACTACAATGTTTTTGCTTTTTACCTCTTACTTATTTTAATCAACATTTCACCAATTAGAACTAAATTATCTATCAAAAATATAAATCATTATAAATATCTTCAGTAAGTATCTTCACAACTAATACAAAAAATAAGCTAAATATTGATCCTTAACGTAATCTTATTATAATTAAAAAAATCTCTAATCAATCAACAAATACTTCAAAAAATAGTCAATGTTGCATCATACAGATCTTAGGGTACTAATATTTATTTGTTCTTTTGAGTGTTGAGTAAGGTACTAAGCATATTAATACAACAACAACAACAACATCAAGCATTTATCCCACTACGTAGGGTCGGCTACATGAATCCTTTTTCTCCATTGTGTCTTATTAAAAGCCAAATTCTCGTTTAAATCTAATAAAGAAAGGTCATTTCTAATATTTTCTAACTAAGTCTTTTTAGGCCTGCCTCTACCTTTCTTAACATAAGTCAAATCAAATACCTCTACTTTTCTAACCAGGTCATCGGAAGGCCATCGTTTTATGTGACCAAACCATCTAAAATTTCTCTAATCTTATCTTCTACTGGAGCTACTCCAACCTTTTCACGTATATGCTCATTTCGTATCCTATCTCTAAGGGTAAAGCCACTCATCCACATGAGCATCCTCATCTCTATCACACTTAACTTAGTATTATGCTTCTCTTTTAAAGGCCAACATTCGGCACCATAAAGCAATGCAGGCCTCACCACCATCTTATAGAATTTTCCCTTAAGTTTGAGGGGTACTTTTCTATCACACAACAAGCCAGATGCATTCCTTCACTTCAATCATTCAACTTGAATTCTACTTATAATATCCATATCTATTTCACCATCAATCTAAACAAAAGATCCAAGATATCTAAAATGTGTACTCTTATTAATGACTTGATCACCCAAAGTCACAATCCCCTCACTAGGTTTATTACTACTAAAATTACACTCCATATATTCTGTTTTAAATCTACTCAAGCAAAAATCTTAGACTCTAAGGTCGACTTCCATAATTCAAGTTTACCTTCAACTCCCTCTCTAGTCTTATCAACAAGAAAAATATCATCAGCAAAAAGCATACTCCAAGGAACAACCTCTTGCAAATGCCTAGTGAGAACACCCATAACTAAAGCAAAAAGAACATCCATGACTAAAGCGAAAAGATATGGGCTTAAGGCTGATCCTTGATGTAACCCAACCGAAATAGGGAAATACTTGGTCAAGCCATCTTGTGTTTGAACATAAGTAATAGCTCTTGCATATATATCTTTAATGATTTGAATATAAGTGTTATTAACTCCTTTCTTTTCAAGAACTCTCCATAGCACTTCTCTTGAAACTTTATCATATGTTTTTTTTTTCTAAATCAATAAATAATATTAATAAGCATATTAATAATATGCATAAATTATATCCACATTATCTTTGAACTAAGCTTAACCACCATCAATCATAAGTACATATGGTGTCCTCAATCAAAAGTGTTCTAAAGTATTGAAGTTAAGATATTATTAGCTAGGGGTCTCAATATTTGACACGACCCAAAACTACCCAACCCAAAAAATTTTGAGTTCGGGTCAACCCGTTTGCAAATCGGGTCGAGTTCAGGTTTTAATTTCTGATCCGTTCGTAAAATTGGGATGGGTTGGGGTTGACCCTAAAACCCAAAATCAACCCGAGTTGACCCGAAAACCTGCAGCTTGCTCGCCTCACATTCGGACTTCGTCGTAGTCTACGATTCGGGATAGGATCAACCTCGCCTACACAGTGCATTAGTGCACCACGCTCGCCCCGAGTCCAGACTCCGCAGTCCACACCCAGCCGGCAGCCACCCATAATTCTTAAAAGAAACTAAAAGCTAAGCTGAGTTCCATGCAGTGATGGTATATAGTTCCAAAATGTTAAAACCAAAAAAATGATAAAATCTATTATAAAAAAATAAATAATTCTCACCTACCGTCGTGCATGGTCAATGTTATTCACAGCATAGTAGTGAGATGATTCCATTGAACGCAATACAGCAGCTATATTTGGATCTCGAGGCAACCCAAGTGCAGCATCGGGTTTATTATCAGCTGCAACTCCAAATTTACAGCCCACAGAACATGAGCTCCAGTCCTGACACAGATTACAGAATAATCTTATTACAGAGGTATGGAGTGAATGTTCATCTGCACATAAGTTTTAGATGTAAAACTAAAAATAGTAGCAATCCACATACAATAACAAACCAAACATGAGCTATTTCTTTTGTCAATAATGAACAATTCAGTAAAAAAATGCAAGTCAATATGGCCAAGAGGATCCAACATATTTAGAAATAAAAAACTTGGTTTTTTCATCACCGGAGAAAGATGGAAGATTTTTATGGGTCTTACGGCAAGGTTCTATCCTAGAAAGCTTAGTCCAAAATAAACCTATTTATCTAACTCAATCCACATCAGTGTGGATATAGGCAGCTAGAATTTTTTTTTTTTTTAACTAATTGTTAGGGAAATCATTGTAGCAGTTTTAACAGTTAAGAATACTATCTTAGATGTTCAAACCAGAATTCATAACTTAATTTATTATAAAATTTTGATGACCATAAGCCAGGAACATATAATGCCTATTAGATCCCTTACAATTTCGTCTTCAGTGATCAAACCAAAACCAGGGAGTAGAAAAAAGATAGATATCACCCAAATAATGAATTTGGCTGTTAGGCTTCTCAATCATCTTCGAACATACTTCTTATTCAAGTGTAGTTTACGAAAAGAAGGATGGATTAGTTAATAAAATGGAAATTAAAAAAGCAGGAAATCAGGATTAAGGAGCCAGTGGCGAATGCTTGCTATCAAGCTTGCTGATAAGGAAAACAGAATAAATTACAGATAAGAAAGACATAACAAATAGAAGATGAAGGAGCAAGATACTGAGAAAAACCAGGACGAAAAAGGTTAATCATCTTTCATTAAAATAGTTAAGAGCTCGCTCCAGACCAATTATACCCTTTAACCAACTTTATCTAAAGCATCATTGCAAAGGAAAATGGAGCAAAGAATCCTGCACCATCATAACTAACTTTGATAACTGAATGCCAAGAGGCCACTTAAAAAATTTCCTCAGCTAATTTTAGTTTCATCAGAAGAAACAACATCAAACTTTCCCTAAGGAATTCAACTGCCAATGTGGAAATCATCAAACCACGCAAAATGTCATTATTGTTTTCACCTAGAATGTTGATTTGTCTCTTCCTACCCTTCATCGTGATTTTTTGAGACTATACAGCATCTATCAAAACAATTACGTCCTCACTTCAAAAATTAACCATGCCATCAAGGTCCAGATTAGGGTAACTGGCACAAATTTCCCCTCGTTCAACCAAGACTGTTTGTCTAGCGTAAGTCCTATCAACTGAACTCTCAGTAGTTGTTGTGGTTCATTGTTGAGTAATATATGTCACCTCTGAAGAATGGATAAGGGATGTATGATTGGGTGATTAAGCTAAGAGTCGGGTGACATTGTATGGGTACAGGCATGTAAAGAAATGTTTTTGTGTAAGGTTTCAATAAGGAGGTGTGCAAATCAAGATGGATAACGAAGGTAGCTGCAGACGACATGCAACATGATCTATCCTCTCAATGATAAAAAATAGTCCAAAATAATGTTTGGATAGCTTGGAGTAGCAGTGATGTAGCGCTTAGGTGTTGACCACAAATTCAAGTTCACGGCTATGTTTGTCAACATAAGACTTCAGGTGAAATTGAGAATGTAGTACGTGTTAACTAAAACTTATGTGAATTTCATCTCTTTGTTGAAGCCAGCTATAGAGTGCTTCAATTATGGAGGTATTGCCAACATAAGATGGTATTGCTGACCACAAGCGGCTATATAGTGCTTGAAATTTTGACATTCCAATTAAGGAGTGTTAAGATGTATTATATGAATATTCAGCCCATGGAAGAAATTTGAACCAAAGGTCGGGATTATCCATGACGAAACAAAACAAGTATCGTTTTAAACTGCGATTTGTCACTTCCGTATGTCCATCACTCTCAAGATGATGTCTCGTAATAAAGAGAAGTTTGGCGCCCATCTCTTTGAATAATGCTTTCCAAAAGCAACTCAAGAAAATCTGATCCCTGTCAGAGATAATTGTCTTTGGGGTCCACGTAATCAACAAATATCCTTGATGAAGGTAATTGATTGTAGTAAGCCTGCTGGTACTTAATCACTTAACAAATTGGTAGATGTCCCCGACTAACTGATGCCAAAAGAGTCTTTGATTCATCATAGAGTTTTCTAGTAGCCATCGTGCCCACCTATTAAGCTTGAAAGATATTACTTCAGTATCTCTTATTTATGAGTAGATGCTTTTGCCACCATAATCCCACCTTTCGAACTAGCTTGTCCTAGATTGTATACTTTGGGAAGGCTGTAGAATCTGTGGTGATCTTCTGTTGAAGTTCAATTAATTCCCAAATTATAGTTGAGTCATGCTGTAGTTGGGAGCAAAGTGTTAGAATAGGTATAGCAATCAGAGTGCTAAGTTTTGACTGTTCATCGAATAATGGCAACTTCAAACTCACTGACAATTCCAAAAGGGAGGAGATATAAGAGAAAATTTAACAAATTTTTCATTCATGTTAATGTCCCCAAATAGAGACTATTTATAGATGCACAAGTCTAATCAAGATTCCCTACTAACATATTGCGTATTTAATAACCCTAACCCAACTCGAATGCTCATATATTTATTTTACTCACATTATCCTATCACTATCTACCCCATCAAAATGTACTTGCCCTCAAGGTCAAGCAAACAAAAAACAGAGAAAAAGAAAAAGAAAAAAAAATGATAAATTCTAATGAGATCTAAGTTGGTTGAGGTATCAGCGGGTCAGCTAGGTCAGAGGGCGGCGACAATTCTAATGAATAGTATATGAATGGAGACAATGATGTGGATCTATCGATAGTGGCTGTCAGAGTCAGAATCGATTAGATCTGGTTGATTGTGTGACAAAAAGTGCAGTTGATACAACGAAAGAAGGAATGGCACCAGCAAGATCTGGGATTGAACCATGATCTTGAAGGAATGCCAGATCTAGTTGTGGGGTAGACAAACTAGCATGAAAGCATGGCGAGGTGGTGACACAGATATAGCGTGGTGTAGGGGTTCACGACAGGACAAGGCATGACAAATCTAGAGAATTGCGCGGGGATGAAGCAACAGTGAAACTTAGGTAGAGTACTAGCGTGACCTATCTGGATCAATGAAGTGGAAGCTCGTTGGGAGGAAAGAAACTTGTTGGGAGATCATTGAAAGGCTGAGAGGAGTGAAATTCACTAGGATGGAGTGCGTGAATTGGGCAACATTGGAGGTGAAAATGCGATCATCTGATGATGAATGCAATCTTAGAGGCAAATGGGTTGAGCAAAGATAGGCTGAGAACAAAATCAAAACTTGGCAAGTTTTGAAATTGTGCAAATGGGGTATTGAGGCATTTTCTTTTTATGATGCAAGGCACAAGCCTCCAAGTATTTTGAGGCGTAAGCCTCATAATTAAACTATTAAATTACTTAAAAATATGGAATAATAGGTAACGATGTTGGAGGAGAAGTAACAACAGCGAATAAATAATGGATACATAGTAGGATCGGGTGCAAATGTACGGGTTCTGCAACCTGTGGATGAAATTTTGATGTTGTGTTGTTAATTATATATAAAAAATTTATAAATTTAAATTTTAAAGTTACTTATACCCTAATTTTTTAGTCTAACAACTCTTCAAAATTACATTAAAATTACGCTAAGATGTGCCTTAACTCATGCCTCACCCTAATTGAGGCATAAGCCACATTTGGCAAACGCCTCATTGCCTTTTTCTCTTTTTTTTTTTAAATTGTGTTAAGGCAAGCCTTGAAGCGAGCCTCTAATTATGCAATTTTAAACTATGGAACTTAAATCTAATTTTTGCCACTTTCAAGGTTTCTTGGAAGATGACACAATGGTTCTTGAGTGGTGAAACGTCATCGGCAAAAGAAATTGATGTCAGGAACAGAGTTAAGGCAATTTCATTTGTCGAATGTAGGTTGCAGCAAAAGATAGCCAGATCATGGACAAAATTGGAGGTGAAGCGGGGAGCTGTGAAGACTCTGGGGTGAGATGTGTTGTAGAACATTATGTTGCAACATTTTGAGATTTGATGGGATATGCTGAGCTGGTATTGTGTGAATTCCCATGAAGATCACTAGATCGATGGACAAAGATGACTGTGAGCTCAACTTGATTCTTGATTGAAGAAATAGCATAGGAAGAATCGACAGGTAAAGATGATGGGAGGCATAGCAAGCTAACAAGAGCACCATTGATGTGACCCCAGAAGATCATAAGGATAAACACAATTTTGAGTTCTCAAACTCGCCAACAACTCCAGTAGAGAGAAGGAGATAGAAAATAAGACTAGTCACATTTTTCATTAATGATAATGCCTCCAAATGAAGACTATTTACAAATGCCCAAGATTGATCAAGCTTCACTAATCACCAAATAAAAATCTAATAATCCTAACCTATCTCAAATTCTAATAAATTTATTTACTCATATTACCCTATCAGCTTCTCAATCATCTTCAAACGTATTTCTTATTCTAGTGTCGTTTAGGAACAGAAGGATTGATAATTCAATAAAGGGGGATTTACATACATACCACTTTATTACTTGTTTATTACATATTTAACACACAATACTTAAATATTATACTCCTACCACCTAAACACTATTTTCACAACAAAATTACCACTCCGTTGAAATAAAACCTCACTCCGTCTATTTCGTTCGACAACTAGTGAAATCCTCTTGATCTGTTTCTCTCGCGAGCTGCTGATCTTCCTCACTGCTCTTCTCTTTCGGGCTGCAGATCTTCACAGATCTTCCTCACTGCTCTTCTCTCGCGAGCTGCAGACCTTCCTCGCTGCTCTTCTCTCGCGGGTTACAGATCTTCCTCACTGCTCTTCTCTCGCGGGTTGCAGATCTTCCTTGCGGCTCTGCTCACAAAATCCTCTGGCTCTCACAAGCTGCAAGTAGTCTTTTATCTTCCTTTTTTTTTTGTTAATAATCTGCCCTTTGTTGATAAGCGGAATCCTCTGGCTCTTCTCGCAAAATTGTTTTCATGTATATCTCTAAACTGGTTTGTAGTTTATCTCAAGCAGAATGTGTTTTAATCACATAGAAATTGTTTTCATGCACACCTCTTAACTGTTTTGTAGTTTATCTCAAGCAGAATGTTTTCTAAATCACATAAATTGTTGATTCTAAGTTACAGAATTTGTTCATTGTAACTGTTTTTGCATTCTGATCTATGTAGTCGCATAAGTTGTTACAAAAATTGTTAATTTAACGCTTTTATCTTGTTACTTGCATGCTTCTTACAAATCTTTTAAGAATTCATTTCATAACTTATATATTTATACTCGGTTTTGAGGCAAAGATTTGTAAGAAGCTTGATTGGATCATCTTCCTGATCAAAGTCTTCATTGCAACTGTTCTTCTTGACATAGCCATCTGTCTTTGGTTGGGTCTGTAATATGTTGTGTCGAAATGGGTTGAATGCTAAGTAGCATTACGAAGATCAACACGTCTTCTCTTGTTTTGTTTAGTCTTCAATGTTATTTGTTTTTTGTTGAACTTTCAATTTTGCAACTTTGTATTGACGTGTTGATCAAGTATGTTGTACCTTATTTGGTTATCCAAATTATTGAAAAAAAATTCGTCAATGTTAATTGTTATTGTACATTGTTTAGTTATTCCATAATCATTGCTCCATGCTTAAATATTTCAAAGAAGAATTTGGGAAACAGCAAAGTTAAATGTGTCTTTTTCGAGTAACAGCACAACAGGGGAATGTGCTCCTTGGAATATTTGCCATAGCCTGCAAAGTTTTGCGATTACCTGGGAAGTTCCGGTTAACAAAAACATAACAAAAGGAATAAAACATGAATAGTTTCAGTTAACTGAAAAAGACACACATAATGAAACTGCAGCTCAACAAACTCCTGCAGCTCAATGTCATTAGAGAATTAAACTGCAGCTCAACGTCATTAGAGAATGAAACATAACAAAAGTTTTTGGTTAACAACAGAATGAAATTGGATGGCTATATTTTATGATGCACAGACACGGACACGGTGACATGGATACGACACGGACACGGGACACGTCAATTATTAAAAATTTAGGACACGGATACGGGTTGGACACGAAATTATAGTTTTCATATTTTAAAAATAGTGTATAAAATTTGAATAAGTATAATTTTAAAAATAATTTAAAAATAATAAATTATTTAACTAGAATTTGTGCTTAAAATGACTAATATTAGGATTTCAGAAGTCGGGTGTCGATGTCGTTTATCAGTCACCGAGAGAGGAGATGACAATGATGTTGAGAGTCGGGCATTGATGTTATGCAGTAAATATTTGGCGTCAATGTTAAGATGGAGTTTATTATCAATGTTGAGAGGGCATTAGTCGTCGATGTTGAGAAGGTGTTGGGCAAAGTTGAGATGTCAAGTTGTGGGTGTAGAAATTGCTAGAATCGAGCATAAATATAAAGACAGCGTCAGATATGGAGATCATTTTGAAATGTTGATGTCGTCAAAAGTCAATGTTGAGATGACATCAAACATTCTTGTGAAATCAAAGTTATAACACGCCAAAGAAAAATGAAAATAAGAATATTCGATGAATGTGGTATTAAGTGCGTGCGAATGATTTCGTGTTGTGGATAAGAAATAAGAAATTTAATTTTATATTTTAAATAAGTAAAAATTTTAAATTGCAAGAAATTATATTTAAAAATAATAATAAAATATTTAAGATAAGAGTGTCGAACACGCGTGTCAAATTTGTATTTAATTTTTTTTTAATTGGACACGTTTTCAGCATGTCTGACACGTGTTGGAGGAGTGTGAGACGCATGTCGTGTCGGATATGTGTCGGAGACTGTACGCCTCTTTGAGGAGAAGTGTCGGTGCATCATAGTTATATTCTTCTACCTCAGCCTTAAAATTGCTAGCTTGTCGAACTACCAAATGATCTTTCCTTGTGATATCTC
Organism: Dendrobium huoshanense; assembly: GCA_016618105.1. Classification (NCBI taxonomy): domain Eukaryota; kingdom Viridiplantae; phylum Streptophyta; class Magnoliopsida; order Asparagales; family Orchidaceae; genus Dendrobium; species Dendrobium huoshanense. The sequence goes on from CM028343.1 coordinate 20,255,346, forward strand.
TAATATACTCTTCTACATTTGGAACTAATTCTCGATGCCAAGTCAAGCTAGTCATCTTTCGTTGAGCTCGTTGCTCCATAAGCTTTCCCCATACCAAATCAATGAGGTCAATAGAAGGCTTGGTTCTAGCATCAGTAATTCATGAGTTAAATGATTCAGCAAAATTATTTGTATTAGTAGCATAACATATCCCGATCATGAATTGACTTTTTGACCACTTGTAAGGTAAAGAAAGGAGATACGAGTGCAAAGTAGGGCTAAAGCCATGAAGTTCATAAAGCTTTTCGTTCATCTCTACATTAGTATAGGCATTTGCAGCCGCCCATACCAATCCTTGCATTTTTTGCCCATCTTTACACCTTTTTTTTTATATTCTTCCACAAATGTCGAATGCAAACTCTATGCTCAACTTCGGGAAATATTTCTCTAATTGCCTCTCCCAAACCCTTCTCCATGTCTGATATGAAACTAAGAGGGTTTAAATTAGTACAAATAGTCTCTCCCAAGTTCTTAAGGAACCATGTCTATGTATGTTTGGACTCAGTCTCAACAACTGCATCTTCTATTGTGAATAAGCCATTATTTCCATCGATTGAGTTGACGGATAAAAGGACACCTAAATACTTAGATTTAAGATGGCATGCATCTAAACTTATAAGTGATCTGCACTCAAATAGAAATCTATCGGCACACACCTTGAAACTAACATAAAACCTTTGGAAAGAATTGTCAATAGCATTACATGTATATCTGATGTGTGAGCCCGGGTTTCTATCAAGTAATTTTGCTATCAATGTTGGAACACATTTATAGTTCTCATCAACTGAGCCGAAAATGGTGTCACGAGCTTGCTCTCTCGCCCTCCAAAGCTTCATATAAGGTAATGATAAATCAAATTCCTTCTCTAAACCGCTATTTATTTCTTTTGGTGAAATATCTGGATATCTCTTCATCATCTCCTGAATCTCATTAGCAACCCATGCAGATGTGACTAGCTGATTCCCAACATGATTTATCCCAGGGCATGTGTGTTCTCCATCTATTCTCCTAACTTAAAAAGATTGAGTGTCTTCACATAGGGATGCCCGAATTTTCCATTGACAACCTTGATAGGAATATGTCGCAATAGCTCATTTCTTATCATTGGCTTTTAGCCTCACCCCAAAGTTCTCCTTAATGGAAAATGATCGCGTTGTCCGAGCAGCTAACGCGGGAAAAAACCTATTCTCGCGCGGAAAGCCCACGCGGCAAGGAAGAGGAGACGGAGTGAGGTATCGCTGTTAAGGGAGTGAAATTTTGTTGTGAAAATAGTATTTAGGTGGTAGCAGTGTAATCTTTAAGCACAAGTAATAAAATGGTATGTATGTAAATCCCCCGTTAATAAAATGAAGATTAAACATAACAACGAAGCGAACCTCCTCGACGCCGGATATAAATACCGGATCTTTGGTGAAATCGCGGGAGTAAGGTATATCGTCCTCCCTCTTAAGCCGCTCCTCGCACCGTCGCTGCTCAGAATCAAGTGGATTGAACTCTGGGAACGGGAGAGGAAGGTCATCGGCACTGGAGGAATAAGGTAAGTAGAAGGAGTTGGTCCAATGTTGTACAAAATCTGAGCTCTTCGCCATGTCCATTCGGCTGAGAAAAGCGATTTCGGCCACCACCACAATAGCAGCGAAGATGGGAACCAGACTCGACCATCTCTTCCGCTGTCTTTGAGAAGATGGAACTCCCATCAATTAATTCTTCTTGTGTGGCCCTTGCTCTTTCTTTCTCTCTCTTTGCGCTGCTTGTATATTAGGTTATAAAGGAACTCTTCCTTGGGAAGACGACCGCCGGCCTTCCTGATCTGAAGCTTTCTTTGGTAGCTTTGGTCCAATTTTTAAAAGGATCATAATTTAAAAAAGTATGAGCAAAGGAATCTTAATAATAAAACAAATGTAAAAGAATCATATCAGTGAACATTAATTGTGTTTTTGAAGAAAATACGATTATTGTTTGCATTTTCAAGGAAAATGTGAAGAGTGATAGCATTTTTCTTAAAAATGCCAACGCATATTGCATTTTCAATGGAATTCTATTTAAATAAGTATTTGTGTCAATCCAAATGTCATGATTGTCTTGTTATTATTGGTAAAGAAAATAGCAATATAATTTGATGTAAAAATTGAATAAATCACATGTTTAATTTGTTTTTTTTTAATAGTATATTTTTTTGTATTTTAATATTTTTAAAAATGAAAATTAAACGATTAAATTTTGTATATATTAAATTGAATATAAGTATTGATTTATTATAAATACTATTATATTTTTGAACATTTGATTATTTCAAAATATATTTCTCCTTTATCTAATTTCATTTAGTTTCAAAAAATTTGAAATAAGGGAAATAGTTTTAATTTTTATTAGTAATAAACATTTATATAATTGTAAAGGAGATAATAGAGAGTAATCATAAATTTAAAATTATATATATATATATATATATATATATATATATATATATATATATATATATATATATATATATATATATATATATATATATATATATATATAAAATTAAAATTGACATATTTGAATAATATTTATTTTAATTTTGAAATTGATATAATTTATTAAATATTAAATTAATATCACATTTCATATGCTTAATAATATATAATATGAAATTAAATTAATATCTAATATACTTTATATTACTTAATATTTATTAATATTTTAATAATATTTAATATTTTATAATTATGATAATGTGATATTAATTAATATTATTCATAATATTAATATTATTAATAGATGAGAAATATATTTTGAAATAATCAAATGTTCAAAAATATAATAAATCTAAATATAATATTGATTATAATAAATCATTACTTATATTCAATTTAATATATACAAAATTTAATTGTTTAATTTTCATTTTAAAAAATATTAAAATATTTAAATTTATATTATTCCAAAAAGAAATGCAAACTAAATAAGTGATTTATTCAATTTTTACTTCTAATTATATTGTTAATTTATTTACTAATAATAGCAAGAAAATCATGACTTTTGAATGGACATAATAATTACTTAAACAGAATTCCACGAAATCAAATTGGTGGAGACTCCCAGCCGCGGCTTTAGGGTTTTTCGCCTCTCCCAGCCGCCTGGTTTTTCTGGTTCATCTTCTCCTCCTCCCCTCTTCCGGCTCTGCCGGAGGAGACATGGCTAACTTCTCTTCTTCTCCTGAGGAGTTTCCTCCTCTTTCCACAAAGATTTCTCCGTCTCCTTCTGGTCCTGCTCTCAGCTACAGTAACATTGTAGCATCTCCCCGACCAGGTAACATCTTCAAGCTCTCTTCCTCCACTGCTCCTGATGATCCCCTGGAATTCAACGAAGCTCCAGTAAATGCCGCAAAAGAGGAATGGGGGCTTTCGTTGATCGGTTATTCCATAGGTAGACGTCCTTACTATAAATCTCTGCTTTCCGCCATGCGTAAGTCTTGGAAGTTGAAAGGTATGATGAAATTACTTTCCTTGAGTGATGGTTTTTTCATGCTTAAGTTTTCTGCGCATGAAGATTACGATATGGCTTTGGCGGGTGGTGTCTGGTTTTTTCTGGGAAAACCGTTTGTATTGCAAAAATGGGTGCCTAATTTCAAGCCTGTTAGGGAAGATTTTTCCTCCATTCCGATTTGGTTCAAAATTATGGATCTGCCTCTCCCTTGCTGGACTCCGGAGGGTATTTCACGAATTGCCAGTAAAATTGGAAAGCCTTTAGTTGTGGATGATCTCACAGCTGAAAAAACAAGACTTACTTATGCACGTGTTTGTGTTCAGGTCTCAAAAGATTGTGCTTATCCTGAAACCATTCCAATTTCCATTTTAGGGGAGCCGTTTATTCTCAAGATCCAGTACGAATGGAAACCCAGTCCCTGCCAACACTGCGGATCTATTGTCCATACTCCAGATTTCTGCCCCTCAAAACCACCTAATCCTCAGTCTGATATTCAAATCCCTACAAGTGGTAGAAGTCACAGCCGCAAACCACCAAGGCCTTCACATAGAAGTTCCTCAAGGAATCCTGTTGTGCAGAACACTCCCTCGACTCCATCTGATGGTCTCCATTTGACTTTATCTGAAAGTCATAATGCTACTCAACTTCAGACGGATGAAACTCCAGCTAACAACATTCCACCTTCTTCTACCAATCTTCCTTCCACTTCCCAGATGCCTCCAGTAGTCATTCCCCCTTGCAACACTCAGACGATCTTAACTCACATTCCGAATTTGAATTCGCCTACGGAATATTTGCCGAGTTCTAATTCCAACTTAATTCCTCAACAGCAAGACAAGGTCATTTCACCTAACAAATTTGCTCTTTTGGGAGAGAGCAATTCTGATAACCTTCAGACATCTTCCTCCTCTTCTAGCCAAGAACAATCACGCACTGTTACTCATACTCAATCAAAAGCTTCTAGGAGTAAAGCAGCCAAAAAAACTCCTAACTGCTCTTCTAAATCTAAATGATCCCTCCTCGTCTTGCGGCTTGGAATGTGAGAGGTTTCAATAGCCCCGGGAAGGTTAGGGCTTGCAAAGACTTAGTGCGGTGCCATAAGCTTGATCTTATTTGTGTCTTGGAGAACAGAATCCATAATAATTCCTTTATGGATCCTTGGTTTCGTATGAATCATGAAATTTTTGATAATGAAGAAAGCTGTCATAATTTCAATCTTTCTAGCTCGGGAAGAATCTGGATTAAATGGAATCCCATGCGCATCCATTTCATTCCCACCACTTTCACGTCTCAGCTAATCTCTGGTGATTTATATAGTGGCTCTGACCGGCTGTGTGTTCTTTCTGTTGTTTATGCTTCGAACTCCCAAGCTGATAGGCTTCAGCTTTGGAACTTGATCAGGGATTTGGGTGCGGGCATTTCTTCTCCTTGGCTGATTCTAGGAGATTTTAATTGTTGTCTTAATGCTAATGAGAAGTCTGGTGGGACTTCTCTTCTCCCATCCCATCTTTGGGACTTTAATTCTCTCATTTTTGATATGGGATTATTTGATTTAGCTTCTTCTGGCTTGAAATTTACTTGGTTCAATCAAAGGGCTAATGATCCTATACATCTGAAGTTGGATAGGATGCTTATCAATGAAAAATGGTTGGAAGCTTTTCCTACATCCCGGTATGAGGTGTTACCTCCTTCTTGCTCGGATCACTCTCCCATTGTTCTCCACAATAATCAGCTCCCCTGTTGGAAGCATAGATTTCTTTTTAAAAACTTCTGGTCTAAACATGATGCTTTTTGGGCTGAACTTCTGGATATATTTTCCCTTCCTGTTCATGGTAATCCGATTTTAGGGCTCTATAGCAAACTTAAAAAATTGAAGGAAAATATCAAAGGCAAAGATTGGGCAAATTCTTCCCATCTTTCTTCTCAATTCAGCTTTCTTAAGGATCAACAAGCCGATTGTTTGGATTTACTTAATGATGATCCTCTCAATTTCGTTTTGAACCAAAGGCTGAAAGGTATTAATGCTCAACTTGTTGATTGTTCTTCTTCTTGGACGAACTGGTTGCTTCAAAGGGCAAAAATTAAGTGGCTTTCATTTGGTGAGGATGATTTGAAATTTCTTTATGCTAGAGTGAAAAGAAGGAGGAATATTTGCTCTTCTAACTTGGTTGCTTGTGATGATCCTAATGATAGGATTGACAAGGTTAATTCTATTATTAACCATTTCGAGAGGTTATTTAATGCTCCAAAGCCTATTGCTTTCTCGGATCCTTTGCCTATTCCCGAAGGCAATACTATTCCTTCTAACCTCTTTTCTATGCTCATTGTGCCTATTACTGATGAAGAAATTAAAGCTGTGATTTTTAATGGGAACTCCAATTCTAGCCCTGGGCCGGATGGGTTTAATTTTGAGTTCTATAAATCTTCTTGGCTCATTACAGGTCCTTTGATTTGCAAAGCGGTGAAATCTTTCTTCTCTAAAGGTTATCTTCCAAACTTTGTTAAAGCTTCAGCTATTGCTCTTATTCCCAAAAATGCTCATGCGTCTAACATCTCAGATTTTAGACCTATTGCACTTTGTAATGTTTTTTATAAGATTATTTCTAAAATTATGGCGCTAAGGATGAAGGACATCATGCCCCTTATTATTGGGGAAAACCAAGTGGGCTTTATTCAGAATCGTATTGGGACAGACAATGCTCTTCTTGCCTCTGAAATCCTATTAGACTTTAAAAAATCTGCCAATCAGAAATTGATGTGCGCCAAGCTGGATATTTGTAAAGCCTTTGACTCTGTCTCTCGTGACTTTATTCTTGCCAGAATGAAATAAAAGGGTTTTCCTTCTACCTTCATTAGCTGGATAAAAGCCTGTATTTCGGATGTTCCTTTTTCTATTTGCATTGATGGTGTTCTTGAAGGCTATTTCAATTCCTCTTCGGGCATTAGGCAAGGGTGCCCGCTTAGCCCCTATTTATTCTGTATTGTTATGGATGCCTTCACTTGTATGATAGACAATCCTTCTTCGGCTGAAAAGTTTATTGGGGTTCAAAGGAAAGATGTGAACATCACTCATTTGCTATACGCAGATGATCTTCTTATTTTTGGGAAGGCTTCCCCTCAGAATTGTAAAGTCCTGATGGATATTCTTAAGGCCTTTGCTGAGTTATCTGGTCTATTGGTTAATCATGAAAAAAGTAATATTATCCTCTCCAAAGCTTCATCTAACCCTTTGGAAATTTGTGATATTCTTAACATCTCCTCCTTTGGCGATAAGATGACTTACCTTGGTATCCCTATTTCTGTTAAAAAATTGAGTAAAGTGGATTTTCAACCTCTTCTGAATATCATTTCCAATCATCTTTCTGGATGGAAAGCTCGGTTGCTGTCTTTTGCTGGGAGATTGCAATTCATTAAATACACCATTTGCAGCACGATTACCTATTGGATTAGGGGTACCATACTGACTAAAAGTTGTATCAAGAGCATTAACAGGATGTGCTCTAGATTCTTATATTTTGGTGATTTGGAGGCCAGGAAACTGTTCTTGATTGCTTGGAAAAAAACTTGTAGGCCTAAACAGTTGGGCGGGTTGGGTATCCCGAACCTTGTCAGCCTTCAATTTGCAAACTGCTGTTCTCTGATTTTGAGATTCTATAATTCTAATTCCATGTTATTTAGATTTTTAAATGCCAAATATGGTACTCCGTGGACTCCAATTGTAAGCAAAGCTTCTTCACTTTGGAATGATATGAACAGAACTGCTTTACAAATTACTTCTATTATTAGCTTTGATCTCAAACCTAATAGCATTATGTCTTTTCTTTGGGACCCTTGGCTGCGTGGGAATTATATCATGGCTGAATTTGCTTCACTGAATTTAGATAGTTTAATTCCTTTTAATGCTACGGTTTCGGATTTTTTGGGAGATGTGGGCTGGTTGTTCCCTGATGCTATCCCCTTTCCTATTGCTCTTACCCTCCAGAATTTTGGCTGTAATCATCATGGGTTTCAACCCACTCTCAGGTGGGATGGTAAGGTTAAGGCTTGTTTTTCTGCCTTCATTAACTTTTACCATAGACAAGAGATCATTGTGGATTGGTTTAAATTGGTGTGGCACAAACACTATGCATTGAGGTATTCGTCTTTTATTTGGTTAGCCCTTAACAATGGACTTAAAACGACGGAGGAGCTGATTAAAAGGAACATCATGGTTAACTCTACATGCTCTCTTTGTTCTGTACACTTTGAATCAAATGGACATATTTTTTTCGAATGTGATTATGCTTTCAATGTTTTGACAAATCTGATTCCTATGGTGGAGGAATTTTTGTTAAGACCTAGACTCATTCAAGTGCTTCACTTTCTCGGAGAGCATAATCACTTGGCAAATAATCAAAAAGAGCTTTTCTTGATTATACTGGGTTGTGCCACCTATTTTATTTGGAGAGAAAGGAATGAAAGAAGGTTTAATGGTAAATCTAAATGTTATTCTACTCTTTGTTTGCATATTAAAAAGGCTGTGGAAGCTAAAATTTCCAACTGGAAGTCTGCGGATCTTCTCAGGATTCCGTGGGTGGTTTAAGGGATTTATTGAGTTTGGGATGGAGTTTCTTGGCTGAGCCGGCTTGCTCTTTGTTCCGTGCCTTCTTTTGTGGTTGTTCCATTGTTGCTGGGAGACTTACGATTATTTTCTCTGGTATTGCAATGTTTCATTATCTGTCTGGTGGAGGCTTTGTTCGGGGGCTTTGTGGTGTGGTCCCCAGTTTCTGCTGCATTGGTATCTTGACAGGTTTTTTTTGGTTTCGTGCAAGGACGATGATGTAGCTGCTAATCATCTCCTTGGAGGGCCTTTCTTTTTGGGCAACCAGGAGATTTCGTTTCGTGGCTGCCGGTTGGATTCTTCTTCTTTCTATTAGCAGTCTGAGTCCTTAAGTGCTCTTGCACTTACTTTTGGTGGACAGGCTTTCGGTTGGGCTGTTTTATTAAGTGGTTGTTATGTTCTTTTGTTCTTTCAATGTGGGGGGGGTATAGGTTTTTGGTTTATCTTCAAGTTTTGTTTGAAGTTAAACCATTTTTGTTATACCTTACATGTAACCTTTTTTTTTACATAGTAATATATGGGCTTTGCCCTCATTTTCCCCCAAAAAAAAAAAAAAAACAGAATTCCATTGAAAATGTAGTATGCATTGGTGTTTCCAAGGAAAATGCTATCACTGTTTGAAAATGCAAACAGCAATCACGTTTTCTTAAAAAACATGATTAATGTTCACTGGTATGATGCTTTTAAAAAAAATTTATTATTAAGATCTTAATACTTTTTTAAATCATGATCCTTTTAAAAATTAGCCCGCTGTTTTATAAGTAACTTTTTAATATAAATATTTTAAAAAAATTCAACTAAATTTTTGTTTTAGATAATAAGAAAATGTCAATTTATAAAAAGAGATTATTTAAGTTTAATTTAACTTAAGTAATATGTTAACAAAAAAATCTAAAAAAGGAGCAAATAAAGATTTCAATTATTCGGTTTCAATAGAAATCGAAACTTCATTATCAAAGAGGGATGGTAGGAAAAGAAATTGTATTGTAATGAGCATTCTATTTGGTAGTGCCAACATTTTTAATTAAAGCTATGTTAAATCTAAATAAATTTGACTCTATTTTTTGGCAAATTTATCTTTTCTCCATGATCAAATTCAAAGCAACAAAGACATTATTTGATTTATTGAAACATAAATCCAGAGTAAAAAATATAGAATATATACAAATATGATATATTTAAAATATTTTAGAGCTCATTTAGTCAGCATTAAACAAATGAATATTTGATTTGAAGTAAAATGAATTTAGTGTAAAGTCCGGCTACGGTGGCCGAAGGGTGGGAGGTATGGTTTGCGTTAGAAGAATACCAACAATAATGGCAGTGGCAATGACGGCTAATGAGAACTATACAAGAATTCAAATCTTTTAGAGTTTAACATAAGTAACCTCCACATAACCATAGACATGACAAAGTTGAATGAAAATAATTAATGATATTATTATAAAAATTACATTAAATGGAACCAACCATTAAATCACCTTACATTGAGATGAAAGGAAAGTTTTCTAACATTAAATGCAATTATAAAGCTTTAACAATAGCAAGAAAAATAAAATAAAATCTTCTATGAAGGTAGCGAGCACTTGGTTCTACAAGTAACTCGGTTATGTCTTTTCCCTCAATTAAAAAGCTTTAACAATAGCAAGAAAAATAAAATATCAAGCTAGACATCAACAATTATTCCTAGATCTTCTTGTTTAACATAATCATATATGATGATCGTGTCCAAAAATGATGAAGATTGGGACCTTATTAATGTAATTGCTTGCTCAATACATTATTAACCTTTTCACAAGACAATGTGATGCCATAATCCCTATTTACTTATGATTTTTTTTTTCAACTAAAAAATTTCATTAAACGAAGTTGATACAGTAAAAGGCCACCATGGGGCCACATCAATAAAATTACAATCAAAGAGAAGCAGTAGCAAAACAAACTTATAATTGGATGGAGAAAATCAGAGAATATCGGACTCAGACTGACACCAAGTTGACAGGGTGGGGCCATCCATGGAGGACAACGAAATCCAAAACGAGAAACAACCAAAAATACCAAAACAAGCCACCCAGGTTGTCAACCAACCCTTGCCATCCAAGGTGCATGTAGCAGAACTGTTTCCTCATCATCCATTCTGAATCCAACCCAACAACGCAACCAAAGAACCGAAGAATGAAAAAAAAAAAACCAAACAGTCCAATAGAAGAAAATCATTTCTTCTTGGATTTTCATTTATGTTGTGAAACAAACTTATCGAGCAAGCTTGTTTCGAGATTTGTAACAATAAAATCCTCCCCATTAGCAACCGACATATCATCATGCAACTAATCACATTGCTACCGAATAGAATCTCTAGCAAGATGGGCAAACAAATTAACATTTGAAATGATAGAAATAGGCACATCCACTAGAGGCACTTCAACACCTGCTTCCCCAACAATAGATGAAGCTTCTTTGCCATTATCAACTAAAGAGGCAGACTTGCCAACAACCAAATTCGCACCATCCGCATAATTAGGACTATCACTAAGATTCACACAACAATTAATATCAGACACAGCTACAATGGCAGGAGCCACATTAGGGGAAACAACACCATCCACACCACCATAAACCACCAATTCACCATCAACAATATGAGAAATTCAAGAACAAAAAGCAGGAACAGGGGCTTGGGCAGCAGGGGAGAGATCAAGAGAAGACCAAACCAACCCGACATTAATAGGGGAATCTAGCACCGCAACCGAATCAACCAAGACAACCGGAGACCCTCCCATAAAAGGCAAAACCAGAGAAACAACAACAGGAGAATTAGAAGGTGCGGGCAAGTCAACATCCAATTCACAGCTAATTAAAATGTGCACAGCGGAATCATCACAAATAATGCCATCATGTTCCACAACCACAGGGACAGACAGAACCACCACAGGGCCAGGGAGCAAAGGAGCAACTACCCCACCCTCCCCCATAGTATTATTAACAATAAGAGTAGATGGAGGCAAGGCAGAGGAGTCAAGGTGAGGGTGTAAAATCCTAAAATCAGTCTTCGAATGCCCCAAAGAGAAACAATGCGCACAATACTCAGGAAAATCTTCTAGAACCACAGATTGAACATAACTAATGTTATACAGGACAATCCAAATTTTATCATCTTGTTCAACCAAAATGCGAGCAACAAACGGATGGGAACCAGAGGAGGTTGCATTATCAATTTTTAAGGATTTACTAAAAATAGAGCCTAATCCATGAAGAATACGTGGGGCAAACAAATGAGGCCGAAGATTAGGGATGATATCCAAATTGGGATAATAGGCGATTCAACCTCAATGTCCAAAGTAGGAGTCTATTTTATCAATTTCATATAGCAATTACTCACAAAATAAGATCTATAAGCAAAATCCCTACAGTAATCCAAATCGTTAAAGAGTTTAATCAACACATTCCAATGGTTAAGAACGGTGACAAAACAATCGCCATTTAACTTGAGATTGAAAAAGAAATTCCTAATAGCATCAAGTGATGGCCTCCGACCAAGGAATTTTTCAATAAGAGCAAATTCAGAAGGAACGGCAAGGGACTGGATTTCCGCCTCCCAAATCCACAGAGCAGGCATACCCGTATGAGAAGACACCTTAAGTTCAGGAAAAGCAATAGAAGAAGGCGACACACCAGAAAGAGCATCTTTAAACAAAAAGAGAGAATGATCCATTCAAAAAACCAGGATCCCTAAAATAGGGAGGCGTCATAAAACCAAAAGACCGTAAATGACAACTAAAACGACAAGAAAACGAGAAGAAGGAACTTCCCTGAGGCGTACGAGGAGCAGCGCCAAGCGTGAGAGACAGAGAAGAGGCCGCAAGGGGCAGCTAGGGCGAAGCCCTAGCACACCCCAGAGAGAGAGAACCATCGGAAGTGAAGTTTTAAGATTATCCCTATTTACTTATGATATTATCATCTATAACTTTAAATTAGGGTTAGATCCAATGAGCATCTATTTGATTATTTGTACAGTAAGTTATTGCTGAGCATGTCAATGATCTTTTTGATCTAACATCAAAAGTACAAGTATGCTTTAATTCATGGCTCTTGATTTAAAAAATATCCAATTTTGTTAATTTCATAACCAAAAGCTCCATGAATGTTTTTTTAGAAATGTAATGGATATATTAAACATCATGCCCTAATTTCTTTACCATTAATTGAAAGTTCCTCTCCATTGCATATGGATGTTACTTCCACAATAACTCATTTTTACTATGAAAAAATTTACTCAAACTCGAAATATGTTAAAGATTGGCTCGAGCATGAGGTCACTACATTAGTTGTTATTGACTTAGAGGTACTTTCAGACATTGACCCTTAAAAAATAATAACGTATCACCGTAGTGCCCAGTTTGTCTTGATTGAAACATTATTTGAATATTTCTCAAATATATTCAAACATAATTTGATTGCAAGTTCAAATCTTATTCGAACAATTGTAAAATCTCTATAAAAATTATATCAATTCATTGTACAATCACTTTGATCATTCAATCATTATACAATGAGAAATCGCTTAGATTATATGACATAATATCAATCATATAATTAAAAGACTTACCCCACCGAAGGTAGTGTTAACTACTTTTTCCTATCCATCCAACTTTCCGCTGCAATCTTCTAATCCTGATAAACTATCAACTACTAATAAAATGTCTATAATATCACCGAGGGGTGAGCATAACAGAACGTCGTCACTTAATATTTCTTATGAGAGAATTTTGAGAGAGGCAATTTCATTTGGAAAAAAATTCAATGAATAAGAAAAATATTTTGCAAATTACAACTGTTATGGGGTACACAGTCAAATTTCTCAACAAAAAAAATATATCTTCAATATAATTTTATTTAAAAAGTGTTTCATTATTTGTCCAAAAGCATATAAAAGAGTACAATTGTACAAGAGCTGGCATGAAAATAGCACTCATCACCCAATCTAATGTCAAGCCGTGTTCTAATACACACATATTAAGGAGAAATTATTCAGTGCAGAGTCAAGACGTAGCTTTCGTCCGGATTCTAATCAAGTCAAGATATGTGGACTTTCTCTTTTTTGTACACATCTTGTACACTCTATGTACAAAAGATAGAAAAAAAGTCCACAGATCTTGACCTTATTGGAGTCCATATGCTGTCGGCATTCTACACGTAATAATCTCTCTAATGTCCTGGGCAAAAAAAAAAAGGTCGGTAGCAGTAGAGAGAGATTACTGCTGCCGGATTAGAATAGGAAACAAGCTAAAAAATGACCATAGATCAATGGACGGCAACTTAAATTCCTATTTTACAGCACAGTAAGTTTTCCCTTTCCCTTCTCTGTACACAATACCGTTGCCACAGAGCAGAGTGCGCTCACCAATTTTGACCCCTAAAAGCCCAAGGCACCCTTCACCAGGGACCTGTATATGTCCTCCGCAAGCATGATCTTTTTGGTCCAAGCTTTTCATTGAGAAGCTCCAAAATCTGCCAAATTTGAATTCTTATAAATAGAAAACATATTTAACAAAACAATAATGTTGAATGTACCCCAACCATTTCCTAGTGAGTTCAACGTAAAGAGCGGTTGATATTATGACTAGTGTTGTTCAACTTGGTGAACTATACTTGTGGAGCTTGTTTGAGTTCATAAAGAGCTCATGAAACAAGCTTCTCAAATTCGATAGACTTTGTCCGATAGGACATGTGGACCAAGTGGTGGATGCATATAAACTTCATTTTTAGGCTTTGTTAGGGACGGCTTTATTATTGCTTTGCAAAGCTGCTTTTTAATACATAAATCTCTTGAAAGCAGGGAAAAAACAGTAGTCTAAAGCTGTCACAAACAAAACCTTAAACTCACAATTGGATCACCATTGAGGTGGACATTCTTGACATCAATATGGAATTAAGCGACAAAGTGCATACGAAACTAAGAAAAATTATAAGGGTAGAGTTTTTATCAAAGTCAACATTATCTTTCTAAATGGCACCTATAGCATTATAGCACTCAAGACTAGAGGTCCATCTAAATAAGTTTTCATTTTATCGATCCATTTAAAACCAATAAAAAAACTTTGTCGTAATTAGATCCTAGAGAGTTCAATGTAAAGTATCAAATGCTTCATAACTTTCTACCAATTTGGGTCACAAAAAATGTCATGATAGGTATAAGGCTTACAGAGAGTGTAGAAGTATAAGGCTTAGGCAATGAAGTTGATGGTTGAAAGAGATATATTAAATTGGGATTTATATTGGTTTAAGAGCGTCTGCCTGTTAGTCGTAGAAAGAGTAATCATCAAATATAGAGGAGAGAATAAGGGTGATTGAGATAGCAATAGTAGCAACTACTTTTGTACCAAATACGGTATGAGACCTAGAAGACAAGCATTAGAAGAGGAGGGCCTTTGGGGCTTCATTATTATGATAAACATGGCCAATTTATAGCAAATGGCAATAGTTGTGAGTTGGACAAACCCCAGGCATATTATCCCTTGTAATAGTTGCACATAGAAGGCACATAGCGATAACCATTGGTAGGCGTTGGTGAGTTTAAAAATATCAATTTTGAAGGTAGGGAGAGTACTGCAATTAAATAAACAAGGGCAAATTGGGTCATAGTCATTAGAAAGCGCTATTAAGAGCTGAAAAGGAATGGCCAGATATCATCCTTCGGCAAAGCCAAATCAATTTGAGTCCAAAAATATAAACTTTAGTAAGTAATTAATAGTATTCCCAAGGTTCTATTGAAGATGCTGAAGTGAGTAATACTTATCAGATAACCAAATAGTAATAAGAAACTGAGTTGAAAGTAAGTCCCTTACGGCCTTGGCATTATCATGAGTGCCAAGTTAGGTCTAAGTAATAAAAGTGCATGTTTTGCAAAGTTAGGCAATAAATTTGTGATTCTTGGCAACACATTCCATCTTATCTTTAAGAAATACCTCTTGAAGTGCTTGAGTGCTAAAATGAGAAAAGAACCTCTCAGTTTCTTTAAGAAAATAAGGATGCAATCTAGTGTTAAGTGTTTCATCTAGTCATGATAGAAATAAGTTATTAGTAGCTAGCTACAAGACTTATGTCTACTATAGGAAGAATTGCCATACCAAGAGAGATTGTCATGTATTAAAGAGGAAGAAGAGACAAGCATGTAACAAACATAAGTAGATAAGTCAATGATTGCTACAGAAGTACATATAAATCCATAATAATCATTCAGTGATTGTAGGACTTAGATGGATGACCAATATATTCTTAACTTGGCTTGTTCATATCATAAAAGTCCAGACAATAACATATTTTTCATTTGTGAGCCATATAATGGTTATGTCTATATGAAATTATGCTACTTGCAGGGGTACTAGATTTGGCACTATGTTTCAGGACACATGGGGGTCTAAGCAGGCAATTGGTTAAGCATGCATTGATTATAAGAAAGAATCGGATATCTTTGAGTGCGATAAGGTAAAAGTTTTTTACTGATGCTATATTCCTTGAGGTTTGCCAAGTAGTGTTGGTTGTTTTAGTGGCAATTGCTCAAAAGTCTCTTGTGAGTGTTTATAATAGACATCATCAGGAATTTACGAGATTATGCGCACTCGATCCTTCGAGGCTTTGGAAGATTAGAGTGCTAGGCTTGAAGAGAGATCACATAGAAGATTAAGGGGAGAATTGATAAATTGTTGTCTCAATATAATTTTATATTTGGTGCAACCAACATTATAGAATATCTGAAGAGCTCTGCATAAAATTAAGATCATAAGAATATTTCCTAATTTTGATGATGTTTTTCATGAGATTGGGCATAGGATACTTTTCCAATTTTGTCCAAGAACTGACTTTCAATTTCACAAATGCACCTCAACTTTTGTGAGAAACAAACTAGCACTTCTTGATTTATGTGTCAGGTATTCTCGAATCAGGATCTCCATCTTAGATTGCATATGGATGGCCTTAGCTGGTATGCAGATGAGTATAGATATCTTTCATTTATTGGAGTCATCAAGTTAAGGCTGTGACATAAAATCTTAGTTAAGATTTCTTAGGTATATGTAATAGAAAAAATCTCTCCCCGGAATAATTTTTTGAAGTGTTTGATAACTAGAACAGAAAAGTACCTTTTGAATTTTTAAAGGAAAGGAAGATTGTAAGCCAGTGTCTAGAATGTCATCTAGTTGCAAGATAAAGTGATTTATAAGAGGTTCTTAGGGATTTCCTTCGTAATAGTTGGGTGTATTCAAGTTTCAAGGGAAGATCTTCAGAGTGTCTTAATCTTGCATAGTATTTGCGGCTTTTGTTTAGTAGATCAAATCTTTCTCATCTCTTATTAACATAGGCTTGATTTAAGTTGAACTACTTTAAACCTTAATATTTTTTGTGTGCGCTTGGTCTCTATTATAAATTACTATGTGGTTCACTAAATTTCGCTCTTGAAGGCATTTTCGAAATTATTTAGATGTTTTATTCTATGAATAACTTTATACAATACTTCTATAATATTGAACAATTTACGAGCAATGAAACTCCTGTTTGTGATAAATATTACAAAAAAAAAGACAAAACTAGATGCAATCCAGAGAGAGACAACCATTTACCTGGTCTTTCTGCATTTCCAGCACCTTGGCCTGAAAATTTAATAGTGAAATTAGTCAATCACATCTTTGAACTGCATGGTTCTACAATTAAATTAAGTAAGCGACACGACAATAGAATATCAAATATCTAATCAACAGAAGAAATAACAATTACAATCATCTTCACAAAAAAATATAGGACTTCCATTAATTGTTTCCTAAATATGTTTGTAAGAATGTAATTGTCAATCCCTCTTTCACGCTTTACAACTTGAAGTTTTGACTTAATCCATTGTTTCACCTAAGCAAAGAGCTAACATTGTAAATTTCAATACTATTAGTCACCAGTAAATGTGCTTAAGGATGTCTAATTGAGAATGAAGCTTGGAGATTACATAATATGCTTTGATGAACGCTTGAATCTCCACACTCTCTAGTATGATTTTCTCATCTGTGGAACCAATACTTAGAAGTACATTTTGTGTAACAAGCTTTCATTTCTAGAGTGATTTAGAATCCGCTGGTATACTAATAGGCTGGTTCATGACGGTGCAAAATTAAGCTTTCACCAATGACTGATAAGACAAATAACATGACGTGTAATTTCTTTAGATGGAATATTAATTAGTAACTTATTCTCCACCTTTAGATTTTTTATTTCAATGGGATTTTGAAGTTCAGCAAGCATTATTAACAAGTATTTTCTCCAAAGCCTACAGTTGGTGAGTTAGGGTTTCACATGCTAACACCCCAATTTATTATTCACCATGAGTAACTATTCTCACAAAGTGCGCAAAGCTTATAAAGAGGACAAAAATACTTCAATTAAATTAAAAAGCACATTTCATAACAATAAAACTTTTAAAAGAAGAGTTGGTGAAAATGTCTGCAAAATAGTAACTTGGGAGGGCTACAATATAGTAAGTTATAAATAAATATATCATTGACAGCAAAAAACCCTACGAGCAGCAATATGCTTATTATTATTCAAAATCTAAAAAAATAGGCTAAATGTAGTGCTTACCTGTTTCTTTTCTAGCTCTTGATTTTTCTCTTTTAGTATAGCGAGTTCAGCTTCTAGCTCCATGGTATAAGCCTGACCCAAATTAAAATGAGTTAAACAACAGTTTCCAAAGATATTATACCACAATGTTGTATGTAAGAAACAAAAGTTATTAGCATAATAACATAATATCAATGTTAAACATGCATTTAGAGTTCTCTAAATTGCTGAATTTTAAGAATGATTTTTCTAATTAAGGATGCTCAATGCTTTCATATTAAGTAAGCTAAAAGTTTAATTACTTACTAAACATAATAAAGGCTGCGAGGCAAACATAACTTCTGATGCATAAAAAAATTAAAACCCTGAACCATATGCATCGAGATACAATTTTTGGATAAAAATTTTGAAATGACACTTTCCATTAATTTCTTTTAGGAATAAATGGTCATCAAATTCGATAAATTTGCAATCAAAATGATTGCCTTAATCATGACAATTCAACAAAAAACTAAACTCATCAAAATCCTTGAGTGTTTAATCCTAAACTGGACCAAACATAACTTTGGCCCCAGAACAAGATGAAACCAGATTTGTCCTATCAAATACAAAGAAGCCGACCCTCCTCCTTCTTCCTTGTGACAGTCAAACTGAGCATTTGACTTATGGTGGATAGCGGTTGAGTTCCAATGCCCCCCTCCAACACCCTCTTATTGCAAGTGGCTCACCCCTAGCCTCAGATCGTGACAAGTTTATACCAATTTTGAGTAGTTTGTTTGCATACATTTAGACTACATGAAATTCTTAGGACCTCCACAATCCTCCAATTTATATAACACAAACATTTCAACACGATTGTCATTTCTTGATGGCCTAAATTTAATCCGAGAACATTTTTAAAATTGTTTCAATCAATACAACAATCAAAACTTAGAAACACCAATTCTATTGGATTAGTTGATGCAGGGTATCTCATATGTCATCGAGTCTAGTTTACTTTGCACCTAGGACATTTCTTTTGATCGAGTCATGTGAACTAGACTCTTTTTCTTTGGGTCATGAGTCAAGCCTATATATTGGGACCTTATGATTCTCATTCCTAGGCTTTGAGTTGTAGTGTGAAGCATTGAGTTGTATTGATTCATATTGGCTAGCAGCTAGCCTAGCCCTATCTCTTGACCTTATTTTAACCATATTTGTCTGGCCTTTGACCAAGCTACATCATTTGAATACCATGTCATCACCTGATCATAGCCACACATAATAATTGAATTTATCTCACACTATAGTTTTGTATTCATGCAAAAGGTTATGCTTTGTTGAATGAATATATTGAACTCTTGCGCTTTTGTTTGTATTATTTTCCTCTCAAGTAATGAACTTCTTGAGTAAGTGCACACCCCCTTGCAGAAAGACTTCAACAGTAGGAAGCACAATGAAGGACAAAGTTAACTCCGCTTCATCACCGAGACTTTATTTGTTTGTTTGTTTGCTTTTAAATAAAGATCAATAAGGTACACGAATTTCCAAGGAAAGAACAAAAAAGGGTAAGATGGTTTTAAACAAACCATTTTAACACACAAATACTTACAGTAGCCTAATACTGAGCCAGTACCATACAAGCATAAAACAGGGTATGCAAACAACTGTTTAACAGAGCAATTTAATCAATCCACGCAATAGTAGGTCATGTAAATTAAAAAAGAACCATGCGAATGAATAAGAATAATTACACAAAGGCAACGTAAATTCAATAAAAATGGGATTCAAATGAAAAATCAGCCCTAAAAGCAGAACAATAAATAATACCTGTTTCCGGGCTCGAGATCTCGCAGCCGACTCTCTGTTCTTTATCATCCTCCTCTGCCTTCTTTCCACAACCTTCTCCACCGCACCATCGGACTTTCTACCCCTTATGGCCCCATTGAACCCGAAGAGCATCGGAGACAACGATGAAAAATCTCCTTTCCCCTTTGCAGGTCTATCAGAAGTAACCTGCTTTGCCGGCGGCCCCGCACCCGCAACGGCGAAAGCTCCAGTTCCCAATCCAATCATCCCTGTTATCAAACCATTATTAATAGCTGGATCAACGATCCCGACGCTTCCGCCTGTCATCCTCCGCTGTCTTCCGGGATCAACATTAGCGCCTAATGGTAGCTGCGCGGAGTATGGCGTCGCGCCGGCGACAGGTATGGCTAAATTTGTATCAGAGTTGCCTGGAAGGGAGCTTGGCATCACTCCCACGTTGCTGCGTTCCACCTGAGGTAAATTGAAGGCAAAAGCGGAGTTGCTGTTGCCCGATGCCGACAAGTCTCCGTAATAAACGCCGTTATTATTGTTGCTGCTATTGTTAACCACGGGTGTCGATACAGTAGGGTTGGGCTCTTCTCTCACTACCCCAGCTCGCACCAGGAACTCCTCAAGCGTTATCTCGCCGAGCGTCGGCTGCCTCTTTTGCTGGAGATCTGATCCACCTGCGCTTTCCACGTTATCGATCATAACATGCCGCCAAACCTCGTCCACGGTCTTCAGGCTAAGGGTCCTCGGGAGGCTGAGCGATCCCTGGCGCTGGAGAACGCCAGCGCCACCGTCTACCCCACCGAGTGCGACCGCCATTGCCTGGTTCTCCTCAGCATTCCAGAGGTTCTTCAGAAACTCGTCCATGTTCATCGAACCAAAATCCTTCCCAATCCCCCCCATCGTGCTTTGGAACTCGTCGAAAGTCAGCGAGAAAATCGACGGCTGCCGCGAAAGCGGAGTACCCGCCGCCAGCCGATCGCCGTCGTTTCCATCGTTCCACATGCCACGATAACTCATTTCTTCCGCCCTCACTGCCCGAAATTCCGGCAATTTAGCTACAGAACAAAGAAGCACCCACCATCAACCGCCTCGCAGCCAAATTTTCTTATCTCGATATCCACAAATTTAACGGAAGATGCGAACGTAGGTTTATATTCCGAAATTTCGGGATACGAAACAGAACAAAAATTCAACTCTAAAGTGCTAGAGCGAGAGAGCATACCTTTCAGGTTTATTTTTTTCCTCCCGTTGTGGAAGTCCACTCAGGCCTGTTGGCGACGAGCGATAGGCTGGCGCTGGGACGAGAGATTTAAAGGCGGAGCAGATGAAAAAACCGATAAAAAATTGGTGAGACGTGGCAGGTAATGGGCGAGTCCAGCGGCAATGATTTGACGCTTCTCCTATAGTAATTAGCCACTTGGTGTTTTGCAGTTGGATTTGCGAGTCGCGCTAAATTCTACGCGGCTCCATATCGCCTTGTCAATTTATTTGATTTTTTTAATAATTTTTATTTTTTTAATAATTCGGCTGGACTCCCCCTTAAGCCGGCCAAATCAATCAAAATTGATGGAAACAATTGTGTACGCGCGCAAAAACCAGGGCTGTGTCGTCCAGCTTGAAGTCTAGCTGGAGCTCGAGTTTGAGTTAAGCTTGAGTTTATTTGCTAAATTTAAATTCAACTTGTTTGAAAATTATTAGGTTCAAATTAGTCTTAATTTGGCTTCATTTGGGATAACTTTTATTACTGTTTTCAAAAATAAAATTTTAATACTAAAAAACAGTTTCAGAAAGTAGTAAAAAAGCCGTCTAAAATGAAGCCTAACTCTAGCACGTTTAAAAAGCTTAGAATTGACTCGGAAATAATTTAAAATTATAGTATAATGTATCTTAAAATTATTTTGAATTTAACTGAGTAACTCAACAAACTACAAGCAAAGTGACGTTAAGCTTTTCGACCCCGTAGGCTTGAGCATGAACTATTGGCTCAATAGGCTTGTTAATCAGTTGAGTTTGAGTTGACTTGCGAGCTGACTTAGCACACTTATATCCTTATATAAAAAAGCTCTGCTAGAGTTTTTTGCTCCGGGTGCTCCCTCGCCCCGCGAGGGGTTTTCTCCCGGCGACCTCCTGGCTTCAGGAAAGTTTTCTCATTTTCTTTCTTCCTCTTGTATTTGGAGTAGTTTTTTGGTTGGTTTTGTTTTCGGTTTTCGCCAGCTGTGCCGGTATGCCGAGTTCTAAGCTCCAGGACCCTGGATTTTTCGGTGGGGGTTCTCACTCTCGTTCTTTTCTTGAAGCACTTGCTGGTTCCAAGAATTCTTTTCCAGATTTGCATGCTTCGACCTTCCGTGGATTACCTTCTTTGTGGATTTCCGATGATGAAATCAAAGAGCTGGCCGCCCCTTTTCAGTTCTCATTAGTTGGCTTTTTCCCCTCCAAAAGGCCTTCTCTAGAAGCTATTTGTAAATTTTTTTTCAATTTAAAGCTTAAAAGTGAGGTTTTTGTCACTGTTCTGGACCCCTCTCATATTCTGATCAAGCTTTCTAATGATCTAGATATTGTACGGTGTTCTATCACCGCTCTTACATTGTCTATAATTGTTATATGAAATTAACGAAGTGGTCTCCTAGTTTGGATATCAGTGTTGAGTCGCCGGTTATCCTGATATGGATTTCGTTTCCTCGTCTTCGGCCGCATTTCTTCGCTCCTCGAATTCTATTTGGGCTTGGAAAATTGTTTGGCAAGCCCTTGAAAATTGATGAAGCCACAGCTGTCGGTACCCGTCCGTCCAATGCTCGGGTGTTGGTTGAGCTAGACATTACCAAATCTTACCCTAAAAAGTTAGGTTAGGTTTGGAAGCTTTATGTTACGTTCAAGATGTAGTTTTTGATGAGTTTCCTCAGTTCTGTGCGGGTTGCAAATGTATTGGGTATTAATTCCTTGGAAAATTGTCGTCTTGTTGCGTCTGTTCTTCCGAATGTTTCTTCAAGCCCTTTAGCTAATTTACCACTTCAATGTGTTGATAATGTTATTTCGAATTCTAATCCTACTGTTGTGGAGGTTTTGGGGGATGAGCTTGTTAATACTGAGAATATTCCTGAAATTTTACCGACTGCATTTTCTCTGTCTGTTTCCCCTGTTGTTGAGGGAGGCTCTGGCCAGTTGTTTGATGTTAACTCTAATGGGTTACCTGGTGCGGTGTCCGGAAGCCTTCCGGCTGTTGTTCAGGTGCCAGAAATTAGTGTGGTTTTGGGCTCTTCTTCTTTGGATCAGTTGGATCCCGTGCCCCCTTTGTTGCCTGGTTTGGATGATGCGGCTGTTTCTGAAGAAAGATTGAATGTTTCTGGTGGGTTGGGTGATTCGCCGGTTTTAGGTGTTATAAATGGTTGTGAACGGCTACAGATTGTTGGTGTGACTATGGCTCCTAATGAGGTGTGTGGTACTTCAGGAACGTTGATTAATTCTCAAAATTTAGTTAATGTGTCTGTGAGTCTTTTGGCTTCGCAAGCTTTGATGTACCAGTTGGGTTGTACTTCAGGAATGGATGTTCGATCTCATGGTGATGGGTTGCACTTTTCTTCTGAATATGAATCGGATTCCGATTCATATTCAGATTTATGCAGTGGTTTGGATCCTGGCAACGACATTAAGCTGGTGCGTGATAGACCTCTCAATGTTGAATCTCGTGGGAAATTTCGCGGTAGAGGCGGTAGAAGAAGATAATTTTGTTTCATTTCTGTTTTTCCCTACTGAATTTTCGGATTTGCTTATCGGTCGGATTTGGTTGGTTGGAGGTTTGCGGGGCTATGATGCGCTGGGGCTCGTATCCCCTTCGCCTAGCTAGTGGCAACCTTAGGTGTTTTCATCAATTGGCTTGGTTCGATCAGTGTTTTATTCATCTAACTGGATGGTCCTTGCTCGACTTTAGGGATGCTTGGAGCCCCGACAATTTACTGAGCTCTCTCTTTGTAGGGTTTATCCCTATTTTCTCTTAGATGGTGTATCTTCTTTTTATTAGCATATAATTAGTTCATTAATGTAACTGTTACTTATTTACAACAATACCTTTACATTTCTCTATATATTGTTATCACTGTACTGCCTTAGGTATTGAATAAAGAATTACTTTCTCCCATTCTTTAATCGTCTTCTTTCTCCCTGACATCGTTCCTGCTCTTGGCTGTCTCTAACATCTAGCCAAGTTCCTACATGGTATCAGAGCCCAGATGGGAGATCAAGACACCTACTCTTCTTCCCACCCTCCCTCCTCTCTTCTGCCCGGCACTACCTCCACGGAGATGCTCATTCCGGCTCCTCTAAAATTTCTTATTTCCAATATCAAGAACCTCATTCCTCACCCCCTCACGATTGAAAATTATGCAATTTGGCGCATCCAAGTTCTTCAACAGGTAACCGCCAACAAATACTCCGGACACCTCACCGGCGCTTCTCCTCCTCCGGCCGACGTGACCTCTCCAGAATTCGAAATTTGGCAACTGGTGGACAGCAACCTAATTTCGGCTCTATTTGCAACTATTACTCCTTCCATTCTCCCCTATGTCATCACCGCCACAACCGCCCAAGAAGTCTGGACGACCCTTGAAAGACGCCTTCAACCGACCAATCGTTCTCGAGTTCTTCAACTCAAGAACGAACTTCACCATGTTCAACTCAAGAATCTCTCTATGCAGCAATATCTTACACAGATCAAGCACATCGTTGACAATATCGCTGCTTCCGGCTCAAAAATTGATCCAGAAGATATAGTTCATTACATCCTAAATGGGCTACCTCAATCCTACAACTCCTTCAAGACTTACATACGCACATCACCTCTACCAGCTGATCTAAACTCCCTGTACTCGCTCCTCTGCAGTGAGGAGATACACGTCAATCAAGAACAACAACGGGAACTCAACACCGATCAAATGGCACTCTACACCAACAACAACAACAATTTCACTCGGGGCAAACAGCAAAAACGGTACATCAAGAACAAGACTATCAGCAACTATCAGACCTCACCTCTACCGTCCCAGCAGCAACCGCAGCCTTCGTCCTCAACAAAATCCATCTGCCAAATCTGCGGGAAAACATGACATATAGTGATAAATTGCTGGCACCGATGCAATTTTAAGTTCGCGCCCACGATTCCCTATCAACCTCGTGCAATGCTTGCTCAACCGACCTCCTACCCAACTCAAGATTGGATTCTGGATACAGGGGCTACCACTCACCTCACGCCGGACAATGCAAACTTACATCAGCAAACGGCATACAATGGCTCGGACTCAATATCCTTCCTACACTTTTATTGCAGTTGTGCATCTTACTGTTGTAACCCTCTTTATTATCCAATATATTTGATGGTTTAAAAAAATATATACATCCTTATATAAAATCCATTAGGAAAAATATCTAAATTATGTATTTGTATTGATATCAATTTCAAGATTAAAAGGATGATATATTTTATGTCATTTTCTGAATTTGAGGCCTCACGATGAAAAAATACTATTTTATCCCTAATCTTATCTCCATGAATTATTTATGAGGCGAAATTTTAATTAAATCTATTTGATAATAATAGCCCGAGACATTTCATATATAATATCGAAATTTTATGTACGACGTATATAAATAAATCAATTTATTAATGAATTCTCTCAATTGATCTTACATATTCAATTACGTAAAATATTTAATTTTATGAGTATAAAATTCTCTAATGATTTTGAACAATTTTTTTGACTCAGTACATCATTTATGAATTCCAAATGGCAAAAAACATAATTCTGAATATTTTAAATAATTAATTTTCATAAGAATATCTTTTTAGCTGAATGGCTGGCAATGGTGTAAGCCAGTTAAGCCAACTTGTGAGCCGGATCAAGCTCAACTTGATAAATGACTCATGAGCTGAGCTTGATTAGCTAAAGCCAAGCCTAAGCCAACTTCGACATGACTGGTTAGCTTGCGAGTCGGTTTGTTTAAAAATTTATTAATATAAAATATTTTTAAAATATATTAAAATTCAGTAAGTCAACTATAAAGCTATTTTAAATATTTTAAAATTATATTTCACTTTCTTACATCTTATTTATCATCTTTTCATAATTCTTCTATAACAATTACTTGTATGATAATCATTTTCTCTCTTATGTTATAAACGAGACAGCTCGAACTCATAGGATTAAGCTCAAGCTCGATCTCTATTAATTAATCAAGCTTAAATTAGGAGTGACTCGACCACAACTTGACTTGTTTACACCTCTAGCTTGTATTAACAAAAAAAAAAAGAATTTCGCTATTACTTTTTGCATCATTTATTTATCTCAATTAATTAATCAAGCTCAAAATTAGTATTTAAATAAAAGATAAAGGAGTCATTAGCAGTTTTGATAATTCTGGATGGCAACTTATAAAACTTATTGCTTGTCTACTAATTCTACGTGGCTGTTATTTTATAATAATATGTATTTATTTACGTAGTATTCTATATTATGGAAATCAAAAGCACAACAAAAGCCAGCTGAATTGTTCGAGGCTTATAGCTTATGGGCTTTGAAATTGTCCAAGAATGCCCACCGGAGAGTTTAGAAAACTTAAAAAGATTTTTACTTATTAATTTTTCAGGCTTCGTTTGGGGCAATTTTTTTACTGTTTTCTAAAGCAACTTTTTATACAAAAATTTTTAAACTAAAAGTTTTTATATTGCAAAGCTGTTTTAGAACGCAGTAAGAAAATTGTCCCAAATAAATCCTCAATCAAGAGCACCAAGATATTTGAACTTCTATGTAGTGATGATGCGATGAAGTGGTTAAATCACAATTGTTGGATGGCATAAAGATGCGTGGAGATTATCCAACTCATGAAATCTAACATTTATTTTAAGTTATTATGATCATGAAGGCTCATTTAAGATTGCCTATGATACTAATTTCAAATATGAGACATTTATCAATCAATGCATTATCTTAAGGGAAATGATGGTCAGATATAGATCTTATTGATGACATGATTCAAATATATCAAAATATCTTAGGCTAAGAACATTTTAGTCCAACATGAATCACAAAAATGAGATGATATATATATTTAATGTACAATCTAACCAGGGTAATAAAATGATCTTTATTTTGATAATCAATACGTACACTATAGGTGATAGATAAATTTCATTTTTACCCTGAGAAGTGCCTCAAATTTCTTTATGTCCTTTCTATCTATCTTGCCTTCAAGTTCATCTATGAACAACAATATTTATTATCATCTTGAGGGATAATTGCTCATAGTAGGTTCATCATTTTTAAATATGTATATAGAAAATATGAGAATCATAAAGTTGAAACATGTAAGAAAATCTATAGTTTAAATGGGAGGGAATTTAGTTGATGAATCAAATAGATATAAGGGGTTACATAGAAGGAAGATGTAGACTATAATAAGATTTTATCCCTAGTGATCAGCATAGCATTAATATGAATATTGACGAGTTTGTCTTCTTTGATTGGGTATTGCAACAACTTAAAAGTGAAAAGAATATTCTTCCATGATAATCTTAAAGAAAGAATTTTGATGACTCATTGGCTTTATTGTACAAAACAAGGAAAAATATATTTGTCTTTTAAGGAAATCATTGTATTGGTTAAAATAGTCCCCTTAAAAGTGGTGTAAGTGACAAATTGCGACTAATTCACTAATTTTTATTTTATTTGTTTGCTTATCTTCTATGGCCCCTCAAAATTCACTAATTCTTCTCTTCATTGACATTCTTTAGTGGTTAATTGTACCTGAATTGAATGTATACTTCTACTCTTAATTAATTAAGGGGGAAGTAGGTATAAGAAGGTGTTAGATATTGATCCTAGATTTAGGATTGTATTTTTTTGTTTGGCTTGTATGGCCAATAGAGTAGCTAGTTGTGCAGCTTGTTATGTTGCTTTTGTGCCTATATATAGGGGCCTTATGGGTTGTGGCCAAGAAATAAAGTTTTGAATTCAGCTCTCCCCCTCTCCCTTCTCTCTCTCCATCCTCCTCCTCAAGATCAAGAAGCGGAAGTGCTTCTTCCTCTCTAAAGCAATTTTCAACAGAAGGTGTGGTACTTGAATTTCTTATTGCCTGGATAGCTGCTTTCAAACTAGAAGTGCAGCTATTATTCTCTTATTTGTTTCATGAAAAGAAAGCATATCTTATTATTTGTTTCTTTGATATTCTTCGTAAAGGTTTTTTCATGTACATTAAACTTTACATGCATAGTTAATTATTTAAGGGGTTGTTTGATTGGATTATTTTAGGGTGTAAAGTATTTCAAATGTAAAGGTCTTACAAATTTTGGTACTTGATTGGAATAGAAAAAGTGAAGTATAGTAAATATAATTTAAAGTGAAGTAGTTCATTTTGAGTGTAAAGCAAATTCTTCGATTTTGAGTGAAAACCGTTTACACCACAATTGAGTAAATATACTTGACCGCCACTCATCGCTGGTCACCGCCAGCCACCACCCTCAACTGCCCCTCATCGGCCACCACTGTCGCTGTCGCCACTGGCCACTGAATGCCACAATAAAAAGACTAAAGAGCTAATGTGCGTATAAATGAGATATAAGTAAGCCAATCCTTTTTAACCATACCAATTTAGATGTCCATCAAGTGAACTTTTTAGGGAGGATTAATTTTTAACATTTTGTTATTATTATTAGGCAATAATTCACTAATTATATTTACTAAATAATAATGTATATTTATGGGAATACACACAGGGAAGAATTCATCATCTCTTTTAGTGTGGCACTATGATAAAATAAAATTTTATTATTTTAAATTATGTTCTTAATTATATTACTCCTTAGTCGATAAAATATTGATGAGAAGTAAGCAATATCTGTGATGATTTTTCTAAAAATATGAGACCTACGAGTTTGTAGTTTGCCTCTCTATTTTTAATTTCCTTTAACTTATTTCTATTTTTAACAAATATCTTGAATATTAGTTTGTAATAAATGAGAAAATAAAGAAAAATGATATATATTTTTTCTCAATTATATGCTTCATTATTATAAAGATTTGCTAGTGTTATTATCTAATAAGCAGGATAGCGGTTGACATACTACTTCAGCGTTTTGTATTTTGGGTATATGATGAGCTAGATTTTACAAAATCTAACTCATTAGAAGAACCTTTAAAATTCGTGTTTTTTTTTTTTTTTTTTTTTAAACATATATAGTTTTGTTGTGCTTGTGCACCAAACCCATAGTGAAAATCATAGCAAACATACTTCAATTCGCTTTTGCATTATTAATGAAGTTTTCAAATAACATTTGTTTCGATCTTGCTCCATCGAGTGCAAGATTGCCAAGTATTTGTGCACATTTGAATTGACCTGACTCTACAAATAGAGCGAATTCTTACATAAATTCCCTTCTTTCTTCTGTTAGTTTATATATATATAAAACTTACCAAAGGGGTTTACACGTTAATATGAAAATGAGATTACAAGTCCTTAGCGAATCAATAGCCCTCTAAAAATATAATATTTAAAATAAAATCTACGAGCATTTGATTTGATCTATTATAATTAAAGCCACATAAAAGGAAACAAAAAATTAAAAAGAAGCCAACAAGGCAAAAGGCCACACAATTAGAGGCTCTAAGCACAAGGTGGTTCCGCCAGTGATT
This sequence comes from Dendrobium huoshanense, assembly GCA_016618105.1. NCBI lineage: Eukaryota > Viridiplantae > Streptophyta > Magnoliopsida > Asparagales > Orchidaceae > Dendrobium > Dendrobium huoshanense. The sequence goes on from CM028343.1 coordinate 20,284,527, forward strand.
AGAGCAACCGGCAGCAAGAGTTGAAAAATAGTAGCCTCCCAACAAAAAACATCCCAAACGAACAACTTCAATCCAGCGAAGTTCAACTTGAAAGAGCCTGCAAATGATACAACAAACCACAACAAAGAGAAGGACAAAGAAGACGGTGCGCCCACAACAACCACAAAACATCAAAAAAGAAGAAAGCCAGAAGAGTAAGATAGCTCCACAAAAAAGCAACCTAACAACCATACAACAAACACCAAATAACAAAGAATCAGAAACACCACCCTAACAGAAAAACAGGACAATCAACAACCCCACAACAAACAGACACCACCTCCACCAATACAAAAAGCAGAAAACAACATCCAAAGCAGCAAAGAAAAACAAACTATTTCCTTTTATGCTTCCTTCTACGACGATTTCCACCATCATAGCCGAAAGTTTTTTCAATAATACAGTTAACACCCAACTTGTTCCCCTCCTGAAAATCATCATCATGCCCATTCAATTCATCTTCATCACCCCCAGAAGGTGAAGAAGCATAACCATAAAGCCGATCATTTTGCACCAACCAATTCCTCTCCAAATTACCCACCAATTGGACTTTTAAGGCCTTATTAGAAATGAGAGAAATCGGGACGTCAATAACCGGTTCCAGCAACGTTACAGGAGGGTCAGAAGAAGCCACAACCATAAAGTCAAAAGGATGACATCCTCCAAACTCACCAACAAACAATCTCATCAACTAACTTAGGCGAGAGAGAATATGTAGCTATAAGGTTAATATTGCAGTTATTAGTCTCCATGCCCTCACTAACCAAAGTCACATTAGAAATGCCCTTAACAGTAGAATCCACGATTTCCCCAGACCCATTAGGCACAACACCAATGGGAGAAGCAGGATGACAACCACCATCTTGAGTATCAACGTACATCCTCATCAACTAAATTAGGTGAGAGAATGGGGTTAGCTCTAAGATTACAAATATCATTATTAGCCTCCACACCCTCACTAGACAAAGGCACAACCCTTCAACATTAACATCATGAACATATATCACTGGAGCAATGTCCACAACACAATAGTCCCCAACAATTCCAAAGCCAACATAATCAGCTTGGCCAATAACCACAGTAGAGTTAGTTTCATTACACACAACCATATTAGGATCAGAAAAACACATGAATACTAGCATTAATGCCTAACTTATCCAAATTATTTATACTGAACCAAATTTTTCAGGACCTAGCCAAACTTTATCATGATATTTCTTAGTAATATCAAGCTCTACCAGAACACGCGCAAGAGACGGACACGTCCCCAAAGATGTAGCATTATACACTTTTAAAGGCATACCAAAGAGCAATTCGAGGGCATGAAATATGCAAGGAGAAAACAAGTGGGGGCGAAGGTTAGGAAAATAAATCCATATAGGAATAATCGGCGATTCCACAACAACATCACAAAGAGTGGACCATTTAGTCAACTTCATATAACAATTGTTAACCAGATAAGATCTATGGCAGAAGATACGGCAATAATCCATCTCATTGGAAAGCTTAACCAAAATGTGTGAAGGATCCAATAAAGTAACAGATACATCACCTTGCAGTTTAAGCGTGAAATAAAACTTATGAATAGAATCAAGAGACGGGCAGCAAGAGGGAAAAATCCAACTAAAGCATAACGAAGAGGAGCATCTAGCGCCAAAATCTCTTCCTCCAGTATCCACATAGACGACAGACCACGAAAAGTAGAAGGTTTTTGTTGTGTATTTGTTCCTAGATTTAGGATTGCTTTAGTTTTAGGTTTCTTGTTTTGGCATATGTAGCCATGTGTGGAGCTATTTGTATAGCTCTTATGAGTCTTTAAATAAGGGTTTTTAGGCTTGTAATAGGCAGCCAAGGGAATAAAGATTTGAAGCATTTTTGGCTCACTCTCCTTCTCCCCTCTCCCTCCTCCTCTCTTGTTCTCTCTCTCTCTCCCTCACCCTCATCTCAATGCTAGCTCTTGTTCTCTCTCTCTCTCTCTCTCTCTCTCTCTCTCTCTCTCTCTCTCTCTCTCTCTCTCTCTCTCTCTCTCTCTCTCTCTCTCTCTCTCTCTCTCTCTCTCTCTCTCTCTTGCTCTCTCATATATCTCTATCCCTCTCCCTCTCTTTTCTCTCCCTCGAACTCTCTCTTCCTATCGTGCTCTAACCCAAAGTCACAATCAACAAATTAGATCTACCCTAAACTAAAATAACACATAAAAAAAAAATTTAGATCTACCCAAATGATTACAACATTACCTCTTGCATTACTACCAAAATCATTCAAAATAACTCTAACACTTCCAAATGTCTAATGAGAACAAATAATCAAAGAAAAATGATAAAAAATTACCTTAAAATAGAAATCTAGGGTTGATCCGAGCGGAGGCGAGCGGTCGGATTGGGTCGGCGGTCGGAGGTCGGAGATTAACAGTCGGCGGTCGGAGAAGCTTCGTCGGCGGCGACAAACGGAAGTCGATCCGATCGGAGGCGAGCGGAGGCGACGGCAATGCGACCGAAACGAGAGAGAGAGAAGGAAAGAGTAAAAATGAAATGCGAGGTTCGGGTCCGTTCGTATTAGGGCATTTATCGGCAGTTTGCCGGCGGTCCAGACCGCCGGTAAAAAATAACTTATCAACGGAGGTCCCGGCCGCCGTTAAACCGCCGGTTCATATTGATGTCCGGCGGTTTGCCGGCGGTTTATGGATCGTTGCTAGTACCGACGGCTTAACGTACCAAACTCATCGGTTAGGCCGCCGGTAAAAACCGGCGGTCAAACCGCCGGCGACACCGCCGGTAACACCGGCGGTCTATAAACCGCCGGTAATAGGCATTTTTCCTGTAGTGCTTTAGTTTTAGGTTTCTTGTTTTGACATATGTAGCCATGTGTGGAGCTATTTGCATAGCTCTTAGGAGTCTTTAAATAAGGGTTTTTAGGCTTGTAATAGGCAGCCAATGGAATAAAGATTTGAAGCATTTTTGGCTCACTCTCCTTCTCCCCTCTCCCTCCTCTCTCCTTCTCTAGATCTTGCAAGAAGATCTCTCAAGAAGATCTTCCTCCTTTGGTTTTCTACAGTTTCAGTTCCGAAAAATTCCCACCATTGGACTTACTAGAGAGAGCCTCAACGAAAGACCGAGATTTGGTTGGACCATCCAAAAAGTCATGGCCGAACAAACGATTCAATGCTATTTAGGCCAAAAGGTCGGAGGTGGACAATCAAAAGAAAAAAGAAGGCTAGACCAGAAAATAGAAGGAAGAAGAGAAGCTTCCTGCCTGCCTGGCCCAAGCCACGTGGGCGCTAGGGAACCCTAATGGCAAGAAACCCTAGCGGAGCGGAAGAAGAGGCGTCGAGAGCAAATATGTGGAGTTCTTTCTTCTGTTAGATGGATCTTTCAACTAATCAACATAAGAGACTTCTCTAAGGAGTATTTATCAATATAATTCTTGCTCAAGATTAACTCTAATTCATTCAATTTAATCTTAAATTGAGCTTAGTCGAGCTGATCTTCATTGAAACAAGACCTGAGCCATTAAGATTAAGACAAGCTCAAAAGTAGCACTACGAAATATAATTTATTGCTTTAAAATGTTGCTCAAAGTGTACATGCAGGAGTTAATTCATGGTATTATGGCACAAATGTGACTACGTACAAAAGAACTAAATCTGCCTTTTCTCTGTTTAAATCTCCTTTCAGTCAAATCCCTACATTCAAACTAAGCGCCCAAGTAAATATCCTATAATCATCCATCTAATCTAGCTTAATTTCATGTTTATCACTATCTAAGGGCAGATAATTTCCCAGTCTTGTACAGTTGACATAATCCTGTGGAGAATGAGGTGGTAATCCTGGTACTATCAGGCCAAACAACCTCAGCAACCGCAAAGCCCATCCTTCACTGTAATCTGACCCTTCAATAAATCCAATAAAAAATCCTCGAACCAGTTCCCACATTGCATTAAAATATTTGGGAATCACAGTAAACACTGAAAAGTAGTTTTTATTTGGCTCTTCATCCTTCACCTGCATCATATAGAGCACAACATAAATTATTCTCCAGGAAATCACACTGCAATATTATTCAAACTATACTAAATACCATCCAAGTAAACAACACGGTAGTTAAAACATTAAGGGGATATTTGGCAGCAGGATTTATGCCGAAGTTGAGGCAGATTTGAGCGAAATCAAGCCAAATGGCCTAAAATGCAAAACCAAAACTCACGGCAAATGAAAGCTGTGGTAGACGGAAATTTACCCCTTTTTGTGGTAAATCCCGGATTTCCGATAGGGTCTGATTCGATGGATTTAACGCTCTATTGGTGCGTGAGGGAAGAAAAGTCAACTCGTTTCAGAATTTAACGCTCTATAGCCAAATAGCCACACATAATTTAAAAGGATTTATCATGAATGTTACCAAACATTTTTCAGGATTTAACCACCCAAAGAGTTCTTAAATCTGGATTTATGAAATCCTACTTAAATGAAATTCCGGGTGCTACGAAACAGCCCCTAAGTGATTCAAACAAATTTCATTGCAGCAACCAACAGAAGTTACTTACAGCTCTAAACCAAGCTAGCTAGCAACCATTAGTTGAACTAGAACATGTTAACATATTACAGCTTGGCCTTAGCTTTGTGGTAGCTTATGCGGCAATGCGGGACTATGGAGCTGGCAAGGCTGTTATAATGTCTATTAATTGGTTACTTGGTTCACTTTGTTGGAGGCAAAATGAAATTATTTGCATGATTTCAGCAGGCTCAATCAAGATAACATTAAGGTTTTAGGCTTCATTTGAGATGATTTTTTTCTTGCTTTCTAAAACAGCTTTTTAATACAAATTTTTTTCTAAGAAACTGTTTTAAAAAGCAGTCTGAAAGAGATCCCAAAGGAAGCCTTAGTTATAATTTAAAAGAATGTAGTTTCAGAATTAAGAAATTGAAGCTCACCGTTCCTCTATAGAAGCTATTGTAGTAGAGACACTTGCCGAAATGCTTGAACAAGAGCGTCGAATCATCATAAGGCAACCTCGGCACCAAATCATTGCAATACACAAACCTACTGTATCTCCTCCTCCCCTCCGCATCACCCAAATACTTCTCTGCAAACTCTCCGAGCTTTTCGTCCCCAACCCTCGGCTGCCCGAACGTGTAAACCCCCTCCAACCTCTCCAGCAACAAATCCTCACCGTGCAGCGCGAGCACCAACGGAAACAGAACCGCCAGAGCACCGCCTAAGCTGTGCCCCGTCACAACGTACCGCGCGTTCTCATTGCGCCGCAGCTCATCGCGAAGCTTCTCGCGCACGACGTAGTAGGCGTATGGCTTCTGGTTATTGGAGTGAGCGTCGAGCTTTTCCGGTAAGCCGCCGTTCTTTTGGAGGCCTAAGGCTTTGATGAAGCCGCCGTGGATCTTGCCGACATGGGGGATTTCGTACCATGAGAAGTCGATGTCGGTGCACCACTGGGTGGCGTCGAAGGGTTCGGTGCCGCGGAAGGCGACCACGATGAGATCGGCGGGGCTGTTGGTTTTGTCGCGCATGATGAAGGCTTGGGTGGTGAAGTCCTCCTGGTAATCTGAAATAAAATAATGGAGAAAATCTATGTGAATTCTTCAAAAAAGGCAAAAGGCTTCTATGTCACATGGAATTTTTGCTATTTTTTTTGTTTTTTAAATGGAGATTGAGACTATGCTCGCCCGAAAAAAAATACTAAAAAATACAGGTCAATTAAATAAAATTTTGTAGGGCAATATTACAGTTCCATCATTGTTATTCTGCAATTATATGAATGTTTTGTTCATGTTTGGAAACCGTTTGTTAATCCAAATTATGATTTGAACCTTCCAATAGTATTTCGGGTCTTTGATTTGGACCTATTTGGGCTCATATTGAGTTTAATTTGGTGTTGTTGGGTTCGTATTTTCAAGACGTTCAGCTTGACGGCAAGTTTGTTGAAATCGGAATTCGGATGGTCCCAATTTTAATTTTAGAAGTTTCCAACTTGATTATGTCCCGATATTCATGCATGATCAAGATAATTTTTTGATGATGCATCAACAATAATGACCAACCTCTAAAAATTTTTGTTTTTATATTAAGAGGTAGATAAAGAAAGAAGAGAGAAAAAATCAATTTTATTCATATGCATATATATCACATATACAAGACTTGAACCAAAACCTTTTAGTCGGTAGTCAAAGCTCTCAATCAACATATCTATATGAGCTTCATACATGATACTTATATTGCCTATATCAAACTTAAAAATATAGTTATCGTCCGGAAATTAATTTCTTTAAAATCTGATTTTTAGCATATAATTTCTTAAAAACAGGAAGAAATATTAGTCAAATAGAACTACTATAGCGATATGAAAAGCAAAACAGTAAGAAAATTATCCCACACAAATCCTAAGTCAAACTACTTGCTCTATGTGTGAACTTTTAAAATTATTATATTTGAAAGAATTCAAAGTTTTAAATTCATCTAGGTTGCTAATTACCATCATCTATCTAATTAAATGATGAATTGATCAAAGTTTTTAATTATTTTGTTAGCATGTTTTATATGTTGCAACAAAATGGGCCATTATTTTATTTAAATGAAACATTTCTGTCTTCTTTAACCCCTATTTGTATTGTGTTCACCCAGTATGATCATCCAAAAACTTACCATTCCAGCAGTCGTAGTATGCCAAGAACTCCATCTGCAATTCAAAGATGCTCAATCTATTATTTCCAAAGAATCAAATACTAATGAAATATAATCAATAATACAGGGTAAATAGATGTGTAACATAATTTACTTCAAAATGAGCATGATTGCTATTGAATTTGTATTGAGATAAAGGGCATCTCCAATCAAACTCATCATTTCTATCTCTAACCGAACTTCATTTCAACACAAATAAAGGATATTCCGTGCATATTCTTTCTCATCTTCATTTATGCGCAAAAAAAAAAGGTTTTTGTGAAGAGTGCGACCTCAATATTGGGGTCACTTTGTTTACAACCACAAAAATGTATTTCTTTTTGGTATTCAAAAGTAGGTTTGCGGTAGCTGTAAACAGATATTTGCAGTTCGGTTGGGGATGCCTATATATATAATCACAACATAAGTTTAAAAACATTCAAACTCATCTTTTCATAAAGTATGTCAAACTATCATTATTATTATTATTTGACAAAATATACATATAACACAATTTACATTTCACAACTTAAAATAATTTCTCATATTTAATAAATAAATGAATCAAATTACCTTCCATTGATTTTTTATCGTACTTTTAATGAAGCGCTCGTTCTCGTAGGATAGTTTGGCGGCCATTATAGCAAGTGCTGCTTGGTATCGTGGGTCGCCACTCTTGATACTCTTATCCAGCTTTACTCTTGTATCAATAAGCCCAATGGCGGATCTGTATGTATCTGATCCTTTTTCTGGAATTTGGACTTCACCTAATTAAACAAGAGAAGTGCCAATTCACTATCAATATATGACTAAGTTCAATTAATTGTGAAAACGATGCTTGATATATGATTTTTTTTGGGATATTTAGGCTAATTAAGACAAACTCACACAAACATCATATATGTAGGATTCGAACTCAAGACCTCTTGGTTGGCAATGAAATCTTCCAACTAACAGGCAAAGATGAGCTGCGTATGTGAAAAATTATACCACATAGCTCACCTTGATCTGTTAGTTAAGAAGTTTAGCTATCAACAAAGAAGTCTTGAGTTAGAAGGTTGCATATGTAGGTGTGTGCGAGTTACACAACTTATCTTGGTCTGTTAGTTGGCAGCTTAGGCTACCAACTAAGAGGTCATGGGTTCGATTCCAATTTAGGCTTCGTTTAATTCGGTTTATGCTTACATAAAAAGGAGTTTTAGAAAAGGAGATTGAGAAAAAGCCGTTCAATAAATGGAGTTTCAGTAATGAGATATGTTTGAGTAATATTTTTAAAAGTGCTTATTAATACTTGAAAATAAATTTAAATTGTTTGTTTAGGAGTTCTGCTTTTGAGATTTTATTATAAAAGACATAATTGCCCATAAAATTTAAGTACACATAATATATATATATATATATATAATTTTCTAAGAAAAATTTAATTATCTACTAATTTATAATATCAAAAGTTTTCATTTTTAACTCATAAAAAAAATTCAACTTAAATAAAAAAAATATTTTTATGTTGGAAAATTAATTTATTTTCTTATCAAATAAATCTATCAATTATAAGCAGGAACAAATGCAACTACAGAATTTCTTAGGTTTAAGATAAGGAGAAAAAAGAGAGCCAAATCCAAGCTTTCGGCTGGCCATCAATCGTAAAAAGGTCTCCAAAATATGGAATTTTGTAAACGAAATCAAGCTATAGATAGATCAAAGAACAAGAAAGAATCTTAAGAGAAAAAAAATCCTAAACTTCTTATAAATCCCCAACTTAGGAAACAAACCAGTTCCCATTAAAACTCTTCTGCTACAACCCACCATCAATCAATCACAACAACTTAGAAATAGTGTCGATTTCGTCGTTAGAGCAAAATCAGAAGCAGCAAATAAACAAAGAACTGATCACCGATATGTGGAATCAAAACACAGAGGCATCAAACAGAAAGAAAGGGTAAAAAGATTGCACCTTTGCTGCTCTTTGAAAGGGGTAAACAGGAAGCTTACGGTTCTGCGATCGGGAGAACCCGATAAAGCGTTCAAATCTATGAAGAAACCAAAGGAGTCTGTGCAGAGGAAAATGTAAAGCAGAGTCTGTGCAGAGGAATCGGGAGTCCTGAGGGAAAAAGCTAAAAAAATAATGACATTTCTTTTCGGCCTGCGATCTGCTGAAGAAGACGAAGGTAACGTGGGTCTCGACGTGAGAACGTGGAGGGTTATTTGGGACATTTGGGTTGCAAAACAGCGGTGTCTAAACGAATAAGCACTTGCTGAGAAAATTTTGTAACCACCCAATAAACGTGGTTATATAAAAAGGAATTACGGTTAAATTTATATTCCAAACAGTTTCGACGAACTAATTACAGCTTATTCAAACGGAAACGAAGGAAATAAATGTAATCAAACGAGGCCATATGCGATGTGTGTATGAATCTGTCTTAATTGACCTAAATGTCCCAAAAAATAGTGTGTGTGAGTTTTTCTTAATTCGCTAAAAAAAATTTAAAGAAAACTCTTCAAAAAGAAGCCCATTTATATATTTTGAAAAAAAAAATATTATAGTTAAAGGGTTTATCGTATTTTAATTTTCAAATTTTGTTTTAATAATAATAGTCCGCAAAACAAATATGGAATGATTAATTAATTAAAAAATTTATATCATAATATTCTAATTTAAATTAAATCGAATTGGACTTTAAAATATAATTTAATTTATTTTAGACAACATTAATATCAATGTAAATAAATCTGACATATTCAAACTCATCATAAGAAAATTTATTTAAAAATTAGTCTATTTAGACTTTTGGGATGTTGTTATTAAGTAAAATTTAAATGTAAATCCGGCTAAGGCCGCGAGGATAATTCAAAGTCATTTAAGGGACCATTATGGTGCTCATCTAAATTGTCCTTTGTTAATTTTTAATCGTCATTATAAGATTGAAAATGTTATGTAAGAATGTTGTAATGTATTTTTTAAGTTGATCAAATTAAAATTAGAATATTTAAAATATGTAAATTTTAATTAAAATTATATATTTAATTCATCTTAGATTAAATCAAATTATTTTAAAATAGGTGAAATCAGCAAAAGGAGACATACAACAGCAATAATAACAAGCTTTTATCGCACTATGTGGAATTGGCTACATGAATCATTTTTCTACATCGTGTCATGTTAATATATGACTCTCAAAATAAATAAATAAAAGAAATAAATATGCTGCATTTAGAATGTGCCAAGTTATTTAACGAGTTATGAATGTACCAAATATTTTGGTGAGTTATGAATACACGGAAAATGTCCCGGACTCATTTTGAGAGAAAGGTGATGGGAGAGAGCGAAAGAGAGATGGCATGGAGAGGATAAATTATTTTGAGCGGAGATCGGACCCAGAATACTGTCCGGAGACCAATCATATGCGCCATGTCAACGATACTGAACACAGGGGTGACTTGACGCATTCTGATTAATAATTAATCCGGGGAAATAGAGAGAAATAGGAGATGATGGAGGAGAGAAGAGAGTATAGTAGAGAGAGAGAGATGGGGAGAGAAATGACGGGAGAGAGAGACAGGGAGAGAGAAATGATGGGAGATAGAGACATCGAGAGTAGAGAAAGATAGGGACACAACTCCCCTTGGCCTATTGATTGAGAGCTTAGGCTCCCAACTAAGAGGTCCAAGGTTCGAGTCCATGTGTATGCGTTGTGTGTGTGAGTTTGACTTAAATGGCCTAAATGTCCCAAAAAAAAAAAAAGATAGGGAGAGAGAAATGACGGGAGAGATGACTGGAGAGAGACTTTTTAATTAATTTTTTTAAATATTATTTTTAAATAATATTATTTAAAAAAGTTTAGACTTTATATTTTATATATAATATTATTTAGTTATTTTTTTAAATCTTCTCTCCCCATCACCTCTCTAGTAGTTTCTCCCACCATCTCTATCTTGCATCTTCTTCTCTTTCCTTGTCAGCTCTCTCTCAAAATGAGTTGAATGTGTCGAACAATCAGGTGCATATAGAACTCATCAAATCGTTCAGCGCATTCTGATTGCCTAATCGACACATTTATTCTTTTTTAAAATTTTAAAATTTGGTGCTCCTTTTGTAAATTCTATTTAATAACGATGTCTTTTATAAAATGTCCCATACGAACATTCATCTTAATTTAATCTAAATATTTTTCCAGGGCTAATTATCAATAAAATTACTGTTAATTAAGGACTTCGAAGCCATCTTTCGCGTGTGACGAAAGAAAGAAAACTACGGCAATGTTTCACCATATTGATTGCGGCGTCCAAAAGCCATCACAGTCGAATTGATTTGAAGGTTGCAGGAAATTATCCGCAACAATATCAAGTCTTTATCCCATTACGTGGGGTCGGCTACATGAATTTTTTTTCTTCATTATGTCCTATTAAAAGTCAAATTATCCGCAAAAATGTTAAATTATACTTATTTTTTAGTAGTGTATATATGTATAATTTCGTGCATTCTGAATGCGCGGTAAAAAAAAAAAGTGTATATATATGTATAATTCATAACATTAGTATGCTTTAAATATATTTTATATTAATATTTTTAAAAGAGTCCCCTTATGAGCTAATATGTTGGAGTTAAAGCAATTATAATAGAAAGCTTCTAAATAAAGAAATTGGCTCACTTACATGAGAGGTTATTCTATGCGGATGTCGAACGCAGTTCAACGTCCGGAAATCAATCAGAATGCGCCACATCAGCGGTATCGAGCATGGAGTGACGTGGCGCATTTTGGTTGGTCTTCGAATGCGTTCACGTATGCACAGAATATTTCACCCACTTACACCCCTACCCTTATCCAATTACAAAAAGAAAAGAAAATGCACAAAATATTATGATACGTTTTTTTATTAAAATGATTTTTAAATTTGTCAAATTTATTTAAAAATTAATATAGTTTAAATTCTAATCGATTATTCTTGAATTGTACTTCTTTCAAAATAGTTCTACAAATTATTTGGACTATTATGACCCTTTTTTAATACACCGATATTTTTTTTTTCATGCCAAAATACTATAATTACCTTAATTTAAAGCAATTATAATAGAAATCTTCTAAATAAAGAAATACTAAAAAAGGTAAAATCGGCTTAGGATCCTCTACAATTATATATCATAATTCTTAAATTGTAAAGTTCTTCAATTTCAATTATTTCTTTATTTTTCGAGCGATTAGTATTGATTTCATTTTTCTTTAATTATTTTGATTTTAAGATATAATTTAAATCATCTAAAATAAATTAGGTGGTTAATTATAATTAGAGAACTTTACCATCCAATTATTATGATAATTAAAGGAAATTTCTTGCTGGTTAATATTATATAACTTAACAGTCACTTTAATTTCTTCTTTAAAATATATTTATACTCTTCAATGGATATGCCTTGATTTAATAGGGTGAGATAATATTTTTATTTTATTTTTTCTCTGATTAATTAACAAAGTTATGATCTCTGCTACGAAGAACTGATCAGAAACTTACCTCTCATAAAATTTGCAAACAGAGACAACAAGCCGCCATTGTCGGGAACCAGATTTCCCCAAAAGCCGACGGCCGACCCGAACCGAGCCATAGGAGAGGTTAAAAGGAGCAGACTCCTCTGCGCGAGAAGGGAGATAAAGATATCCCATCTCCGCCTCATTCCGGCGATCTCCGTCCCCGGCGGCCCAAACATGGACTCATTCTCATCAACGTTTCCAGAATACAACACATGGAGAAGATCAAGCAGCCCAGCCTTGTCCGGTCTCAACTCAAAGTAATCGGTGAAGGAGCCGGTGTCTGCCATGAAGAGATCTCAGGAGCTTCTGGGAAGAAAAACTAGAGAGAAAGAGAGAACTGAAGAGAAGAAGCAGAGACAAGAGAAATAATCTAAGGGAGTAAACAGCTTCCGGAGTATTAATATAGAGATAATAGCTAACGAAGCGGTTAAGATTTAATAGGACGTTTACCCTTAGTTTCAGGGGCGGAATCAGCTTCAATTTTGAGGGGTCAAATACAACATAAAAATAATTAAATATTAAAAAAATATTATTATATATCCAGAAAATTAATCAAGAAAAATAAAAAAAATTAAGTGTAATTAAACAGTCATGAAAAAACATGAAAGAGAATATTAGAACTAAATGTGAAGAAATATATAGATATTTTAGGGCAAGTTAGGATAAAAATATTTTTTAGGGGGGGCAAAAAAAAATTTTAGGAGGGGCAAAAAATTTTTTTACTCTTCTATAATTTTTTTTTTACTCTTATAAAATGTTTTTTTTTTTTTTTTGAGGGGAGGGGGGGGGGGGGGGGGGGGGGGGGGGGCAATTGCCCCCCCTAAGCTATTAATAGTTCCGGCTTCGTTTGGGACAGCTTATTACTACTGTTTAAAAAAAAATTAATTACAAAAAAATTTAACTAAAAAAGCATTTTAAAAAACAATAAAAAAGTGTCTAAATTGGGTTTGGTTGACCACTGAAGTCCGCCTCTTGTTTAAAAGAACAAAATTCTGCTAAAGCTAGTTGGCACATTATTGGTCATGTTGTTTGCAGAGCTATAAGATCATTTTTTCTTAAAAGTTATTTGTCTTATAATGGTGTTAAAGCAACTGCACTAGCTATCATTCCTAAACACAAAAATGCTGTCAATATATCTGACTATAGACCCATAGCTCTATGTAATGTTATGTATAAATTTATAGCCAAATTGTTAGCTGCTAAGCTTAAAATGGTTATGAGCCTTTTAGTTAAAGACAATCAAGCTGAATTTGTTAAATCTAGAGTCTCCACTGATAATATTTTGCTGGCTAGTGACATTCTCTCATGTGCGGGGAAAAAAGGTGTTGCAAAAATTTTCTGTGCAAAACTTGATATTAAGAAAGCATTCGACTTTGTGTCCCGAGATTTCTTGATTGCTAGACTTATTCAAAAAGGTTTTCCCCTCACCTTTGTGAATTGGATAAAAGTTTGTATCTTCGATGTCAACTTCTCCATAGCTCTTAATGGTGCACTTGAGGGCTACTTCAACTCTACGGCTGGGCTTAGGCAGGGTTGTCCCTTAAGTCCATATCTTTTCTATTTGGTCATGGATGCATTCTCTAATCTCCTTGAGAGCAGTGATTTTAAAGGTATCTCTTCTGATAATTTCACTCTCACTCATTTGCTCTATGCAGATGATGTGCTTATTTTTTGGTGAGGCTACAGTAGACAATTGTCACATTTTGAACAACACTTTAAAGGATTTTGCTAATGCTTCGAGGCTCCACATTAATTATGAGAAATATGCAATTATGTTTCCTAAACATTTGAGGCAACAACAGGATATATGTCAAGCTCTTTTCATTACAAACATTGCTACTAAACTTAACTACTTGGGCATACCTCTGTCTTTCTACAAGCTTAAAGTAGAGGACTACATGCCTCTCATTGATAGTATACACAAAAAGCTTAATGGTTGGAAAGCCAACTTGCTGTCTTTCGCTGGTAGACTTCAATATCTGAAATTCACAATTCAAAATACTATAGCGTTCTGGATACGTGGTGCAATTTTACCTAAATCTATGCACAAAATTTTTAAGAAAGTGCTAGATTTTTATTTTTTGGGGACTCTAATTCATCTAAAAAACTGCACATGGTTTTTTGGGACAAAGTCTGTAAGCCTATATCAAAAGGGGGACTGGGTATTCCTTCTATTAGTGCTCTCCAATTTGCTTTTAACTGCTCGGTCATTGTCAAAATGTATAACTGCTTTTCTCCCCTGTCCACTTGGCTATTTAATAAGTATAGCTCTCCTTGGAAGTCTTTTAAATCATCTAATTCAAAATTCTGGAAGGGTATTTGTAACACTGCAGTCCTAGCTAAAGAATGTTTTCAGTTTAGAATTACTCACAAAGCTCCGATATCCCTGAAATGGGATCATTGGTATAACAATTGCACCTTGTCTGGATACTTGGGGAGTGATTTCTCTGATTTCATTCCAGATATTGCTTTAAATGTTATAATGCTAGACGGTTCCTGGAATCTCCCTGCTACTTGGAATTCCCAGGTGCGGGCTGTCTTTGATGGAATTCTTGTTGAGGATTCCTCTGGTAACTGTCTGATATGGAGAAATAGGAAAAACTGCAACTTCAGATGTTATATGGATGAATTTTATTCGGATTTGCCTGATTATAGCTGGTCCAAAATGATATGGCATAAAAAACATGTTTTAAAACATTCTGTTTTTGTATGGTTGGCGTTAATCGGGGGGCTGAAAACAGCAGATGCTTTACTTACGAGGAATATCTAGGTTCCGGGAACCTGCGGCCTTTGCTTGGAACATCCTGAAACTGTATCTCACTTGTTTTTTGAATGCTCCTACACGTTTTCTATTTTGAACGGTATTATTCCTGGTATGCAATGTTTTCTGTTAAGGCCTACAATTTTACAAATTTTTGACTGGGTTAATGATGCTCACAAAGAAACACAAGAGGTGCATAATTTTTATAAATTGGTCATATGCTGTGTGATCTATTTCATTTGGAAAGAGATGAACAACATGAGATTTGGGAATAGCACTAATTGCAGCACAACTTTGCTGTTTCAAATCAAGAGAGTTTTGTTTGAAAAGTTATTGAAATGGAAGCATGCCAGAGAATTGCTGGGAAAATTATAAGAGGTTGGTTCGGTTAGTGAGTTTTCTGTTTGAATAGTTGCTATTTGAATGATTTATATTTGTGCAACTTATATAGTTTTGATGATTCCAAACATTATTGTTCAGATGTATAGTTATCTCCTAACAATTTTAGAAGATTTGCACTTGCTCTTGTGTGTACTAACATTTCAGGAAAATCAGACTCCAGACTACGAAAACTTCAAATCAAATTCAACATATGATATTTTGTTTATTTGAAGTTTGTCTCTTCTTTAATTAATTTTGTAAGGGAGTGATTGTAATTGAGTGAATAAAATCTCACACACACAAATTAGGAGATCATGAAATTCTATACTGATCGTACAGGACGATATTTATCGTACTGGACGATCTGTCAGTTATCTCCTATAGAGCACTTGGAACGAATAGGAACTTGCTTTGGAAAATTTTTCTAAGTCATATTCGTCCAGGACGAATTTTAATATCGTCCCGGACGATGGGTTCTCTGTAAACATTTCGTCCAGACGAATTTTACCATCGTACTGGGCGACCAGTCCTCTGGAAAAATTTTGTCCAGACGAAAATAAATATCGTACCGGACGAACAGCTCTCTGGAAAATTTTCGTCCAGACGAAACCAAATTATCGTCCCCGGCGATTGGTCCTCTGGAATATTTTCGTCCAGACGAAATAAATAATCGTCCAGGACGATCGGCTCTCTGGAAAATTTTCGTCCAGACGAACATATTTTCGTCCAAACGATAAACCGACTTAGGACAGTTTTCAGCAGTTTCTAGAACCGACCTTGTAATAACCGTTCGTACTGGACGAACCTAGTTCGTACAGGACGATCAGCTGTACGAAGTCATTTCGTACACATATACAAATTGGGTCGTTTCAGATCGTTTAAGTAAAATCGTCCAGGACGATCCAGGATCGTACGGGACGATCCACTGCGTACAGAATTGAAAACTTGCAGTTTTTGGGCGGTTTTTCATGTCTTTTGTATAAATACTCCAAATTAGACTGCCACCCAATCTTTTTGTCATTTGATCTTCGTGCCTATTGAGAGAATAGCCAAGGGGAGAGTGGAAGAGAGCATTCAAAGGAGGATTCCTACCATTGGAGCGAGAAGGCTTCACTTGGATTGCAAAGGTAAGAATCTCTACTTGTGAAATTGGATTTCTTCACTCTTTTCTTTCTTCCTTCTAGATTCTTGTGAGAAGATCATTCAAGAAGGTCCGGTTCACTGCCGACACTTGGAGAGTGTGAACAGACGAGGGTTCTCTGCCTACACTAGGAGAGTGTAAAAGGAAGAAGGTTCTCTGCCTACACTTGGAGAGTGTGAACAGCCGTAGGGTTCTCTGCCCACACTAGGAGAGTGTGAAAGGACGACGGTTCTCTGCCCACACTAGGAGAGTGTAAAAGGACGACGGTTCTCTGCCAGCACTGTGGATTGTGTAAAAGGACAACGGTTCTCTGCCGCACCGGGGAGTGGTGAAAAGAGTGTTTTGTACAGGCTTCTCCGCCTTGTTGTGGGTGCTAAAGGAGAGTCACTTTGTGGTATTAGTGCAATACTCAGAGGGTGCCTCTGAGGAGTGGATGTAGGTCTGGTTATAGACCGAACCACTATAAATCTGGTGTCATTTACTTTATTGCTTTTACGTTTCCGCATTTTAAATTTCAGTTTTAACAACTCTGTGGTTGAAAAACATTTTTCTACAAACTTTAAAAGAAAATTTTATTTCGGTTCAACTTTAATTTTAAGAGGGTTTAAAATTTTTAAAACTACCAATTCACCCCCCTCTTGGTAGCCGTGGGACATTTACTTAGGCTTAACAACCTAATTACTAGACTCAACAAGTGGTATCAGAGCATTGTTTCAAAATCATAAGTTTGAACTACTTTTTGATTAACGTAAATGGCTACATTTGGAAACCGAAACACACCTGAGGGTTACTCTATCACTAGACCTCCACTGTTTGACAATATTCCTTTTGATTTTTGGAAAACACGCATGTCTACTTTCTTACAGTCACTTGATTATCGCATGTGGATGTTAGTCCAGGAAGGTTACACAAAACCAACTAGATTAGTTGATGGAAATAGGGTAGATACACCCTATGCAGATTGGACTATAGAAGAACGTGACTTAGCACAATTAAATGCGAAATGTTTAAATAGTTTCTTTTGTGCTTTAAAATCTGAAGACTACATGCGAGTTTCTACTTGTAAAAGCGGAAAAGGCATATGGGATAGACTTTGTATTACTTATGAAGGGACAAATGAGGTTAAGCAATCAAGACTCAATATCTTGTTACATGACTACGAATTATTTCGCATGAAACCTAATGAATCAATATCTGACATGTACACAAGATTCACTCAAATTGTCACCTCTTTGCATGCACTTGGTAGGGAATTAACTAATGCTGAAATGGTTAATAAGATTCTTCGTTGTTTACCTACTGCATACGATGCTAAAATTACTGCAATTACAGAGTCAAAAGATCTGAACATTTATTCTATTGACAATCTTCTTGGTTCACTCATTGCTTACGAGCAAGGAGTAAGTCAAAGAAAGATTGATGTAGGTGAACCAAGAAAGGACAAGAATATTGCACTAAATGTGGAAGAGTCAGAAAGTGAACACTCACAACCTGAGGATGAAGATGATATAGCACTGATGACTAGACAATTCAAAAGCTTTTTAAAGAGGAAGCAGAAGAGACGCCAGCAATGGAATAGAGGTAAGTATAACAGAAATGGCAAGGTTTCTAATGAAGTGATTTGTTATGAATGCAGGAAACCAGGTCATATAAAGACTGATTGTCCAAAACTCAAAGCCTCTCCTAGCAAGGAGAAGGTAGAGGAGAAACCAATGGTAAAGAAGGGCAAGAAGAAGTTTCAAAAGGCTTTTTGGGCGGACTCAGCTTCAGACTCATCTGAGACTGAAAAAGAAGAAGAAGTCACCAACCTTTGCTTGATGGCAGATAAAGCTGAACAATCAGATCAAGAAGAGGTATGTGATTTAACTTATAATGAATTGTTTGAAGTTTCTGAACACATGCATGATGCATATAGGAAAACGAAAAAGATGCATGCTAGTTTAGTTTTAGAATTGGAAGAGCTTAATAAGGAACACGAAATCCTTAGGAAAGATCATGCTTTAATTGATAGCAACCACATGAAACTACTTGATGAATATGATGACTTGAATAAAAATTTTGAGAATTTAAAATCATCCTATGCTGAACTTGAAAAAGAATTTGAGAAATTTAAGGATGAATCTGAGCACAAGACATATAGAGTCAATTATACAAATCGAATCTTGGAGGAAATGAATTCATTTTACAAACTTACTATAAGAGCTCTCGAGGATAATAGGAACCCCCCTAAACTTGAAGATTTTACAAATCCTAAGTATTATCCTAAATTCATGAAATCCCTTAGAAGATAATCATATGAGAGAAAACATAGGAATATTTTTCCTAATGTTAAATGTAACAATTGTGGATTTTTGGGACATATATCTCACACCTGCACTTTAAAGATGAAATCTAATTTGGTGTGGAGAACTAAGATGCATAAACCTAGACATATCACACATGCATCTGATTATAAATTTCATAAAGGTGAACCCAAACTAGTTTGGGTTCCCAGGTCTAACATTTGAGAATTTTGCAGGTATACTCTCACACAAGACCTCGTGAGAGTATATGGTACCTGGACAGCGGATGTTCTAAGCACATGACTGGAGATACTGCTCAATTCATAACGCTGGAAGCCAGGAGTGGAGGCAAGGTTACACTTGGAGATAATACCACAAAGAAAGTGGTTGGATCAGGTATGATTGGAAATTTGAAAAACTTTTTCATAGATAATGTTTTATTAGTTGAAGGCTTAAAACATAATTTGCTTAGCATAAGTCAGCTATGTGATAAGGGCTATAATGTAAAATTTTTACCTACTAGCTGCATAATTAGCCTAAATGGGAAAATTGTTTTAAATGGAAAAAGGGTGAACAATGTTTACATGCTAAATTTAAATTGTATTCAATCTCCTACTGCCTTTTGTTTGAAAACTATTTCTGATGAATCATGGCTTTGGCATAGGAGACTTTGTCATTCTAGTATGAAAAATCTTAGAAAAATTACCCAAAAGAATTTGGTGAGAGGAATACCTAAACTAGACTTTACTAAGGACCATCTGTGTGATGCATGTCAATTAGGAAAACAAGTGAGGTCCTCATTTAAGTCCATTAAAGATCTTAGGACAAGTAAACCTTTAGAAATTTTACACATGGATCTTTTTGGACCAGTAAGCACTGTTAGTCTAGGAGGAAAGGTATATGGATTTGTTATAGTAGATGATTTTTCAAGATTCACCTGGGTTAAATTTCTTTTTCATAAGAGTGAATCATTTGAGGAATTCAGAAATTTTTCAACTTGGATACAAAGAAAACTAGGATGTGAAATAATTTCTATACAAAGTGATCATGGAGGAGAATTTGAAAATGATAGATTTGAAGATTTCTGTAAAGAAAAGGGGATTGATCACAATTTTTCTGCACCTAGAACTCCTCAACAAAATGGAGTAGTTGAAAGAAAGAACAGAACATTAATAGAAGCCGCCCGAGCAATGTTAGCAGAATACTCTCTTCCTAGATATTTTTGGGCTGAGGCGGTTAGCACTGCATGCTATGTTCTGAATAGGGTGAATGTGAGATCAAATTTGAATAAAACACCCTATGAGTTGCTAAAAGGAAGAACACCAAATTTGTCTCATTTGCATGTATTTGGTTGCAAGGTGTTCATACATAATAATGGAAAATCTGCCTTAGGAAAATTTGATCCAAAATCAGATCCAAAAGAATCACATTTGACAGCAGTGAAAAGGATTTTAAGATATCTACTAGGAACTCAAAACTTAGGAATTTGGTATCCTAAGTTTAGCTCTTCATTTGAAATTATTGGTTACTCAGATTCTGACTTTGCAGGCTGTAGAGTGGATAGGAAAAGTACTTCTGAAACATGTCAATTCATTGGAAATTCATTAGTTTCATGGTCTAGTAGAAAACAAAATTCAGTGGCACTATCTACTGCAGAAGCAGAATACATTGCATTAGGAAGTTGTGTGGCACAAGTACTTTGGTTAAAACAACAGTTGATTGACTTAGGATTAACTATAGGCACTATTCCAATTTATTGTGACAATACTAGTGCTATTTGCATTTCCAAAAATCCTATTCAACATTCTAGAACCAAACACATTGATATAAGGCATCATTTCATAAGGGATCATGTATCCAAAGGAGAAATTGAACTCATTCATGTTTCAACTGAAAATCAACTTGCAGACATTTTTACAAAACCTTTAGCCTTTGATACCTTCAGTACTTTAAGAACAAGGCTTGGTGTTATTGATTTGAATGCTTAACCAAAATGTCTTTGCAACATTGATACTTGTTGTGTTTTGTTTTTGTAATTTTGTGAATTTTGTGTGTTTTTGTATGAATTGTTTTTGGATTTATGATTTTTGTCTTATGTTTTCTGTGTTGTTGATTGTTTTTGTTGATTTTGTTAAATTAAAAAATTTAAAATCAAAAATTTTTTATTGGAGGAAATCGTCCAGGACGAAATATTTTTGTACGGGACGATGTGTTAAGAAACAGTTTGCGCGAATTTAAACCGTTTTGAGAGCAGTTTTTTTATTGGATCGTCTGTACGATCTGTGATCGTCCAGTACGAATTTTTTCTTTTTCTCAAACGTCGGGACGATTGAATGCAGCGGTTGAGTGGATAAGACAGTTTTTAATACGAACTTCGTCTGTACGAAAATTTTTTTCGTATGTACAAACATGTGTCGATTCATTGTAGGGGACGGTTTTCAAGAGTCATTAAAACGAAACGCTTTTCGATCGTCTGTACGAAATTTTTTCGTATGTACGATCGGTCAAGTCAAAAAGCCTGTACGAAGGGACGCATCGTAAGTTATGTTGAATACGAAAAGCCGTTACATTTTGGACGAATTGGATCGTCTGTACGAAATTACTTCGTCCAGACGAACGATAATTTTTCGTCCAGGACGAATATTTTCGTCCAGGACGAATATTTTCGTCCAGGACGAATGTATTGTTTTTCTTTAAATATGAAGGCTTTCAAACTTGAAAATCACACTTTCAAAACATCTTTTTCAATCCCTTTCTACATCAAATCAACTATGGCCTCCTCTAGCAAAAGACAAAAAGTTTTGGTGAAGAAACCTAACAGGAATGCCCCTGACAACTTCCTTTCCAAAGCAAATGAGGAATCTTTTCCTCGTTTTGCATCTGCAAAAATCACTCCGTCTCGCATTCTTATCCAAACGGAGTTGAAATTTCGGGTATTACACCTCTTCGCCTCAACCCAATTTCATTTCATTCTTTCTCTTGTCCACCTCTACAATAAGCAAACCTACCATTACTTCCTAGCCAACATGAGTTTCAATTCTGACCACTCTATCATTAGTTCTTTTGTTTTTAAGAAAAAAGTTGAGATCACCAAGCACGACCTTGGTGCATTTTTAAACTTAAGGACTGAAGGATATAGAGCCCACACCCTAATGTCAGAAAACATCTTCCATTGGTATGAAATCAATAGGGTAATTAGAGAAAATACAATTGACAATCATGTTGCTAGAGTGGCCGGTATGACCCAAGATGCCCGAATCATCCAGCATATCCTTAGATCCTCAATTATTCCTAAAGCTGGTGATAGGATAAACATAACTCCTCTCCTCTCTTGTCTAACTTTTTTAATCATGAAAAGACAACCTATTGATGAAGCCCAACTCATCCTAGATCATATCTATGGGCTTTCAGAAATAGGACATCCTGATCAGAAGAGGAAGAAGAATATTTTTTTAGGGCACTTGATTACTTATGTTTTGGAGAAGAAGTACAATATAGTACATCCTGATGAGGAATATGAAGAGCCAGTTTACTACAACGATGCATCATTCAGACTGCTCTTCAAGGAGGAAAAAGAAAAAGAAAAAGCACATGGCAGTGCTTCAGAAGAAGAAGAAGAAGGAGTGCAAGCTTCTGCTTCTCAATCAGATTACCAGAATCTGATTGAGAGATTTGATAGACTAGAGACTCACATTGATCAAAGGTTTGATCAATTTGATGCTCACCTTACGCAGCAGCAACATGACATTGGTAATATTAGAGATGAAGTTCATGAAATAAATACCAATATAATGTTGATGGCCTCCTACTTCAACCTCTTTGGCGGCATTCCTCCTCCTCCTCCTCCAGAACAGTAGAAGTTTTTTTTTTATGTGTGTCTGTTGTATTTTTTTTTGTTTGTTGTGTTGTTATGTTTTTGTTTAAGTTCAATGTTTTTATGTAATTTTTTTTTTTATCAATGAAAGTTTGTTTGTTTTAGATTTGCTTTGAAATGTGGCTAATTTTTATGAATTTCATTAATATTATTTTTAATCTACATTGTGCTTAAATTCGATTGTAATATGAGATTATCTATATTAGAAAATCTAGACTTTCTAAATTTATAATTTGTTTATAACTTGTTGTATTTAGAATTTTTTTTAAATTCATGTCTATTCATTTAGACTACATAAAATTTAATATTGTTATTGCAATTTTGATATTTTCTTATTTTGTATTTCTATGCTCAAATGATATTTATACACCTAGAAATATTTGAAATCTTAGATTATAGATTTTGGAAAGAATTGGTCAAATTACTCTTGAACATTGTACAAATGTACAAAAATCAAAAGGGATTCGCAAAAATTTGCAAAGTGAAAAAGAGGCACAAAATTAGCCCAACCAAAGAAAAATGCACAAAAATGTGCTCCAAAACTTTGAAAAGATGTGCAAAGCACCACATGAGGTAATTCTCTTCTTTCCAAATTCGTTTAATCTCTTAATTCAAGTTGATCTACTGTTCATTTATATTCTATTGAATTTTGAAATATAGAATTTTTTTTACATCTCACTTGTAATGATTTTCAATAATCAAAATGTCTAAATCGAATCATGTCTTTGATAAATTCTTCTTACTTACAATGTTATATCATTTCATAAATTTTATGAATTTCTATGATTGACCTAATATCTTTAGTTTAAAATTGCATACCCTATGTCAAATCACAATTTAGATTAAATTTTAACAATGAATTTCATATTATTATTTACATTTCTTATCTTTTTCTTCTTCACTTTTTGTTACTGTCAAAAAGGGGGAGAAATTATTATGTTTGTGTTTGTGTTTTTGTGGTTTGTGTTTTTTGTTAAAATTTTTTGAAAAACAAAAATATTGTTCTTTAATGCCTCCTTATTTTAATGTACTCATAAATTCAGGGGGAGTTTAGGAGATAAGAGATTTGTTTTAACTTGAAACCATACTAATAATAATTGTTTTGCCATCATCAAAAAGGGGGAGATTGTTTGAATAATTGCTATTTGAATGATTTATATTTGTGCAACTTATATAGTTTTGATGATTCCAAACATTATTGTTCAGATGTATAGTTATCTCCTAACAATTTTAGAAGATTTGCACTTGCTCTTGTGTGTACTAACATTTCAGGAAAATCAGACTCCAGACTACGAAAACTTCAAATCAAATTCAACATATGATATTTTGTTTATTTGAAGTTTGTCTCTTCTTTAATTAATTTTGTAAGGGAGTGATTGTAATTGAGTGAATAAAATCTCACACACACAAATTAGGAGATCATGAAATTCTATACTGATCGTACAGGACGATATTTATCGTACTGGACGATCTGTCAGTTATCTCCTATAAAGCACTTGGAACGAATAGGAACTTGCTTTGGAAAATTTTTCTAAGTTCTATTCGTCCAGGACGAATTTTAATATCGTCCCGGACGATGGGTTCTCTGTAAACATTTCGTCCAGACGAATTTTACCATCGTACTGGGCGACCAGTCCTCTGGAAAAATTTCGTCCAGACGAAAATAAATATCGTACCGGACGAATAGCTCTCTGGAAAATTTTCGTCCAGACGAAACCAAATTATCGTCCCCGGCGATTGGTCCTCTGGAATATTTTCGTCCAGACGAAATAAATAATCGTCCAGGACGATCGGCTCTCTGGAAAATTTTCGTCCAGACGAACATATTTTCGTCCAAACGATAAACCGACTTAGGACAGTTTTCAGCAGTTTCTAGAACCGACCTTGTAATAACCGTTCGTACTGGACGAACCTAGTTCGTACAGGACGATCAGCTGTACGAAGTCATTTCGTACACATATACAAATTGGGTCGTTTCAGATCGTTTAAGTAAAATCGTCCAGGACGATCCAGGATCGTACGGGACGATCCACTGCGTACAGAATTGAAAACTTGCAGTTTTTGGGTGGTTTTTCATGTCTTTTGTATAAATACTCCAAATTAGACTGCCACCCAATCTTTTTGTCATTTGATCTTCGTGCCTATTGAGAGAATAGCCAAGGGGAGAGTGGAAGAGAGCATTCAAAGGAGGATTCCTACCATTGGAGCGAGAAGGCTTCACTTGGATTGCAAAGGTAAGAATCTCTACTTGTGAAATTGGATTTCTTCACTCTTTTCTTTCTTCCTTCTAGATTCTTGTGAGAAGATCATTCAAGAAGGTCCGGTTCACTGCCGACACTTGGAGAGTGTGAACAGACGAGGGTTCTCTGCCTACACTAGGAGAGTGTAAAAGGAAGAAGGTTCTCTGCCTACACTTGGATAGTGTGAACAGCCGTAGGGTTCTCTGCCCACACTAGGAGATTGTGAAAGGACGACGGTTCTCTGCCCACACTAGGAGAGTGTAAAAGGACGACGGTTCTCTGCCAGCACTGTGGATTGTGTAAAAGGACGACGGTTCTCTACCGCACCGGGGAGTGGTGAAAAGAGTGTTTTGTACAGGCTTCTCCGCCTTGCTGTGGGTGCTAAAGGAGAGTCACTTTGTGGTATTAGTGCAATACTCAGAGGGTGCCTCTGAGGAGTGGATGTAGGTCTGGTTATAGACCGAACCACTATAAATCTGGTGTCATTTACTTTATTGCTTTTACGTTTCCGCATTTTAAATTTCAGTTTTAACAACTCTGTGGTTGAAAAACATTTTTCTACAAACTTTAAAAGAAAATTTTATTTCGGTTCAACTTTAATTTTAAGAGGGTTTAAAATTTTTAAAACTACCAATTCACCCCCCTCTTGGTAGCCGTGGGACATTTACTTAGGCTTAACAACCTAATTACTAGACTCAACATTTTCTACTCTGTCCCTTCGAGAATCTGCATCAGCTATGTTTGGACAATGATGAAGCTCCTAGCAGAACCCTTGAATGGTCTTCGGGCAACCAGGATATTGTCACTTTCGCAGCATTTTGTTGATTATCTGAGTCCAGGCAATGTTGGCTTTGGAGCATGTTTTTCTTTTTGGATTTTTGTATTAGGCGCTGCTCTTTGGAGTTATGGTTCCTCGCCTATTTGTATTTTTCACAGCATTGCTTTAGTATTAGCTGTTCTCCTTTACTCTGGCCAAATTTTGTATATCTTGGCCTTTTTTTCCTTTGATGTAAAAGTCAATTGATGTCTGTTGTAATTTTCCCCTTCTTTAATATACAGGCTAAGCCCAAATTTTCCAAAAAAAAAAAGAACAAAATTCGCTGAAGATAATTCTGAGAAAAAACAAAGTGAGAATATGATGGTACAAATTATATATATTATTATATTAAAAAAATATAAAGATAGAGTTAAAAAGATTTGATTAGAAAGTATTAAAAATGACTATTATTTTATTAGATTTTAAATAAAAATTTGACTTTTAATAGTATATATGTCTAGTTTGCAATACATTTTATGTTAATTGTCGACTATCTAACATAATCCTTCACTTTTCTCTTCTAAGATTTGAGATCTGATAATAATGATGTTAAACTCCAAAAAAAAAATATAATGGAAAAAAAATTCATGTAGCGTATTTGGGATACATATTTGATGTGTTGATGTTGACTTTGTTGATGACTTGATGTATTGTATATATATAATTTATATTATATTAGTTTTGAATTTTTAATATAAATATATCTCAATTAAGGATGCATTGAATAAATAATTGTATTTTCTAATATAGTACCATGGTATCTTATATAAGTCAGATGTTAATGAGTTGCATGTTGTCATGTCGATACCTACTTTTGTAAAAAATGTATGTTAGTCGAACCATTGTGGTCTTTTTTTTAATTGCGTTAGGTTTGGCACAACTTTGCAGCAATAGATTAGCGACAGAGCGAAGCTTTGTACTAATGTTATGCACTTAAAAAAAAAGAAAGAAGAATACTGGAAGGCGGATAAAGTAATTGTCTATTGGAGATGACCCGACCAGACTTGTTCTGCCTTCCAAGTATTAGTATGCTGACGCCCCACCAAATCTATATGGAGAAATTATTCTGTGCTGATGTCGAATGTAGTCTAGAGTCCAATCAGAATGTGTCACATCACTCTCTGCTCGGTACTGCTCACGTGGCATTTTCTGGTTGGTCTCCGGACTGTAAATTGTGTTCGACATTCACACAGAATAATTTCTCCCAAATCTGACAATTTGTTTAGGCTTCGTTTGGGAAGAAATTATTACGTGCGGTCACCGGACATCGTTTATGGGCGAATTAGGATGCGTCAAATCACTATTTTGTTGTGTACGGGTACCATGTATCGCTATGTACTGAGTGACATGACGCGTCCTGATTCGCCTATGGATGGTCCGGTGACTGCAAGTAATAATTTCTCTCATTCGGGATGACTTTTTTATTGCTTATTAAAGTAATTTTTTAGAAAATTTTAATTTTTGTATCATAAAAGTTATTTTAAGAAGCTGTAAAAAAAGTCCCAAACAAAACTTTAATAGACAGAAAAAATTAAAATAAAAGAGTTTCGTAATGCTAGTACCAATTTATAAACTGAAAGAAGTTTTTGCAGTATTTGATTCATGGATGATAGGTGAGACGTATTTTTCATGCATTATTCATCCAGTGATTTGAAAGTTTTTTTTTTAACATAAATTTGCATCACTATATTTTCCAAAAATATTCGTTAAGGAGATGTTTCCCCTCAAGTATAGGATACCAATGCAACACTCAACTAATCTTATATATATATATACACTATAATATATATAATTAATTTATTATTTCATATAAAAATATTCATGATAATAGAATTAGAGCATTTATCAAGTCCTTTGTTTTATTATTATTATTATTATTATCTTTTGAATTAGTCTTATCGAGTCCTTTGTTTCTATGATTTCATTAGGAATGATTTTTTTACTGTTTTTTAAAATAATTTATTAGAAAAAAAAATTAATTTTTATATTAAAAAAATTATTTTAAAAAATAGTAAGAAGCGTTTCCAAACAAAGCCTATACTATTATTGTATTTTACTTCAACTTTATTTATCAGATAACACTGCCATTCACTAACAAGTAACAACTCTATCCGCTGAAGTCTCAAATTAAACGAGCAGAGTAAGTGGATGAAGCGAGGAACTGAAGAAAAGTTGCTTGGTGGCAACTTCATTCTTTTCGGGGAAAATTCTACTGAACAAGGAACTCTTCGATTAGTCGATGCTTTCATTGTACTTGAATTTTTTTTTAGAAAGCTTGATCTGCACGATAACGCTACCTCTTGTTTTTTTTTTTAATATTTATTTTTTAGGGTCGGATGAAGACCTCCCAGCCATCAAGTCTGGAGTTGCAAACTAGTTGAGTTAAGAGCATCTCCAATCGAACTTCAAACGAGCGTATGACGTCATTCAGTCGCTTCAGCCGAAAGCCAAATTTTCCGCCATTTACTTGCTAGTGAACAGTGCTACGTCAATATTGGCGTTGCACTGTTCACCTACGCTATTTTGCTCTCTCAACCAGAAAAAACGAGCGAAAGGGAGAAGGATCGTTACCTTGGCAGAAGCACATAAAATGACGTTCGATTGGAGCAACACCACGACATTTTAGAGTTTTGGTGTATTTTGCCATCATAAATGGAGTTCTCCGTTGGAGATGCCCTAAGCTCGAGTTATACATGGATCATATTTGAACTTGAACTCAATTAACGCCTAAATATGGACTATTCGGGTGATTATTTTCCACTAATCCTTCACAGAGCTCGAGCTTTGTTTTGTGAGTTAGAGCCGGCTCATTAGCAGACTCGTATATTATGAAAAAGGAAAATAACTATAACTTTATGTATTTTGAGATAATTTTAGATTTTTTTGTTCAACAGAAGAGGAGAAAAAATCATGGTCATAAATTATTTGGTAATTGGTATAGAGGTAACGCCTTCAATCTATAAAATTGAAATATAAGATTTAAATTCTTTAAATAAAAAAAAGGGTCCAATGTGCAAAAATTATCAATTTCTTAGAAAAAAAGTCAAGATATTATAACTAAATATTTTATTCTGACAAATTTAAAATTTATTGAATTTATTTTATGATAAATATGTATAATATAAATTATAATTATTTACGCATATAAACTATATTATCTTAAAATAAAAGATTTATATCCATCTTATGTATTTTTTTTTTTTTCATTTTTCTTACTTGTAATGCAAAGCCCTGCATTGGATAATCATATCCAAACCCACCCACGTGAGTATGGGTAAGTCAATGGCCTCATGATTGGATATGGGTGGGTACTCAACGTCGGAGGATAAACTGATTTACATTGTTAATCACCGCATGTCATATATTACTGTATTCCTTACTATATAGTGCGCAATATTGAACGACACTGCTACGAAGGAAAATTTTGATATGTGGCTCGAAAGTTTGCAGTCATAGCAAAGGGCAACAAACCTCAAGGCCATCAATATGTAGCAAATTGCATTCAAAAAGTATAAAAAGTGGGTGCGTATGGATGGGTACGGCATCTCGAAAGTCACCATGAGGGGGCATGGTTTGGCAAAGCTCGTTCGCGCAGAGCATGGATATCTATGGGTTTCCAACTAGGAGCTCATGTAGGGCTTTGTTGTAATGCCTATTTTTTAGTGCTATACATCTAATTATCTCATTCTAAAACCAATATATTTTTAAAAAATATCCTGCTGAAATTAATTTTTTTATTAAGAATCGGAGGAAATGCATTGCATCTTACTTCACAGTATCATATTAGGTCATTGGTTTTCATAACTTCTTCTTTGGTAATTGATTTCAAAGTAAACATATCAATTTTGCTAATGATAGTTTCTATTAATTTTTATTGAAAAATTATAGAATTATCACCTCCTCAACCAAATTATAAATAGATCAAAGAAATTTTCAATTCAATTTCCCTTTATTATTTTTTTTTTTTTTTGCTGAATGGAACATTCACGATTTTAGATAGATATAAAATTTATCGTCCAAATTTTATACGAAGATCCAGCACATAAATAAATAAATAAATAACTCAAAAAAGGGGAAAAAACACGAGGTTTGGCCCAGTTGAAATGGTTACATTAGTGTTTATTGTTATTTAAAATAAGGCCCTTCGATGGGAGAAGGTCTTGACTTGATGTAAGAATGCACTTCTAAGGGATTGTAGTCAGCGGGATGGTGATCGGAAGGATCGTAGTCGGCGGGCGATGGTAGTCAAAAGGATCGTAGTCTACAAGGAATGATGGTCTGAGGAACCGTTGTTTGTAGGTGGCTGAGGTATCAAGGAACGTAGTCGGCGGGTGACAATAGTCGAAGGGATCGTAGCCGGCAAGCGACAATGGATGGAGGGACAATAGTTGACGGGTAATGGTAGTCGGACAAATTGCAGCCGGCGGACGATAGAGATTAAAAGGGTTGTAGTCGGCAGGCGACAATGGTCTAATGGATCGTAGTTAGCATGTGGCGGAGGTCGAAGGGACTTCAGTTGACGAGCCACTATGGACGAAGGGACCATTGTCGGCAAGCGACAGAGGTCGGAGGAACCCTAGTCGATGATGGTGGTCGGAGAGACCGTAATTGGTTGGCAATGGTGGTCGAAGGACCTAATCAACGACGACAACGGTCTTCGATTAGGTAGTGGTATGCCGATGGTCTGGTGAAAGTTTTGCGACGTTCGATGGTCGTGAGGAAGTCATGAGAGGTTTGGCGATCAGGAGGTGGGGTAGTCTGTGGCCGGGTGGTCATCGATGGTTGGGCGGTGGTCTGGCTGCGGTTTGGCGGTAGTTCGAAGAGGTCTATCATTTGGTCATTACCAATTAAAATTTGAACCTTCTAAATACTCTTTGCTTCATATTTTTGGAACATTTTAGGCTTGTATTTGATTTTTTTTTCCGTTGAGTTTGTATCTTAGAGATGTTCACTTTGAATGTAATTTTGCTGAAAATGGAGTTTGGATGATCCCAAATTTAATTTCTGAAATTTACCATTGGAATATGCCTCGAGATTTGTGCTGTATCAAGGCAATTTTTGGTGACGTATCAGGTGTGATTTGCTCTTTTCTAATCGTATGATTTCTTTATAGTGATGTCAATGTTAGACCCAAAGCAAAAATGACTTGAATTTAATATAAAAGTTTTGAGTTTGAATCAATCCATCTATAATTTTGGTCAAACACAAATAGCTTATTTGACCGAAAGAAAGTGATTTTAGTAGCAATCATGTCAAATTTGGTTCTAATCAACTAAAAAATAACAACTAAAGTTATTAGATTATTCTTTTACTTCATTAAGACATTAACACATGTTCTAAATTTATAATTTTTATTTTTGATACCCCTACACTATATAGAAACCAGCCTATTCTTAAATTTATTTACGAATTGGCATCTAATTTTTTTATTGTTCCTACTAATGAGAATCATGTTGTTTTGCAATAATTAAAACATCTTTCTAAAAAATTACACTACATTGAAAGCTTCATTTGAGATGATTTTCTTAATGCTTTCAGGTATTTAGTACAAATTTTTTATTTTATACTAAAAAGTTATTTTAAGAATCAGTAAGAAATCTGTCTCAAATGAAGACTAAATGAATGTAGCATGCCTCCATAAGTTAATACGAAAAAGTATCTGATAAGCTTGATTATCCTGCATGATTCATATAGGATAATGAAAAAACTCTGTTTTTTTCGATAAATTTGAAGAGAGTCATGCACACATATGAAAGAAATATGTAAATGAATAAAATCCAAATCGATCTAGGCTTCATTTGGGATGACTTTTTTATTACTTCTTAAATTAACTTTCTAACAATATATATATATATATATATATATATATATATATATATATATATATATATATATATATATATATATATATATATATATATATATATATATATATATATATTTATATACTAAAAAATTGCTATAAGAAGCGGTAAGAACGCCATCCCAAATAGCTTTATTCATAAATTTATGTATATTCAGTAAGCTGTGGTGATATTTGAATAGAGCTTCTACACCATCATATAATATGGCATTATTGTCATTTTCTAACAAGCGAATTAGAGTTTGTTCTCCCACGTATTATCCACAAATCCAAATTTCTCTTTTTGACCCGTTAATATTGAAATTTCACCTAATGACCTCTTTTAGGTATAGGTCAAGTTATGCATATGTTAATTTAAAACTACGTTGGCTGGTTAGGAAGAGGGATATATGAGTTGAGTTGATTTTGGGTTAGTCCCAGCTTGAGCTTGAGCTTGAGCTTGAATTTGATTAATTAACTGAGTCCAAGCATAAGCTCGATCTTCATTCTATGAGTTCAAGTTAGCTCATAAGACGACTCATTTCTTTTAAAAGAGGATATTTCATTCTTATTGAAGCAATTACTACAAAAAATTCCAAGAAATAATAAGAAATCACTTGGAGTAAGAAAATTGGATTTACATTTTAATTTTTTAAATAATAAGTTTACATTATATGTATTGAATTTTTATATATTTTAAGCATATTATATATTATTATTATTTAAATAAGTTGACTCACGAGTTAATGAGTTAAGTCAAAGTTGAGCCGAACTTAGCTTATTTGTCCATGAAACTCAGCCCAAGAACTATTTATGGAATTAAACCGAAACCGACTCAACAATGGACCAAGTATATCAGACCCGACACCTTGCATCACTTGGAAGGCCAAATTTTCGAAACGAGTATGTTTTAAGTCACATTTAGCGGAAGGAGCTGATTTTTTTAAAAAAATTAATAACGAGCAGGACCACTATACTATTTGGCGCATTCTTTAGAAAGCATCGAATGTTCAGCCGCATTCTTTGAATTCACATATTAACTCGACGTTTTATTTAGTTTTTGTTGGAATGCACCGAATCATTGGGCGCATTCTATAAAATTTTACTTCTGAAACTGCCTGAAGCCTCTCAATATGCTTGGATGCTTCATTATATAAATTCTAACCAATGGGCAAATTTAACTAGGTGATGAAATCTACACATGGGCCACTAAAAATGAACTGGCTGCTAGTGGATTGGACCACCCTTATAATCTAAAAACCATTCAATTGAGCCACGTCGCACCTTATCCCAAACATTATTTACTTGTATGGTGGGAGAGGGCTATGTGCTTATCAGTAGAGGTAAGAATATCTTTGTGTATGATTAGAATCTATTATTTGTTTCAAATTTTTAAATTTACTTTTCAAGCGTTTCAGAATATTATATTAGTTATAAAAATTATTAAAATTTTGAGCAAATTTATTATTATTTTCTAATTAGCTGCTTATGAGTATAAGAAATTTTTTTTTTTTTTGACAAAACAGATAATATATTAATATAATAAAAAGGTTACACAGTCAAGAGTAAACAGAAAAAGGAGAAATAAAATGAAGAGAGGACTCAGTATTCGGCCAAGGCTCCCAGCACCCTCGAAACCTCGAACGGACCGTCCAGTTAGGTGAATAAGCGTCCCTAAAACTCATCAACTCGATTCACCGAAGGTTGCCACCACAAGGTGATGAGGATACGAGCCTCAGCCACATCATAGTCCAAATCCAACGCGATGCTAAACCGATTGAAAATATAGCAAAGGGTATAAAAGAAGACAGCAAAACTATCTTCTCCTCCGGGAACTTTTATTACGTCCGGTGTAAGGACGTAGAGGAACGTCCGGTCGGAGGCAAAAATCCCGCCAAAAAACTCGGTATTGTTAGGTATTATTTGATAATAATGAGGAATACCGCTCTGTGAAGACCAATACCGAGTTATACCGAGATTTACCGAGAAATACCGAGTTGTACCGAGTTTTTTCTAGGAAAACTCGGTACAACTTTTGTATAACTCGGTATTTGCTGGGTATAGCTCGGTATAACTCGGTATTGGGTCTTCAAATGATGGTATTCCTCGTTATTGTTTGGTATTGCTCGGTATTTACTCGGTATTTCTCGTTTTTGGCGGGAATTTGCCTCCGACCATACGTTCCTCTACGTCCGGTCGGAGGACGTAATAATTGTTCCTCCTCCGGTCCCTCCCACGGAAACGCCCACGAGTAGCAGCTGAGATGACAGGTCGATCCCGTACCAAATTAAATTCGTTACCAGGGTCAGATCCACCAAAAAAATCAGGAGATGCACCACATTCCGAAAATTCAGATTCCGATTCAAATTCAGATGAACCATTGAGCCAATCCACATGGTTCCTAACATCAAAACCAGAATGGACACCCAGCTGATTAACCAAAGTATTCGTATCGACCAAGTTAACAGGAACATTAATGAAATAGTCAAAATCAATTGCAAGCCCATTCAATCTTAATCCATGTGATGTTATAATCAGTGGCGGAGCCAGAAACTTTTCAGGGGGGGGGCACACTGAGAGAAACTACTGCACATGAAGACTTTCTATTTGCTAATGTAAGAGCAATTAAAACCATCAATTTTGATCTCTCAACTGCAGCTAGGGCAGAAAATGAAAAAAACGCATCTACAAAAGGCCTAGAGGTGGGAACTGAGATTATTTTTTGGTTTGGGTGAACCCCTTTGCCCCCAAGAAATTATTAGGCGCGGTAATCAGACAGTCCAAAGGCGAATTAAGATGTGCCACGTCACTTGATACATAACAACGGTACATAGGTGACGTGGCGTGATATATATTTAATAAATGTGAAATAAAGATAACACTAGATATTTTAAAAGGATATATATATATATATATATATATATATATATATATATATATATATATATATATATATATATATATATATATATATATATATATATATATATATATATATATATATATATATATATATATATATATATATATATATATATATATATATATATATATATAATGTTAGCACACTAGATGGCCCAAACTTTTTTCATTAATCATAATTTTTATTGGCTTAAAAATATATGAATATATTCATATCTAACTAATATTTATATATGAGCCTAATAAAAGCTTTTATTGTTTATATTCAAGTCACATTTATTATTTGGGCAGGCCAAGTAATATGGATGTGCAGTAGATTTTTTTTTTGGGAAATATTAAGGGCATTGCCCATTTCTATTAAAAGAAACTAGTTACAGGTGTGATAAACCAAGTAAACAAAAACAGTCAAAAATTGCCAAAGGAGGCATGCAATGTGTAAACAGCTACACGTACAAAATCTGACTAACAAAAATGGAACCAGAGCAAATCAATCCGAAGAGCAGGAGGGCTCAGTATTGAAGGAATTGGTGCAAAAGAAGACCAATCCCCTGGTTGCAAAGTTGGGAGCAGCTGCAATGAGTGAGGGACAAAACTCTGCCATCCAAGGGGAGGCAATCCACACATCATAGCCCGCCAATACCAAAAACTCAAGCCAAAAGAGTAAGAAAGAAGGCAATATCTGTTGCCGCAAAAGGCAATATCTATTCTTGCAAATTCAACAGTAATAGGAACACATGCTAGAAGAAAAGATAGAGTATCCACCCAAAGAACAAACTTCAGCCAAAAATATCATTACTGCAAGTGGTACAGAAAAATAGAATTTTTCCATTTGGAGATCTTGATGAACATTGTTCAACAAATCAAATGGCAAACCGTAGTAATAGATGCCTGTGAATTCCCATATCTCTTTTAGTTACTTTCTTTTCATATCATGTAAACAGTGCAACAGATCAAAAGATAATAGAATGGGCGTATCTTAGCATTGGTCTCAGATAAGCAGTCAAAAACCTAGAAGAGGTTTGGCCTAAGCAGATGATCCTTAATGAGTGGCACCAATTTAATAATGATATTATAAGTGAAATCACATTCAAAAAATAGGTGTGAAGTGGATTCTGGACAAGAGTTGCACATAACACAAATGAGATTAATAGAGATTCCTCTAAGCCTGAGATTATATGCAGATTTTAGCCCATTGGAAAGAGCCAACCAACAGAAAATAGAGAAACGTAGAGCATGTTTTTTATGCCAAACCCAATGATGCCAGCTAACCACGGGATAGTGTCTGTAGAAGTAATTATGGAACTTATGAAGCCCGGTTGCATTATTCCCTTTCTTCCAAACTAAGCAAGTAGAGTTATCAAACGTTAACTGAAGCAGAATTTCAAGCATCCTATTGGGGTGTTCTACAGAAAACACCCACCCATCCTCATTCAATAAAACATCCAAAGTTGAGTTAAGGGGAAAATTACCCAGTAAATGTTGAAAAACTGAAATCTCCTCCAGCTTATTTCCCCCAATCCAATATCCCAATAAAGAGAGATAGAGGAATTATGAGAAATATTGAAGCAGAACATATCTCTGGCAATACTAGCATGATTACAGAGAGACTTCCAGAATGATGAAGCTTTAGAATAAGGAGGCTTCCAAGGAGAAGTGTATTTAGATAGAAGCCAATTAGAAAGGAGGTTTTTGTTGTTATACATTCTAATGATAAGAGAACAATTATAGCCAAATTGTAGTGCTTGTTAAGATGGGATGCCCAAACCACCTTGTTATTTCGGTTTGCAGGTATTTTTTCCAAGAAATCATATGCAACTTCTTAAGAGACGTAATACCAAAGTAAAGGAACTTTGCACAGAGTTTATCCATTTGCTTAAATATGGTTTTAGGTATAATCGCACCTCTAATCCAATACGCTATAGTATTCCATATAATAAAGCAAAGATACTGCAAACGACCTGCAAGAGAAAGCAATTTTTCCTTCCAACCAGATAATTTATGGCTAATAGTTTCCATCAACCCAGAAAAATCAACCACTTTAAGATTGTAAGAACAAATCGGGATGCCCAGATATTTAATGCACTTAGAGTGGTTGTGAATTTTAAGAGAAGAGCAAATGACATCAGCATTGAGGCAATTCGGAGGGTGAATAAAAGAGCTCTTATCGTGATTAATGTATAGGCCAGTAGCAGCAGAGAAAAACTTCAATAGCTGAACCAGCTTATCACAATTTTGCACATTAGCTTTGCCAAAAATGAGAAGACCATAAGCATATAAATGATGAGAAATACGAACATTACCGACGCGAGGGACTTGGAATGAGTCACTACCATCCAATAAGCAAGAAAAAGCGTCCATAACCACACTAAAGAGTAAAGGGCTAAGAGGACACCCTTGTCTAACCCCAATAGTAGAAGGGAATAATCCTTCAAGTGCCCCATGGATGCACAGAGAAAACCAGACATCTTTAATACAAGCTTCAATCCATTTGATAAATAAGCTAGGAAATCCCTTTTGCAAGAGTCTCATAGATATAAAATCTCTAGAGACACTATCAAAAGCTTTTTTTAAAATCCAATTTGGCATACATGATTTCGAAATTGGAGGAAGATTTGGAGTGATAAAGCAATTCTTTAACTAGAATAATGTTGCCAGTGGATACTCTCTTATGAATAAACTCAGTTTGGTTTTGTTTGATAATGATTAGCATAATGGGCTTGAGTCTGTTTGCCAAAATTTTGGCAATGATTTTATAAATGGTGTTGCAGAGAGAGATAGGTCTTAAATCTGCTAAGGAAGAAGCATGACTTTTCTTAGGGATGAGAGTAATTGCAGTGTTCTTGACCACCCTAGGCATGAAACCATTTTGAAAGAAGGCCTTGATAGCTTTGCAAAGAGAGGGGCCAGTAATCAGCCAAATTTTCTTATAAAAATCAAAATTGAACCCATCCGATCCTGGTGCAGAAGTAGAAGTTCCAGAAAAAATTGCCTGCATGATTTCAAGGTTGGTTACACGCAAGATGAGGATCTCACACTACAGGAAAATCACTGATTTCCGGCGGAATTTTCCGGCGGCTTTCCGGCGGCCATGTTTCCGGCGGCTTTGAGACTTATTTCCGACGGTTTTCCGGCGGTCACATTTCCGACGGCTTTTAAAAATTTAATAAAAAAATGAATAAAATTTTAAACATTTAAATGATTTAACAAAAAATTAATAAAAGTTAAAATAACTATTAACTTAATTTTCATCTTAAAATTAATTAGTTAGTTATTTTTTATTTTTTATTAAATATTATTTTTTATTTTAAATTAATTAGTTTTAATTTTTTAAAATTAAAGTTTTTTTTTAATTTCTGTGGAGATATAGTTTAAATAATAAATATTTATAATTTAAATGTATTTTCTTCTTCAGCAAAGCGGTTCGTCGTTTGAAATTCCACATAAGGAACTGTTGTTCGAACCTCGCCTTGCACGCTGGAGCCCAGAGCGCGCACGGGGAGCTGGCTGCACGCCGCAGGAGCCGCGCGGGGGGAGCTGGCCAGAGCGCGGGAGCGGGGGTGGCTGCCGGAGCGCCGGGGGGTTGAGCCGCGGGAGCAGGGTTGGCTGCCGGAGCGGGATTTATTTATTTATTTTTTATTTGACCGGCGATTCAAGACCGCCAGTAAGCCGCCGGACAAAATTGCCGTCGGAATTCATTTTCCTACGCAGTTTTTACCGGTGGTAATTTAACCACCGGAAAACTACAAAACCGCCGGAAAAGGTTCAATTACCGCCGGAAAAGGTCGCCGGAAATGGGTGATTTTCCTGTAGTGTCAGCCAAATCATTAGGAATAGGATTGCCCATGGAAAAAAGTCTCATGTCCACATGATTTTGAGTTTGTGAGTTGTAAAGAGATTGATAGTGGTTTATAGTGGCAGTAACAACATTAGAATAGGTAGAAGAATCCATTGAAGTGGTAAGTGAGAGAGCCAGTTTTTTATAGTTCTTTCTAATCTGAATTTTAGAATAAAAGAACTTTAAGTCATCTTCACCATGAGTCATCCAATTCTTTATGGCTCTTTGCATAACCTAAGAAGTCCAATTAGAGTTAACATTCTTGATTTGAATATTGATATTTTTTAGAGCAAGCGTGATGTCCAGAATATCATGACCCAAACTCAAAATGTTGAGGAAGTACTCTTGCTTTTCTTCTAACTCCTCTATAAGTCTACCCAACAGGTTGGAGTTAGCCCAATTTTTCCCTTTGATAGCAAGCTTCAACTGTTTAAGCTTATTACATAAATCAATCAAAGGATAACCATTAGAGTTAACAGAGAAGATGTGGAAAAGAGTTGACCAGAACATATTAATATTAGCCGAATAATTTTTGTAAAGGAATTTGTGAGGGGAAGAGGCTTTCTCCCCAGGTTGAAGCACAATAGGATAATGGTCGGAACAGGCAGGACTTTTAACCACATAGTGAGAGTAAGGGAAAGAAAATAACCACTCATCATTAACAAGCATACGATCAAGCTTGATGTGAATGGGATTATCCAACTTTTGATTAAACTACGTGTAAGGATTGCCCACTAAAGCAAGGTCTTTGAGCTTCAAATTGAAAATGGAAGCATTGAAATCATGAAGTTGACTTTGATGAAGAGCATTACCCCCAATCTTGTCTGAAGAAAATCTACAGCAATTGAAACCCCCCAATAAAATCCAGGGGGTATCTTCCAAAGGAGCAACCGCACTAATATCCTCCCAAAGTATTTTTCTTTCATCTTGATCATTGGAAGCATAGATAATAGATAAGAGAAAAGGCTTATAAGAGGCAAAATTAATCATGCCAAAAATCATCTGAGAGGAAAAAAAAGAGGGATTGAAGACAATCTTGTCACTGTGTCATTTCAACCAAATTCTACCCGAATTGGAGCAATGAAAATTGTTGCAACTAAGTTCATTGTCAAAGATCATGTGATTGTTGAAGAAAAAGGAATCATATAAAGCTGATAAATGGATCCTGTTTTCCAGAATACATAGCATGTCAAGACCCAAAGATTGGGCTAAACGTTTGCAGCAAAACACCTTATCAGTGGAAGATAAACCTCTGATATTCCAGGCTGCAATAGTTGGACTAATCATCTATTTTTTGAGTTTTGGGGTTTTTTGGCTTTTCCCCTAGTTTACTTGGGTTGAGTGGAAGTATTTGCTTTGCTAGAAGGGTTGTCAATTAACTCATCTTTAGAGAATGAGGATGTATACGTGGAGAGAATGTCTTGCTCTATATTACTGGATTGTAGAGCCTCAAATTTGTTCTTAGAAGCCTTAGTAGAAGAGATCATAGTTTCAGACGGCATCTCATCCTGTTTCTCTTTTTCTTTAGAAGCCTCATTAGAGGGGGACATGGTAAAGGGTTATCTCACTTCCTGATGATCAAATAATAACTCGGTGGGGGAATTAAGGTTGGGAAGGGAGGGGGTGTTGAGGATTGGAAGTGCAGTATTGATTTTTAAATTATGGAAAATTAAAAGTCATGGAAGGTGGATTAGTGGAAGAGCTTGGGAGATTGGAGGTTTCATAAGCATTGGGGATAGTGGGAAGGGCGTTCAGTAAAACTTGAGGAGTGAGGAATGCAGTGGGATTGGGAAAGGTGTTATGCCTCGGGTTGTTTGGTGATTGGGGGGTTGGGGGAACTTTATGAGGGGATTTGGTGGAAGAAGTGTAAGGGGGTTGTGTAGAATTTATTCCAGATTGGCTTGTATACACTGGAGATCTAGATTGGTTCATGTTCCCTGGCTGACGAGAGAAGTTACAACCTCTGTTATTTGGCAAATTGGTAGGACTAGGTATGGGATTCGTGGGGCATGCAGAGGATGTGTGAGCAATAGAGTTACAATGAGAACACAACTCCGGTTTCCACTCGTATTGCACCTTGAGGTGAATGACTTTATCTTCCAAAGATATAGGAATAAATTCGAGGAATTTAGACAAGGAAGAAACTTGGATACATAATCGAGCATAAGTCAGTCTGGTTTTTGCCATAGTTAAAGCATCAATCGCTATCGGTATGACAATTTTGGAAGTGAACCTTGATATCCCATCAGAATTCCAGCAAACAAGAGGTAGATCAATAATCTTAACCCAAATAGGAACCGAGGAGAAATTTTCCCTAGTAGGTTGAAATAAAGGAGTCCATTTTGAAAAATAAAAGGTTTTTCCTAATAAATACCAAGCTCCTTTTGACCAAACCATTTTTAAAATCTTCCATCGTCGTGAATTTAAAAAGGAAAAAACCATCGCTAAGAGCTATCACTTGGAAATTACCTTTTAGTTTCCAGACTCTTTTAGCTGCAGCAAGCAGAGACTCGTAGTAAGTACGCTTACCAAGAGAGTAACCGACCAAGTAGTGATCCCATTCCGGAGCAGCAGCAGCTATCTTCTCTTTGTTGAAGGGAACAATCTCTTCTGGAGTGTCCAAGAAGGAGATCGGAGAGACGAGATAGAGGTTTATGGACCCACCACAATATTCAACCACAAACATTCAAGGATCGAAGGTGTAGTGTGGACGGTAGAGGAAGAAGCCAACGGAGGAAAATCATGTGTTGAGAGAGAGGAATCCATGGTGTAAGAGGGGAAACTGGCTTCCGGCTAGATGCCGGAGCCAGATTCTAGAGGAAATCGCATCGAAGGGACACAGAGCGGCTAGGGTTTTTCCTCTTATGATACCTCTCGCCACTCTTGTGGTTGTTTCATCTAATGTAACCCTAAAGCCAGATTCTAGAGGAAATCGCCTTTGCAGTAGAATTTATGCTTGTTTTTATTAGCTTGGGAGCTGGAAGGTTGATAAGATGTCTGAGTGATTTTTTTTAGGGGGGGCACGTGACGCCCCCCCCGGTGGCGATAATATATAATATTAGTATATGATTATGAGTGACAATCTTCTTTGAATGCATGATTTTTCTCGCATTCTTCTTTGAATGAAAGATTTTCCTCGTATGATTCAGCGCATTCTTCTTAGAATGCATTATTTACTTCTTTGAATGCATGATTTTTGTAAGAGTGATTAGGATTTTTGGCAAAAATATTGAATTAGGAACGTTTTTATTTATTCAAATATGCTTAAAGTAACTTATAGTAATTGCTTTTAAATTTTAAATAATTTTTTCATTCAATTTTATGAAAAATTAAAACTTGAATTTAAATAAATTAAAAATTTAACTATAATACATATATAAAAAGTAATAATACATATATAATAAATTATAAAAAAATTTAACAAATGTATATGGTATGTTATCAAAATTAAATTTGTAATAAAAGTTAATGATAAATTTGATTGCATAAGTTTTGAAACTTAACATCAAGTAAAACAAATATTGTAATATCAAAATATAAAGAAATTATATTATTTAAATTGAAATAATTATATACATAAGTAAAATAATTAATAAAATTTCATTATTAATATAATATAAAAGATTGAAGAAACATATCCTTCAAACATAATAAGTTCAACCATAACAAACATAAACTGCATTGACATTACAATCGTAGAGTCATTACGTTGCGGTCGTTACAAAGTTTTAATCACTTCAATGTTTTTTTATCATCATGCACGTGTGGGCCTGTAGTTGTGTTTGGGTTAGGCAACAACCAATTTTTTTTTGATATCAATGTTGAAATCATTCCCAATCCGATGCATCAAGAAACTCTTTCCTCTTTTTAATTACCTGACCAATATATTAGATTCTTATATATATTAGCGAGAAATGCATCTCCTGCAGGATGCCATCTTCGGTAGAGAATACAATGCATTATAACAGCTGTTAGATTGTCCACAATCACCTCAACCGATTCATCTTGAAGCATTCTTATTTCAGAATGTCTTTCCTTTAGAATCTTCATTGGTGTTATATGTCCTACCATTTTCATAACCCTCCTCTGCACATATTTCCAATTGTCCTTGTTCAAACCGTTGTCCTCCCTGTAAGAGCGGATCGTCATAGTTGTATTGTATATGTCCCATAATATGTAGTCTTCCATATCGGACCAAAGATGAATACAACAACAATAAAGTTCATTTGATCTGACCTTCTCCTCTAACGCTTCAATAGTGGAATGCCTTAAACATTCCCTTAACCTAGTGCTACCCTCCATGATCAAGGTCTTTAAAGGGATTTTTTCTGTCTGGTGCATTGTACAAGAATATAAAATCACCAAAATAAATTCTATGTATGGAAAAAGCTATAAACATCAAAATATAGTTAAATAAAAAAATATAACAAATAGATATATGAAGCTTCAGCATAATCTCACATTACAATATATAGCTAACTATATTTCGATTTTAAATTTAAGTTATGAAGTGCATGCACGTTACAAAAAAAATTATAAATAAAAGTAAGAACTTACAAAAATATAACAAATTGAATGCGCATACGTGACAACCCTAAATATAAATAGACATCAGTTCATATTTTTAATTGACAAATGTATTTGATTGAGAAATAAAATAATAATATAAAGTATATTTTAGAAGCACGACAA
The DNA here is from genome assembly GCA_016618105.1 of Dendrobium huoshanense. NCBI lineage: Eukaryota > Viridiplantae > Streptophyta > Magnoliopsida > Asparagales > Orchidaceae > Dendrobium > Dendrobium huoshanense. The sequence continues at coordinate 20,327,547 of CM028343.1, forward strand.
TGGCAATCAAGCTGAATATATTATTTTGACATGTAATTCGTTAGTGTTCCATATTCTTTAGTAGATATCGTAGACGAGCTTGTAGTCGTGGACAACAACTGAATAAAATACTCACATATGTCCTCCACCATATCATAGGTTATGATTGGTTAAAATAGATTTAATTATGTGACATACATTAATTAAGAATTTAACCACTAAAGTATCATAAAATAAGATTCTAAATAATCACATATGTGCGTCCGTCGACGGACCAACAACATCGCCATAATTTTTTTCTTCAACCTGGATGTACAAAACAACATAAACTCGCAAATGTCATCATCGGTGACATGTGTAGCGCAGTAGCCACCATTATCACGAAAGCGACATGTTAGGTTAACAATGTTTATTATAGAATTTTTCCTAAGTGCACGCATAATTCTTTTTTTTAACATTGTAAGTGATATGTCCTTATCGACGATGAGTGGCCGATTTCGTCCACCAATATATGTCGGTGTGAACTCGTCCCCGATACGCAGCTCTCAACCAAAATATAGCATTAATCGTGCTACAATAATTTAAAGATAGTTGATGGTCAATGTCAATAATGTCATATATTTCTGAAGTAGTGACTTGACATTTGTTAAGTTATCGAGCTTGATTTTTGCTTTAACTATTTAGCCTTAAATGCAAGTTGATGCATGAATTAGGAAGTGGCTAGAAATCAACTCATACCAAAGATTTATAATGTAGAGCCGAAGTCCCTTATAAAGTGTCAAAATTTAATGGTTATTTTATTAAGGGTATTTTAAGAATTTTATTATATTTTTTGTCTAGTATAATTTTTATGTATTAATAAAGAGAAGATGGTGTCCTATGTTCAAACTGCATTAAAGTTGTAATTCTCCACAACCAATAGTGAAACCTACACCAACAACAATATGATGAATGTAGCCATTAATTAAATGGGGATGTATAAAATGTTTATATATTTTTGTGCGTTTTTCCTTTTTGTTTTATGTTTTTCTCTCTCTGCATTTGCATAAATTTCATCAATTCCTCAACAGATTGACCAGACCGATTGACTGAGTTGTCTATAGATATATATTAATTGTTCGAATTTGCTAGTATACCACCATAATTTAATAGACAGTTGACACTCTTGTGATGGCTAAATTCGGAAGTTAATTTTGTTCTTTTGGAGATTGAAAATTAAAGTTTTAAAAATATCTACGAATTTTCGTGGAACTAGCAATTGTGGACAAAATAATAGGTATTTAAGCAAGAATAAATAATTAGGCAGCTTAATAAATTACAGTATTTCTAAAATTTATATGTTTTGTTGTATGTAGACTCATTGGGCACACATTCAAGGCCTTTACAAAAACTTCTATGTGAAAGCTTTCTCAATGTACCAACATATATAACTTCGAAATCTTCAATATTTTCAAGCCTTATTCTTTCAACTAAATAGTTATTGATTGATTTTACACATTTTTGTTTCTTTGCTTTGCTAAGTATCATAAATAATTATATGAATGTTATTCATTCTATGATTTCGTATGATTTCATAATTTTTACAACTTCTAAATTATAACAATATTTTTTTTTTTTTTTTTTTTTTTTTTTGGGAAAATTGGGGCCAAAGCCCATATATTACTATCAAAAGAAATTACAAGTAAGAGGAAAAACTACCCATCATAAGAAAAAAGAACTAAACTTATGAGGGTCAAAATAAAAACCTATACCATCCAAAATTTTCCTTTACAATAATAAAGAAAACAAAAAAGTGGTAAACACAGATGTAGAAGTTGATACAAAATCAGATTGCTGTAAGCAGATATCATCCAAAACATCATCCAAACAGTATGTCCAGCTCCATATAACAACATGACACAGCAGATGTCATCCTTATCAAAGTGCTGCCTACCTTGAATGAGAGTATCCGAAAATGCAAGCCAAACAACAGACTCCCATGCCCATAGATACCTGGACTCAGGAAAATAATTAGCAGAATAGCAGCTCAAACTCAACCCTAGTTGCATATGGAGAACCATACGCCATCCAAGGGTAAGTGAGGGGAGTGTCATCATCGTCCAGGAGAGCATAGCTGCATATGCACGAAGGGACAACAGAGAGACAACAGCAAGATTGCAGCGAGATACAGTGCGATACAGCCTCATAATCTGTTCAGGAAATACATAGCATTCTTCCATTTCATAGTTTTCTCAAAAATAGCTCTCTTGATGCATAAAAGTAATGTTTTATGACATTGAAATTGCTTGCCAAAAATTCTATTGTTTCTCTCCTTCCATATGAAATAGATCAAGGTAGAAATAACCAGCTTGTAAAAGTTTAAGACCTCCAGATTCCCATGATATTTCCCATTTATCCAATCATATACCTGCCGAATATTAGGCCTAAGCAGAAAACTAGACATCTCTGAGAACAAATCAATCAGAATATAGAATGAGAAAGGACATTCAAAATATATATGTGATACAGATTCATCACCATTATAACAAAGACAGCATTGAATTGGAACAGAAATATTCCTAATTCTAAGAGCATCAGCCGTCTTGTGTCCTCCCACATTAGCCAGCCATGCAAAAACTGAGAATTTTAAAGCATTTCTCTTATGCCAAACCATCTTAAACCAGCTGCAATCTGCTATATCAGAATAAAATTCATCAATATAATTTTTAAAATGGGTTTTTTCTTTATCATACCAGATCATACAGTGCCCCTCTCCCCCCATAAGATGAATACCCGAGAAAACATCTATAAGGCTGGGAGTGAAATATTCAGGAAATCTCCAAGCATTATTATAGATGATTTTAGAAAGCGTAATATCAGGTATATGATCCATAGAAGCAATACCAAGTAGATCAACAAGATTGCTACCATCAGCCCAGTGATCCCATTTCAAAGATATATGAGAAGAATTATAAATTCTAAATTTAAAAGCATGCTTAGCACAGATAGCCGTATAACAGATAGATTTCCAAAATCTGGAGGCAGCAGCTGTGAAAGGTTTCCAGGGGGAACAGTATTTCCTTAACAGCCAAGAGGAGAATGGAGAAGTAGAGTTGTACATTCTTAAAATCACCTATGGTATGCTTGCCTTATTCTAAAGGTGGGTTGGGTATACATTCTATACCAGCTTTACAATTCTCTTTCAATTGCTCGGTGATTTTAACAATAAATTTATTTCAATCTCATAAAAAATCATGTAAATATTTATAACTTTGATATTTAAATTTTAATATATTATATGCTTTATAATTAATTTAATTATTCTTAATACCAAAATGTTAATGTAATATTTATATTGTTTTTTTAAGTTTATAACATTATATTTAATTGATATTTATAAACAATCATTTAAATGTTTTTTATTGTTATATACAATATTATTTATAATTAATTTTTTAATATTTTATTCAAACTATAAACATAAATTTAATTAATAATTATAAAATTTAACTCTAATTTTTAAACTGATAAATTAATTTGATATTTATAAATACAAATTTAACAACTTAAAAGATTTCTATTTTTAATGGTAATACTCACTACCAAAAAATTAGCCTTTCGCAGCACATTTTTTGACTTTTCCCGGCGGTTTTAACCGCCACTATGTTTCTTTGCAGCGGTTTTACAACCGCTGGATGTCCGCCGTGTTTTCAATGCGCTGCAAAGATATTTCGCAGCGGTTTCAAGACCGGCGGGGTAGAACAGTGAATGCGGATAATACCAGCGGTTTAAACCGCGACAATTGTCCAGTTTTGAAGCGGTTATAACCACAACAAATGTTTGAAAAATAAATGCCTACAGTAACGTGGTGGTTTTAACCGCCACATTTCTGTAATATTGTAGCGGTTAAAACCGTCGCAACATTCCAGAATAGTTTTGTTGTAGCGGTTAAAACCGCTGTAATGTTCCAGAATTTTGTTTTTTAAAAACCCGTTACTTCCATCAAAAGATACATTTTACAAATGCTGAATAATCATCCACACAAGAGTAGCAATTGTCCAGTCAAGTTATTAATTCACCAAGCCATCTATTACAATCAACATATATAGTTGGAGTCAACTGAGGCTATAAACACCTAAAGGGCATAAGCTAACTTAATGTACAAAAAAAAAAAAAAAAAAAAAATATTAACTTACTTATATAGTTGGAGTCAACTGAGGCTATAAACACTTTGGCAGCGGTTTTTAAAAACGGTGCAAAAAACCGCTGCGAAAGGGCTTATTTTTTGGTAGTGACTTATCGTAAAACTAAAAGATAACATTTAATTACTAACTATTCATATTAGTCAAATATTAACTTACTTAATTTTTATTGTTATAAATTCTTAAAATATTACAAACATTTTAATTAATGCATATTTAATTAAATTTAAATAATTTTTTTGTGGACATTTAGGCCATTTAAGGCTAACTCACACACACAATGCATACACAAAGACTCGAACCCAAGACCTCTTAGTTGAAAGCCTAAGCTCTAAACCAATAGACCAAGTTAAGCCGTTTAAAGGGCACTTTGCCTATTTTTTAAATTTTTTTAAACATGTTTAAGCTCTTAATATAATTTATAATCATGCTTAGTCTTAAAATTTTTCCTATTCCATAGCAGCGAAACGTAAAAGCATATGAAAGTCTGTTGAGATTACTAAAATTTTATTTGGGATAATTTTCTTACTCCTTTCTTAAAATAACTTTTTAATATATAAAAATTTATTTGTTGTACTAAAAAGCTACTTTAAGAAGCAGTAAGAAATCCGTCACAAATAAAAGCCTAAGTGCACACTACAGAAAAATCACCCATTTCCGGCAGAAATTGAACCTTTTCCAGCGGTTTTGTAGTTTTCCGGCGGTTAATTTTCCGCCGGTAAAAACGGCTTAGGAAACTAAATTCCGACGGTATTTTCCAGCGGCAAATTATTCCGGCGGGCCAAAACCGCAGGTAAAAAAAATTATATATTAAACCCGCTCCCGCGCTGCCGGCGAGTGGCAGCTCCTCGCGCTCCCGTGGTTACCGGCGCAGCCAGCTGCTCCCGCGTCCCGGCACCGCGCCGCCCTGCCGCTTCCAGCGAGCTCCCGCCTTCCCGCGCAACCAACCAGCTCCCGCGCACCCAGCTGCTTCCGCGCATCCAGCCAGCTCCCGTCCCGCGCACCCAACCAGCTCCCGCTCCCGCGCGATGTCGGCCGTGAGATTCGAACCATGGTCCTCCGTGAAGAATTTCAAGCAACCAATCGAAATGCCGATTATGCAAATACGTTTTTATTGTCAATATTTTATATTTAAAGTATATTTAGAACAAAAATCAATTATTTTAAAAAATAAAACTAATTAATTTAAAATAAAAAATAATATTTAATATAAAATAAAAATTAACTAACTAATTAATTTTAAAATGAGAATTAATTAAATAGTTAATATAAGTTTTAATAATTTTTTGTTAAATCATTTAAATAATAAAAATTTTATTCATTTTCAATAAATTTTTAAAAGCCGCCAGAAAAGTAAAAAAGCCGCCAGAAACGCGCCGGAAAGCCGCCGAAAAATTCCGCCGTAAATCAGTAATTTTCCTGTAGTGGCAGAGTCCAGAAAGAAACAGAGGATCATTCGGTTTTGAGACTGTGAACAGCAAAAGCTCAATTACTACTCACCAATAAGCTTTTACTATGTTTTACTGTTCACAGTCACAAATCGAACATATTACATAATAATCTCTCCTTCACCAGACCAATGCAACAATAACTGCTCAATATAGGTAAACAAATAAACAGTATTCCAGTTACTGGAAACCATTTGCAATAATTTTTTAGCCATTCTTTTTTAAATTTTTTTTTATTTTTACTCTAATTTTTTTTTTTCAAAAGTAATAAAAAGCAGTTAAAAAGAAGTCTAACATAATCAAGCAACCAAAATAAGGCAAAAGACAACCAAAAGAGGCATAAAGCAAAAAATTTAAATGAGAAAAAAAATCCATTGATAATAAGAAAGAAAGTAAATTATCAAAATGCCAGCATTGTCTCTCAAATATTGTCGGAGCCAAATAAAAATTATGTAGAATTTAGAAATACAAAATTTTTTATGCAGAAAATCCTGAAAATGTAAAAAATCGCAGGGCCACCCTGGAAAAGGGACAAATCACAGGGCCACGTTCAATTGAAATGATTCAATTACTATTTGAATAGATTATAAGTAACATGTTCGCCCTTGAAATTGGAACTTTTATTTTGTTCGGTTGACCGGATGCAAGAAACATCCGGTCCTAGGCAAAAAAAAGGCGGTACCGAGGTGTACCGAGTTTTTCAAAAAACTCGGTACACCGCGGTACCAAGTTTTTTTGCCTACGACCGGATGTTCCTCTGCATCCGGTCGGAGGACGTAATAATTGTTCTTGAAATTGAGGATAATAATACAATACAATATATTATGAATATGAGAGAGAGAGAGAGAGAGAGAGAGAGAGAGAGAGAGAGAGAGAGAGAGAGAGAGAGAGAGCTTGTGATTTAGATGTTAACAGATTAGCCATGTGTTTGACCAAAAGAAGAAAGAAAGTTATTGATTATTGAGGGGCAAATTGTTTTGCCTGAATTGATCGAGCTAGTCGCTTGATGGGAATAATCTTTTAATCTATTTTTCGCACGTGGACGACTCTTATTTTGATTATTCCAGGCTAATCCTTTTACCCGTCTCTATTTTGCTGGCGGCTTTCAAAACAAGCGAATTTGCACATGAGAAAAATGTGAAAGTATGCAATGTTTGGTGTATATTTTCTATTTTATTTATAATTCTTATTTATGTATTTATATAAAATAAAATATATTTAACAAATTTAAAAATATATTTCTTTTTTTAATTTGACCGTGATGGCAGCAGTTAACGGAGTTACGATCAATTAGATAATAATGACGATAATAATCGCTCGTTACGATGATGAATCAATCTGGTGAGAGCAAAGACTAGTGGTGATGACAACGGCTAATGTTAATAGTTATTTGTTAAAATATTTAAAATAAGTATAAATTATTTCGAATAATTTTAAAATATTTTAATTTATTTTTTAAATAAAAATTAGGCAAATCTATTTTTAAAAGAGAAAAAGGCCCTTAGCTATTTGTCAACTTCACAATTTGGAGTTGCTGGCCCAACTTGATTTTTTACCTGGCCTGCTATGGAAGTTGGGCTGACGGGCTTAATGTATTAGAAGAGCTGCTAATTTGTTTTCCACCGTTGTGCTATAGGTTAATCAGAACAAAAAAAAAAAAAAAAAAAAAGATTGTGTAAAGTTTTGCTGATATAAATTACATGAATTTTAAGAAAATATATTTGATTTGTATTTTTAAACATTTTTTATAAACAATAAATCAAATTACTTTTAAAAATACTCAAAATAATCTATATAGTTATTTTAATCATTTAAAAATAAACCCAGTACAAACAATCACCTGCTATCACCAACAATGACCATTATCAATCACCATCGATCACCAACATAGTTAGGTTCTCTATCATCGAACAATCATTTCTTGACCCTTACCATTGCAATTACAAGACTGAACTACTAAAAATTTCCCATATACAGGCTATTGAACATACATTTACACAATATTCAATCAAAATAAAAATATTTCATATTTAAAATAAAAACAATATAAATGAAATATATATAATCAAGTTATAAATAAAAAATTGATTTATAGATCTATATGATTAGGACGGACCACAATATTGATAGATCAAAACTTTATTTATAATTATGATTGATCATGAGTAAAAATTAAGTTATAAGGAGCATCATTACAAAATTAACATGAGCCGTCCATTTTGATATGTTGGTTAAGAGATTTATTTATTAATTAAGATATCTAAGATTTAAGTTTTGTGTATATGATGCGTGTATAAATTTATGTAAATTATCCTCTGCAAAAAAAAGAAAGAAAAAAGAGATGTGGGTCCATAAGCCATGAGGGTGGATGGGTAACTTGTTCCCCTAAAAGGCGACTGCCAACCAAGGAGTTCCTTTGATTACAACGCATGGGTGGGGGTTCACTTTCCCATTGCTTTCCTTGCTCTATATGCCCATTTTAATCATTTATCTTCACGTTAGTAATTTTCTTAAAATTTAAAATTTCATGTATTTTTTTAATTATTTTAAAATCTCCAAATTCTCTTTTATAAGAAATTTATATAATTAAAGTCAATAAATTACACTAGAGAAAGATTAAAAAAATTAAATTTTAATTAAGTAGCTTAAAATATGCTAATTATAATTTTTTAATATATTTTTATATTAATAAGATGCCACTTTTTTATATATTTATTGCTTGTTATAAAATATTATTTTTTTATTTAAATTAGATATGAAAATCTTAAGTTAGTTATTTAAAAAAATTAAAACTTTAATGTCAATTTCAAGCTCGAATGAAAAAATTTGAAAAATTTGTGCCCCGCTAATAAATAATCGTGGAGCCACTGGTTATGTGGAAAATTCAAAAAGGGAAAAAACTATAAGAATAGGGCAATAGGCCAAGGGAAGAAACTATAAGTTTAGTAAAATTGGAGTTTAGAGTTTAGACGGTCAATATTTTAATTTTAAAACTTTTCGATTTATATTTATATTAAGATTCGTGCCTAATAAAAATGATATCTTCATTTACAAAGCTTAATAAATTTAATATATAACATTCCATTTTGGTGCAAGCCGGCTATTATTTGGCTTATTGAAAATATGAGCTTGTAAAAATTAATTTAAATTCATCGAGCTGAAGATAATCAAACATGTTGCGGGCTAGAATATACGGGGTGATAGAGTTAGAATACGACGTCTTAGTGTTGCACATATATCCAACTCACACACAGAAAACATAAGATTTTTACGTGGAAAAGCCCTGAAACAAGGGTAAAACCGTAAAACCACTGGGTCTGGCCCAGTTGAAAATGATTCCACTAAAACTTGAGTTGGTTACAATGGGCTGATTCGCCTCCAAGGACGATCATATTACAAGTAATAATTGTACGACAGAAGTCCAGGTGTCAGGTGATGGACTAGCAGAACTTCGGGCTTCAAGTCAGGTATGGCAGAACTCCAGGCATGAGGTGGTGATCTGGCGAAGGCGAGGGCCTCAGATGGTAGTCCGGCGAAGGTGAGGGCCTCAGGTGATGGTCCGGCGAAGGCGAGGGCCACAGGTGGTGGTCCGGCAAAGGTGAGGGGCTCAGGTGGTGGTCCGGCGAAGGTGAGGGCCTCAGGTGATGGTCCAACGAAGCTTCGAAGGTGGTCCAACGAAATTCTGGCAGTGGTCCGGCGATACTTCGGCGGTGGTCCGGCGAAAATTCGTCGGTGATCGAGGATGAGCTTCTTCCTTCTTTTCTCTTCTTGCTTGGGTCCCCTTTCAAGAGAAATGAGGGGTCTATTTATAAATTTATGGAGTGGCATGACCCGTAAATAGGTGATAGATCAAGGGTAAATGAGGAGTGGTTGGATGGACGGTCGATATTGAATCCCTTGATCATGAACCGTTTTATGGACATTAATTTGAAAGTTTTATTGGTGCCGGAATTCAGTGATCTTGGGCTCGTTGGATTCGTCTCGTCGAGATGATCGATTCGATTATAAGCTCATTATGTTTGGAAACCATTTGGTAATCCAAATCGTTGTTCGAACCTCCCAACAGCGCTTCTAACCCTTTATTTGACCTGTTTGGGCTCGGATTGAGTTGATTTTGGTGTCGTTGGGTTCGTATTTCCGAGACACTCAGTTTGACTATAAGTTTGCTGAAATCTGAGTTCAGTTAATCCCAGATTTAATTTTGGAAGTTTCCAGCCTGATTTTGCCTCGAGATTAGTGCCCGATCAAGATAATTTTTTATAATACATCAAAACATTAGTTAACTTTTTCCACTTCCAGTTTTGATTGGTTAGAGTTTATTTGGGAATTGCTTAATTTTTCATATTATAACCACATTTCTTCTTTACTATAAATTTTCTGTTAATTTCTTATTAATTTTTAGAAAATTTAATAATGAGAAACTATTTATTGAGATAAGATCTATTATATGTAGTAGCTATAAAAAAAATTACTAGATTTAAAAATATATATACATTTTATAATACTCACAATAATTAAAAAATATAATCTTTCCATAATAGTTTTAAAATTAACTTCATAAAATTAGACTTGACCGATTTACCATCCAACGATTCAACCACCCGATTTGATTTTATCTTCTTTGATTAAAGAAGCAAATTACACAATAAATACTTCATTATAAATAATGTGCCACTATTTCTCTACTTCACATGCTCTGTTAATGTCTCTGTTCCGCTCTGCTCCCCCCATTTCCCCTCTGCTCTTCTTCCCATCTCCTTAACTCTCCCAACAAATTTCCACTCCATGGATTCTGCTCCAGAATTCCAACAAAACAGGATTCCAGTTTACGGCATCCCCATTGAATTCTCACAGCCAGCTCTGCCAACGCCGGCGAATATATATCCTCCTACCAGTAACCACGCAATGGGAGCAATGAAGGAGATTATATATGGCCTGGCGGCGCTGCAGCCCGTGCAAATCAATCTGGAGCTAGTGAAGGTGCGGCCACGGCGAAATGTGAGGATATCGAAAGATCCGCAGAGCGTGGCAGCGAGGCTGAGGAGGGAGCGTATTGGCGAGCGGATCCGGATACTGCAGCAACTGGTGCCTGGGGGAACCAAGATGGACACAGCATCAATGCTCGAGGAAGCCATTTGTTATCTTAAGTTTCTCAAGGCGCAGGTGAGAAAAATGGAGACGACCACCGTCGGAGGACAGAGGCCGGCCGCCGTGGCAATTGCAGGTGGACAGGGACTGCGGTCGTAGAAAGAAGGACGATAATATGCTTGTGAGATAAATTTATTTTGTGTTAATTTTAAATATATATGGGTGATTTGTGCAGCTGTTTGAGATTTTTTTTTATCAATGTATATTTGATTATTATTTTCTAGTTTTTTTTTTAATGAAAAATAATTATTTACTATATGATCTAATAAAATATGTTAATTATAAGAAAATTTTTAGTTTACTTTAAAAAATATCATAAATTATTATTTAGAAAGTTATTTTTCAAGTAATAATTTATATTATTTTTCTAAAGAGCTTTTAAATCCATAAAATCTCAAAAAATTTATGAATGGGGCAAAATACAAGCACAGAAAATCAAACTAATCTAAAATGAAGTGAATAAAAACATAAAATTTTCGGATAATTAATTGAATACAAACACGATTTAAATCCAATAAGTTGAGCTGAAATTAGGGGTGCAAGAGAATCAAACCAACTCGTAAGTCAGCAAGGATTCAACTCGGTAAATAGCCCGTGAGCCGAGCTCGATGAGCTATTGAGCTAAGTTTAAGCTAGCCCTGACAGCACATTAGCTCGTGAGTTGACTTCTTTAAAAAAATAATAATAAAATATATTATGATTCATGATTTTAAATACAAATTAAATTGTTAAAAATATTTAAAGATTCTATCCTAACTTATTATATTAAATAATTGTTTATTATTTTTCTTATAATTTATCATTCTTTTTACTAAACTTATATTTATTTTCTCTCTTTTATAATAAATAGGTCAGCTCGTGGTCGGCTCAAACTCGCAAAATAAAGGTTGAACTTGTAGATTAAAACTCAAACTCAAACTCATAGAATAAAGCTTTAGCTCGAGAGTTAAGAGTAACTCGAGCTCGACTCGACCCCTTTGAATCCTGATAATAAACATAAACTTGGCTCATTTACTCTCTCAAATCATCATACATTGGAGCTCATGATAATAAATAAATTATTTTATTTTTATTATTTTATGATTGAGTGGAGAAAACAGGCGAAAATTTAAGGGTCCGACCAACCATCTCATTGAAAAGTTACATTCAAAGGAGAAAAATATGACAAATTAGCCCCCAAAAGATTACAAAAACTCATAAGAGAATATAAAAAGAAAGTTACTACCCTTGCAATAAGAGAAGAAAAATGAATCAAACGAAAAATAGTGGGATCAAAAGAAGAAACAAAGCTAAAATTTGGAGAAAATTTTACAAGAAAGCTAAGCCCTTTATATTTATGAAAACAAGGAATTACAATAAAATAATATAAAACATCAAACATAAACAACAATTACAATGATGAAAACCAATAAAATTTAAAAAAACCAAAACCACCATCCAATCCGAATGATTGAATGGCAAAAAGACCCATATAATAAGGATGCCTAACATAACGATCCATAAATAAATCAAATATAAGTTTATCTCATTAGGATTTCATATCATAAATAAATATCTCCTCAGTCTAGGTGGCCTCAAGGCTATACAAAAAAAAGAAGAAGATGACACTAGGACCTTCAGTGAAGGTAGCAGAACCCAAGACGCAGTAGAAATCCCATCGATAAAACATGGTTTCCACAAGAACAAACCAAAGAACACCTCAAATTTGTTGGCATCAATTATCATCGTCCATACAACAAAACATCCACGGCAAACTTAAAAATCCAACTCAATAAAAAATATTTGGGAAAATTTTTTGAAGCTCCTAAAAAATCTTCCATTTAATTACTTTTATTCTGATAGCATTTATGGCCGAGTAGCATAGAGTAGAGGGAGAGACCCACTTGCCAGTGAAACACGCATTTTATTTCTTTCAGTCCAAAGAAAATAAACCAAGGAAGAAATAGCAAAGTAATAATTTTTTTTAATTTTTAACTGTTTTGCTTAATCCATGTATAAGTTCAAAATGCTCTAATAACTATAATAAAGCTGGCATCTTAAAAAATGTATTCATATTGGAAGTAAATTGGAGATCATGAACACCGCTTCTGAAAAGGCAGAGTAAGTGGGCTAAGTAATAGAGCGTCGGCGTAGTGGGCTAGCTAAGCCGGCTTATCAATTACAAAAAAATGAGAAATCTCATTAAAAAAATAAGTGATTATGAGATTCCATCGAGCTATGGCAAAAAATACAGGAAAGATTAATGTCAATATTCCTCTTTAATAGCCGATCAACCATTTTTCTTTCCATAAATCCTAAACCCTAAAACCCTAAAGCTTAAATCATTGGGAATATAAAATTTGGGAGAGAAGAGGAAGAATTTAGGTTTGAAATTTCTTCTTTTGTAATTTGATTTTTTATTTTATTTTCTTTTCAAATTTAGAGAATAAAATATATAATTTAGGTTGGAAATTTTATTCTTTGTTGGAAAGCAATAGTATATGATTTTTCAATAGGAAGAAAACTCAAACATGGAGAAACATAGTGGGTGAAAGCCTCATTTCATCGAGGAAGAAGAAAATATTTGATTTATTGAAGTAATTAAATTTAATTTATAATTTTTAACTTTCAATTATATTTGAAATTATCAGTAGATGTTGTAATCATAATTATAATTTGGAAGTGGAGGATTAACCTGTTGCTCCAAGGTGAAGTGCTGAAGATAATAAGGGGACTCACAAGGGAATTTAGCTAAGATTTCATATATGTTAAAGAAGCAATTATGAAAAATTAATAAAGTTAGAGATAATATAAAAATGCAAATTTATGAAATTGTGTGCGTGACTTTAGGTTGCATTAATGAAGACTATTTCGTGGATTAAGGATTTGAAAGGATCACAACAGAAAATTAATCTATTACTGGCTGTTTTTCCCGACGGTTTACCTGATATTATCGATGGTTCTGAAAAAAACCGGCGGCTTTTTGGTGGTTATTAAGCCGCCGGAAAAAAACGGCGTCAGAAACCATTGCCGGCGGTTTTTTTTCCCCGGCGGCTTTCCGACGGTCTATGCCGCCGGTTATCACCGGAGTTATTACCGGCGGCTTTCCGGCCGTCCAACCGCCGGACAAGTTACCGGCGGTTCATGCCGAAGGAATTGCCAGCGGTTGTAGCCGTCGGCATGTCGCCGAACAACCGCCAGACTGCGTCGGTAAACCGCTGGTAAACTACCGGCGGTTAGAGCCGACGCCATTGTCGGCGCTTGAAGCCGCCATCGTGAGAGGGATAATTACTATTATTTTATAGCCTATACAACCGCCGGTCTAGGCCGCCGTTAATACCTGAATTTTCTGTAGTTGATTTGAAGCTCATATATATATATATATATATATATATATATATCAGTACATGTGAAATGTGCATATGTCGATTTAAAATACTTGAAAACGAAAAGGAAGTAAATATTATTTAAAGTTCATGTAGAGAAAAAAATGAAATGAATAAAAAAAAATTATAACATGTAAATTAAATTATTTTAAAAAGAAAAATGTTCATGCATGCAAATACAGGAGTTCACTGCTTATGATATTGATTGTGGACGTAATATACCCATGAACATAAAATAAAACTGAAAATAATTATACTTTTATTGATATAAATTTTTAAACGGTGCCCGTGTACTCAATAAAAGAGAAAACAAGTAAATTCAAAATGCTACAGAAAAATAAATAATTTGGCAGATCGACAAATCTCTTAAAGATATGACTACTAAAAATGGGATATTACTATAAGTGTTAATCTTGAAATTCAATCATCTAAAGGTATGATTAGCAATCACATAAAGCAAATTTTAAAAAACAAGGAGAGAGGGAAGGCTTTTCACAAAGACAAATGTGCATATTAAAACATAAGGAGAGAGTGAATTTATAAGAGTATCTCCAACCGAACGCGAAACAAGCGTATGGCGTCGTTCAGTCGCTCCAGCCGAACGTTAAATTTTTCGTCATTTACTTGCGGGTGAACAGTGCAACGCCAAGCACTGTTCGCCTATGCTATTTTGCTCTCTCAACCGGAAAACGCGCGAAAGGGAGAATGATCGTTACCTTCTCAAAAGCACATAAAGTGACGTTCGATTGGAACAACACCACGGCATTTTAAAGTTTTGCTGTTTTTTGCCTTGAAAAATGGAGTTCTCTGTTGGCGATGCCCTCAATCTTTCAAATAAGTTTTGCTTAATTTGTACGTTCAATTTAAATTATTATCCAAAAGTAAGACCAAACCATCACGCTGCTTAGGAAGTGTACTGATTTTCTAATATTTTTTGCAAATATTCTCAATATCATTATTTTACAGGATATTTTTAAATTCTTTAAAATGCAATTAATTAAAAAGACAAGCAATAATAAATGAATAAGGCAATCAGTTTGTAGTGGTCCAAGCATTAGCTCACGAGTGGGTGGACGTCACGTGGTTCCACGGGTTCGCTTTCGAAGCCGGGGCCGACAAAAAAAAATAATTTGTGATCGGATAGCTCAATACAATTTTAATGAAATTATTTTAAAAATTAAAATATGAGATAATAATCTAATATATATATATATTAAAAAAATAAAATATTTGTTAGATAAAAGAGCTGTCCGATTTTATCTATGTGAACAATAAAAGCTCATTATGAATAATAAATGTAGATGGTTCTTTCTGTTTGGTGTCCACACAAAATAATTCAACGTTGTTGATGATGGAAGTAGAAATGATTTGAGGATGTCGAAAATGCTAACAAACTTTAGATGAGGTGAGAGCTAAGTTCTATTGTGCATTGAGCGACGGTATGCATCAGGAGATGATGTATATTGAGTAAGAACAATTGATTTATACGAATCAGCGATAAGCATTTGAGTTTAATTCACATAATGCGTCGAAAGTTAAATATCCATTGAGGTTTGTTGATTGTTCAATTGTTCTCCTCCTAAGAGATGCAAGATCCACCCTTTTCGAAATCAAACTAAGGCTTCGTTTGGGACCGTTCTCTTAATGCATTTTAAAATAGTTTTTTTAAAAATATTTGATGGTTTGTATCATTAATAGATTTTTACTAACTTTATAAATTATATTACTAGCAAATATGAAGTCAAGATTTGAGCTAAAAAACTTACGACGGATACAAAGCAAAATTTAACGGCTTGGATAATGAAGGCCCATAAAATAAGGTTTTTAAAAGCCCATATTAGGATGCTATTATGTCGGTATATGATCATGTTAAATTATACTAATTTATTTTTAATTTGTATGCTTTAAAGGCTAATAAATGTGTTTTATATGATCATATAAAGCGAAATTGTCAAAAGGAGGATTTATATATAGAGCCCTCAAAATATTTTAATTTATATATTTCATATCAAAATTTTACTGTTCACAAAAATAACTCTTTATTCCACCATGCCAACTTTCTTTTCAAGTCCCGTCACATTACCCTAACTAGATTTGTCGTGACATCATTATCCCTACAACCATCAATGCTTTACCGTAGTAAGCTACGTTGTAACTTTCAATAACGATGTGCGGCAAAAACAATGAGATAGCAACGTGTGAATCACTACAGGAAAAACGCTGAAAACCGGCTGTTTTTTCCGGCGGTTAGTCTAGATTTACCGGCGGTTTTGAATGTTACCGGCGGTCTAACGGCGGTTTGTAAACCGTCGGAAAAAATGGCGTAGGAAACCATTTCCGACGGCGTTTTACCGGCGGTTTTTTGTTGCGGCGGTTTTCCGACGGCTACTACCGCCGGTAACCACCGGAATTTTAACCGTCGGTTTGCCGGCGGTTAGACCGCCGGTATTGTAACCGCCGGTAAGCCGCCGGTCACGTTACCGGCGATTTAAAACTGGCGTCGTCTGGTTCGTAGACCGCCGGACGGCGCCGTTAGACCGCCGGTACTTTACCGGCGGTGGACGGCGGTTATAGCCGTCGGTATTAGCGACGGTTTAAACCGTCGGGTGTCCATCGTATAACCGCCGGTATTGTCTTCGGTAACCGCCGGTTTAATATTATAACCGACGGCTTATCTTGTCTGTCCGGTATCGTCGTTTCCGGCGGCCAAACCACCGGTTAGCCGCCGGAAACTTGTAGCACCTGAAAAAAAAAATTGACAGCATCCCCTCTATTTGAGCGAGGTTCACCCTAAAGTCTAAACCTGTAGAAAAAGCAAAATATGTTGGGCAACACGCCGCTATATTCATCACAACCAGAAAATACAAACAAAATAAAAAATTCATCATAACATTACAATCACAAATTCACAAGATAGCTAATGATAATGTTACAATCACAAGTTCAGAAGTTCACAAGTTCTAATTAATACATTCATCAAACATAATAAACATCTAATCATCATCGGTATCCTCACTGTCTGCAGATGGCTGCTCCTGTTGGTCCTTCTTCCTTTGTTTTCCAGCTCTGTAGGATTGCAACTCTGTTTGCATTTCATTCTGATTCTTCCTCATTTCTTCAATCTCTCTAGCTTGAACCCTTTTCATCTCTTCAATCTCTCTAGTAAGTGCTGCAACCCTCTCACTTACAGATTCTTCAGCTCCACTTGGATCATGAAATGCAGAGGTGTATGAACTACCCTCAATAGCAAAAGCCTGTGAACCCATGCCATATACCCTCCCCCTCTGTTTTCCACCAACAACTTCTGACCTGTGAACCCATGCCGGTTCATATTGATGTCCGGCGGTTTTCCGGCGGTCTGGATCGCCGGATCAAAATCACTTATCAACGGCGGTTTAGACCGCCGGTAAACCGCCGGTTCATATTGATGTTCGGCGGTTTACCGGCGGTTTATAGACCGTCGGTATTACCGGCGGTGTATCGTAGCTAAGCCGCCGGTTTGGCCATCGTTAGAGTCCGACGGCTAGACCGCCGGCGACGCCGCCGGTAATACCGACGGTCCATAAACCGCCGGTATTTGACATTTTTCCTGTAGTGAATGTGACGAATGCAAAGGGATTGTCGTAATACGAACATATGGATAGACGTATTGAATAACTTAATGGATATGAAAAGATAAATGTCAACCAATAAATGAAAGGGTGTGCATCTTAGGAAAAATGGCTTGTCTCACTATGAAACACTGTGGATAAGTCAAACTTAGCAAATATATGCATCTCATCTTCAGAATATATCATTCCATCAAATCCTAACTTACTCTATTTGCATCTAAGTCAAGCCAACTCACCCTTGGTTTATTCTATGCTATTGTACCTTCACATTCTAATATATATTATGAAGCTTCTTAATACTTTTGAAATGATTAAGCCATAATGTGATGTCATCTTGTCTTTATCTTTATTCTAGCATATTTTTGTTTATTATAAGATAACTCTACCCTAACGCCACTGCATGCATGATAAGAGGTCCTCAAGCCTTTAAGACTTGACATCTATATATCGTGGAAAGGTGTTAAAAATTTAACTAGCTCTTCAGTAGAAATGTATATAGCAGTAAAAAGTTAGAAATAATGGGAAGTGAAAAATCTAGTTTTCCATATTATTTGAAGTGGGCATACAACAAGCTAGTTCTATCCTCAACCAATTCTTTAACTAGCTAAACCTGATGTCTAATGACTTAAATTGCCCTTGATCAACTTCAATAAGAGTCCCAAACAATGAGAGTCTAACTTATAGTAAAGCAAATCCAAGATTGCTCTCTAATACCCATGCACTAACTGAAATTATTGCCAGCTGATCATATAAGCTAGGCTACCCTCATGAAGAATTTGTCCTACCAAAAACTCGTGATTTCTTACTTCTTGTCCTTTTTGGTTGGTCGATCATCTTTCCCAAAACATACATCCCTTGAAACTCATAATGACAACCCGAGTTGACATTTCCAATAAACTTCTACACTGTCTGGCGAGTCTTCTTAATTGACTCTCTACGAGCTCCACATGCTAAACTTTCATTCTAGTTGCGTATTATACTTGCTATATATCTATATAAGACTTATATTAGATCTTTGTGGATATCTTGAATCATCCCATAAAAGAAGAGCTCAAATCTTCCCTATCACATGCCACACCCAATCCAAACATTACAAATACAATATTTTTTCATAAGCATAGTGATCCTTCACATCTCAAACTTCTCAATCATAATGGCACTTCTCTTAATGAACCACTAATAATTGGTTTCTTATAAAAAACTATACTTCTTAAGATATGTATCAGTCAAACCACATATTTTACAACTAATGTACAAATACCTAAGATTGAGGAACATTCAAGATGCCTCCCCACGTCTCAAGTCGTCTTCTCAAGTCATCTTCAACCACTTCACCATCACTTCAGCTCTTCAAGTTCTGTAAACACCTTCCTTCCTCCTCTAGAAATGAGCACGCTCAACTAGTTTAGACATAAAACTTCCTTATACAAAAAAACTTCTATGTTATCTCCTTCTTCTATCCTTTTATCTATCCCTTTGTTGTTGATGCCAACTAGCCAATAGGTAAATAAGGTGGATGATGCGGAGCATCGTTAAGCAACTAAGGCTTGCGGGACATGCTAACAGCACATGCTCTGTTAGGCGCTGGAACCACTACCCTTTTTACTTTATTACTTGTTTTGCTTTAGTTAGTTATTTAGTCAGTATTTTACCTTTATGCTAATTCTGGAATAGCCGGTTCATAGCACAGGTATATGAGATAGAAAGGAGGAGGAGAAGACAGCTTTTACATTTTACAAAGAAATATACACAGACAGTATATTATACTGTTACATTGCTTGTTCACTGTTTGCCTAGCTATTTTCTGTGCAGGATCAATTACATCAGTGGACTTTCCTGAAGGTGATATGACCGACCAAGAAAGATTTAGTTCATCAAAATTCCTAAGACAAAACTCTATGATGTGAGATATTCACTCTTGAAGACAAAATCTATTTCTTTTACTTATCAACTAATTCTTATCTAACTCAATATACCTTAGTTGTATGAGGGAGTTTTTTTTTTTTTTAATAACTAAGATAAAGTTAAAAACTGTTTTCTAGACTTTTCAAAGAAAGTTCTTTTCATGTCAACGTCAACTTTAATGAAATATTTATAAAATGAAACATCAAAGTCATACATCAATTATTCTAAAATAATGGTTGTAGATTGTAAACATATGCCAATAATCACTACAGGAAAAATTGTCATTATCCGGCCGCCATTTTAGTCGGAAATGGTCAAAATCCGTTGGAAATTAGTGTTTCCAGCTGATTTCCGACGGAAATTTTTTCGCCTTTAAAATGCTCGTCGGAAAAGTGCTATCGGCACAAAATAATCCGCCAGAAATATTTCAACTCACAAATCAAAATTATAAATATAAATATAAGTATTTAATTGCCAACTTAGTTATGATTTGTCTATAAAACGATGGCATAATCTTTTCACTTATCATTCTAGGAGTGGGTGGACAGTTAAGGATGGCTTTACCATCCCCATATCACTTATTTTCCTCTATTACAACAATATAATTTTGTTAAAAAGTTATTATATGTAGAAGCATAACTTTGATGAGAAAGAAATTCAAACTCAGCATATTACCATTTATATTAATATTTTTTACCATTTAAACTAATTGATGACAGCTATGATCATATAATCAATATATTTCCTTAATTATTTATTTTATTTGCTAAGGTGAGCTGAACACCCACTCTCTTCAGGGTAGTCGGATTTTTTTTTTCTAATTTCGATTTCATTTGAGATAGTTTTCTTACAACTGTTCGAAATGAAGCCTTCATTAATTTGTACAGCAAAATGATTTGCAATTTGGCCAGGCCTTTCCATGCTGTATATGATCATCATTAAATAAGTAAAATTCTCTTCCCAGATTTGTCTTACAGTTAGCGACAAAATATAATAGCATGCATTAACAGTGCTACTTACAAAGGCTCACATGGCGCTAAGAAAATAGGCATGCAAATAATTCAAAGCTGTGAACTTGTCCCAGTTGTTTCTGTAGTAAAAAGGCTTTGTATTGAATCTTCGTTTGCTTTCACAAGCGGTATAAATTTGGGGATTGGCATTGAGCTTAATTCAGCTCTTAAAAACAGAAAATATTTTACTAATATTTTCATATTCAAAATTTTAAGATATCCCTATTGATAAAATTATGCAGACCACTATAAATTTTGTAATAATCTTCAGTGTGGAGACCAACAGATCAAATTTATGCAACTTCGAGATTATTAACTTCACACTGAACAAGAATATATCACCCTTAAAGTTGAAGGACAAATTTATAATGATAATTAATTAGTGAAAGTTGATTAAAAATAGATCCCAAAGCTTTTTCAAGAAATAAATATGAAGAACCAAACAATATATATTTAATTAGAATTGGGGGATCAAAATTTTTCATGGTTAAATGCACCCATGCATTTTTTGGTATGATACCCGTAAACATTTTCGATAATGTATGTTATATATGCTGATATTATTTAATTAACTTCAATAGATGAGGTAAGTTTATTCAATATATGGCTTAGAGAACTTGATCTTCCATTGAAAAGGATGGATACCAAAGAATTATAATGAAATTCAAAGAAAATATTAGTGAGTCTCTATGTCTATTAGCGTGTATATAATACGTTCAACTGAATTAGTAAGTATAGGAGACTACATGGGTTTTGAACAGGGGAACATATTCATGTAAGAAATATTAAGGAGACTTAAAATTAGAATATGAAGGCTTCTTCTTCTTGGAAGAGGCTGAAGAGATTAGAAGATTTTAATAGTGACTCAAAAATACATGAAGGTAAGATGGGAATTACAATTTCATAATAGTTATAGGGTAATATAGTGAGTTACTCATAGAAGTGAGAATAAACGAATAATGAGACTTACATTGGAACATTGGGCGACCTTCAATTTTGAAAAAAAAAAAAAAAAAACTCATTAGATTACACTTCAATGGACTAAATAATAAAAAAAAAAGCTATGTAAATGATTTCTCAACTCAAAAAAGAAGAAAATTTTACATAGACAACACTTGAAACTATCATATTTATATCTAATATTCAAACATTTTCTTTGTACTCAGATAACACTAAATTCTTTAAAAAATAACACTTTTCTAAACTTCCTTAATTTTTTTGTCACTCTTGCAAACAGTCAAAAAGAAAATAATCTCCATTAGCATTGGTAATATGGTGCATATCTTAAGAAATATCTGTGTAAAATGAATTTCATAGAATTGATGATAAATCATCCACCCATTTGCCTAAACTATCAGAGATCTTCTTAAGCTACGTTTGAGACAACTACTTTGCTGCTTTTAAAGTAGCTTTCTAGTAAAAAGAAAAAAAAAATTGTACTAAAAAACTACTTTGAAAAACAATAAGAAAACCATCCCACATGAAGTTTTAATCAAGTTTCTAATAAGCTTATTGACAGCATCAACTATCTATTGTTTTCCATATGATGAACATAAAAAATTGAGAAACAGTCATGTTATTACCACAAAAATCTGACAACTTCTTAAAGAAAAATTAAGGGTTTTATTGTTGGCTACAATTGCAGGAGGTAAGTCAAATTTGATAAAAATCTAAAAGTACCACAACTTCTACAGTTCCAGCCAACAAGTCCACTATGCATTAGATATGATAGTTCTAAAATCTAACCATCTCCAACCCGTAAATCTATCAATTACTGGACCATCATCAACAAATAGAAAGATAGCAACATTGAGCCCATTGTCATGCAATCAAAGTATTAGCCCGAAATACTTTTTGATCCCTTCCATGATCTATAGGTACCAAACAACAACAACAACAACATCAAGCCTTTGTCTCATTACATGGGGTCGACTACATGAATCCTTTTTAGCCATTATGTCATGTTAAAAGTCAAATTCTTGTTTAAATCTGATAAAGAAAGATCATTTCTAATTTTTTCTAACCAAGTCTTTTTAGATCTATTTCTACTTTTCTTAACATAAGTCAAATATAATACCTCAACTTCCCTAATCATGTCATCAAAAGGCCTCTGTTTAATGTGACCAAACCATATAAGACGACTCTTTCTAATCTTATCTTTCACGGAAGCTGCTTCAACCTTTTCTCGTATATGCTCATTTTGTATCCTATCTCTAAGTTACAAAAAAAAAAGTAAAACCTTTGTGTATTTTAACATTATTCAACCCTTTTTTTTTGTTCTTTTTTGTTCTTTTCATTCGTGCATCCCAGCTCTTCTTCCCTTTTTCACTTTTCCTTTCTTCTCATTCCACCAATCTGAATTCTGATATATCCTATTCTCATGAGGCCTCAGCTTTTAACCTTTACTGAAAAGGCAGACTGTATGGGCATATGAGCATTAATGCCCTGCGGTCAAACTTTTTATTTATTACTATTTCTCTCAAAGTTAGTGTCAAAAGGGTCCTTGCTGCTAAAAATTTTCAAAATTTCTACAAACTAAGCTAGTTAGTACCCACCTCTCTTACTTTCTATTGAAAACCTTCATCTTTCAGCCCTTTACTAGATGGACTTATCATGAAGGCAATCAATTACCACATGGAATTAAAGAAAAAAAAGCTTCGTAGTCAAAGAACTTCTTCCCTAATAGCAGCTTGGAGGGAGAGAAAGGTGAGAGGAAGGAATCCGATGACCGCTTTGTTAAGAAACTTAGGTCAAATTGTGATGGCTGTACTTTTTTATAAAAATAATTGTTAAATTATTGTAAAAAATATATATTTTTTCAAAATTAATATGATTATTATAAAATATATTCTTTTTGAAAAATTTAAAGTACGTATGGGCCGAGCTATAGTTTTTTATAAAAATGATTATAAAACAGCTATAGAGAAAGTAGCTTCCTACATAAAAATTTATTAAAAAAATAATGAAAAAATAGCGGCCAAATAAAAATCATGATTAAATTTTGGAAAGTAAAGTATCAAATTATCCCAAACGAAATCATAAACACTTTCTAACAACTACAATATATTAAAAAATTAGTTTGTAGAAGTAGAAATTTCTAGAAAGCAAAGAGAAAACATAATCAAATAAAACTATTTTTATAATATGAAAAATAAAATAATGAAATAAACAGCCTCACATAGATCCTTAAAATATGAATAAGGGAGGTGTCTATGAGCTTGTGGCCCCATTTGGAGATTTGCTAAATTTTGTTGTTATTAATTGATAACTATTTTGTGTAAAAGAAAACACTTCATAGCATTCAAAATAAGATGAATTACTAATGAAAAAATAAAGTAAAATTTCTTTTGGGAATAAATAAAATAAATTTAATTAATGATATATTTAGCATGTGTGATATTTTATGCATGGTTGAACATCTCTCTATGAACTAGAAAAAAATATTTATTAATTACCTTAAATTGCCCTCAAAATATTTATTTTTAAAAATGAAAAGTAAGTCATTATATCTGGAATGTCTACAATTATTCTAAAATATCCAGTATGCTCACATCATTACATAGAAGAAATTTGTTTATTAAAATATATTTTTCATGTAGCTTATTTTGATTTATTGATTGAGGCTTTATGTCACAGCTAAACTTTGCCTTGATCACCTGTGCGGCCTTAGCACTCCTCCTTGTGCTAAGCAACCTTAAACCCACCTAATTTAGCTAGCTAGATTGAGAGGAAGTAAATGGGGAAAGCTTTACTTTACAAAAGATGTTATAAAAGAGGAGTTTTAGAAGGGTGTGAGAAGATTGTTACAAATGAAGGGGGAGGGTCATATTTATAGTCCTCCTCCATGCCTAAGAACATTTTAGAATTCCCTTCAAGATACATGAGTGTGGAGTTCTCTAGAATACTCCCCAAATTCTTATACTCTTACATAAATCCATAATATTCTAGAGAGTTCTAGATTATCCTAGAATACCCTCTAAGTTTCTACACTATTCTAGAACATTTTAGAGTGCTCTAGAATCTTTGAGGTCTTCCAAAACCTTTTGGGATCTTCTAGAACCTTCTAGAATCTTTGAGGCCTTCAAAAATCTTCTAGAATTTTCTAGAATCTTCTAAAATCTTCTAGAGCCTTTCAAAATATTCTATAACCTTTTAAAATCTTTCATAACCTTCCAATGTCAAATGACCCCATTTAAGAATGGTTCTAGAAGACCTCCTCGCCTCTGCTGGACTTATCACGCCCAAGGGGTTTAGCCAAACTCCTAGTCCCAATATTTGGATGTGACACTCTCCCCCACCTATGATTGTGATGCCCTCACCGTGAGCCTACTTGAAGCCATGATGAAAATCATCGGATCTCCACAAATCCATCTTGTATCTCTTGCTCCCATGGCCGTTAACCTTCTCCCCTTAGCTAGCTTCCTTATTGTCAACTGGTCTATCTAGGACTTGGGATCTCCCATCTTATCTTGGGTCCTCCTCAGGTTGCTTCTATGGCAGGACATCCGAAGATACA
The DNA here is from genome assembly GCA_016618105.1 of Dendrobium huoshanense. NCBI lineage: Eukaryota > Viridiplantae > Streptophyta > Magnoliopsida > Asparagales > Orchidaceae > Dendrobium > Dendrobium huoshanense. Next base: position 20,352,710 of record CM028343.1, read on the forward strand.
TCAAAGACTTCCATCATCCCTATTGGTAAGCCTTCAACTTGAGCCTCTAACTAACACCCAAGAGTTAGATGACCATCTCTATTCCTTGGTATGTCTTCCAAGACTGGAAACTCCTCGCCCTTAGAGTTATCTCCCTCTTTTCCTTGCTCTGCACCATTTGTATTACCTCCATCTGTATGACTCGATCATCATCCTCTCCAATTTTTACCTCTTGACACTTTGTGAGAAGTTTTGGGACCATTTGAGGACAATGTCTCATCCATTGAGGTCCTTCGCAAACAAAGGATACGATTCTCCTCTCCTTGCCTTGACCCATTAGTCGCTCTGGTAGTTCTAAGCCACATGCTATGATTTGACCCCACAAGCATCCACGACTGATGGTGGAAGCCTTTGCCAAGGTAAACTTACAACCCTCATCTAGGTTCCCCACTTGAGCTAGCATCGCGTTAAGCTCCCTCTTAAGCACTCCGTGCACCTCTACCTTGTCCATCACTGAGTCCTCCAGTCGAGACTCCACGCCTCTTCTCGCATCCTGAATGGTGGAACCTCTTTCCACTAGGCTACTCCCATCTTCACCTTTATCATACATTTGGTCCCCCATGCCATTCACAACCTCCATCCATCGAGGTAAATGTGAATCAAAACTAGAGATCCTCTAATTGGACTTCCCCCATGGCTTGGATGCTGGATCCCGCTGCTCGTCCATTCATCGGCTTCCCCTTGATGGTTCCACGCTTTCCTTACTAAGCTAACCTCCTCTTAGCCTTTGCTTTACCATTGCATTGAATTGGTTCTTATACCACTTGTCACAGGAAACTTTGCCATGGTCACCCGTGCGGCCTTAGCACTCATTTCTTGTGCTAAGCAACCTTAAACTCACACAATTTGCTAGAAAGAGAGGAAGTTAATGGGGAAAGCTTTACTATACAAAGGAAGTTATACAAGAGGTGTTTTAGAGGGTGTAAAGAGATTGTTACAAATGAAGGGGGAGGGTCGACCTATGTATAGCCTCCTTCCATTCCTAAAAACATTCTAGAATTTCCTCCAAGATGCATAAGTGTGGAGTTTTCTAAAATACTACACAACATTCTTACATAAATCCATGATATACTAGAGAATTCTAGATCATCCTAGAATACTCTCTAAGTATCTACACTATTATAGAACATTCTAAAGTACTCTAAAATCTTTTAAGCCTTCTAGAATCTTTTGGAATCTTCTAAAACCTTCTAGAAATTCTAAAACATTATAGAACCTTTTAGAATCTTTCAAAACCTTCCAATGTCATATGGCCCTATTTATAAATAGTTCTTGAAGAACTCCTCGCCTCAGCTCGACTTGTCACGCCAAGTGGTTTAGCCAAACTCCCTTTACCAACATTTGGCATGATATTTAGTTACTAATCAAGAGGCATTGAGTTTAAGTCTTGAGTGTGTAATGTGTGAGTGAGTTTATCTTAGTTGACTTAAATGTCCAAAATAATAATAATTTTTTTAATAAATATAATAGTTGTCACATCTCCTTAAGACAACCTCAAAAAATAGTTATAAAACTATACAAAATGACAATCTTTATAAGATGTAAAAAATCATTAAAATATGTATTGATATGTGCCATAAAAAAATATATTTTTTATATGATTTAAATATTAAAATGATATATAAAAGATAAAAAATTTGTAAATTCTATAATAAAAAAATAACCCTAAATGAAACCTTTAAATGTGAAAGAGGGCGGTCAATACCTATTTTTCTATCTGTATTGATGGTGGTCTCCATGGTTATTTCAACTCCCACTACAGGAAAACCTGTTATTACCGGCGGACGGAATCCGCCGGAACAAATGTAAATTCCGACGGTACCGGTATTTTCCGGCGCATGTACCGGCGCAAATATCTCCGCCGGTTTTGAGTGCGTCGATAAATTTGTTCCGACGCATATTTCGAGCCGGAACCAGTTCCGGCGTTGTTTCCGACGCATTACCGGCGCATTAAACGGTTTGTTTGCCGACGTGAAAAACGTGAAACTTCCGGCGCTTATTGCGCCGGTGTTAACCGTCGCAGTATACGACGTTAATTACCGGCGGATTAAGCGTCGGAATTTCGCAGCAAGATTCTACGCTTATTTGCGACGCAATTGTTGCGCCGGTAATTAACGGCGGGATATTCGCCGGAAATGACGCTCGATACATTCATTGTATCGTAGTTTCCGGCGCATAATCCGCCGGAAACCTGTAGCATTGACAAAAAAAAAATTGTCATCCCAGCCAACAATCCCATTTCCACACCTGCAAACCTATCAATTCTAACATTGACGAAAATGCGTCGGTAACGTTACGGCGGATTTTGCGCCGGAAATTTTGACGCAAACTTTACGTTGGACAAAGCCGCCGGAAACTGCGCCGCTTACTACCGTCCATAATTTTCCGCCGGAAAATCCGACGGTATTTGCGTGTTTTCCCGTAGTGTCCTCTTCTGGACTGAGACAAGGCTGCCCCTTGAGCCCGTATCTTTTTTGCATCATTATGGATGCTCTCTCTTGCCTCATTGATGATACTACGCATTTGGAACCCTTTGTTGGTTTCAAGTTGGAGAATTTCTATTTGTCCCACCTTACTTACGCGGATGACCTCCTTGTATTTGGGAAATCTGATATTAAAAACTGTGAAAATCTGATTAAAATTATGGATTATTTCTCTTCTGTTTCGGGCCTTCACCTCAATCTCAACAAGAGCACTCTTCTTATTCCTCCAAACTCTAATACTGCCTCTCTTTCTCAAGTTCTCCAAATTCCTAACTGCTCCACCAATATTTCCTACTTGAGTCTACCTATCTCTTTAGGCAGACTCAAGGTTTCTGACTTCTCCACTCTGATAGAAAAAGTTACTAACATGCTTTCTGGTTGGAAAGCAAAACTTCTCTCTTTTGTAGGTAGGTTGCAGTTCTTAAAATACACTATTTCCAATTTGGTGGCGTACTAGATTCGGGGCTCTAATATTCCTAAAACAGTGTTGAAAATCATAAACAAAGCTTGCTCCAAGTTTTTATATCATGGGAATTTTCAGTCAAAAAAGATGCATCTTATATCTTGGAGCTCTACTACTAAGCCTATCACTATTGGGGGTTTAGGAATTGCCTCTTTCCAAGCTCTTAGATTTGCCTTTAACTGTGTAACGACCCCAAGATCCGTGTAGCGAAAGGATTCATCTGATCGTTCTTTTTTTTTTTTTTTTTTCTTTTCTGTCGGGTTCCTCATCTGTTTTTCATATCAATACATACAAACATATATCCAGAGCCAGAGATAATTACATTACAAAAAGAAACTACAGCAGATACTATAATTCACATATAGTACAATCAGAGAAGAGACAATAGAGTCCAAAAGAAATATCTACACTAGCCACATCGGCTACAAAAGAAAGCCTACCAAAGGCTACAAAACAAAAGGCTGAACTCGACAGAAAGATCTTCAGACTGGAGGCCCTGCACCTGAAATATTAACCACATATAATGAGCTTACAAAGCCCAGCAGGTCACCAAAGCCTACAACTGAAATCAAAGCACGACACTGAAAACAATATGCAGGTTAATCAAATCAAGTCAAAACAATAAGTCGAACGTGATCAATGAGTCAATGCAATACAGAAATCAATATTCAATAAAACCAATCAATGCAGCAGCAGACAAATCGATAAATCAATTCAATCAATCAATATTCGTCAATCAAAATGATACGGTCAAATCAGTACGATCTAATCAATGAAGTCAATCGAGAAAAGCGATACGAGACAATGAATCTATAAAACAGTCCATACGGTGTAGAACAGTAGCAACAGTGAATCTATAAAATCTATAGGCAGTAGTACAATGAATCTATACGATGTCCATACTATCAATGCAATATCTATACGGCAACAATCCATTCAATCAATCAATCAATAATCAGCACGACAAACCAATGCATCAATGAATCAATAGCATGTCAGGATCTGTCGTATCAATAGTATCCATATGTCCATATCATATCCATATCAATGTCGATGTCGGTATCTATCAATCGGTACAATCTATATCAATATCAGTGTTAATCTCTATGAATCAATACGTAGAATCCATATCAATATCGGTGCCGGTATCTATGAATCAATCAAGTCGAGAAAATCAAAATCAATCGGAAGAGCAATACAATAACTCAAATCGGAAGAGCAATACGATAAATCAATAAAATCATTTAAATCCGTCAAATCAATCAATTGAATCCAGTCTATACTATCAAGTCGATCCAATCAATCAGAAGGACAATACGATAAATTTACACAGTAACAGGTCGAATCAATGCAAGATCAATAGTATCAATGAATCTATGAATCTATGTCGTCCATATCCATATCAATATCAATGATCAATAGTCAAGTAGTACCAATGCTCAATGATCATTCAATGAAATCAATGAATCCGTACGATAGTAAATCAATTCGATAAATCCATCAATATCAATGAATCAGTCGGAAATCGATAAATCAATGCATATCAGGAAATCCATACAATGGTCTTACTCGACAAGCACAAACACTAGTTATTATCAATGATCAATGATGCTGTTGTAGTTCGTTCAATGATGCTGTTGTAGTTATCCGCACGTTGGTTCTATAAAGAAAGAGTCGTCACTCTATTGCCCGTCGGCCGCCCGTCGGCATATAATCTCCTTATGACTCCCATCGTTATATCCATGATCCATGATCTATGATTTAAAGGAAAGCCCGTCGGCCCACCATCCTGTACAGGTATCATCTCCAACCAACGTTTAACCAGGTTCCCACTTGTCTTTCAGTAACAATCAATCAATGCAATAATCGATGCAATAATCAAAAATAAAGAAATCTAAGACGATCATATCAATAATCATAGGCAGATCAATTCAATCAATCAATTTCAATCAAATTAGAAATCGTACGAAAATCGGGCAGAGTAACAGTAGTCGGTCAAATTTACACAAAAATCTCCAAAAATGACAATTCACCAAATTCATACAGAACGTGCACAGTAACATTATAAGACTATTCTTCTACTGCTCAAACCAATTCGGACATCATAATAATTTGCAGTCAAAATAAAACCCCGCAAAACCAAAATGGACCGGACGAAATCTACCAGAAAATAATCAAAACGTGCAGAATAATCATATCTACAGCATACCAAAAGTTGTGCGGTGAAATCTTCGCCAGTACCAAACCAGGTACGAAAATCACTTACAAAAACACAAATCTGAGCACCATTTTACAAAACCTCGAAATCTTCGAAAACAGAAGTAGGGTTCGGAGTCCTTACAGCGAGACAAACACAATATCCAACAGCAACGAACGACGAAAATCGCTCCGCGGCCCTCGAAATCGGACTTCTTCCTTTGCTTTTTCGCTCTTTCTCTCTCCTCAGATATTTTCGTTTTTATAAATGTTTTTCTCTCTCCTCAAAACGAGCTCATTTCCTTATATCATACACAGATCGGCCTGGCCGATCGTCTCGATCGTCCTGGACGATCAGACCAATTCTGGTCGTCCTGGCCGATACTCCAGGGCGATGATCAGGACGATTTTAGGAACAGTGCAGATCGTCCTGGACGATCTCAATATTGTCCTGGACGATTCAGTCCAGAAATAGCTCCAGAAATCAGCTGTTTTCAATGCACTGATCGGCCTGGACGATCTCAACTTCGTCCTGGCCGATCCTGGGAGGAAAATCATTTTCCAGCAGCTACAGCAAAGGAACGAGGTCTTACAATCTCCCCACCTTAGAAAAATGTCGTCCCGACATTTCCCTAACGTGTTCAGAACAAAACAAAACAAAGCAAAACAAATCCAATCTATCGGAAAATCGAACAAAGCACATCAAAACAAACAATAAACTAAACTCGTACCAGTCTCACCAGCAGGCACGGAAGGAACATCTTCCATCATAGCTTGTACATTTCCAGTCTGAACAGTCGGAACAGGTCCTTGCCTAAGTTCAGAACTCGGGCAATCAATCATTCTATGTCCATGTGCACCACATCGGAAGCATTGCCCTGTTCTTCGATAACACTGTCCCGAGTGTCTCTTTCCACAAAACGTACAAACATTAATTCTTGCTTTGCTACCTTCCCCACTTTTCTTGCTACGCCCAGAGCGTTTCGCTAGCTTGTCACTCACCATCTGAGCAACCATATCAGCAAATTTATTCATATTTTCAGATGTGAGAGGGAGGTTAGCAGCAGGCTCAGACTCAATCTTTTTGCCTTTCGGATCCATTGGCCTGATCAATACAAATCATTCAAATCAAAACCGCGGAAATCAAATACGTAAAACAAAACAAATCAAATAATGCAATCATCAACTCTGGATATAATCAAATCCTTTTCACTACACTTGCTCTGATACCAATTGTAACGACCCCAAGATCCGTGTAGCGAAAGGATTCATCTGATCGTTCTTTTTTTTTTTTTCTTTTTTTCTTTTCTGTCGGGTTCCTCATCTGTTTTTCATATCAATACATACAAACATATATCCAGAGCCAGAGATAATTACATTACAAAAAGAAACTACAGCAGATACTATAATTCACATATAGTACAATCAGAGAAGAGACAATAGAGTCCAAAAGAAATATCTACACTAGCCACATCGGCTACAAAAGAAAGCCTACCAAAGGCTACAAAACAAAAGGCTGAACTCGACAGAAAGATCTTCAGACTGGAGGCCCTGCACCTGAAATATTAACCACATATAATGAGCTTACAAAGCCCAGCAGGTAACCAAAGCCTACAACTGAAATCAAAGCACGACACTGAAAACAATATGCAGGTTAATCAAATCAAGTCAAAACAATAAGTCGAACGTGATCAATGAGTCAATGCAATACAGAAATCAATATTCAATAAAACCAATCAATGCAGCAGCAGACAAATCGATAAATCAATTCAATCAATCAATATTCATCAATCAAAATGATACGGTCAAATCAGTACGATCTAATCAATGAAGTCAATCGAGAAAAGCGATACGAGACAATGAATCTATAAAACAGTCCATACGGTGTAGAACAGTAGCAACAGTGAATCTATAAAATCTATAGGCAGTAGTACAATGAATCTATACGATGTCCATACTATCAATGCAATATCTATACGGCAACAATCCATTCAATCAATCAATCAATAATCAGCACGACAAACCAATGCATCAATGAATCAATAGCATGTCAGGATCTGTCGTATCAATAGTATCCATATGTCCATATCATATCCATATCAATGTCGATGTCGGTATCTATCAATCGGTACAATCTATATCAATATCAGTGTTAATCTCTATGAATCAATACGTAGAATCCATATCAATATCGGTGCCGGTATCTATGAATCAATCAAGTCGAGAAAATCAAAATCAATCGGAAGAGCAATACAATAACTCAAATCGGAAGAGCAATACGATAAATCAATAAAATCATTTAAATCCGTCAAATCAATCAATCGAATCCAGTCTATACTATCAAGTCGATCCAATCAATCAGAAGGACAATACGATAAATTTACACAGTAACAGGTCGAATCAATGCAAGATCAATAGTATCAATGAATCTATGAATCTATGTCGTCCATATCCATATCAATATCAATGATCAATAGTCAAGTAGTACCAATGCTCAATGATCATTCAATGAAATCAATGAATCCGTACGATAGTAAATCAATTCGATAAATCCATCAATATCAATGAATCAGTCGGAAATCGATAAATCAATGCATATCAGGAAATCCATACAATGGTCTTACTCGACAAGCACAAACACTAGTTATTATCAATGATCAATGATGCTGTTGTAGTTCGTTCAATGATGCTGTTGTAGTTATCCGCACGTTGGTTCTATAAAGAAAGAGTCGTCACTCTATTGCCCGTCGGCCGCCCGTCGGCATATAATCTCCTTATGACTCCCATCGTTATATCCATGATCCATGATCTATGATTTAAAGGAAAGCCCGTCGGCCCACCATCCTGTACAGGTATCATCTCCAACCAACGTTCAACGAGGTTCCCACTTGTCTTTCAGTAACAATCAATCAATGCAATAATCGATGCAATAATCAAAAATAAAGAAATCTAAGACGATCATATCAATAATCATAGGCAGATCAATTCAATCAATCAATTTCAATCAAATTAGAAATCGTACGAAAATCGGGCAGAGTAACAGTAGTCGGTCAAATTTACACAAAAATCTCCAAAAATGACAATTCACCAAATTCATACAGAACGTGCACAGTAACATTATAAGACTATTCTTCTACTGCTCAAACCAATTCGGACATCATAATAATTTGCAGTCAAAATAAAACCCCGCAAAACCAAAACGGACCGGACGAAATCTACTAGAAAATAATCAAAACGTGCAGAATAATCATATCTACAGCATACCAAAAGTTGTGCGGTGAAATCTTCGCCAGTACCAAACCAGGTACGAAAATCACTTACAAAAACACAAATCTGAGCACCATTTTACAAAACCTCGAAATCTTCGAAAACAGAAGTAGGGTTCGGAGTCCTTACAGCGAGACAAACACAATATCCAACAGCAACGAACGACGAAAATCGCTCCGCGGCCCTCGAAATCAGACTTCTTCCTTTGCTTTTTCGCTCTTTCTCTCTCCTCAGATATTTTCGTTTTTATAAATGTTTTTCTCTCTCCTCAAAACGAGCTCATTTCCTTATATCATACACAGATCGGCCTGGCCGATCGTCTCGATCGTCCTGGACGATCAGACCAATTCTGGTCGTCCTGGCCGATACTCCAGGGCGATGATCAGGACGATTTTAGGAACAGTGCAGATCGTCCTGGACGATCTCAATATCGTCCTGGACGATTCAGTCTAGAAATAGCTCCAGAAATCAGCTGTTTTCAATGCACTGATCGGCCTGGACGATCTCAACTTCGTCCTGGCCGATCCTGGGAGGAAAATCATTTTCCAGCAGCTACAGCAAAGGAACGAGGTCTTACAAACTGTAAATCTATTCTTAGACTTTATAACTTTAAGTCTCCTCTGTCTAGTTGGATGTTAACTAGATATAGTTCTCCCTGGAAACCCTGCCCCCCTTCCCTCAGTTCAGGTTTTTGGAAGAGTATTTGTAGCACTGCAGACAGGTTTAAAAGTAATTTTTGTTTTCAGGTTGGACTGAACAACCCTATTGACTATTTTTGGGATCATTGGGTCCTAAATGACAGCATTTCTTCTATGTTAACTGGGCAAGCTTCTTCTTATGTTATTGGGTCTAACGATAAACTTGCCAACTTGATAACTGATGGTGTTTGGTCTCTCCCACCTCTCTTAACACTTCTCTCAAAAATCTCATTTACACTGTACCTATTTCCCACAGCAGCCATTATCACATTACATGGGAAAACAATGAGAATGCAACTTTTAAAGATTTTTACAAGGAGTATTTTTCTGATTTGGATGTGGATGTGGACTAGTATAATTTAGTGTGGCATAAAAGACACTCCATTAGGTACTCCTCTCGTACTTGGATTGCTATTAACAATGGGCTTAAAACTGCGGCGGCATTGTTGTATAGGAATATGAATATTGCTGACACCTCTTGCCCTCTTTGCCATAGTCATTTGGAGAAAACTTCAGACCTCTTGTTTGAGTGTGACTACTCTTTTCAGCTTCTGACATTGATTATTCCACAGTTCAAAAACTTCTATCTGAGGGCCAACATTATTCAAGCTCTTCATTTTATTTCTGGGCTTTATAGCGATTCTGATACTACAAATGCTACCCTTCTCATTCTTCATGCTGCTGTTTATTATGTCTGGAATGAACGTAATTCTAGGAAGTTTAATGGTAATGCTTCCTGTGTTACTTCTTTAAAGAGGAAAGTTATTCGGGCAGTTTTTTTAAAGCTGAATACCTGGAAAAAAAGGAAGTTATTTAAAGCAAAAAAATTGCAATTATGCTACTAATGGGCCTGCGTTCTATCGTGTATTCAAAATCCTACTTGGCTGATGCTTCTCTGATTCAATTATATGAAAGAAACACACTTGATCATTTATCTGTTGGGGGTTGGATTTCTGTTAAGTCTCAATACTATTACTTCTATCCATCATTGGCTGGTGAACTTTAGTTGGTTGGCTTGCCGTATGATATTTATTCCTCAATTCTGTGAGATAATGCGGAGGCTCTATTTATTTCCCATTATTTTGGCTGGGAGCAATTTTTGGAGTTCTGGCCAGAGTATTGAACACGCAGCTGATGACTTTGCTTCATTGTTTTTTGAGGCGCCTGTAAATTTTTGACTTCCCGACAGGTTGCCTTGGGGTTTTTTTTGATAGGACGATGATGTTTGCTAAGTATTTAGCAACCCCTTGGACGGTCTTTCGGCAACCAGGGTATTCTGTTCTGCACAGACCAGTTCGAGAATGACCCATTTCGTGAATTGGCAGAACAGTTTGAGTCCTTTTGGCTCTTGTGCCATTTTGCTTTTTTGGTTTTTTATTATTGTTATGCCATTTTATTACTTTATGAATTCCATTTCTCCTGTATTGAGATTTGGGATTATAGTTCCTGTTTTTTATCTTACCTGTCATCTTTTTTGATATATGAAAGGGCTTTGCCCCAAAATTTCCCAAAATTTTCCAAAAAAAAAGAGGGCGGTTAATCTGTGTGGAAAGGGGTAAGAAGGCCAAAAAGGTTAAAATGGCGCGGTCAAAGCTGGCTTTCGCCATAACTATGCATAACTCCGTCAGGCTGATTCAGACACTGAGAGAGGAACTGGAGAGGAATAATTTGCTACAGTTTCAAGGGAAAAGGGAGCTAGTACAATTGGAGAAACGGCCCGAAAATCACAGCCGTTGATTGTTCTGGGGACCGCCATTCGTCCTTTTCTGCTCTTTTGTTTTACTCTGTCTGAGCCTCTGATGCAACCACAGAAGCAGCTCGTGGGCCGAGCTGACTCCTCAGCATGGGGAGAGGAATCTATGGGAACCATCACGTTCCAATGAACGGCTCAGATTCTTTATTCCGCCATCTACTTTTTAAAATCTCTCTCTCTCTCTCTCACTTCTCCTTTTTCACATTGTTAAATGCTTAAATCTAATACAAATAGATTTATAGAATGTTTGCAAAGATTGCAGCATTTGATAAAGTTATTATCAAAGAAAATAATTTTTTTATCATGATTATAATAGATAAATAGTTATCATAAATTTCTAAAAATTACTAAAACAATAATAAAAAATAATACTCAAATAAAATTATATTTATTATTTAAAATTAAAATAATAAAAAATTGTTTTAGTAAGTTTTTATGTGGTGGATAAGATTCAATTTGAAGATCTTGACGACAACAAAATCGTTATCAAATTAGTTAAGAAAAAACCCACTCAGTTCTCGGTCTTCCACATCTATTTCTACGTTGAAAAGTTCTGATTTGGGTCACAATTAATGAGAGAAAGAATAGAAGGAGAAGAAGTGGACCAACTGAAAAGACCCATCAGCATTACTCTCCGAAATTATTCTACTACGATCCGTTGCCTTCAAAAAAGCCATTTTACACCAAATCTTTTAAACAAAGCATTAAAAGAAAAAGATAACCAAATTTTCATCAAAACCCTACTTTTAGTTCCTAAGCACTTAACAACAACATTAGCGAGCGATAGAGCCATTTCGTCTCTTATAGTTTTATTAACGAGCGACTAATCTTACGTTGAAACAAAATCTCATCTTTTTGCAGCACTAGCAAATTAATTACGGGCCAACAAATTACTTACTGAAGAAACAAAACATCAAAGCACAGATACAAATCCCTGCCCATATTCCCATATTACATAGAAGGAGAGAGCGGCATTTGATTAAGCCCAAGGCTTTCCTTATTCAAACTTAGCCGCAGCTTGGTCGACGAGGAAGCCGCCTCGCCGGGGTACTCCCTTCTCTTAGTACAGATACTAACGCCAAACAGCTTCGTTGGGCTCCCACTGCTCTCACTATCCTTCCCATCCGGCCTTGCCGATGGGTCCTGATCAGCTATAGTCAGCGAACTGCTAGACGTCGCACTTCCTCCTGAGTTCAGACCAGCCGCCCCACGGCGGTGTTCGTAGAAAGAACCACTGGGGCCGACCGGCCGGACGTGGTTTTGCACGAAGTAAATGATATCGTTGTAAAGCCTCCGCATGTGAGCCAGCTCAGACATAAGCGCCGCGTTGCTCCGCCGAAGCTGTTCGTTCTCCTCAAGCAAAGCCGGCGCCGAACCTCCGATGGCTGCAGCTTCGCCAACGTTACCGAGTAAGAAGAGGCGTTTTGCGGCGGCCGGTGCAGAGTAGTAATCTTCAAAAGGGGTTTGAAAGAGTGGAGAGAAAGATGGCTGTAACGAGCTGGCGGCGGCTACCGCGGCTGCTGAGGTTTTCCGGCGGTGGATCTCGCATAAGAGATTTTTCTCTCCTTTGCGAAAGAACTCGTTGGCGAACTCCCATCTCTCCGGCACAACCTTCCTAAATCCCTGGCGAGAACAGAACGTACATAAAACTATATAAGATCAGTAGAAAAAGAGGAGAAGAGGAAAGAATGAGAAGGCGTGAGAGATAAATACGCACGTAGGTGTTAAGCTGGCGGACGAAGGAGGAGAAGTTGTTGTGTTTGAAGTAGTTAGGGAGGAGGTCGCGTGCGAACTCCGGCGGGCGCCAAACGACGAAGGTGGAGACACGATCGTCGCCCCATGACACGATGTGGTTAGTTGAGGGGTCGTCGACGAGCTGGTACGTTTTAGTCAGGAATGGCGCCGGCATGGCCTGAGCCGTCTCCCCTCCCCCCGCCTCCCAGTTTCTATCCATCATTTCTCCAGCGAGGTAAAGGCGGTTTTTTTTCTTAGCCTCGGGGTTGATGGAGGACAATGGGGCAGTAGTAGGCTTCTTAGGTTTTTAAAGAAGGGAGTAGGAAGAAGGGTGGAGAAGAAGGGAATATGTGTCCCTGTGTCTGTAAGCGCTTGGGAGAAGATCGAGATCGAGAGAGAGAGAGAGAAGCAGGGTGGTTTCAAGTTACAATGTAAACCCGTGACTCTGTCTTTCTCTTCGCTTCTCTTCTCTTTCTTGAGGTGCGCCACTCAGTTGGAGGCTTTTAGCTAGATCTGGCCTCGTTGGTTTTGGTTCCTTGTTGGTTTATTATAGGACCTGGTCTCTCTCTCTCTCCAACATCACCGAGGCTTTTAGTGAGTATAGCAAGATTTTCTTTGGAGCTGTCATTGACAAAATTCTTTTTTTTTATTGGGAAATCATTGACAAAATTCTAATATTAAAAAAAAAACAATAAATGAAGAACACAAAATGTTTGATCGGCTGTATATATTATTTTTCTTAATTTAATTTGAGCTCAACTAATAACTTTTAAAAAATAAAAAGACTTAATTGTTTACAAATATTTATGCATAATTATTTATTAGTATCACGTACAAATCAAAATTTTGTTTTATGTAAACCGTAAGTAATTAATTAGTTTACTACAAGTATAATCTTGTTGCGTGCTAGAATATACGCGGCGGTAGAGTTTGTAAATTCGCGTCCGAGCGTTGTACGAGTATTCAGCACACAAACAGAAAAGAGAATATAAATACCATAATTTTTACATGGAAAACCCAAAAAGGGAAAAAACCACGGGGCCTCGGCCAGTTGTAAAGTTCAACTAGTGTTTTGCAAATTACAAATGGCTGATTCGTCCCACAAGTCGGGGCAATCATGTTACAATTCGCTTCTTCAAGCAAGTTTACAAAGTTCTGCAAATTTCCGGCGTTTTCCGAAAATCCAGTAGAGTTCCGGCGTCTTCAGACGGTATGAAGAGCTCCGGCTGTGGTCGAGGAGGAGCTTCTTTCTTCTTCTCTTTTTCTTCTCTCTCTTCACTTGAGTCCCCCTTTGTGAAGAATGAGGGTTCTATTTATAGTTTTTTCTGGAGTGGCGTGGCTCGTAAATAGGTGTGAGATCATGGGCGAATAGGGAGTGGTTTGAATGGATGGCCAATATTGAACCCTTCGATCGTGCACCATTCGTTGGACATTTGGAGGCCTTAATGATGTCGGAATTCGACGATCTTGGACTCTTTGGATTTGTCTCGTCGAGCCGCTCCATTCGAGTATAAGCTCGTTAAAATCAAAGACAGTTGGGTAACTCAAATTGCGGTTTGAATCTTGCAACAGCGCTTCGGGTCCTTGATTCGGACCCATTTGGACTCGGACTGGGTCGAATTTGGTGTCGTTGGGTTCATATTTCCGAGACGCACAGTTTGACTATAAGCTCGCTGAAATCGGAGTTCAGATGCTCCTGAATTTAATCTTTAAAATTTCCAATTAGCTTTTTGCCTCGAGATTCGTGCCCAATCGAGATAAATTTATGATAACGTATCAAATCTAATACAAAATTGTAAAAGAACTCATTTATATTTTAATTCTTGTTAATTTAAAAGAATATTTCAACTTTCAATATCAAAATTTTATTATTTTTCTAACATTAACTAACCAAATAAGCGATTGCCCGACAGTAAACAAAATAAACATCTTTATCATCAATTATTTTAGCTTTGTTGGGTCTATGAAATCATTAATTGTTCAACAAAATTTTTATTGAAGTATCTCACCATGATGATTTTAATGGAACAAAAAACATTCAAATAAAAGTTCTAATGACTCCAAAAAAATAAAAGTTTAAATAGATAGACTTGTTGCGGGCTAAAATATTTATGATGGTAAAGTAAAAGAATTTTTCGTCCTAGTATTACATGGATATCTAACACATAATCAGATAACTTAAAAACACCAGGATATTTACATGGAAATTCCTGAAAAAGAAAAAACTACAGGGTCACGTCCAGTTGAAATGATTCCACTAGTGTTTGAATAGATTATAAATATAACTTCTAAACTTGAGGACAATTAAGAAAGTTGGTTGAACTTTGTGTGAATGATGACGGTTGGGCAAGAGTTTGACGATGGTAGAGCGGAAGTTTGACAACTATCGAGCAGAAGTCTGGCAATGGTCGGTAGTCTGGCAGAAGTTTTGTGACAGTCGGTGGCAGTGCAAAAGTCCAATGGCAGTCGGTGGCCAGGAGGTTGTCGAGGGGAGAAGTTTAGTAAGAGAGCTCACAAATTTTTTTTCCTCCCTTCTCTCCTTTCTCTTTCTTGTCACACTCTGAATGAAGAATAAGTGGCATATTAATTATTGTTTTTTGGGAGTAGTGTGGCTAGTAAATAAGGAGAATTTCAAGGTGATATTGGGAGTGTTTTTTATGGATGATCGATATTGACTCCCTCGATCATAAACTATTTATCAAGAATTAAAATGTCTTAATGATTTTATAATTTGGTAATCTTTGGCTTGTTGAATTCTTCTCGTCGAGTCCCTTGATTCTACTATAAGCATGTCACATTTGAATATCATTTGGTCATCCAATTTATAAATTGAACCTTCTAAATGTGTTTTGGGTCCTCGATTTGGACTCATTTGGGCTCGAATTGGATTGAATTTGGTGTCATTGGGTTCGCCTCCTCAATTCGACTATAAGTCTATAAGTTTGCTGAAATCATAGTTAAGATGCTCCAGAATTAATTTTGGAAGTTTTCAATTTAAATTTGCTTCAAGATTCGTGCTTGATCAAGCTACTTTTTTTATAATATATCAAGACTAAATTAAATTAGATGAGGTTGGTACTTATGCCCCTATGTATGAACAAATGGATATGGACTTCAAATATAATTATTTTGATGTTAGAAAAGATAAGAAAAGCACTCTACATATAAATAGTTCGATCATTTAAATCAATGGACATCATGAGATGATCAGATAAACAATCAAAAATAGACAAAACATGAATCTTAAAGTGGTTTGGCTCACAAACCTATATCTATTATACAAGTTTCTCTTAGACTATAATGATAGGTAGTGCCCAAAGGGAGGTGAATAAAAGGTTTATGGAGCATAACAAATTATATTAATATAAGCATTGATGTCGTGTTAAACGTAAATTATCAGGTGATGCATAGAAATTAATATATTATAGGAGGGGAGCGAGATATATTTATCATGTAACGTAGATCATATGATGAGATTTAAGAGTAGAGCATGGACATCAATATAAATGATATTTTGTTTCAATCATGTAGCTAAACCTGATCAAAATTTATGTCATTTGATCTAATATGACACCCAACCTTACTAGCAGATTGACCTTGTGAGCGTGTGTACTGGAAGATATGTGAGAATGAAGAGAAAAAGGTAAAGGGAAATGCTAGAGAAAGCTGTTATAAAATTGCTCAAAACTTAAAAGCTCAGAATTTAAATAAGTCTAAAGATCCAAAAGTTCAAAGAAAAGATCAAGCTAAAGATCCAAAATGTTCATCTTCACTTCTTATTTTAAAGGATTTTGAGGGCTACGAAAACTGATACCCCAAACAAATTAAAAAGTACAATGCTACACATACTATTCTAAAAATGTGTCGCCTCTAGATTTGTTGAGGGAGAGCAAGAGGTTATAGAGCTATGATGGTTTGTCTATTGGCAAGCTCAATAACGCCAAGTGTGCGCTAAGCTCGGCTTAGCTCGGTTCGTTTGCAACTCTATCGATGGATGAATGGTGTCGAGGTGCTACTGTTGAGTTGTTCTGAGTCTAGTATTGCATAGAGGAAATGGTGAGTGAACTAATGTTTTGAATAAGATAAACTCAGCGGTCGGTTGGTCATGGTAGGGTGAGTTTAGGGCTCTCTAGGTAGACGTTTTTCTGTAATTGACTTAGATGTGCAGGGGATGAAGGCAATTGTGCCTTGGCGAGGGCCAATTACTGTGATGGTTGTCTTCCTTTCATAAGAAGGGTAGAGAGTTACTTGGTCGATGAGGTCTATACTGCCCCCAAGAGGGGCGAGCTTCACTCATAGGCCCAGGCTCGTAAGGTCTGATATTGCTTAGATGAGTTCCTCGCGCGGCCTATTGGATGTGAGTCCTTACCTTGCAACTGACTAACAACTAAATTCTCGTTAAAGCTCATGCAAATATACAAAATGCATCAATACTCTCCACATAAAATGTTCACAATCCCTCTTCTTGATTTCATGTGATGACTGGTTTGTTTTTATTTCTGACACTATATATTTTAAAATTGTTACTAAAATACATACGGTGTAACAAAAGGTATTTTTTATTTCAGTAAAATTTTTTTTTTTTTCAAAATTTAAAGTAAATATTAATTATATAAAACACAGTCACTCTCAACCTCTTCTCTTTGTTTCATAAATTGTGTCCCACCCAATCTACACCTTCAACAGTTTCTTCTTGCTCTGAGGTACCTTCAGCATTCAATCAGCTTTGTACGTCAAATTGCAAAACAAAATACTATTTTCTTCCACAGCCCGACTCAAGAGATATTATTATGTGCGGACACCAGACGGAGAGAACCGTACGATTTTTCCCTCTATCAACAGTAAAAGTACAGCTACTGTAACAGCTGCGCTTTTACTGTAAATAGAGAGAAAATTAGACGGTTCTCTCCGTCCGATATAAAAAGTCCCATTGAGTGATCTGTAGTTATTTGTGAGTATTTTCTACTGGCAACAGAACAATATTATTCTAATCAAAATAACATGAAAGACTGATTAATCACTTCTATCAATAGCAATAGGTGGCGTATAAGGAGTAATAATGCTATAAATTTGCGCTGCTGGCTTCAATGATCTGCAACAACCGCCCTGTACAAAAAACTGTTCATTGCTCGGAAATTTCTGCCCCTCCTCCAGTTCAAGAAAGAATCATTTATATACATATGGCAAAAACTATGGAGAGCAGCTCGCTCTAAAATGATCATGAACACCATCAAATATAGAAGAATGGTTCTCTAACTAACCAAGTCCAGATAGATATCTTTCAGCAATGGCAGCATGGAAGGCGGCACCAACAGGTAGAACATCTTCATCAATCATAAAGTGGGGAGAATGAACTGTATGAATTGAACCCAGAGATTCGTTCCTCACACCAATGTAATAGAAAGCAGCAGGAATAATCTCAGAGTAAAAGGAGAAGTCTTCTGCACCCATTACTTGAGGAACCAGCCTATAGTTCTTCGAACCCAATAACCCAATGGCCACATTCTTTACATGTTCGTACATTGTCTCATCGTTAACCATGGGAGGGTAGAATCGTTCTTTCTCAAAGAAGTTCACTGAGGCTGTGCATCTGTAGACGTTAGACTGCATCATAATAACCTGTTAATAAAAGTTCAAAAGACAGTAAGGTGCAGAAAGGACTTGGAAGAAGTTTGAGAAAAAAACAAAGCAAAATTAATTATGAGTTAGCTTGAATTGGAATATCCTAGTATGCTCGAAATTAAATCAATTCAAACCACAAGTTGATCTCAAGCCAATTACTATTTGCAAGGGTGGATCCACCTTAAGCCCAAGGGGGGTAATTGCCCCCACGGAAAAAAAAAATCTTATTATATGATTATTTAGGTAATTTGTCCACTTCCATATATTTTTTAGTCGTTATTACAAGGGTTTTTAGGTAATTGCCCCCCCCCCCCCCCCCCCCCCTAAAAATTTTAAAATATTATGGTCTTTAGGCAATTGCCCCAACATAATTAAACACATTGTGTAGAAACATTATTGTTATGAAACAATAAACCAAATACAAAGAGAAAAAGTAAAGAGAATTCAAAAATATCCTTACAACAAAAATTTGTTCCGGGGGCAGCGCCCCTTGACCCCGTAACATATCTGCGAAGTGTACAATGCCTAAGGATATGAACAAATAGGGGTCGAGAAGTAGCGCCCTAGGAACAAATTTTGGTTGTAAGGATATTTATGAAAAAAAATATCTCTACACTTTTACTTATAAGTTTGCCCCCCCTGAAAATTAAGACTGGTTCCGCCCCTGACTATTTGTTTGAGCTTATTTCGAGACATTGCTAAACTAGATTGAAACCAGCTTCTTCTTACTCCTAATTCAGGTTGTCTTAAGACTTCTATGATCATTTGAAAACAAGAATACATCATGGCACATCTCAATGCGTACCTCCTCTATTCTTTCTCGGAGCTTATGAAAGGTAGCATTTGAGAAAGCTCTGAAAGTTCCACCAAGGATGACAATTTCAGGTACCATGTCGAGATTGTTTCCTCCATTAACTGCTGCCACTGAAACTACCTGACAAAGGGAGATCGAAACTATGGTGAAAAAGAAATGATGAAACGTTCCTGAATGTGTTAAGAACTTGGAATAAGATTTATACAATCAAGTGAAATTATATAAATTTGATAACTACTCTGCATCAATCTTTCAGTTTGCAGTTGCAATATATTGATGAGATTATTTATTTTTCTCTTACGCAACAAAGCAGCTAAAACGAAGAAGGGCTCTCTTAGGCTTTGTTTGGGACGGCTTTCTTACTGCTTCTTAAAGCGGCTTTTTAGTATAAATTTTTTTACTAAAAAGCTGCTTTAAGAAGCAGTAAGAAAGCCGTCCCAAACAAAGCCTTAAACTTTGAGAACGTGTCAACGCTTAACACATTTGACTCTGTGATATTTTAAGTTATTCACCTGTGAATCTAGAGGATTAGATTCTCGGGACACAATATTCTGCAAACTGATTACTGCAGCTGCGGCAGCTACAATGGGGTCGATTGAATTGTGAGAATTTTCCGGTGAACTTTGCCTACCCCTTATCTCTGCTTTGAAGAAACCGCAACCAGCAAGTAAAGGACCAACATTGGATCCAATGACAGAAGTAGGATGTTGATGAGATACATGGGCAGCAAATATAGCCTCCACATCCTCGAGTGCACCTTCTTCAATCATTTTCCTCGCACCTATTCCTGCTTCTTCTGCTGGCTGAAAGAGCAGCTTCACAGTGCCCTGCAACAAAGATGGGATATAGAGTTACAATGCTAAAATTTTTTGTATTCTCAAGTTAAATGACGTCCACACATAATTCAACAAAGCTCATGAGAGCAATTTTGTTTACATAATATTTCAATGTTTAATCCAATAAAACTGAAGAAAGATTGATATAGAGGCAACCAACATCCTCCTTACAAAAGTTGCAGAAGAAACTAATTATGATTTCGGAAAACGAGACTTTAAATTATTAGGAATTCAATGTTTTTTAAAATAGGATGCATTTGATGATTTTGATTAGTGAAATATATTGGTAAAATTAAAATTTTAAAAGAGTTTTAATATTTTATCCAATTATCATTTTTCTTACTAGATAAATTACTATGAAAACATTAAACAATTTGATCCTTATCTACGAGTAATTTTCAGATTCTAGATCACACTAATTAGTGTGATCTACAGTTTGAAGGCTATATTAAGAAGTAAACGTAAAATGTAAATTGGGATGAAAATTGATCTCCCTCTTATATCAAACAATAACAACAACAACTAACCTTTATCCCACTATGTGAGCTACATCAATACTTTTTTCTCTATTATGTTCCGTTAAGATTCAAATTCTCATCTAAATCTAATAAAGAAAGGTCATATCTAATATTTTCTAATCAAGTCTTTTTTGATCTGCCAATATCTTTCTTAACACAAGTCAAATCTAATACATTTACTTTCCCAACCGTGTCATCAAAAGGCCGCCGTTTTATGTGACCAAATCATCTAAGGCGACTCTTTCTAATCTTATCTTCCACTAGAGTTACTCCAACCTTTTCACGTATATGCTTATTTCGCATCTTGTCTTTAAAAGTAAAGCCACTCATCCGCCTGAGCATCCTCATCTCTGCAACACTTAATTTAATATTATGTTTCTCTTTTAATGTCAAACATTCTGCACCATAAAGCATTGCATGTCTCACTACCATCTTATAGAATTTTCTCTTAAGTTTGAGAGGGACTTTTCTATCACATAACAAGCCCGATGCTTTCCTCTACTTCAACCATCCAACTTGAATTCTACTAATAATTTCCCTATCTATTTCACCATCACTCTAAACAATAGACCCAAGATATCTAAAATGTGTGCTCTTATTAATGACTTGATCGCCCAAAGTCACAATCCCCCCACTAGATCTATTATTGGTAAAATTGCACTCTATATATTCAGTTTTAGATCTCCAACTTATATATACTTTTGGAATCAAACTCTCTTCCAACAACGAAGATCGGTTATAGAGAGGAACCCAACAATTCATAGAAGGTAAAGACCAAAACAATTAAAATGCCCCAAAGAGACCCAATCTAACAACAACAAGAGCCGTTACTATTTAAAAAAGAGTTAACTTCAAGCTCATTTCAAATGCAGGCATATTTGCTACTTTTACATACATCTTAACATAACTAACAAAGAAACTATAAGATTGTAAAATGTACAAAGAAAGCCAATACAGGAATTAAAGAAGATAAAATTACTTACCTTCAAGTGATCTTCACGAGCCTTCAAAATTTTGGCAGCACCAATAAGCATTGCCACATGTGCATCATGCCCACAAGCATGCATTTTACCTGGAACTTTGCTTTTGTGCTTCCATTCTACAGCTTCCTGAGAGAAAAAAAAATAATAAGCGATAATTACAGTGTAAAAAAAATAAAAAAATATAAAGTATTCAAAAATGACAAATTAAAATTCTCAGGTTCCTCAACGACAAATAATAATCAAAATAAAACAAAGTAAATATGCTGACTCATATGGTATCTTTGAAGTTTCAAAATGTTGCAACTTGCAAAGAGGAAAAAAGCTCATATGTGAACATCATTGTTTCACACGTTCAATTCCTACAAAAGCAAGATGTGCATATAAGGATAAAGAAAGACTACTAAATAGATCACTGGACAAAACTGAAAAGTCATAAAATAAGCCAAAAAAAAATACATTTTAAGGAATATATTGCGCGTACAACTAAACCTTGTCAATTAAGATAAAGGAAATAAGATTCTCACGGCTCAGAAAAAAGATAGTTATTAATTAATGAAAAAGAAAAGAGATAAAGAGATAGATAGTGAATAAATTGATGCCTAAATCACATCTTATTATTTTTCCTTTTTCTGAGTTGTGGTTGTTGAGCATTTATGCTCAGAAAAAGAGAAATGCTATACTTATCCCCAAAATAAATATTTTTAGGCTTCATTTGAGACAGCTTCCTTACTATTTTCTAAAACAATTTTCTACTAGAAAGCTGCTTTAGAAAGCAAGAAGAAAGATGTCATAAACAAAGCCTTAAACTCAATCCAAATCATCTTCTGATTCGGGAGGTTTTTTCAGTTGAGTGTATTAGGAATGCACTACATTTTAAATATAAGAGTGTTAATTTTTTAAGTGTTTATTTGATTAAAAAAGCAAATGCATCCAATAGGTTATTTTTGGTTTACAAGGAATCATTCAAATCGAAAAAAAATTAAATTGAAATACATGACCTCTATGCCCTCCGCAAACCCCCCTCAACCCTACAAACCCTCACAAAACCCTGTAGAACTCGTCATACCGATCCTCTTGTTCATGTGGTGATCCTATCAACCTGATCACTTTTCCTAACTCTGTCTCATGAGAAAACCCTAATCCTAGATCATCCCTATCACTATGCTCATCGTCACCGCAATACTAATTTTTTATTTATAACAAATTAAAAATAAAATTGCAATGCATATAATTTACATGCATTTGAAAAACCTCTGCATTTTAAGTACTCACTAACAAACAACCACTCAGGCCATAGCTGACTAAAAATAAATACATAAATTTAAATCGGGATGGCTTTGCTTAGTTGAAAATAAAAGAAGGCAGAGAGTGCAATATATTTCCACATGAAAAATACATAATTGGCTGACCTAAAAAATGTACAAACCAATCTTATTTTAAAGCATAGATTCCTTTGATAGCGAAGCTCTACTCGAGGAGTTGAAATTCTTTGTACTAACATTTGTTCATTTTAGAGAAAATTTGAGCCATTATACCCTTACATAAATTTGATCAAGATGTGTTTAATAATCTATGCACAAATGAATTATTTTAAGATGAAAAGAATGTATGATAAATGAATTCAATTTTATTACATTCATCTCAAAATAAGTTTAACAGCTATAAAATATTTTATAATCAAATCTCAGGCAGGTTAACCTAACCCAAAATTTTCCATTCAATTTTTTAGAAGAAGCCTAATCTATAGGATAAATTATAACGTATGGTCACCAGACCATCCGAAGACGATTCAGGACGAATCAATAAATACTCAGTAATACTATAAATATTCAAGTATGAGTATTACTGAGTATTTCACATCTGAGTATTTTGTGAGTAAATGTTGAGTATTTTGTGAATATTCGTTGAGTATTTTGTAAGTATTTACACGCAGCAATGGGAACAATTTTTACTCCTATATAGAATAATTTCTCCGAAGCATAGCATGTTCGATTCAAGGAACATCCTTCACAATGAGTAAAAGAAACTTCAATCAGCACCTCGCAAACCGAAAATCGGCCCAAACATGTTTGCAAATGGACAAACAGATGTTCCAAAACAAAACCCAAAAAAAACTAAAATCAATGTGATTCTGAATTTCTTCAAAGAAGGACGAACCTGAATCGGAAGAGCATCCATATCAGCCCTCAGCGCCACAACCGGGGGACCTCCAGTTCCAATCGTGGCCAAGATCCCCGTCCTCGCCAATGGGAAACGATACTCGATTCCCAGGCTATCAAGCTCCTCCTTGATCAGCTTCCCCGTCTCCACCTCCTCATAAGCCAGCTCCGGCTGTTCGTGGATCCTCCGCCTCAACCCCTTCACCCACTCCACCGCCTCCGGCATCCTCGCCAGCCGCAGAATCTCCTCCTTCCAATCCTCTTCTTTACCCTTCGGCAGCCAGCTACTGCTCCCGTTCGCCTCCCCTGCCCGCCGCGGCGGCCCGGAGACCTGGAGCACCCTTCCGATACGAAGCTCGTCAATTTCCAATTCCCCGGCTCCCGCCTTCCATACAAGCAGAACAGAAGGTAGCAGAAAAATTAAAACTTTACCCGGCAAACCTGCCATGAGATTTAGGCGAAATACGAAAGCCATGGAGGGAAATTAAAAGATGAAGAAAGAGAAGGAAACGACGGGAATAAAAAAGCGAGCTTGAAATGGCAATTGCCGAGGTGATAAGTAGATGTTCAACGCAGTCGCGCGGCATTTAACTCGAGAAATAAATCATAGACAGAGACGGAGGACCGCGCGCTCGAGCACTTGCTCGTCGTCACGGAGATGGCGACCCGCACGAGCCGCAACCAAAAGAAATTAGGCGGATTATATATGCATCTAAATAATAAAATGTTTAATAAAAATTATAAGTAGTGATTTTAAATTTTTATATAATAGAAAAATGTATGTATAAATATTTTGTTATTTCAAATAATTGTATCGGACTTATGATATTTTTTTAATGAAGAAAAAACAGAGCTAATAAATATCAAATAATAAAATATTTAAGAAATTTTTAAAAAAATACTAAATTTTAATTTCTTTTAATTTCTTAAGAAACTAAGCAATACAATAAAAGAATTATCATTCATATATTTTAAATTATGTTGGAAAACAATCATTAACACATATTTTATTAAGTATTATTATATAAAATTAGATTTAAAATTTATTGAATTTATTTTAACATTAGTGTAATATTATAAATTATTTTTATATAGAATTATTTTTATATAGCACTCAAAGTTTTCTAATTTATATATTTAACATCAAAATTATAATATTTATTAAATCTAACTCCTTAGCACTCTTACCCTAGCAAGCTCCAATCCACACAATGTGTTGTCATAGCAAGTCATGTCGTGACTCTGTCAATCCCATTAATATGTTGTCCTAACAAGCACCACTACAACTTCATTTTTCATGCACCGATCTCATCGACATGCTACCTAGCCAGCTCCATTGCAACTTAATGCTTTGTGACTTTGTCAATAGATAGTGGCATGCAATGAAAGTATTGGGGGTAATGATATGCAAACGTGTCGATCGGGTATATGATTGAGTGGTCGACAAATTCACAGAACGCGTTCCTCCCATCTCATCCGAGCTCGAATCCCCTAACTGTCAAAAAAAAAAACAATATGATCGGCAACATACAAAGATGTACGAGATTGGATTTAAATACTATTTGATGATAATTAGTATTTTTTGTTGATATCTAAAATTGTAAATATTATATGAGTATATAATAAAATTTAATAGTTTAATTTATATATATATATATATATATATTAATGTTACAAATATAAATACTTAAATAGGCAATATTTTTTCTCTAAATATCTCCATGAGCTCGACATTATATTTCTATTTTCAAAAAGGTAAAGCAAAGAGGACCAGGCAGCGACTGACAGCGAGGCTGGTCAGTATTTACCCACGTGGGAGAAAACGTTGCTGATGGGAAAGGAAAAGTACCAGACGCAACGCAAGTTATCCAAATGAATAAGAAAAGCAGTGGAGCCGCGTACTGCGCGGGGGGTAGATATGGCGCATAATGGAGCATTGGATTCGGATTATTGTTCGTAAAATTTGTGTGGATTCGTTTTCTCTTTTGTTCTGTTGTCCTTTGAATTTTCAACAACATTTTTCACATTTTCATCGTGTTTTCACGCTCAATTATTAAAGCTTACAGTTTTTTTTTTAATTAGATTAATTTATTTAGATAGTAAATAGTATTATTAATTGTAACTATCGTTTTGATTGCGCTGTAAACGGTTTGCGCCTATTTTCGTTCAGGTTTTTATTATATTTCATGTTGTTTTAGGCTTAGCTTGAAACTATTTTTTTATTGTTTATTAAAACAATTTTTAGTAAAAATTTAAAATTTTTATATTAAAAAAATTATTTTAAGAAGCAGTAAAAAAGCTGTCCCAAATGAAGCCTTAGAGAGGATAAATTAAGCGAGATAAGTTTAGAGATAGTAAAAAAAAAGTTTTATACAAATGAAGTTTAGAGAGAGTAGTTTTAGATGGTTTGGTTACATAAAAGAGCGGTCTTCCTATGAACTGGTTAGGAAAGTAGATGTATTAGATTTGACTTATATTAAGAAAGATAAATATAGACTTAAAAAGATTTGATTTGAAAATAATATAAATGACTATTCTTTACTAAATTTAAATGAGGATTTGACTATGAACAGGACATAATGGAGAAAAATGATTTATGTAGTTGAGTTCACTGCGGGATAAAGGTTTGATGTTATTGTTATTGTTGTTGTAACATATTACTATAAAATATGATTTAAGTTCACATAGTTATTATAAATATTTTATTGAAAATTATGAAGATATTGTTAAATCTTTTATACGTTTTGATATTCTTTTGTTAATTTTAAGAAATTTTATTGTAAAATCTTGTGATGTTTTAATATTAATTATATATATTTTTAGCCATTATTTTACTAATATTATAAATAATTCTTTGAAAAGAGGGATTTGATATCTATATGTCATTTAAGAACTATGGTGTTCACTCTTAGTCTTCTTTCAGTAAATGATAGTTTATTTTTACTTCACCTCTTCATCAAAAGATTTTTATATGGCTTGGTTTAGTAGACCTTGATTTTTCTTTGAAAAATTATTTATTTTTGCATAAATGATATGCTGATTTTAAACCAAAGAGAGGAATTTACATCCTTCCACTATGGATTAAAATTTTAGATCTTTCTCTTGTCTGTTGTAATCCTTCAATCATTTCTAAGACAGTCAAATCTATTAGTCTTCCCCAAGTTAATGAAGACTCATTAAACATAGAGAAAATCAAACTTATTTTTGCATGAATCTGCATTCAAGTTCACAACAAATTTTCTTTGAGGGAAGGTATCACTATTTTAGTTTCAAACCCTCAAAGTGTTATATGATTGGAAACTCACATCTTGTGCTAGTAGCCGATCTCCAATTCATCCTCATAACTTTTGTCTCATCAGTCCACCACATCCAAGCCCCCAAAATCATCCCCTTAGATGAAGAAGCCAGAACCAAAAGCCTAGGAATAAACTAGAGACAATAAAAATTGCCCAATCCACCTCCAAATCTTCACACTCAACAACAAATCATAACTCTGTCTATGCTGAATAAAAAGAAATACGAGTTATTCAGAAACTTTCTGATATGACTACTCAATCTGAGAGGTTACCTCATCTAATCACCTAGCAAATTGACCAGCTCACCTCATATACTACCACTTCTACTTCCCAAAAACTACCCCCTTACAAAACAAATTCAAACGCCTACCACAATATTGTTGGGCTATTGCTTTTTTGCTGCACTATTTTTGAAAAATTTTTGTGGTTCAAAGTTTTTTTAACATTAGTATAATAGTTAAATTATTCTTTCCCATAGTAATTTATATTCAAATTTATAAAATACTAAAGTTGTCCCTAAGAGATCATTAAATGTTAGAGCTAAATACTTAAGAGTAGAAAAATCAATTCAAATTGAAAAATTGAAATATTGGAGTTGAGCCATTTATGAGAAGACTAGAAGGCACATGGTCTCCCTAGCTTGGCCAGCTTCCAAAGCTCCAAGAAAGCTTCCCTCATTATTAACTCTTTGTTATGACAAATACTCGATCAAATCAACCACTCCATTACTACTCATGAAAAAGCCCCTCCAATTTTAATGGCTGCACTCAATTAGCTCTCCACCCTTTTACTGATCATTCTCTCTAATAATGATGAAAAAAAATTAGTTCAAAATATTCTAATTTAAATTTTACTAAGATAAATTTAAGTTTGTTAAATTTATTTTACTTTAACATGAACAAAATATAAATTTTCATTTATTTTATTAATATTTTTTTTATCAAAATATTAATTTTTTAATAAAAATTTATTCACACCCCTTAAATCTACAGAAATATGGATTATAGATGGGAGAGGAAACATTGAGAAGCTGTTGTCACCATCACTCCATAAAAGGCATAAATCAATGTTATAAACTTTAGCATATAACTAATACAATGGGCCAGACATAAGTTGATCATGACTATTAGTTTGCTTGCTATAAAGTACAAATCAATCATTCATTAGATCAAAATTATATGAATTTTGAGTCTGTTGTTGCAATGATTCTCTTTAGGTAATGATTCATGCATGTTTTTTTTATAATAAATGGCAATGATTGTTTTCATCATCAAATTTTTATTATTTGTCTATTTATTATACTTCTTATTATTGTTGCGTGCGAGAATATACGCGGCAGTAGAGTTTGTAAATTCACGTCTTAGCGTTGCACGAGTATTTCACACACAAACAGAAAAGATAAAGTGAACACCAAGAGTTTTTACGTGGAAAACCAAAAAAAGAAAAAACCACGGGGCCTTGCCCAGTTGCAAAATTCCACTAGTATTTTCGTAGATTACAAATGGCGGATTCGTCCCACAAGTTGGGATAATCCAAGTACAATTTGTTTCTTCCACGAAATTTACAAAATCCTGCGAATTCCTGACGTTTCCCGAAAATCCGGCAGAGTTCCAGCGTCTTAAGGCGGCAGGAAGAGCTCCGGCGGCGGTGGTCGAGGAGGTGAGGAATCTCCTTTTCCCCTTTCTCCTTCTCATTCTCTTCTTCTTCTCTCTCTTCACTTGAGTCCCTTTGGTGTAGAATGAGGGCTCTATTTATAGTTTTTCTGGAGTGGCATAGCTCGTAAATAGGCGTGAGATCAAGGGCGAATTGGGAGTGGTTTGAATGGATGGCCGATATCGAATCCTTTGATCATGCACCGTTCGTTGGTCATTTGAAGGAATTAATGATGTCGTAATTTGATGATCTTGGGCTTGTTGGATTCGTATCGTCGAGCCGTTCGATTCAAGTAT
Source organism: Dendrobium huoshanense (assembly GCA_016618105.1). Lineage (NCBI taxonomy): Eukaryota > Viridiplantae > Streptophyta > Magnoliopsida > Asparagales > Orchidaceae > Dendrobium > Dendrobium huoshanense. Next base: position 20,381,520 of record CM028343.1, read on the forward strand.
AAGCTCGTCAAAATCGGAGACTGTTTGGTAACTCAAATTGCGGTTTGAACCTTCCGACAGCGCTTTGAACCCTTGATTCGGACTCATTTGGGCTCGGATTGGGTTGATCCTAGTGTCGTTGGGTTCGTATTTCCGAGACGCTCAGTTTGACTATAAGTTCGTTGAAATCGGAGTTCGGGTGCTTCCAAAATTAATTTTTGAAATTTCCAACTAGCTTTTGCCTCGAGATTCGTGCCTGGTCAAGATAGTTTTGCGATGTCGTATCAATTATATATGCTGGGAAAGAAATAATAAGCACTATGGACTTATTGTTGAGATGCAATCGGCCATTCAAACAAAATTAATAGCGCTATTATGTTTAAGTTAGTGAAATTGAAAAATTTTCATGAGATTATTATAGTTTATTTCAATGATAGCTGATGCATCGATGTTCTTTATTACGAATATGAAAAACATGTTTTCACTCTAGCTCTCCTAAGGATAATTTCTCAAAATCTTAAATATATATAAGTTTTTATTTTTTTTATAGAATATAACTTATAAATTGGAAGAGAGAGAGAGAGAGAGAGAGAGAGAGAGTTTTCGTAGTCAAAGGTGTTGATGAATTAGATGGGGATAGAGGTGTCACTTAGCTAGGTTGGCTGTCGATAGGCACTAGGTTGGTTGGCAATTAGCGAGGGTTGGTTGACGACGGATTTGTAGTTGATCAACAATGGGTGTAAGACTAGTCGCTGGTCAGCGTGGCATGCAGAGCAGATGATTGTGAACTCATATTTTTAAAATAAAAAAATAAAGGGCAATTGTTGCTTGAGTCTTCTATAGCCTTGTCAAACACTAACATTTTGAGCCACATTCTCTTGAAGTAAATACATGCTGATTCATTTGAAATCATCTCATAAATGAGAAAACAGGCACCAAAATGGGTGATATTTCAATCCAAAGCATATAAGAACCAAGAAAAAAAAACTACTTAATTCAAAAACCCAAAATCAAGTTGAAAAAAATTGATCAAATAAGTTCAACTATGTTTTGTTTTTTGTTTAATTGATTTCAATTTATAATTTAGCACAAGTAAATGCATTGGTTTGATTTGGCTCAAAGTTGAACTTTTGAAATAATCATGGAACTCAAATGGCTTTGGTGCATGTCAAAAAATTCATGTTTATACAAAAAAATGTTTACCGTCTTAATTTTGTACAAAAATTCAGCTCATGAATAGACAAAAAAAGAATACAAGAAGACATCATAATATCTATGCGAAAAACTTACAAAGTAGAAAAACCACAAGATATAGCCAAGTTGGAATGAATTTACTAGCATATTTTCTTGATTACAAATTATGTACATCTCCATATTCTGGGAGATATTGATGCACTATAGCAAACATTAACTAATAAAGATGGATTCCACGATGCAAGTTAAAATAACCATGTGTTATTGGAGTTGTCTTCTAGAATGCATGTGTGATATGGCCTATGATTCACCTTTGATGAGAGGATGTCATAGACAAAAAAATCTAGTGTAATTCCTAATAATGACATCAAAAGTTAAAATTGGTGTTAATGACATGAATATATCTCAATGGCTATAGCATAAATTGATGTTTTTGGTAACATAAAGAGACAAAGTTAGTAGGCATATGTGTTGGCGTCTAAAGCATTCATCAACATTATATGCAATGTCATATGTTGATGTTAGTAGCGACAACAAGCAATGAAGTCAGCGATAGTCAGTCCTTGTGTCAATGACGAGCATCAATCTTATAAGTTATGAGGTGTATTGATGTATTGGCGATGGTAGGCATAGTCAGCGATCATCAATTGGTATCAAAGACTACATCAACTTTCTTGTTGATGATATGCATCAATGTTGGTGGTGACATCTAGCGACAAGGTCAATATGCATCAATATTTGTATATTAGGGAAAGTAATCAGGCGATTGTGGTCGGGCAATTAGGCAATAATGGTTAGGTGATCGTAGTTGGGAAATAATGGTTGGAAACTAAAATTAGAACATAGTGCTCGGAGATTTGTTGTTAAGCGATGGTAGCCAAAGGACTATAGTCAAGTGCTAATAATTGTCACATCATAATAGTGCGATGATTGTTAGAAGACTATAGTATAATAATGGTGGTCAAATGATTGTAGTCAGACAACATTAATTTAAAGATTGTAGTCAGGCGATGGGGTCTTATGGCGATGGTCAAGCGATGAAGCAACATTCAATTCAGGTTAAAGTATAAGCTTTAGGTCCAACTCCCATTCTCCTCTCAAGTATAGAATGAGGGTCTATTTTTATATTTTTATATTATTATTTTTACAAATATACATAAATTCTAAAACACTATGTGTAAAACTCCCGACCAATAAAGTAAAAGAGCTGCATAAAAACTTTTTAAATTAAAAAATATTTTAAAAATTAGTAGAAATGCTAACCCAAAGAAGCCCTTGTCCCCAAAAAGACGCTGAAAATGTTTTAGTTGGTCAGTGTTTCAAACCGCCAATGCCAACAACGAGGATACTATCAACATTATGATGTGACGGCCCACAATGAAACGCGACAAAGCACAGGCAACCATCTGCCTAAAGTTTGATTATTCCTTCGTAATTTTGATGTACACCAAAAGTATGAAAAATATTTATGAAATTTTCGATTATTTCAATAATTTAACATTATGAAATGTTTTATAAGCTTAAAAAATATATTATTACCATTATAATCATATAGAGCCTTAAATTATCATCATCATTTTTGCATTAAAGTATAAATTTAATATCCCCCTTTCATTCATCATTATCCGATTTCAAATCTTACTATCTCCAATGAAGCTTTGGAAGAATACAAAGTCAATATTGCATTTCAAAGTTTGATTTCCTCACACATATGGGAAAGAGACATTTACATGAAAATTTTCTAAATTTTAATTTGTACTCAAATTTCTTACTCTGTCACTACATTCGAACTATCAAACTCTACAATGATGATTTGATCAATATGAATTTATATATAAAAACACCATGAAATCTCAATCAAAGTAAAAGATATGTTTGAAACAGTTAAAATCATCAAGACCGGTTCACCAATATAGTTTATAAATCAAAGATAAAAATAAAAAATATATTAATTTATGTATTTTTCTATATATGGCCAACCCTCCTTATCTTCATTATGAAATTTTATAATGTTATATAAACAATTACATGTACTTATTTGGGAATAAGATGGACATTAATTGTCTTTTATGACTTTGCTTAATGGTATCATTGTATGGCCTACCCTTTTGTAGAATTTATTGGTTCATAAAATTATTATTGTGACCAACAACCGTTGAACAGTCATGATTATCTCCCTCCACTTTTCACCACTTTCTTCTTCAAATTTTCATTAAAAGCACGATAGTTCGATTGAACATGTTCTTCATGGATTAAAAAAGGGATTATTTTTTTTTTTTTTGGAGTCAGGTAGGCGAATGATAGAAGTTTGGGGTTAGTGCGAGAATCAAATACCACGGGTTAATAGCGTTGAGGTAGGGGTGCCAATATTTGACACGACTTGAAAATCCGACTCGAACTCGACTAGAAAATTTCGGGTAGGGTCAACCCGAACCCGAAACGGATTGGGTTCGGGTTCAACATTTCCGACCCGTTTCAAAAATCTGGTCGGGTTAACCCTTTAACCCGATGACCCGTTTTGACCCGAAAATCTAATTTTGACCCGACAATCCAAGATTGACCCGATTTTGACTAATTTTTTACCCGAAAAGAGGAGATTGATTTTAATTTTTTAGTCATTTGAAAGTCAAAAATAATTTTAATTTTTTTACTAAAAAACTAATTTAAGAAACAATTAGAAAGTCATCCCAAACAAAATCTTAATCATTTGAAAGTCAAAAACAATATCTTAAAACTAAGGCTTCGTTTGGGACGGCTTTTTTAGTGCTTCTTAAAACGGAGTTCTAGTACAAAAATTTAAAATTTTGAACTAGAACTCTGTTTTACAAAGCAGTAAAAAAACCGTCCCAAACGAAGCCTAAGTTTTCGTTTTAGATGACTTTTTTTACTGGTTCTAAAGCAGCTTTCAATTTTTAAAATTTTTATACTAAAAAACTGCTTCAAGAATTAATAAAAAAGCAATGCCAAACAAAACTTAAGACTTTTTTGAGACGATTTTGTTATTACTTTCTATAATAACTTTTTAATACAATTTTAAAAAAAAACAATAAAAAAACAGTAACAAACCAAAATCTCTCGTACATCAAATTTATGTTAAAAAATAGAAGAAAAATCATAACTTGCGCCCCATGGATTCATTTGGATGCTTCAAATTAGAAAACTTATTTTACAAAATAATGATTTTATTAGATTCTATGATTTAATTGGATTGAACGCAATTAGAAAATGATATAAATTTAAAATTTAGCAAATAAATTCAAAAATTTTCAAGAAAATTATTTTATTTTTAGCCTTCCTTTGAGATAATTTTCTTATTGCTTCCTAAAGTAGTTTTTTAATATAAATTTTTTAATTTGTATAATACAAAACTGCTTTAAGAAACAGTAAGAAAATCATCCCAAATGAAACCTTATTTTTACATTCAAAAGCAATGAACAAAAAATCATCCTTTCCTAATATAAAAACTGGTGCGGTTTTTCAGATAGAAGCTACAGTCAATAAAAGGAATTCCAAAACAAATTCAGATAACTCGTTTTTCAGATAGAAGCTATAGTTTGACAGATCGATCAAAGATGCAGTCGATATCATCTGGCTATAAAAATAAATAAATAGTTTACTGTCAAAGAAAACTATGCCTCATTGAACCAATTCAAAAATCATAAATCATTTGACAACAGAATAATGTTATATCACAAAGCATAAAGTTTCGAACAAGTTGCACACAGATGATGCAAGGATCTAATAGAAAAACTCACACTAAAAACTGTTTATCAACTTACAGGCTGCAGCATCCTCAAAGAATCCGCCATCATAAGCTCAAATCAATCAACTCTTTAATTTCTAATCAGAATCTTCGTATGCCTCCCCATCTGAAAGCTCATCAAATGACCTGATATCAAGCTGATAGCGAAGAATGCCGCCGATTCCGCCAAATCCTCGGCAGAATTGTGAGCCCTCCTGCGACTTATTTGTGACGAATTCGAGGCTGCAACCAAAACGTTTGTATTCATTTGCAAACCATTCTAACAAAGAAGTCTTCTCTTGCACCTCTAATTCTGCGTTGGTATCAGGATCGCGGAAGTTGCTTTGGTCAAGCTCTTGCTCCTTATTAAAATGCTTTATACTGATTTCATTGCTACCACTGTTTTTCAAGACATATCTGTTAACCTCCAAATTTTCCCAAACAATGAGGATCTCAACGGCACCCATCTCGAGAGCCTTAAGTGTGTCATCCACACCAAAAACGTACTTCCCAGTGTCTTGGCTTATTTCCTCAAAATACTTCCCTATCAGTTTTTTCTCTTGTATGAATTTTACATTAGATAGGATCTCAGCTGATAGCTCAATTGCCTGGTTGAAGCCATTTTCTCCTCCATAAGAAACGTCAACAACATTGAGAATCTTTGCCTGAAGACGGGGATCAAACATGTCAGACTGGCTCAACTCTGTTTTAAAATCAGCAGAACCAGCCAGAATCAATCCAGCAACATTTGGCTGACTTGTAGCAGGATTAATGAAGAACTGTGTAGCAAGTTCAGCTGTCTTTCGCACATAATTGTGGCGCTTCTCCATCCGAAGCCTCGCAAAACGCAAGGCAGATTGTCCACCTCTTCCGTGCTTCTTTGGGAGATCAACAGTAAATTTATGGAGAACCTCACGGGTATTGCCACTTAATGTTCCAAACAGAGTTCCATTTCCATCCATAACAATAAAACCAAATTTGTCATCGGACTCTAGAAGCTCGTTGAGAGCCTCTGTATGGAACTTGTTATCACAGAGATAAAGAGATGCATTTATGGGCTTGAAAGGCTCAAAATCTATTGTAACTTTTTTCTCTTTACCATCCTCAGTAACAATGGTGCCAGTATACAGAACTAGTCCATTGGGAGGTACCTTATTGTAAAGCTTCAGCCTCTGTTGAGCTGAAGTAATGGCTGCCAACACAGACTGTCGATTGACTCTACTCTTGATGTTTGAAGCAGTTCCATATTCATCACCAAGCATTTTGGTGACTCGAGAAATCTGATCACGTGGTGGCATAATAAGAGAAATCATGCTCGTGCCATTACCTCTGGCAGATTCTAGTGCCTTAATCAATTTTTTGACCTTCCAGATCTCAATATTCTTATCAGTTTCATGACTATCAGTCATTTTCAAGTCTGCTCTGAATAACAAAAAACAACTAACTTTTAGTAGGAAATTGGTTCGAACGCACAAGAACAGTGAAACTTAGGTGTAATGCTAGATGACAAGTCAAATATTTTGGTTGGTTTGCGGTTCTAGACACGTTAGAAAGCAGTCGTGGTAGAAACCAAAAGATTACGTTATGGTTTTAAAGTGTTTTAGAAAACTAAAGTAGGCACGTTTTAGGAGATCTTCAGATGTTTAATTAAAAAACTTCAGATTAAAAAGAATAAGATATAATAAGCACATTTTCATCAGCCACAAATCTCTTTACCTGTGTTTAGAAGAAATAGCAGATGAGTCATAAAAAAAACACATGGGAACAACACAATTTTAATGATTTGTACTAAATCAAACACTTTAAACAGAATAGTAAAGTCAATACCTTAAAGATAAATAACTTCGGTGTTAGGATATTGTGTCAATAACAAAATAGGTGATTTGAGGATAAATACAAACAATCCTTTTGTTTTTTAATAAGAAAAGGTTCAACAGCATATTATTTAACATCATCATATCAAAAGTTGAAACTGGAACTAGATTCTACCTCCTAGAACTCCTATTAATATAAGACTTAAATAATCTCTGTTGGTGGTGGGCGTGCTAGGCGTGAAGATCCCTGGGTGTTTTTAACCATGAAAAAATTTTCAGGTGCATGTTAGAACGAAAATAGGGAGAGAAGATGGAGAGATAGGTGGTGTGCTTGAAAATCTAAAAGCTGATGCTGATGTATTAGAGAAAGAAGCCGGCGGTGGGGAGAAGCTTCAAGGAAATAAATGTAGAAAATATAAGAAGAAAAGGGAAGGAGGAACACTGAAGGTTCTGCTCAGCTTTTCATTTATGACCATGATACACTATTTTAATGTGGCACAAGTGTTATGGACCTATGGCACGTTAGAGTTTGGATTTAGCTCCACTAGGATGGTTAGAAAATACATTTGCATAGAAATACCAAGAATTTGACCCTCGCCGAAAAGACTTAATTTTTTAGTATGAAAATGGATTTGACCATTGGTGTATTGCACAACTTTGTCCCCCTTATAACATCCCAAAAACGATGAGATGATCCAAGACTATATCATAAAGGGGGTACTCAATTTGAACGCCTCTTCAAATGATTTATAAGTCCATAAGAAACTTCCTTGCTCACGTTTGTTCGAGTTTTAATGATATAATTTCTCTATAAAAGTTGTTGATAGTAATGATTCTCATATCACGCAGTTCGGATCAAAGATGCCGCCGGAAGTTTAGATTAGGGGTGTAAGTGAGCCGAGCTGGCTCGAACTCGAGCTCGACCAGCTCGAAATTATTTAATTAATTTGATTAATCAGCAAACAGATTTTTATTTAAAAAAAAAACAGTTTCTGCTCTTCATTAATGATATGGCAGCCTATATGACAGGTTCTCAAAAAAGAAGAATAGAAAATATACATGTTTCGGCTCTTCATTAATGATATGACAGGCTTGGCAGCTCTTCATTAACATATTAGAGAGGTTTCCAAAAAGTAAGAACAAAAAACTACTAGTTATTTTCCAAAAAAAGGCTGCCAACCGATTCATGTTTTCAAAAAAAAAAAAAAACTATAGTTTCTACTTTCGCTAGTTATCTATTATATTTCATTTATGCAAGCTGTCCTAATTTCGAAATACGGGACAGACAGGCGGCAAAATGAGAAATTGAGCAGGAAAAATGGGGCAAATGCGAAATCTGGCACGAAATCAAGCGGCTTACAAGCAAGCTCGAGCTCTTTTATAGTGGGACGAGCTCGAGTTCGAGCTCGCCTTTTGACCTCGACTCGAGCTCGCTTTCCAACTGACGAGCCGAGCTCGATAGTTCTAAAACTCGACTCATTTACACCCCTAGTTCAAAGACATGATCAAATCATCAATTGGAAATCATATGATAGAGATCAAAGCACCACAAATTAGATTACAATTTAAAGTAGATCAGATTAATGATGAATTTGATCTTGTTTGCATAAAGCTTGTTATTAATTCCTAATTCATATTAGGATAATTTCTATTGGAAGTATCTTTTAGTTTGAACTTATCTAGTTTATATAGATATGATGTGGGTTGGATCGTTGGAAGAAGATGATGCTTGAAGGATTTAATTCCAATCCAGGGAACAAGAGGAACACAAGCTTCAAAGCTTCATAAAAAGGGGTAAAATTCATTCAATCCTTTTCCTCCTACAATACCTGCTTATATAAGCTAAATAGAACAATCTAAAAGATACTTGTAATAAGCTCATAAAAAACTAATTAATATATGCCTAAGGAGCAATTTAGTAAAGATGTTATGCATCATTCTCCCCTTGCGTCAAAAGAGCTCGACTCCGTCGAGGCGCGTTATCGGAAGGGAGGTAGGTGTAGAAAAATTGATTCCTGGATCGAAAATTCTGCGTCTTTTATACTTATCCGCAAGCATGTTCGGATGAGTAAGAGTTCCCAATGCCTTAATGCCCACCGACTCCTTGACACCAGGTCTAAAAGGATCCTCAATGCCCACAATTCCAATACATGGGTATCCATCATAAAGGATTTGTTGATTAGCTGAGAAATCATCTTCAACCTCCATATAGGATAAGCAAAGTGTGTTCAGGGCTTCTTTAGCAAAACTTTCAGTTGCATCATCAGGGAAAACAACATTAACTGCGGCATCTAATACCTTGCTACAAGAGACCAGCACTATTTTAAAGGCACCTATATAGTGAGCTTGGTTTCCTCCTTGAGAAGCTTAATTGTTTTATGCTCTGATATAAAACCACCCCCTAGTGATAAGCCAAACTTCCCACTGATTGTGGCAACTCCATTCAGCTTAACATGTAAAGGAGTTTCACCATTTTTTGCATCATCATTTGCTTTGTTGGCTTGTATTAGAGCAATAACTGCAGCACCAACAGTCTTATCATATGGACCAGCAAACTTGGGGTCAGACCCTTCATTGACATTGCATCGAACAGGTTGGAGCCATTGCCCTAGATCGGTTTGTCGGTTGAATTCAAATCAGGCATTTTCACACCTACAGTAAAATCATTTTCAACAAGACGCAAAGAACCCATTCCAATTATGGAAGCCTTACTCTTGGACACATGCTTTAAAACCTCCTTCTCTTTGCCATAGGAACTAACCCGAGAACTAGAACTAGAAATGCATTCAGATGAAATATGATTCTTCAAAGCACTGCTGCCTGCCAGAAAACTTTTGGTAGTTCTAAGGCAATCATCCATTGATAATTTTTCTGTACAAATAGTTTCAACTTCTTCCTGTGATACAAGTCCTGGAGCAAGGAGAAGTGCATTACTGAAGCCCGCACCCAGCTCCCTTCCAGCACCAGCCTCTCTCCATGTAAACATTATGCAGAATTTCATCAGAGCTCAAAGAGACCACAGTAATCTCCCTTTCAACCTCGTTGGACTGCAGCAATTTCAATTCTATCGAAGTAGAGCTAAGATCTTCACCCAATTGAGAAGTTATAATAGATTCCACAGCCACCAAACTGACTTCAAAATCAGAGGCCTCGGATACCAATTCTTCATCTGGTAAATCATAAATTGAAGTCATGAGGATTGGAAGTGGATTGTAGACATGTAGAGTGCCGATGGCGGGATCGGACTGGCTGAAGTCACTTAGAGAGTTGAAGGAATTTGGAGTGTGGGACATATGTATTTCATGAGCGGTGGTCTGGTCGCGAGACGAAGCTGATGCGAAATCGGGGTCGGGCTGTGGAAGCACGGTTTGGACGCCAACCACTAAACTCTGCGTCACGTGTTGTAGCGAGAGCTGGATGATTGGGCTCAATTTAGGTGTGGTCGTCTTCGGAGGCAGAGAAGATTGGGTGAGTGATGAAAGAGGGCCGATGGCCTTAGGTTGCCCCTGCAGGAGCAAAATCGGATCGCAGGAGCTGAGTGGCGGTGGAAGCCGGGGTTCTTTCTGTGCGGGAGGTAATGGCAGATTAGCAGCAACGGAATCGAATTGAATGCCAGGATCAGAAATGACATTATGTGGGTTAGGAGTTCATGCGAACAGAAGACTTGGGCAAGGGAAGGATTGTTTGCAAGAGCGGTCTGGTCAGGTGGAAGCGGAGGAGGTTTGGCTAATCCGACGAGATTGGTGTTGCTGAGAGAACTCATATTTGGGACGTCGTCTGCATCCGTCCTTCTTGAGCTGGAGCGGATCGGGCGGAGGACGGAACGCTCTCGAGTGGCGGGGGCGGGAGTGGGATCAGCTAGTTTGGGTGAACCAAAACGAGTGTAGGCTCTCGGATCGCCACATGAGCGGTGGTTGGAATCAAAGTGTAGGTAGATGTCTGATGCTAGTTTGATTACCGATGTGCATGTTCGTTCTATAGAACAATCGAAATCGGTAACATCCATCCGGTTAAGGACTGCATTCACTTGAGCTGTCCGAAGGGTTTCACGGCGTCGATCTCCGTCGACTGCCCTTCTTCTTTGATGTCGTTCTTTGTAAGGATAGCGGGGCGGTGGATCTCGCCATTGGAGTGGGAGTTGGAGCGGAGGATAATCGTCTTCTTCATCATCGACCGCACATCTCCTTCGGCGTCGATCATCGTCGATCGCCCATCTCCTTCGACGGAGACCTTCATTGACCTCCCATCTTATTCGGCGTCGATCTTCGTCGACCGCCCATTTTTTCCGGCTTCGATCATCGTCGATAGCCCACCTTCTGCAGTCCATCGTTCTTCGCAAGCTCCAGGCTCTGATACCAACTGATGTGGGTTGGATCGTTGGAGGAAGAGAATGCTTGAAAGGTTTAATCCCAATCCAGGGAAAAAGAGGAACACAAGCTTCAAAGCTTCATAAAAGGGGGTAATATTCATTCAATTCTTGTCCTCCTACAATACTTGTTTATATAAGCTAAATAGAACAATCTAGAAGATACTTGTAATAAGCTCATAACAAACTAATTAACATATGCATAATGAGCAATTTAGTTAAGATGCTCTGCATTAAGATAGAGTAACCCTAATTTTGTAAAGTTTGTTTAGATATTGAATAAGAAATATTGCCTACTATAATTGCCATAAATAGAAAATAAATCAATGAGAATCCTTCTCAATTCGTCTCAGCCGAACTCCCTGCAGTTCCTGTTACTGTAGGTTACTAAAGCTGCAACCCATCAGGCAGCCCGTAACTAGCTGTGCCAGGGACTGCTACTTCAGTTGTTCCTTTCCCACTATCGCTGAATTAATTGCTGGCTGCCACCACTTTTTGTTGATTTTCTTTGCTTTTTTCCTCTGCTAATGTTCCAGCATTCAGCCCTCAGCACCAGTAGGATAAACATCCCAAACATGATGAATTGCTGGCGGAGACCTGAAAACACCCGGCACTGTTCCTAATCCCTAGTCTTCCTAAAATCTGCAACTTCTGCTGCTGTAATTGATTAACTGCTGCAGCCCCTGAAGCACTGCACCCGTCTAGAGGAACTAAGATAACAATTACAGCAAGATGACTGATGTTCCATAGAAAAACAAAAACAGAATTCGGGAAAGGAATTGTTGTGATCAGCAAGTAGAAGGCTAAAACACTGCAAGAAGGTCTATCTACAGTCAGGAAACTAAATTAAAAGTTTGGTATGCAAATATTGAGGGCAAAAAGTCATGATTAGGGATGCAACATGATTTATTATTTTTTGGAAATAATATTTACTTATTTCATAATAATCTTTTAAAACCCTCCTAAATTAATTAAAAACGGGTCAAACTGGGTTGATTTTGGGTTTTTGGGTCAACCTAAACCCGACCCGGTTTTACAAACATGTAGAAATCCCTAACCTGAAGCCGGCACAGTTCGGGTTCAGGTTGACCCGAACCCGAGATTTTTGGATCGGATTTTCGGGTTGTGTCAAATATTGGGACCCCTAATTGAAAGCAGATATGCATCCATGAAGGTAGGATCATTATTAAATAACATCTTAAAGAGTTTAAATCCATTGTCAGAAATTAGAGTAACATAGATTTGATGATCGTTGATGAGAACTAAGCTTTGTTACTCTTGCACTCTTTGCACCCCCCTTATAAGCATTTCGTAACATTATATTATATGGATGAGATACAATATGATTATAAGATGTTAAGAATTTGCTTTTCTTTAAAGTTGCAATGTCTAAATTTGAGGATGTAGGAGATGAAAATCAACCTATAGGATTAGTGAGAGATCTTCAAAACAAAACTACTTATAATCATGGAAAATTTTAAGTGGCAATTTGAGATGTTTCTATTTTTAAAAGAAAAGGCATATGAAATGAGATTGTCAACCCTTGAGGGAGTAGCATGTCCGTGACAACCATAAAACGATTAAGTTGACAAATACAAGTGTTTCTGCAATTTGTCCATGTGCAAAGATAAATGTTCTTCTAATATCCATGGAAGCAGAGATAAGAATCAATGAATTCTAGATTCATCTAATTTGTAAAAGTGTGTCCTTATAAGAAACTATTTTCTAATTATGAGTCATATGCTACTTAAGATTATATGAAAAAGAATATAACTTGCAAGATAGTTGTTCTGAGATTGTGAAGTTGAAGATGCATAAGGACATGACTAGAATAATGGTAATAATCAGGTATGTACCAAACCTACAAAAGAATCTAATAATTTTTAGTGTTCTAACTCAAACAAAAATGCAAGTTCTCAGAATATGCTTAAGCTTTAAATGTTTGCAAGATGCATTGGTTGTCATAAAGTTAAAAGTTGTTAGACTCACTTCCTTGAAGGATATAACTTCAAGTGGAGCTTTTTCAATTCGATCATATATGTTGGTGCACTATGATTTAGAGAAGAATTAAGTAGTAAACTTATTAGTTGTATGCAATGTATTAGAAAAGAATGATCGAACATGTTAAGGGTAGATGAACAAGCGAATTAATCTCGTGTTACACAATATATCTAGGTGCCAAATCATACCATTAAAACATTTAAAATGAGCCGAAAGCCATCAAAATATTGTGAGATAGGTGCACTATCAATATCAATAGATATGTTGTGGTGTAGAAGATGTGCTTCAAAGATCTCTAGCACACGTTACATTCAAACATCACATAGAATTTATATGGTTATGTGAGGCTCAAACCTTTGATGCTTTGAGAGATTAGAGAGCTCAATTTGGAGATAGACATTAAGGAGATCCAAAATATATTGCTATATTGGGAGGGAATAGGGAGGGAAGAATTGTTAAGATGATATCTTAATAATTTTTCCAAGGTAAATAAGAGCATATTCAAATATTTATTGCAAATTTTTTATTTTGGATTAACTTCAAATAAAAACTTGAATATGATTTTGATTTCAATTCTCAACTAAAATTTCCATTAAAACAAACTCAAAGGAGCCAGTGCATTGGTGGTGGACAAGTCTATGAAGAAGAGCAAGGCAATGCTGTTGGCAGTGAAAAACATTTTGATGATTATTTTTGGTGAGAAAATAAGAAGATGAGGTTGAAAAGTCAAAAGCTACTAAAGGTTTGATTAGAAAGAGAGGTAATAAGTGGTGAGAAGCTTTAAGAAAATAAAAGAATAAAGAGACAAAGAAAGAGAAGAGGAGAAAAGAAAGAAAATTTTTCTCTGGTCATTAATTTGTAAATATGTTGAACTGTTTTTATGTGAAGCAAACAGGATGGTGCCATAAGCAAGTATGATAATGTCAAAAGGAGATACAAATTATACAAGAAACACTCCACATGCATGCCCCTCAAGTTGGCATGATAGGAATTCAATCTCCACACAGAAAAAAAAAAGCAATAACAATGACAAAACACAACAGAATTCAACAAGAAAGAATGAGATTATGAAGTAATTTTATTGATATTGACACAACAAACCAAGATAAAAGTTAATCTACTATTTAAGAGGTAGATCAACTCTCCATAAACCCTAGGCGCCGCTAGGAACAATTCAAAAAAAAAATTATTCCAAAACACCAAATCACATAATGAAAATAAAACAACCTAATTAATTCTAAATAAACCTTCCTAATCCCTCTCAAATATGAATTCAAATTAGTAAGCTTTTCCTAAATAAACCTTCATAATTCCCTCCCAAATCTGAATTCAAATCAGCCCTCTTTCCCGAAATCAACCTTCCTAATTCCTTCCAAATTTTGATATTCTATGATAAGTAATTAAAAGTAGAATTAATCCCCTTTGAGCCCCCCTCTCTCCTTGCATGCCGCCCACACTAGTGGGGCCCACAGGGCTCTTCCGCCTAAATGTTAGATCGCTCCCCCCCCTTGCTTGGGCCGAGTTAATTGGTTGAACTAGCTCAAATGATACATCAATACTCCCCTCCCAAAAAGCCACATTATACTCAAAGTGGAACGAAGGAAACTGTTGTTGAATCATCCGATACGATTACGAGTGTAAATTAGTCAAGTCAAGCTGGAGTCAGGCCTAACTTGAGCTCGAATCGCGAGCCAAATCCCAAGCTCGAACTCGAGCCGAGCTCAGAAAGCGAGCTCGAGCTCGTCGAGCCGCTCAACTAGAAGGTTCGTGCTCAAATATTGCATCTGAGCTACATCCTGTGCCCGAGCTTCCGTCCCACAATTTCGTCTTCCAGTTCCCACCCGCTATTCTTTTCACGCCTGTGATCCGGCCTTCCCGCCCGGCGCCCACTATTTCCTCTTCTCGCTTGTGAACCTGCCTTCCCGTACGACACCCGCTATTTCCTCTTTCCTCTTCCCGCGTACGAACCACCTTCCTGTCCGGCGTCTGCTATTTCCTCTTCTTGCATGCGATCCTTCTTGCTATTTCTTCTTCTAGCATCCAACTGCGATCCTGCCTTACTCACACCTAAGCCCAAATGTGATCCCAACTTTCGCAAGCTCGTGATAACTTGCGAGTAATCGAGCCGAGCATAATCTGAATTGAACTCGATCAAAATTCCTCTCTAGCTCTAGCTTGAGCTCGAAACTTGATAAGCTTGTCTCGGGAACTTCTTAACGAGTCGAGCTCGAGCCGGCTCAGCTCCTTACACCCCTAGATACGATTCCCATGTTGCTTCGTAGTGAGGCAAATCCTTCCACTCGATCGACACTTTTCTAACTCCTTCGGTTGTCGAGTGAACTCCTCTCACTTCCATTGGCTTTAGGATTATCTCCATTTCTTTTGTCAAGGTCATCGACAACATCGCAGATGGACTGTGGTCATGATAACTTTCCTCAGCTAGCACACATGAAATATTGGGTGCATGGTGGAAGCAGGGGGTAGCTGCAAACGATACAATACGACACCAATCCTCTCCACGAGCTCATAAGGCCCATCGAACCATGGAAATAACTTTTCATTTCTTCTTCGAGCTGAGGTCATATGTATGTAGGGTCGAATCTTCAAACACACCATATCACCCACCCCGAACTACACATCCCTTCTATGCTCGTCAGTCTGTTTCTTCATAATTTGTTGTGTCCTCAGTAGGTGCCCCTTTAGCTCTCCCAATATCCTATCTTACTCTCCCAACTACTGTTCCATTGATGAAACTAGAGTGCTCTTGGTCTCATAGTATACCAGATGAGGAGGGTCTCTGCCATAAAAAATTTTAAAGCGGTAGTCAGTGTTACATTGTGGTAAGATGTATTGTACAAGTAGGTCCAGTACTAGGCCCAAGGTAGCCACTTCACCCAGGTCTTGGTTGTTTCTAATACAAAACATCTCAAGTAAGCCTCCACACTCCTATTCACCACCTCGGTCTGCCCATCAGCCTGTGGATGCTATATTGTACTTCTCTTTAAAATGGTCCCCTGCATCCTAAATAGCTCTCTCCATAAGTGGCTCAAAAACACCTTGTCTCTATCTGACACTATGGCCTCCAAAATTCCATGTAGGCGGACCGCCTCTCAATACAACTGTAGAAGTGGTTGAACCATACCTGGTGCTTCTATCTTCTCCCAATCCTATTCTCCTTCTAAACTCTACAGCTCCACCAAAAACCTTACTCCTTCACCCAAGATTGCCCATACTATGGTTTTGAGTGAAACCATAGTTTTGGATAAGCTAGGATCCGCTCTAATAACCACAGTCATCACCTTAACCTTGAACTCCATTATTAGAGCCTTCCAATCAATATTGGTCTTCCTCAACTTCTGCAGCCACTTTATTCCCAATATCACACTTGTGCTCCCCAAATTCGATGGCAGAAAATCTTCCAATACTTAAAACTTCAGAAGGATCAGGATCACACCTTTGTGAATTTCTCTATTTCTCTCTACTTTTCATGTTCCCAGCATAACCCCAAAGCCCCACATGTCCACTAATTTCAATCCCAACTGATCCCACATCTTGCTGGAAATGAAGTTATCGGTAGCACCACTATCCACCAATAATATCACCTCCTGATGCCCAATCTTCCCCTTAACCATTATGGTGTAGTTTAGTGTGAAGTTGACCATTGAGTTAAGGGATACCTCTACAACATCTAAATGCATGTGATCATCTCCCTCCTCTCCTTCCTCCTATGCAGCATCTTCCTCCTCATCGCAAATTGTTAGGCCTGGAGCGAGCTTCTCATCACACCTAAAGCATAAACCCTTAGCCCGCTTCTCCTAAATTTCTAACTCGGTCAACCTCTTACATTTCATCCTTTATCATACTCCCTAACCTTTATCTCTCGGGGCTTCCTTCTGAATAAGCACCATTTGCACCTTTGAAGCTAGAAATATAATGGTTGTGTGGCATGAGACTCTCGAACTACTGCTACGACTATTCCTCTCCAAGGAGTTCTTATCCTCCACCAGTTGGGCTAACTCCATAGCCTCCCCTAAGTCACGTGGTCTTAGTACTCGAACAATTGCTCGAATATCAAGCTTGAGCCCCTTCATAAAGTTCCCATCTAGCACAGTCTCTAACAACCTTCCCAAAAGAGAAGTATTTGAACATCTCCCGGTACTCTATCACCGTCCCCTCCTGCACTAGAGAAAAGAATTGTTCATAAAAGTCTCCTTCCTGACTAATTTAGAAACTTTATAGAAGACAATCTTTGAACTCCCTCGATGATCAGATCAAATCTCACTCACTACTGGTACTAGGACAGAGCCTTCCCCTCCAGACATAGAGCGACTATGGTGAGTTTTTCATCTTTTGCCAACTCATTTACAACAAAATATCACTCCACCTGATAAATCCACCTGTGAGCATCTTCTTTCTAAAAAATCGGCATGCTCAACTATCTCACCGTAGGAACGCCACCACCTCAATTGCTTCTCCCTTCTCCAGTGTAGCAGGTGTTGTGATCTCTCCATGTTTCCCTCTCTCTCAAATAAGCTCTTTGATCTTCACCATCCCTTTTTTTTCGTCCATACCCTTTACCCGTTCCCCTCCTTGGAAATGACTCCAAATGTGACATCTACTTTTCTTCCCTAAAATTTTCACCTCCTAATCCTCCCTCATCATCCCCATATTAGAGTTTTCCCTACTTTCTTGTCCGATCAATGATGTCCTTGCCTCCAATGATGTCGTCTTGGCTTTAAACTCTAACATCATTTTCATCATTTATTCAAGATTTGATCTGCCTTCAATTACTGAAATTCGCTATCCGAATTCAGATTTCAGATTTCTAACTCCCCCGTCAAGCCTCTCTTCCAACTCATCAACCTTCTTAGCCGCCATAGATCCCAAAAACGCAATTTGATAGGAATCCGTTCTCCACACAGCAAAAAAAAACAATAACGAAGAAAAAAAACAGCAAAAATTAGCGAGAAAGAATGAGATTATGGGCTAATTTTATTGATACCAGCATAACAAACCAATATACAAGTTAATCTACTATTTAAGAGGTAAATTAACTCTCCACAAACCCTAGTCGTCACTAGGAGCAACTCCAAAGAATATTACTCCAAAATACAAAATCACATAATGAAAATAAAACAATCTAATTAATCCTAAATAAATCTTCCTAATTCCCTCCCAAATATCTTTGAAGAAATTTAAGGGGGCGAAATCGAGCTAATTGCATAGCTCGTAAAGCTATGGCTAATCCTGAATAAGCAACAACATTCCTTGTTATGAATGTCCAGGAGTTTAGAGATAACACTTTGTTAACCATTCATAGTTTTCCGCAAGCAATCGTCAAGCTTGAAATTCAAGCCAATAACTTTGAAATTAAGCATATCATGCTTCAAATGATCCAAAATTCTTAATTTGGAGGCTTGCTATCACAAAATCAACTCGATGATGCAAGCATTTGATGTTTTCTATAGTTATGCAGAGGCAACTTGTCTTTGATTGTTATTTGTCCATCACCTCATAGACTTTGAAAACTAGTTCCTCTTGGATTATAAGATGTAATTATCCTTTTTTAGTATCAATCGAAGCTCTCCCTATCAACAAGAATGGTAGGCTCAAAATGGTTGGGTATTTTGGATCATATAAGAAACATGAGAAATCATCTAGCTAAGAATAAAAAATATGATCATACGATTCTAAGAGAGGTATTGGAGAGGATTGGGGAAGGTGGGGAAGGTGGGGAAGGTGGCAGGATAATGAAAATTTTGAAAAACAGAAGTCATGCATGTTGGGCATGTTACAGCAACAAAAAAAGGAGGCCCACTTCTCTTACATTGCAAACCAATTTAGGAAAAATCCCTTTGGCATGAAGAAATAGAAGGTAAAATAAACTACAATTGTATGAGGGGGGGAGGGTTTGAATGTTTAAAGAGTCTAGGCTCAAAACCAATCAGTTAGTGTTTTAAAACACCAAAAGGATAGTTGATTTTGATTAAAGTCAAGTCTACCACCAATTCAATTGAACAAGAATGCTCAATCCAGTATCAACCCATAAAGCAGGCCACTTTCACGTAAATACTGTTCCATTAAAATGATACCATATGTAAAATTGCATTACCACAAACAGCATTCTGTTCAAAGTACTGTTTCGCAACTCATTCTGTCACTTGTGCAAATATGCATGAATGGAATAGAAATGGTACATTCTGGTTCATATACCATACTAAGCCATCTCTCAAGTACAATGTTTAATCACTTCAGAAAATGCCATCTCTAAGAAATTCATGGCAACAGTCAGCTCCGCAATATGCTTCCACAAACCATCTGTTATACCTAAAAATGCAAGATATTTCAATTATACACCAAAAGTATACAACATATCCTATTGCACAGCAACATTCCCCTTTTACTTTACAATGTTGTTTCCGTTTTGGGAATACTGTTTGAACTCCTTCCAAATGCTAATTACACTTATGATAAGAAATATTTTATTTTCAGTCACGCAGGCAGAGATCAAAATTATAAATGCTAGAATCATTAATAAGTTGTAGGTATATTGTAGTTGTTTTAGAAGAATGGTATAAAGAATGATTACACAAAGGTGAGCAACAAAGTTTAAACTTCAATGTTCGATTCTGTTCGATCAGATTTTGACCCATTATTCAACGCTAGAATTCTTTTTATGTATTTTTCTAACGTCACAAATACATATGAATATACACTTTACCACATGAGTGTTATTTACCCCCAAATAGGTTTACAAATGAACTAACACGATTAACAAGTTACTCGTAGCTCAGCTCTATTAGAGCTCCTTCATAATCATTTAATTGACTAATCAAGCTCCTTCATAATAAATGAAGCTTAAATAGTTTGGTGTTCAATTTATTTATGATCATGTATGATATTAAGAAACTCCATCAAGGCTCAACAAATGCTCATTTAAAACTCGATGATAAATTTATTTAATATGAGATTATGTTAGGTCTTGCTCTTTTCTATATTAGATTGATTTTGTTCATGAGCAAAAGCCACTTGTTTATGCTCATTAAATATTTGTTTATTCAATAGTTCATTCAATTATAATCTCATTTTTAAGCTCAGTCAGTTGCTCATTAATAGGTTAAATAAGGCATGTTTAAATAGCTAACAAGCTGCTTTGATATTGTTGCTCGTTAATAGGCACAGTAAGACTTGTTTGATCAGCTAACGAACTCAGTTCAAACGAAGCTCAAATGGTCATAATTTTAAACAAACTGAGCTTAAACATTACTACAAAAACTCAAAATGAGCTCAAGCTAGATTTTGGAAAACAATATCAAGCTCAAGCAATCCCCTACTTGGCTCGACTCGGCCTCAGCTCTACACATGAATTGCAATCCTACCCAACCAAAACAAAAAAGAGTTAGCTCTTGACTATATAAGAGAAATTATGAATACATCGGAGTTTGAGGACAAATCCATCTTAGTTCAAATCTATTTCCATATCTAAGCTTCTCAAGGTAGAACTTTACAAAACTCTTCCATTGGCCACATATTGTTGATGAACTTGTTAGACCACATATTGGAGCATGAATGATAGGCATTTCTCTATGTGTCACAGAGGTTATAAATGACAAAGTTGTCACCTTGCTCACCCTAGGGGTAGCGACTTTGATTTAGATTTTGATCAATAGCATGACCTTAGCTCTTGGTCACACCATTTCTACGCTCATCACACTAAGAAGAATATTTGATACAACATTGCTCAATAAGTTTGGGAAAGCCTTACTTGGAGGATGAGGAATGCATTATTTGGTTAGACTAATTTAGGATCCTATTAGATTAAATTACCCTTACATGATCCTCAAAGCTTCTGTGAAACCATCTGAAAAGAACAATAGCAATTATTGGAAAAGAGCTTTCATAATGGACCTTGTAAAAGAGGTATAAAGAGATAGGCTAAAATATTTTCATATTAGGCCTTGAGATCATCCATTTAGAAGTGGTAGGTCTAGGCTACAAAAGGAATGATATTGAATGTATGATTTTTCTATAATTGAATGGAAATAATTACAGTTGCTTGTAAGTGTACACAGCAGAATATAATATATCACAAGCACTGACTTCTTTTGGCGAGTAGCTGAGTTAATCTTGGATTGTCCTCTAGGGATCAGATAATGAGTTGGATTAAACCCTGGATCCCATGTGTGACTTGGTCAATCTAACCCACGTAAATTAGGTAAAGCGATAATCATAAAGTATAACATAGGTGAATTATTTTATTAATAACATTTTTAGTCAAATAACATGGAGAGATCCAATTAACACAATCAATATCAAATAACTTTGTGTGCAATCATGAAGAAATAACGCAAAGCAAGCAATTCATTAGCATGTAAAAAAAAAAAGGATGAACAAACCCGCATAAAGGAAAATATGGAAATAGGACGCCATGAGAACAAGAAAAAAAAGAAAGCTTGCCATTAGATATCATATCTGCATCACCAAAAAACACTGAGAAATCTAGCATGCTTTTTGCCAACTAAGACATGTTTTAAATCATCAAATTCACAGCAGCAGCTCAGAAAAATATCCATCACAAACACAGAGCTATAACTCAAAACATCTAAAAGGCGTTACAAGACTACCCTGGGTTGATCAAACGCCAAAGCTCTAAACAGCCAACCAAACCGATATGTCAACACCCAGCTAATCGGATCTCCAAAGAAAAATCTCTCAATGCATATAAATAAAAAGAGAATCACAAAAGTAATGACTATGTAGCACCCAAATAAAAAAGATCAGGCCATAATCGCCGGCTTCAGCAACCCAAAACCCTAGATCGAAAACTAAGAAACCGATAACAAGCACCAGAGAAAAATTAATTAGAACCGCAGATTGAAATTATGGATTACCCGATAAGAACTTGATTTCAGAAGGAGGCCACGAATAGATGGGGCAAGCTCCTTCCTGCTGCCTTCGTTTCCTTTTATCCCAAACGAAGGTAGACGAAAAAGGGCGACCAGATTCTGCCTCCGGTCTTTGATACTTTCGGTTTCTACTTGAGTCAGCAAGCAGGGCAACTTGGTTCAGGGCAATGCCAACCTTGATTATAATTCGTCTTCACTGACTTCCGCCTCGCGGAACGGCCGAATTCCTAGGCTATGGACCTTTTACTTTTTTTTTTCCCTTTTTTTGTGATAAGGTATTGCTAGGTATTCATCTTAACATAATGATATTTTTCGTTATTGTGGAGCAATATAGAGCAATATCTAGCAATATCGCGGTCTGCACAAATCAGTCAATACATAGCAATCCCGGGTCTGATCCGGGTCGGGTCGTCGAGCCGCGCGATAAAGAGTAAGAGCACGTGGTACCATTTTACTAGTGTCCGAACGTAGAGCTACGTCGGGACACCGGACATAATAAAAATTCGGACAATTGGGGTCAGGGCAATGCAAACCTTGATAATAATTCGTCTTCACTCTAGACTTCCGCCTCGCGGAACGGCCGAATTCCTAGCCTATGGACCTACTTTTTTTCTTTTTCTTTTGGTACAAGGTGCATTGTTTATGATGAGGTCATCGATAGGAGATTTCGGCGCATCTATCAGAGACGACCACGGAGATCGACGGCTATGATTGCGAGTCTTTATTATTGATTTTACTTGTACCTTCAGTTTTATTATTATGCTTTTATTTTCGTAGTTTCCCATTTTACCCCTGTGGGTAGTAGTTGCTTTTGTAGCCCCAAGGGGCATTTTAGGCTTTTGCACTTTATTTTCTTTGGAGCCTATTTATATGGCCATGATATCTTGTATGAGATTATTATTAAATGAATGAAATTTTTCCACAATTTGTTCTCTTTGTGAGTGCATGGAGTTCTCTTGGTGAGTGCTCCCATTGAGATCTCTTAGTGAGTTCTCAAATTATCTTTTCTTTTTTTTGCTTGGCATAATCTTTTATTTTTTTTCTACTACAAAATTCTTCTAAATCTCCCCACCCTTTGCTCTTGCCGCCGCCCCTATGCCTTTCCCCACCGCCGGCCAAGTTTCCACCACCACCCACCACCGCGCCGACGACCCCCCCCCCCCCTACTCCACCACCGCTACTCCACCACCTCCTTCCCTCTCATTGAATTTTGATTTTCAAATTCTAATTTCTTTCCAAATTTGGGAAATTCTATTTTAGGAAAGTTTTTGAAAATCAATCCAAAATAAAACTTACATGATAGTGGATTTATTTTCATATTTTCCTAGTCATCAAATCCTACTTGGAAACCCCCTTCCTCTCTCCCCCAATTCCCTCCCTCACTAGCCCATGCCGCCGGCCCCCTTATGGGAAAACCCATTAATGATCAATTACTCCTCTTAAATTCTAATTGAAATTCAAATTATGATTAAAACTTTCCCTCCAATCCTTTTTAAAACTGAAAATAAATTCAGTTTTATCCTCATAATCCCTCCCTAATTGAAATTCTCAATTAAGGCATTAATTGCATTAATTGGAATTTCAAACCCCTAAATCCCTCCCTCCTAATTTCACAAAAACTGAAAGCAAATTTCAGTTTTTCTCATCCAGCCGCCCCTCCCCCCTTCCTTGTTCTCCCGCCGGCTCTCCCCCTCCCTTGGCCAAGCCGCCGCCCCACTTGCTCTCTTTGGGGAAGATCTTGCTTGCGGCAACCATTCGGATCCACTCCAAGGATGCATGGACGAACCCGAGTGGAATTACGGGTTTGAATACAACCGCAACGGAAGAGTCAACATCTTGCGGTCACAATTCTTTGACGTCGGATTTGACTTCGACGATACCGTCGAAGACTATTTGGGCCGCATCTTGCCGATGCTTATAGACTCTATTGACGAACACTTCTCCGTCTACACTTGGATTATCAAAGGCCGATCTACCGTGCCTCCTCCGCCTCCGAGATCCTCTTCCACGGCAACGTTCCTTGGTGCTTCCATCTTAGTGGCAACCTCCATGCTAGCTTGGACAATCTTCCGTCGCTCAACTTAGTCTCCGTAGGAAGAGAGTGTTAAAGGTCTCAAAGTGTGAACAACTTGGTATTAACTGTGAGATTTTTACTTACTAGCCTTTGTTTTATGTTTTCTTTCGCATTTGCTTAAAAGATTTAGCTCTCTCGTTGTATTTTCTTTGCCTAGCAAATTAAACACCGTGAATTACTTATGATTTACTTGACTTTGATGCATGATCAAATAATTTGTGGAGCTAACATTTAATTCTCTTTTTAAATTCTTGTGTAACTCCCCATTGCATCACATCAGTTTATATTTTAAATAATCATAATAGTTAATCAAAATTGTGTGATAAAATTCGTGATGCTATTTTTCATTGTTAAATCTAAAAAATAAGGTTTAAATGAGAAAATACTAATGGCGGAGTTTCTAAAACAAAGTTGTGGGCTTGGAAAGATGCATACATCATTGCAATAGAGGACTGACTCGTTATATACAAAGATCTCATGAACCAAGAGTGTGACCCTAGTCCTAGGCTAAAATATAAGAATTACGCTCCACTACCACATAAGAGAGCAACTCATACTGGACTTATAGTACCATGTGGTGGTGCATGCTAAGGATGACAAGGCTACCTAGGCTCTAGGGCTATCAGGCAAGAAAGAAGGATAACTTCTCCATGTTGCAAAAATAACACCTGCGATGGGGCTTATATTTCAATGATGTGAGATTAAGAATACCTGAACATAGAGAAATTTAACAAATGTGAAAAATATGAACAGCTCCTCAATGTGATTGAGGAGATTTAACATATATCGACATCTTCTAAATGTGTTAGAGAAGATATTCAAGTATTAAAATCCTAAATATCCCTTCAATATGATAGAGGAGACATCCAATAAGAATGATTACAGGTCAATCATGCACAAATGAATAAGCCTAGACATCTCCTCGTTGGGGTGGAGGAGATGTTGAAATAGGACTTACGTCTTGGTCGAATGGTGACCAAGAAAACTTAAATACCTTATGTAAAGAAGTCACTAAAGGAGTGATAGAAATATTGAGTATCCACTCAATTTGGTAGAAGGGATGTTGAGAAAGGAAATGATAAGGAATGATGGAAAAGATATGAGTTGCAACTTGATTTTGTGGCATCATGCAAGCATATACATATTATCAATGTGGCAGAGAATATGTCAAAAGCAGGACTTAGAGTTTGGTTGCAGGTGACCAATAAAGCTCAAACCATCTTCTAAATGCTATAGAGATTGTAATAGATTGAACTTACATCTTGCTTGGGAAAGGAATGACAGATGATTCACCTAAACAAGTGTGATAGCACAAGATGCATCATTCCTAAGAGGAGATGGACACATTCTAGATTGATTAGATAAAGAAGTGCCTAAGTGTGTGTGAAGTATGTATCTAGTTTGTCTATCATAGGGTGTAGATCCTAGATTATATACGAACTCATAAAATGGAACAATTATTAGGTCCTCCGACCGGACGTAGAGCTACGTCCGGTCGGAACTAAAATCGCACCAAAAAACGAGAAATACCGAGCAAATACCGAGCAATACCAAACAAGAACGAGGAATACCATCATGTGAAGACCCAATACCGAGTTATACCGAGCTATACAAAAAAAATACCGAGTTTTTCCTAGAAAAAACTCGGTATTTTTTTGTATAACTCGATATTGCTCTGTATAGCTCGATATAACTCGGTATTGGTCTTCACAGAGCGGTATTCCTCGTTATTATCAAATAATACATAGCAATACCGAGCAAATACCGAGTTTATTGGCGGGATTTTAGTGCCGACAGGACGTTCCTCTATGTCCGATCGGAGGACCTAATAATTGTTCCATAAAATGAGGCATGACATGTTGGTGTCATCAAAGGCTAGAGATTGACCAGGTAATTATCTGAGTTACTTGTCTATGTCTAGTGTGACGAGCTCAACACACTCAATCAACACTCCCATTAGATTCATAAGCTAGGTGTGTTCTATGTTCTTAGTTGACCTAACCTAAGAGTGAGTGGTGTATACTCATCTCGACAAAGGTGTGTCACATAATCAATGTCATATGACGAACCTAACGTAGAATGATAAAAATCATGTATAAAAAAGTGTCAATGCCTATTAGTTTTATATTTCTAATGTTTCATATGCCAAAGTTTTCCAATAAATATCAGTAGTAAATAAACAAAATAAAATGAGGGTTCTAATTATATGACATGTGAATATGTGAACAGAAGTTGAAAATACTCAAAACTCCAAGCATAACAAATCACATGCATAAATAAAGACAAACTAATGTGAAAAATAATAATATAACATTAAGAACTTTTACTGCGAAGCAAGACCATCTCTCCAAAAATGTAAAGAACAAAAAATCTACAAATATACCTGGCCTATATTTATTAAGAATAATATCTCAAATTAATTGATCCTATGTTGGTGATGAACAACAGCCCAGTTGAAGAGATAGACCTCTGCATATAAAAGCTTACACAACTCATTTCTAAATATATGATTGATCTCCTCTGCTGTTATCATGAAAGCTTACACATTTTCATATAAAGGGCTATTGAATAACAAAAACAGTCGTAGGAGATTGACTTGGATGGTATTAGTATAAGTAGGAAAGATAGGCCTTGAAGTGATAATATTCAATATTCATCTAAGGCTTCGTTTGAGACTTTTTTTTACTGTTTAATACAGAGTTTTAGTAAAAAATTAAGGGCTCGATTATTTGTCCGTTTTTACCACTTCTTCCATCTGGCAACAACAAAACAAAATATATATATATTTATATTTATTTATTTGATAAAACTATTTTTCTTAACCACGTTCTCTCAAACTACAGTTTTAAAACTAACTTTTAGAAAAGGTTTTTCCAAAAAAAAAACTTTTAGAAAAGGTACAAAACAACGAAACGAATCCTAAATTTTTGTTCTAAAACTCTATTTAAGAAGCAATAAAAAAGTTGTTCCAAATGAAGCCTAAGACTTTGTTTGGGATGGTTTTCTTACTAAGTCTTAAAGCAGTTTTTAGTACAAAAATTTATTGTTTCTTAAAATAGCATTGTAGTACAAAAAATTTAATTTTTTACTAGAAAATTGATTTAAGAAGCAGCAATGTAATATTCTAAACTCATAGTAAATTCATAGGAAGATGTGAAAATTTCAGCACATATGGAACTCATCGTTATAAGATTTTAGCATATCAAATTATAACGTAAGGATTTCAATAGACATTGAACTGTAGCATGGAGATTTGATCAGAAATCACTAATATAGACAGATTTTAATGAGTCAATAGAAATAAATCTGATAGTGAGTAAAGCTAAAAAAGCTTTATATAAATCAGATAATCTATCCAAATGTTCATAGATTTGGTCAAAATTTAAACGGCATCAAACTTTCTAAACCTTTCTCTTTTCTCTTTTTATAAATCAATGAGATAGAAAATAAAAAAAAAATGCTAAAAGATTGAGTGAGTTACCGATAACAAAATTTGCAGAAGGCAAATGAACTCCAAAACGGATGAAGCGAGTAATGAGAAAACTATTGCAGTTAGCGCAGGCGGAGAAGGAAAAGACAATGTTCGTTCTGTAAATGGGGTGGCGGTTTTGGATCTTTTAAAGTAAGGCAGGAAACGTGCAAAAAACCGTTCCCGCCAAAATCAAGATCTTAATTTTAATTTTATATGTCTTTTTTTAAATTAATTCAAGATTTTTTATCGACTGCAAGTCTGCAACTACCTCAACTCATTTTGAATCAAACTCTTAAATAAAGTTTGATAAATACAATAACAATGTGTCTATACGTTAAAATGTAAAAAGAAAAGTAACTGAGAAATTGAGTCAATTTGAAATTGTTTGAGCCAACCCAACACCATCCAAATTGATTGTGTTAAGATTGCAATTGTGGTGGGATTTGCAATCAAAAGAAATTCTAATAGTGACTAGTGAGAAGACTCACAAGATCGAGTGACGATTGCTATCATGGCAAGATGTGCCTAATCAAACGAGGTTCACGATCGAGCAACCATCATGAATACGGAGAGATGCACGCGATCGAGCAACAATCACAATCCTGAGGAGACGTGCATGATCAAACGACGACCATGATTGGGTATGACTGAAACATGATCATGATCATTGGCAAAAACACATATGATCGAGCAAAAAACTATTGAGATGTGTGGGATTGTTAATTTTTCCTAATCGGGAAGCATTGTGCATGATTGAACCATGATCATGACAGTGGAAAAACACACATGATCGAGCAAAATAATGGTGTTATGAAAACCGGACCGGACAACGAACCGGAAGAATGAGAGGTTCATGGTTCGACCCCGGTTTGACCGGTCGAACCGGGGTCAAACCGGATGATGTAATAAACAATAATATAATTAAAAGTAATAAAATTAACATAATAATAATGACAATTTATTCTTAAAAATCTAATAATTCTAAGAATTTTTAGACTAAAAATAATTAAAATTCATACATATATAATATATTACATAATTTT
Source organism: Dendrobium huoshanense (assembly GCA_016618105.1). Lineage (NCBI taxonomy): Eukaryota > Viridiplantae > Streptophyta > Magnoliopsida > Asparagales > Orchidaceae > Dendrobium > Dendrobium huoshanense. The sequence goes on from CM028343.1 coordinate 20,410,111, forward strand.
AAAATTAAATATAAATAATTATTATATTTATGTTATATATTTAAATATAAATAATTACTAATTTTAAATTTAAATATAAACATCTTCAATCTTCAATTTTAATTTATATTTAATAAAAATTTTGTTTATATATAAATATATAAATTTAATATAAATAATTATTTTATGTTATATATTTAAGCATAATTTACATAAATAAATTATAGAAAAAATTTTACATTATAAAACTATATTTATAATGTCATACAATATTATTTTTTAAGATTTTTAATCTTCTATCATTTAATTTCGCATTTAGAAAAAGTTTTAGAACTTTAAAAATTATAAAAATTATTTTTATTTAAATAATTATAAATATATAATTAATAATAAATTTAAGAAGTTTAGAAATTATTATGATGATTTTTTATTTGAATATTCTACAAAAAAAATTCCAACAAGATCTCATTCAAAAAAGTCACATACATACATTGTTGAATGTTGAAACAAAAAACAACTAGTTGTTTAGTCCCACATCACTTAGGAGTTTTATGTTGTGTTGTTTATATACATTTCTTTGTACCCATGGGTTAAGAGCTCTCATGGTATTATAGCATCATTTAAGCTAGATAATTTATATTTAATTTAGTTTATAATATAATAAAATTTTTGGAATCATTTTAATTAAATAAAATATATGATATTTTAAATTAATTTAATATTTAATTAACTATTTTATATAAAAAATATTTAAATATATTATTAGTTGAACCGGCCGGTTCTTAAGAAACGGACCGGTTCAACAGTCCTTCAAACCGGTTTTGATCGGTTTGTTGTCAGCCCGATTCTTAGGGAAAACCGAACCGGCCGTAAGACCGGTTCACGATTGAACCGGTCGAACCGGCCGGTCCGGTTTTCAAAACCATAGACTCAATTTTCTATTTTAATCTATCAATTACTTGAATTCTTGGTCTATCCTCACTCCATTGGATCGAGTAAAATAACAACTTAGGTTATCAAAACCTACAACTGAAATCAATACAAGATAATATAAACAATATACATATAATCATTCAATCACTATTAATATGAAAATATAACTGTAAAAACATGTAACGTTCAATAAAATATTAATAGATCATATGATCAATAAACATCAATACAAGTGTATGTCTTAAGATTAGTAATCAGTAACTAAGTGAACAATGATTAGTGATTTGTAGTGAAAAATGTTTAGGGCAACATTTTTATAAAGTGAGGAGGTATTAATAGCCCATATTTTGACCTATATAAATAATTTTTTTGGAGTTATTATAAGTCAAATTTGTAAATCATGTTTGTCATAATTTAGATAGTATTGTGAAATAGTTATAATAATGTTCTCTTAATTTTAGGGATAATGTAGAAAATTGACACATATTGATATAAACATAATTTTATGGATCATTAGGTATCCATTTTGCAAACCGATGTCATCAAAGTTTTTTAAATATGATGGTTTATTTTATTAATATTTTTTATAATTTTTAAAGCATCGGATTTGAAGATATAAATAAATTTATATAAACTTTATGCTAAATCTAAACAATTGACTTAATTACGTGTTTACCCTTATAAATTTAATTCTTAAATATCCTATCTCACAATAGAACATTTCATATATCATTTCCATCCCAAATTTGTTTAACAAAGAATGAAAAGAGGAAAAAGAGGAGAAAAATAGAGGAGAGAGAAAATAAAACTTAGGGTTTGTGGGTTGTATAGTCGATTTTATTAATCGATCATATTGGAAAAGTTATTTGTTCTCAAAGTAAAGTAACATTATCTTATCTTTGATTTAAATTATTTTACATATTTTATATTTTATATATTTTAATTTGGTAAAAACTTACAAAAGTTGCATATCTTGATCTTTAGCAAATTTTACCGTATAATTTTTTGTATGTGATAGATGTCATCAATATGAGCATTTTAACTGAAACATATTAAATTTTCACCTGATACTTTTGCATTTTTGTATTTACATAATATACATGCATAACATAGATATTACACGACAAGCATATGACAATGATAGGTGTACCGACATAATAAGATGATATATATATATTATTTTGTAGCTATTGGTATATGATTGATAGAACTTAAGCCAATTATTTATATTTTAGAATAAAATCCATATAAATCCTTTCATATCTTCAAATATGGGGCTTTAAAAATTAAAAAATATATTTATATATAAAATAACTCATCATGTTTAGAAAACTTTGCCTAAATCGGTTTGCAAAATAGACACCTGCACTCTTAAAAATCACACTTGTACAGATATGTATCAATTTTCTACGTTGCCCCTAAAATTAGAGAAAAAAATATTATAATTAAAATACGCTAATATCTATATTATGACCAAGACTATTTGAAAATTTGACTTATAATGACTAAAAAAAATTATTTAACTGAGCCAAAATATGGATCATTACAATAAAGTGGTCCGATAAGTCTTATCGAATCATTAATTCGGTGTATAAGAACCACAACGATCGAACCGGAAGACTCGAAATCAATTAATATATGTATGTAATAGTCCAACTTGAGTATGACAAAAGCGAGGTTAACAACTGTCATCCTTCAATTCCAGGTAATTTACTATTAGATGCATCTATGATCCAGTCTAATGGTGTTTATGTATGGCTTGGAGGATCCCAAGCTTCAGTAGTTCACATACGCTTGCTCATAATATAATGTATATTAATCATCCAAAATGCACATAAAAGTTCATATGTCATTATATTGTTTCACAATGATTCACCAACACAATTTGATGTGAAACACAAATAAAATGTAAGACACATGAAGCAAAATTTAATATTAAAATTTCTTACAACAAACCATGTGAAGGATGTCAAATGTCTACCAAAATAATATTTGATAACTATGAGGATTCCTTTCAGTAGTTTTTTTTGTTCATGCTTGTCATATGTTACTCATTGTTTAGCTATGTTTACAAAATAGAAGTAAATTCAAATGTGTATTTCAAGAAGATGATTTGAGGTTTCAAATCATACATATATGGCTCGAAATTTTGAATGACGTGTCTTTCATACAACATGTTTCGACTTTGAAAGTACATAGGTATATTATTGTTGGCATCATGTGAATAATGATTTATTCTCATGAGCATTTGTAGTGTTTGAGTTTGAGTATAACGAGTCATAAGTGTGATTCCTCATAATGTTATATGATTTAGTCGAGTATGTTCATCTTTAAAGGGACCTATGTATAATTTCATTTAGACATTTTAGCTTGGTTCACATTAATTTAGAAATATTATTTATGACATTTGTGAAATAACCTCAAGGGGGAATTGAGGGGAACGGTTTCATCATATGTTTATGCTATGTGCGATCTTATTGGAATATAATTCGTTATATGTTAGAATAGTTCACGATTGCATCATAAATCATATGATGAATTGCAATAAAATTCATTAAATAATATGTATCAAAATAATATTTTGTTGTGTTATATCAAAGTCATAATTTATTGTATTATAACTATTATGAACACTGTGATATCAAAATAATATTTTGTTGTGTTATATCAATTTGAATAAACAACAAGGACATTTAGCTAATCACCTATATTATGAGGCATGCATAGTCAAATTTATTTATTTTTTCAATGAATTTGAGTGATTTTTAAGATGCATTTTTTACACAGTACGCCTAGGCCTAATGATTAGGTGCTTTGATTCTAACCACAATATCCTGAATTTAAGATATAGTATATGCAAATGTATGTATCACAGGCATGTAGCATATGCAAATATGTCGATCCTACTAAAACCAAGAGGTGACTTCAAGGAGTTGTTGAGTAATAGGATTTAAGTTAAATCATAGCAACTAAATACAAATAATCACTTTAAATCCCATTTTCTCCAATATTTTTAAAAAGATACATTAATGTAAAATTTAAATTGAACTTAATAATAAGTTTTAATTAACCAAAAACACTATTTTAAATCAAATATAATTATTTGTGATTTAATTTAATAAAGTTATTATTGCTAATTAGTTTTCTAAACCACTAATTAAATATAATTTGACATATTAATCTCAGCTAATTATAGTTTAATTAATATATATATGTGTGTAAATACTTAATACTGTTAATTTAAGATTAATAATTAATATTTGCTTAAATTAATGACATTATTGTTCAATTTTAATCTTAGTTTTTCAAATATAACTTATTATTTAATTAGTTTTAAATGATTAATCAATTTTTAGTTGAGATATATAATTATATGAAATAATTTAACAGAATATTTCAATAATGTTAATTTTTAAATATTCAAATAGATAGTTAAAGAAATTAAAATGAATTTAATTACATTGAACACAAAACATATAAAATAAAATTTAATTCATATAAATTTTTAGTAAATCTGATTTTACAGATTGAGCCGTGTAACGTGAAAATGCCGAAAGACAAAGAAAGTGGGCGTGAGATGCGCGGCGTTGGTGGCCCGCTGCTCTGTATCGGCGATCTGCTCAGCGACGTCGCCGACGATGGTGGCGTCGACATTGAGCGTCGGCAGAGTCCTTCTCCTTCACCCCCAATCGCAGCTTCCGTTGATTCTCTCTCGCCCTATGATCTTCAGCAGCTCTTTCAGGTAACCCTCGCAAGTCGCAACTGTCTACTTCGTTTCTCCAAACACTGGTTTAGCAATTATCCCTATCCCTGCATACCTTGTTTCAACCTACTCTTTCAGTCTTTTCCCCAGCATGGGATGGAATGAGTGGAGTAACATTGCAGATGGTGCTTGGCTTCCTAGAATATATATAAACGATCTAGATATTTCGATGACACTTGGATTCATGTTCGGATCATCTTTTGCTTTAAACTATTGTAGCGGTGTAGCTATAGGTTTATTAAACTAAAACTAGCCCAATTCCAATTATGAGAATAAATTGATAAGCAAACCCATCTTCAAAGTTTAATCGGATGAACGGCGAAGTAAACTAAACAAATGATCAAGCATAACTGAAGACACCAAGAATTACTTGATTAGACTGTAGGCTACGTGTAAGAGAGAGGAAAGATGCACAGAGAAGAAGTCATACGGGTTGCAAATCAGCGGGGTGCTAAAAAAATTCTTTTGTGATTAATATGTAACCATCTCAAAAATTCCAAATTGTCACGTGATTAATATGTTTGATACGTAAATCATCTTTTGCATTGAAAGCCTCTATGGAATCACAATCGAAAGTTCCATATTGTGAGTTCCCTGGGGTTTATCTACACCTCCTACCTAATGAAAGCTTCATATCATCATCACTAGAAGAAACTTGGATATTGCATTAGCTTTTAATCACATTGCCAAGGTTTTGAAAATTGGATCAAATATATAATTAGAAGAAGGAAATGTTCAAGGTTCAAAGGTTCAACCCAAAGGTTCAATCAGGTTGAGATGAGGGTTGAATAAGATGATTAACTAAATATTAAAATTATTTAAATATGACTTAAATGACACAAATGGCTGTAAATATGAAAGCTAATGGAAGATTAATTTTTTATATCGAGAGCTTAATTTTGTCTTTTATTCTTCATCATTATATATGAACACTAATGTATTTTTAAGTTTAGGGATGAAGTTTTTTATTATGATTATTTGTGACGTGATTCAATCCATTGTGTTTTCAAGTTAGTAGCTTAATATACTTGGGATTTTGAAGAGTTATATGTTAGGACTTAGAGTATATAAGTTTTTATAGTTTTATTTAGTCTAAATTATTTAGATCTAGCCATCTTATTTAAAACATGGATCGATCAAGATATGAACTATGGGGGTCAACAAAACTACATCCAATTCACTGATTCTAACTAATTAAGATATAGAACGTATGATCATAAATTTCTTAATTTTATAATTGGTTTACTATTGCATGCTATGATGTGCACTAGACTTGATATATAGTGCACGCAGTGAGAGCTTTAAGCAAATATATGCCAAATCAACAAAAGGCACATTGGGTGGCAATAAAGTGGATTATATGTGCTATTTTAAAGATACGAAAGATGGCTGACGTTATCTACCGCAAATGCTCACTGTGTTGTAGTTAGTAAGATTGATGTTATGTATTTGTTCCTAGATTTAGGATTGCTTTAGTTTTAGGTTTCTTGTTTTGGCATGTGTGGCCAATAGTATGTTGCTTTTGTGTAGCTCTTAGGTGCCTATTAATAGGCTTTAGCTTGTATTAGGAATGAAGCCAAGGAATAAAGAATTGTGCATTGTTTTGGCTCACCGCCTCCCCTCTCCTCTCTCCCTCCTCCTCCTCTTTCAAGATCCATTAGGAAGTGCTTCTTCCTCAAGTGAAGGGATCTCACATCTGGTATCAGAGCCACGGTGATGGCGATCAAGGTGGAGGCGGAGACGGGTTTTCTTGTCTAAAGAAAACGAGGAAGGCGGTCTCTGCGGTGTGGCAGCGGGCGGACTCTTGCTGCTCGAAGGTGGACGTCGGACTGGGCCAGTCTGGTCACAAACGGAGCGGACGGGTTCCGCGTGGAAGCCGGAGGCGACTTCGGCAGCCTCGCATGTGGGATTCTTGATCAGGAGCAAGGCAAGGCGAAGGCCGGTTTGCGTGATTCGGAGGCAAACGAAGCAGAAGAGCGGAATCAAGATGAACTTGGTTGGGCGTGGTTGCCGCAGACGGATCTTGGACGGAGGTGCTGTTTCGGCAAGAACAAAAGCTGGCGAGGGAGATTGCGTGGGCTGCACGCTCGTCGGAGGCGTGCTTTGGTCGTTCTTCGTGAAAAGCAGGGACGGACCGAGAGGTCATGTTTTTTTGGGCGTGAGTTTGGAAGAAGACCAAGGAAGACCTTTGATTTTAAAGCATGCAAGTGCTGGGATATTAAATTTGTAAATGAAGTGGATCGGAAGTTGCAAGCAAGAAGGTATGGCTGAGGTGGATTTGGCTTGCATGAGGACTTGAACGGAGGTGAGAAAGAATTGGAAGTCTTGATCAGGCAGCTGGTCAAATTCGAGAAAAGAAAGCGGTCCAGTGGGTTTCTCACGGGATTTCGGCAGACTGGCCGAAGGCGAACAAGATCGGAGGCATGGAAGCTGTTGAGGCCGGATTTTTTGCTTGATCTTAAATCAAGTTACGATCGGTCTTGAAGCAGATTTTTTCGTTCTTTGTTTGAAAGACCAGTTTGGATCTTTGCGGTGGAGTTTTGGACTTCAGGTGGAGTCCGGGAGACACTGAGTTAGTGTCGGCTGCTCTTGGAGAGCGGGGTTGAAAGTGCGGGGCGCTTGGAGATGCGTGGTCGTGCGGAGCACGAGGAGTCCGTATAGGAGCGCAGGGCACTGGTGAAAGACACGCAGGGTACTGGCCGGATGCGGTAGTGCAGAGCGTGGTCTTGTGACGAGCGGAGCGCTGGTGAGGGCGCAGGGCTCGCTGCACGGGTGGATACGTGCAGGATGTGGTCGGTGACAGACCACATGAGTGCAAGGCGCGGGCGCGGGCTTGTGGCGTTTGGACGCGGGCTGGAGGCGCAGGGCGCGGGCACTGAGGCGCAGGGTGCAGGTAGAGGCACAGGGCGCGAAAGCCGGGCTAGGGGTGCTCGGGGATTGGCTGCGTTGGACGCAGTGCGACAGGAGATCTGTCGGGAGGTGGAGCTAGAATGTCGGTGGACGCTTTTGGCGGAGGAGACTGACATGATCATTCTTTGGCTGTTCTTTAAAGAACAGTGGTTATCTTTTGGTTTTTTTGTAAATCTAGGCTCAAGGTGGAGATTGTTATGTATTTGTTCCTAGATTTAGGATTGCTTTAGTTTTAGGTTTCTTGTTTTGGCATGTGTGGCCAATAGTATGTTGCTTTTGTGTAGCTCTTAGGTGCCTATTAATAGGCTTTAGCTTGTATTAGGAATGAAGCCAAGGAATAAAGAATTGTGCATTGTTTTGGCTCACCGCCTCCCCTCTCCTCTCTCCCTCCTCCTCCTCTTTCAAGATCCATTAGGAAGTGCTTCTTCCTCAAGTGAAGGGATCTCACAATTGGCATGAATATGGTTTAGTTGAAGAGCTTCTTGAAAGAGTTGGGAAAAGAATATTATGAGGACATTCTTTTTGTAGTTCGAATGTTACACATCTTGTCAATAATGCAGTATTTCATTCCCAGGCAAAGCATGTTATGCATAAATATCAATTTATTTGAGATTTGTAGGAAAATGATGTCTTCCTATTGACCAAAATAACAATGATCTGAGAACCTCATTGCATGTTTACGAAGACGGTCCCTGCAGAGAAACAAAGACTTTGCAATACCTCTGTTAAGTTCCTTGAACCAAAATAACAACAACTCTGTTAAGTTCCTTGGAGTTAATTTGAGAGGTGTTGAATAGAGTTTACTTCCAGAAGTTAATATATCAAAATTGATCTCCAGAAGGGAGATTGTTAATCCCTGGAGCCCAATTAATAACTGATGTAATGGAGCAATTAAATGCATGATTTTAGGCTCGGTCATGGATTGCTTGGTTGGATTTTCACAAAATTCAAACAGACCTGACGGAGCCAATTAAAAGAATGTTTTTTTTTTTTTTTGGCTTTTTCATGCGTTACTCGGAGAGCTTTTCATCATATTCAAACAACGGACCTAATGGAGCCAATTAAAAGCATGATTTTTTGGCTTGGCTATGGCTTCGTTAGGGACGGCTTTCTTATTGCTTCTTAAAACAGTTTTCTAGTATAAAAATTAAATTTTTATACTATAAAACTGTTTTAAGAAGCAGTAAGAAAGCCGTCCCAAACGAAGCCTATGCCTATGTGGAGGGATTTTGACTTTTTGGTGTCTTGAGATATGGGTAGCTTGGTGAAGTGTGAGCTGCTTGGATTTCTTTTTGAAAATGAAACACCTAAACAGAGAATAGAGAGAAGAAAAAGAGGGAGATAGATGAGAAAGTGAGAGGGAAAAAGAGAAAATATCTCACTCCTTTGTTTGTTTCTGTGTTGAACTGTTGTTATGGTCCAAACCTTATGGTGTCAGTGCAAGTGAGTTGGTGTTACAAATAAGCACCGTAGGGCCAGAGATAAATTTGGTTATGTTAGATCATATTGACCTTACTCAAGACTCCTGTCGTGAAACTATTTAATTCATGTAGCATGTTAACAGGGGCTACTTTGAAGAGAGTTATCCTGAATGATTATTCTTGGAAAGAAACCCTGACTTATCTTTTTAAGATATGCTGACAAGGAGGTTCGTTCATAAGTTATCTATTGTTAACAACTGAACATTTGATCTATTTTCCTTTGAACATTTTAGCGCACCTCTATGTTTCTTTGAACATTTGATCAAATCAACTGAGAATAATTATACATTGCATGCAAAAACTCAACTTCTTCAATTTCACTTGTCTCTATTCGTTTCAGTAGATCTTGTTTTTCATCGCTATTTCTTACTTATATTGTTTTAGTTTGTTATCACCCTTAATCCTGATAGAAAACTTGGGATTCAGTATTCCTCTACTTCTGCATGTCTCAGGAAAACTATGATTTGTTGATTGATTCATTGTCGGGGACTGACCACTCATGGACTTCTTCAACATTGAAGGTCAGATATTTTTTTTTTTTTTTTGCTTAAAGATTTTGTTTGTTCCCAACTTCATTAAAAGTACTAACTCAGATTAAAATGGGAAACATGCGAGTCTTTTGGTTTGTTATTATTGATGTTTTGATTGTTTAGGGGCTGTGTGGGATCACTTTTTATTTTATCTTTTTAGTTTTAGTTTTAAATTTATTATGTCTTTGTTTTTTTTTTTAATGTTTTGATATAAAATAAAAATAAATATAAATATAAAAGAATATTGTTTTTATTTTGAGAGGAGACAGAGATTGGAATTTTGAGGGGTTTGTGAAGTGAGATCATGTGCCTTCAATCTTCCATTGGTGATCTTCAGCAATTTCTTCAGTGATCGATGACGACGGCTACTTGGCTAAAACTTGAAGAAAGAGAGAGGGATTGATGACGAGGGCGACTATGGCTGAGTAAAGTGTGTTCACTAGAGGAATGGTTGGATTGGTGTGGGGTGAGACGTATAGGTTTCGTTTGGGCCAGCTTTATGCTACAAAAAATTCTAGTTCATTAAATTTTTATTCTAAAATGTGCTTTGAAAAGCAGTTAAATTTTGTCCCAAACGAAGGCTTAATTTAAGTGATTTTAAAAAACAACTTAATTTTCTTTCAAAAGAAAAAAAAAAACTTTTTTTTTTTTTTTCAAGTAGTGACTTGTTAAGTAGCTTTATAAAATTATGTCTGAAAATATAGAAAATCATAAGCCCAACCAGCTAAGCACCATAACAAAACTGATTAATTATGTTGCTTATGCTGCAGTTATGTGCTGCTTTAGAGAAAGCTGATAAGCTGATTCTCTCCGCTAATTCAAGTACCAGCCTGCTGCTGGAAAAGATTCAACTGCTTGAAAGCATTTTGAAGCGTGGTGATGCAGCCGTTATTAAAGCTTTGGAAATTGTACAAGCTGCCAAGGAAGCTAAACGACTTTAGAGCATTATTAGATGGGAAATTTTTTGCTAACAACTGATTAAGGTTTCATTTGCGACGGATTTCTTATTACTTCTTAAAATAAAATTTAAATAGAAAATTAAAAAATTTTGTACTAAAAAATTGCTTTAAGAAGCAGAAAGAAAACCGTCCCAAATGAAACCTAAAATGTGAAAGAATAAGTTTCTCATCAGACTTAATTAATTTCCCATAGCCATGTTGGATTCCAACGGCCATTGCCAATAGTTCTGTAATGCTCTAAAGCTAATTGTATGACCTCTTTCGGTTTTCTTTGGTTACTTTGTTCTTTTGTGCTAATAATAGTAAATATTAGTGGAAAATAATCATATCTAGATATTATAATAGGAATCATATTAAGATAGGCTTTTTTTTTTTTCAATTTACTTTGAAATTAGTATTGAATATGAAGTATTTGTATTATAATAATTTTTAAAATAATTTTAATAATTTTCAAACCCTTTCTAAAGATTGACCCAATTTTTATGCAATATTTGAAGATTTGAATGTAAGTAAATAGATATTAATTGGTTTGTTATATATTTTATTTATCTATGAAATTCGTAATTATAAAATTGTATAATTCATAATAATCAAAATTAGGTCACAATGTTTGACCCAATTTTTTGGAAGCGCATGACTATTTTTAACATGCACTGTAGTTCAAATTCTGTAAGCTGATATCCTGATATTAATTAAAAGAACATTTTTTAATTATTTATTTTTTTTAATTCAAAGAACATATTCTTACCATTTACCTCATATTTATTACGATGCTCTACTTTTAATACATGCAGGCACAAAATGTTAAACGATTTTTTAGTTATGTCCTTTTTTAAGTAGGAATTTTTCATAATTTTGAACAGAAAACTGGACACAACTCTCCTTGACCTATTGGTTGAGAGCAAATGCTTCCAAATAAGAGGTCCAAGGTTAGAGTCTATGTGTATGCGTTGTATGTTTGAGTTTGTCTTTATTGACCTAAATGTCCCAAAAAAAAAATAGAAAACTAGAAAAAGGGAAGTTCCCCTATAGAACTGAATTTCGTGTTTGTGCATTCACCCATAAAATAATACTTGAAGCCTGAAGGATCGCACTTAATAAAACCATTTACTTGTGTTGATAAACAAATGACCACAAGAAGTAAGCAATTCAATTTCTAGAAAATACAACATGAAGATTTATTAATTACATTATATAGATATAATGGTTTTCATTATAAATTGATCGCACTGCTTATCTTATTATTATTATTATTTTTAATTCACATCGTCATCGAGTAATCACATGTGTGTGCAATATAGCTTATATAAACATGCATTTCATGTTTAAACAGTGGCGAAAAAAAAATTTTATGAGGTAGCTTAACTTTAACCTTGCTTGAGCTGATTTTTATATTAAAAATTTATTCTTGTTTGATTTCCTAAGATATCAAAAAATGAACACACAATTTAATGACATTCATGCTTATTTTATATAATATATAAAACACCTAAGAGTTCAATCTAGAGAAAGAAATTTTAAAAGAAAACCAAAAACCAATTAAAAGTCTAGGGCTGTTGCAACAATGGCATCAAATAAATTCAATTTGCTTATAATTTTCTGATAACATCACTTTTTCCGTGGCTCATATTATAAAGTCATAGTATTATTATACTCCTGGCCGTCAAATTTGAGGAAGAGATTTCCAACTCAAAGGTAATAATACTATGACTTCAGAATATGGGCCAGGGAAATAGAAGCTGCCATAAAATAACCTGCCTTTGTCTACATCAAAAGGTCTATATGCTTTCAGGATCAAATTGTTTTGATGTAAGAAATTGATTAGTACTGAACAACAAAAGTGAGTTTCATTAAAACTAATCTGCTTAAATTTCTTGTTTGGATGATGAAGCTGAACTCTATTTTAATATTCATTCCGTATGCATTGAAATCTATACTTAAAAATCACTAAATATAATATTTAACCCAACTTCTTTGAATTTGTTATTTTGTTATCATGTATGCAGCAAGTAAACCAGTTTCATGCTCACTAAAAAAACTTACCTCTCATTTGTATTAAGGAGAAGCTTGAAATCATTCACTTTCCATCAAATAAATACATAAATTTCAGTCCAGCAATGATAACAGAATAACGCCAATAACTTCCAAAAGCTTGTACAAAAACATGCATGCCATAACGGTTATATGGTTTCTCCATTAAACTTATAAATAAGCTTATAAACTGGAATGAAATTCTACAATAGTTCAATGTTGTTGCTAGTAGAAAATGGTTTTCCGGATAGAGAGCTTATAGTATTTTGTGAAATACTTACCAAAAAAAGATGAAGCAGGTCACTAAGAATTCGACAAAGACAACTAAAAGAGTATATCACTATATCAAACATATCAACACAGCGCAGTAATTTGAACATACCAGAGGGAACTTGCAGGAAGTCGTTGGCCTGTCTTTGTTTGGGAACTGTACATTGCTAAACAAAATTAGTTGTTAAAATTAAATAGAGAATTAAAATAAACACTAACAGTTTTATATGAAACTAAAGTCATTCGATGAGATTAATGAAATAATATTTTAAATATTCCCTGTAATACAGCAAATCAAAGTCTCTCAACCCCACCACCACCGTCACTCAGCTGCAATGGATATTTAGCATCCTAGTAGTCGATATACTGGATATAGGCTTCGTTTGAGACAGCTTTTTTACTGTTTCTTAAAGTTGCTTTTTAGTAAAAAATTTAAAATTTTGTACTTAAAAGCCGTCCCAAACAAAACCACAGTTAAATGGATCAATACTGGTGCTATGCACAGTATCAGACATGGGCATCTAAATACTAATCAGCCAAAAGCCAAAGCTCTGGTAACACTAATTTAAAATTTATACAACCAAGCATTTACATAGCACATATTCAAATGACAATTACAAGCTAATTAAACACAACGGAATGGGAGGTACTTAGTCTAGCACAGGGCCGCGCAGCTTGTTAGCAACATAAAGGAGATGCCCAATATTAGTTGCCGGGTAATGTTGCAACAGCTTGAGATTGGCAGTGAAATCACCTGCTAGGAGACGCCGTCGCACTAGAATTAGCATGGCACAGCATATCCTCAATAGGGTTTCCTGCAGAGGCACAGTAAAATTTTACAGACATTTAAATAGGATCAAGGTAAGGAAACAGTGCCCTTCAACTATGTATTCAGACCTGGGGACCTTCGGGATCACTTAATATAGTGTCCCATATGCTGAGGCAATCTGAAAATTCGAATTCTTGACTCAGCAATAGTGTTATCCATCTGAAGGCATAGAAGTGAGGATTGACCTGCATAAAGCAGATTAGGAATTAAATGCATTCAGAAATGCAAACAAATTTAGAATCCAAGTAAGGATAGAAACACGGGGACAAAAAACAAAAAAAAGAAAAACAGCAGCATCCGAGGCACAAATGCAATGAGACAGGTAAAGATGACTGTAAATAAACCGAGCCAAGTAGATCAAATTCGTTTATTTATTTTTTTAAAGAGTTTAAATTAAATTTGAAGATGACCCCAGTTTTAAAACTAATTTATATAAACTTATTAAATTTCTTATCAAGTTTGAGCCATAATAAAGATTTAATCTAGCTCAATTAATTATATGCAGTTTATTAATCTAAACACATAGCCTTAAAACTATAAATAAATATATTCATAATTTTTTACCAAAATTGACATTAATTCACTCAATATTACTTCTAGTTTTTTGTTAAGTTCAAATGTTAAGAAAAAATAAACTTAATTTTCTTTAATCTATTAATCTAATTATTAAAAGGAAAAGCTCCAAATAGTAAAAATAGCTGGTGGTGAAATCAAAATGTGCAAAAAAAAGAAAAAAAAAAAGATTTCTTATAAACATAAGTTAAGATGTAAAAACTCTAACACTTGGGAAAAATATAAAGAGGCCTATAAGGAATCTAACAAAACAATATATAATGCAAATATTTTAACTTTTAATTGTTTATATAATAGATTAAATACTACGTAGGGTGAAAGTCTGAAAGATATATGTATGTTAGCCAAACAAAGAGATAAAAGAAGTAAAGATTTAGTTCAAGTGAAAAGGATTAAGGATGAAAATAAAAAAGTTCTTTATTAAAAGAGGATATTTATTTTTATCGGCATGTTAATAAAACTGAAGTTAGAGAGGGCTTTAAAGAAAATGAAGCGTGGAAAAGCTGTTGGACTTGATGATATTCCAATACAGGAGATGAAGGAATTTCTTGACTTACTAAACTTTTTAATGTTATTTTGAATACTAAAAAGATGCCAGATAAGTGGATAATGAGTGTGTTGATTCCTATTTTTAAGAATAAAGGTGATGCACAAGATTGTGCGAATTATAGAGGAATTAAGTTAATGTGTCATACTTTAAAACTTTGGGAGAGAGTTATGGAGCATGGACTACATCGTGATAATAATGTTTCTCAAAATCAATTGGATTAATGTCGGGTAGGTCTACTATGAAAGCTATACATTTATTGAGAGGATTGATGGAGAAGTATAGAGAGGATAAGAAGGATCTACATATGCTATTTATTGATTTAGAGAAGCATATGATAAAGTTCCAAGAGAAGTGCAATGAAGAGTTCTAGAAAAGAAAGGGATTAATAATGCTTATATCAATATATGCAAAAGTTATTACATGTGTTCAAACACAAGGTGGATTGACCAAGTATTTTCCTATTTTAGTTGGATTACATCAAGGATCATCCTTAAGCACATATCTTTTTGCTTTAGTCATGGACGTCCTTACTAGACATTTGCAAGAGGATGTACCCTCGTGTATGCTTTTTGCTGATGATATACTTCTTGTTGATAAAACTATAAAGGGAGTTGAAGGTAAACTTGAATTATGGAGGTCAACCTTAGAATCTAAAGGTTTTCGTTTGAATATATCTAAAACCAAATACGTGGAGTATAAATGTAGTAGTAATAGATCTAGTAGCGGATTGTGACTTTGGATGATCAAGTCATTTATAAGGGTACATGTTTTTGATATCTTGGGTCTATTGTCCATAATGATGGTGAAATAGATGGGGATATTATTAGTAGAATTCAAATTGGATGGTTGAAATGGAGGAATGCATCGGGCTTGTTGTGTGTTAGAAAAGTACGTCTCAAACTTAAAGAAAATTCTATAAGATGGTGGTGAGACGTGCAATGCTTTATGGTACATAATGTTGGCCATTAAAAGAGAAACATAATATTCAGAAATGAGAATGCTTAGGTGGATGAGTGGCTTAACTTTTAGACATGATACGAAACAAGCATATACATGAAAAGGTTGGAGTAGCTCTAGTGGCAAATAAGATTATAGTCGCATAGATGGTTTAGTCACATAAAACGGCAGCCTTCCGATGACGCGGTTAGGAGAGTACATGTATTAGATTTGGCTTATGTTAAGAAAGGTAGATGTAGACCTAAGAAGACTTGGTTAGAAAATATTAGAAATGACCTTTCTTTATTAGATTTAAATGAGAATTTAACTCCTAACAGAACACAATGGAGAAAAAAGATTCATGAAGTCAACACCACATAGTAGGATAAAGGCTTGATGTTACTGTTGATGTTGTATCAATCTAATCATTTGCTCGATAATTTAATCATAATTCTAATAGTAAAAATAAAATGATTTGTAAATAGTATATAAGAAAATTGATATAATTACACAAACTAAATAATCAAATAAACAACATAATCATCAAAGAAGCATTCTCTAAAATTCATATCGATCAATGTTCAAGATTTCAAGAATATGTTCATGAATATAAATAAACGAAATTGAATATAAATAAACATGTGGATCAATGTTCAAGCTTGTTCATCAATGACAGGTTTAAAAAAGAAGTTCAAACTTTTTCAATCGTCTAAATGAATGAGCATATAAACGTGTGTCTAATATGCACTTGGTGATCTAAAACTACTTCCTCTTAATCAATAATATGAACTTGGTGATCAAAAACTTCTTGTTAATCATTCTCTCACAATATATCATCCCCTCTCCATCGCTTTTACATGATGCAAAATTTCCTAAAGTAGAGTCTATTTGATTACGATAGTGAAAACATCAATTTGATTGGCCCCTTGGGGTGGTGGTAGAAGAGTTATGAGGACTGCGAAGAAAAGGATAATTGGGGTTTAAATAGATTTGAGGTTACCACTTTTAGGCTTTGAAAGACTAAGTTTTCTTGAGGTTGTGGAGAAATGTGTAGAACAGTTTAGGGCTAATTGAACCTTACGTGGAAAAGATGGAAATAGTGCTGGAAGAGAAGTGTAATAGGAGAAAAAGATAATTAAAGACTCACTAAAGTCCTAGAAGATCAACTACCAAGCTTCACTAAGGAGTAGAATAGACCAAAACTTTTCACACAAAACTTGCATAAAGCAAAAGATATTCTTATTTAATGAATCAAAAGTACAAAAAAGGTCTTATTTATAGACCTTTTTCAAGTTTATACAAGCTTGAAAAAATCTTAAAAGTCAATAAATTTCTATAACATCAATTGATAACTTGTCTGAATATATAAAAACAGGAATAAAATATAACAAAATTTATATCTTCTATAAACATGAAAATTCGACAAAGCCAAATTAGAGAATTGGAGCGATCTTAAATTCAAGCAATCTTTGAAGATCTTAGCCTTCTTGATTGATGTGAATGACTTACACATCAAAGGTCCTTAAATTAAGCTTCTTATTTATTCACCACTAATTTTAAAGTTGTTCCCATACATGTCAACAGCGAATGGCGCACCATGGAGCAAAGTATGCCGTACAACCATGGCGCATAGCGTACAGCAAGCAAAACACGTGCCATTTTGAGCATGATGCATATACATTACAATAACTTAAATATAAAGAAACACGTAAAAATATATGGATTATGTGTGTGTCACTTTGATCCAATCTGAAGTTACAGATCTATAACATGAAGTGAGAAACAATTAGATTCTATAACATGAAGAAGTTCAACTTGCAAGGAACTGCAATCATCAATTAGGAAGGCTTTATATAAATCGTATATGAAAGACCTTCGCCAACTAGACAATGATATGCAACAAGGTGAAGGTCACTTGTTGGTTTCATACTTTCAGGCACTTTTTTGCCATTAGAAGTGCAAAAGAACAGAGGTATAATGATACCACTAATTGATATATAAAATTAGATATGGAAGAGAAGATATGAAAAATTAAAATTGATGGATGGATCTTTGAAGCTGAAAGAAAATTTGTGGAGCATAAAGGATTAATATAGGAGAGATGGCTTGCAACCTTAGGTTGGAGTAAGAGAACACGCAGGAATTTACTTATGGCCACCTCCTTTGTGAGTTGTGACTTCCTATCGGACAGGAAGAGTGAGTCGTGAACTAGTGATGATGAGGAGAACTTTTGTTACATTCGATGGAAGCAGGCATAGGAAGAAATGACCGAAGGATGAAGAAGGCGTGTCGGAGATCGTTACCTTACGACGAGCCTCCTTCGTGACTTCCTATCATATGCCTTCATCGAAGGAGACGACAAAGGGTGTTGTGAGTTGTGACTCGTAATGAAGAATAGGGCGGCAAAAAAAGGCAAACGAAGAAGAGAACACCGAATCGAAGGGTTCGACAGCAACAAAACAGTTAAGCCCTCTCTTCCTTCATGAGTGTTGAAGGGTTAGGGCAACATGAAACCTAAATAAAGTTTAATAAAAACCTAACTAAACCATTTGTATTATATCAAATAATTTTAAATTCAATTATTACATTAACTTAGAAATTTAAAATATATAACTATTAAACAATCTTATAATTAAATTTAAAAAATTCCTAAATAAAATTGCGAGCACTATTTGCATCATGTACCATGCGCCATTGCGCGCACATGACGCAAATAGCATGAGTCATTTTGAAACTTTGCGCTGCGCAATACAGATGGCGTCGTTGGTGCGCTGCACAGCTTCATGCGCCATAGCGTGAGCTATTTTGCGCAATTGACAAGTATGAGTGAGATAAGCTTTAAGTTTTTGTTATTGGATCCCTTGATTGCCATCAAGTTCATAGAGAACCACTAATTCCTCCCTTAAATATCATTAAAAAAAAATAAACTCTCTTCTCCACTTCCTTTATTGCATGAAGGTTGAGTGAGACTGATACGTCTTAGGTTTCACAAATTAGGGTTTGCCCTAATTTCCCTTCAAAAGTGTGAAATTTCTCCACCAAAACCAAATGAGAAAACAATCACAAAAGGGTAGAGAAGAAAAATGAGAACCTTTGCATTAGCAAGCCAAGAGAAAAACAAGATAAGTTTGTCCACTTCGAGAAGGACAAGGTCTCCCACAAGAAAACCCTAATTAGGGCAAACCCTAGAAAAGCACAAGAGAAGACTAGAGGAAGAAAACTAGAAAGAGAATACACTTTTCATAATACCCAAAACTAAACCCTAATGGCTCCCTCATACCCTCTCAAAAAATCCCCTCCCATCCCTAAAATACCCCCCCCCCCCACTTAAGTGGGGGGTCCCTCTTGGTCCAGCCGGATGCCCGCCCCCCTCTTCCGCCTGTAGACCCGCACGGGTCCAGGCGGGACCGGTAAACCCGGTCCAACAATACCGCCCTCTAGAAGATCAACCTTGTCCTCAAGGTTGAAGTCTGGAAACTGCGCCTGCATGGTTTCGTATATCTCCCAAGTAGCCTCATGTGTCGGTAAGTCCTTCCACTCGATGAGAATCTCCCTTTTGCCTTGATCATTCTTCCTCACTTCCTTCACATGTAGTGGCTCTAGTAAGAATTGCATATCTTCTGTGAGGCCCTGGGGTATAGTAGGAATGGCCACAGTATGATCCCCTATGCTCTTCTTCAATAGCGATGCGTGGAATACAGGGTGGATGGAGGAATGAGGAGGTAACTTGAGACGGTAGGCCACCATCCCAACTTTCCTTTCGATCTTGAAAGGCCCATAGTATCGTGGAGAGAGCTTTTCACTCCTTCTGCTAGCTAAAGTCTTCTGTCTGTAAGGCCTTAGCTTCAAGTATACCATATCTCCAACCTCAAATGTCACATCCTTGCGGTGAGCATCCGCCTTGGTCTTCATGATCTGTTGGGCCCTCAATAGGTGTTCCCTCAACTCTCCCAACACCCTATCCCTCTCCTCCAAGTATTGATCCACTAAATATACCGGGGTCGTCCCCTTCTGATAATTCACCAATGGTGGTGGATCTCTTCCATAGAGAATCTTGAAAGGTGTGAACTGAGATGCGGTATGGAAATAAGTGTTGTACCAATATTCTGCCCATGACAGCCATTTGACCCACTGCTTAGGCCTTTCCCCAATGAAGCATCTCAAGTAAGTCTCCACGCTCCGGTTCACCACCTTGGACTGTCCGTCTGTCTGTGGGTGGTATGATGTACTCCGCTTCAAGAATGTGCCCTGCATCTTGAAGATCTCTTTCCAAAATGAACTCAAGAAGACTTTGTCCCTATCCGAGACAATAGAAGTGGGGACCCCATGCAATCGAACCACCTCTCTGATGAAAGTAGATGCCACAGTAGGAGCTGAAAAAGGATGCCGTAGTGGAATGAAATGGCTATACTTGCTCAGACGGTCAACTACCACCATGATGACCGTATATCCTTCCGACTTGGGTAACCCCTCAATGAAATCCATGGTGACTTCCTCCCAAATCTTGTTTGGAAGCACCAAGGGCTGCAGCAAACCACTAGGGGCACAAGCTTGATACTTGTTCCGTTGACAAATATCACATTTGCTCACCATGTCATCGACATCTCCTCTTAACCCTTTCCAAAAGAATTCGGCTTTCACCCGCCGATAGGTTTTCTCCACCCCCGAATGTCCACCAATATGGCTATCGTGGTACTCCCGTAGAAGAATAGGGACAAATGCTGAGTCACGGTGTAGTACTAACCTCCCTTTGTATAATAAAAGAGAGTTCTCTAGGTGATACCCTTTGAACCCTCCTTCTCCCTTCTGGATAGCCGCCCGGATTCTCTCTAACTCCTCGGTATGTTGATTTTCCTTCACCATTTCACCCCAATCAACCAATCGTGGAACAGATAGTGCCATCAGCTGTGAGCACTCCACACGGGAAAGTGCATCTGCCGCCTTGTTTTGAGCTCCGGGCTTATACTGAATCTCAAACTCATACCCCAAGAGTTTTGCTAGCCACCTCTGATGTTCCTCCGCCACCAACCTCTGCTCTAGTAAGTACTTGAGGCTCCTCTGATCAGTACGAACTATGAATCGTTGCCCCAATAGATAAGGCCGCCATTTTTGAATGGCCAACACAATGGCCATCAGTTCCCTCTCATAAACGGACTTCGACCTCGCTCTAGGTGATAAGATCCTGCTGAAGAAAGCAATCGGCCTATGATTCTGCATGAGCACTGCTCCCAAGCCCACTCCTGAAGTGTCAGTCTCAACCACAAATTGCTAGGTGAAATCTGGAAGAGCCAAAACTGGGGCACTTGTCATGGCTTCCTTCAGAGTCTTCATGGCTTCCTCTGCCTTCTCTCCCCACTGAAAGTTGTCCTTCTTTAGCTGATCAGTCAAAGGGCCTGCTATGGAACCATAGCCCTTGATAAACCTCCTGTAGTAGCCAGTAAGTCCCAAAAATCCTCATAGGCCTTTAAGGGATTTTGGTGTAGGCCACTTCACCATGGCCTCTATCTTGGTGGGGTCAGCCGCCACCCCACTCCCTGAAATGATGTGTCCCAAATACTCCACCTCCTTCTGAGCGAAAGAACACTTCTTCAGGTTGGCATATAGTTGATGCTCCAATAAGGTCGTGAGTACCACCCCAAGATGGGTGATATGGTCCTGCAGAGATTTGCTATACACCAATATATCATAAAAAAAAAACTAGAACAAACCTCCTCAAGTAGGGCTGGAAGACCTGATTCATCAGGGCTTGGAAGGTGGAGGGAGCATTAGTGAGCCCGAATGGCATCACTAGAAACTCATAATGACCCTCATGTGTTCGGAAAGCTGTCTTCTGAATGTCTTCAGTCTTCATCCTAATCTGGTGGTAACCAGATTTCAGGTCCACCTTGGAGAAGATGGTGGCTCCCCCAAGCTCATCCAAAAGCTCATCTACCACCGGAATAGGAAATTTGTCCAACACAGTCTCTTTGTTGAGGGCCCGATAGTCCACACAGAATCGCCAACTACCGTCTTTCTTTTTTACCAAGAGTACAGGGCTGGAAAATGGGCTCACACTGGGCTGGATCACCTGAGCCTCCATCATCTCTGCTACTAACCTCTCAATCTCCTCCTTCTGAGCATGAGGATATCTGTAGTGTCGCACGCTGATGGGTGCTACCCCTGTCTTCAACACAATAGCATGCTCCCTGGATCTGATAGGGGGTAGCCCTTTGGGCATCTGAAACACTGTAGAGTGCTGTTGTAGAAGATCCTGGACCACCTCAGGTATGACTTCTGGCTCTCTTTCTACCTCCATGCCCACCTGCTGTAGCTCTATCAAATAGCCCTCTCCATCATCTCTCAAAGTCTTGAAGATGGACTTCAAGGCCACTCTAGATCTGCATAAACTGGGGTCTCCCTGTAGTGTCACTCTCCTGCTCCCCTTCCCATACTCCATGTATAATTTCTTCCAATTCACCTTCATCTCCCCCAAGGACTGGAGCCACTGCATCCCAAGTATCACGTCAGTGCTTCCCAAATCCAGCAGTAGGAAGTCTTGCACTGTCTCCTCTCCTTGCAATGTAAGGGTCACTCCCTTACACTGTCCACTACAGCGCTCCTTCTTTCCGGTGCCCAAAATGACTCATACACCTCTCCCCTGTGTCACTGGTAGCCCCACCCTCTCCACCAATCTGCAAGCAATGAAGTTGTGGGTGGCCCCACTATCAATCAGAACCATCACCTTGTACCCTGCAATCTCCCCTTGCAGCTTCATGGTGGAATGTGATGTCAGACCTGCTATTGAGTTGAGTGAAACCTCCACCATAGCCAAATGAGGATGCTCCTCCTCTCCCTCCTCCTCAGTTGCCCCTGTGTCCTCTTCCTCCTCCTCAGAATCCCCCACTATGATCACATGTAGTGTCTTCTCCTTACACCTATGCCCGGGTGTAAACTTCTCATTACATCGGTAGCAAAGGCCCTTGGACCTTTTCTCTTTCAGCTCTGAATCAGTTAATCTCTTGAACCCTCCTTGGTTCACTGCCGTAGTGGGTTTCTCCTTGGCTATCTCCCTAGGAGGAAGGATGGTAGTCGCCCTTGGGCCTCCAATCATGAGTGGTGGTCGGTAAGTGGGGTAGGACACCCCTGATCTCCTCGGTGGCTCCACCTTCAGCTTGTCCTCTACAAGCTGTGCAGTCTCCATGATCTTCACTAACCCCTGTGGAGCGACGACCCTGATGGCTGCTCTGATGTGGGGCTTCAACCCCTTCATAAAATTCCCCTCCAAAAGACCATCTGGAATCCCTCGCAATCTGCCTGACAGTAGTTCAAAGTGCTCTCTATACTCTGCCATTGTGCCCTCCTGCACTAGAGCCACCAACTGCTCATAGTGTGTACCCTCGCTGGACACCCTGAAT
Organism: Dendrobium huoshanense; assembly: GCA_016618105.1. Classification (NCBI taxonomy): domain Eukaryota; kingdom Viridiplantae; phylum Streptophyta; class Magnoliopsida; order Asparagales; family Orchidaceae; genus Dendrobium; species Dendrobium huoshanense. The sequence continues at coordinate 20,433,249 of CM028343.1, forward strand.
CTATGAAGTAGGAGGTCTTTGAACTCCTCCCAACTCCTAATGTGTTGTCTCCCTTCAAGCCATTGAAACCAGGCCAATGCCTTCCCTTCCAAACATACCGGAATCGCCATCAACTTCTCCTCTTCGGTGACACCATTCACTGCAAAATAGCGCTCCACCCTGTAGATCCATCCGTAAGCATCCTCCCCTTCAAAAATAGGAATCTTCAACTTCCTCATGCGGTTGTCAGCTCGGTGGAAGGTTCTTCCATCTCCCCATGTCCCGTGAGTAAATCCCTCCCCTTGTGGTCTTCCCCTCCTCTCCACCGGGTAAGGATTTTGAAACCCCCTCCATGGTGGTTCTCTTGGCTCTCCATAGCCCATGCCATAGTCTTCCCTTCTTCCTCCCTGCTCCCACGTGGCATGATTTCCTTCCGGAAACCCCCCATCTGATTCGGCCACCCTTCACGTGTGCCGTGGGGTCCCACCGAGCCCATGTATGGCCGGCCCCCTTGACCACTGGTCATTCCCCAAGGGCCACCTACTCCAGACCCTTCTCCTCCTTCCCTTGGCCATTGCCCTTGCATGCCATCTTCACTCTGATTTACTCCTTCTTCCCTAATTGTAAAATTAGGGTTAGGGTTTTGGTTCGTCACCGGAGATTTCCCTTTTTCCTTAGGGTTTGATGGAACAACTTGAGCTTCTAGTAATTTCCGGATCATCTCTTCCATTCCCCCAAATCTCTCCTCTAGGGATGAAAATTTTCCCTCCATCGACGAAAGTTTCTCACCCACCTCCTCTTTCAATTGGCCCATCTCTCCCTCCAAAACTTCCACTTTCTTTGACGCCATGCCGTCTAGGATCAAGATCTCTGATACCAACTTGATACGTCTTAGGTTTCACAAATTAGGGTTTGCCCTAATTTCCCTTCAAAAGTGTGAAATTTCTCCACCAAAACCAAATGAGAAAACAATCACAAAAGGGTAGAGAAGAAAAATGAGAACCTTTGCATTAGCAAGCCAAGAGAAAAACAAGATAAGTTTGTCCACTTCGAGAAGGACAAGGTCTCCCACAAGAAAACCCTAGAAAAGCACAAGAGAAGACTAGAGGAAGAAAACTAGAAAGAGAATACACTTTTCATAATACCCAAAACTAAACCCTAATGGCTCCCTTCATACCCTCTCAAAAAATCCCCTCTCATCCCTAAAATACCCCCACTTAAGTGGGGGGTCCCTCTTGGTCCAGTCGGATGCCCGCCCCCCTCTTCCGCCTGTAGACCCGCACGGGTCCAGGCGGGACCGGTAAACCCGGTCCAACAGAGACATTGACATCAATCTTGCTCCCTAATCGCACCTTTAATGACATCAATTGTGTCAATGCCTCTCTCGAGATCCAAAATTTGAGCTTTGTATACTACACCAACATCCTCGCCATTGTTACAAACAACCTCATTTATATGCTCAAATTTCCCTTTTAACTCATATGTTGGCCGCAAGACCTCCTAATCCATTGCTTACATCGCCCCCTTCATCAAGTAAAACCTCGCCTACACCACCGCCTCCATATACAACATCATGACCTTCTTCATCTCTAAGGGTTTCTCTACCCACGAGCTAATTTCCCTATTTGATGCCCACATTGTGGTGTTCTTCTACTACAACAATATGTCAAAAAGATTATTCTTTCCTCCCGCAACTCACACATCCATAACTTCCTTATATCATGATTTGAATGTGTCCCTTTATTCGTGCACAAACTTAATCCTTACACACAACTTTTGCAATTTTGACTTTTTGCAACTACTCAACCGAAGCCCACAAACCTTTAAATTGCTTTTTGAATCTTTATCCACCAATATGCTCAAACCCTTATTGCATCTCTACATTGCTTAAATGTAAACCCATCTAATATGGCTAATTCTTTAACAAACAACACTCCATATACTAGTGAACCACATCATGATAATTTCTAACTTCCATACAATTCTTGTGTTGCCCACTTGCAAATTCAGCCATCCCACTCTCACAATCACAAGCTATGTCGCCCACATAATATAACAATCAAATTTTATGATTATTAGCATGTAATGCCACACATTATCAATTTTCAAATTTTAATCATTCATCCTTTGGCGATGCTCATCCAACCATCACATTTAGCGGTTTGCAAATTAAAAAAAAAATCAATAAACTAACAATGCACGCTGCATCAATCTAACAATATGTATGAAGAGTTCCAAACTTCACGAGATATCATTCAAGAGTTGTAGGAATGTTCTTGATGATTGATAAAGATGGTCATTTATCAATATTGTTGGTGATAGTGGTATTCCTCCCTTTAACCATATCAACATAATATATTTTCCATCAATCTCTCTTTTTCTGGGATGATTTTACTCTCTAAAATTCAGTCTATGACCTCCAATGCTTCCTCAAGCAACATTTCAATTCTCTAATCATCAACTACTTGTTTGAGTAGTAGTATTGCCTTTGATCTCTAAAGTAGAGATCAAGGGTTCAAATCCTTCCAAGAATTTTTTTTGAAGTAAATTGTCAGTTGTTTAAGTGCCTTTCATTTGTCATTTTCTAGTCTAAGGGTCGTTACACCATTTTTAATGAGGCTTATTTCTATAAATATGAAGGCAATAATCAAGTAAGAGTTGAAGATGGAATAAAGAAAACTTTTTTTTTTTTTTTTTGGCTACCCATCCAGAGATCAATTCTATCTTCTAGAGTTTCCTTTTGCTTTCTTCTTCTCTATCTCATGCTTGCCTTCCAGCCTTTTAGCAGTTCATTCGCATATCCTCAACTCCCTTCATCTCTTATCTTCTCGGTTCTTCTGTCATACAATATTTTTCTTCTCAAATATGAAAAAGAAAAGAAAATAAAATATACTCAAGTTCAATATTTCTGCTACTCCCTCTCCGTTTAAGAATAAAACCCATTCATCATAGTTGTAAAAATGACACAAGGAGACAAAAAAGATTGGTTTGTTAGATGCACGCGCGACCAATGTCTGATATCTATTGCTACCACAGAATATAGAATATTCTAGTTATTTACTGTTCTGCTCAAATCAATCATTCTTGTATGCCAAAATTGTTTAATTTGTGTATATGGATATACACAAGTCAACTTTCCCAATGTCTGTTCATATTTACAATCCTGATTTACAGTTTTGCATAAGCTATCAATAATTGCTTTGCCCATGATCAAGCTAAAACTTTGAAAAAGCAGTAAAAACATGTATTTACCACTATGTAAGTAGACGACATAGAGGTAAAAAATTCAAGTCAACATACCAGGAAAAAACTTAAAACCATTATAAAAACAACACTTAACAGAAACAGTTTGATAAATAGCTAAAACTGCATTCAAACAATTGTTATTTAACTTCTTAACATAAGTTATAAGACAGCCGAACACATGCATCAGAGTTGCATGGTGAGATTTTACATTAATAAACATAATGCAATGCTTCACTCCCTAAAGACGTGCACACATAAAATTGGATTTTATTTATTCTGTGCCCACTTCCAAATTTTATTAAGACTCAGTCTCCCAAACAAATCAACGTGAGTTGTGGCCATGGGAGTCATGAAAATCTCATTTTGCATGCTAATTCCTTTGGAGAGTGAAGCATTATTCATACACATATATGTCTGGAAATGAATGCCAAGAGAAAAAAACATTGAAACAGCACCATTGGAAGGATGACTTAAATATACAAGAAGAAAAAAACACAATTTGGACAACAAATTATAGGGCATGGTATGGATGAGGAATACAAGTACCACTCATAAAGTCTGAAGCAAGAGTAGCGTTCTGTAATCACAATTTTCAAAACTTGGTAATTTCAAAAAATTTATCTTACTTTTGTGGTAACGTCCAGATGACGCCAAAGCTCTTCATCGTGCTTCTTTAAAAGTAGCGATAATTTTGTAATGGTAGAACGAATGCCAACAACGCTGTTATCAAGTTGCTTGCAAAAATTATCCCTAAATCCACTCAATAACTCCACAAAACAAAAGAAGGTGTCCGCTTCTACATGGGCCTGTATGATCAGAAACGACAATTTATAAGAAACTAGAAAAGAAAAGTTACCAGTGAGCACTATAACTTGTTTATACTATACAAACAAAGTACCTCCAAACTTATCCAAATTCTTCCGAAGGGTTAAGTATAGCCCAATACTTTGTGGCGAGAGCTTATAACCCAAGCAGGGGTGACAGAGTGCTTTGAATGTTCATTTAGAAGAATTACGAGAAAGTATAGGCCAATCTTTTTTCATCATTGCGTTTGTTTATTTATTTCTTTATTTTAGTCTTTGTGAATAGTAAACATTTTTTAATCTACTTCCCTATCTTAAGCTGAAAAAGGACTTGTTCCCTTGAAATGTTTTTTTTCCTTGAAATGAAAAATGACATGTTTCCACTGGAAAGGAAAAAGGACAACATATTGGTGTTCATGTCATGTTATCCAACTATGGTCATGACTGATGGTAACAATGAAAGCTAACCGTCATATGACACAACAGTTAAGGAAAAGTAATTTGCTTCCAGGCATCGTTCCTACTCTTTTCGAGTTTACAGTTGGAGGGTTCCCTCGTGCTCATTAAATAAATGTAAAGGTGGAACAATTTTTGTGGTCATTTTAAAAGTGTGCAGAACCACCTAACTGCCCCCTACTCCACATACACCACCACCTGATACATCAAATTCTTATTAATCTAGTCCAATTTTTCTGTTCAAAATTTGCTACTATCAGCAACAGTTAAGTTGCTGACTTAATAGTAGAGCGAAGATTCAACAGCTTTGCCAACATTTCAAAACTGCTCACTAGACAATTTCTACTTCAATTTGTTTTACAAGATTAGTAAAATCTTAAGTCTATGCCTAATTTTGTGAAACTTAAATCAATGGTAATAAAACAACAACAAGAAGCAATTATCCCACCACGTGGGGTCGGATGCATGAATCTTTTTTCTCCATTGCGTTCTAATTATGAGTCAAATTCTCATTTAAATCTAACAAAAAACTCACTGCTAGTACTTTCGAATCAAATCTTTTTAGGCCTATCTCATATTTCTTAATATAGGCCAGATCTAATACATTTACTATCATAACTGAGTCGTCATAAGACCGATATTTTATGTGACAAAGCCATCTAAGGTGACTCTCTAATCTTATTTACCGCTGGATATACTCAATACTTTTCACGTATATACTCGATTCGCATTCTGTCTTTAAGAGTAAAGCCACTCATCCACTTGACTGTGCTCATGTCTACAACACTTGGGGACTATTTGGTTGCTTGCAAAAAAGATGAAAATAATTCCAAATGCAGGGATTTTGAAAATATTGGTGTTTGATTTGAAGTAAAACAAATACAGTGTAAAATTTTAATGTATTTGGAATTCACCCTCTAATTCATTTTTGATGCAATTGGAATTCCTCATATTTGGGTGAGTTCTAAATATACCGAAAATTCATTCCAATTGTTGCCGCCCAATCGCCTGCCATCCCCGCCACCAGTCGTCGACCACCATAGCCCGGCCGACCGTCACCACCAACACAGCTCGGGTGCCTGCAGCTTAGGGGTGTCAACTTTTGACACGACACGAAAACCCGACCCGGACCCGACCCGGAAAATCCGGGTTGAACCCGACCCGATTTCAAAACGGGTCGGGTTCGGGTTGACCCGGCGGGTTCCCGGGTCAACCCGCCAACCCGTTTAATTCAAAAAAAATTGAATTTTTGCATTTCCCGCGCCTGCCCGAGCTACCGCCCGCGCTGCCCGCGCCTGCCCGCCCGCGCTGACCGCGCCTGCCCGCCGCGCGCCTGCCCGCGCTGCCCGCCCCGTGATCGCCGGCGCTGCTGGCCGCGCGCGTCTGCCCGCGCCTGCCAGCGCTGCCCGCGTGCCCGCCTACCCGCGCCCGACCGCGCCGCTGCGCGCCCCCCAGCGTGCCCGCGCCCGACGCGCGCCCGACGCGCGCCCGCGTGCCGCCGCTCGCCCGCGTGCCCGCGCCCGACCGCGCCCGACCTCGCCCGCTGTCCCGCTCGCGTTCGCCCGCAGCGCTCGCGTCCGCCGTCGGCCACCCAAACCGGGTCGGGTCGTGTCAACCCGGAAACCCGCCGGGTCGGGTCCGGGTTCGATTTTTCGACCCGTTTCTCTATCCGGGTCGGGTTAGGGTCGACCCGTTTCGCACCCGGGTCAGTTCGGGTTCGACCCGAACCCGACCCGTGACCCGAAATTGACACCCCTACAGTGCAGCTGGCCATCACCGCTGCCAGCTGGCAATCAATGACCACCATAGTTGCTTGCCGCCCCGCCACAACTTGCCTATAGTCGCAGGCCACCATCGCCGCCTGCAGACCGTTGTCGGCCACCACCGCCGGCAGCCCAGCACCACATCGCTGCCAATGTCGGCCACCGACTGCTACAATTTTTGCATTTTACATTACATTCATTTTACTTCATACAAAAAAAGGCAATCTCATGCATTCATTTTACATTCATCCAAACAACTCTACAATATTTCTTTTACATTGCATTCCTTTTTTAGGAAACCAAATGACCCCTTAACTTAATTATATGCTTCTCTTTAATGGCCAACATTTTGCGCCATAGCATTGCAGGTCTCACCACTATCTTATAGATTTTGCCTTAAGCATGGGGGTACTTATCTATCACACAACACACGTAATGCATTCCTCCACTTCAACCATCCAACTTGAATTTTAATAATAGTATCCCAATCTATTTCACCATCACTTTGAACAATAGACCCGTAATATCTAAAACAATAGTAATGCACAACCAAAATAGGTTACAGTGCAGGCCAAAATAAGTCGAGCGTTCTTAATGCTCAAGAAGCCTAAGTGAACAACAAGAAGTACAATACGGGTTGTTAACAAAGATGCATTAACAAGAACATAAAATGCCTTGGTATATTTTAAGTCATATTTAAATGACTTTCATATGAGTCAAAACTAGTTAATCATTGTTGATTCATAATCATGCATTATGATAACATGCATTCTCTACGATGAATATAAAAAAAGAAAAGTTCATTAACATCATCATTAGCTTTATCCTGTGGGGATGGCTTTAAGAATACTTCTTCTCAATTCATTTTCATTGAGTGTTTCATATTATGTTAAACCAATTTTGCATAAACGTTTGTGCATAATCTCTATACATATTACATGTTATTTTACTCTGCTCTGCTGCTTTTTCTTCCCAACCCATCTCAATTTTCTCCATCCTTATTATGGATTCATCTTCTACCCTTTGACATAGATAAAGGATTTAGTGGCCCACCTAAGAGTAGGGGTTCCATTATCCACCTAGGACACCCTATAGATCTTAGGACAAATTTGGCTCTTCAACCTTTTTGTACTATGCTTAACTTGAAGGAGAGAATTCAACGATTCATTTGAGATCGAGAGATTCCAAATTCTCAAATCTACATCCCCCTACTGATTAAATTGAAGTTTTATTCATAAACTTGGCAAGCGATTATCAATGAATAATGCAAAATCATTTAATTCTTATCTAAAATAAACAAAGATGATGGCACACAACACGTCACCAAATTTCATGATCTTAGGACAAATTTGGCTCTTCAACCTTTTTGTACTATGCTTAACTTGAAGGAGAGAATTCAACGATTCATTTGAGATCGAGAGATTCCAAATTCTCAAATCTACATCCCCCTACTGATTAAATTGAAGTTTTATTCATAAACTTGGCAAGCGATTATCAATGAATAATGCAAAAGCATTTAATTCTTATCTAAAATAAACAAAGATGATGGCACACAACACGTCACCAAATTTCATGCAAAGCGATGAATAGGCTACTTGAGCCAAAATCACACAACTAAATTGACCAACAACATTGGGCCTCCGTAATTGACTCATATAAGTAAGAAGGCTACAAAAAAATTAAATGAGTGGAGCATAGTTGCGTGTTGCAAATGATAGAACATCTAATAGATTGATGAAGAAAGTTTTTGAAGGGTTCTTTGAATAAATTTGATGCATATCAATTAGAGATATGTGTAGAAGTTAAGGAAGCAACTGGAAATATATTGCAAGTTTTCTCTTATCTTATATGAGTGCAATATCAAAATCTTTTATATTATAGCAGGATTTTACCGACTTTTATGACGGATTTGTAAAGCCTTCTTGCGAGATTTGTGAAATTTTTATTGGAATGTGCAATGGATCAATAATCTTTCTAGATTAATTGGCAAGGTTTTTTATTAGAAATTTTTATCACATATATGGGTCTATTGCTTGCACAAAAATCATTCTTTTTTTCAAAATAATTTCTATGATTGTGGTATTGCTTCCATAAATCAAGTGGGAGATTTAATTTCAAGGAGTGATATCTTCTACTGATCAAGAATAAGACTTGATTCATCAAAATTTAGTCAGTTTTTTTTCATTTTATTTGATTTCCTATATGTAGATTATTCTTTACTTTCCTACATCCACTGCCATGTGTCAGCACCCATTCTCTGTATCTAAAATCTATAAATAGTTTAAATGGGTGATTGATTTTAATCAAACTTGATACCATCAGATTTTGTACAAGACAAGATTTTCAATTAGCTGTAGTGTTTTCTATGCTTTTGAATTTGTACACATTGTTTCTAGAAGAAAGCAATTGAATCATTATATATGCAATGAAATTATTCATGTTTTCAATTTTCATTGCGAGTAATTATTAATTGCTAAAATTAATAGTGTGGACGACGAAGTTTTGGATGTGTTGCATGATTTTGGACATCTCAAACTAGATTGGTGGTATAAACTTAAAACTCTAAGGCACCCCAAACCCTAAGATGCCTTGTACCATCTATTTGTTTCTACTATTTCAATTCTTGACTAGGTCCATCACATCAATTGAACCATATTATTTTTGGCTGCATGTAGGACATCATACATTAAATTTAACTTGTTCCTAACATAATTAAAAAATTCTACTTCTCTATAGTTCTTCATTCTTTGAGTCATGAAGCATTCAAATCATATGGCAGCAATTCCAAGTAGTCATAACATTGTTGGCAGTAAAGATGATAAGTTGCATTCTTCATGATAATATAATACAAAATCAATGTTAATATGAAACCACCTAAGTTGGGAGATCGCCAAAATTATGCAGACATATATGTACCAGAAATGGACTTCAAACTATGAACGAGTAAAAGAAAATGTACGTTTCAAATGAAAATATCAAAATGAACAAAAATTAAAAGAAAATATAAAAATAAGATTGTCAAACTTCCCAAAAGGAGCAGTGTGAATTAAAGCAACTTACAACATTATTCTCTTCGGGATCATTCCTGACAACATAGAATAACGGAGCTAAAACTTCATTCATCCCTTGCACATATCTGATGCCCGGATTTAATTTTGCAAACACGATAAGAATGCGCTTCAAAGATTCCTAAAAAGGATATACACAAATCAGTAAAATAATGCAGCAAGTAGCATTAATAACAAATGAAACCAGAAAAATACCTGATTAGTTTTTGCAAAACAAGAATCCCCTGCAAAGAATTGCATTTCTGGGTGTGTACGCTTTACATCGCGCTCAATCTGCTCTATAATTTCAGCCTCCTACAATTTAAAGTACCCTTCAATGTTCATAAAACCAAGCTTGACAAGCCAGAAAAGCTTAAGCATATCTGCATATTTCAATTCTTCAAGACATCATCGATTGTAAAGTGAAGAAAAAAAATTTCTATAAATTTTTTCAGATTCCCAGTTCAAAAGCAATAAGACAATGCTTTTTTTACAAACGTTATAGGAGAGATGTACCCGATAACAATTTCCTTTCTCATGTGGTTCAAAATTAAATGGAAAGCTCACTTCTGTTCTCAATCGGACAGAAAGTGTAAACGAAGTTATGAGAGTTGCCGATAGACAACTAATGTGTGCATGCCAGTAACTGCAAGCAACATGCATAGCAGAGATACATATAAAGGCGGACAATGTTTCATATGAATTTTAACGTCACCACAAGTCATGTTATATCGAACCGTGAAAGAACTACTACCTGATAAAACTCTAGGCGCATTTAAAAAGTAATTCAGGTGCATAAATTTAAGAATAAAGGAACACTGTATTGAAGCAACCTAATCATTCTGGGGCTGCCCCCAAAAAGGTTATATACAATGTATGAGGCTTCAGGCTCTCTCAAATGTGATTACGGTGAAAGTTGATGCAAGCAACAAATAAATGGCGGCAACATTGTGTAAGTTATACAATTCATCAAGGGGTACATCATGTATAAATTTCACCAACTCATGAATAAGAAATATGTTGCTTATATAATGTTACGCCCGTGGGCGTTACGCCAGTCACCCGGTTCCTTTGAATCGGGCCAAGTAAACAGAAACGGGGAGAGAATTCAGTCCCCCTTGTGGGGCCAATAAACAAAAAATTCCATATATAAAGAAAAGGATTAAGGAAAGAATTAATGAGGGGATTTGAATTCAAAAGAGGGGAGAGAATTAAGGCAAGAGAGCTATTTTGGGGAATTAAGGGAGCTTATTTAAGGATGATTCTAGGGTTTATGGGGGATTATGTGTGATTGATTTTTGTCGTAGTTTTATTTCTTTGAAGGCTTTCTAATGGCGTCTAGGTGATTTGGATGAGTTGATCTATCTCTCGAATTGTTGATCATTGTCTCTTAATTTTGTGTAGAAGTAGTAATCCCTAAATTTTCCACCATTTCTCAATTTTCTGCTGTTGTTGTTTGTGTTATGTTCTCTCGCAGATTTCGCTTCTAAGACATAACATATAACCACAAAGCACTACAATAATAAATATGTCCTCAGAAACAATAAGGCAATTTATTGCAAACTTCAATTAAAATTTGAAAACACAAAAAAAATAAAGAATACCTGGAAAAATTGGTTCCACACACTAGTTGATCCAAGGCTAAGAGGATGTTCTCCGTGAGTTATTTCTGACCTTTGAAGCAAGGCCCTGGATTCATCATTCAACACCGCATGTTTAACATGAGCTGATTCATCCATCCTACGCGTGATATCTGACTGACTAGAAAAGAAACTTTTAGAACCCCAAACAATTCAATAAAAATTTCATACAAATAATGAAATACTATATACGACCATAGGATAATCAGCAAAATTTCTAAAATCATACTCAAAGCCAATATCAACATCTAGGATGCTAAAATTATATGTAGGACGTACAGGATTTTGAAGAAGCTCATCTTTAAAAGACTTATATTGAGACCTCTTCTTCTCCAATTCGTGTGGCCAAAATGCACGATCATTTGGTAAATATTGTAAGAGAAGCTGTTCATCACATGAAAACTAAAGTTGATATCCAATGACGAGATGCAGCTTTCAAATTACAATAAATAGGAATATTCCAAAATGAAATTACACCACAAAATACTTAAGGCAGCACATGCAAAACAAGAAATAAGGTTCAGGATATTTAAAATTTTATTTCATTACCTTACAGGCTTACATTAAATTAGGATTTATGGATATACTTTATGTGAAATTAGCAATAATTATTTTTAGGGTAGTATTAGGTTTGAATTTTAAATTATTCAGGATTACATGATTTAGATTTAATTTCGAAACAGCTGACCTTATCTTTGTAATCCCATTTCTATAGATAGAAATTCCTAGTTTGCATTTTGGATTAATTTATTACTGAATTGAAAATAAATTCTCCTCTCTTCCTATCTCCCAATGGATTTTGGTTTCTTCTATTTAGTTACACTACTTTGCATCATTTTTTTACAAAAGCTTTCGTCAATTTCTTAACTTTGTCATTCGCAGTACCATATCACTTGCCTACGTACTGAATTTTTATGGTATGGATTGAAAGAGGACTCGTACAGCGTGGTGGAGTCCAAAGCATTTGCATTTTATTTTCTACATACAACACATTTATGTTGAACATCTAAAGGATGATCATGAATTACCTCATCCATCTTCAACACCATGACCACCAGAGTTTCAAGCAAAAGGCTTTCATATAACTCTTAAGGAGAAAAGTTTTATTAAGCCCAAAGGAATTGATGGAACACTAGGTTATTTCAGAATTTATTGTAGTTGTTTAAATTAAGATTTATAAATTTGTGTTAATTGAAATTAGCATTAACTATTCTTTTTGAATAATATTATGTTAGAATATTGAATTATTTAAAATTAGACCATATTTCAAAACACTAAATCTTATCTTTGTAATTTTATTTATAGACATACGAATTTAGATCAATTGATTGTTGAATCGAAATTAAAACCTCCTCTATTATCCTCTCTCTCCTCTTTCTGTCTCCTTATGAGTTCCAATTTCTCTTATTTCATTGCCCCATTTCGCATTAGTGGCACTTAATATTATAAAAAACTTCTCATCACTTACAACCTCACCACACAAAATAACTTGAGTTGCCATTTCTACTTACAATCAGAACGCCTACAGAAATTTCCACAGAATAATTAACAGAGTTGACAGTTATACAATCCATCTTGGGTACAAAAAGGTTAAACATTCAAAGAGAAAAAAAACTGTATCCATAAATCTAATGTTGAATAACATGCAAAAAAGGAACAGTAGAAAATTGCGGTGTGCATGTTAACATGCACTCTAAATTTAAGTAGCTGTCTCATTAGCAATTAACTAATGCTAAATAGTGGTAATCTTATCGCTTACTTTCCTCCAAATATTATAGGAAAAGATACACTAGTTTCTACACATGTAATCAAGCAATACCGAAACACAAGTCAGAGAAAAGTAGTTGTCACTTAGCAATATGTTGATGCAGAGAAAATTAAACTGACTGATAGAATAGTATCGCTACTTGATGGAAGTACCATATCAGGAACAAATTCAAGCTAAAATGATTTGGTGTAAGAATATATAATCAAACAAAAATAGGATAATTGTAAAGAACATACACAAGCAAGCGCACAAGATATGTAGAAGAAGCTTAACTATCTTAAAGAACTATTAAATTAGCACAATGTATAAAATAAATACAAGAAATACAAAAGAGGGAAAGATACATCCAAAAGTGTGCTTTTAGATTATAGAAAAAAAAAAGCATCATTTAAAAATTTAACAATTACACCATATATTTGTTAGCTCCACTGATACACTTTGATGATGATAAAATGCTTTCGAAGTGTAAAAAATTTAACAAACATAACACATACTTGGAAGTAGGCCTGCAAGTAGAAAATATTGGCAACCCTGTGTTGTATAAAAAATATAACGAGGAGACATCGCTTACAACCTCACCATACCACAACCATACAATGTTTGTGTGCCTTAGGTTTTTTTCTTCAGTGATTGATTCTCACTTGTGGCAAGGTTTACTTCAATATGGGAACATGAGAGAAGATTTTCACTCTAAAATCCAAGATAAAGCAAGAAGTGATCAAGACCACCATCAATATTATATGCAAGAAGAACATCATTTGTGTCAATATGATGCAAAAATTATTGTTGGATATTCTACCCAGACTACTTTTTTATCATTTAGATTGAACTTGAAAGGGGCTAGGGATGAAGAATGGTCTCAATGAAAAATTTGTAATCACCAAAGCCTACATCGGTGAGATGAATATGTGATGTAGGACTAGCATGTGAAGACATGCATTATGAAATTAAACACAAGTTGAATTTAAAATCAACAAGCTATTAATCATGGGGATGCATAAAACAAGGTTCAAAACCAGTAAGAAAGACATTCCACATATAGCAATTAACCACAACCAAAGTTCTAGAATTTAAGAAGGATAAATCAAATCAATAACTTAGCTAACATGGGTTGGCAAAAAGGATCCAATATTTAACATAGATTAATCACTACAAGAACCATGCAGTCAATGATTTAAGAAGCTAGCAGATTTAATTAACATAAAAATAGTGATGCCACAGTGAATTGGACTTCAAAGATATTTACTTAAATGTATGAAGTAAGAGTAGAAAGACTTTGATATTTGCGCTTCATGGAAGCTTCCTTCAGATGTGGTGTGGTCTCGGCTGGTTGATCTTCAAAGGGTTGCTCTGTAGTGCCTTCCTTGTGTCTTGCTTCACAGTGGAGAAGAAAAAATGCTGGCCGAAATCTAGGAGGGAGGCCACGATTTTTGCTATTTGGGGGATAGGAATGATGTGAGGTTAATTAGAGTAGTGGGGCTTAGGGGAATGGGAGATAGTGGGATTGGAAAATAGAAAAGTAGTTTTGGGAGAGGGAAGAAAAAAATGAACTTTGTAATTAATGGGTCAACTTCCCATTAATTAACATGAAGAGTTCCAAGGGTGGGCCAACCATGGGGAAAGGGAACGGGTTGTGGCTTTTCAAATTCCCAACTAATTTTGAAAATGAAAAAAAGGAGAGGCAATTAATGGGTCAACTTCCCATTAATTAACATGAAGAGTTCCAAGAGTGTGCCAACCATGGGGAAAGGGAAAGGGTTGTGGCTTTTCCAATTTCCAACTAATTTTGAAAATGAAAATAAGGAAAGGCAATTAGTGGGTCAATTGCCCATTAATTAACATGAAGAGTTCCAAGAGACAAGTGGGGTCCAATTGGAATCCCAAAGGTCAAAATTTCAAATTTAGAAATATTTGTATTGAGAACATGGATGGAGAGGTGATGTTGGTGGGCTTGACGTGGGTGGTGGAAGGGAAAGGGGTAGTTGGCTGAGAAAGGGAGGGGAAGAGGGGTTGATAGGCGATTAGGGAGGAAGGAGGGAAACAGGAAGAGATACAAGGGGAAAACCAAGAGCTCACCTTAATGGGCTATTGGGTACTTCATTTGCCTTCTCCTAAGGCTTCCAAGAGAAGGCATAATCATAGAAAAAAATCAAACCAAGCAGCACAACAGTGGTATGACTATGTAGAAGGCTCCAAAAGATGAAAAGCTAGCAGACTCAATGAATATAAAAACTTTTAGAATTTTCAAAAACTTAACCTAAAAATTTTATAAAAGATCAGTTTACAAACACCATAACATGGCAGAGTTAAGAGATTCAAAAGTTAAGCATATCCCTTACGAATTTATAATTTCACAAGTGAAAAAACCCATAAAAAAGGACTAGTGATTTGGGATCATATCTATTAAGAGAGCCAATGATCATGATTTGGTCATCATATTACTGAAAAATAAAAGAGACCATGTTTGTTGAAGTTTTAATGAACTGATATTTATATAAAATTATTGACAAAGATGAGTTACAGATCATCAGGTTGAGATTAAAGGAGAAGCCGCCAGAAGTTCGTAGGCATGAACAGAACATTAATGAGAAATCAGATGAGGAAGATCAATAATAGAAAAGTTGGACCACTTGATCAAGTTTCATATTATAGCAAGATGAGGATGAATTTAAATTTTGTAGCTTGTTTGATAAATTTGTAGTTGAATTTAAATCCATCTTAGGATAATTCTTGCAAAAATTATTGTTTAATTTGAACTCATCTAAATTCTTATTATAGATAGGATTTTCCTCTTCATTGGAGTTTTTTAGGAAAGAATTAGATCTATAATTGATATAATTTGCCAATTTAAAGGCTATATTTCCGCAATAAATGCAAAATAAATTCTCCCAAACATAATTTTTCTTTCCCCTTTTCTCTCCATGTGGCTGCCTTCACTGCAGTACAGAAATCAGCAAAAATGCCCGGATACTGTAGCACTGCCCTGCCATTACCTGCCTAGCTTTGCAACTGCCTTGCAAGGTTAATGTAGACCTCCATTTGTATTGCAAATTCAGATAACACCTTGCCATGGTCCTCTTTTGTCTTGCAAACTACTTTGCTTCTGCCACTGGGTACTTTCTTTTGCTGGCTGAAGCTACTCTCTTCTGCTAGCTGTTTCAAAAACCGGAAAAGAAACCTCTGGCTGAATCCAGGAGAAAATCTAGAGAACGTGCAAGGAAGTATTCACGGACTGTTTTCCGTCCAGCAGAAAATAGGAGTTTGGGGATGTTGTTTTCAATAATTTAAAAGGAGAAATCAGCAAACAAGTTGCTGCCCAGTGGAAAAAAAACTCAAAAAGATAAAGAAAAAACTTATTTTCTACAGCAATTAGGAGGAGAAAATAGCCAAGTGAAGTCCTCTACAGTGAGAAAAAAGCACTAAAGATATCTTTAATTGATTGATAAATCAAGAGGGACCTCCAAAAAATTACTAAAATACTTTGGGCTCATACAATAACGTTGAAAGGTTGGCAACAGACCAGTTGAGTCCATTGGTTTTCAGGACAGCAAGCTCATGATTTAGTTGAATTGCCACCTAAATCTACACCAGGATTGTTTTAGTATAACATATCAAAAGGTTTGCAGATAAAAACTATCAAAAAGTGTGCTTTTAGCTATGATAAAGACAAATTGGCAGGACACACTTAGAATAAACCAAGAACTTGAGGATATATATGCAGAGTAATGATTCACAACAATTAGAGAGATCCGCTAAGAAACTTCTAAGAAGTTGGCTATAAAAAAGAAATTTTGTACAACTTACTGCTTGCGAATTGAAGTTAAAACAAATTAACCAAAATTTCAATGTACACGGCATCACTTTTCATGAGCCACATACCAATGTTCATTCATAGACTTTTCTTCCTCTTTCTTCATCCCTAACGTTAATAATGCCCCTCACCACAAACACACGGACTGCCTTCACCAAAACGACATCTAGAGCAGCAAGAAGCACAACCTTAGGGCATCCATGGAAAGCACATTGTTTCTACACGTAATGAAGGGTTATAGATATACATTGTCAAGCAGAGAGGTAGACTTTCATCTGGAAATTCATGTGCACAAGTAAAGGAGTATCAGTAATTATGCGTAAAGATGTTAAGAAGCCTGAAAGTGCCATCTATTAGAGTCAATTTTTCCAATCAGAGGGGTAAAGTTGAGTTCCAAGTCTACAGCTGCCTTCATGAGAACCGCAAACTAGTTGTGTTCATTATTATTTTACTTTTGTGTTAGTTTTAATGAGGGTTTTAATATTTTTTCATTCTGTAATTGGAACTTTTAAATGGTGTTAACAAATGCGTATATATAAGTAAATGTGTCTACAAGTCAAAGAAACAAACAGTTTGCTTTAATCATGATACATATTGTACATTGCATGCCAACAAAGGATAATACCTAGCATAAGATATGCAGGAAATTTACATCCTCAATGTTAGAAAATAGATATCTTTGTTTTCCTGATTCAGTCTAAAAACAAGGTTTGTTGCCTTCAAGTTACGATATACAAGCTTTGTTTAAAGAATTCAAAATGCATAACTGTATGGACCATCTACCAAGATTTTAGATATTCCTTTAGGACTCCTTTACTTGTGCACAATCCATACTCAAGGAGGCGAAGAACCGTCGAAGAAGGCGAAGAAGATCATCAAACCAACGGTGGAGCTCGCTTCTTGGAAATATTCACAATCCATACTCACCCCTTCCTCCTCCTCCTCCACCTTCCTTGCCTCTCCCAAACACCACAACATCACCGCTTATCTCTCCAAAGATTCAATGCAACGGCCACATCCAAGTATCCAACCCTTCGGCTGCACCCTCGCTGTCAAAAAGCCCTCTTGAATCATCTCTTTCTCCGCCAACACTTCCGATTTCCTTGACCTCAACCACAAACCCGCCCCTTCTCTCTACGATGATGGCGAAAAGAAGCTCAAGCTCCTCACGATCGGCACCGACGCACATTCCCTCTTCACTCTACCTGGCTCAATCCTCCTTAAACGAGTTGCACACGCCCACGAGATAACTCTTAATCAGTGCAACTTTCGTTTTAAGTTAGCAGGTCAGTTCAAGTCGTGTCGGGTTGTGTTGGTGGCTGACTATGTTCGAGTCTGAGATTTTAACCCGTTTAGATAAACGTGTCAAGCATATTAAAAGTAGGTCAATTTCAGATTGGACCCAAGCCCAACTTGAAAACCCATTTTGGCACCTCTACAATCAAATATAAGGGTTGCAAAAAAACTCTTTGGTAATCTAACAAATTAAAATAAATAGATATTCTACCATCAGAATCATGATCAATGCTCACCATATGCTTTAACTACACACATCTGAACAAGTAGTGTATTTCCTCATCATAGTTTAAATACAACTTATGAGTTTATTTTACTGCCATGCTTTGAACACCTCTCTGCCCCTCTATGATTCTATATCATAAAATCAAAGATTTCAACTTTCAAGGCCCAAAATGCTATGAAATACCACTGAACATACGTAAAGTCAAATATATTATCAAAGAATAAAGCCGTGCAGCCTGTGCCGAACTTTACAATTCCATTCATTTTAACTTAAACAAGAAAAAAGAGAAAGAACCATAATAAACTCATTATTGAGGTGCTTTGGTGCTTTTTATACAAAAAATTGTTGTATGATATGGAAAAAGAGAAATAACAAGGATTTTTGCTATATCTAAAGATGTATATAAGTTTTTGACTAACTCTTATTGGTTCCATATGGGTAGTTGGAACAGCAGAAATTAAGACTTCCAGGCTTTACCAAGCTGTAAGGCAATTAAATTTGGACATCAATGGTGACATGGGACATGCATTTTATTTTCTTCTTCTGAAACATAAGCTAATAATGGTTGTTCTGAATGATAGCATTTTACTGGCATAACCTATCATATCTAAATCAGAAAAAAAAAAAATCAAAGCTAAAATCCCTCCAATGGAGCACTGCTCAACTGGTATAACGACAAATTTTATAGAAGGAAGTTACCAAAGATTGGAAATGGAAATTCTATAACTATTTATGTTTATGCATCAGAAAAAAAAAATAATGAAGGAGTTGGGTCCAGACCTTCCATATAGTGGGGCGTATTCTGGCACCATCCGGAATACCCTGACAAACTAATCTTCGCAACTCACCAATATTTATAACCTTCTTTGAAAGCTGATGCAAAAGGATGAACTAAAATATTTAGAAGCCAAACCGAGACCAAGGAAGGTGATCGAGATGAACAGAGGACGAAAAACCCTAATAACAATCCTCACCTCGGATAAGATCTGCGACTGACGCGAAATTTCCTCAGGTGAGAACTTCGGGGAACCGGGATCACCCTGAAACGATGCCGGCGGCTCCAGCTTCGGTGGTGACGGCGGCGGCTGTGGCGGCGGCGGTGATCGTTGTCGTGGTGGGGACTCGGGTTTTGCCGTTTCCGAAGAGTAGATAGGGGGGCAATCGGTATAGGGTTTGGAAGACCAGAGCGAGCTGTTCAGCCACTCCGGCACTCCTTTCTTCCCCATAAGCAATTTTCCAACTCACCTTCTTTGAATCGCTACGTTTTGGACGCCAGCACTCAAGCGCTTCAGCAGGCACGCACCCTCTCTCTCTCTCTCTCTCCGTCAGGAACAGCGTCGCGCCGATTCTAGATCCTTTCGAAAATGTTAGCTCTTGGCATGCACTGATTAAAAAGTTCGTAAATTTTTCTGTTTATGTAATTAATATCTAAAAATTTATATTTATTTATATAAAATCTTGATCTGAAATATTGATCTTTAATTCCATAAGAAAATCACTAGCGTTGTTTTATTTAAAATAAATATACATTTTTATGCATATGTTTTAACATAGCTTAAATATTTAAATATTATAAAAATAAATATAATAATTTAAATATTAAATATATAAAAAAATTATACAATATGCATATAATTCACCTTTTTAAGTCAATAATATATTTAGATGTTAAAATTTTTTAAAATTATTATCAATATCCTGAATGTGAATCATATCAATGTCAAATTTGTGCTTATGCACTTATACTTATCTCTTTACTGCTTCTTATAATTTATGGTTAATTGCTTAATATATTATATACTTAATTAATTTAAATTAAAAAGTTTTCTACTTTTGGTAGTAGATTTTCTACTGAATTACATATTTTTAAAACTTTCATGGAAGTTAATCCTGAGGTTTTTTTAGATAACTTTTTTATTGCTTTCTAAAACAGTTTTCAAGTACAAAAATTTCTATAAAATTTTGTATTAGAAAGCTGTTTTAAAAAGTAAAAAAAATTGTCTAAATAAAATCTAAGGGTTCGTTTGGAGCGACTTTCTTATTGCTTCTTAAAACAGTTTTGTAGTATAAAATTTTTAATTTTTTTAATAAAAAACTGTTTTAAGAAGTAATAAAAAAATCGTCTCAAATGAAATCTAAATTTCACATAATGTCGCCCTTGAAATCGCTGAAGAATGGCTCATAGAAATGTTTAGAAACATTCACCTTAAAATTGACCGATAGCCCTATCGAGAGAATGGCGAAGAGAAAACTATGATACATATAGCGATAAAATTGTTGTCTGTGGAAGATTTGAATAAAAACTATATTTTTTTAATTAAAATAATTTAAATGTATGCACATAAATATGATGTAAAAGAGAGGTATTTTAATTACAAATATAAGTTGAAAACACCTATAAAAAATAAAATTAACACATGGGCCTCTTAATAATATATGAAGCTAACTAAGTATAGTAATTACGCATTTATTTTTTCACATATATCATCAAAATTGAACTGTGATCTAAGAGTCCAATCTCGATACCTAACAAAGAGAAGTGATCATGCATAAATGACTTGGTGAGAATATCTATCAGGTGATTCTCAAATGCTTTATGGGCTACATGAAAATTATTTTGGACTGATATTCAAATAAAATTTCAATCAATAGCCTTATGTTTCATTTGTGAATGAAAGATTAAATTCATAGAAAAACACCCACATTATCACAATAAATCACAAGATATTAAGACTTCATTTGGAACAGCTTTTTTACTGGTTTTTAAAACATTTTTTTTTAACTTAAAATTTGTTTTAAGTAGTAAGAAAATCATTCTAAGAAAGATTAATATTAAGTTTATTTAGTTGGGAGAAGACACGGTAAAACTAAATAGTTGTAAAAGCAACATTGTTGTATTTTTTAGTTCGATGTAATTCAACCGTCGGTAATGGACAGTGTATACAATTAGACATTATTTATTGTGAATGTTGTGCTAACATGTAACAGCTAATCAATATGAATTCCCTACAATAGTTTTGTAATTAATTAGATTTGTGAGTGTAAACGCAGAATAAGGATTACACATTGGTAAGATAGAATTCAATGACATCATGTGAAACATACATTATATTAGTGCAAGCAAGGAGATCAAGTCAAGGATACATCAACAGAGATAAGAGAGGATTGAGTGGGAGCAACTTTGACAACAAAGAACATAGTGCACTAGTTCAAGTTCCTTGAGGAAGAAGAATGACAATGCATTGCACAATAGTATCAAAGTTATCCGACATATTGATATGACACGTACACCCGCACATATATAATAGTTCGTGTAGATAAACTCATACACACAATAATAATTTGTCTCGGTAAACTCTTCGGAAAGATGCCCTTAGAGAAAGACATTATTGATATCGAGTTGATGGATAGACCATCAAACAACTATGCTAAGAACCACTCATATCACTACATGTGCTTGGCTATTGCGAAAATATTTAGCCACTAACCAAGCTTTATGCAAGTTAATAAGGTTATTAGACTATGTTTTACCAAAAAAAATCAATTGCACCCAATCATAATTTGTTCATATGAAGACGAGAGGTGAAGTATGGGAGTGAGAGTATAGTTTATGTGAAGGATTGTCGTGACAAAAAATATGAGTTCAATAAGGCGGAATAGAAGCATAAAATAGAAGAGAGATAAGTTTCAATAATACGTTGTGGCGTCTTTCAGATCTTCCATTATATTCAAGCGCATATGATGGGTTAGCATGGGAAGGCTGGCTTAGAGGTTTGCATGGAGCACGAGCAATATAGAGTATGTTGGGACTTTTTGCATACAGAAGTAGGTGTCCGCGTGAGGGTGAAGAGGGGCGAAGACCAGCTGCAAGCCTGCAAGCCACCGAGAGAGGGATAAAGGGACTCGTATGCTTCAAGGGTGAATTGGGATATGACATGATTTTTTATTAAGATATTCCGAATATAAAAAATATATAGGGGCTGTTGGTAAACGGATTTAGGCCGGATTTGAGGCGGATTCGAGCGAAATCAAGCCAAACAGCCTAAAAATGTAAAATCAAATCTCACGGCAATGAAAGCTATTGTAGACGGAAAATTTCACCTTTTTGTGCTAAATGCGGGATTTCCGAAATCCTATATTTTGCCGGATTTACGAAATCCATTGGTTACAGAGGAAGAGTATGCTCGCTAAATTCGTTCTATAGTCAAATAGTCACATGGGATTTAATATGATTTATCATAAATGTTACCAAACATTTTTCAAGACTTAGGCCCCTTAGGATTTCCGAAATCTGGATTTAAAGGATTTACGAAATCCTAATTAAATCAAATATTGAGTGCTATCAAACAGCCCCATAAGGGAGTAAAAAAGATATTCCAAATTCCAAACCGGAAGTAAATAAAATAAAGAAATAGAAGTTTAAATAATATGAAGCTAAGCACAACAACTACATTTTTCTTCTTTCAGATTATCTTAAATATGACATGCGTACAAGAAATTCTGGGAATCAACTCTGCAGAATCAAATAAAACTAAAAAGGTGATTGGTACAGCGTAATTTCTCACAACATATTACAGCACTCTAAAATTTTTAATGAATTATCATAACTTATAAACAGAAATAAAAGCACATCCTTTTACCTTCAGAGCTGAATACTACACCCACAGTTGAACCAAACAACAGGAGTCCATAACTTTGTGCCCTCAGCTTCCAAGGTTAACTGGGAGAAGGTGGTGGCTGTTTGCTGGGTTGAAGCTCGTGACTACAGCAACTACAGTATCAGTTGCAATCATGGTTTCACTTGCATCTTACAACTATACAAGAAATACTTGTACATCATTCCTTTAATCTAAAGTCTGTTAATCGTGATAAAATATGAAGACCGCAGCAGTGGCTGATAAGTATAACTAAGGCTTCAAGAAGCAACAAAAAAGCCATCCCAAACGAAGCCTAAAATGGCCTTATACTCCGACGTCAGAATGAAATGAGCTCAAGGCGCTGATCAAATTCTCATAAACTTTAATACCATTTAGGAAAACCGTATCCTTCAGAAACTGCAATTTCAACATGCAAGTAAGAATCTGAAAGAGAAACTTTGTAAGGATCATAAACATTTAAATGAAAAACTAAGGTCAAACCTCATCATGATCATGAAGAAGGACAGGAGTATTCGCCATAGGCGAGAAACCGAGTGTGGGGATGCCCATCTGTCTCATGAATCGAGCATCAGTTGTTGAGGACAGAATCTCAGGCTTTCCAAGTTTCCCACCAGAGGCAGAAATTGCTTGTTTGAAAATAGACCACCACGGATTGGATGCATTGGTTGGTGTCACTAAAGGACGCCCTGTAACATCTCTGCTAGGTCCTTTCTGTGTCAACTGCATAGACATCACGAAGCAATAACAGATTTGATTGCTTCCACTCTTCCTAAGTGGGTATAAAACAAGAAAGGCAACATAGGTTCTATGTTCACAGTACCGTCATTTCCAATTCCCATAGTTTGGGACTGCTTTTTAGTTGCTTCTTAAAGTCACTTTTTAGTATAAAATTAAAAATATTTGCACTAGAAAGTTGCTTTTAGAAGCAACTAGAAAACCATCCCAAATGAAGCCTTAGAGTATAATCATGCCAACCTGGCAGTCTTATTGAATTTTTTTATGGCTAAAAGCAGAAAATTTATAACTTACTGTGAGTTTGCTAAATGACCAATGTGATGCCATTTTTGAATTTATGAATACGTGTTGGATCCAAATTGAGGAATCTCTAAAGTATTTTTGTGAGAAAGCTTATTTGCGTCATTGCCTATGGCCAAAATGGTCATTCTTGCCAATGTGAGCAATTTTCTGATAACACTCTTGGAAGGAAGATAAAAGACGGCACTAAACTAAATGCCAACATGTACTATCAATTCTCATTATCAGATTGATTTCCCATAAGGAAATGTACAAAAAGTTCAGAACACCCATTGCAGTTTTACCCAATATGTGCAACTTCAAAAAGTGTGGTGTACAGGTACTTTAGTAAATAAATGGTAGTATTAGGAATAAGAGCTGGGTGTCCAATATATGGTGTTTTGAAAATTGGACTGGGCTGGCTAGTTCGACCGTGAACTGGTCAAGTTGTTGGCCTAGTCAGGTTCGAAAACTGAATTCGCATGGAATTGGCTCAAACAGATTTGAACCACCGGTTTTACCCAAAAAACCCTCGAATCGGTGCTGGTTTTGTTGAGCATACCGGCTCAATAAAATTTTTTTTAATAAAATGTTTAATGATAAATTTTATTTAATTTTTTTTTTAATTTTCAACAATATCAACAACATCAAACTTTTATCCCACTACATGAGATCGTCTACATGAATCCTTTTTCTCTATTGTGTCATGCTAAGAGATAAATTCTCATTTAAATCTAATAAAGAAAATTTATTTCTAATATTTTCTAACCAATTCTTTTTAAGTTTACCTCTACCTTTCTTAGTATAAACCAAATCTAATGCAACTACTCTCCTAACCAGGTGATCATAAGGCCTCAATTTTATGCGACCAAATCATCTAAGGCTACTCTCTCTAATTTTATCTTGCACTAGAGCTACTCCAACCTTTTCACATATATGTTTGCTTTGTATCCTGTCTATAAGAGTAAAGTCACACATCCACCTAGGTATCCTCATCTCTGCAACACTTAACTTAATATTTTGCTTCTCTTTTAATGGCCAACATTCTGTACCATAAAACATTGCAGGTCTCACCATCTTATAAAATTTTTCCTTAAGTTTGAGAGCGACTTTTCACAATAAGCCTGATGCATTCCCCCACTTCAACCATTCAACTAGAATTCTACTAATAATATCCCTATCTATTTCACCATCACTCTGAACAATAAATCCAAGATATCTAAAATGTATACCCTTATTAATGACTTGATCGCCCAAAGTCACAATCCCCCACTAGATCTATTACTAGTAAAATTACACTCCATATATTTGGTTTTAGATCTACTCAAACGAAAACATTTAAACTCTAAGATTGACCTCCATAATTCAAGTTTAACTTCAACTCCCTCTCTAATCTTACCAATAAAAAAATATCATCACAAAAAAGCATACATCGGGGTACAACCTCTTGCAAATGTCTAGTGAGAACATCCATGACTAAAGAAAAAAAGATATGGGCTTAAGGTTGACCATTGATGTAATCCAACCAAAATAAGAAAATACTTAGTCAAACCACCTTATGTTTGAATATAAGTAAAGTAACAGCTCCTGCATACATATACATGATGCTGTTGTTATTGATTTTTTTTTTAAATATCAATTTAAGGGAATATGCAAACAAATTTAACTAGAATTCAAAATATATAGTTTCCTGCAACATCATGCAGCTTGATTTGTTGCTTATAGTTCATACTTTACACTATATAAAGATAATCACTTAAAATTCTCCTATGATGTGGAACAAAAAATTTGTGAAAATTATGGATGAGAGTAAATTGAGAAATTAGCTTGGGCTATGAATTTAGGATGAGAATTTGTATAATTTATAAAAATTAAGAACATAAATTTTTTATATTATAAAATTTATATATTATATTAAATATTATATTATTATTCTTATTATTATTATTTTTTTTTTTGGAAAAATTTTGGGCAAAGCCCTTTCCATTATAAAATGATAAAGTTACAAGTAAGTAAAAACATAAAATAAAAACCTATACCCCAACAAAAGATAAAATTAGGGAAGAAAAACAAAACTCCCTAAAGCAAGACAGCAAACAAGAAAAACGCAAATAGAAAAAAGCCGACAAACAAAAACTGAAGCATTGGGTTCCATTAGGAACCCAAGGGCTCAGGAATTGCCGCTCTCTCTACTTGGTTGCAAAATCAACTACCAGAAAATCTGCCCTCCAAAGGAGAAAAAGGCAATTCTGTCATCCTCACCCAGCATAAACGACAGCAAAAACAGCAGAGAATATCCCAAAAACTGCCTATCAAACAGCAGAGATAGCATTCCAGCACGAACAGGCACAGCACATCCCAAAAAATTAGAGTAGCTCCATATAATAATCTCTTTTTTTCCATTTGAGTATCTTGGCAAAAACAGCACCTTTGATTTTATGTACTAAAGTGGTAGTGGAGGCCACATTAGTACCAATTTTCCTTTCATTTCTTTCTCTCCAGATATGATATACCGCACAACATATAATCAAGCAGTAAAAAGCCTTATTCTTTTTAAGATTATGATCAATATGCTCAAAAATCTGCAGGATGGACGGTCTAAAAAATATATCTCCCATGTTTTTCATAATATCCTTTAGCACTATAAATGAGTAGTCACATTCAAAAAATAAGTGACTAACCGTTTCTGTCCTAGTGTGACAAAGAGAACAATTTAGGTTCACGGTCATGCCTCTAGAGAATAAAGTATCTGCCGTTTTTAATCCACCAGAGAGAGCCATCCAGCAAAAACTGGAAAATCTTAAGATTTAATGCTTATGCCACACGAAATGCCACCAATTTACCTTAAAGAAATCCTTATAAAAAAATCTATGTATTCACTATGCTTACTAATTTTACCAGTACCCCAAAAAATTGTGTTATGTTCCTCAAACAGCACAGGAAAAACAAAAAAAACCTGGTGAACATCAGCAGGTAAATTATCAGGCAAAACCCAACCAAACTCATTAAGAATAGCCTGAATACATTCATTCACAGGAAAAGAAGAAATAATGGGCCTGACTTCTTCAATTTCATTTAAACACTTATCCTTAAACCAATGATCCCAATAAAGAGCACATTTAGAATGCACAGAGATGCTGAAGTGAAATTTTTCTTTGGCATAACAGACATCTTTACATATACTTTTCCAGAATTTAGAGGCCTTGGTTCCAGGTTCTTTCCAGGGAGATACATAAGTTTTAAAAAACCAGTTGGAGAGGGGACTAGAAAAATTATAGATTCTAGTAATAAGAGCACAATTGAAACCAAATTGAAGAGAGTGAAGGGAAGGTAAGCCAAGTCCCCCCATACTCTTAGGCTTACAGGTATTTTTCCAAGATATTAAGTGCATTTTCTTGCCATTAGAATCACCAAAATACATAAATTTAGCACATACCCTATCAATTTGTTTGAGGATAGTTTTGGGTATAATGCCTCCCCTTATCCAGTAAGCTATCGTATTCCATATAGTGTATCTTAAGAATTGCAACCTTCCTGCAAACGATAAAGTTTTAGCCTTCCAGCCAGATACTTTCGAAATAATACCTTCCAACAACTTCGAAAAACAGGCCAACTTAGGATTGTAGGGCGAGATGGGTACACCCAGGTAGATCATAGTAGAGGAAGGTTTAATGATATTAAGTGTAGAGCATATATCCTCAGCATTAGCACATACAATGGGTAGAATAACAGAGCTTTTTTCAAAATTCACCTTGAGACCCGATCCATACGAAAAAGTGTGCAGAATATGATTAAGAACTTCAGAATTAGAAGTGTCAGCCTTCCCAAAAATGATAACATCATCTGTATATTTATATTTCTACATTTATACTATTTAACTTTTTTTTTATTTTTAAACCTATTTAATATCTATATAATTATATTTATAATATACATATATTCACATTAATGATCAATCGAGTTTCTTAACGAGCATTATGTTGAATCATAATCAACTTCGTTCATAAACTTTAATCATAGTAGTTATATATCCACTTTTTCAATTTTAATTATTACAAATATTATATTATATTTAAATAATTTTAATATTTATCACGTTATCCAGTTAAACCTCGATTGAACCCCGGTCGAACCATCGAACCATGAACCTTGTTTTCTTTCGATTCATTGTTTAGTCTGATTTCCACAACCTTGGTATAGAGGCAAGGGGAAGCAACTTTAATCAAATGTGATGTCTGCTGAATTGAGAGAGAAAAAACAAAATAGGGTCATCATGGCACAAAACTTGGGTGTCCAAAATGAGGGGGAGGGAAAAGCAACTCCAATGAAAATACCAAATACGATGTCAAATGAGAACAGAAAAAGCCAATTTATTAACTATAATGTTTCATGCTCAATGGTGAAAAATAAAAAAAATTACAAAGCCACATCATATGAAGGTCTCATACACATCGACATAATTGAGTTATCAACCCTGTTAGCTTTCTAAAAAGATAAAGCAGCTAAGTAGTGAAATAAGCTTTGATGGAATCCTAAATCATCAAGCCAATGCCTAAATGACCTCCAATTTTCACTTAATGGAAAAAGCTGGTACCCTTTCCACGTCCAACAGTTACTGAGTGAAAAGATTCTTTGTGTTGAAAATATGTTTAATTGGAGGTAATAGCGCGTCCACCCTTCCCCTTTACACAAGTTCAAGTAATAGCAAACTACTTTCAGTATCTACATTTTCAATCTATTTTGTCCAACCGACAACATGATAAAAAGAAAAAAGCATTGATGTTACGCTTTTTTCATCCGCTGGTTAGAGCCTCTACTTTCATCTTTTAATGAACAATTTAAAAAAAAAAAAACTGTTTTGAAAATTAAGATTCAAGTGTGAATGAAAACATTGATGACATCGAGTGTTGATATCAGATAGACATTCAATTACAAAACTTATGCAAAAGTTCATTACAAGAAGCCCTCATTTCAATCCCTAGCTTTCATTAACAGTTGATTGCCATCCATATTCTCCTACTTCTCCATCACACCCTTTCCCTTTCTCGGAGCTGTTCCTTTTCTCAGAGCTCTGCCTTCCTCTACATTATGATTCCATAAGACTTCTTCAAGAGCGAGCAAATCTTATGATATTTATTTTGTTCCACACTTTCCCTTTCTTAGTTCAAAGTAGTTCTTCTAAATCAATGGGGCATTGGGTTTTTCTTATTCTTCATACTTGTTCTTTGTTGGTCTCACAACTTCAGCTCTCTATGAGCAAATGAGCAAAACTTCTAAGCATACAGTAGTACATTTGCAATTTTCTAGCAGTTTACATCATTCAGTGATGTCATATTGTTACATGGCTTTTAGTAGAGGCTCAATTTTGTACTACGTAGATTATTTATTAAGTTGTGCATTAGGCTTTTTTTTCTTTTGGTCGATTCACATTGTTCTTGGCTTCTTATAATCAATTGTATATATATATATATATATATATATATAAGGTGTAATTTTGAATTTGCTCAAAAAGATTTCAAGTTGATTCAAATCAAATGGATTTCTCGATTCAAAATCCAATGGACTTCTATACTCAACCTCAATTAATATCAATATCTAATGTGTAGTAAAACTCAGGAAAATTACAATGTGAAAATACACAACAAAAGATAGACAATGCATGTATAAGACATGTCAATAACATTAACGTCGAAAGACTAAAAAAATGAGATAGAAGTAGTGCACAATAAATTAAAAATGTTAAAAAATAGAGTTGGCATCTCATAAACCACACAAGAGGAATAAATGGGGGAACGGATTAATAAAATCAACTTCACACGGGTTAAAACTTAAAAGACTGCAAGTGTGAACTTATAAGAATGTTTAGTTTGAATAAATTGAAGGGAATGTATATATTTCACAATTTGATATTTATTGTTTGGTTCCAATATAACTAATATGCTAATGGAATTGTTTAGAAAATGTAAACAAATGCATTTTTATAACGGCAATTCTCTACCATACTATAATTAAAAAGGAAAAGAAAGTTTTATTGCATCATTATTGCGACTCATAAGTGCTCGTATCACAAGAAACAAAAACTTTCATTTATCATCAATAAAACAAGATTAAAAAAATTCACTTAATCTTTCCTGAACCAAACCTGTGGGGTGAAACTGATTTCAATTCAATTATTTTATCATTTAATTTCCATTTCACTCTCTGTAGAAATAACACACTTCAAGAGGCCTTTTGTATCCATGTCGAACACGTACTTGCTTCTAACACACCTCAACATATATTCAACAATGAATTTTTTTTTTTTCAAAATTATATTAAGACTCGGTAATGACACACCTTGACACGGTTGGAACATGCGATGATTAAGAAAAATATTTTTTTATAAGTTAGCTTAGCAAACTATATTTCATTGATGATGGCGAAGATTTTAATAAAGAGGACAACGGTGCTAGTGACAATGATGGGTATGCTCGAGTGTATTGGGTAATTAGTAGTATATCAATATATTCATACAATTTTTAATATTCTGAATATTATATACTCTTTCTATTTTTGGTATTGTGTGGATTATATAATGTCAATATTTACAAAGTCATGCCTAACGATTAATATTGTAGTTGGTGTGTTGTTGATAATCAAATACATTTAATAAAATATTAAATATAATCTAATCCTTTTCATCGGTCCTTAAGCTTTTATATGACTCATAATATTTTATTTCATTTTATAATATCTTTTTATTGAAAATATATCTATTATATATTTTATATTGATAATTTATTAAAAAAAATATGAAGTTCATAGCGACTTGTTCACTACATTTTATGAACATGTTGTGCCCATACATTCATATCTCCCAATAATGTTCGTGTATCATAACTTCTTCTATTTCAATTCCTTCAAACCAGCCTCAAGTATCCTATAGTAATTAGTAATTAGGAAGATAAGGAGTTGGTATAAGACAAAAGCTAAAAAATCTTTTGAAAAGGTATCATATATCACTATTCCTGAAATTGAAAAGATAGACTCTTCTTTAGGTTGAGAAAGTGTAATAAAAAGAAACAAGAGTGGACTACACCAATCAAAACCCAAATTTCATATTTTGGCCTATTATGAAATCATTTGCTAGTGTCATGTCATCAAAATTATTTGTGGGCCGAGAAAAAAAATTACCTAAAAACTATAGTAACTGCAATAAAAGTTGTCATGATTTCATCTTGATAGCTCACCTGGTAGGTCATGTTTCTTGAAATTGGGGCCCACTCTTCATTTATTCTTTTTCTTAAAACGTCAATACTCTCTGTTGGTGGAAGGCGTACGTCAAACCCCGCCTCAGCTTCTGAAGGTTGCACATTCATAACAAAACCCTGAAATTAATAAAATGATTAAAATCCAACCTTTATCTTAAGGAATGCAAGAGAAATAAATAAAAACTAAAAATTAAAAAATTAAAAAATAAATTAAAAAAAAAATCTTAAGGAATGCAAGAGAACCAATATGCACGATAAAGACATAAAGGACATGAAATTTAATCATTTTTAATAAATATCAATCATAAATTGGTAAGCTAATATCTTAAAAAAAAAAATTTAAATCAAATCCAAACAAATTTCAACCTAAATTTGCTAAAAATACATGGATGAAGTTGGTTTGAACAAATTTCTTGAGATAGTAAGACACAAAAACATATTTATGCATTAATATTTGTAAATTTTGATAGCTATGTTCCATAGTTGCATTAAGACTATGATTCATATAAGCCGACGGATGCGAACACAACAAAATACAAAAAATTTATAAAATAAGCCTACAAAATCTAAAACGCAAGATAATTTAATCAAAATAAACATAATTGTTAGAATTAACATTTGTATCAAAACATCCATGCAAAATAGTTAAATTAAAAACATAGATCAATACATTAATTATAAGGAGGAATGAATTTACTAAGAAAAGGAAAAGTGTGCTGAGAGAGAATGCTAAAAGAAGAGACTGAAAGTGATAGAATGCAAATGTGATTGATTTAGAAAATAACCAACTTAGATTGTTTTGGCTTATCAATAATGTGTTAAAAAAACGCATGCCCAGTCTCATGCATATCTCAAAGTTTCCAATAAGTATTTGAATATATTTGAAAAATAAAAGCAAGCCAACTAACATGTACAATGTAATGGTGACCTCAGCATGGCACCATGACCCTTTTGGGCACATATAAATTTGTTATGGCATTCGACAAGGATCATGCTAGCCCTCTAGAATTGTCAATGATCAATAGCTTCTAGAATACTTGTCAAATGATCATAGAGAAGTCTACTTCCATCGATTTACTGATGATTGATTAATGTTGGATATTTTATGAATAGAAAAAAAATATTAGCACAATATAAATGATGATTATCATTCTTGAGATATGGCATTGCATGGATGATAAATCAAGTCATCTTTATGTTGTCGTCTTGCTACTCTGGAAAAAAAATGAGTATAGGAAGAGCTAAAAGAGATACCCATTCATGAAATAACTCTCTTTTGCAATCATATTGAAATGGAGTTTAAATGTTGTGGCCTTATCTAAACCATGTAACCATTATTAAATAAAAGGTTTGACATCCTATTCAATCCACTATGCTAGATTCACCATCAGATGGCTCCCTATTAACAAATTTAAGGATAAGATGATGGAAAAATTCAAAGTCTACAGTCACTAGAAACATAAATATTGTGTTGCATCAATCATTTTAACACTTCAAATATAAAATTCTATATTTCACTTTTGAGTTCAATTTGTTGAAACTAAATTCATATGTTTCTGATGAATGCATTTCAACATTGAGATTTGAGTATGATTCTATTCTCATTTCTATGACTATTCCTTCTTTGCGGTGTATCCTATTTTCCTAATTCATGAGGTCATTATATTCCTAATAGCTTCTTGTGGGCAGTTTCTTTGAAGGCACTTCTTACAGGTGGTCTTTTCAGTTAGGAGTTCTTATTAACTTTTTATTTAATATAAGATCTAGTGGCTTTTATAATTTTCCCTATCCAACGGGCACGGTCGTCTCATGCCTATTGTGGTTGGGGGTGGTTTCTTTTGCAAAATTTTAACATGAGACTATAGTTGTTCTTAGATCAGGTGCTAAATATCCAAGTTCTAAGAGATATAAAAGGACAATTATTTGATTTAAATAAAAGTATTTTTCAATGTCCAAACTTTTTTTAATAATCCTTCACAATTGTCAAGCATCAAACATGAAACATACCAAAAGCAACTATCTACTTGTTCAAGCATGAGGAATGGCCTATAGATTAATTCTTTCACTCTCTTTTTTATCTTCTCTTCTTTTTTTATTATTGATTGAAAGTGTAGATTTATTTCTTTATTTTTAATTCAACTCACAGTTTATTCATGATATTTGACAATGCATTACCATAAGGCCTCCAAGATCTTTTATGAAGAAAATTCATTCAACAATAAAACTCTTGGAGCCATCCTACCTAAGGGTTGGATCGTAAGTCTACAGCTTTGGGCCTTCCTCAAATGTTCAGGATGTAAGTCCAAAACAAAAATACAATACATATTATATACATTATTACTTGAAACTAAATTGAAATGATGTGAACATATGAATTTGCTAGGGCCCAATCCTCTACAAGAAAATGGAATATTTAACAAGACTCGCAGGTTGTCAAAGTTATTATGATAAAAATGAAACTTCTCATTGCCAAAAGAATACATCCTCGCAGACAAGAACCCCAACGCTCCTGCAGGTCATGGTTGATCAAACATTTTAAACTGAGTTCCTATGTACAACTCAAGATATGCATTAAGCTTAAATATGCTGATAATAATAAAAAATTATTTATAAGCAAAATATTAAATATGAATAGGTATTCATGCCAACTAACGCAAGCATTGGTTGCCTCAATTATGTGCCCATGACATGATTACCCCACATAACTAAAAGACAAAAGAATCTTATATATGGGAACCTTATGTGCGCTCTTGAGGCAACTCATCCCACTCATGAAATCAATTATTACATATCATAACCATATAACGAAGGTGCATGCTCTTGAACACAAAGAAAATTCACTTCAAATCTTTTCCCTTTTGGTGGATGCGAATATTGCTAATCATATTTAGAGAGAATCATCATCATAAAAATGTCTTCTTAGGTTCCAAGAAAATGCATTTGAGCTCTTTCTTGTTGATAAGTATAACCAAAGAAAAATCATCACTAGAGAAAACTCTATTTAAATCTAGCCCTATGTAATGTTATTGTTGTTGCTGCTGCTACTACTACTATTATTACTACTACTAATATTAATGATGTTGCTGATGCTGC
Source organism: Dendrobium huoshanense (assembly GCA_016618105.1). Lineage (NCBI taxonomy): Eukaryota > Viridiplantae > Streptophyta > Magnoliopsida > Asparagales > Orchidaceae > Dendrobium > Dendrobium huoshanense. The sequence continues at coordinate 20,467,299 of CM028343.1, forward strand.
TACTAATAATAATAATAATCTTTAGCAATAACTTGTTGCTTTGGACTCATATCAGCCATATGTCCATCCTACACATCATTTCGCCAAAGATAACAAAGTTGGGTTTGATTAAAATTCATAATGAGTAAATGTCATATCAAGTGTATCCATATATTCACCCTTAAAAATCTCACATCATAAAGGATGTGAAAAACTACTTTCATATCGTGTGGTCATACAATCATGCCTAAAAGATGCCATTGAAACACAAGGCTTGGCAAAGGGCCAATCCCAAATGTTCTCTAATTTCAAAGCCTATGTATTATGAACCAAAAGGCACACTCAACATGGCATGAAACTCTTTGTATGGTCAGTCTTAAAATAGACCACTTCAATAAACTTTTCCCTATTTCTGAGATGTCCCTTTAGAAGATGCAACATATGGTTATTGACAACAATTTTTTAGGCCATTTTGGGTTGACTCTCTCATTCACTAAATAGGCTAAGGGCTATGATAACCAAGGATAATAAAATCATGTGTTAATGACCATGTTTTTCATTGTCCTCCACCATCTGCTTTGATCTAGTAGCATTATATTCTTTTCTTCAATCTAAATTGAAAGCTACCAAAAGCAAAGTGATGTGATACCACATGCGAAGGAGCTTCTTAAGAAAATTAAAAGTGATTGACAATGGAATTACAATTAAGAGCTTATTTAGATAACAAGTAAAATCATTAAAGGTTCTTAGTTGTTAACTTGCTTAGGCGAAGGAGTACAAGTAGATTAACCAAAAACTCATGGATAACCAAGGATAGTAGCAATACCAAAAGCTATTAATCAACAATCCGTAATTTAATAACGAGAGTTTCACCTTAGGGATTGATCACTCAACTACACTAGGCTTAGCGGGAGAAGATCTTCAGCACACCGAACGATGCCATGAGGAAGGTTGCAACGCCGATGGTCTTGAGCCACGGAAAGGTTGACGGTGGTGGAGGAGACTTGGACGGATAGCCGTTGACGGTCCACGAATAGTCCTCGAATTGCTCGTCGATGACGTCTACGAGCGTGGGGAGGATGCGATTCAAGTAGTCTTCAACGGTGTCGTCGAAATCAAAGCCCACATCAAAGAAAGACGATTGGTGGATGTCGACTTGACCTCGATCGTCATGCACAAATCCAAAGTTCCATTCGGATTCCGCCATGCATGCTTGGCGTCGGAGAATCTTCCACACGAAGAGAGGAAGAACGTGGTGTTGAAAGAGAGTACTTGTCGTTTGATAGGATGGGAGAGGAGGGGAGAGGGCCGGCGGGAATCTCAAGGAGAGAGGGTGGGGGCCGGCGGGTGCAAGAGGAGGAGGCTAGGGTTTGAGGGAAAATTGGTTTTGGGGAATTATGGAAGGGATTACTCAAATCTGAAATTTAATTTCAGTTTGAGTAATTTAGGAGGGAATAGATTTGAATTTGAACTTCAAATCAATTGGAATTAAGGCCTTGATTAGGGAATTAATGGGGGGCTTAATAGGGGGGGGGGGGTGGCCGGCGGTTTCAAGAGAGGAGGAGGGATTAATTTAAAACCTGAAATTAATTTCAGGTTTTAAAGGAATTAGGAGAGAAAAGTAATTTGAAATTGATTTCAAATTCAAGCATCATCAATGCCTTAATGATGGCATTAATGGAGCTCCTCCAAAGATGAGGCCGGCGGCATGCTAAGGGGAGAGAGAGGGGAATTCAAGGGAATAAGCTTCCAATTTAGGATGATGACGTGGCAATAGGTTTCATAACTCCAATTTAAATCAAATTGAAATTGAATTCCATCATGAAAACTTTCCGAAATTGGATTTCCAAATTAGGAAAGAATTTGAAATTTGAAATTCAAATTTCAAATTTGAAGCAAGCGGAAGGAGGGGTTGGACGGGTGGGGGAAGTCGCCGGCAAGGTGGCCGGCCGGGACCGTGGAAGTGGCCGGCGGCGGGCTTCCAAGGGGCGGCGGCAACTTGGGTTATGGAGGGATCTTCTTGTGGTGGAGGAAGAAGATGGAGGTGAATATGAAGGAGAAGATAGAAAACCTAACCACGAGCCGCGGACTCTTCCAACGACTGGTGGGCCTTGCGATTTGCTCCCCTTGAGCTCTCTCCCTTCTCAAGCCCTCATGCAAGAAGAAGAAGTAGAAACACAGATTTTTTTATTCAAATATTCATTAGCTATTACAAGAGGAAAGACCCATATATATAGGTCTCAAGCATACATGAATAAATAAAGACTAAATTGCCCTCAGGGCCCCAACATGACTCAACTCAACATAAGGGTACAATAGGAAAATATAAAAATAAAAATGCATAAACAATTAGAAAAATAAGCTCTTAATCGTGGCCATCGATCGGTGATGCACATGTTTGGACTTTGGATCGATGTCCTCATCACAAAGTATCATAGAACTTATAGATTAAATTTAGTCAAAAGTGTTCTAGTTATCAAGAGACGTAATTAATCATATAAGTCTTATACCCATGACAGACTGCAAACAAGAGAGTAAAGGCAAAATTTTTAGGTTGTCTAATCTAATATTCAAGTTATCTTCTAATAAATCAATTAAAATTTTTAAAATAATATAAATTCATATCTAATATATACATATACAAATGTACTATATGCGTGTGCGTGTATAGATAGTTATGTGGGGATTTACAAAGTGAACAAATTTCTCATTCAAAAAAGTTTCTTCTTACATATATGACTAGTTACTATGACTCTACTCAATGTTCAGCATTCTACAAATGAAAATGTTCATATTTACATTATTGATTCCATGATATGGTGTCTTATGAATTCTGTGTAGTAGTAGTTCATAACTAAGAAACACAAGCTTTTAGTGAAAATCAAGAAAAAAAAAAATTAAAATAATAAAATAAAATTCTCACCATCCTAGGTTAAGTTTCTTAAAATTCTTTTCTTTGATGTCGAGTAACGTTAAATATAAAATTTGTAATCTTTTGCATTTCCACATGTGAATTTTCGAGTTTCATATATCTACTAGTGTTGATTCCACAACATCATAATCATTGTTTATACAAATGTCATGCTTCTTCTTAAGGATTATATATTTTAAGAATCTAAGATTATTCATCAACATTTGATTACTTATCCATATCATTCATTTATGCAAAATAAATTTCCAACAAAAGGTAAAATCTATATAAAGATCGAAACCTCTTGGAAACTATGTTCTTTTTTAACCCCAAAAAGTTTCATCTAGGAATCATGCCCATGTATCTGCTACTAAAAAGTTTCATCAAGCACAGACACCCAAAAAGGATAATCCTCCTAGCAATATGTTGACATTCTAGATGTCCTTAAAAAATGGGGTGATTTCCTTAAATGGATCCCATGAGAACTCAATTCTAGAAATCAAAGAGGCGAATTATGCCCAAGCTCAAATGGCTAAAGAAATTATGATGTTTTTGTTGCAAGAGATTCATTGGAGGTGTCGTTGCACGGTCCACGCTAAAAGAGAATAGGAAAAAGAGACTAGCCATTTCAATTGTTTATATGGTCGACTATACTAACTAGCCTAGTACACACATTTATTTTGAGCAAATGAGACCACATACACTCTCCTCCAAGCGAGCATTTTCCCCTTTTCATTAATTGGAGTCCTTGATGCTGCCGCATTGGCCCATACACAATGACGAATGCAACAGCAAATAAAAGCAAAAGAAGATGAAGTTTTATCTTCTTAACGCAAAGGTGAACAAGATGATAATGCATGTGAACATGATGAAGCAGCTTTTACAAACGACTACACCTACAAATCATACAAATCTCCTATCTACTAATGAGCCTCATCAGATGGCCAGTGACAAGTTAACCATAGATACCAGATTTACGGTGTTCAAATAGCATCTAGAGGAAGAAGAAAAGCAATTTTAAATTGAACAGGAATGGCATTATTAACTGCATAATTTGTTAAAACAATAGCATGGATAATGGCTAGTTTGCTAATAGAATAAGATCACGAAAATTTGTGATGCATGCACAAAAGTTCCAAGATTCTAGTTTCTAAGGTTGGAATGTTAGAATGAGAGTATTCAATACATAATATGTAATGATTGAACAATGTTGCAAGAACCGCAAGCAACTTCGCATAAATGAGGAGCTATAAGGATCTCTGTAGGAGGGCGATAAACTCCCTAGCAGGTTCAAGCAAAAACAGGATTTACTTTCCTGACGCCAGCAATAATGGCTAAGATTGAATATCAAAAAAGCATGGAGACAATGAACTAGATCTTCCAAAATTCAGTAGAAATCCAACTATCCAAGCGAAGGAATTTTAAGGTACCAGGGAACAAACTTGTCACAAACAAATTAGTTTTGCGAGAACTTATCTAATTTAGAAAATTAATGCATCTCGAGCAATTACTGTTCCAGAAAATCATAAAGAAATGGCAGCATAAGAAAAAATTTTTGTCTTAAATAACTAACAGTAGGAGTTGGCGTGCCCGCTTTCAGGTACACAGGATTCACCGAGATGACCTCGGACCCGGCCCTGATACCAGCCTTGACTAGATCGAACTGGCTGTCCCTGAATCGAACAATAGCCTCCACGCACTCCATCAGATTTTCCGCTGCAGAGCCATCATACATCTTCGATCCATGACCCGGCGCACCGACAGCGTTGACGATCAGCGACCATGGCAAGCGATCGGCATAGAAGACCCTGAACTCATCCGTAGGCGAGGCCTGACCCTCGTCAAGCACGAAACCTACGTTAAGCATCCTGAACTCCTGGGAAGCAACAAACTTTTCGTTCCCATCCGCGCCGCCGATCTCCTCATCGGGTACGAGGGAAACGTGGATGGACCGCAGAGGGGAAAACCCGCGACCTTTGAGGTTGCGGAGAGCCTCGAGGTACTGGATTGCAATGGATTTGTCATCCTGGGCGCCGCGAGCAAATATACGGCCATCGGAGTCGCGGTAGGCGGAAAAAGGTGGGTGAATCCAGTGCGAGGAGTCGGCGGGGACGGAGTCCAGATGGGAATTGAGGAAGATGGAAGGGAGGGAGGGATCTGTGCCGGCCCAGGAGAGAAGGAGGAGGGGTTTTCCCGGCGTGAACTCTAAGGTTAGGATTTTGAGGCCAATGGAGCGAGCCTGGCTGGAGAGGAAGGAGACCGCCCCGGCGTAGTCGGGGTTCGGGTGGGCGGTTTGAATACGGAGGTATTGCTGGAAGCGCTCAATCTGGGCTTTCTCATCTTCCAAGGAAAAGCCTAAACCCACGGCTCCGGAGGAGAATAAGAGGAGGAGGAAGATGAAGTCCCCGGCGACGGTTGTAAATGACATGCCAGTAAGTAGCTGGTTAGGTATCTCACAGTTATCTAAACTTCTTGGAGTCTCACTCAAATAAAATAAAAAAGAAGGGGATTTATATACATACCACTTTATTTCATAAAAAGAATTTCAGTAGTTTGTTTTCTTAATTATATTTTTGATGTTTTGATGTGCGATGCTGCTGCATCGCAGACAAAGTTTTGAGTTTTTTAGGCGCTGTTTTTTTTTTAATTTAATTTAAATTATTTAAGACAAATTCAAACACATGAAGTATATATAAAGACTTAAACTCAAGACCTCTTAGTTGGAAGCCTAAGTTCTCAACCAATAGTCTAAGGTGAGCTGTGTTTTAGACGATGTTTGATAAAACAAAATGTAGAATGGGTTCGTGCGTGCGTGCATCACATTGATAGATGCGAACTAGTTCCTCCCACGAATTTGCGTTTGAAACTCCTAATGTTCCGAAAAAAATGCAAAATAAAAAAATAATATAAAAAATGATATAATATATATAAGTGATTTAGACTAATTAAAAAAGATGTATGAATTTATTATTTTTTATTTGATTGAAGTAAAATAAATATAATGTAAACTTTGAAGTTGGTGGTGATTATCACGGTGGTGGCTAGTGGAAGAGCGTGGCCAATGGTAGTGTTCCAGCAATGAGTGGAGATAAGATAGCTTAGTCACATTAATCAAAACTAAACAAGTTTACTCTAAAATCTACGTGGTGGCATGTAAATATATGTGCATTAAAGGTTTATGGCTATTTAGGTTTTGTTTGGGACAGATTTTTATTACTTCGTAAAGTAACTTCTTTGTATAAAAATTTTATTTTTTGTACTAAAAATTTATTTTAAAAAAGTACTAAGAAAATCATCATAAATGGAGCCTTAGTATTGTATAAAGCTCTTTGGTAAGTGTTAGTTGGTCGTATATAGGAAATATCAAAATTACAGTGATAATGGGAAATTAGCTTCGCTGCTTTTTATGTTATGAGGGGAAATCACATTACTTGCAAAATTTGTATCAAACATCAACAATTGGTGGATTTCAAATGTCTTTGGATGAAGAATGTCATGCATTGATAAAAAAGCAAGTTTAGTGCAATGGTTGAATGGGAATGCAAAGGGTTGGGTGAAGTGGATTGATAGCTTGATTGTTCTCTTGATCGGATGGGAGGCCTTATGATCATAAAGTTGAGCATTAAAGATTATCGACTAACAAATGTAGGATGTTTGTCATTGGAAATTATTAGTAATGTTAAAAGTCAAGCAATGATGGGGGATTAGTTTGGCCATTATATTAATAAGAGGCAATCCTACTTGATTAAGGAGCCTAGAATATTGATCGATGGAGGAGGTCGTTGGATATTGGTTGTCAGAAAGTGTTAAGAGATGGTCAATAGAAAATATTTGCAAGCCGTATAGTGGGGGGCTAATAGCTCAGCAATCTCTTGATGTGTCTAATCTGATTGTTTGTCTTAGTTTAAATCAATTTCTATAAATAAATATAAAATTTTAAATAATAATAATAATTTATGTATTCATATTTAATACATATGCACATGTGTATATTGGGGAGAAATTTTGGTATATAAAGAATACATAACGAGACGTGATGATTGAAAAATATTTTTTATCCAAATCAAATAATGTCTATTAAAGAAATTTTCTCATGACAGGCTGAAGTCAAGGTTAAATCCAATTCACTAAAAAACATATATCTAAAATAAAATAAGTGTGACTCCACCTAATATTTATGATGGTCATGTAGTGTAGCATAAATTCCCCGTGTATAGGGAATTGACACACATAAGCTCCTATTTCGTAGCTACTATTGTTAGAGTATAACATCCTTTATTACATAGCTAATATTGATCTGTTGTAGTTGTGAGCTTTGGCTATCAACCAAAAGGACTTGGGTTCAAAGCTTGTGTATGTGATATGTGTATGAATTTGTCTTAATTGACTCAAATTTCTTTAAAAAAAAAACCTTTTTTTTTGGGGGAGAAATTGGGGCAAGAAGCCCATATATTACTATGTAAAGAAGAATTACAAGTAAGGTATAAAAAAAAAAGGTTAAACTCAAACAAAAAGCTGAGAATAACCAAAAACCTATACCCCCCTTACAACCAAATGAAAAAAATAACAAAAGAAAATTGTTGGGTTAGAAACAGCCAACCAAAAAGATAGTAGGGACCCCAAAAATTGGACTCAGGGACCGTTGAGAGAGCAATCTTTTGGTTGCCCAGAGGCCTTCCAAGGAGATGATTAGCAGCTACATCATCTCCATATAGCAAAAAACCTCCATGAAAACCCATTCCCAGGTTGTTAAAGATAGCCATCCAGGGAATAAATAACCAGCAGAGAGCAAGGCAGATAGAATGCAATGCCTGGAAGATCCAGCGAGAGCCAACGTAGAAATTCCGTCCAGAACAACCAGAAACCATAAGAGCCAAATAACAAAAAGCTGCCTCAGAGAATTCCCAGCCAAACCATGACAAAAACACGCATAAGCTTCCACTAAATATAGAAAAGAAAAGAAAAGTCCCCCAAGGCACAAAGCAGGAAGCAGAAAAACTTAATGAAGCCATAAAATAAAAAGAGTTGCTTGAGCTTTGTACTTAAAACTAAATAATTTATATAGTTAAAAGTATATATTTTTACTTTATTATTTTGTATAAATATTAAACCATCAGTTAAAACTTAAAAACTTATTTTTCAAGCCATTTGCATCTCCTTAAGCTATGAGAGAAAATATAAGAAAAAATTAGGCCAATTTATGAAATATCCTGTTTTCGAATTTGAAATATCCTATCAGCGACAAAATTTAAAAAGGAGCAAGTACGAATTTGAAATATCCTGTTTCAATTGAAACCGGAACTTCATTATCGGATTTCATGCTTTAAGAAAAAAATATTTTTTTTCCTAAGAAACTGGATAATAGATATCCGGTTCCTTAATAATTTTTTTTTTCTTATGATATCTAATATTTAAGAAAAATTGTTAATATTTAATAACTTTTAATATAATTAATATATTTAAAATTTTAAATAAAAATTTATATTAAAGAAATTAGATTATAATCTTTTTAATTTCTTTTAAAATGTTTATTATCTTTTTAAAATTTCTATTAATTTTTTTCTTAAATATTTATTTTTTTTAATTTTATAATATTAAATTCTGATTAATAAAAAATTATATTAAAGAATTTTATGTTACAATATTATTAGAATAAACATTTTAATATAAATATAAATATAAACATGAAATTCTAATAAATTCAGTTGAAAGTCTTAATGATACAAGAATTTGGCAATCTTGTGATCGTTGGATTCGTCTCGTTGAGCCGCTCGATACAACTATAAGCATGCATGGTATACCGTTTGGTAGTCCAAATTATAGTTTGAACCTTTCAAATGCGCTTCGGGACTTTGATTTCGACCCATTTGGGCTCGGATTGAGTCGAATTTGGTATTGTTGAGTTCGTATTTTTTAGATGTTCAATACGACTATAAATTTGCTAAAATCAGAGATCAGATGGTCTCCGATTTAAATTTTTAATGATATATCAAATATACATATTTTAATAAATTAAATTAATAATTGACTTTCAACTTGGAAATTTTCTATAAAAAATTTAATGAATAAAAAAATTTAAATTTTAAAAAATTAAAAACTACTGGTTTATTTAAAATATAATAAATAAATTAATTTATTTCACAATATTTAGTTTTTAAAATATTTAATAAAAAAAATTAAATTCAATTTCAAAATATACTAATAAGTTTAAATATTAAAAAGATTTAAATATTAAATATGTAAAAACATCATAATTTTTACATAAAAATGTTTAATTGACTATATTTATTAAAAATTAAGTGAAATAAATAAATAAATACATGTATATATTTTTTTATTTTTAAATAAACCAATAGTTTTTAATTTGAAACAATGTAAATATAAAAAAAAGAAAAATTAATGAATAAAAAATTCAAAAAATTAAATATTAAAACAGGATATTTTAATGACAATAAAATATTTACTTGTATTTATTTTAAATAAATAAATATAAATCATAATTTTAATAAAATCTAATGTATTAAATATTTAATAAATAAATAAAAATATTTATATATTAGTATTGAAACGTGGAATGAAATTAGGGGAAAAAATTAAGAAACTGGATAATGGAGTTACGGTTTCTTTGGAAAGATTTTTTTTTTTTTTTAAACCGTGTAATGAAATTATGGTTTCTATTGAAATCGGATTATTAAAATTCGTATTTGCAGCCTTTTAAATTTTTTCTCTGTCGCGCTAATTTAAACTTAAAATCGGCTCCTTTTTATAAATTGGCCAAAAAATTATATTTATATATATCAAAGAGAGAGAGATCATTTCCTTGAGCAGGGCCAATTACATCTATTTTGGATGATTTTTTTTTCATATTTTTAAGCAATTCAAGTTGAAAATGGTTAAAGCTGAGGAATGCAACATATCTTTTGCATGATATAAAAATACCGCTCAAATTTAAGAGAAAATACTATAAGATGGTGGTGAGACCTACAATACTTTTTGGTGCAAAATATTAATCATTAAAAGAGAAGCATAAAATTAAGTTTAAGTGTTGCAGAGACACGAGGATGTTTGTGTTGCAGAGACGACGAGAATGTTTGTGTGGATGAGTGGCTTTACACTTAGAGACAAAAAACGACGCGATTATATAGGTGAAAAAGGTTGGAGCAGCTTTATGGGGTAGATACAATTAGAGCGAGTCACCTTGGATGACCCACTTAGGAGATTAGATGGATTAGAACTGGACTATATTAAGAAAGGTAGAGGTAGATCTAAAAAGACTTGATTAGAAAGTATTAGAAATAACATTTATAGAATTTAACTCTTATTAAAAAACAATGAAGAAAAATGATTCATGTAATTGACCCTACAAAGTGGGATAAAGACTTGCTATTGTTATTGTATAATTTTTTTTAATGTACATTCAACTAAAATTTTGATAAATTTACATTGCATCATATTAATATAAAAGGATCAACATGCTTGATTGGTGTAATTCACCCGTTGTAATTTATACATGTTAAAATAAGCACCTTGATTTATTCTATAAACACCTACGTGGATGGCTTTTTATCACTTTTCTCTCCCTGATCCAAAGTTTTGTGTTTCTTCCCCAACTCGATCTCAAATTATGGTGGCTTTGAGAGTGACGGCCTCCCTCCCGTCGGTTGCATTTACTATTAGCCTCGTCCGTTGCAGGCCGGCCCAGTGGTCTCCCAGCGCCGCCTTTACCAGTTTCTCCAGTGGCGGAGGCAGTAGCGGGCAAGCTTCTCCTCCACAGCGGCAGCTGGTGCTTTACACGAAGCCCGGATGCTGTCTCTGTGAAGGCCTCAAAGAGAAGCTTCAGGCCGCGCTCTCCCTTGGTGGGTCGCACTCTCTCCACTCCGTCCAGCTCCAGGCTAATCTCTCTCCCCCTCTCTAGCTCTATCTCTCTCTGTGGTTTGCTCACTCTATCTCTCTCTGACTCGGTGGTTTTAGGTAAGGGATATTTCTGGGAACGCTGAATGGGAGAGGCTGTACCAGTACGAGATTCCTGTCCTTGCCAAAATACTCCCTGATGGTAGAGAGGTTGGTGGCCTCTTTTATCTAACTAAACTTACTATGTTAAAACGTGTTAGCCCGTTAGGTGTTTGTTGATATGCCTCTTTAAGGAGTAAGTTATAGAGCAAGTCTTTGTTTTTTTAGTATCTCATATTATAATTGTGATATAAATTATACTCTGGAATTAAAATTATCATTTACAAATAAATAGGAGATTATTTTCAAATTTAATACATAAGAATTTATACCATCATCTTAATTATTTTAGCTTTTTTATGTCGTACACATAAGCAACCAAGCAAAATAGATGCATTATCTTACATAGATATGAAAAACTCGGAGTTGTAGTATCATAATTATGACACAGTGTTTATTGTTATTGTTGTGCATGTCTTGTGGTGGCAATTGCAATATAGGTCTTGATGCACTGTAAGGTTTTGTTTGTGACAGCTTTTTTTACTGTTTCTTCAAAGCTTCAAAAAATTTAATTTTTATACTAAAAAGTTACTTCAACAAACAAGAAAAAAACTGTCCCAAATGAAATTTAAGTCTTACTGTGGCACAAAGATAGCCTTCAGATCTTGGAAATTTTCTTTGAATGAAATGAATGAGTGATTCCCCCTCAAAAATAATAAAAAAGGAATGAGTGACTTGACCGGCCTACCTGTATCGAAGTTGGCCCTGCAATCAATGGAGGCTTGATGGTAAATATATATTGATGGACATTAATCGTAGTTTCAATAATTAGATTAATAAAATATTTTTGAGAATATTAGACATTTCCCATTTAAAATTGATTCATCATCAAAAAATTATCTTGATTGGACACGAATCTCAAGACAAAATCAAGATGAAAACTTCCAAAATTAAAATTGGGACCATTCGAACTTCGATTTCAGCAAACTTATAGTCAACCTGCATGTCTCGGAAATATGAACCCAACGACTTCAAATTCGACTCATTTCGAGCCCAAATGGGTCCAAATCAAGGGCTCGAAACACTGTTGGAAGGCTCAAACCACAATTTATATTACCAAACGGTTTCCAAACATGACATGCATATAGTCTAATAAAGCAGCTCAACGAGACGAATCCAACGAACCCAAAATCACGGAATTCTGACATCATTAAGACCTTCAAATGTCTAATGAATGATCCGCAATCAAGGGATTCAACAGCAGTCATTCCAAACCACTCACCATTTATCCTTGATCTTCCTTCTATATATGGGCCACACCACTCTAGGAAATCTATAAATAGACCCCTCCTACCCCTTGAAAAGGTACCCCAAGCCAAAGGGAACAAGAGAGAGATCGGAGATCGCTCTTACCTCCTTGCTCCTACACGACCACTGTCAGGAGTTCTTCCGGAGCACCACTTGAGGTTCGGACTTCTGCCAAACTACCACCTGACGCCCGAAGTTCTATCGGACCATCACATGAGGCCAAAACTTTTGTCGGACCACTACCTGAGGCCCGGACTTCTACCAGACCACCACTTGACGCCTGTAGTTCTACCATACCACCACCTGACATCGTTGTTCTGCTGGTCCACCACCTAAGGCTTGAAGTTTTGTCGGACCACCACATAATGCCCAGAGTTCTTCCGGACCACCACCTGAGGCCCGAACTTCTGCTGGACCGCAACTTGAGGCTTGAACTCTAGCCAGACCACGACTTGAGGTCCGAACTTCTGCTGGATCACCACATGAAGCCCGGAGTTCTGCCAGACCACCTCATGAGGCCTGGACTTATACCGGACTACTACTAGAGGCCCGAAGTTCTGCCGGACCACCAAATGATGCCTAGAGTTTTGCTGAACCACCACATGAGGCACAAAATTTTGCCAGACCCCCACCTAAGGCCCGGACTTCTGTTGTATCACTACCCGAGGCCCGGAGTTCTGCCAGACCACTACCTAAGCCCCAGCCTTCTGTCAGACCACCACTTAAGCCCCGGACATTTTAATTCAGACCACTACCTAAAGCCCGGACTTATGCTAGACCACTACCTAAGCCTCGGACTTTTATCAGACCACCACCTGAGTCCCAGACTTCGGCCGCCGCACCACCTGAGGCTCGGACTTCATTCGGACAACCACTTGAGTGATGGACTTCTTTTGCACCACTTGTCGCCCGGAGTTCCGTGGAACCACCATATGATGTTGGACTTCCACCAGACCACAGCCCAAAGTTGAAGTTTGGCCAAACCACTGCCATGCTACCAACTAATGCCCTAATTTTCAAGTAGCACCAGAATTTTGCTAGTCCACCAAGTGATGCTAGACTTTCATCCTCATTTGTCACTAAATTTCAACCATACGATTGACATTTGTAAACTGATCTCCCTCAAGGACAAGTCAGCCCACTATAATCTACTTAAATTTTAGTGGAATCATTTTCAATTGGGCCAGGCCCCATGATTTTTCTCCTTTCTAAGATTTTCCACGTAAGAAAACCTTATGTTCTGTGTATGTGAGCTAGATATCTGTACAATGCTAAGACATATGATTATAACTCTATTGCCGCGTATATTCTAGCCCGCAATAAAAATAATTAAAAAGATGAAAGGATTTTGCCTTTTTTTATATGGATGTGCTCTTCTATTCAAGAATAGTATTTTTTTAAAGAAATGTTTCATGAAAGAGTGACTTATAAAGTTTTAATATCTCCAAGAAGTTCAAATCATATTACATGATTTGGATAATATCAAGCATGTGCTTGAACCATCACTAGCCATCAACATATTTTACTCACAAGAGATCTATGGGAGTCGATCGAGTAGGCCTTTTTGTTGAAAAAATTATTGCGTGCGAACATCGAATGCGTACAGATGTCAGTTCAGATGAGCCACAATGTATTGGGTGATGTGGCATGTCCAGATTGATCTCCAGACACATTCGGCATCCGCACGTAATAATTTCTCCTATTGATAGGAAGTCAAGCTTTATGTTGCATTTAGGGAGCCATGGAAGGATCGAGCCGGACAATGCAACTTTGTATTGATTGGTTCAATTGATTTATGGTCTTTTTGGATGTCCAATTCAAAATATTTTGATGCTGATGGAATCTACATGATGAATCAGACTTTATAATGGTAAACTCAATATAACTTAATTTTGATCTTTTTTATCAATTATTTTAAAATTGCTTTGAGATGCATTGTACACTTCAAAGAGATGGTGATTTTTTGGAACCCAATAGGCCCACTAGAAGGTAGGTACATCACTAAACCCTTAATATACATTAATCATTTATCAAGAGAGATCACCAAATATCTGGGTTAGATGGGAGATAAGATAGATGTTAGTCTCTGTGGAATATGATTGTGTTGATCAATCGAGTTGCATTGTTATCTCGAAGCTCAGTTCAATTTGTCGTGCTTGTTCGGGGGGGGGGGGTCCTCTTGCTTGTATTCTTTTTTTTTTTTTTTATGTTAAACGCCCCAGCACTGTGTTTCGAACGCAAAGGCGCCCCAGCACTGTGTTTCAAGCGCAAAGTTTGTTTGGAGAAATGATAGAGAAGCGTCGCAGCGCTCTAAATTTGGCATTGTAGCACTGTTTGATGGACCGATGACAGAGACTTGAGTGTTGCAACTCTTGGAGACGGATTGAACAGTTTTCATTCTCCTTTTTTTTCTCAAGGGTGGCATCCTTTGGTGATTTATAGATGCTTTTCTCTTTTGTTTTGTGTGTGAGAACAATATAAGTGTGAAGAAAAGCAAGAAGAGAGTGAGAAAGAAAAATGATCTATGCCTATTTCTCATAATTTTCATCATGGATTTTTTGGTGTGATGTGGCTCCGTAATTTTTTTTCCCGATTTTGAGTTCCAGATTAAATCTTGACGTGCTTTACTTTCCACTATATTCATTTTATTATTTATTTTGCCCGCATGATTTACTTCCTATCTCCCAACAATAGAGATAAAAGTAGTGATGCAGCGCGTAGCACCATGTGCTCCACGAGAGCACATTTTATGCTTTTCTGTTATTTTACCCAGACGCACGAACCAGTGATGTGTTTAGCTTAGTAGCTAGTGCACTTTTACCTTTTTGGCCCTTTTGGCCTTTTACAAGTATTTTTGCTTTTAAGTAATTAGAATTCTAGAATACATATACTCCGACAGAAAGAAGGGAGAGGTAACTTTTTGTATTTGGAAAACTTTACCAGAGCTTCTGCTCTTAAGAAACATTCACAGGTGTGAATATACCTTGGGATTTACTGTTACATTGGCTCTCATTGTTTTCAAGCTTTTGTAGGTTCTTGGTTTGTAGGTCTCTCAGGTGAACTCCTATCAGGGATTCCATCAGCTTGGTATCAGAGCCAATCCGGCAAGATGATCGACCGAGGTAAGGAACCTGCAACCGACGACGCTCGGAGTCTTGAAGCACTGTGGACGAGCCAGGCCAACATCACACGACAATTGGAAGCATTGTCGACCGATGTCCAGCGCCTCTCCATTTATATGCGCCGTGAGTTTAATCTCAATCGGGCAAGGAATACACACCGACACCATCGTCGAGGGTCAGAACCGCCTATGGTTTGTGGGGGGTGACGAGGTGGGGGCCTTGAACGGAACGGGCGTCGCCATCCCATACCCGCTTCTGATCGTTCAGATTCAGAGGCAGAATCACAGATGTTCAGGAATGAGGAGGATCCTCAGGACACCGATGACGAAGACGACGACGTTAGTCAGATAGAAGAACCCCACAGGCAGAGGGTTTTACAAAAAAATCAGCTTTTTGAAGGGTTTTACAATCTACCCACCTTAAAAAAAATGTCGTCCTCGACATTTCCCTTAAGGGATCGAATGCAAAATCGATACAAAGCAAATCCGTCCAATCAAAACTCAAATCAAATCAAATCAGAATCGAAATCAAAACTCATCGGAATCCATACAACATTCAATGCATTCAATCACATGTCGTTCAATATGTATGCAAAACGATGCACTTGAAACAATCCATTCTATCAAACTGTCAGACGAATCCTTTCACTATGGATGCCTGGGGCATCACAATTGGTATCAGAGCAAAGTGTAGTGAAAGGATTTGATTGAATGTCCCCAACGGCAGCAGTTGCAAATCCTTGAAAATGACGAGGGGATGCCCTGGATCCCAACAGTACCCGAGAAGACGAAGAATTTGAAGATATTGAAGGCGATGACGGTGAACCTCTGATGTGCGTCCTCGAGAAGTTGTTGATCGCTCCTCGTATAGTGCAGCCGACTCAACGGAATGCCATCTTTAAAACCCGCTGCACCATTAGCGAAAAGGTCTGCGATCTCCTCATAGACAGTGGCTGTACCGAGAACATCATTTCGCGCTCAGTAGTCCAAGCCCTCAACTTGAAGACAACGCCCAATCCCCACCCCTACAAAATTAGCTGGGTACAAAAAGGAATTGATATACCGGTATCGGAAATGTGTCAAGTTACATTTTCCATTTGGAGGCAGTATGTCTGCGAAGTGCTCTGCAACGTGTTAGACATGGATGTATGTCACGTCATCCTTGGGCGACCTTGGCAGTTTGATGCTGGTGTTATGTACGATGGTAGAGCTAACTCGTATTCGCTAGATTGGAAGGGAAGACGCCTTCGCCTGTTACCTGGAGCTCGTGATAGCCCGCAGCCCGCCTCTAAAAGCAATCCTGCCTCAGTGATGCAGATCGTATCTGGACCGAACTTATTATTATCCTGGAAAGAGTCTTCTACTCTATGGGCACTAGTAATCACTGACGTCTCACCCTCCCAGACAAGCATACTTCATGCTGGCATCACAGAAGTCCTGGAGGAGTTTCGCGATGTATGCCCGCAAGAACTCCCTGCGGTTCTTCCCCCACTGCGAGATATTCAGCACCAAGTTGATCTCCAACCTAATGCATCGCTGCCGAATCTTCCTCATTATAGGCTTAATCCTACAGAGCAACAGATTATGCAGGGAATTATTGAAGATTTGTTAAGCAAACAACTTATCCAAACAAGTATTAGTCCTTGCGCAGTTCCGGCTTTGCTTGTCCCTAAAAAGAGCAATGAGTGGCGACTCTGTGTAGACAGTCGATCAGTATCGATTCCCTGTACCAAGGATAGATGAGCTCATCGAGAAATTAGACGGAGCTTCAGTTTTTTCCAAGCTCGACCTACGAAGTGGCTATCACCAGATCCGAATACGTCTCGACGACGAATGGAAAACTGCCTTCAAAACTCCGTTTGGTCTATATGAGTGGCGTGTAATGCCCTTTGGCTTATGCAATGCGCCATCGACATTCATGAGAATGATGCAGCAGGTCTCAAACCTGTGTGGGGCAAATTTTGTATTTCATACTTCGATGACATTCTCGTTTACAACAACTCCATGGAAGACCACAGAGAGCATCTCCGTCAGCTCTTCATCATCCTCCGAGACAACCAGCTATTCCTCAATCTTCCGAAATGCGAAATTGCCACCTCCAATGTGTTCTTTCTCGGATTCGTGGTTTCCCAAGATGGTGTCAAAATGAATCTGAATAAAGTCGAAGCGATTTTGAACTGGCCAACCCCGCGCTCCTTTTTCGATATCAGGAGTTTTCATGGCCTTGCGAATTTTTACCGAAAATTCATAAAAGGATTTAGCATTATAATGAGCCCAATTACGGATTGCTTGAAGCTAAAAACTTTCCAATGGGGCGATCTTCAACAACGCAGCTTTGAAGCGATCAAGACGGCCTTGACGTCAGCCCTTGTTTTGGCGATCCCCTGCTTCGATAAGTTGTTTAATGTCGAAACTGATGCTTCTGGAGTTGGTATTGGCGCTGTCCTCTCTCAAGAAGGTCGGCCCATAGCTTTTTTTAGCGAAAAACTATGTCCATCTAGGCAGCGCTGGTCTGCATATGAGCAAGAACTCTATTCCATCATACGGGCTCTCAAGGAGTTGGAACACTACCTCCTACATCAGGAATTTATCCTCTGCACAGACAATCGGGCGTTACAGTTCATCAATAGCCAGAAACACGTGAACCGTATGCACGCCCGATGGGTCTCTTTCCTCCAGAAGTTTAGCTTCCTGCTCAAGCATCAAGCAGGGAAAAACAACATTGTTGCCGACGCCCTTAGCCGAAAGAACTTATTATTAACTCAGCTCCAAACTGAGTTCTCGGGTTTGATATGTGTCCAGCAACTGTACCCCAATGATGCAGACTTCGGTAGTATCTGGACCAAGTGCCAGCAGGGTCAAACGATTTCCGGATACTGCATTCGCCATGGTTTTCTTTTTCATAATAATCTTTTATGCGTTCCTTTGTCCTCTTGGCGACAGCACATTATCCGGGAGGCCCATTGCGGAGCATTAGCAGCACACACGGGACAGGACAAATCGCTAGCTCAAGTGAGAAGCAGGTTCTTTTGGCCGAGACTCCACCGAGATGTCTTTCGCTTTGTCGACCGCTGCTCAGTCTGTCAAAACTATAAAGGAGGTGCACAAAATTCGGGTCTGTATCTGCCCCTTCCCGTCCCCAACTCCATATGGGAGGATCTCAGCCTGGATTTCGTTCTCGGCTTACCCCGCACCAAGAAGGGTAACGACTCCATCATGGTAGTCGTTGATCGCTTCTCGAAGATGGCTCATTTCCTATCATGTAAAAAGACAGCCAATGCTTTGCATATCGCCCAACTCTTCTTCCATCAAATTGTGCGGCTTCATGGTGTTCCGAGAAGTCTAACCTCCGACAGAGACGTCAAGTTTATTAGCCACTTCTGGCGAGAGTTGTGGAAGCGTTTAGGCACAGATTTACGCCTCAGCTCAGCCTACCACCCCCAAACTGACGGCCAAACAGAGATAGTCAATCGTACCTTGGGGAGCATGCTCCGTTGTCTAGTGCAAGATTACCCGAAATAATGGGAAGACATGCTAACTACAGCTGAGTTCGCGTACAACTCTAAGGTCAATCGGTCCACGGGTAAGACTCCATTCAGCATTGTTTACACTAAAATCCCAAATCTTGCTTTGGATGTAGCTATCCTACCTAAGTGTAAATCTGGTGCCGCTACCCAATTTACAAATCAATATTCTAAGATGCTTACTGATGTCCCCCGTCAATTGACTCAAGCCAACCTGAAGTATAAAGCCGCTGCTGATCTCCACCGGCGACAGACCCTCTTCAATGTGGGTGATCTTGTCATGGTGCGTCTTCGACGGGAAAGATTTCCCCCTGGTACTTACTCCAAGTTGAGTCGCCGTAAGGTTGGCCCGGTTCCTATTACTGCTAAAATCAACGACAATGCCTACACTGTCGAGCTACCGCCGGGTTACACCACCTCCCCCACCTTCAATGATACCGATTTATGGCGATATCATCCCCCTGATGATGTCGCCATTGTGTTAAGCTCGTCGGAGTCGAGCTCTTCCGACGTCGGGGAGGACTGATGCAGCGCGTAGCACCATGTGCTCCACGAGAGCACATTTTCTGCTTTTATGTTATTTTACCCAGACGCACGAACCAGTGATGTGCTAGCTTAGTAGCTAGTGCACTTTTACCTTTTTGGCCCTTTTGGCCTTTTACAAGTATTTTTGCTTTTAAGTAATTAGAATTCTAGAATACATATACTCCGGCAGAAAGAAGGGAGAGGTAACTTTTTGTATTTGGAAGACTTTACCAGAGCTTCTGCTCCTAAGAAACATTCCCAGGTGTGAATATACCTTGGGATTTACTGTTACATTGGCTCTCATTGTTTTCAAGCTTTTGTAGGTTCTTGGTTTGTAGGTCTATCCGACGAACTCCTATCAGGGATTCCATCAAGTAGGATCTTACTTGATCGATAAAAGAAATTTCAAGTGAAGGCTTCCCAATATCGTTATCTTGACCAACATTGACTCTTATCAATTGCTTAATTGATTTTGATCTCCCAGCTCACTTAGCTTAATCGGACATGGAACCATCATGATTTTCTTCACATCATTAGTAAAGCAAGTTATGACAGACTTAGGTCTAACACCATAACTTCTCATCCTCATAAATCCTCCCGATTGATTATATCAAGCTCAAGGTTGATTATAACAGATATATCGAGATAAACAAACGACAAAAATGCAGCCCTCTCAAGCAATCCTAATCACTTAGGCTGAAGCTGATTATCAATTTTATTTTCATTCAGTAAATGAATTTCTCTCTCTGAAATTTTCTCAAATTAAAAAAAGAAATACGAAAGAACTTTAGAAACTCATATTTTGAATTCAAAAAATATTTGTATTAAAAAATTGATTTAAAAAATAATAATAAAATTATCTCAAATTAAGACAATCATAAAATTTTGTTATTGGACACATAAAAGTCCAAAAGTATTACCTTATATTTAACGAATTCTTATTTTCCTAACCTGAATAAAGGATGCTCGTTTCATGTTTGATTTTGAGTAGGTTTGCATCAATTGTTCTTCCTTCTAAATTCTGATTCCCCACCAACAATTCACATGCCATTAGAGGACCCATATTATTATTCATTTATAGTCCTCGACATATTTATTATTTTTTTTTGTGTGACAAAATACTTGTGATATTAGAGCATATGGATTTATTATCTTAGTATTATACGAAGATATAATACATATAAAAAATAAATGAGGAGTTATAAGAGAAAGAAAATATTTTTATGAAAAGCTAGAAAAAGGAAAAAAAAAAAAAAAACAAGTAGATGTGCACAAGCCCGATTTAAATGATTCTTCTAAAGCTTTCGTTAGTTTCAAATGCCGCCCATCTTTAGGGGAAGATATTGATACAATATATTAAATATATAATTTTATAGAACGTGTCACATATTTATGGCTGAAAAGCTCTATGGCATGTGAGTTGTCTTTAGGAGATTATTTCCTAATATGTTTGGTCGTAATCTTTTGAAGAGGGCAAGGGCAACACAAGTCCCAATGCTGACGATGAAAGTCAAAGTTGGCGTCAACGATATACATCAATCTCATAAGAGATGATGTGCATAGATGTTATTTGCAATTTTGGTGATTAAATCAATAGGCGCCAGAGTAACTAGGCGATAATGGATAGAAGACTTAAGGTCTCGGACAACTGTGGTTGGAGGGTCAAAGTTGGACTATGGTGGTTGAAGGATTGTGTTCAGGTAATGTTGGTTAGAAGATCGTAGTCAAACGATGGTAGTTAGTAGATCATATTTTAGCACCATAGATTGGACAATGTTAGTTAGAGGACCATAGTCGACAATGATGGTTGAAGAATTGTATTCAAAACACGATAATTGTATTCATAATCAATTAAGCAATGGATATTGAAAGACCCTAGTTGGGCGAAATTGGTCGGAAGGCTATTGTAGAGTGACATAAGTCAAAGGATCATGATAGAGCGATCATGGTCAAGAGAAACGTAATTAAGCGACGAAGGTCAAAGGACTGTAGAAAGGTGATAGTTTTTGAAAAAAAATATAGTTGAGTAATTATGGCCATAGGTTTCATAGTCAAACGATCGCAATTGATGGCTCATAGTCGAGTTATAGAGGTCGAAGGACTGCAAAAGGGCAGCAGTGGTTGGAAAACTGTTGTTGGGAAACTATGGTGCGAGGATCATGTTCGAGCGACAATGATTAAATGACACTGGTAGGCAGTGGTCCGACAATAATGGTTGCCTAGTCAGCTAGTCTAGTGGTGGTGTTGGGTGTAGCTTTCAGATTAAGTCATTGAACTCTCTTAAATCTCTAGCTAAAGCCCAACCCAAGCCCCCTCTTATGTAAAGAGTGTGCACCTATTTATACTTTTTTTATAACGGTACGCCCCATAAATATAATCAAAATAAAATTTATATAATATGATGACTCGTATTAGTTTCCTAGATCATAAATTGCTCCTTCAATATTTATCTAATTTTATAATGTCCGAATTAAATGATGTTAGCCTCCTTGGATTCATCTCATTGATATGCGTTATTTAATGCTAAACATGCAAAATTTGGATATTGTTTGTGTAAGCCCATGACTGTCTATGCAAGTACTCATTCATGGGTGGCTTACAAGTTACATTTGGGTCAAGCAGAAGGAGGATCCACTCCTCTGTATGAATAATTTGTTCAATAGACCCTCTAGGAGATGGGAAGGAGCTTAACACTGGAGCACCACCGACCCCCCCCCCCCCCCCAAATGAGGGCGACCTCGAAAGTTTCTCTCTCAATCAAATATATCTTTATTCACCTTGGCCAATGTCAAGACTCCTAAGTGAGATACATCAAATAGCAAACGACACACATTAAAATATTTATATACATTATTATTAAAATAAATTTAACATTTAAATAAAATTATTATTAAAATATATACATCATGCCATGAAGACCAGTTTTTGCTCTCGTGCTAGGGTTTTCCTTCTTCTTTAGCCGCCTTGAGACACCATCTTTTTCTCCCCCTCTAGCTCTGCCGGAGGCCTTCTCCTCTCTCTATAATGGATCCCCTCTCTGATTTTCCCCCGCTTGCTTCCTTAGTGGGTGGAGTCTCTCCTCCTCCGATTTGCAACTGGTAGTCAGTTTTTGCTTCCAATGAAAATCATTGTAACGACCGTAACCTCTCCCACTATCTGTTAGAACCAAAAATTGTTCCTTTATATGGGAAAAAGTTGAGTAAAGGAGCTAAGGATTGGAATCACTATTTGGTTGGGTATTATATCAATCACAGACCTTATTATGAGGCGTTGCTCTCCGCCATTAAGAAAGCATGGTCTCTAAAAGATGCGCTTCAGATGCTTTCCTTAAGCGATGATTTTTAACTATTTAGATTTGTTTGCTCATAAGAGTATAAGACCTAGATATGGCATGGTCTAGAGGAGTATGGTTCCTCCTAGGTAAACCTTTTATCTTGCAAAAATGGCACCTAAAGTTTAAACCAAAGAAGGAAAATTTTACCTCCATTTCTATATGGATTAAGATACACGATCTCCTACTTGCTTGCTAGAATTCGAAAGAGATTTCTAGGATTGCAAGCAAAGTTGGCGTCCCTCTTGCTGCTGACTCCCTTACAACAAACAAAACTTACCTAACGTACGCTAGGGTGTGTGTGCTGGTGGATTGCAATGAGACATATCAAGAGGAAATTCTAGTATCTCTTGATGGGGATATAGTCAGTCTTAAGGTACAATACAAATGGAGGCCTTCTCTGTGTGACCACTATAAGTCCCTTGTACACTTCTCTGCATCATGTCCTTTTAAACCACAATCAGATGAGTCTGGTAATCCCTCTACTAACGCACCTAAGAATTCTATGTCGCGGGGTAGAAGCCAAAGTCGTAACCCCACAAACACAAGGAATCGGCCTCCCTCGCAATCTGCCTGGAACATCTACCAACCACCTAAATTTCCCTCCATTGATCCCCTTTTAAACTCAAACTCGTTTGTTGTTCTCCCTCATCTTTCTTCTTCATCTTCTCAACCCACACTCTTTGTCTCTAACTCTATTGGTCTTCCTTTTCAATATCAACCGCACTCACCCCCTCCTCAACAGCCTAATTTCTTTCTTCAACCTCCCCCAACTGATCCTCCTATGTTAGGTTCTGACCCATCTGATCCCATACCTTCAGTTGTTTCATGTGCTCTGGATCCGGGCTTTCCAGCATACCAAACCTTAACTCTCCTTTGGAAGTAACTTCGTCTAATTCCACTAGTAACCAAGGCTCGGCTTCTCCCCATGGTGTTCTGTCATCTAATAAATTTGATGCTTTAAAATCCCTCTCGAAGAACTCCAAGCTACCTGACTCATCTGTTGGTGAAGAAATGACTGCTAAAACTCAAAAGGTTAAGGATTCCACTTAAAATTTGACATTTACTGTGGTGACTAAAAAAACTGCTAGGGGGAAGCAAGCCAAAAAACCCCCTTTGCACTCTGTTTCTTGATGATCCTTTCATCCTTTGCGGCATGGAATATCAGGGGTTTTAACCGTCTTGATAAAGTTTTGTGCTGTAAATATTTGGTTGATTCGTTTAAACTAGACATGTTTTGTATTTTGGAGACTAGAATCCATGCTCCTTCTCTCCAAAGCCCCTTTTTTTTTATATTGCTCACAATATTTCCCCTAATGAACAAAGTTGCAATAATTTTGATCATTCCTCCTCGGGTCGCATTTGGGTGAAATGGAATGCTAACAAGCTGAATTTTATCCATAAGACTATCTCTTCCCAGCTCATTTTCGGTATGATTTCTGTTGGCTCTATCCCCCCATTTCAGGTCATTGTTATTTATGCTTCTAATAGTGGTACATAAAGGAATGCCCTGAGGGCTCTCATCTCTCAAATTTCCCCTCCTCAATACACCCCTTAGTTACTTATAAGGGATTTTAACTACTGTCGGTATGCTTCTGAAAAATTAGGGGGTACTACTCTTTCTTAAGCCGCATTAGTGGATTTCAATAATATGATATTTGATAATTGTTTAAGGGATCTCCAATCAGTGGGTTGCTCTTACACTTGGTATAATCAACGCATTAACAATCCGATTCACATTAAACTTGACAGGGGTCTTGTCAATAATGCTTGGCTAAACTCTTACCCCAACTCCTATTGCTCTTATCAAAGCCCTTCATATTCAGATCATTGTCCTGTTATTTTGCATTATGGAGTTGCTCATTGTACATCTCACATATTCTTTTTAAAAAAGTATTGGACTAATATTGATAGGTACTGGATTTTTCTAAATCCTTTACGGGTAATCCACTGTCCTACTTGTGATGTACACTTAAGCAACGCAAATGTGATATAAAGAAGATGGAGTGGGCAAATTCCTCCATTATTACTTCTCAGCTTGATGATCTTCATAACCAGCAAAAGGGTTTTCTAGAGAAAATTCATGCCAATCCTAATGACACCTCTCTTAATGCTTCTTTGAAAGATACTACTTCCAAAAATTTTTAATTTACTTGCTCTCTTGCATTTTGGATCTCTCAGAGAGCAAAAGTTAAATGGCTAAAGAATGGAAAAGAACACCTTAAATTCTTATACGCTAAAATCAAAAGTAGGCAAGGAAGTTGTAAAACAGCAGTGAATATGTTGGCCTCTTTTCCTTATCCGGAAAGTCATGATGTGAATGATATCCTTATTCAACATTTTCATGGTATTTATAACCCTTCCCCTCCTACCAATTTGGATGTTGACATTTTTCCAATTGGAGCCATTTTCCGAGAACAATATTTTACTATTATTACTCAACATGTTTCTAACTTAGAGATAAAAAAATATTCTTTTTTGGGGTCTTCCTCCTCAGCCCCAGGCCCGGATGGATTCAACTTCCATTTCTATAAATCTGGTTGGCATATAATAGACCCTATGGTTTGCAAAGCAGTCAGATCTTTTTTTCACTAAAGGATACCTCCCTAGTGGTGTCAAAGCTACCGCTCTTGCTTTCATTCCTAAGCACAATAAAGCTGAGTCTATTTCTAATTTTAGGTTGATTTCCCTATGCAATACTATATACAAGATCATTACAAAGATTATTTCTATTAAGCTCAAGCCTATCATGCCTATTTACAGTTAGGCACAATCAACCTAGCTTTGTCAAATCTTGGGTGTCTACTGACAATATCTTGCTTGCTAATGAAATCCTTGCCCTTGCTCGGAAGAGGGGAGGTAATAAGTTTTTTTTGTGTTAAACTTGACATTCATAAAACTTTCAATATTGTTTCTAGAGATTTTTTGATAGCCAGAATGACCCAAAAAGGGTTTCTCACTACTTTTGTGAGTTAAATGAAAGCTTGTATCTATGATGTGAATTTCTCTATTTTGATTAACGGAGCCTTAAAGGGGTATTTCCCCTCCTCTGCTGAATTAAGATAAGGTTGTCCCCTTAGTCCATGCTTTTTCTGTTTGGTTATGGATGCTTTTCCAAATCTGTTAGATGAGGGTGGATTCAAAGGGATTAGCATTGAAGGTTTCACCCACTCCCACCTTCTCTATGCCGATGATGTTCTCATTTTTGGTGAAGCCACCATAGAGAACTACAATATTCTTAACAACATCCATGCTTATTTTTCCAATGCAACAGGACTTCATGTTAACCTTGATAAAAGCTTTGTTATGCTCCCTACGAATGTGACCAATCAAGAAGCCAATTGTCAAGTACTTTCTATTCACAATATCAACTCCAAAATTACTTATTTAAGGATCCCTTTGTCTTTTAATAGATTAAAAGTGGCTGATTTCTTGACTCTTACTGATAACATTGCAAAAAAAATTGTATGGTTTGAAAGCCAACCTTCTTTCCTTTGTTGGCCTATTGCAATTCCTGAAATACACAATTTTGAACTCTATTGCGTATTGGATCCGTGGCTCTAACTTGCCAAAGTCAATTATTAAATTCTTCAAGAAGGTTTGCTCAAAATTCTTTTTTTTTTTTTGGGATTCACATGCTCAAAACAAAGTCCATACGGTATCTGGGGACAAGGTTTGCATGCCTAAGTCTATTGGGGGGGTTGGGCCTGCCTTCTTTGCCAGTAATCCAGTTTGCTTTTTAACTATTCAGTTATACTCATAATGTACAATTTGATATCTCCTTAATCTACTTGGCTCTCTAACATATATGTTTCGCCTTGGCGCCCTGTCCCCCTTTTTGCAATTTGTTTTAGAAAGCTGTTTGTAATGCAGCTCTTGCTGCTAAAAGTAAGTTTAGTTGCAGAATCTCTTGTAATGCTCCCATCTCCTTGCATTGGGATCATTGGTGTAATAATGGCAAGATCGAGGATTTGCTGGATGGACATTATCTGCTTAACGTTACCTGCTCTAACTCCCTCACTAGAGATTGTATAGTGGATGGCTGTTGGGCGTTGCCCGCGTCTATTCCCTCCTCCGTCTACAGTGTGATTAACGGTATTCCTATTTTTGGAGTTTAACATCAAGTGTTTATTTTGGGGGACTCAGAATCATAGTTTTCTTTGATAACTATGTAAATGAGTTTTATTCTCATTTGCCGAGCTGCTCCTAGCACAATCTGGTTTGGCATACTAAGAATTCTTTAAGATTTTCGTGCTACGCTTGGCTTGCTATTGTTGGGGATTTAAAAACTGCGAATGCTTCGCTTAAAAGAAACATTTATGTACCACTAACCTATAGTTTTTGCCGTATTTTTCTGGAAAGCACTGCTCATTTATTCTTTGAATGCTCATACTCATTTGCTATCCTCACGGATCTCATGCCTACCTCTATGGAGCTTCTTCTCAGTCCCACTATTCTACAGCCTTTGGAGTGGATTGACGGGCATAAAACTATCTTATAGCCGGTTAAAAATATTTATCTGCTTATTTCTTACTATGCAATCTACTATATCTGGAAAGAAAGGAATAATAGGAGGTTTAGGAATACTTGTAATAGTCATATCACTACTTCCCATAGCATTAAAAGAGCAGTTATCGAGAAAATCATCAAATGGAAAAATTATACAAAGTATTTGGAATTGATTTAGGTGGGAATTATGCTCTCAGCCTCTCGTTTCATCTCGTTGCCTTGCCCCATTGGTTGCCTCGGGATTACTATATAGTTTATGTTTCCTTCAAGGCATGGTTGCCTCTGTTTTTTTCGATGTATTCTGGACAGACTGATGTTTTCTGGATTTATCTCCAGCTGATTTTCACGCCTAGGCTTGGACAATGATGAGGCTTCTATTGCTGGCTCTCCTAGGATGGTCTCTGGGCTACCAGGGGTTCGAGTTCTTCTATGATCTAACTGTTTTTATCCCTGAGTTCAGCCTATTTTTGGCATTTGGATCTTTTTGGCCAGGTTATTTGCTTATTTTTTTGATGTAATTGAGCTGGTTTTTGGGCCTTGTGCTATGATGTTTTTTGTGCTCTGATAAGCTTACACCTTTTTTTGGTTTGGGGTTCATTTTTTGGTTTACCTTTACTTGTAACTTTTCTCTTTCTTTAATACACAGGCTAAGCCTAAATTTTCCTATATATATATTACAATTAAAATTTTAAAATGTTAAATTTAATTTAAAACTTTTGGTATATTGCTCTTTTCTTAATTTTATGTCAAATATACTCCCTTTAAAATTCTGATTTTTTTATATTTCTTTAAGTAATTACACCGTATCAACTATTATACTAAATTAATAAACATCTATGAGAATATTTTAAAATATTCTTATTTATAAGCCTCGATGCTTCCAATCTTCTTCATAATTGTAACACTCTTTTTATTATTTTATTTATTCAACTCCCAATGCAAATATTTTTGTTCCTTATACCCTCAGCCAACACAACTCATCTTGGCCTAATTGTTGAGAGCTTAGGCTTTCAACTAAGAGGTCTTGGGTTCGAGTCTTTGTGTATTCGTTGTGTGTGTGAGTTTGCCTTAAATGGCCCTGCAAAAGAAATGCAGTGTAAAGTAAATATAATGTAAAGTAAATATAATGCATTTTGAATATTTTGTTCTGTTTGGTTGTCTGCAAAAGAAACGCAGGAGATTTGTTTCTATTGTTTGGTTAGGTATATCCAGACTAAAGTAAAATTAACTTTTTTTAATTATTTTTTTACAAGAAAGAGAACTACCTTGAGTGAACACTGTTGCATTTGCAGATCTACTGGCTTATAACACTAAAATCATCTTCTATCATTTTATGTAGCTTGTTAAAGTCACCTTATGGCTGCACAATTTTTCAAAGTCAGTTTTGACTGCGATATGTTGCAAACTTTTGTTAACTTGCCGGAGCGAAGTCTCTCCGGAGCTGGAGCAGCTCGCCGGAGAGAAATCTAAATACGTGCAGCTAGCAGCCACGAATCTATTAAGTTTATGGTTTTGGCCCTAAAATTTCAACAAGGAAATTTAAATAAAAAGATGCAAGTTAAGTGCAATAAATTAAATAAAGGAAGCCACTGTTTTCCTTACAAAGCAAGGTCTGTAACATTTAAATTGGAAAACACATTCGGGTACACAGTCCACCATTCCAACTTCGCTCATCAAAAAAGAAAAAAAAAATTCACCATTTTACGTTTGTTTCTGGCCGCTGGCACCGTTGGTACGAAACCGCTGAGGCTGCAGCGGAAGCCGGCTCTTTTAACGGAGACACTGGTTGGACCTCCGGTGGACGAAGGAGCCGAAAAGCAGGACGACCATCAAGGTTTTCTTCCCATGAATTTATAACCCGCTCGATATGAGCGGGTTTCTAATTCCTGCAAAACAGCCCCCGTAATACACGCCTAACGCATCCGATAATTTCCTTTCGTTCCACTCAAAATTAATCAAACAACCAAATTTAGTAAATACATGTATTTGTTTTATTTTACTCTCCTAATTCAAGCAACCAAACAGCCCCTTATTTAGTCTTTTTTTTCCTTATTTATAGGGACCTATGAGTGAGACAATGATATAATTACATCTTCTTCTTCTTTATTGCTATTCTCTGTTTTCTCTTTCTTCCTGCATTGCATTTTTCTTGTTCTCGGTTTCTTCAGTACTCGGCATCCTTTAAAGTTTTTGTTTTTCCTCTCATTCTCGGCATCCAGTGAAGAGATGGTTTACCTCTTAGACCAGCAGCTGATTGTCTTCTACGTCCTCACCCTCAAGTTGAGGGAAACCATCGAGGCTAATCTATGCATACCCCAGGCAAACCCGATAGCCAGGCCTATTCCCCTCGGCTTGTACAAGTACAATTCTGCGTTCAAACCCCTTCTCAAGTCTCAGCCACTGCCACTGTTGCAGCCTCCTCCTCCGCCACCGCCACCGCCGCCGTTTGACTCTCCAAGGATCATCTCGAAATTCCTCGAAAAGATCAACCAAGCCCGACAAGACGAGGCTTCCTCCCACTGGGAGACCCAATCCATCTATCGCGTCCCCAAATCCCTCCGTGACGTTGATCAGGCCGCCTACACCCCTAAGATCGTCTCCATCGGCCCCTACCACCGCGGACGCCGCCACTTACGCACCATGGATCGTCACAAATGGCGCTCCCTTTACCACGCTCTCGACCGAACTGGCCACGACGTCCGCCTTTACCTCGACGCCGCCCGCTTCCTCGAAGACCGTGCCCGTTCCTGCTACGTGGCTCCCATCTCCATGTCCTCCGACGACTTCGTTGAAACTCTCGTCCTCGACTCCATATTCTCCCTCGAGCTCTTCCGCGGAGTTGCTCGTGAGGGCTTCGAAGGTCTCAAATACTCCCCCAACGACCCCGTCTTCACCGACCACGACATCATGCACTCGCTCCAGCACGACATGATAATGCTCGAGAATCAGCTCCCTCTCTTCGTCCTCGACTGGGTCCTTGCCCTCCAGGATGGCTGCGAGCCTTCTCGCTCATACCGCGTCGCTCCCCTCGCGCTCTGCTTCTTCAACCCCCTTATACCCACCGACGAGCCCCTCCCTCCCACTGCATCTTCTGATCCTCTCTACGAAGCCAGCAGCAGCGGCGGAGCCCTACATTGCCTCGACGTCTTCCGCCGCAGCCTCTTCCCATGCCCCACACCAGCTTCTATTCCAAGGCTGACCTGCCGTGGAAAGCAATCCGCACGCCCCTTTGCAGCCGCTTGCCCAACGCATTTCTCCGAGGCTTGGTGGCTTCCAATCCCATACAAGCGGCGTCAGCAGCTCATTCACTGCGTTGCTGATCTCCGTGACGCCGGCATCAAATTTCGTCGCCGGACAGGAGTCCAGTTTTGGGACATTAAGTTCAAGGATGGCGTCCTGTACATCCCTCGCCTTTTTATCCACGACGGGACCAAATCCCTCTTCCTTAATCTCATAGCCTTTGAGCAGTGCCATTTGGAGTGCGACAATCACATAACCTCATACCTTACATTTATGGATAACCTCATTAACTCGAAGGTGGATGTGAGATACTTGCATGACAATGAAATTATTGAAAATTGGCTCGCGAGCGATGGGGAGGTGGTCGATCTGTTTAACTGGCTTTGTCAGGAGGTGGTGTTGGACCGCCATGATTGCTACTTGTCGGAGCTATCGGATGAGGTGAATCGCTACTATAACAGTAAGTGGAATACTTGGAGAGCCAGCTTTAGCCATAAGTATTTTAGCAATCCATGGGCTTTCATCTCTTTGATAGCTGTTGTTATCCTGCTTTTGCTGACTGCAGCACAGACGTTCTATACTGTTTGTGCCTATTACAAGCCAAAGTAGCTACTTTTGCTCTCCGATGGCTTTTATTTAAGACTTTTATCGTAAGTTCCACTTTTATTTCATGATGTAAGTTTGATGTCATATGGAATAAGTCCCGAGAGATGTGGCCAATATATCTCTACCTCTGTGTGGATAGCCATTTATCATTGTCATTAAGTGATTCCAAGCTAGCTCTCATTGGAAGATATCTTAGCATTAATTTTTGCTGACTAAATAATTTGTGATGATATATATCCCTCAATTGCAAAAAACGTAATTATAAAGTATGCAATACAGGTTTTTATTTATATGAGAATGAGTGAGAATGTTGAACATATAATCATTGTATTGAATGATAGTGCCAAGGTATGAACAATCAACTAATAATGATTTATGATACTATTGTATGATAATAATTACATAACAATGAATGGATTATAAGATTATGATGATTGGGTGACGGTGGTTAGAAGATGATAGTAGAAAGACAATGATTGAAAGACAGTATTCGAGAGATGGTTGTTAGATAATAACAGCCATACGATTGCGGTGTTAAGTAATGATGATTGTTGTCATTGAATGTCAAGTATAGCTCTTTATTTATTCAAATCTCTAAGCTATATCAAAATTCAAGTCAAGATCGCTTCATGTAGGGAATGGTAGTCTATTAATAGTACTTGTGGAGCAGATAAATTTGTTTAGATTTTTATAATACACCATTAAACTACTCGTATCGACTATTTTCATCGTAGATCATTCATTTAGCATTTTGATGCTATGTTGTTGGATTTGTCTTTTCAAGATACTCAAATTAAGTTTAAATTTGTTAAAATCAAAGTTCCAAAAATTTTAAATTTAATTATGAAAGTTCTTTACGCAAATAATATTCTGAGATTCAAATCATTCAAATGAATTTTTTCGATTAACAAAGGGTTAGTTCAATGCCAAAGCCCTTTCTCACTCGTGATGGAAACCAATCAAATATACCTTAGAATCCTTGTAAGAGATTTTTTCCAAGAACTTTATTGTAGAAGAAGGAAATTTCTCTACATAAATTATTCTAAAATATTATATTCCACTTGACGATGTAAAAAACATATGACAAAATTAATTTTGAAAGGTTTAAAATTTTTTTAAAATAAATTGTGGCTTACTTGTATAGGTTGTCTATTTAATTAATATTTTATCTCTCCCCAAAGTGTAACAGACTCATGAGTGTCTTAGGCCCAGAATCTACCGGCACTGATGAGTGTTGTAGGCCCTCTCCTAGGGTTTCTCCTCTCAAGAACTCACATAGAGATCAAGCAAGAAAATCTGAAATTTTTCATTCATAATCATCATTAACCTCATAAGAGGGAAAAGAGGGCCATAAATAGGCCTCATATAAGATCTATTGGCTTTTATAATTTTCCCTGTCCAACGGGCACGGTTGTCTCATGCCCTATTGTGGTTGTGGGTGGTTTCTTTTGCAAAATTTTAACATGAGACTAAAGTTGTTCTTAGATCAGGTGCTAAATAAAGATAATAAATCCAAGTTCTACAGCTTGGAGCCATCCTCCCTAAGGGTTGGATCGTAAGTCTACAGCTTTGGGCCTTCCTCAAATGTTCAGGATGTAAGGCCAAAACAAAAATACAACACATATTATATACATTATCACTTGAAACTAAATTGAAATGATGTCAACATATGAATTTGCTAGGGCCCAATCCTCTACAAGAAAATGGAATATTTAACAAGACTAACAGGTTGTCAATGGTTATTATGATAAAAATGAAACTTCTCATTCCCAAAAGAATACATCCTCGCAGCCAAGAACCCCACCGCTCCTGCAGGTCATGGTTGATCAAACATTTTAAACTGAGTTCCTATGTACAACTCAAGATATGCATTAAGCTTTAAATATGCTGATAATAAAAATATATATATATTTATAAGCAAAATATTAAATATGAATACATTCATGCCAACTAAAAGCAAGCATTGGTTGCCTCAATTATGCCTCGATCCGCCTCGACGCTTACGTCTCGCCTCGATTCCCGATTTCGCCTTTTAAAACCTTGATAATAATAATAATAATCTTTAGCAATAACTTGTTGCTTTGCCCTCATATCAGCCATGTGTCCATCCTGCACATCATTTTGTCAAAGATGACAAAGTTGGGTTTGATTAAAATTCATAATGAGTAAATGTTATATCAAGTTTATCCACATATTCACCCTTAAAAATCTCACATCATAAAGGATGTGAAAAACTACTTTCATATCGTGTGGTCATACAATCATGATTGAAACACAAGGCTTGGCAAAGGTCCAATCCCAAATGTTCTCTAATTTCAAAGCCTATGAGTTATGAACCAAAAGGCACACTCAACATGGCATGAAACTCTTTGTATGGTCAGTCTTAAAATATACCCCTTCAATAAACTTTTCCCTATTTCTGAGATGTCCCTTTAGATGATGCAGCATATGGTTATTGACAATAATTTTTTAGGACATTTTGGGTTTACTCTCTCATTCACTAAATAGGCTAAGGGCTATGATAACCTAGGATAATAAAATCATGTGTTATTGACCATGTTTTTCATTGTTCCTCTACCATCTGCTTTGATCTAGTAGCATTATGTTCTTCTTCTTCAATCTAAATTGAAGCTACCAAAAGCAAAGTATCATAGAACTTATAGATTAAATGTAGTCAAAAGTGCTCTAGTTATCAAGAGATGTAATTAATCATAAGTCTTATACCCATGGCAGACTGCAAATAAGAGAGTAAAGGCAAAATTTTTAGGTTTCCTAATCTAATTTTCAAGTTATCTTCTAATAAATCGATTAAAATTTTTAAAATAATATAAATTCATATATAATATATACATATAAAAATGTACTATATGTGTGTGCGTGTATAGATAGTTATGTGGGGATTTTCAAAGTCAACAAATTTCTCATTCAAGAAAGTTTCTTCTTACATATCTGAGTAGTTACTATGACTCTACTTAATGTTCAGCATTCTACAAACGAAAATGTTCATATTTACATTATTGATTCCATGATATGGTGTCTTATGAATTCTGTGCAGTAGTAGTTCATAACTAAGAAACACAAGCTTTTAGTGATATTTCTACCAAAAAAATCAAGAATTTTTTTTTTTAAATAATAAAATAAAATTCTCACCATCCTAGGTTAAGTTTCTTAAAATTTTTTTCTTTGGTGTTGAGTAACGTTAAATATAAAATTTGTAATCTTTTACATTTTCACATGTGAATTTTCGAGTTTCATATATCTACTAGTGTTGATTCCACAACATCATAATCATTGTTTATACAAATGCCATGTTTCTTCTTAAGGATTATATATTTTAAGAATCTAAGATTATTCATCAACATTTGATTACTGATCCATATCATTCATATATGCAAAATAATTTTCCAACAAAAGGTAAAATTGTTACGAGTGGATTGGTCCCCACTGGACCGGTCCGGTTTTATGCCAGACGACTGATCCATATCATTCAAAACCTCTTGAAAACTATGTTCTTTTTGAACCCCAAAAAATTTCATCCAAGAGTCATGTCCATGTATCTGCTACTAAAAAGTTTCATCAAGCACATACACCCAAAAAGGATAATCCTCCTAGCAATATGTTGACATTCTGGATGTCCTTAAAAAATGGGGTGATTTCCTTAAATGGATCCCATGAGGACTCAATTGTAGAAATCAAAGAGGCGAATTATGCCCAAGCTTAAATGACTGAAGAAATTATGATGTTTTAGTTGCAAGAGATCCGTTGGAGGTGTCGTTGCACGGTCCAAGCTAAAAGAGAATAGGAAAAAGAGACTAGCCATTTTAGTTGTTTATATGGTCGACAATACTAGTAACTAGCCTAGTACACACACTTATTTTTGAGCAAATGAGCCCACATACACTCTCCTCCAAGCGAGCATTTTCCCCTTTTCATTAATTGGAGTCCTTGATGCTGCCGCATTGGCCCATACACAATGACAAATGCAACAGCAAATAAAAGCAAAAGAAGATGAAGTTTATCTTCTTAACGCAAAGATGAACAAGATGATAATGCATATGAACATGATGAAGCAGCTTTTACAAAAGATTACACCTACAAATCATACAAATCTCCTATCTACTAATGAGCCTCATCAGATGACCAGTGACAAGTTGACCATAGATCCCAGATTTACGGAGTTCAAATAGCATCTAGAGGAAAAGGAGAAAAAATTTTAAGCAAAAAATTGAACTGGAATGGCATTCTCAACTGCATAGTTTGTTAAAACAATAGCTTGGATAATGGCTAGTTTGCTAATAGAATATGATCACGAAAATTTGTGATGCATGCACAAAAGTTCCAAGATTCTAGTTTCTAAGGTTAGAATGTTAGAATGAGAGTATTCAATACATAATATGTACTGATTGCACATTGTTGCAAGAACCGCAAGCAACTTCGCATAAATGAGGAGCTATAAGGATCTCTGTAGGAGGGCGATAAACTCCTTAGCAGGTTCAAGCAAAACAGGATTTACTTTCCTGACGCCAGCAATGATGGCTAAGATTGAATATCAAAAAAGCATGGAGACAATGAACTAGATCTTCCAAAATTCAGTAGAAATCCAACTATCCAAGCGAAGGAATTTTAAGGTACCAGGGAACAAACTTGTCACAAACAAATTAGTTTTGCGAGAACTTATCTAATTTAGAAAATTAATGCATCTCGAGCAATTACTGTTCCAGAAAATCATAAAGAAATGGCAGCATAAGAAAAAAATTTTGTCTTAAATAACTAACAGTAGGAGTTGGCGTGCCCGCTTTCAGGTACACAGGATTCACCGAGATGACCTCGGACCCGGCCCTGATACCAGCCTTGACTAGATCGAACTGGCTGTCCCTGATTGAACAATAGCCTCCACGCACTCCATCAGATTTTCCGCTGCAGAGCCATCATACATCTTCGATCCATGACCCAGCGCACCGACAGCGTTGACGATCAGCGACCATGGCAAGCGATCGGCATAGAAGACCCTGAACTCATCCGTAGGCGAGGCCTGACCCTCGTCAAGCACGAAACCTACGTTAAGCATCCTGAACTCCTGGGAAGCAACAAACTTTTCGTTCCCATCCGCGCCGCCGATCTCCTCATCGGGTACGAGGGAAACGTGGATGGACCGCAGAGGGGAAAACCCGCGACCTTTGAGGTTGCGGAGAGCGTCGAGGTACTGGATTGCAATGGATTTGTCATCCTGGGCGCCGCGAGCAAATATACGGCCATCGGAGTCGCGGTAGGCGGAGAAGAGAGGGTGAATCCAGTGCGAGGGGTCAGCGGGGACGGAGTCCAGGTGGGAATTGAGGAGGATGGAAGGGAGGGAGGGATCTGAGCCGGTCCAGGAGAGAAGGAGGAGGGGTTTTCCTGGCCCCAACTCTAAGGTAAAGATTTTGAGGCCAATGGAGCGAGCCTGGCTGGAGAGGAAGGAGACCGCCCCGGCGTAGTCGGGGTTCGGGTGGGCGGTCTGAATACGGAGGTATTGCTGGAAGCGCTCAATCTGGGCTTTTTCATCTTCCAAGGGAAAGCCTATGGCCAGGGTTCCGGAGGAGAATAAGAGGAGGAAGAAGATGAAGCCCCTGGCGACGGTTGTAAGTGACTTGTGAGTGAGTAGCTGGTTAGGTATGTAACAGTGATCTAATTTCCCAAAAAAAAAAAAAAAACAGTGATCTGAACTTCTTTGGAGACTCAGACACATAAAATAAAGGTCAAATTTTGAGAAGGAGCATGTTTCTTCCAACATTTATCGGAAGCTTGTTTGGAAATAAATTTGAGAACAAGCCAATGCGCTAAAGGCATCGGCGCATTCAAACACTGCGCGCAAATGAGTGGCGCATTCTTTGAATGCGCCTAATTGAATGGCGCATTCAAAGAATGTGCCTATACTTTTAGCGTATTCTTTATTGGTTCAGTGATTGCGCTAAGTGATGTAGCGTATTCCGTGAAGGCACCTCTGTAACGGTCTTTTCCTAGTATTTATGTCTATATCGCAATCTGATTGGGCAAAGTTTTCAGTGAGGAGCTCACTTGGACGGGCTACCCACATTTCAACGAAATTGTTATCATTTTAATGTAACAATTAAATGGTTACAATTAGAATTTTTTGTTTGTCAAATGAAAAATTTTTTGTTTGATGAATGAGGAGTAAGTCACTTTAGGACAATGTGTTTTTGTTTTGTATGTTGGAATTAGATATATTTTTTAAAATATTTAGCCGTAGAGGGGGGTGTATTAAATTTTTAATATTTTAAAGTTTTATTAAAAATAATTATATTTAAAAGTTTTATTAAAAATAATTATATTTAAAAGTTATATGTGATGTGAAATTGAAAATTAGGTAAAGTTGATTTAAAATTGGTTTAATTATTTTAATTAAATTTTATTTTCCTATGGTTATTAATTATGAAGAGAATGTAACTTAAAATCAATATACTTGAAAATAAATTTTAAAGTTAGGTAAAATAAGAGATTTACTTAATGAAAAATGATAAAAGAAGGTGAAATAGTTATTATAATAAGTTTATAAAGTTATTTTAAAAATAAGGTGAATATGATTTAAAATTTAGTTTTAAAAATAGGAATAAATTATAAAATTAATATAACAAATTACAAAGTAATTATAATTTACGAATATGAATATTAATCATCAACATAACAACATGAAATACATTTTAAATTTTTGTTCGAATAAGAAGGTAAATAACAACATAGAAGACAATTTTAATGCACGGTGATAGGAGTAACGGTGAAGTTACTGCTTCATATTATTAAGAAGATATCGTAGACGGGTTTGGAGCTGCGTTTGTGTAGGACAACAATTGAAGTCGATTTGGAATTGTTGTTGTAATTGCTGCCAATCTTCTCCATTAAGAAAATCCTTAGCTTTAGGGTGTTTAGAAGCTTGCATCAACTGTTTATAAGAATCTAATATGTGCTTATCATGGTGAGGTGTCCATTCAGAGTATAAAATACAATTATCTATATCCATCATAGACCTCCCC
The DNA here is from genome assembly GCA_016618105.1 of Dendrobium huoshanense. NCBI lineage: Eukaryota > Viridiplantae > Streptophyta > Magnoliopsida > Asparagales > Orchidaceae > Dendrobium > Dendrobium huoshanense. The sequence goes on from CM028343.1 coordinate 20,505,331, forward strand.
AAACCGGGTTCAATGTCACCGTTTTTAGCACGAGAAAGTTCTAGAATTCGACCTTTTAGGAACTCTATTGCCACAAGGTGGCTCTTAAAAATGGGAAAGCCTTATTGTATACATTTCCAACCCAACTCTCAACGTGCATGGTTGCCTCTATATTCCTTCTCTTTCATCGTATCTTCGTGTAAGTGCCACAGTAAGAAATCTTCATCTTCATCCCAAGTATGGATAATACACCTGAATAGTTCATTTGATGATACCCTAGCTTCAAGGTCCTCATTGACAGGATAAGATAAGCTTCCACGCGCCCGTATTGTACCTTCTGTAATCCATTGTTTGATTTCGGAACTGCTGCTAGAATCCGAATTGTTGGAGTACATTCTTGATTATTGAACCTGATATGTAATATTTGTAAAAAATCTTTGGTATTGTAGAATTTTTCTTTATTATGAAAAACAGATTAGTGAAGGAAAAAAATGAGTCGTTTGAAAAAAAATGTTGTAAATACTAGATATTAATAGTCGGGCAATTTAATAATGATATTTCATATTATGAAATAATTTTTTAGGACTAGTCGTCATATCCCAAAGATTAGCACAACAATACATCTCAAATCTCATACTAACGATGCCTAGGTAATGCACCACTCCCTGGAGTAAATCTATTTGGTGCCCTTCGTCTTCTCCTTTGTAATTGTGGTTCCTCTGAGACCTCAGTATCCTCCTACTCAACCTCGGCGCGTTGTTGTGATAGTTGTGTACCTGCTTCAGTAGGAAAACCTCCCGTTAACATAATGTCCTACTGCGTTGGGGATGAAGGTATTCCTACTGAGGACATCCACTGTGGAATGGCCATTGGAAATAATGATTGTCCACTAGGATCGTCGTATTGTGTGTCATAATAGATTTGTCCTGGTTGTGTAGACTGGCCGACGTAAGGGGTCCAATGTTGGGATGAAGTACCTACTCCCATGTAATCATATAATGTATGAACGGAATGCCGATGCGGGTCCGGCATAACAGTCCGTCGGTGCCTGCTTCCCATCGACCGGGACGGAGCATCTGAAACAGATCGTCTACCATGCTGCTGCCCATGAGAACTCTCAGGACGTTCTCTCCTTTGTTGCTCTGCCTCCGTGGATGTATCAAAGGTAGCGTAGTCGATATACATTGATTCTTGAACTCGAGCAGACAATTCAGCAACCTGATCGACAGCCAGCTGCAATGAACTAGCATTTTTTCCCCCGCCCCCGGCTAGTGGCTCAAGTATCGCAGATGATCGTATATAGTAGTCCGCCTAAAAAGTAAATATATATTTATTAGTACTAATTTTTAATAGTAATACGCATAATAATACATCGTACGTAATAATTCAGAACATACCACTAATCTCTCGCCAGGTGATCGAGGAAAGAAGGTCTCTGGAGGCTCAATTTGAGGTTGTAACAGGTAGATTGAAGCCCAAGATCTATACCACCGTAGATAAGCTCCAAATTCTCGGTTGCCTGTCCCTATTAGTGGAGTGATTGGAACCACGTAAGCCCTTCTATCCTCCCAGATCTGTAGGTAGTCGCGGTATTGTACTGTCCAATCCTGATCCGCGCGTCCCCGGCCATCAATGCGCCTGAATGATTGTTCCATGGGCTCAATATTAGTGGTCGGCAAACCTGAAAATTGTCTAACAACCCAATTCGGAAGATGTCACTCTGCTCGTTTCCAACTAATAAGCGGTACTCGTGCCCTCCAAATCTCTTGTTCATCACGGTATGGTAATGGAAGAGCATCTAAAATTGCTTGGGTATATGGAGTCATGTTAACCTGGCAATATGTAACAGATAATATGTTATTTTTTTGTAACAAAAAATTATTATTTAAATAATATAACTTTTGGTTATACCTGACTCATTCGCAACCCATCAAACTCATCTCTGTACGTCATTGTATTGCCTGCAGGAAGCTCACGTATTCTGTCTTCTGCCCACCTATAATTTTGTACAAACCATTATTATATTAATAGCAAAGATTCTTGTAGTGACAAAAGCTTACTAACCTGTAACCCAATGGACGTCCGGCTAAGTCAAATATCTAAGGGACTCGCAGTGTCGGTCGACCAATGTACAATCGTTCCCATGACCAAACTTGCAGGAGTGCCGCACATCCCGCTATATATGTCCTTATTGGCCTTGTCGCATAACACAGCTCCCTATAAAGATGTGCAAGAACGGCACCACCGATATGTCCTTGTTAACCTTTTACATATTTTTGTTCTTCAGACTTTGGGAATCCTAATACATGATTGGTATTATTGGGGTAAGTTAAATACGAATTCTGGTCGATTCTACCGTCAAAAATAGAAAAGCAACAACTAAGCCTTATAAATTAAGACATTTTATTTTTATTTATTTTAATATTCTTTAACAAATTTTTTCATACTTTAGTTTTAGAAAATATATTTTAAGCGTAATTAAATATAAAATATAAAAACATTAATAGAATATATTTCTTTTTAGTACAAAATTATAGGTCTTTCAAACTCACTATCTTGAAACCATATTCATGTTGCACTATTAATCACGAACAATACAAATTTTTTTTTGGATTTCTACGCATATAATTACGAAATATAGTTATGAATACCTGTAATTTTTTCATGCTTAGGTGTAGAAGTAGGCCAAATTGGGTTGAACCATGTAAGTATCACTATCTTATTTCTTCATCTTTAGATTTACTTTACATTAAATTTAACTTGATTCACATATATGCGATGATTGAATGGTTATTTGCATGCTAATGTTCCAATGCTATCTCTACATTAAACTCTACACTAACTAATCACACTTAGCATTGTTTCATTCCCATTATCATCATACTTTTGTAATTAATATTACTTGGCATTTTTTTACATAGTGATTCACATTGAATGTACTTGTAATTACGAGATAGAGTTACAATTATAACTGTGATCTAGATTGTTTAATATCCTCTCATAGCAATGTGAATATCTTTCGACCATCATATCATCATCGCATATATATTTTGTGAACTCGTTTGTGGAGTTACTTAGAAACTACTCATTATACTGAGAGTGTTATATGTGATTTTTATCATTATGCTTAGAGCTAGATTGCTCACTTGCAAGCAATATCATATCTTGTGCATGTTGACCTCATTTTTGTATGAGGTCACTAAGGCCCTTCCAAACTCCAGATTAATTTTAGATCCTAGGATCCACTCTAGACCTTAGGATTCTTTCCTAGAGCCAGACCTTAGAGCCTACTCTAGAGCCTAGGATTCTCTTAAATCCTAGATCTTAGAACTCCTCTAGATCTTAGGACCACTCCAACTTCAAATCAATCCCCATCCTTGATCAACCTCAACCTCAAATCAATTCCTACATTTGATCAATTCCAACTTCAATTTGATTCCTACATTTGATCAATTTAAATCTAAAACTTCATTCAACTCAAATTCAAATTAATTCAAGTTTCAAACATATCCAAACCTTGATCCAATCAATTTGACAATCCAACCTTCAACTTAGACTTTGATCCAAACTTCAATCTAGCTTTGACCTCATCCATTCATTAACAATCACCACATGATTGTAAATGATTTGGATACTTCAATACTAATCATTCAAACTTAAAATCCATTCCAAATCCAGAAGTCTAAACTCAAATTCAAAGTCTTAAGGTCTTGTCCTAAAGACCCTTTTCAAAGAATTTTCAAACATTTCAAAACCCAGTCAAATGGTCTCTGATTCAGGGCCTAACATTTGCAAAGTAATAAGACATGTCTTTAGAGGTTACCCTCCAAATTTGAGCTCATTTGGAGGATTCTAACCCTTTAAACTTAATCCAACTCCAAATGTTGCAAAACCTTTGAATATTTACAATCCATGCCACTAGGCCTTTCACCTAGTGGAATTTGACTTTGGATCCCCCTCCAAATCTTTTGATCCCTCTTAATACCTTGATATTAACTTATTAAGCAATGATTTACATCTTTTTAGATTCAATTTGACCCAAAATTGACTTGAGTCCAAAATGACCAAAATGCCCTTAAATAGAGATTTTTGGACTTTTGGCCTAAACTCAACTTGATTTGACTTATCAACCTTTGAAATCTTCTTCAAATATCATTCCAATGGATCCTAAATGACTTTAGGAACACATTGAACTCAAACTTACTCTTTGGTTTGACTTGGTTGACCAAGTCAACCATGATTGACCAAATCAACCCTTTAACCCAACACTTGTTAATTTTAACCATTCTAGTGATTTTGAATCAATTCAACTCATCAAGATTGGTTAATTATACACTCTTGATTTCAAATTCCTTGGCATGATGTCTTGTAGCACTCTTGACCTCCCTCATGCACATCCTAGTCACCATTGACTAGTCAACAAGTCAATGGGTCAAAAACAACCCTTGAAATGAGACCATAGCTTGGCCACCTCATCATCCCATAAAGCAAACCCTTTCTCCAAGCCAAAATCTCCTTTTGGCTAATGGGAATATGCTTTTTCCCTCCCTAATTGATCATTAAACAAGCTCTATTAACCAAGACAAGCATTGGTTCATCTAAATGGGGGAAAAGGTGTGGTCCCTCTTCACATGGACCAAGAGATGTCACTCTCAACCACCAACCCTATTCCATAGCTTTGGGCAGCATAGGGGACACTTGGCACTCATCCAAAACCACTCCAAATCAAATCTCAACCATCCAATCCAAAAGCCAAAGGTAAAGTGAGGGAAAACTTGACCTAAAGGTGGCTTCTTCATCATTCCCTTTGATATGATCAAAATCTCCAAACTCCAGCAGCTCTCAACCTTCCAAGAGCTCCTCCCATACACTCCAACACTTTTCAAGGCCTTCCCAAGCTTTTCCCAACCATTTCCAAGCCTCAAATCACTATTTTAGTGAAGAGAGAGCATTCTAGAGAGAGAAAGAGGACTTTCCAATATACCTTTCGATCCAGCGAGATCCAGCTTTTGGAGTCTTCAGTAACGTTGTAGAGGATTGCTGCATCTTTCCAACAAGCTAAAGATCTCAAAAATCCGATGGTTGGATCGTAAGTTATGCTCATTTTAAGTTTAAATTTCAATTTGAAACTGTAGCAATTTTACAATGAATGGAGCCTCCAAACTCCAGGCATTGTAAGATCATATTGCCCTCTAGCTACAGTTCAAATTTCGTGCAATTTCATCGAGTATTTTGAAAGATATGAGCGTTTAAAGATTTCTATTCAAAATGAACTAGAGCAGATCTGGACCGTCCGATCGACGATCAGACGGCTCAGATCTGGGTATACCGTGCGGCTTCCTCCATGTTTGAACGTGGGTCATCCCGTGGTATGGGAGGGTGACGTGGCATCACGCCACGTCGCCACGTCACCGTCAGCTGATTTGACCCAAATTTGAATAAAAAATGCTTGAAATGCTCCAAATCTTCCAAAATTCACAGAAAATCGACTTCTCCACCAAATAGGGCGTTCTTGGGCTCGTTGAAAAGATAATCTAATGTAGTATTTATTAAAATTAAAATTATATTGATTTGATGTCTGTATTGTGAGATATTTGAGTTTATGTTAATTTCATTTATTGCTATTTTCTCACAATCCAGTGATCAAATGAAGCCCAAATTTTGGTGGATGATTATTGAGTATCTTAGGCATGTTTAATAATTTTTCTAGGTTTATATGCTCAATAGATTTCTGTGATATGAATTTTTAAGGTAAATGGTCTATTTTGGACCCTAAACTTTGAAAATTCATAACTCTTTAGGGTTTTAGTATTTTGCTGTGATATTTCTGTGGTATGCTTAAATGTATGTCAGGGTTAGACACACCAAGTTTCATGCCTATATAAATATTAGAGACACCTAGGAAAAATAATTAAGAAAATGTCTAGAAAACTTAGAAAGTTCATAGGGGATTGTAAACACACCCAATAGGGGTGAAACTTGAACATAGTAAACTTAGTGACATCAGATACCTTAGGTTTAAATTTTACTCAATTTGGAGGTCATTAGGTTAGAAAATTGAGCATGTCAAATTTCAGCCCCTTTAAGGACTTAAAAAATTCAATAAATCATTATAAATTTATATTAATTCCAAAAAATACCCATAGTACCTCTAATTAACCATATTTCAACTCTTAATCATTCAAAATTGAAATTACATTAATTTGATATTAAAATCCACTTTAATTTAATTTTAATCAAAATAAATGTTTAATCAATTTTAATTAATTAAAAATTATTAAAAATCCCAAAAAAATCTTTAAACACTTGATGATCTCTCCTTAGATCATTTCTGATCTTTGGAGTTTATTTCAAGAAGTTTGGGACTGATTTGGGATCAAATCACTAAAATGACCCTTAATTGAAATAATTTAATAATTTCAATAAATATCCAAACTTCCAAAATTCATAACTAATTGTAGAAAATTCCAAATCAATCAAACTCAGTGGCTAATGACTCTAATTAAAATCTAGTATTTTACAAAAATGTCAAACCCCCAAAATATGGTCAAAGTCAAAAAGTCAACAAATCGGTCAACTTTAAGTCAAAACTAGTTCAAAACTTCAAACCTTTATAATAAAATGCAGAAAAATCCGATTTCAACGTACTTACCTTCTAACTGATCGTAGTAAGGTCTAGTATTTTAATAAAATACAAACGTTCCATAAAATACCTTTAATCAAAAATTCAATTTTTGACCCTTTAATTAAACGATTAAAATATTCAAAATTCATAAAGCTCAAATCACTCTAAAACTCCAGAAAATATTGGTTTAATGCTTAAAACATTTAACAAATCCTTTAAAACACAACAACCACCATAAAGATGAAGTTTATTGGCTGGACTACTCCGGGCTGCGGGGCTAAGTGTCCTAAGGAGGCTGGTTCCTCGAGCCTGGTGGCACAACGCCACGAATGAATTCTAAGGGGTGTTAAATCTTAAAATAGATTAATCTTTAATTATTTAACATTTTTAAAATCTCTATTTCAATTACATTAATTTGGTTTATCGGCTGGACTACTCCGGGCTGCGGGGCTAAGTGTCCTAAGAAGGCTGGTTCCTCGAGCCTGGTGGCACAACGCCACGAATCAATTAATGGCAAACTTAAATTAATCAAGCTTTTAAAATCAGTAAATAACTCATTTTAATATTAATCCACTCTTTTAATTCTAACCAATTTAAATAACTTAATCAACCCCGATTGTGTCACGACCCGACCCGACGGGGACGGATCCCGCCCGAGCCGGATCGCGGCGAGCGCGCTTACTAAACTTGCTTATCCAGGATCTGGCTTTGGATTAGGTTACTGAACTGATCTTCCAAATTCTTAACTCAACAGAAAAACACAGAACAACAGAGCTACTAAAAACATCAAATGCAGCGGAACAAAACATCTATCTTTTCATTTCCTCAAAATAATCATCTACAGAACAGTACATGGCTTTCAACAGAAAGAAAGACAGAACAGAAAAGCCATGACTGTACAAAAATCAAAAGCACAAAAGTACCTAATCGGATCAGACTCTGAAACTAATCCTGGACTTCCTTGCCCTTCCCAGAACCTGAAAACCACCAGAAAGCAAGGGTGAGCTCAACAACTCAGCAAAGCAACAAACCACCAATCTAAATTCTCAGAAACCAAAACCAAACTCATCAGACAGAAATCAGATCAGAAATCGAAACAGAATCGGAAATCAGAACGTATACGGACAGATATCAAATCAGAATCGGAATCGTACAGATCATATCAGAACAAATCAACAGAGTCAGAATCAGAAATCAGAAATCAGAATCGTACGGAACATATCATATCAGAATCACATATCAGATCAGATATCAGATATTTAATATAGTTAAGTGTGCCCCCGGCACCAGAATAATAGCTGAGTAATTAATAGCTAAACTAAACTGAACAGAATCACTACGGATTCTAACCCTTATGTCTCCCTTGTGCTCACGGCACCAAAAATTCGCTGAATAATTAATAGCTAAGCTAAATGTGCTCACGGCACCTGAATAATAGAATTCACGGATCCGGAATATAACAGATATTTCTCCAACTTGAGCTCATCTAAATTTCCCGTTTCACTAACTGAATCTCATAGGATCCAGGCCCCTTATAGCTCCCTTTTTATAGCTTATACACATAGCATTTCAATTCAGAAGAAATCCGGACAATTCAGAAATTACCCAAAAATCGGGCAGCACAACGGCAGTATACAGAATTTACACAAAAATTCCTGAAAAGAAAATTTACCGAATTCGCACAGAACATAGATAATCACATTCCAGAACATTTATTCTACTGCACAGAGAATTTACGATCTCACAGAAAATTCCGGTCGACTAAAAACACAGTCGAATCAAAAACACCCGGACGAAAATCTTCAAAATATAGTCAAAACGTGCACACCCGGCACGGCAACGATATACAGAAACTTACGCGGTAAAAACTGAACCAATCGAAAGATACGGACGAAAAACCGTAACGAAAACGAAATCCGGACAGAAAAATACTGCCAACCGCGACGGAACTGAAAATTGAGAAAGACGGAATGTGCCTTACTTCGAGCACAGCAAATTCTTCAACAGTCACTTCGATCGAAAACGGCTCCGCGTCTTCCCGAAATCAACTTTTCCAAAATCCTCTTTTTCTCTCTCCTCAGACGAAAAATCAGATATTTTTATTTTAATTTTTCTCTCTCTTCAAATGAGCTGATTTGCCTTAAATCTTCTTCAGATCGGCCTGGCCGATCGTCCAGATCGGCCTGGACGATCAGACCAAAATCCCATCGTCCAGGGACGATTTTTCAGGACGATGTTTACTATTCATAGGCGATAAAAACCTCTACTCACTGACTTGTGCCATCCACTGATCGTCCCGGGACGATACCTCGATCGGCCTGGACGATACCTACAGGAAATCACTTAGAGCAAATTCTGGCAAAATCTGGAACTGAATATACACTGATCGTCCCAGGACGATCCCAGATCGTCCTGGACGATACTGGAGCAGTTTGTGATATTACAATCTCCCCAACTCAGAAAAATGTCGTCCTCGACATTATCCAATCCAAACGCAGTCAAAACAAGTACGGGTACGACCGTCTCATATCAGACTCATTTTCCCAAGTTGCTTCTCGTGCAGTCCGGTGCTTCCACTGGACTTTAACCATCGGAATCTCTTTATTTCTTAACTTCCGGACGTCGTACGCTAAAATAAGCTCTGGCTCTTCCTTATACGCCAGATTCTCCTGAATCTCAACCTCCTCAGCTGATATCTTCTTCCCAGAGTCGGATACCCACTTCCTCAGAGTGGATACATGAAACACATTATGCACATCAGGCATAGAATCAGAAAGTAATAACTTGTAAGCAGCTTTTCCAATTCTTTCCAAAATCTCAAATGGTCCAACATACCTTGGACTAAGCTTGCTTACCTGACCAAATCTGCTCACACCTTTCATCGGGCTGACTTTGACATACACAAAGTCACCGACCTGAAACTCAACAAATCTGTGCTTCTGATTGTAATACTTCTGCTGACGATCTTGAGCGGCTTTCAATCTCTCTTTTATCAAACTGATCTTCTGAGCAGTTTCTTAATCAACCCCGATTGCTACTGGGTAACCCAGGCCTACGAGGCTATTAGCTTAGCCCCAAGGAAGGTGAAATAAACTTCACGGCCTCGGTGTGAAACAAAGGTAGTAATCAATTAACTTTTAAAATATGTCTAATTAAAATTCTTAATTCATTAATATTTAAATTTTAATTTAAATCCCCTTCTAAGCCTTAACAAATCCAAATTTTTAGACAACTTTAACTAATCACCTACTTTAGGATCTATCCCAGCCACACGACCTTTCTCACACACTTTAAATGATGTGCTAGGACAACCAACTCTAGATCTAGGATAGGCCGGTGTTTACTTTACTGTTGTGTGCCGGATTTTTCATAGTTTTCACTGCATGTTGTGGATGAAATTGCTTTGCTGTGTCTGCTTACTTTTTCTCTACTCTGTGGATGATTGATGTGTTTGGCGACTAGATTACCCTTAGGTTAGGTACGATCTGGATGTTGACACAGTTTTCTGCAGGTGGCCACGCTCATGCAGGGCAATATAAAAAAGGGGGCAAATCAACAAAATGCATAAATATTATAAACTCTTTGCACAGGTGCTTCAGCTGCTAAAGCCCCCAAATCATAAAAAGAGCGTGGCCAGTGTGTTTACTTTCTTTTCTGCTCATATACAACTGCTTGGGAATAACTACTTTTTTTATATATATTAATTGCTTAGGATAACCCTGCAGGTGAGTCTAGATTTTTATTTTGATATCAATGTAATTTGTGCAAGTGTCAAGTGTTGTGAAAGTTTATTTTGAGTTGGGATACATAGATCCAAAGCTTGGATTCCAAAGAGGAAAGGATACCCCTTTGGGGAACACTCCTTTTCCTTTTGGAAATCCAAATTTGGATCATACCTCTTCCTTACCCAAAGAGGAAAGAGTGGCCTTCCCCTTAGAAGGAAGTGCCCTCTTATCCATTTGGGTAATCCACTACGAAGATTCCAAGAAGATTGAAGAAAAGGAGTCTAAAGAAGAATGAGACCGAAGATTTGAAGATTTGAAGATTGAGAGTATCCCACTCAAAATAACTTGCGTCATTACTAGGCTTAGAATCCGGGTTGTTGTCAGTGGTGCCCGGCCACTTTACTTTCTGTAATATTCTGGTTTGTAATAAGCAAGGCAATTCTGCCTATGGATATTTATTAATTAATTTGTATTTGATTTGATGATTTGATTGCCTTTAGGATTACTTGTTTTTACTAGTTTTTTGGCGATTGCATGCCGCTCTTTGTTTTCGCCTGGATACGTGAGGCTCGTGAGGGTGCGAAAGTTTTATACTCATAATCTTAAAAGTCTAAAATTTTAGTGAGTCTAAATAACATAGAAAGATAACGAATCTAGGGAATTAGCCGGGGATCGACCCCGGGGTCGCATGCATATTTCTGCATTACTCTTTCCTTGCTTTAGACCCTTCCCCGCCTGCGGGTAGAGTCCGGATAGTCTGACCTATGAGGACGAGGTGCCGGACCTGGGGAAGTCCAGTCTTCTAAAAAATTATTTTCTAAGCCTGTTTTTAAAGTTTCAAGCATACTTGATTTGGGAATTGTTAACTAGCATGCATTGCATTAGAAATGAATCAAAAGAGTCAAAATTTTAATTTCACCAGTCTTAGCATTTTAGCACCCAACATAAGTCAAAGGGGCCAAATAGGAGAATATCTAGATGTCGACCCCAACTCTTCAAAACTTTAATTACAACGTCCCTATCACTCTTTCATGAAAGACCGGACTCATCTCTTTTAAATCAGTTAGGTGGTTAGCTGGCTCCCCAATCCAGGCCGGGGTAAGTCCAGATCTTGCACTGCATTAGTTAGGATCGGACGACTGTGGTCCAGTGTCCAAAATAGATTTAGGATCCGGGGCAGATCTTTGATTATAAGACCCCAAACTTTGGGAATATAGTCCCAAATTTCTAATAAAATACTTAACTCTAATTAAAGCTTCATTTCAATCCTAAAATATAAAGCCCAACACTTAGATTAAGTTGGGACACTTCCGGATGGTTCTGGAATCTCAAGGTGTCCCCTACCTCTCCTCCTTTAACTCCGTTAATAACTGCTCAATTTTGATCCATTCCCTGTTGAATTTCTAAAAATTCACTTCCTTTTTTATATCACTCATAGAAAATCTAATAAAATTTTGCCACTATTTTAATCGAGAGTTTTCGTAGGAGATTTTATCTCCCTACGATGTAATTAACTACGAGGGCTTGCGCTCGTAGGAGATTTAGAACCACATACGCACCTGATTTTAAAAATTAATTTTTCAAAACTCAATTGGATTTCTTTGGGAAAACTTAAAATACTAGTGATTATTATCATCATATTCAAAGAATTATTATCGAATGATATTTTCTCTCTTCGGGGAGATACATCTTTCTTTGATAAGACTTTGGATGTGAACCTAACGATCACACTTCTTGAATATTGTATTGGATATTCAGTTGAACCTCATTTTGACCCTTCGGAGTTATATGAATTTCTCTTTAGCATCCGCTCACAATATTCAAGATGGATTTCATAATTCTAAGTCTGAACACCGTTATGAAAGTTTATTTTCGTCCTCCGGGGTGATATACTCTTTCTAACGAGTCGATTCGACCTTAGAATTAGAACTCAACCTTAATCTTAAAATCCCCAAAGAAAACTAATAATTTTTCAAAACCTGTTTTCCAAAATTCCACCAACAGTGCACCTCTATACAAAAATGATTGCCATAATAGCATGAAAGTTTTTACTTCAACTTGTTTATGTTTTATAATGCACAGTATAGATAATAGAACAACTTATCTTGTTCTTCTTTACATTATAACTATCATGCTAATGTGGGATTGGCTTGGTTGAATTTTAAGATAAAATTTCTAAAATGCAAAAAAGTGCACGCCAAATTCACCCTCCCCTCTTGGTATGCCTTAAAACAATATAAATAAATAAAAAAGAGGGTAGTCAATAATTAAAGTTGTGATAATCACTCCATTTACCAATGTGCTCCAATCCTTTCGAGATGTCTCAAGCTATAATTACAGTGCAGAGTGTGAGTTCAAAATTAGGATTGCAAACCAAGGATGCACTAAATACATCAAAGGATGTATTTTTTATTCTACACAAATCCTGCCCAGATGGGACTATATATCAAGTAGAAAGATTGTCCCATAATTTAAGATCAGGTAGAAATTACTATAGCGGACTTAAAAAATTCAAAAAGTCCACAATTTTGACAATGAGCTTAAGCTTTTTAGCTCAAACCCAGGGTATTCTTGCCGGGCTAAACAAACTCCGAGAAAACTAAGAAATTTGTAGGCGAGGTATCCACCAAATGTCTAAGCTGGCAATGAATACTACTTTTACTGTTGTAATTACTAGCAAGGTATCCTGGAACTAATTATAGATCACAGTTCTGTCCTACATTTTGCTGGTTCTAAACATAAGCAAAGAAACGAGTGAAGGATTTAGTCATTCTAGTTAAGCCTCCCCCATACCACAATAACCATTTCTCCTACAACTGAGTGATTTAAAACCATGAAAAAATCAACTCGTGAGCAATTAGGACTGAGGTATCTTTTCCATTTTCCAAATAAAAATTGTACATTACTTTTGTCTCACGAGATTTCTGCCAAAAGAATCAATTGCAATTTCTCATTAGCTAACAAGGTCTTACATGGCCTCTCTGAAAATGTGTTGTTAGATATTTCATTTATCCATTGAAAGTGAACTTCAACCATCAACACGTAATTAATTCAAAACATGTCACTGCTCCTAAAAAATTAAAGTTCATCAACAAAAAAATAAATTTATTAAATACTACCCAAATTAAAATATTAGTGGACAAACAATTTCAAAGGGCCAAAAGCAGCTAAAAAAATTTAAAATACTCAAGCTACTCTAAACAGCAAATTAAAATAACATAAGTACATAAATCATATACACAAAAATCTTTATTTACTCAACAGAAACTTTCTCTACACTAGCACAATATTTCTTGTGATACAAAGACAAATTTATCTACAGCTAAGAATCTAAAAAATTTCGAATAAAACATACCTTCACAAAATTTTGAGCTGAAGGTTGGAGAAGAATTACACTTACGGAGGAGTGGAAGGATGAGCGGGGCTGTGGGAGAGAACGAATGCAAAGTCCTCCATTTAAAGGAATTCGGTCTTCACTCCATCATTAATAGTCATCTCCCATCCACCCAAAATTCAACAACCGGCATAAATTTCCGCACCCCCGCAACAGCTTTCGCGGACTTCCCGGATCGTGCCCCCCGCTATAAGCCAAAAGTTGCCTCATTTCGCGCTGGAATGTGGATAAGAAGGTAGAATACGCTAACCATAATAGCGCAGTCTATAGAATACGCTTAGTTGAACCACGCATTCCATTGAATGCGCTGAATTTAATGGCACATTCAAAGAATGCGCCACTTTATTAGGCGCATTCTATGAATGCGCCGAACTATATGACGTATTCGCTCTTTTTAAAATTTAGCCGCAATCGCGCTCCTTCACCTAAAATAAAAATCCATTAGGCTCGATCCGAAAATTTGGCCTAAAATAAAAAAGAAGGGGATTTATATACATACCACTTTATTTCATAAAAAGAATTTCAGTAGTTTGATTTTTTTAATTATATTGTTTTTATGTGATGCATCGCAGACAAAGTTATGAATTGTTTTAGGAGCTGCTTTTTTTTTTAATAGACATTTAGATCATTTAAGACAAATTCATATGCAAAATACATATATAAAGATTTGAACCCAAGACCTTTTAGTTGGAAGCCTAAGCTCTCAACTAATAGGCCAAGGTGAAAAATGTAGAATGGGTCCGTGCGTGCGTCACGTTGGTAGATACGAACTAGTTCCTCCCACGAATTCGCGTTCGAAACTCCTAATGTTAAAAAAAAATGCATAATAAAAAAAATAATATAAAAAGAATATAATATATAGAAATAATTTAGACAAATTAAAATGGAAGGTATGAAATCATTATGTTTTATTTGATTGAAGTAAAATAAATATAATGTAAAGTTTATAAACGATGGTGGTTATCACGATGGTGGCTAGTGGAAGAACGTAGCCAATGGAAGTGGAGATAGGATAGGTTTTGTAGTCATAATAATCAAAACTAAACAAAGTTTACTTTAAAAGCTGGGTGGTGGCATGTAGTTAGTTTGATTATTCTCATATTATGAGAGGAGACCATGCTATTAAATATATGTGCATTAAAGGTTTAGGGCTATTTAGGTTTTGTTTGGGACATTTTATTTTCATTTTTTAAAGTAAATTTTTAATATAAAAAATTTATTTTTGTACTAAAGAATTATTTAAAAAAAAAATAGTAAGAAAATCATCCTAAATGAAGCCTTAGTATTGTATAAAGCTCTTTGGTAAGTGCTAGTTGGTCGTAGATAGGAAATATCAAAATTACAGTGATAATGGGAAATTAGCTTCGTTGTTTTTTCTGTTACGAGTGGAAAACACATTTCTTGCAAAATTTGTATCAAACATCAACAATTGGTGGATTTCAAATGTCTTTGGATGGAGAATGTCATGCATTGATAAAAAAGCAAGCTTGGTGCAATGGTTGAATGGAAATGCAAAGAGTTGGGTGAAGTGGATTGATAGCTTGATTGTTCTCTTGATCGGATGGGAGACCTTATGATCATAAAGTTGAGCATTAAACATTATCGACTAACAAATGTAGGATGTTTGTCATTGGAAATTATTAGTAATGTTAAAAGTCAAGCAATGATGGGGGATTAGTTTGGCCATTATATTAATAAGAGGCAATCCTACTTGACTAAGGAGCCTAGAATATTGATCGATGGAGGTCGTTGGATATTGGTTGTCAGAAAGTGTTAAGTGATGGTCAATAGAAAATATTTGCAAGCCGAATAGTCGGGGGCTAATAGCTCAGCAATCTCTTGATGTGTCTAATCTGATTGCTTGTCTTAATTTAAATCAATTTCTATAAATAAATATAAAATTTTAAAAAATAATGATAATTTATGTATTCATATTTAATACATATGCACATGTGTATATTGGGGAGAAATTTTGGTATATAAAGAATACATAACGAGACGTGATGATTGAAAAATATTTTTTATCCAAATCAAATAATGTCTATTAAAGAAATTTTCTCATGACAGGATGAAGTCAAGGTTAAATCCAATTCCCTAAAAAAACATATATCTAAAATAAAATAAGTGTGACTCCACCTAATATTTATGATGGTCATGTAGTGTAGCATAAATTCCTTGTGTATAGGGAATTGACACACAAGCACCTATTTCGTAGCTACTATTGTTAGAGTATAACATCCTTTGTTATGTAGCTAATTTTGATCTGTTGTTGTTGGGAGTTTTGGCTATCATCCAAAAGGACTTGGGTTCAAAGCTTGTGTATGTGATATGTGTATGAATTTGTCTTAATTGACTCAAATTTCTTTAAAAAAAAACCTTTTTTTTGGGGGGGGGGAAATTGGGGCAAGAAGCCCATATATTACTATGTAAAGAAGAATTACAAGTAAGGTATAAAAAAAAGGTTAAACTCAAACAAAAAGTTGAGAATAACCAAAAACCTATACCCCCTTACAACCAAATGAAAAAAAAAAAACATAAGAAAACTGTTAGGTTAGAAACAGCCAACCAAAAAGATAGTAGGGACCCCAAAAATTGGACTCAGGCACCATTGAGAGAGCAATCTCTTGGTTGCCAAGAGGCCTTCCAAGGAGATGATTAGTAGCTACATCATCACCCTATAGCAAAAAACCTCCATGAAAACCCATTCCCAGGTTGTTAAAGATAGCCATCCAAGGAATAAATAACCAGCAGAGAGCAAGGCAGGTAGAATGCAACGCCTGGAAGATCCAGCGAGAGCCAACGTAGAAATTTCGTCCAGAACAACCAGAAGAGCCAAATAACAAAAAGCTGCCTCAGAGAATTCCCAGCCAAACCAAGACAACAACACGCATAAGCTTCCACTAAATATAGAAAAGAAAAAAAGAGAGTCCCCCAAGGCACAAAGCAGGAAGCAGAAAAACTTAATGAAGCCATGAAATAAAAAGAGTTGCTTGATGATGTAGGTAATCGGAAGAGGCGGCGTCCAACGAGCAACGATAAATGAAAAAGTAACAAACAGGGAGTAATTAGCAGCAAGCTAAGTAGATATATTTCTTCATACCTTCATCTCCGGTAATGCAGTATTTGTATCAACTAAATGCTACTTAAAGCAAAGCATAACTAGGAGTGCACTAGTGCTACCAGGAACTAAAAAAAGGAAAACAATAGTGGAGAACATAGCTAATGCAGTAAAAGTAATAAAGCATAACATAATTGATATAATACTCCCTGGTGGTTAGTTAGCATAAGATGAACCTCATCAGGACTCGCCTGCCAACGAAGGTGCTGCTGTCTCAGCAGAAACGGTAGTAGGTGCGTCGTCAGTTGGATAGTAAGGATGTATATCTTTGACATTGAAAGTCGAGGCTGTTCCCAGCTCAGGCGGCAAGTCGATGACGTAAGCGTTGTCGTTTATCTTCTTTAGAACTGGGAAAGGGCCGACCGTGCGTCTTCCTAATTTGGAGTATGTTCCCATGGGGAGGCGCTCACGACGCATCCGGATCATTACCAATTCACCGGGCTTGAATGTCCTCTCTCGGCGACGCTTATCAGCAGCCAGTTTATAGTTTTCATTGGATGACAACAACTTTAGTCGCACATTTTGGAGCATTTGTGAGAATTGATCAACCAGCTCAGCAGCTTGTGGGTTGTGACATTTAGGAAGAATGGCGACATCAACTGTATGGTTAGGTGGCTTTGTGTACACAATGTGGAAAGGAGAAGTACCTGTGGAACGGTTGGGCATGCTGTTGTAGGCAAACTCCGCCTGGCTCAACAGTTCATCCCAAAGCTTTGGTTGCTCTTGCACGAGGCATCTCAACATGTTGCCCAAAGTTCGATTCACAACTTCGGTTTGCCCGTCCGATTGTGGATGATAAGCAGAGCTCAAATTTACAGCAGTTTTGAGTCTCTTCCACAATTCGTGCCAAAAATGGCTGATAAATTTAACATCCCTGTCGGACGTTAAGCTGCGCGGGACGCCGTGTAACCGAACAATCTCATTGGAGAATAGACGTGCAATATTAAGGGCATCAAAAGTTTTTCGGCAAGCAATAAAATGTGCCATTTTTGAGAATCTATCAACTACAACCATGATAGAATCATTACCTCGCCGTGTTCTAGGTATCCCGAGAACAAAATCAAGGCTTAGATTCTCTCATATTGTCTCCGAGACTGGAAGGGGAAGGTACAGACCGGCATTTTGCTTGACGCCTTTATAGGCTTGGCACACTGGGCAACGTTCAATAAATCTAGCAACATCTCTTCTCAAATGCGGCCAAAAGAAACGTAGTTGAAGCTGCTCCAGTGTCTTGTCACGGCCAAGGTGTGCTGCAAGGCCACCGCAGTGTATTTCCTGAATGATTTGTTGGTGCCAAGATGATTCTGGAATACACAGAGTATTCTGCTTGAAGAGATACCCATGCCGAATGGCATACTGCCCCACGGAATTGCTGTCCAAACAATCCGCCCATATCTGTTGGAAGTCTTTGTCAGTGGCATATAGGTCCTGAAGACATTGAAGGCCAGTAATTTCAGTGTTGAGTTGAGTGAGTAAGGAGAGCTTTCTACTCAGCGCATCAGCCACCCTGTTTTCTGCCCCTGATTTATGCTTGAGAACAAAGGTGAATCGCTGCATAAACAAGACCCACCGGGCGTGCATTCGGTTTAGTGTCTATTGGCTGTTAATATACTGTAGCGCCTTATGATCACTGAGTAACACGAAGTCTTGATGCAAAAGATAGTGCTCCCACTGCTTGAGCGCACGCACCACGGCATACAGTTCCTGCTCATAGACGCTCCCCTTCTGCCGAGCCGGACAGAGTTTCTCACTGAAGTATTCAACGGGCTTGTTCTGCTGCATCAAGACGGCTCCGATCCCAGTAGCAGACGCGTCCGTCTCAACTGTAAACGGTTTGTCAAAGTCAGGAAGCGCAAGAACAGGAGCTGAGGAGAGGGCTTCCTTGACTGCGTCGAAACTGCACTGTTGCTCATTGGTCCATGTGAATTGCTTTGATTTCAGACATTCGGTTAATGGAGCTGCCAAAATACTGAAGCCTTTTATGAACCGGCGGTAAAAATTTGCTAGGCCGTGAAAACTCCGGATATCAAAGAACGATTGAGGAGTTGGCCAATCAGTAATGGCTATAACTTTTTTTGGATCTACCTGCACACCACCTGCAGTGATAATAAAGCCCAAAAAATATACCCTGTCCATGGCAAACTCACACTTTGGCAAATTCAAGTATAGTTTATTAGCTTGCAGAATCTCAAAAACTTGTTGTAAATGTTGTAAGTGATCAGACAATGAGGGACTGAATATTAAAATGTCGTCAAAGTATACGACACAGCTCTTGTTGAGGCACGGCTTGAGGATCTCATTCATGAGTCTCATGAATGTGGAGGGGGCATTACACAACCCGAAAGGCATGACGCGCCATTCATAAAGGCCTTGACGTGTTTTGAAAGCTGTTTTCCACTCGTCGTCTGGTCTTATACGGATTTGGTGATATCCGCTACGAAGATCAAGTTTTAAAAAAATTGCTGACCCCGCAAGCTTCTCTAGAAGCTCATCGATTCTGGGAACCGGGAATCTGAATTTGATCGTAATTTTATTAATGGCTCTGTTGTCCATACACATACGCCATGAACCATCTTTCTTAGGTACCAAAAGTGCCAAAACGGCGCATGGGCTCAAGATGGGTTGTATCAACTGCTTCTCTAACAACTCGTCTACCAGCTCCTGGAGTACTGCATGATCCTTGGGGCTTAATCGGTAATGCGCTGCATTCGGAAGAGTAGCTCCCGGAACCAAGTCAATCTGGTGTTGAAGAGAACGTAGAGGAGGCAACGTCGCAGGCAAGGTTGCAGGTGCTATTTCGGAGAATTGCTCTAGTAATGGTTGCACAACCACAGGTACTGCTAAGTGAGGGTTGGCTGGACATTGCTCTCGAATGATCAGTGCCATCAAAAGAGTGGACTCATGACTGCAGCAAACAAGTGCGGTACCCGAAACCATTTGCATTATAGCTGGTTTGGTAGTAGTAATTTCAGGGAAATACGGCAGCAACTTTAGACGACGACCCTTCCAATCGAACGAGTATGAATTCGTTCGTCCATCGTAGATAGCACCCACGTCAAATTGCCAAGGTCTGCCTAAAATGACATGGAAAACATCCATCTCTAGTATGTCGCACAACACTTCACATGTATAGTGTTTGCCAATAGAAAATGTGACTCGGCACATTTCAGAGACCGGAATGTCCATACCCTTTTTCACCCAACTGATTTTGTAGGGGTTGGGGTTCTTTGTAGTCTTGAGCTGGAGAGCCTGCACGACGGAACGAGCAATGACATTTTCGGTGCACCCGCTATCGATCAATAAATCACAAACTTTCCCATTGATAGTACAACGGGTTTTGAACACTGAATTCCTTTGGGAAGTAGGCTTCTGCCGTGGCGTCAATAGCATTTTCTCCATAACACAAATTAATGGCTCTCCGATATCTGGTGAAATTTCTTCTACTGCATTACTTGGCTCCTCATCTTCAATCAGTTCCTCCTCCCCATCTGTTGTGGCAAGCTGAAGCTGCGGACGATTAGGACATTCATTTGACTTGTGGCCCACCTGAAAGCACCGAAAACACTTAATCGTGGACGGACGGGAATATGGATTCTCTCGGATCGGCCCCTTGAGCCTTTGTTGTGATTTGGGATCTTCCTGAGGTCTGGCCGAAGTCCCAGGTTGTGAACTAGACTGGGCATTCACGATGGCAGTCGGTCCAGTTGCACTTTTAATAACTGGTGTAGAAGTTTTGACTGTTTCTGCATTATAGTCGGTGTAAGACCTCCTGGAGGAGGGCTGCTTGTAACCCCGGGACAGCTGCATCTCCGCCTTTAATGCAAAATTTACAGCCTGAGATAAGGACCAAACAGAGTTCAGCTCCAATTTATCTTGAATAGCATCCTTAAGGCCACCGATGTATCGTGCTACCATCTGTGTGGAGTTCTCATTGAGATTGTTCCGGGCGTTCAACCGATAAAACTCTTATGTGTACTCATTCACAGTGCGGTTTCCTTGGTTGCAGTGTTGGTACTTAAGATACAGCATCTGCTTGTAGTCCGTGGGCAGAAAATGAGAACGAAGGAGTTGCTTCATTCGGGGCCAGTTTTGAACCGATCCTCGCCCTTCCCTGCGGCGAGTCTGTAGCAATTGCAACCACCACGCGCTTGCCCCTCCTTTCAACCGGCAAGCGACGTACTTAACTTGCTTATCGGGTTCGATCTCCATATACTCAAAAAAAGTTTCCACCGATCTCTCCCAATCTAAGTAGTCTTCAATATGCAGTCGGCCATCAAAAAATGGGATGTCAAGCTTCACCCGAAAATCACCTTGAGGACGAGTATTCGGTGCGCCTCTATGCCGGCGCGGGAACTAGATTGGTGCAGCTTCTCCTTCAGAATCCGAAAACATCTCGTCGTTCAAATACTCTGCATCGTCCTCCTCCGACTCTGTAATCTCCGAAACAATCGGTGCGCGACGTCTTCGTCCACGTCCGCGATAACGAAAATCAACTGCCGCTGGAGGATTCCTGGCTGGTCGTTGCCTGCCCATGTCATTACGCAGGGCCTGAAACTCGCGACGCATATCAACAAATAATTTATATAGTTAAAAGTATATATTTTTACTTTATTATTTTGTATAAATATTAAACCATCAGTTAAAACTTAAAAACTTATTTTTCAAGCCATTTGCATCTCCTTAAGCTATGAGAGGAAATATAAGAAAAAATTAGGCCAATTTATGAAAGGAGCTTTTTTCAAATTTAAATTAGTTTAAGGAGCATGTCGGCGACAAAATTTAAAAAGGAGCAAGTACGAATTTAAAATATCATGTTTCAATTGAAACCGGAACTTCATTATCGAATTTCATGCTTTAAGAAAAAAATATTTTTTTTCCTAAGAAACTGGATAATATATATCCGTTTCCTTAATATTTGTTAATATTTAATAACTTTTAATATAATTAATATATTTAAAATTTTTAATAAAATATTATATTAAAGAAAATAGATTATAATATTTGTTAATATTTTAAATTCTTTTTAAAATAATTTCCTACGTGGATGGCTTTTTATCACTTTTCTCTCCCTGATCCAAAGTTTTGTGTTTCTTCCCCAACTCGATCTCAAATTATGGTGGCTTTGAGGGTGACGGCCTCCCTCCCGTCGGTTGCATTTACTATTAGCCTCGTCCGTTGCAGGCCGGCCCAGTGGTCTCCCAGCGCCGCCTTTACCAGTTTCTCCAGTGGCGGAGGCAGTAGCGGGCAAGCTTCTCCTCCACAGCGGCAGCTGGTGCTTTACACGAAGCCCGGATGCTGTCTCTGTGAAGGCCTCAAAGAGAAGCTTCAGGCCGCGCTCTCCCTTGGTGGGTCGCACTCTCTCCACTCCGTCCAGCTCCAGGCTAATCTCTCTCCCCCTCTCTAGCTCTCTCTCTCTGTGGCTTGCTCACTCTATCTCTCTCTGACTCGGTGGTTTTAGGTAAGGGATATTTCTGGGAACGCTGAATGGGAGAGGCTGTACCAGTACGAGATTCCTGTCCTTGCCAAAATACTCCCTGATGGTAGAGAGGTTGGTGGCCTCTTTTATCTAACTAAATTTACTATGTTAAAACGTGTTAGCCCGTTAGGTGTTTGTTGATATGCCTCTTTAAGGAGTCGTTCCTTGCAATTGCATGCTAGGGTTGGAATATATTTTTTACTTTGTAATACAGCACTTATTAACACCAAAGATAGCATTTATTTGCTGCTTAGTATTTTGGCATTCGGTGGCGCTGATGTTGGGAAATTAATAAGCAATATTTCAAACACCAAGAGTGAAAAAGAACACAAAACAGATAAATTTAGTGCGCAAAAAAAGGAAGAAGAAAGAATTTTACATATTAGTTTTAGTATTTCTTTAGAAGATTTGTTCTCATTCCGGTCCCTAAGCAAGTTGGCCATAATTTTTTTCCCATCATGAAGCCTCTAAAAATCTCTTGCTTACTATAAAGACGTGCTTGCTAGTAAAGTTTTATGAACTAATACCAAGCAGTAAAAATAAAAAGGGAACTGAGATGCACCACGTTGAAACAATATTGAAATGCTTTGCTTATCATGAACATTTTAGACTCAAGTAAAGTCGGAGAATGCAGTTCTTTGAACATGTTAACCTTTCTTTCAGATCTTGAAAAAAACTAATTTGGGAGCAAGTCTTTGATTTTTTAGTAAGTTGTGGTGCAAGTGCTTGATTTCATTTGAAAATATGCGAGTTTGATATTTTCTATAAATAAATGCAGTAAACACTTCCTAGATTGTCCCCTCGCCTTGGAGTCGAGCTCATACAAAAGAAAATCGCTGTCGCATTAGAACAGTAGGTTCATTTTGCAGGCGCTATTGCTTTAATTTATAGATTTAAGGAACAAGATGGAATATGTTATTATCTGCCGCAACTGAATGGTCTTTTGCTTTTTATCACAAGGCAAGAATTTATATGTCAGTCTTATTTCTGCTTTGATTTTCACTACGAAACCAAACAGAAGTCATGATCTCTTGAGTTTACAGGATCGTTTTATCCCATCATTAGTTTGGTGACTACAATTACATTGGCTGCTCTGCTTGTGGTATTTGATTTTTCCAGCTAATTGGTAAATCCTTGATTACTTGCAGGTTTCTTGTGCTTCACCAGATAAGGTTATTCCAGGTATTAGTTCTTAACCGTGCTGTGAAATCTGAATTGCTTGGTTAAGGCTAGTGGGCTCAATACAAAATAATTTGAAAGTCTATATATAGTGATATCTGTCCTCCCAGATAAATTCGTCTTCTCCCTCATCTCCATATTTTTATTGGACACTCTAAAAATTTGGTTTGTTTTAAGTGCATGGAGAAAGGGTACTTTGTTTCAAAGTGTAGAAACTTTGTAGTTTGCAATGGTTGAAAGGGGTTGGGAAACGTCTAGAGTCTCCCTAAATCTCATGAGAACGAAACATGTAGTAGTAAGCTTACCATCCCTCAATTTTGTCTCTATTAACAACTTCCCATTTGAATAAATTAGTATAATTCTATTTTTGATTTGATCGATCTTATAAAATAAATACTCAAAATCTTATTAAAAATAATAAAAAAAATTAATTCCCCTTCTCATTAAAGTTTTTTTTTTTTTTAATATATAGTTTTAATAACTACTAGAACATGGAGTAATTCTTATGGTTAAGAGACGACGGAATTCCTTTAATGTTTCTAGCAATGTTCAGAAACTGCGTTATCTGCTGTCAATATCAAGAATGATCCAGCATGTAATTGTGCACTAATACCATCTGCAATGTTCATAAAGGAAAAAAATTAAAAACTCTGCTATAATTCAACCGAAAGAAGCAGTGCAGATTAATAATAAAAAAATAATAAGACAATCTATAACAGCATTTGTCTAATCTCCAACGGCGTCGTTCGGTCGGTCGCTCTAGCCGAACATCAAATCTTCCGCTATTTGCTTGCGGGAGAACATTAAACCAATATTGACGTTGATAGTAAATATTTTTTAATATGTTTTGAATATTCTTTATAATAAGATTGATCTAAATTTTGCAAAAATAACTCTATCATATTTTAATATACATCTCAGGATCATTCCAAAGTAAGTTTAATCAAATTTATTTAAACATCAACAAATTAGTATACTTCAACATCACTTTCTTTCTTTATTTTATAGTAATGCAAATAATAGATAACCAACTTTTAAGAAGCAAAAATATAATTAATACAAATCGAATTTATATTTTTGCTTTTGTCATATGTTTTTTACATCGCAAGTGGAATATAATATTTTAGAATAATTTATGTAGAGAAATTTCCGGTTTCCATCACGAGTGAGAAAGAGCTTTGGCATTGAGCATATATATTACAAAGACATATTACGTACTATCAAATGAAAATATTTTCTTTTGGGGAAATCAAATGAATATATTCATCCCCATATCAATGGACGTTAGTTTTGCTCCATTATTAAATGAATATGCATTGTGATAAATAAAGCTAGCAACCAACTGAATAACTGATGAGCCACAAACTAAAATGTTACTACTTTCGAAAGTAATAAAAAAAAAAAAAATCATCTCAAATGAGACAATTTTTTTTGTACAGATTAAAGGCAAATCAAAACCACATCACCTATTTGCTGTATACCGCGGCCATATAACCGTCTATAATGGGTGATGTGGTGCACTCTAATTCGAGATGATCCTTGGCAGCGGTGGCGGAGGAGGAGGCGGCGGCATTCGCGGCTCAGACTTGAGAAGGGGTTTGAACGCGAAATTGTAATTGTACAAGCCGAGGGGAATAGGCCTGGCTATCGGGTTTGCCTGGGGTATGCAGAGACTAGCCTCGATGGCTTCCTTCAACTTGAGGGTGAGGATGTAGAAGACAATCAGCTGCTCGTCTAAGTGGTAAACCATGTCTTCACTGGATGCCGAGAACGAGAGGTCTTCACTGGATGCCGAGAACGAGAGGAACGAAGAGGAATGCCGAGTATATATAATTATTAATATATATTAGATTAAATTTAATTTTTAAAACTAATTCCCTGTTTCTACTCCGTCTCCGTCTCCGCCTCCGCCTCCGCCTCCGCCTCCGCCTAATTTTATTTTATTTTTCTAACGTTGTCACTTGGCAGTTTTAGCTACAGCCTCCACTAACAACTAGGAATATTCACTGCTCATAACTAACCATGTGCCAACACTCGATTTTGTTACAGTTTAGCTAAGAAGTGCGAAGAAAATACCAAGACAAAGATGCTCAAAGGAGGCGATGGATGTCCAAATGCTTTGCAGAAGATGAAGCCTTATGTGGCCATGATTTTGCTGCAGTTTAGCTATGCCGGTATGTTCATAATCTCAGTGGCAACTCTCAAGGATGGGATGAACCAATTAATTTGTGCTCCTTGTATATCGTAATATTGTTGCTGCGGCTGTCATTGCTCCTTTTGCACTCTGGTTTGAGAGGTTATCTCCCTTTTACCTTATAAGAAGATTAAATAATTTAAGCTTCAGTCTGATTATAGTGATTCCGTATGAAATAAGAATTTGATAAGTCAGTTCATATGCTCATAAAATTTTATGGTGTGTTTGGATGCTTAGAGCTTAAGTGAAAGGAAAAAAAAAAGGTTCAAATGATTAGTTATGGATTCATCATATTCAACCGGAAATTTTTGGAATTTTATTTCATTTGCTTCACTTTTCTTCCAAACAAATTGGAGATTTTAGGTAACTAAATTTCCAATAATTTATGGTGGAAAGTTTAAATCAATAGCGATAGATTCATTATCAAGTAACCTGTTCTAAGGGCATCTCCAACCGAAAATCTCATTTTTCACTCCAAAATGAAGTGTAACAAAAAAAATGGTGTGATTCATCTCCAAACGAACTCCATTTTGCCCCCAGGTAACCAACCGTATCATTCGCATGTTTTTTCGGCAAATCTGGTAGAGACAGAAAAATAACGCAGGTGAACAGTGCAACGTCAATATTTACGTCGCACTGTTCACCCGCAACCAAATACTGAAAGTTTTGCCGTTCAGCTAGAGCTCGCGAGCAACACCATTCATGCGTTTGGAGTTCGGTTCGAGAAGGCCTAAATTTTCATTTCATTTCTTCCAACTTACCTTCAATTTATCTAAAAAATCTTAAATTGTTTCATGAAACGAGAGTCTAAAGCAAATAATATTCAGAATAAGGTTTCAATATGATCATGGTTGAATATTGAACTATGATGTATTGATACTTCATTATTTTATTACAGGAAAGGGAGACCTAAGATTACACCACTCATTTTCATCAAGATATTGGCACTTGCAGTTTTGGAGTAATGGTTCCAGCCCTTTGCTTTCTCAGCTTAATATTCGTTGAATAAAATCTGTTGTGGTCCATAGCAAGCTAATTATGCTTCTTGTCTTATAATTTTATAGGCCAGTGCTTGAGCAAAACTTCTATTGTATGGGAGCTAAGTTGACCTCAGCAAGTTTTGCTTCTACGCTCGAGAACATAATTCCAGCAATTAGTTACCTTATGGCCCTTGTTCTCAGGTAATCCTTAAATTAATTAGTTGAGACAAACACATAGGAAGTTATTTTCCTTTAATTTTACTTTATGTCAAAATATTACCTTCTTCAATTAAGTACAAAATCACATAGTTCAAATTCATTTCATCATCATGATTGTTAATCACAGCTCAAATGTTCAGAGGTCTGCTTTATGTGTTGTAAATTCTATTTCGTCTTACTTTTCATTTGAGTATACAGGAAACTTATTTGTAGTTCAATTTTATTTCCTTTTATGATAAAATTTTTAAAAAAATGGCATATATATCTAACATGCATTTAATAATAAGGGGTTTTAAATACATAACACTCAAAATTATAGAATTTATTTGTTTAACATATAAACTACTATTTATAAACTTAATACTCAAAATTTTAAGTAACATAAAAAATAACGCCCTCCTCGCCCTTTACGCTACAATCACCTCACCGATGGCAAGGGAGAGATTGTTGGTAGTAAATTGATGCAACAGTGGGGTTTCCGTAAATGGTGGCGGAAGTTATAAGTGAAGAATACAACGAGGATGTCACATAAGACTAAAAGATTTAAGGATGATGACTAAAGCAGTGCATCATAGACGCCACAATTCTCGACAAGATCCCTTCGCGACTTCCTCATCTCTTCTTCGTTAATGGAAGCTCCTGCTAGCAGAGGAGGGGGATAGCCGTAGAAGCCCCTTCCCGGTAAGATCCGTCGAGACTTTCTTGTGTTAGGAGAGATCTGTCGCAGCTTCCTTTTCATCATTAAGAGTTTCATTGACTCTATTAACCTAGTGCTATATTATGTAATAGTGAGTTTTAGGTGTTAATTATGTAAATGCTATAATTTTGACTGCTTTGGATGTAAATCCCTCTTAAAAATAAGGAATATCTGATTGTTCAAAATTATCTGCTCATAAGTTGGTTTTCTGTATTTCTTAAATCAAACTTCTTTATACTTTTCATCAAACTTGCACAACAATTTTCACCTCATTGTCCAAAAAACTTAACATCATTTATCCCACTCTCTCTCTTATTATCTTTACAGATAGATAGTATACTCCAAACTTAATACTTTACATAAACTTGAACTTCATTTCTAAGTTTTTTTCAAAATTAATTAGAACTGAGAAGTTCAACATAAGGAGAAGAAGAGGCCAAGCAAAGGTAATAAGAACCCTCCTGACAGTGGCCAGTGCAGTTCTGATGATTCTATACAAAGGCCCCATCTTCGATCTAGTCTTTTACTCCAAAGCTTGAGAGAAACAAAGCAACTCTACTAACTCCATTGGGCAAGGCAAAGACAGCTCCAAGTGAATGAAAGGCACATTTATGATTATAGGGAGCAGCACCAGCTGGTCGGCCTTCTCAATCCTACAAGTAATCCAAACAAGCCTTTTTTAATTCCAATTTGTTAAGTTAAGCATGCACTAATTGCAAATGATTTACTAAGTATGTTCTATTAACACACTCAAACACATTGGAATTATATCCAGCTGAACTTACCCTTACTGCTTTGATCTGCTCAATGGGTGCGGTGATGAGTACTACGGTTGCATTAGTGGCAAATCATGCAAGTAGCAAGCCATGGATTATTGGTTTGGATAAGCGGCTTCTTGCCCCAATCTACATTGTAAGCAAATCCTTCACTTATTTGTAGAAAGTTGTTCACATAGAGGAAAGTTCTTTTGGATTTGTATGATGTTCTATATAAATTACAGCTACTTTGGGTCACAAGAAAACTCTCAATAATTGCATTGGGTTTATAATGAAGAATAAAATATTACAGACTGCTTACAAGCATGCCTAGGCAGAAATTATGTGATCATCAGGCATCAGCACGAGTGTGAGACAAGTAAATGTTCAAAAGTCTCCAATTCATAAAAAGACTGCTACAAAAAAGAATGAAGATGACGATGAATAAAAATTCCAAGATACCACGATTTAGTTGACCCAGATAACAAATGGGATTAATGAAATAAGAAATGTAAAGAAGCATTTTCATATCATTATAATTGAATTTCTCTAGTGAAAAAACAGAAATGGTTGCTAAAAAGTTCCAGGACACCTGAAGAGCCACATCACCATAAAAATTCTTGTCAATGTCTGCCCACTTGATTATCATCATCGCCAGCAAAGATTCTTTGTTCATAAACAAAAAAAACAACAACATGCTACTGCTTGTAATGTATATGGCACTAGTCTTGCAAATAAAATCGGAGACCGTCAAAATCATGAAGTGAAATTTTGATCGTGACAAAGTAACACAAAACAGTTTGAATGGGAGAGATTATGATTGCAAAACATAATTATATCAAATTCAAAAAAATAACATTAGGTGAAAAGAAGGCAGCATGATTGCCTAAATATGACTCCCAAGGCTTGTCATAAACAAAATCGGCTGAAATAACTTTTACATTTTGGTACAAACAATGCTATTTCTCTCTCTAGACCTCAAGCTCCTGCACCAAGATGGAAAGCAATGTGGCAGGCTATTAAGGGTCCCTCCTGATTCCAGTTGTTAGAATCCAAAAAGAGAATTAACATAGAAGTTCTCCATAAGTTGTCATTCTCTCATATGTGAGCTGTCTTGTTCTTTCCTCCAGTTACCCAAAATTGCTTCACAGAAACCAGTATATTCTCCGGCACAAGAGGGCCGTCCTCATGATCAGCAAGCTTCGAGTTCCATTTCATGCTGCTGATCATCTTCTTCAACTTTATCAGTACATCAACTTCAACCCGGAAAATGACTGCACCTTCAGGCCTAAGAATTATATCCATCTCCAGAAGAATATATTTCATTTTGCACCTGTTTGTTGAAAGATCAAGAACTCATACTCTTCATTCAAATCAGGGTGACAAGAGAATACACGATGAATTTTAACAAATTGTCCAGTGACAACAGTAGAACAGCCTACTTTCTCCTGTGCAATCTTTTTGAAAGGTAGCGCAAAAACAAGAGAAGGTCAACAATCATAGATTTTTAACAATAAATATACTCACCTATCATTCTTTTCACTTAAATTCTGCCTATGTGAGCTCTCCACAAACAATTTTTGTAAATACAAATTTTAACCATGTGTCTTGCCTTGTTAATAGTGTTGAATTCACTGGTTCAAGAATCAAGACCAGAGAACGAAACAGAGGAAGAGGAAACTATATTTTTCATTAGATTTCAATTCATTGTATAGTGTTCTATATATAGAATAAAACAACAAGAAAGTACAGTAGCCTAGTCTAGGTATATCGAGAAGGTCCAATGAGCTGTTGCCACGTGTAGGATGGTTAATAGCCCGCCTCAAACTTGCGGTTGCAGAGCTGCTGTGAGTTTGGATGACATTAGTTGAAACCTGGTTGTGGGAAGAGCTTTAGTGAAGACGTCGGCAATTTGATCTGCTGTGCAGATGTGATGAACAGTGATCGTATTGTTCCGAATATGTTCTTTGATGAAATAACAGTCTACTTCGATGTGTTTGGTCCTGGCGTAGAAGACCGGATTGTTGGCGAGTGCAATGGCGGAGGTGTTGTCACAGTATATGATGGTTGGAGTGGTTTGAGGGATATGAAAGTCTTCAAGGAGCCGACGCAGCCATATGATTTCTGCTGTAGCGGACGCAAGAGCACGGTATTCCGCCTCTGTCGATGAGCGTGCAATGGTGTTCTGTTTATTAACTTGCCATGATATGAGTGATTTGCCTATGAAATGGCAATGACCGGAAATGGATTTCCTGTCGAGCGAACTACTTGCCTAGTCGGCGTCCACGTATCCGCGTAAATTGAGGTCGTGTGGGTGCAATTGGATGCCGATGTGTGTGGTGCCGTTGATGAACCGAAGAAGACGTTTGAGGGTGTCGTAATGCTGATTGAGCAGATGTTGCATATGCTGGCATAGTTGGTGAACGGCGAACTGAATGTCCGGTCTAGTTAATGTTAGGTACTGTAGGGAGCCGATTAGGTGCCGATATAGTTGAGGATTGGAGAATGGATCTTGAGATGTTGGTGTTGTTGTGATTTTGCAGGCAACTGGAGTTGATACCGGCTTTGACTGACTCATTCCGGCACGTTCGACAATGGCCCGGGCATAATGTTGTTGGTGTAGTAGGATGCCGTTCTTGGTAGGGACGACATGAATTCTCAGAAATTGATTGAGTGAGCCGAGATTCCTCATCTGAAACGTGGAGTGTAAGTTAGACAGGAGATTATTAATTTCGGATTTAGAGTTACCTGTGAGTATAATGTCATCGACATAAATAAGGATGTATAGCCGTGTGCCGTTGGAGTTGTAGGTGAGGAGTGATGGATCGGAATTGCTGATTTTGAAACCGAGTTTGAGGAGGTGGTTGGATAGTGTGGCATATCATTCCTTCGGCGATTGTTTTAGTCCGTACAACGCTTTCTTGAGCTTGCAGACATAGTGAGGATTGGTAGAATCTTGAAACCCTGGAGGTTGTTTCATAAAGATGATGTCCGAGAGGGTACCGTGTAAGAATGCATTGGATACGTCGAGTTGATGAATGTCCCACTGGTAGTGTAAAGCGATGAGGATGAGGACCCGAATCGTACTGATTTTGGCGACGGGGTTGAAAGTTTCTGTGTAGTCGAGACCATGTTCTTGATCGTATCCTTTGGCGACGAGACGAGCTTTGTATCTATTGATGGAGTCGTCTGCATTGAATTTGAGATGAAACGTCCATTTGGAGCCGAGTACGTTTTGAGTAGGATGCGGTGGTACCAAGTCCCATGTTCCTTGAGCCATGAGTGCTTGAAATTCTTGAGACATAGCAGCTCTTCATTGCTC
Source organism: Dendrobium huoshanense (assembly GCA_016618105.1). Classification (NCBI taxonomy): domain Eukaryota; kingdom Viridiplantae; phylum Streptophyta; class Magnoliopsida; order Asparagales; family Orchidaceae; genus Dendrobium; species Dendrobium huoshanense. The sequence goes on from CM028343.1 coordinate 20,536,994, forward strand.
GGATTTAGCGGCTTGGAGATAAGTGGTGGGCTCGTTGTGTTGAATGGAGTGAGCAAGATTGAAGATTTTCTTTGGTTTCGAAATGCCGTGCTGCAGTCTTGTTACCATAGGATTGGTAGTCGTGGGTATAATAGAAGAAGTATGAGCAGGTTGAGGTGGGCTCAAATAGGGGGATGAGCGAATGGAAGTGGTGACTTCTTCTGAATTGGTGCTAAGGGATTGAGAAGCCGGGGGAGTCATATTACTATGATGTGGTATATGAGACTCTTTATACTATGGAGTGCACGGGGTGGTTGTGGGAACCAAGAGGGGTGGTGTATAGAGAGTGGATTTGGTGTTGTTTGAGTGAGTTGATTGCTATGAGGCAAACGGGAAGATTAACTCGTCGAATATGACATGGCAAGAGGTGTAAACTTTGTTAGATGTAGGGTCTAGGCATCTATACCCTTTATGTGAATCGGGATATCCAATGAAAACGCATGGTTGAGAAACAGGGGATAATTTGTTTGGTGCGTGTGGCTTGAGCCAGGGATAGCAGAGGCTTCCGAAAATTCTGAGGTGTTTGTAGTCTGGTGGTTGTTTGTAGAGAAGTTCATATGGTGATTTGGATTGAGTGTTTGGGGATGGCATACAACTAATGAGGTGATTAGCCGTGAGCAGGGCGTCAACCCAAAGATGTTGCGGAACCGAGGCTTGGAGTAGCAATGTTCTGGTTGTGTCGATCAGGTGTCGGTGTTTGCGTTCGGCGACACCGTTTTGGGATGGGGTGTGAGGACATGTGGTTTGATGTATGATGCCGTGAGAGTTGTAGTAAGTTTTGAATTTGCTGTTGATATATTCCCTCCGTTGTCTGTACGAAGTATGCGTATCTTTTTGTTAAATTGACGATGGATTAGCTGAGAAAACTCAAGAAATTTGTTAAAAGTTTCAGACTTAAAAACCAGAGGATATATCCATGTGACTTTAGTGAAATCATCAATAAAAGATACATAGTAACTAAATCCTGTTGGAGAGACCACAGGGAACGGTCCCCATACATCGGAATGCACTAGAGAAAACGGAAAGGTAGAGGTGGTTTGAGAAAGAGGCTCGTGTAGTTGATGGCTTTTAGCCAATTTACAAGAATTACAGGTGTTAGTCTTGAGAGGGACGACAACATCATTATGACTTCTGGTGATTATCCGGAGAGCTTGATTGGAGGGGTGACCGAGCCTGCGGTGCCACATGTCTGGTATGTGCTGTACAGAGAGAAGAGCGAGTTGTTTGTCGGAATGATCAGCGGCTTTGAGAGGATACAGGCCATCAATAACAGAACCCGTGAGAAGAAGCCGGTGGTTCTTCCGATCCTTGATTTCATAACCATTTGAGGAAAATGTAATAAGGCAATTGTTGTCAGTAGTAAGCTTATGGACGGACAAGAGATTAAATGCAAGATTTGGTACAAGATTTAGATTTGCTAGTTGGAGACTACCTGATGGTGTCGGCAAGATACATTTACCCGTGTTTTGAATAGGAAGCTGTTGCCCGTTGCCGAGAACAATTTGATTTGAGCCTTGGTATGGCTGTGACTGTTGGAGCTGGTTGGGATCAGAGGTAAGATGAGTGGATGCCCCGCTATCAAGAAAACAGTCGCTGGAGCTGGTTTGTGATGGAGATGTGAACAGCGCGAAAGTAGGTTCAGTGTTGTAATCTTCATTGTGACGATGCCAACATTTGATGGCTGAGTGGCCGAATTTCCCACAGATTTGACAGGTAATTTGCGGGCGAGGTGGTTTGTAGTTGCGATTGTTGGTGGTGTTGTAGGTAGAACGATTTGAGGATCTTCCGTGGTTTGACGAAGTACGACCACGGCCGCGTTTGCGACTTGCTGTCAGAGCGGTAGAGTTGCCATTGAACTGAAGTGATCGGAGATCTTTGGAGGTCTCGTGCGCCAGGTTTAGTTCTTTGCTGCATAACAGGGTGTAGAGTTCGTCAAGACTTACCGACCGGAGATTTGTACGTATGGCAGTCTTAAAGGCTTGGTAATTGTTTGGAAGGCCGTTGAGTGTATAGTGTATGATGTCTTCGACCTCAACGGGTGCTCCTGCTGAGGCGAGAGCGTCGACCTTAGTTTTTACTTCAAGAAGATATTGAGTCATGGAGTTTTCTTTCATAGAAAGAAAATGGAGTTCGTTTTTCAGTTGACTGATTCTTGATGGTGTACAGGATTGTAGCCTTAGATCGAGAGTTTTCCATATGTCCACGCAGTGATCTAGAGAAAGAACGTAGGGAAGTATAGACGTGTTGATTACGGAGTAGAGAGCGGCTGCGAGGTTTTGATCTATGAGCACCCAGGTGTCGTGTGAGGGGTTTTTGATGGTTTGGCCGAAAGTATCGGTAATGAGGGGTGGCGGGCGGCTGATAGAGCCAGTCAGAAATCCTTCGTATCCATTTGCGCGAAAAAGTTTGATGACTTGCGGCCGCCATAGAGCGTGATTGTCAGAGGTGAGCGGCTGGGTGATGACGTTCTTGATGGTTTGCATCAAGAATTTGAGGGAAGACGGAATTGAAGTTGTGGAGAAATTATCTTGGAGATTGGCGGAGAGGTCCGCCGGTGCTGGAGATGGAGGAGAGGTGGAGGTGGCCGTCGATGTGGCTGTTGTTTGAGCCATTCGAAGAACCAGAGGATGCTTAGGCTCTGATACCATGTTGAATTCACCGGTTCAAGAATCAAGACTAGAGAACGAAACAGAGGAAGAGGAAACTATATTTTTCATTAGATTTCAATTCATTGTACAGTGTTCTATATATAGAACAAAACAGCAAGAAAGTACAGTAGCCTAGTCTAGGTATATCGAGAAGGTCCAATGAGCTGTTGCCACGTGTAGGATGGTTAATATGAAAACCTCCTTTTTTTTTGCCAATGTTTGAGTGAATTTTCATGATTGACTTCCATTAAATGGTATTGAGAACTTGATGTTGGCAATTTATAGTTTTCATATAGTTCAAAATAGTTTAATTATATAAATCTAATTAAATTGCCTTGAGTTTGATTCAACTTTGTGCGCCTACCATAAGAAGAGATGAGTGCACATAAGTCTTTGAGTCCTTTAGCTCTTTCAGTAAATTAAAAAAGACCATAATGATGAAACAGTAACCACCTTATTTGCTTGAGATGCCTTGAAAAGCATGTTATGTGGTCATTCAATCGAGATCATGAATTTAAAAAAATGTAGCTAGATTATAACACAAGTTATATCTTCAGGTGAAAATATTTGAATTTTGAACCTTAAACTACGGTTCTTACTTTAATTACCAACAGCAGAATCGACAATCAGTTCCCAAATATTTTCTACTTTCTAAAAAGAACTACAAGGAACCATCGGAAAATTGAAACGAGAGAAACTAAAAATAAAGTTCTGATAATTACCTCTTTTTGCACCAAGGTTAGCAGTAGTAAAGCTTGCAGACCCTTCATCTCCAGCATGCTAGAAGTCCTGCAGCTCCTTGTGGTTAAGCAATGGCTTGACCCACACCTTCGCCTCATAAATCTTCTTCTTCCCGGCGTCGATCGCCTCCAGCGTTAGATGGGGCTGTGTTCCCGTCACCACTTGCTCCTTAGCCTTCAGCAGACGAACGAACTCAAGAAGTGCATTCTACAACAAAAAACCAAAATAAAACATAAACAACAAGAAAATCATCAAACCCACTAGGGACAAAAACCCTAATACCCAACGCAGCGGCATACGAAATCGAAAAAATGGGAATTAGTAATGCTTCGTCAGCAAGGATTCAAAACGGAAATAAAAAATTTGGGGGCAGCGGCGACCTCCTTCTTGTTGTGCTCGTCGACGGCGAAGCGAGCATACTCCTCGATCTCTGCGCTGTTCTGATTAAGGTTCACATCACGAGGTCCTCCAACGATTGCCATTGCTGCTCCTTAAGCAAGAGAACAAATAGCGTCGAAGAGAAGACACAAAACCGATTTCAGAAGCGAACGCTGGACTGGAAAGCGCACAGAAAAGTCAGCACCCCAAGAAGCAGACTGAGTTGTCTGATGATAATCCGCAGCCTCATCATCAGCGGGAGGGGAGAGAGAGAAGGAGAAGGCGGCCTGTGCCGGTCATAAGAGGAAGGTGAACGGGATCGTGCCGTGTGGGAAGAGGACGGAGAAGCTGGTTCACTATTTCGCGACAGAGAATTTCAAACCCGCTCAATTTGAGCGGGCGCTCAATTTGAGCGGGTTTTGAAGTCGCGCGATCTGCCTCCCCTAATACACCTAATGCTTCCAACAACTTCCTTATGTTCCGCTCTAAATTAATCAAACATCCTCATTTAAGAAATGCATGTAATTACATTACTTTACACTTTTAATACAGCATATCAAACAGCCCCAAAATAAAAAAGAAGGAGATTTATATTCATACCACTTTATTTCATAAAAAGAATTTCAGTAGTTTGATTTTTTTAATTATATTGTTTTTATGTGATGCATCGCAGACAAAGTTATGAGTTGTTTTAGGAGCTGCTTTTTTTTTAATAGACATTTAGATCATTTAAGACAAATTCATATGCAAAATACATATATAAAGATTTGAACCCAAGACATTTTAGTTGGAAGCCTAAGCTCTCAACTAATAGGCCAAGGTGAAAAATGTAGAATGGGTCCGTGCGTGCGTCACATTGGTAGATGCGAACTAGTTCCTCCCACGAATTCGCGTTCGAAACTCTTAATATTAAAAAAAAAATGCATAATAAAAAAATAATATAAAAAAGAATATAATATATAGAAATGATTTAGATGAATTTAAAAAGAATGTATGAAATTATTATTTTTTATTTGATTGAAGTAAAATAAATATAATATAAAGTTTAAAAATGATGGTGATTATCACGATGGTGGCTAGTGGAAGAACGTAGTCAATGGCAGTGGCTAGCAATGGGTGGAGATAAGATAGGTTTTGTAGTCATAATAATCAAAACTAAACGAGTTTACTTTAAAAGCTGGGTGGTGGCATGTAGTTAGTTTGATTATTCTCATATTATGAGAGGAGATCATGCTATTAAATATATGTGCATTAAAGGTTTATATATAGGTATGAAAATACTAAATTACTTCTTCAACTAAAATTTTTGAAGAAGTTAATGCATGTTGTTAAATGTGAATTTTTAGAATAATATGATACTTAATTTACAAACCGTTTTCATTAGATTGTTTTTTTTATTGATTTTTTTTTTTTAATAATTTTAGGAGCTATGAAATAACTTTGTACTTAAAACTAAATAATTTATATAGTTAAAAGTATATATTTTTACTTTATTGTTTTGTATAAATATTAAACCATCAGTTAAAACTTAAAAACTTATTTTTCAAACCATTTGCATCTCCTTAAGCTATGAGAGGAAATATAAGAAAAAATTAGGTCAATTTATGAAAGGAGCTTTTTTTCAAATTTAAATTAGTTTAAGGAGCATGTCGGCGACAAAATTTAAAAAGGAGCAACTACGAATTTAAAATATCCTGTTTCAATTGAAACCGGAACTTCATTATCGGACTTCATGTTTTAAGAAAAAAATATTTTTTTTCCTAAGAAACTCGGATTGAGTCGAATTTGGTATTGTTGAGTTCGTATTTTTTAGATGTTCAATACGACTATAAATTTGCTAAAATCAGAGATCAGATGGTCTCCGATTTAAATTTTTAATGATATATCAAATATATATATTTTAATAAATTAAATTAATAATTGACTTTCAACTTGGAAATTTTCTATAAAAAATTTAATGAATAAAAAAAATTTAAAATTTTTAAAAATTAAAAACTACTAGTTTATTTAAAATATAATAAATAAATTAATTTATTTCACAATATTTAGTTTTTTAAATATTTAATAAAAAAAATTAAATTCAATTTCAAAATATACTAATAAGTTTAAATATTAAAAAGATTTAAAAATTAAATATGTATAAACATCATAATTTTTACATAAAAAGTTTAATTGTCTATATTTATTAAAAATTAAGTGAAATAAATAAATAAATACATGTATATATTTTTTTATTTTTAAATAAACCAATAGTTTTTAATTTGAAACAATGTAAATATAAAAAAAAAGTAAATTTAATTAATAAAAATTCAAAAAATTAAATATTGAAACAGGATATTTTAATTACAATAAAATATTTACTTGTATTTATTTTAAATAAATAAATATAAATCATAATTTTAATAAAATCTAATGATTTAAATATTTAATAAATAAATAAAAATATTTATATATTATTATTGAAATGTGGAATGAAATTAGGGGAAAAAATTAAGAAACCGGATAATGGAATTACGGTTTCTTTGGAAAGATTTTTTTTTTTTTTTTTTTGAAACCGTGTAATGAAATTACGGTTTCTATTGAAACCGGATTATTAAAACCCGTATTTGCAGCCTTTTAAATTTTTCCTCTGTTGCGCTCCTTAAGCTTATTTAAACTTAAAATTGGCTCCTTTTTATAAATTGGCCAAATATATATATATATATATATATATATATATATATATATATATATATCAAAGAGAGAGAGAGATCATTTCCTTGAGCAGGGCCAATTACATCTATTTTGGATGATTTTTTTTTCATATTTTTAAGCAATTCAAGTTGAAAATGGTTAAAGCTGAAGAATGCAACATATCTTTTGCATGATATAAAAATACCGCTCAAATTTAAGAGAGAATTCTATAAGATGGTGGTGAGACCTACAATACTTTTTGGTGCAAAATATTAATCATTAAAAGAGAAGCATAAAATTAAGTTTAAGTGTTGCAGAGACACGAGGATGTTTGTGTTGCAGAGACGAGAATGTTTGGGTGGATGAGTGGCTTTACACTTAGAGACAAAAAGCGACGTGATTATATAGGTGAAAAAGGTTGGAGCAGCTTTATGGGGTAGATACAATTAGAGCGAGTCACCTTGGATGACCCACTTAGAAGATTAGATGGATTAGAATTGGACTATATTAAGAGAGGTAAAGGTAGATCTAAAAAGACTTGATTAGAAAGTATTAGAAATAACATTTATAGAATTTAACTCTTATTAAAAAACAATGAAAAAAAATGATTCATGTAATTGACCATACAAAGTGGGATAAAGACTTGCTATTGTTATTGTATAATTTTTTTTAATGTTTATTCAACTAAAATTTTGATAAACTTACATTGCATCATATCTATACTACTATTATAAAAGGGGCTTGAGTTTCCTTCCTCCAGCAAATCTTGTTCATCCATTCTATATATTTTTTAATTATCTTGGCCGACCATTCTATTAAAAATATTTAATAAATCAAAAAATTCATATTATCTAAAACTCATTTAATTTTACGGCCCTTGAGATTCCTAATTTCTGTTTTCACATTATATGAACATGTTTTAATAATTAAAAAAATTTCACATTTAATAAAACTCTTTTAATTTTAAAGTCCCTTCATATTTCCTAATATATCTATATCTATATCTATACTACTATATAAAAGTAGCTTGGAATTCCACTCTTAACAAATTCTGATCGTTCATTTATAAATTTTAAATTAATCTGAAACGTTCATTTATTACTCTTCAAATTCTTTATTTATAACACACTTTATTAACTTATTATACTACAAAACGTTTTATTTTCTCGTGCGTTTCATTTCTTTATATGTTTCGAGTTTCTTGTTGTTAAATCTTCTAAACGTTTTAATTTCCCATCCGTTTCATTTTCCCATTATTAACCTATTCACGCGAACGCGAAAGATGATAAGACGGCTACTACCTTCCCCTATTCTTCTTCTCATTCTTCTGGGCTCTTCATCCTCTTCGTTTCTTCATGTGAAAGGTGAGACGTCTGGGCTCCTCTTTCCTATTATTCTTCCAAAAACTCGGTGGTGTTACCTTCCCACTCATGAACTCCCGCATTCGTTGGTTGTCTTTATGAATTTTCCTTTTTTTTTGCAGCAGCAAAGCTCGGTGGGGGAATGCAGTGGGAGATCGTTGGTTGTCTTTTTGGATTTTCTGTTTTTTGCAGCAGGAGAGCTCGGTGGGGGAAAGCGGGAGAGGTCTAAAGTAGTTCTTCTATTTCAGGAGTTAGATAAGATAGCTGATTTTCGTAATACTATAATTTTCTATTTGTAGATTGAATTGATTTTTAATTGATGAAATATTTGACAAAATTTCAATCTGTTTACTTGAAAGTGAGGAGTCCTCTTTGTTGTGTTTGGCCTCTTTTCCTTTTTAGGATCGTCTCCTCTGGAGATTTTTTCCCAACTTTTTTATTTAGTAGTTACATGTTTAAGCGTCATATTGGGTAGAATTTTCTGGAATGTAATAATGATTTGTGATTTTTTATTGTAAGAATATAATTGATTGTTCCTGAGCTTCTCGTTTTCCCGTTATTCCTTTCGGTGGTGGGTTATGCTTCTTGGTAGAGATCCTTTGAGTATTGAATGTTGCGTGCCTTCTCTTAGGAAAGGAATAGATGGCCAACCCTGCTAGATTTATTCTATGTTTTATGATTTTTTAGATGGGGTAGATTCACAGAATCTTCTTGACTCTTTACCTGTGAAGCAATGCCCGTGATTTCTCGTTTTCTCGCATGCTGCTTTGTTGGTTGGCCATTATCCCTTCCACTATTTTAGTTGATTTACTTTTGTCGCATGTGATCTTTCTTTGAGCCCAACTATTTCATTGAAGGCTTCTATTTTTTTTTTTTTTTTTTTTTTCTCTCTTTGGTTCTAAATATTATATACAGTATCTTGTAGATTTTTTTCTTATTAAGAAAATTGGTATTAATTACTGTATTTGTTACCTTTTTGCTCCCCCATTTTGTATGCATGTACCCAATCTTCTGAAGTGCTATATTCATCTTCCTACTCTTCCAATCCTAGCAATTTTTTCTTCTATATCGTACTCATATCTTCTTTAGATTTCTCGGTTGTATATGATTTTCATCCAATAGTCTTACTTCAGAAGTATCATATGCTAATCATCCATTTTTTTATTTATTATAGGCCAAGTTGAATTTCTAGAAGTAATTTAAGGGATATGGAATGCTTTATCTACCTCGAAAGATGCAGCTGGTTACAGAAGAAGGCCTAGAAAACTTGGGGAGATGATTGTATACGGAAAGAATCGCTAAAAAAAGTTTCTCGTCTTCTTCTGAAATCATGACGAAAGTTGAGAATTAATTTTTTGCAATTTCCCTTTTTCCTATCGTAATTTATCTTTTCAGTTTTTCTTAGATTTCTTTTATTTTAAAAGTTCATAATACTGAAAGCTTTTCTTTTGAGATTTATGCTCCATCGATTACATGATATTAGTTGTAATTTTTATAGAAGAGGGGAAATCTTTTCTATTTAAAATCTTTTGAAATTTTTTCGGTTATCAAAAGTTAGTTGAGGATCTTCTTTGTATATATCTCATCTCTTGTGTTGACCAATATAAAATACAATATAATTTCGCACTCTCATCTCTCCCATTACATTTATGTTATCATAGCTTTTTCAAGTTCAACATATCAAAACAACAATGTGGAATCATTAGATATTATTGGTGTATCCAATGCCATAGCTCTTCTACAGAGAGAATGATCATTTTATCTTTCATTTTGCTATTAACATCATGATTTATATTTTCAAATGTGTAGCAAAAGAATTGTCTTACATAATATTTGATTTATCTAATCACCTCCTTCATGCATATTATGAATTTATTTGGGTGGAATGAGTTGTTTTAAATATTTTTAGGATCATTTCCATGAAATTGCTCCTTCATTCATATTAATAATTACTTTTTTAAAAAAATAATTGCTTTACATTTTTATAAGATTATTTCCTAATAAATATCTCAATTTTTACTTGAAATTACTTTATCGCTGCTGCCACAAATTGAAGGCAATGTAATATTTCAGAGCAGTGGAATATATATGCTGCTAATTTATCTTTAGAGCTTTCAAAATATTACTTTTTAAAGTTGTCATTCTAGGTGTCTCCCCACTAAATGGGTCTAAGAATGAATACAACTTAACTGATGGGCATCTCATCTTAAATAATCACTGATTTTTGGACCTTTAAGATTTTTCTTGTACAAGTATATGCCTACAAACTAGATCAAAGCATGTTTTCATATAAGGTCTTCGAATAATCTACATTTGTAACAAACTTGTGGCATATAATTCATATGCTCTAACTTGAGAGGTTGTACTTGAATTATAAATAGTAGATGCAGTTATACTTGCATTTTACTATTTTATGGTGGAGTATATTGAATAATGTTTTCAACTTTTATTAGGTGGTAGTTGAGGTTCATCTTTAAATAAACCTCCAGTGTTGATCAAAATGAGAAAAAATATAGCTTATCCCTCTCTCCCGTTTATCTTTTCTTTCATCTACGAGGTCAAGCTCAACCCAACCTTAATAATTTCTACCTGGCATTTGGTTTAGAGGTGGTACATTGAGTTCTTTCAGATTACACCATATGAGATTTTGATTTGACCCTCGACGCTTACAATCTCTCAATTCATGTACCAAAGCCATATTCATTGAAGGACATGATTATTAAAATACATAAATTGTAATTAACAATTTCTCAGCATCATTTTCAATATATAACGTTCGAACTCCTATTTACTTTATCTTCTTCTGATCATTTATGAAATATAACTAATTACAAAATTGATGCAGGGGTCGCAAGAAAAATATCATTTTCTCAAGTTCATCTTTTGCTCCTCTAGATAAGAATGTAAAATGCATCATATCACTTTCTCAAGTTAATAATGATTTGTGAATGTTGTTATGTATACATGAATGCTATTTCTTGTTTATATTTCATTTGATCTTTATAGAAGAAGGTGTGTTAATTACTACTATGTCTCGAACTCTGTTTTTTTATAAAGAACGACTTCTTCTACTTTTTTAGTGTGAATGCTGTTATACACGAATGATATTTTCTTGTTTATATTTCATTTCATCTTTTATAGAAGAAGCTGTGTTAATTGCTACTATGTCTCGAGCTCTGTCTTTAGTTTGAAGGACCAATGAATGAGGGGAATAAGGAAATAACATCTTAGATACCTTCACAAGCAGATCAGGTCAAATTAGACAATATGCAAGTAAGAAAGCTTCCATCTTTTTATTATGATGACAAACACATAAATTATTTACATAGTCATTAGTTATCAGAATTTTCATAGAAAAGAATCTATGTGCACATAGGAACTATTTTAGACTTCAACATTGCCAACACTACAGTTGATCAATACCACATATATAAGGCAAATAATGCAACCCTTCTACATGTTGTCCAATGGATCACAATCACTACATTGATAGAAGGATTAAAACTCAAAATTATGTAGATTGATGTGGACTTGATGAAAAATATTGGAATGTCTACATGCAAGTTGTCCATCTCCTGGTTACAGATGTTACCAAGTAAAAAATTATAAATAATTTACTTTCTTTTTTCCTTCAGTATTGTTGCATGTGTTTAGTGGGTCTGACATGCTCTGCTTGGTAGATGGAAGCGGAGATATCAATCCAGAATGAATTGCATACTACAACGACTTATTAGATGTCGAATTTCTTTTTATTATTCTTTTTATTGGTCAGTTTGGTATTTAGTTATTGGCAATTTATATTATTTTAGTTTTTTTTCAATTCAGCATTAACCCAGTTCCATCTAATCCAATTCGATTTTATCAACTTGGTAAGTTTGACTTTCATTGCAAACTTCAAGCCACTGAAAATGGGTGCCTCAAGTGGCACTACTGTACAAATACAGTCGACATCACTGTTTGGCGCATGAAACATTCTTGACGTAAGCATGCTTTCTATGGAGAACACTCATGTGTTTAGGATAGAGCTAATGACAGGCCAAAAATGGAGAATGCTATAGTGATGTTGGATGGAGTAAATATGGCTCATGCACTGCCAAGACAGCCTACTTTTGTGTTTTAGAGAAGCACATGTGAGACTGTATCAACTATTCAGATATTCATCTCTGGAAATTCATTAATGATCGCTATGGTATCAGGTTGATAGTTTTAAGTTCATGAGTTTAATCACATTCTTCAGAGATCATCTGCAAAGTAGAATTAATATATAATAGTGTTTGATTATAATGATATTAGTCCAAAGTTTTGATGCTATTAAGATAGAAATGTTGCATGTTGATTCTTATGGAATGTCTACAAACTGTTCAGACAATAACAGAGCTATGCCATGGATTCTATAGATGAAAGAACAAGCGAAAGTTAAGTATGAGAGAATTTTGTACTCTATATATTCTAGCAACAGTAGATCTATTTTTTTTTTCAAAAATAGATCTCCTGTTGCTAGAATATATATAGCACAAAATTCTCTCATACTTTTATATATATATATATATATATATATATATATATATATATATATATATGCGGAAAAATTAAAATCTATACTTCTTGGCTTTGATATAAAGCAATGGAAAATAATTATCGTTGATAATTGATAATTTTTAATTATTCACACTTTTCTTAGTACATCATCAATTTTTAAACTGCAAGCTTATATTATTTGTTACATTTAATTAATGTAAATATAAATTACACCAATACTTATGTAGTAAGTATCATTATCATTATCTATTAATGCGTCTATTTGAAAATTCATCATTAATGTTTGTTATTTAAAGCTAATATTATAAAAAAATATTTAATATTGTAAAAACTAATAAAGATAAAAAAATTTATTTATATGTTATAAATATAATGATTTTATCTTATTTATTTATTTTGAATTATTATCTTCTTATGATAAAATTATAAAATTTTAAGGATGTGCACTTATTAAATGTGCATTTTTATTATTTTCTTATTAATTTTAAAAATTATAGCTATATGCACTAATTGCATGGTCATTATATTAATATAAAATTTAATACAATTGTTATAGCATGTCATAAATTAATTTTAAATTTTGATTATATATTCCTTATTTTTTAAAATTTTATTAACGTGCACCATGTGCACGTGCATTTATACTAGTTAATATAAAAGGATCAACATGCTTGATTGGTGTAATTCACCCGTTGTAATTTATACATGTTAAAATAAGCACCTTGATTTATTCTATAAACACCTACGTGGATGGCTTTTTATCACTTTTCTCTCCCTGATCCAAAGTTTTGTGTTTCTTCCCCAACTCGATCTCAAATTATGGTGGCTTTGAGGGTGACGGCCTCCCTCCCGTCGGTTGCATTTACTATTAGCCTCGTCCGTTGCAGGCCGGCCCAGTGGTCTCCCAGCGCCGCCTTTACCAGTTTCTCCAGTGGCGGAGGCAGTAGCGGGCAAGCTTCTCCTCCACAGCGGCAGCTGGTGCTTTACACGAAGCCCGGATGCTGTCTCTGTGAAGGCCTCAAAGAGAAGCTTCAGGCCGCGCTCTCCCTTGGTGGGTCGCACTCTCTCCACTCCGTCCAGCTCCAGGCTAATCTCTCTCCCCCTCTCTAGCTCTCTCTCTCTGTGGCTTGCTCACTCTATCTCTCTCTGACTCGGTGGTTTTAGGTAAGGGATATTTCTGGGAACGCTGAATGGGAGAGGCTGTACCAGTACGAGATTCCTGTCCTTGCCAAAATACTCCCTGATGGTAGAGAGGTTGGTGGCCTCTTTTATCTAACTAAATTTACTATGTTAAAACGTGTTAGCCCGTTAGGTGTTTGTTGATATGCCTCTTTAAGGAGTCGTTCCTTGCAATTGCATGCTAGGGTTGGAATATATTTTTTACTTTGTAATACAGCACTTATTAACACCAAAGATAGCATTTATTTGCTGCTTAGTATTTTGGCATTCGGTGGCGCTGATGTTGGGAAATTAATAAGCAATATTTCAAACACCAAGAGTGAAAAAGAACACAAAACAGATAAATTTAGTGCGCAAAAAAAGGAAGAAGAAAGAATTTTACATATTAGTTTTAGTATTTCTTTAGAAGATTTGTTCTCATTCCGGTCCCTAAGCAAGTTGGCCATAATTTTTTTCCCATCATGAAGCCTCTAAAAATCTCTTGCTTACTATAAAGACGTGCTTGCTAGTAAAGTTTTATGAACTAATACCAAGCAGTAAAAATAAAAAGGGAACTGAGATGCACCACGTTGAAACAATATTGAAATGCTTTGCTTATCATGAACATTTTAGACTCAAGTAAAGTCGGAGAATGCAGTTCTTTGAACATGTTAACCTTTCTTTCAGATCTTGAAAAAAACTAATTTGGGAGCAAGTCTTTGATTTTTTAGTAAGTTGTGGTGCAAGTGCTTGATTTCATTTGAAAATATGCGAGTTTGATATTTTCTATAAATAAATGCAGTAAACACTTCCTAGATTGTCCCCTCGCCTTGGAGTCGAGCTCATACAAAAGAAAATCGCTGTCGCATTAGAACAGTAGGTTCATTTTGCAGGCGCTATTGCTTTAATTTATAGATTTAAGGAACAAGATGGAATATGTTATTATCTGCCGCAACTGAATGGTCTTTTGCTTTTTATCACAAGGCAAGAATTTATATGTCAGTCTTATTTCTGCTTTGATTTTCACTACGAAACCAAACAGAAGTCATGATCTCTTGAGTTTACAGGATCGTTTTATCCCATCATTAGTTTGGTGACTACAATTACATTGGCTGCTCTGCTTGTGGTATTTGATTTTTCCAGCTAATTGGTAAATCCTTGATTACTTGCAGGTTTCTTGTGCTTCACCAGATAAGGTTATTCCAGGTATTAGTTCTTAACCGTGCTGTGAAATCTGAATTGCTTGGTTAAGGCTAGTGGGCTCAATACAAAATAATTTGAAAGTCTATATATAGTGATATCTGTCCTCCCAGATAAATTCGTCTTCTCCCTCATCTCCATATTTTTATTGGACACTCTAAAAATTTGGTTTGTTTTAAGTGCATGGAGAAAGGGTACTTTGTTTCAAAGTGTAGAAACTTTGTAGTTTGCAATGGTTGAAAGGGGTTGGGAAACGTCTAGAGTCTCCCTAAATCTCATGAGAACGAAACATGTAGTAGTAAGCTTACCATCCCTCAATTTTGTCTCTATTAACAACTTCCCATTTGAATAAATTAGTATAATTCTATTTTTGATTTGATCGATCTTATAAAATAAATACTCAAAATCTTATTAAAAATAATAAAAAAAATTAATTCCCCTTCTCATTAAAGTTTTTTTTTTTTTTTAATATATAGTTTTAATAACTACTAGAACATGGAGTAATTCTTATGGTTAAGAGACGACGGAATTCCTTTAATGTTTCTAGCAATGTTCAGAAACTGCGTTATCTGCTGTCAATATCAAGAATGATCCAGCATGTAATTGTGCACTAATACCATCTGCAATGTTCATAAAGGAAAAAAATTAAAAACTCTGCTATAATTCAACCGAAAGAAGCAGTGCAGATTAATAATAAAAAAATAATAAGACAATCTATAACAGCATTTGTCTAATCTCCAACGGCGTCGTTCGGTCGGTCGCTCTAGCCGAACATCAAATCTTCCGCTATTTGCTTGCGGGAGAACATTAAACCAATATTGACGTTGATAGTAAATATTTTTTAATATGTTTTGAATATTCTTTATAATAAGATTGATCTAAATTTTGCAAAAATAACTCTATCATATTTTAATATACATCTCAGGATCATTCCAAAGTAAGTTTAATCAAATTTATTTAAACATCAACAAATTAGTATACTTCAACATCACTTTCTTTCTTTATTTTATAGTAATGCAAATAATAGATAACCAACTTTTAAGAAGCAAAAATATAATTAATACAAATCGAATTTATATTTTTGCTTTTGTCATATGTTTTTTACATCGCAAGTGGAATATAATATTTTAGAATAATTTATGTAGAGAAATTTCCGGTTTCCATCACGAGTGAGAAAGAGCTTTGGCATTGAGCATATATATTACAAAGACATATTACGTACTATCAAATGAAAATATTTTCTTTTGGGGAAATCAAATGAATATATTCATCCCCATATCAATGGACGTTAGTTTTGCTCCATTATTAAATGAATATGCATTGTGATAAATAAAGCTAGCAACCAACTGAATAACTGATGAGCCACAAACTAAAATGTTACTACTTTCGAAAGTAATAAAAAAAAAAAAAATCATCTCAAATGAGACAATTTTTTTTGTACAGATACCATACGTCATCTAAAGGCAAATCAAAACCACATCACCTATTTGCTGTATACCGCGGCCATATAACCGTCTATAATGAGTGATGTGGTGCACTCTAATTCTTCTTGTAATATGGATAAACCGTATAAAATGTTTGCAAAGTAGTAAGCAAAAGCAGTATAATAGCAGCCATCAAAGAAATGAAAGTCCATGGATTGCTAAAATACTTTTGTTTAAAACTAGCTCTCCATGTATTCCATTTCTTATTATAGTAGATATTTACCTGCTCTGATAGCTCTGACAAGTAGCAATCATTCATGTCAGACACTACCTCCTTGCAAATCCGGTTAAACAAATGGGCCACCTCCCTATCGCTCCCGAGCAAATTTTCTATAATTTCATCTTCGTGCAAGTATCGGACATCCACCTCGGACTTAACGAGGTTATTCATAAATGTAAGATAAGCTGTTATGTGATTGACACACTCCAAATTGCACTGTTCTAAAGCCATCATATTCAGGAAGAGGGATTTCGTCCCGTCGTGGATAACAATGCGAGGGATGTACAGGACGCCCTCCTCGAACTTAATCTCCCAAAACTGGACGTCTGTCCGGCGCCGGAATTTGATGCTCGCGTCGCGGAGATCGGCAACGCAGTGAATGCGAGAGGCGGAGAAAAGCGTTGGGCTACGGAAGCTCGGCCGTGGACCGGAAGCTGGCGTGAGGAGCGTGCGGAGCGTGGGGAGCGGGAGGAGGCTGCGGCGGAAGATTTCGAGGCAATGTAGGGGTCTGCCGGCTTCGTAGGGAGGATTAAAAGCCACGATGGGACGGAGGATCTCCTCGGTGGGCATAAGGGGGTTGAAGAAGAGGAGCGCGAGGGGAGCGACGCGGTATGAGATAGAAGGCTCGCAGCCCTCCTGGATGGCAAGGATCCAGTCGAGGACGAAGAGAGGGAGCTGATTCTCGAGCATTATCATGGCTCGCTGGAGCAAGTGCATGATGCCGCGGACGGCGAAGACGGGGTCGTTGGGGGAGTATTTGAGACCTTGGAAGCCGCTGGCAACGCCAAGGAAGAGCTCGAGGGTGAATATGGAGTCGAGGACGAGAGTTTCAACGAAGTCGTCGGAGGACATGGAGATGGGAGCCTCGTAGCAGGAGCGGGCACGGTCTTCGATTAAGCGGGCGGCGTCGAGGTAAAGGCTGACGTCGTGGCCAGTTCGGTCGAGAGCGTGGTAAAGGGAGCGCCATTTGTGGCGATCCATGGTGCGGAAGCGGCGGTGTCCGCGGTGGTAGGGGCCGATGGAGACGATCTTAGGGGTGTAGGCGGTCTGATCAACGTCACGGAGGGATTTGGGGACGCGATAGATGGATTGGGTCACCCAGTGGGAGGAAGCCTCGTCTCGTCGGGCCTGGTTGATCTTTTCCAGGAATTTCGAGATGATCCTTGGCAGCGGTGGCGGAGGAGGAGGCGGCGGCATTCGCGGCTCAGACTTGAGAAGGGGTTTGAACGCGAAATTGTAATTGTACAAGCCGAGGGGAATAGGCCTGGCTATCGGGTTTGCCTGGGGTATGCAGAGACTAGCCTCGATGGCTTCCTTCAACTTGAGGGTGAGGATGTAGAAGACAATCAGCTGCTCGTCTAAGTGGTAAACCATGTCTTCACTGGATGCCGAGAACGAGAGGTCTTCACTGGATGCCGAGAACGAGAGGAATGCCGAGTATATATAATTATTAATATATATTAGATTAAATTTAATTTTTAAAACTAATTCCCTGTTTCTACTCCGTCTCCGTCTCCGTCTCCGCCTCCGCCTCCGCCTCCGCCTAATTTTATTTTATTTTTCTAACGTTGTCACTTGGCAGTTTTAGCTACAGACTCCACTAACACCTAGGAATATTCACTGCTCATAACTAACCATGTGCCAACACTCGATTTTGTTACAGTTTAGCTAAGAAGTGCGAAGAAAATACCAAGACAAAGATGCTCAAAGGAGGCGATGGATGTCCAAATGCTTTGCAGAAGATGAAGCCTTATGTGGCCATGATTTTGCTGCAGTTTAGCTATGCCGGTATGTTCATAATCTCAGTGGCAACTCTCAGGGATGGGATGAACCAATTAATTTGTGCTCCTTGTATATCGTAATATTGTTGCTGCGGCTGTCATTGCTGCTTTTGCACTCTGGTTTGAGAGGTTATCTCCCTTTTACCTTATAAGAAGATTAAATAATTTAAGCTTCAGTCTGATTATAGTGATTCCGTATGAAATAAGAATTTGATAAGTCAGTTCATATGCTCATAAAATTTTATGGTGTGTTTGGATGCTTAGAGCTTAAGTGAAAGGAAAAAAAAAGGTTCAAATGATTAGTTATGGATTTATCATATTCAACCGGAAATTTTTGGAATTTTATTTCATTTGCTTCACTTTTCTTCCAAACAAATTGGAGATTTTAGGTAACTAAATTTCCAATAATTTATGGTGGAAAGTTTAAATCAATAGCGATAGATTCATTATCAAGTAACCTGTTCTAAGGGCATCTCCAACCGAAAATCTCATTTTTCACTCCAAAATGAAGTGTAACAAAAAAAATGGTGTGATTCATCTCCAAACGAACTCCATTTTGCCCCCAGGTAACCAACCGTATCATTCGCATGTTTTTTCGGCAAATCCGGTAGAGACAGAAAAATAACGCAGGTGAACAGTGCAACGTCAATATTTACGTCGCACTGTTCACCCGCAACCAAATACTGAAAGTTTTGCCGTTCAGCTAGAGCTCGCGAGCAACACCATTCATGCGTTTGGAGTTCGGTTCGAGAAGGCCTAAATTTTCATTTCATTTCTTCCAACTTACCTTCAATTTATCTAAAAAATCTTAAATTGTTTCATGAAACAAGAGTCTAAAGCAAATAATATTCAGAATAAGGTTTCAATATGATCATGGTTGAATATTGAACTATGATGTATTGATACTTCATTATTTTATTACAGGAAAGGGAGACCTAAGATTACACCAATCATTTTCATCAAGATATTGGCACTTGCAGTTTTGGAGTAATGGTTCCAGCCTTTGCTTTCTCAGCTTAATATTCGTTGAATAAAATCTGTTGTGGTCCATAGCAAGCTAATTATGCTTCTTGTCTTATAATTTTATAGGCCAGTGCTTGAGCAAAACTTCTATTGTATGGGAGCTAAGTTGACCTCAGCAAGTTTTGCTTCTACGCTCGAGTACATAATTCCAGCAATTAGTTACCTTATGGCCCTTGTTCTCAGGTAATCCTTAAATTAATTAGTTGAGACAAACACATAGGAAGTTATTTTCCTTTAATTTTACTTTATGTCAAAATATTAACTTCTTCAATTAAGTACAAAATCACATAGTTCAAATTCATTTCATCATCATGATTGTTAATCACAGCTCAAATGTTCAGAGGTCTGCTTTATGTGTTGTAATTTCTATTTCATCTTAGTTTTCATTTGAATATACAGGAAACTTATTTGTAGTTCAATTTTATTTCCTTTTATGATAAAATTTTAAAAAAAATGGCATATATATCCAACATGCATTTAATAATAAGGGGGTTTAAATACATAACACTCAAAATTATAAAATTTATTTGTTTAACATATAAACTACTATTTATATACTTAATACTCAAAATTTTAAGTAACATAAAAAATAACACCCTCCTCGCCCTTTACGCTACAATCACCTCACCGATGGCAAGAGAGAGATTGTTGGTAATAAATTGATGCATCTAGTAGCATTTTATTCTTTTCTTCAATCTAAATTGAAGCTACCAAAAGCAAAGTATCATAGAACTTATAGATTAAATGTAGTCAAAAGTGCTCTAGTTATCAAAAGATGTAATTAATCATAAGTCTTATACCCATGACAGACTACAAACAAGAGAGTAAAGGCAAAATTTTTAGGTTTCCTAATCTAATATTCAAGTTATCTTCTAATAAATCGATTAAAATTTTTAAAATAATATAAATTCATATATAATATATACATATACAAATGTACTATATGCGTGTATAAATAGTTATGTGGGGATTTTCAAAGTCAATAAATTTCTCATTCAAGAAAGTTTCTTCTTACATATCTGACTAGTTACTATGACTCTACTTAATGTTCAGCATTCTCTAAACGAAAATGTTCATATTTACATTATTGATTCCATGATATGTGTCTTATGAATTCTGTGTAGTAGTAGTTCATAACTAAGAAACACAAGCTTTTAGTGATATTTCTACCAAAAAAATCAAGAAAAAAAATTTTAAAATAATAAAATAAAATTCTCACCATCCTAGGTTAAGTTTCTTAAAATTCTTTTCTTTGGTGTCGAGTAACGTTAAATATAAAATTTGTAATCTTTTACATTTTAACATGTGAATTTTCGAGATTCATATATCTACTAGTGTTGATTCCACAACATCATAATCATTGTTTATACAAATGCCATGTTTCTTCTTAAGGATTATATATTTTAAGAATCTAAGATTATTCATCAACATTTGATTACTGATTCATATCATTCATATATGCAAAATAAATTTCCAACAAAAGGTAAAATTGTTACGAGTGGACCGGTCCCCACTGGACCGGTCCGGTTTTATGCCTAGCGACTGATCCATATCATTCAAAACCTCTTGAAAACTATGTTCTTTTTGAACCCCAAAAAATTTCATCCAGGAATCATGTCCATGTATCAGTTACTAAAAAGCTTCATCAAGCACAGACACCCAAAAAGGATAATCCTCCTAGCAATATGTTGACATTCTGGATGTCCTTAAAAAATGGGGTGATTTCCTTAAATGGATCCCATGAGGACTCAATTGTAGAAATCAAAGATGCGAATTATGCCCAAGCTTAAATGGCTGAAGGAATTATGATGTTTTAGTTGCAAGAGATCCGTTGGAGGTGTCGTTGCACGGTCCAAGCTAAAAGAGAATAGGAAAAAGAGACTAGCCTTTTTAGTTGTTTATATGGTCGACTATACTAGTAACTAGCCTAGTACACACACTTATTTTGAACAAATGAGACCACATACACTCTCCTCCAAGCGAACATTTTTCCCTTTTCATTAATTGGAGTCCTTGATGCTGCCGCATTGGCCCATACACAATGACAAATGTAACAGCAAATAAAAGCAAAAGAAGATGAAGTTTATCTTCTTAACGCAAAGACGAACAAGATTATAATGCATATGAACATGATGAAGCAGCTTTTACAAAAGACTACACCTACAAATCATACAAATCTCCTATCTACTAATGAGCCTTATCAGATGACCAGTGACAAGTTGACCATAGATCCCAGATTTACGGAGTTCAAATAGCATCTAGAGGAAAAGGAGAAACAATTTTAAGCAAAAAAATGAACAGGAATGGCATTCTCAACTGCATAGTTTGTTAAAACAATAGCTTGGATAATGGCTAGTTTGCTAATAGAATATGATCACGAAAATTTGTGATGCATGCACAAAAGTTCCAAGATTCTAGTTTCTAAGGTTAGAATGTTAGAATGAGAGTATTCAATACATAATATGTACTGATTGCACATTGTTGCAAGAACCGCAAGCAACTTCGCATAAATGAGGAGCTATAAGGATCTCTGTAGGAGGGCAATAAACTCCCTAGCAGGTTCAAGCAAAAACAGGATTTACTTTCCTGACGCCAGCAATGATGGCTAAGATTGAATATCAAAAAAGCATGGAGACAATGAACTAGATCTTCCAAAATTCAGTAGAAATCCAAGCGAAGGAATTTTAAGGTACCAGGGAACAAACTTGTCACAAACAAATTAGTTTTGCGAGAACTTATCTAATTTAGAAAATTAATGCATCTCGAGCAATTACTGTTACAGAAAATCATAAAGAAATGGCAGCATAAAAAAAAAGTTTGTCTTAAATAACTAACAGTAGGAGTTGGCGTGCCCGCTTTCAGGTACACAGGATTCACCGAGATGACCTCGGACCCGGCCCTGATACCAGCCTTGACTAGATCGAACTGGCTGTCCCTGAATCGAACAATAGCCTCCACGCACTCCATCAGATTTTCCGCTGCAGAGCCATCATTCATCTTCGATCCATGACCCGGCGCACCGACAGCGTTGACGATCAGCGACCATGGCAAGCGATCGGCATAGAAGACCCTGAACTCATCCGTAGGCGAGGCCTGACCCGCGTCAAGCACGAAACCTACGTTAAGCATCCTGAACTCCTGGGAAGCAACAAACTTTTCGTTCCCATCCGCGCCGCCGATCTCCTCATCGAGTACGAGGGAAACGTGGATGGACCGCAGAGGGGAAAACCCGCGACCTTTGAGGTTGCGGAGAGCCTCGAGGTACTGGATTGCAATGGATTTGTCATCCTGGGCGCCGCGAGCAAATATACGGCCATCGGAGTCGCGGTAGGCGGAGAAGGGAGGGTGAATCCAGTGCAAGGGGTCGGCGGGGACGGAGTCCAGGAGGGAATTGAGGAGGATGGAAGGGAGGGAGGGATCTGAGCCGGTCCAGGAGAGGGGTTTTCCTGGCGTGAACTCTAAGGTTATGATTTTGAGGCCAATGGAGCGAGCCTGGCTGGAGAGGAAGGAGACCGCCCCGGGGGTTCGGGTGGGCGGTTTGAATACGGAGGTATTGCTGGAAGCGCTCAATCTGGGCTTTCTCATCTTCCAAGGGAAAGCCTATGGCCAGGGTTCCGGAGGAGAATAAGAGGGGGAAGAAGATGAAGCCCCTGGCGACGGTTGTAAATGACTTGTGAGTGAGTAGCTGGTTAGGTATGTAACAGTGATCTGAATTTCTTTGGAGTCTCAGACACATAGAATAAAAAAAGAAGGGGATTTATGTACATACCACTTTATTTCATAAAAAGAATTTCAGTAGTTTGATTTTCTTAATTATATTTTTGATGTTTTGATGTGCTGCATAGCAGATAAAGTTTTGAGTTTTTTAGGCGCTGTTTTTTTTTTTTAAATTTAATTTAAATTATTTAAGACAAATTCATACATATAAAGTATATATAAAGACTTAAATTCAAGACCTCTTAATTGGAAGCCTAAGTTCTCAACCAATAGTCCAAGGTGAGCTGTGTTTTAGACGATGTTTGACAAAACAAAATGAAGAATGGGTTCGTTCGTGCATCTCATTGGTAGATGCGAACTAGCTCCTCCCACGAATTTGCGTTTGAAACTCCTAATGTTTCAAAAAAAAAATGCAAATTAAAAAAATAATATAAAAAGGATATAATATATAGAAGTGATTTAGACTAATTTAAAAAGAATGCATGAAATTATTATTTTTTATTTGATTGAAGTAACATAAATATAATGTAAACTTTAAAGTTGGTGGTGGTTATCACAATGGTGGCTAGTGGAAGAGCGTGGCTAATGGCAGTGGCCAGCAATGAATGGAGATAAGATAGCTAAGTCATAATAATCAAAACTAAAGAAGTTTACTTTAAAAGCTGGGTGGTGGCATGTAGTTAGTTTGATTATTCTCATATTATGAGAGGAGGTCATGCTATTAAATATACGTGCATTAAAGGTTTATGGCTATTTAGGTTTTGTTTGTGACAATTTTTTATTGCTTTTTAAAGTAAATTTTTAGTATAAAAATTTTATTTTTTTACTAAGAATTTATTTTAAAAAAATAGTAAGAAAATCATCCCAAATGAAGTCTTAGTATTGTATAAAGCTCTTTGGTAAGTGTTAGTTGGTCATAGATAGGAAATTTCAAAATTACAGTGATAATGGGAAATCAGCTTCGCTGCTTTTTCTGTTATGAGGGGAAATCACATTACTTACAAAATTTGTATCAAACATCAACAATTTGTTGATTTCAAATGTCATTGGATGGAGAATGTCATGCATTGATAAATAAGCAAGCTTAGTGCAATGGTTGAATGGGAATGCAAAGAGTTGAGTGAAGTGGATTGATAGCTTGATTGTTCTCTTGATAGGATGGGAGGCCATATGACTATAAAGTTTAGATCCATTTCTATAAATAAATGTAATTATTTTTAAATAATAATAATAATAATTTATGTATAGATATTTAATACATATGCACATGTATTTTGGGGAGAAATTTTGGTATATAAAAATACATCACGAGACGTGTTGATGGAAAGACATTTTTTTATCAAAATCAAATAATGTCTATCAGAGAAAATTTCTCATGACAGGATGAAGTCAAGGTTAAATCCAATTCACTAAAAAACATATATCTAACCTAAAATAAGAGTGACTCCACCTAATATTTATGATGGTGCTCAAATTGTAGCATGAGTTACTCATGTATAGGGAATTGACACGCACAAGCTCCTATTTCGTAGCTAATATTATAAGCGTGTAACATCCTTTGTTACGTAGTTAATTTTGATTTGTTGGTTGGGAGCTTTGGCTACCAACCAAAAGGATTTGGACTCAAAGCTTGTGTATGTGTTGTGTGTATGAATTTATCTTAATTGACTCAAATTTCTTTAAAAAAACCCTCAGTTATCTTCTCTTCATGACTGAACATGATGTGACAGAAAGTGATATTCATAAATTGTCTTCATTATATTGTAGAGCATTTTGTATTATATGTTTACATATTTTTTTCTTATTTTTGTAGTAATTATCTATAGGTATGAAAATACTAAATTACTTCTTCAACTAAAATTTTTGAAGAAGTTAATGCATGTTGTTAAATGTGAATTTTTTAGAATAATATGATACTTAATTTACAAACCGTTTTCATTAGATTGTTTTAGACAATCTGTAGTTTTTATTGATTATTTTTTTTTTAATAATTTTAGGAGCTATGAATTTCATGAAATAAAAAGGGTTGCTTGAACTTTGTACTTCAAAGTAAATAATTTATATAGTTAAAAGTATATATTTTTACTTTATTATTTTGTATAAATATTAAACCATCAGTTAAAAACTTATATTTCAAGCCATTTGCACCTCCTTAAGCTATGAGAGGAAATATGAGAGGAAAGATAAGAAAAACATTATGTATATATATATATATATATATATATATATATATATATATATATATATATATATATATATATATATATATATATATATATAGCAGAGAGAGAGAGAGAGAGAGAGAGAGAGAGAGAGAGAGAGAGAGAGAGAGAGAGAGAGAGAGAGAGAGAGAGAGTTTATATAACATAAGATCATTTCATGAGGGCCAATTACAACTATTTTGAATTATTATTTTTTTCATATTTTTAAGAAATTCAAGTTGGATGGTTAAAGCTAAAGAATGCAACATATTCAATAAGATGGTGGTGATACCTACAATACTTTATGGTGCAAAATATTGATTTTTTTTTTTTTTGGAAATAAAATATTGGTCATTAAAAGAGAAGCATAAAATTAAGTTTAAGTGTTGCAGAGACGAGGATGTTTGGGTGGATGAGTGGCTTTACACTTAGAGATAAATAGCGAAGCGATTATATATGTGAAAAGGTTGGAGAAACTTTAGGGGTAGATAAAATTAGAGCGAGTCACCTTGGATGACCTAGTTAGAAGAGTAGATGAATTAGAACTAGACTATACTAGTATTAAATGCCCGTGCATTAAATGCACGTGATTAAAAATTTTAAAATAAAAATTTATATTATAAATATTTTAATTTTATTATTATTATTAAGATGAAAAAAATTATTATTATAAATAATTATAATCATTCTTTTAAGTTTTATATGAATGGATAAATAATTTTATATATATGGATTTTCTATACTTCAGTAATTATTTTGATATTAAATTATATTTATTATTTAATAAGCATATTATTTATTTTTTAAATTGGATTTTCTTGAATGACATAAGTTCTTTTTTTAATTGCATGTTAGTAAAATTTTAAACAGTAATAATAAATAAAAAAATTAACTGAATAAAGTTTATATTTCCTTTTATAAAATTATTGCATAAATAATTTTAAAATCTTATTGTACGTGCATTTAGTAAATAAAATTTTATTATAAATATTTAAGTTATATTTTTATTGTTTAAATGAAAAAATTATTAAGTATATAATATATAATTATAATTATTAATATTTATTTACAAGTGCACAAAATACACATTAATAAAAATTAAAAACTTTTAAAATCAAAATTAAATTTAATAAATAATATTATTTTGTTTAATATTTTTAAATAAATAATTAAAAAATAATTAATTCACACTTAGAAGAAAAACTCTTTGTTATGAGATTTTTTATTTAGAATTATTTGATGAACTTTATGAGGTCATTTTTATTGATATTGCTTTAACATTCATCATTTTTAACTGTATAGTTATAACATGCATATTATCAAATTAAATATATAAATATATATAAATTGTAACATTAATTAGCAAAATTGAATTGATTGAGCAAGATCAAAGATAATTAATCACAAAAAAAAATTCACTTTAACCAAAATTCCATTTTACTGGTGCATCCATCCACTTTCTCTTTCTAAGAAATCTTGAAGCTTTAAAAATTTGTGAATATCTTTAAAATAAAAACAAGGAGTATCCTCAAGCTCCTCATCATAAGTGTTATATATGACAATTATGGGTGGTTTTGCTATCTCCTTGGAAGCCATTGATTTGAATTGATCACATATTTAGCATAATTTGTTAATTTCGTTGCTGGCGTATTTTTTTCTAAAATAAATAAAAAATTTATTAAACTCAAAACACCTTACATTAACAATAAAATAAAGCATAAAGGAGGATAAAACATAAATATATATGCAATAATACATTCAAAGGTGTTATTGTACTGTGTTCTGCACTGTATAGAGTCTAATGTGTTTAATGGTTGAAAAGGGTCCTGATCGAGAAAGAAAAAATACATCGCAGGTAACTATCATGATAATCCGCCGAGCTTCTATTTTAAAATAAACATGATATAAAAGAAAAATAATTATAATAATATAATCTAAGCTCTCCAATCCGATGATAATAATAATAATAATAAAACTAAGCTTAAATTATACCCCAATTCTCATTTTATGGGATATTTCGGAGAAAGATAAGAAACTGCTAATTTAAAGGCATTCATTGTCAATCATCATCAAATGTAACGGAAGAATCAGATTTGTAATTATTATTCAGAAGAAATGATAAATAAAAAATAAATGCTTCATCTGAAGTTGTTATCAGATTCAAATCCTAATGCAAAATACTGAAGGAAGATCAAAGTAAAATTTTAATGCTTACCGACAGAGATTTTCGACTTGATGAAAGTAACAACAGAAGATTTCTCGATCTTCTTTAGAAGGTGAGCCGAAGAGGATTACATAAGTAAATTAGGAAAAAAGTAGACTTGCCCTAAATCATGGACTTGTAATTACTTATATGGAGAGGATGAGGTTTCCTTTTTTAAAAGTTTTCCAATAGTGGGAGCCGGTGCCAAGAGGCAGCGGCGGTGACAGGAGAAAGGGGCGAAATTGCTCCCATGAAGTGTCCGACGAAACGCCCATCCCTGATGTCGGCCTGCGGTCAGCTCCGCCTCAGAATAATTTCTTCTTGGATAGCGAAGCAAAGGGTGGGATGACTTCATTAAAAATTTCACGAGGTTCTAATGTAATCGGAAGACGAAGTGCACTAACAAGCATAATATTTTGTTTTAAACCAAAACAAAAGTCTTATCTTTTGTTAGGTTTATGCATTGGATATGGATATCCTGCTTTAAATTTTTTTATTAGAATAGTTTTATATTCATTTGATTTACTTTACAAAAGCATATTATAGAACTAATCAATCAACTATCTCATTACCTCATCTCAACCACGGACTAAATGTATATTTTTGTAAGAGGCATTTTAACAAACACGTTGGGTCCATACTCTCTATCCAATGCGCATATTCTTTGTGGACGACGTACCGAACCGACGAAGTGGAGCTCGTGGACGTTCCCGCGGAGGCCAATGTGGGTGTACGGTCCGATCTGGGATGCTTTTTCATGGGCAATGAACGACGGCAAGTATAGGGCCGACTACCGCTTCCAGCACTTCGTTGCTAGCTTCACCCGCTTCATCGCTCTCGCGGCTGCACCGCCGCTCCGCTGACGACTTTCCGGCCGCCGCCCTCTTCTCATGCGGGATTCGGGCTCAGACAGCTTCAGCGTGCGGCCATGGAGTGAACATCCAAATTTATAATTATAATATAAAAATTGAAACGAATGTCAAGTGGACCATGGAATTCGAAGCGAACATGGAATTCGAAGCCGACCACAACGGACGAATCGGCTGAGAGCGTGACCATGGAATTCGAAGCGAATGTCAAGCCGACGACGATTTGGGTCGCGAATAGCGAATGTCAAGCGGACCATGGAATTCCAAGCGGACCATGAAATTCGAAGCGACAATGGAATTTGAAGCCGACGACAACGGACGAATCGGGCGACAGCGTGACCATGGAATTCGAAGCGAATGTCAAGCGGACGACGATTTGGGTCACGAATACAAAACGTTAAAGTTATAATTATTAATTAATTATACTTATAATATAATAATTGAAATGGAAGATTGATATTTAATTTGAATAATTAAAATTATTTAAAATGGATGGTCAGGATTTTATGTGGAAGAAAATTCAATAGATGTGAAATATTTGATTTATTAAATATTTTTAATAGAATAGACGGCCAAGATAATTAAAAAATAAATAGAATGAATGAACAAGATTTGCCGGAAGAAGGAAACTCAAGCCCCTTTTATAATAGTAGTATAGATAGTATAGATTAAGAAAGTTAGAGGTAGATCTAAAAAGACTTGATTAGAAAGTATTAAAGATAACATTTATAAAATTTAACTCTTAATAAACACTTAATGCTGTTGTTATCATATAATTTGTTTAATGTACATTAATATAAAATTTTGATAAATTCACATTGCATCATATATTAATATAAAATGATCAACATGCATGATTGGTGTAATTCACCCGTTGTAATTTATACATGTTAAAATGAGCACCTTGATTTATTCTATAAACACCTGCGTGGTTGGCTTTTTATCACTTTTCTGATTTCTCTCCCCGATCCAAAGTTTTGTGTTTTTTCCCAACTCCCAAATCATGGTGGCTTTGAGAGTGACGGCCTCCCTCTCGTCGATTGCATTTGCTAATAGCCTCGTCCGTTGCAGGCCGGCCCAGCGTCCTCCCTTCGCCGACTTTGCCAGTTTCTCCAGTGGCGGAGCCACTTGCGGGCAAGCTTCTCCTCTACAGCGGCAGCTTGTGCTTTACACGAAGCCCGGATGCTGTCTCTGCGAAGGCCTCAAAGAGAAGCTTCAGGCCGCGCTCTCCCTTGGTGGCTCGCACACTCTCCACTCCGTCGAACTCCAGGCTAATCTCTCCCCCTCTCTCTATCTCTCTCTGTGGCTTGCTCGCTCTATCTGTATCTGACTCGGTGGTTTTAGGTAAGGGATATTTCTGGGAACGCTGAATGGGAGAGGCTGTACCAGTACGAGATTCCTGTCCTTGCCAAAGTACTCCCTGATGGTAGAGAGGTTGGTGGCCTCTTTTATCTAACTAAACTTACTATGTTAAAACGTGTTAGCCCGTTAGGTGTTTGTTGATATGCCTCTTTGAGGAGGCGTTCCTTGCAATTGCATGTTAGGGTTGGAATATATTTTTACTTTGTATGCAGCACTTCTTAACATCAAAGATAGCATTTATTTGCTGCTTAGTATTTTGGCATTCGGTGGCGCTGATGTTGGAAAATAAGCAATATTTCAAACACCAAGAGTGAAAAAGAACACAAAACAGATAAATTCAGTGGGCAAAAAAAGGAAGAAGAAAGAATTTTACATATTAGTTTCAGTATTTCTTTAGAAGATTTGTTCTCATTCCGGTCCCTAAGCAAGTTGGCCATAGTTTTTTTTCCCATCATAGAGCCTCTAAAAATCTCTTGCTTACTAAACACATGCTTGCCACTAAAGTGTTATGAATTGATACCAAGCAGTAAAAAAAAAAAACTGACATGCACCACATTGAAACAATATTGAAATGCTTTGCTTATCATGAACATTTTAGGATCAAGTAAAGTCGGAGAGTGCAGTTCTTTGAACATGTTAAGCTTTCTTTCAGATCTTGAATAAACTAATTTGAGTAAGTTATGGAGCAAGTCTTTGAATTTTTAGTAAGTTGTGATGCAAGTGCTTGATTTCATTTGAAAATATGCGAGTTTGATATTTTCTATAAATAAATGCAGGAAACACTTCCTAGATTGTCCCCTCGCCTTGGAGTCGAGGTCATACAAAAGAAAATTGCTGCCGCATTAGAACAATAGGTTCATTTTGCAGGTGCTATTGCTTTAATTTATATATTTAAGGAACAAGATGGAATATGTTATTATCTGCCGCAACTGAATGATCTTTGCTTTTTATCACAAGGCAAGAATTTTTATGTCAGTCTTATTTCTGCTTTGATTTTTACTACCAAACCAAACAGAAGACATGATCTGAGTTTACAGGATTGTTTTATCCCATCACTAGTTTGGTGACTACAATTGCATTTGCTGCTCTGCTTGCGGTGTTCGATTTTTCCAGCTAATTGGTAAATCCTTGATTACTTGCAGGTTTCTTGTGCTTCACCAGATAAGTTTACTCCAGGTATTAGTTCTCAACCGTGCTACGAAATCTGAAATTGCTTGATTTAGTCTAGTGGGCTCAATACAAAATAATTTGAAAGTCTATATCTTCATTAACCCAGTAGGGATTTATCAGAACTCAAACACCTTCCATTCAAAATCTGATTAATATGTAGTGGCATATGTGGCTATTCAACGGTCTATCAAAAGAAGATCATAGATTGCAAATTTGATTAGGAACACTTTCTCTTTTAACGGTAAGATGATGATGACAGCATTTGTTTGACATAATAAAATAGTTAGGTTATTAAGCGGCTTCTTGAGATTGTCCTTGCTATGCTTGGTTTATCCGAGAGAAACCTCCAGAGCATCTTATTAATCATTTCCATTTTTCCTTTGCTGACACAGTTTGTGCCTTTGTAGTGATATTTGTCCTCCCAGATAAATTCGTCTTCTCCTTCATCTCCATTTTTTTTGGACACTCTAAAAAATTGGTTTGTTTTAAGTGCATGGAGAAAGGGTATTTTGTTTCAAAGTGTAGAAACTTTGTGGTTTGTAATGGTTGAAAGGGGTTGGGACAAGTCTAGATTTTCTCCCTAATCTCATGAGAACGAAACATGTGGAAGTCAGGTTACCATTTCTCAATTTTGTCTCTATTAATAACTTTCCATTTGAATAAATTAGTATAATTCTATTTTTGATTTGATTGATCTTATAAAAGAAATACTCAAAATCTTATTAAAAAATAAAAAAAAGTTAAAAGTACCAACCAATATCATCGAACTGATATTTTAACTACCGAATAAGATTGATTTAGTTATTTTTTTTGTTTAATCCAAACAAGGCACATTTTTATGCATGATCAATAACAATGCATAGTGACAATAATGATGATGATAGTGATAATGATTATCATGATGCCTTGCTTCATTTTTCCAATTTAACGTCAAGGGGATGGCTGTAACAGGCCAAACTCTGAACTATCGAGATATTATCCGCTTTGGCTTATGAGCCTCACGGTTTTGTCATGTTGATGTAACTTCCCAATAGGTCACCCATCACAGAATTGCTTCGGGATGAGCACACTTAACTCAATTTTTTCTGGAGTCAAAATATGGATTATTACAATGATCAACATTAATTGTTATTAAAGGGTCATGCAATGAAGTAGTTTCTTTTGCTATAGTTAAATCGTAGTTACCAAAAATTGTTCCTACTCCAAAGGGTAAGGATATCTTATGTTGGCTTAAGTTGAGTGGTTATCCCTTCAACCTCTGAAACGCCCCCATCATTTACTACTTTATAATTCATTTTAGCTCTCTAATTTGCATGTATTAGCACAATGATGACAAATCTAATCTTGCAAAGATATGAGCTTTTGTTTGTGTCAAGAGACTTAAATACATTCCCTTACACTCTGTGCGGATCCAAATGAATATGACTATTTGGTCAAATGTTAAGATTATTGGTAATCTTAAATCGTGAGTGGCTTTACCCTTAGAGATAGGATACAAAATGAGCATATACGTGAAAAAAGTTGGAGTAGCTTCAGTGGAAGATAAGATTAATCCAAACAAGGCACACTTTTATGCATGATCAATAACAAGGCATGCATTTGACACAATAATAATAATAATAATAATAATACATTAAGAATGCCCTATGTACATAGTGACAATAATGATGATGATAGTGGTAATGATGATCATGATGCTTTGCTTCTTTTTTCCAATTTAAAATCAAGGGGATGGTTGTAACAATCCAAACTCTTAACTATCGAGATATTGTCTGCTTTATCTGAAGAGCCTCACAGTTTTGTCTTGTTAGTATAATTTTCTAGTAGGTCATCCATCCCAGAATTGCTCTGAGATGAGCACGCTTAACTCAATTTTTTATGGAGTCAAAATACGAGCTATTACAATGATCAACATGAATTGTTATAAGATGGTCATGCAACGTAGTAGTTTCTTTTGCTATAATTAAATTGTGGTTACTAAAAATTGGTGTTACTCCAAAGGGTAAGGATATCTTATGTTGGCTTAAGTTGAGTGGTTCTCCCTTCAACCTCTGAAACGCCCCCAGCATTTCCCACTTTATAGTTCATTTTAGCTCTCTAATTCGCATGTATTAGCACAATGATGACAAATCTAATCTTGCAAAGATATGAGCTTTTGTTTTTGTCAAAAGAGTTAAAGACATTCCCTTACACTCTGTGTGGATCCAAATGAATATGAATATTTGGTCAAATATTAAGATTATTGGTAATCTTAAATCTATTAATTAGGGGTGTCAAACTGTCAATTTAGTTTAACGAGTTATGTTTAGGTCTAACCCAAGTCCCAAATTTTACTCAACCTGAATCTACTTGGCTGAAATCAATACTTTTTTGAATCAACACGGCCCACCTAACCTAAATATAATACATTTAGCTTAATTAACTTGACCTGAACTTGCTTATTCTAAACTCAAATAATAATTGAGTCAATTTTAAGTTGATTTGATCAAATTGGTCTCGACCCGAATAATAATTGGATTTATAATTCTCATCCAAATCTAAATCGAATGTTAGTCGGGTCAATCCAAACATGAATTTTTTGAATCAGGTTTTGGTCATATCATTTATTGACACTCCTACTATTGACCTAACGTGCTCCTATGAGGAAATTACCTTCTTTGCTATCTCAATCGATTGATCAGTTAATTTGGGTTGTCCTTGCAATGCCTCAATTTCAAATTCAAACCCTCTCTCCAATTGTAATGTCATTCTGTCATCTGTTGCTGGCCAAAAACATTCAAAGTGCCAATGATTTGGCCAAAGCTTTTAACAAAATTATGATAAAACTATTCAAAAAAAATTCTTTCTAAAAATAAGAGAGAATGACATGATAAACTGATAGAAGCCTTGTGGGCATCTCACATTACTTATAAGATTACGATACAGGCTACTCCATATTCGCTGGTCTTAAGAACAAAAGCGATATTACCTCTCGAGGGGGAACTACTGCCACTTCATATTGCTATACAATACAAACTCACTAAAGAAAAAAATTATTCTCTACGACTCGAAGCCCTAGATGAAATTCATCTTCAAGCTCAAGAAAACCTAGAAATCTATAAAGCGCGAATGACTAGGGCTCATGATTGAATGGTCCATCCTAGGAGCTTTAAGGAATGCAAACTTGGTTCGTATAATAATTATAATTCTTCATTGTTTCATCAGCAATAAATTCGACCCAATGTGGGAATGACCCTTTGATGGGGACATCAGATGTCGACACGTGTATCATCGCCGGCAACGCAGATCGACGGCTACGATCCAGAGCCTCTATTTCTGATTTATTTACAACTTATTTCATATGTACTTTTAGTTTTCCGAGTTTGCCCCTGAGGGCATTGTTTTGCTTATGTAGCCCAGAGGGCATTTCTGTCTTTTCAGTTTTTTTATTTTTTGAACCTCCTTATATGAGGCATCATGTATTGGAATGAGTTAGTTTTGAAATGAAATGAAATTTTCCCCTTTGTTCTCTTTGTGAGTTCATCCCAAGATCTCTTCATGAGTTCGCCGGAGAAAATTAAATCTCTTTGTGAGTTCTAGTTTTCATGCTAGCTAATATCGAGGAAATCGACGTTGGATACAAGCGAGGTTAGTGTGCTCGTGGTCATTGAATCCCAAGAAGCTCTCAATTTTTTTCCCCTTACTATTGCCACCGACTCCTCCAAAAGCCAAGCCGCCGGTCACAGCATCACTCCTCCCCCCCCCCCCCCCCCCCTAGCCAGCCTCCCGCCGGCCACAGCCCTGCCGTCCGCCGGCCACAGCTCTGCCGTCCGCCGGCCACAGCCCTGCCGTCCGCCGGCCAGCATCCGGCCACCCAGTCCCGTAGCTCCATCCCGCCGGTCACAGACCCCCATCCCGCCGCCCCTCTGAAATCTTTTGGTTTGAATTTCAAATTCCCCTCATGAGCCTTGATTACATTCATTAATTGATTCCTAAAATTTAGGCAATCATTTTAATTGAGTTTTAAAGCAAATTTGAAGTCAAAACGTTGCCGAATTTCCCCCATCAGTTAAAGGAAAGTTTCCTTCGTTATAACATCTGTTTTATTACAGATTTTATGAAAATCTGTTACACTGATAGATGGGCCCCACTTTAATATAACTCCCTCTTCCTCCTCCTCTAGTCTAGCCGTCCCCCTCTTCATTGGCCCCTCTCTCTCTCCTAATCAACCCATTAACTCCACAAAATCAGCCCCCAAATCCCCCTCTCTTGGCCGCCCCTTCCTCCCCCATGATTTAATTTGATTTTCAAATTAAACACATCTCATTAAACCCTAAAAAAAAACTGTTTTACTGCAGAAATTCTGCACCTCATTTTTGGATCCCCACCATGGCCGAACTCTTCTAGCCCGCCAACGCTTGTTGGTTTTTATTTTTTTCCGAGCTCCGGATCCACTCCTCCCCTTCACTTGAGAACTTCTTGCGGAGATCACCCACTCTCCTCTTCAAGAATGCATGGAGGAACTCGAGTGGAACTTCGGATTTGAGTACGATAACCAAGGAAGAGTCGACATCCTCAAATCACCCTTCTTCGATGTTGGTTTCGACTTTGACGACACCGTCGAAGAATACTTGGATTGGATCCTACCAACATTAGCGGAGTCCATCGACGATCACTTCTCCGTCTACACGTGGATCATTGAAGGCCGTCTACCCGCTCCTCCGAACCTGGCTCCCTTCCCGGCGACAAGTCCTCTCAAGATCACTTGCCTCTTAGTGGCGTCGCTAAGTCTACTTACGGTTCTCTTCCGCTAGCCACCATTTTAAATATGAGAGACGGATCTTAAGGTGAAGGATCTAAATCTTAAATTTGGGGCTTTGTTAGTCTTAGCCATTTGCACTACTTGAATTATTGATGTTATTTTGAAAGCCTTCAAATCTCTAAATGTGATTTCTTGTCATTACTTAATTTATCGACATCTAATTCTTGAACTCAACTTGATTAAGCAAAGAGTTTTGGTAGCAAGTTTTGAATCAATACTTCTATTATTTTCCTAAGTGCAATTCGCAATTCATCGCATGATTGTTTCATATCATTTGTGGTATCAGAGCATGGTTAGCATGCTTTATTTATGCTAGATGCATCCTAGGAATTTATTTTAATTTGTCTTTAGGTGTTTGCATACATAGCATCATTTAGATAGTTTTAATTCCTGTTTTTGTGTGCTGTCCAGCAATTTCCTGCATGTTTTCATCCTAGTATGCAAGCAGTTTACTTCATGTAGGTGCTGTCTTTTCCATTACATCTCACCCAACCACTTAGAGTACTTACCACACCTGAAAACACTGCTGTCCAGAACAGTTCCTGCACTTTTCAGAGACATCTAAGTGACCCGAAAGCTGTCCAAAGTTGCTGTCCAGTGAAATAAACCTACCCGTAACTTTTAGACAACTTAACTCCTTGTTGTAAGTTGCTGTCCACAACCAACCAGCAACTTATAGAAGCTCTAGGAACCTCCTAACTTAGTGTCTAGGTGCTGTCCACCACCCCAATACCTCCCCTAGCGACCCCTAATCTTATCCCATGGACCCGGAACACATGCAAGCTACTCTAGACCTTATAGTGGGGCAACTCGGCACGTTGACACAACAAATACGCAACACCCAAACTGATTTAGCAGACTTTAGATGCCATACGAGTGACCGTCTAGATAACATCGAGCGTATTGGGAATCCCGCTATCTATACACCTTCAAGACCGCACTCGCCCTATGGCGAAGATAACAAAACTGAGCGTGAACAGCCCCGAGATAATGGCCCTCCTTGAGACCATTACCATCATAACCCGAGACCCCATCGCGAACCCGTAGGAGATGAGAACCCTTGGAGAGACAACGATGCCCAACTATTGAAAAATATTAGGATTGATGCTCCCACATATGATGGAACCCTGGACCCCAAGTTTTCTTGGATTGGCTTAAATCCATGGATAGTTATTTCAAATGGTACAACATCTCTGAAGCTAGGAAAGTCAGGTTCGCTGAAATGAAGCTCACTGGTCGAGCCAACCTGTACTGGACCAACTTGGAGAACATGCGTGAAGCTCGAGGTGAACACCCTATCAACGATTGGAGAACCATGAAGCAAGAACTTAGGAGAAAATACCTCCCGCCATCCTACTATCCTAAACTCCTAGATAAGTGGAATAGACTGACTCAAGGAAGCAAACCTGTTAAGGACTACATCTCTGCCTTCGACGATTTCCTGATTCGTTGCAACGGCGAGGAGTCCGCCACCCCAAACCAAATTCTATCCATGTTTAGAGCTGGCCTTAGGGAAGACCTTAGAACCGAACTTTTTGCCAGAGGAATTGACACCTTAGAGGCAGCATTCAGCCTAGTACTTGACCTAGAGGAGTCTAAGACCCACTCCCACACTAGACAGTTTGACTCTCGACCAAACCCATATCGCACTTCCACCAGCCAGGCCCAAAACCAACCCACGAACTCGATAA
The DNA here is from genome assembly GCA_016618105.1 of Dendrobium huoshanense. NCBI lineage: Eukaryota > Viridiplantae > Streptophyta > Magnoliopsida > Asparagales > Orchidaceae > Dendrobium > Dendrobium huoshanense. The sequence goes on from CM028343.1 coordinate 20,574,253, forward strand.
GTAGTTGACCCACTGCTAATCCGGCCCCACCTCACCCGGATTCCAAAGGTAAAGCCCCTGAACGTGACGCGCCCAAATCCAACTCCGGAACCTAATGTTATAGGTGTCATGGGTATGGGCACATTGCTTCACAATGTTCCAGCCCCTATAAAGTCACCATAATAGAAGAGGTGGATGACGACGAGGAAGAGCCCGAGACTGACTTAGTTCATCATGTTGATGAAGAGGAAGATTCCTTCACTGAGGATGAGCCTGTCACCCTTCAGGTCGTTAGATGTGCTTTGTCCCAGCCAAAACCAAGTGATGACTGGAGAAGGACTTCCATATTTCACATCTTTACCAAGATTGGAGATAAGAACTGCAAGGTCATTATTGACAGTGGGAGTTGCATTAACGCCGTCTCCTCCGCAATGATTTCCAAACTTAGCATTAAGGCCACACCTCACCCAAACCCTTACAAGGTTACTTGGATTAACTCGACCTCTATGGAAATCAAGGATAGAAGCCTTATCCCTCTCGAATTTAATGGATATCAAGAGAAGATTTGGTGTGACGTTTTGACAATGGATGTGGGCCAAATTATTCTAGGCCGCCCTTGGTTGTTTGACAACGACGTCCATATTTATGGGAGAACAAACACCTGCGTGTTTGAACACAATGGAAAGAAAATTAAAGTGATCCCCTCTCAACCTAAGACCGACAAGGGTGACTCTAAGACTACCCCACCTAAAAACAATAAGGACCTACACCTCGTGACGGCGAAAGAAATGGATATGGAATTTCACCAAAGATCCCCTATGTACGCCCTAGTAGCTAGGGAAGTTAAGAATGATCAAGGGGAGCCTATCCCTGATGAGATTAAGCCTCTTTTAGAAACTTTCGCTGATGTTTTTCCCGAAGATTTACCTGACCAACTTCCACCCTTAGAGATATTCAACACGTGATTGACTTAGTGCCAGGAGCTTCCCTACCAAACCTCCCTCACTACCGGATGAATCCAACGGAGCACACAGAACTGAAAAGGCAAGTAGACGAGCTCCTACAGTGCGGATTTATCAGAGAAAGCCTTAGCCCGTGCACAGTTCCCGCCCTTTTAACTCCGAAAAAGGACGGCTCTTGGAGGATGTGTGTTGATAGTCGTGCTATCAACAAGATTACTGTGAAGTATCGTTTTCCGATCCCACGATTAGATGACATGTTAGACATGATGACCGGAGCAACACTGTTCTCAAAGATTGACCTTAAAAGCGGATATCATCAAATCCGAATCCACCCCGGGGATGAGTGGAAGACAGCATTTAAGACGAAAGATGGGTTGTACGAATGGATGGTTATGCCATTTGGTCTTAGCAACGCTCCTAGCACCTTCATGCGAATGATGACCCAAGTCCTTCGACCTTTCCTAGGGAAGTTCGTCGTCGTTTACTTTGATGATATTTTGATCTATAGTAACTCAGTGGATCAACATCTGAAACATTTGAAGCAAATCTGTGAGATTCTAAGAAAAGAACAGTTATATGCCAACCCCCAAAAATGTGTCTTTCTCACTGATAATGTTACCTTTCTGGGATTCATAATTTCATCTCGAGGGATTTCCGCTGACCCTGAAAAGGTTAGAGCGATTAATGAGTGGCCCGAGCCTAAAAATATTAAAGATGTTCGGAGCTTTCACGGATTGGCCACTTTCTATAGGAGATTTATTAGGAACTTTAGCACTATAGTGGCACCTATAACCGACTGTCTCAAGAAAGGAGAGTTTCATTGGACACCAGGTGCCACTAAAGCGTTTGAGGATATTAAAAAGAAAATGGTTGAATCCCCTGTTATGCGTCTCCCTGATTTTTCTAAAGTCTTTGAGGTAACGTGTGACGCATCAGGAATTGATATAGGAGGGGTTCTTTCTCAAGAAGGACACCCTGTGGCATATTTTAGCATAAAGTTAAACGACATTCGTCAGAGGTACTATACCTATGACAAGGAATTCTACGTAGTCATCCAGTCCCTCAGATACTGGAGACACTACTTACTGCCACAAGAATTTGTAATATTCTCAGATCACGAGGCCTTGAGATACATAAATTCGCAGAAGAAACTCAATGCCCGCCATGGTCATTGGGTTGAATTCCTACAAGAGTACACTTACACGATTAGACATAAGACTGGATCTGAGAATAAAGCTGCGGACGCTCTTAGCAGGAGGCTGATGATTACTCAAGGAATGAGAACTGAGGTTACCGGGTTTGAACGCCTTAAGGAAGATTACTTGGACTGCCCTGATTTCAAAGAAACCTATTCCCTACTAACTAGCGGGGAAGATCAAGTTATAAATGATTTTCTCATAGAAGATGGCTATCTGTTCAAGTCGCAAAAACTCTGTATTCCCAACACTTCACTACGGGAATTTCTAGTTTGGGAATTACATGCCGGAGGTTTAGCTGGCTACTTCGGGCAAGCCAAGACTGTTGCTGCACTAGAAAATCGTTTTTATTGGCCCACCCTCAAACGTGACGTCGGCAAACTCTTACGGAGGTGTCACACCTGCCAGTTGGCCAAACAACGTAAGCAAAATATGGGCCTCTACACACCTCTCCCCGTGCCTAATTGCCCTTGGCAGGATGTAAGTATGGACTTTGTATTAGGATTGCCTAAGACCTTGAGAAAACACGATTCTGTTTGTGTTGTCGTCGATAGGTTCTTAAAGATGGCTCATTTCCTTCCCTGTGCTAAAACTTTTGATGCCTCCCGGGTTGCCAAGCTGTACTTTGACGAAATTGTGAGACTACATGGACTACCAAAAACTATTGTCTCTGATCGGGATGTTAAGTTCACTAGTTACTTTTGGAAAACATTATGGTTTAAGATGGGTACGAAATTGCAGTTTTCCACGGCCTTCCACCCACAGACCGATGGTCAGAATGAAATTGTTAACAGAAGCTTAGGAAATCTTTTGAGATCGTTAGTAGGCGAAAACCTTAGAGATTGGGATTCTAAGTTACCCATTGCCGAGTTTGCCTATAATAATTCCGTCAACAGAACCACGTGTATGAGTCCTGCCGAGATAGTGTACGGATACCAACCTAGGCAACCTATAGACCTAATTCCCATGAGTCATAAGTCTAGGTCATCTGAGTCTGCATCCGCATTCGCATTGCATTTACAAGAATTGCACAAAGAAATTAATAAAAGAATTGAATTGAGCAATGCTAACTATAAACTCAATGCGGACCTCAAGAGAAGTTTCAAAGAATTTGATGTAGGTGATTATGTGATGGTTCGGATTCGTCCGGAGTGGTTCCCGCAAGGGACCGTTAAGAAGTTACACGCGAGAAGCACGGGCCCTTTCAAAATAATTTCTAAAATTAATAGTAATGCTTATGTGCTTGACCTTCCCGAAGGTTTTAACTTTAGCCCCACTTTTAACGTTGAAGATCTTGTAACCTATGAGGGTCCAGAATTTAACCCACCCAATCCATTACTTGATGAGCCTTGTGAGTCCCCACCTGGTGAGATCCCTAGCCTACCCCCACTCCAAAAAATTCCCACTTTACCTACTGCGGAGAGGATTGAGGCAGTACTTAGCAATGAGATCATTTCTACTAAAGACGGTGGTCGCCGAAGGTACTTGATTCAATGGGCAGGAAAGCCGGAGACGGAGAACGTGTGGATCGACCGAGATGAGCTATAGAGATTGGACCCAGACTTGCTAGAGTGGTACGAGGCTTCTAGAGACACTCACTCGACGGGGTCGAGTTTTCTCCCACCTGGGGAGAATGATGGGGACATCAGATGTCGACACGTGTATCATTGCCGGCGACGCAGATCGATGGCTACGATCCAAAGCCTCTATTTCTGATTTATTTACAGCTTATTTCATATGTACTTTTAGTTTTCCGAGTTTGCCCCTGAGGGCATTGTTTTGCTTATGTAGCCCAGAGGGCATTTCTGTCTTTTCAGTTTTTTTATTTTTTGAACCTCCTTATATGAGGCATCATGTATTGGAATGAGTTAGTTTTGAAATGAAATGAAATTTTCCCCTTTGTTCTCTTTGTGAGTTCATCCCAAGATCTCTTCACGAGGTATATATATTCTTCTGCAAAGCATGACATCTTTTATATATTCTTCTTTAATACATGAGACAATTTATATATATTCCTACAATGCAGAAGACATTTGTCATATACTCCTACAAGCACAAAGCAGGAGGTTATTTTATATATATTTATCCTATAAGACATGAGATACCTTTCGTGTTCTCCTGTAATACAGGAGGCAATATATATATATATATATATATATATATATATATATATATATATATATATATATATATATATATATATATATATATATATATATATATATATATATATATATATATATATATGCATGCAATGCAGGAAATAATTTTATGTCTTTTTGAAAGACTGCAAGACAGGAAGTATCTGTCATATCTTCTTGTAAAGCATGAGACAATGTTATATATTCCTCTGCAAAGCACGAAGCCATCAATACATCTTCCTGTTATACATGTGTCAATTTTCATACCCTCTTGGAAGGCATGAAACACCCTTATATATTCTCCTGCAATATAGGAGTCAAATCTCATACTCTCCTATAATTCAGGGGCCGATTCATGTATACTTCTATAAACTAGGAGGCAACTTTCATATATTTCCTACCTTGCAGGAAATAATTTTAACTTACTCCTTTAAAACGGGAGACAATTTTAATATATTCCTGCAATGCAGGAGATAATTCATATATCCTCCTGCAAAGCATGAGGCATTTGCCATCTGTCTCTATAAATCATACGACAAATTTTGTATAATCCTGCAAGGTTCAACAAGTCTAAATGTTGACATTATAACAAATTTATTGTGTGAAAATCACACAACTAATTAGTTGGGAGGCAATTTGTTGATATCTAACCGTCCCTCAAGTAACTTCCCCACGTCGACAAAACTAGACAACACGCCAGTCATGTCCTAGACATATTTTGAAGGCAACCGTTCGCATAAAAGCATGAAGAAACAAAAAGAATGGACTTACACTCACTTGCAATTGGAAGATCGGCTTTCGGCTCTGCTCCTGTCATCTCGTTTTGACTTCCGATCCTGGCAGCTCTATCTCCCTGTTGCTGATCAGCTGCTAGCGGCACTTGAGCCCTATGCGTCCATCTGATTGAGCAAACAGACACATCCCAGCCACGCCTGCGCTGGTGTCCAAACTCCACAAACAATTCTCAACTCCGGCCCGCCCGGCCTCCCTCACTATTGTTGCTCTATATATATGAAAAAGAGTATACATAAAATATTCATTATTTTGTACATCATTGATCCATTATTCTGAATTTTAGTTTAACTCCCCTTCTCATTAAACTTTTTTTTTATATATATATAGTTTTAATAACTACTAGAACATGGAGTAATTCTCATGGTTGAGAGATGATGGAATTCCTTCAATGTTTCTAGCAATGTTCAAAAACTGCGTTATCTCGATGTTAGAACTCAAACGAAAGGTGAAATTAGTGAAGAGAAAACTCATATCTCCATCCCATATGAGAAGCACAACTTTAATCGATGAATTGGATTCCTTAGAATTCAAATCAGAATCAGTTATTCTTTCTCATTCTAATTTAAGCAAGAATTATATTCTAAAAAATATTCATTATCAGCCTTACATGATGGGTCGCAGTAGTTGGAGTCAAAGGTTTAAATATTTTAGCATTCAAATGAGGGCTGTAATATTATATATATAATAGCCCTCATTTGAAGTTGATAATTTCTTATCTAATAACGTTCATATCTCCTGAGTATTCAAAAATTACTCAAAAACTTTATTGATTTTGATTCCTCTCCATCCTGTGTTGATCTCTACCATGAAATTGTTTCTTTCTATTATGTTGTGTTTGCTGCTACCTTTCTCCGTGGATGAGAAAAAAAATATTATATTCAGTTTAAGGCCAACAAATCTCTTGAGTCGAGTTGATTTTTTGTGTTCTTTTTTCTGACCTTTTGGGACTCCAATAAATGAGACAATCTTGCTTACTTTCTTAACCTTTATATAGCTTTGGACTTCATGAGAAGAATGACACATGCATTGAAGAAATTATTACGTGCAGAGATTGAATATAGAGAACCGTCGTGCAAAAATAGATCGGACGGTTCTGTGTGTTTGATCTCCGCACGTAATAATCTCTTCCATGCATTGACCTGTCTCATTCCACACTCTTTCAATGATTTTTTATTAACCAAACTGAGCATGTGATATTCTGCATTATCTCAACATGATTCCACATAGAGTAAGATTACCTGTGAATACTCTACAATATTTTCTAGAAAAATAATTTATCAAACGTTTTGTCTTCAATCAAATTCGTGAGTAAATAGGATTATTTGGTTCATCTTTAGGGACTATTCTGCTATTTGTCTGGAGAGAACTGTTTGAGCATCGAACCTCCCACTTTTGCTTTCCATATTCCTTTAATCTTGACCTATCGCTACTTTGTCTTCTGTATGCTTGAGTTATTTGTAAAGAGAGAAGCTCTAAAATTTTTATCCATGATTCCAAAGTTTCTGAATCCAATTCTTTGGTTCCGTTTTGGTCAGATCAATCATATTGATCAAAGCCTAATATGATCAAATTTGCTTTCTGATCTCTCAAGCTTGCTCAATTACCAGATTCTCAAAATTGATAATAGCAACATTCATTATTTCTTCACTATTTGACTAAAAGGTGAATACCTGCATCTTATTCTATAATAATATCAATGTAATAATGACCTGCATCTTGGATTTTGATATTAGAATAATTATGTTGTAAATCTCTATACACCGCAAATAAATATATAAAAGAGACTATCCAAATGGAATTTTTATTGCGTCCTCCCACCTGACGTAGAGATACGTCCTCCCACCCCTAAAAACTCGGTTTTTGCTCGGTATTGCTAGCTATTATTTGGTATTAACGAAGAATATCATCATGTGAAGACAAATACCAAGTTATACCGAGCTATACCGAGCAATACCGAGCTATACCGAGCAATACAAAAAAATACCTAGTTTTTCCTTGAAAAAACTTGGTATTGCTCGGTATAGCTCGGTATAGCTCGGTATAACTTGGTATTTGTCTTCACATGATGATATTCTTCGTTAATATCAAATAATAGCTAGCAAAAACCGAGTTTTTAGGGGTGGGAGGACGTATCTCTACATCAGGTGGGAGGACGCAATAAAAATTCATCCAAATGACGCTAGTGAGGTCTCCTCCTTTGGGGAGAGCATTTTCTTTTTGTAAAGATAATAATAAACACACAGTATTTGTGTTAGAGGGCTGCCACCTTCGCAGCTTCTGCCCGGTTTGAGCTTATATATGTGTGTATATATCATTTTACCTACACTACCTTACTCAACATACACTGTCTTGCCTCGTAAACTTAATCAGAAATGGGTGATGCCACTTCTCACTCTACAGGGCAGTAACATCTCCAGATTTCCAGCCCCTCATCTCTTCAGGCAATAACTAATATCTGCAAACCTGTTTCCACACAATGCCTTCCATGTGCAATTCAACATGAACGGCAACAGCTAAGGCTTATCCATGCCAATGTTACTGCTGCCAATATCAAGAATGATTCAGCATGCAATTGTGCATTAATACCATCTGCAATGTTCATAAAGGAAAATAAAAAAAAATAAAAAATATTAAAAACTCTGTTATAATTCAACCGCAGATTAATAATAAAAAAATAATAAGACAATATATAACAGCATTTGTCTAATCCCAATGATTTGGGGATGGGCTGATAGATTGTTACTCGCAGCACATTCCAGCTAAGTTTTTTGCACATGATGCTAAGAGCATCTCCAACCGAATGTCAAATATGCATATGGCATCGTTCTGTCGCTCCAGCTGAATGTCAAATCTTCCGCTATTTGTTTGTGGGTGAACAGTGCGACATCAATATTGGCGTTGCATTGTTCGCCTACGCTATTTTTCTGTCTCAACCGAATTTACTGAAGAAACGCGCGAAAGAGGAGAAAGACAGTTACCTTCGCAAAAGCGCGCAAAATGGCATTCGATTGGAGATGAATCACAATATTTTTTAATTTCATTGCATTTTAGAGTGAAAAATGGAATTTTTGGTTGCAGATGCTCTAACCTTGGTTTAAGTGGATAAGAGCAGGATAGACCCTAAGAGTACATTCAACGCAAATATGACTGAAAAACTTATCCTAAATCATCGCATGTGTCATTGCTTCAATGTCACTTATAGGAAATATTACCAACGCTAGGATACCCATTTCGTTGCCAAGGTGTCCATCAGTGCTTGTATGGTGCATTCTATTTTAATATTACAGAAGATTTAGACCATAATGAGGGAGCTCTTAGTGTCCTTTACCGGGTTTATTATTATGTGCGGAGTTCGAAGGGTGTCCGGAGATCAATAAAAGTGTGCCACATCATCCCGTTGCTCGGTACCGAGCTCTACACCTGCACTGGGTACCTCTAGGTACCGCTGGATACCCAGTGTTTAACCGGACGGTTCTCCTTTCCTGTGTCCACACAGAATAAAAGCTCCCTCTACCGACCCATATTCTCTAGTTTTCAATGTATCAATTCCCAACTTCATTGGAGTTAGGCTGAGCGCTCCAAGTCGAGCAAGAAAGTTCTATGGGTTGTGGAACACACCCTGTCATTACAATGAGGTGCACGCGGGTTCCAAGTTGGCTTAAGTGAGAATAAAGAAACCATTTAAGATCCGGCTTATTACATGAATAACTGTGAGCAATGTATATATAGATGCGTGAAAGAAAGATCATAACACAACAAAGACAATATTGGCAGTGGTACACCGATTGGCGCCTACATCTACTTTAGTCAAGGAGGGGAGTTTTTCATTATTCATCCAATTGTTACGTACATGATATGTGAGAGAGAAGGGTAAGAGGTAATTTATAAATGAGCAGATTTTCTTTATCGAAAATTGAATCTTGAGAAGTGATTGCTTGGTAATTATGTATTTTTTTATGAGGTTTAGTTCTCCTTCCTCCCTTATCATTCTTGCGAGTATACATTTTAGGGTATCAAAATCTAGCTATCATATTCCAAATCTTTTTGGATGCCTATAGTATTTACGGTTCCAAAAAAAAAAAATTAAAAAGGAGTTAAGTTGTGCATTACTTGTATAAAATAAGTTACAAAATAAGAACTTAGTCATAATTAAAGGGGCATTTTATTGAGCTCTTAGCGAGCTAATTATTAAACAACATGCAAATATTTTCATGAACATAAATGAATGAGTGTGTCAACATTTAATGTTGTTTATCTATATTTTGAACTTTAAAAATTTTATTCAAAGATTGCTCAATTATTTAAATAAATAAATATAAATAAGACTCATATATGAATGAGTATCAAGATATTCATCATGTGTGCTAATATGCTTACAACCATAAACATCCATGAAATTGCATAGCTTGGTTTATAAATAACCTACTCCTGCTTGTTCAACAAAACTGATCAATTTAAAAGTGGGTATGGAAATTATTTCAATTAAGGCTTTGTTTGGGGCGGCTTTCTTATTGCTTCTTAGCCTAAATCTCCCAATGGCTTGAAAAGTTGAATGATATGACAAAATACTACGACATATTTTTCGAGTATACTTCGTTTATTCAATTTCTTTTCTTAAAACATGACAAAAATAAAGTGAATTTGTATAGAAAATGCAGGTAGTACCCAAAAAATACAAACTATGAAATATAACTTCATTAAAATAATAATGCCCTTAGAAACCAAATAAATAATTTCAATTATCAATCAAGATTAAATATCACATAACATGATTTGGACATCAAAACAAAAAGAGATATCATGTTTAAGGAAACTGGCCGGTTATTGCCAAATTCAACTACTAGTATAAGGTAGTGAAGAAATAGGCCAAAGATGAAGTGTGTCAAAAACGAGAGAATTTAAAACGTAAACTGAATCCGTTTCGATGGAAAACTAAGGCTTCATTTGGGACGGCTTTCTTACAGCTTCTTAAAGCAGTTTTCAAGTACCAAATTTTAATTTTTGTTCTGAAAAGTTGTTTAAGAAGCTGTAATAAAGCCGCCCCAAACGAAGCCTAAATGTCCTGATCAAGAAGTCCCATTTCTACTCTCCCCACAAAGGGTTCTTACCCACCGACATAACAGTTAAAAAAAAGCACAAAATGGAGTTGCTCTGCGAATGAAAGATATTTCAGTTGAATAATATAAGTTATCAGCATGATGAAAGTGATGCCAAATAAATTGACAGATAAGCTGACAAATTAACATTAATTGACTTACAAGTAGATGATGAGACTGGAAACGAGCCAGACAACGTTGATAAAGCCTGAATGCTTTCTTTGTCTTGCACCGGAAAAGTGGAATTAAAAAATACTGCATGTGCACTTTGTTTGGGCAGTTTAGGCGATTTGTAACCCTTATGCGGGGGTTGATTAGTTGCAGCTGAATTTGAAGAGTAACCTGGTGGGGAGCCAATTCTATAGTCAGAGTCATGTGAAAATGTTCGAGACAAATTTTCACAAAAGAGACAAGGTGGGTGTAAATCATCTTGATCTATAGGAGCAGAACAAGGGGAAAGAGACCCAGTATGATAAGAGCATTCTTCAAATGGAGAAGAGTATGGCGTTGCAATAGGAGGAGAAGAAGATGGAGATGGAGAAGGGCTTGAAGCCTGTAAATATGAAATTGAATTGTTAAGGTATGAAGTCAAAACTATAGACTTAACTTCACCAAAAACAGAATGATTAAGGCCAAGATTTTGAGCATGTGAGCCCGTAATAGTGTCAGCTAGTTGTTTCAATCTGTTAGGTAACAGAGTACCGCTCCCATTATTAGATAAAATGGAAGCTTGCAGCGTAACAGGCGGTGCTATAGTAGAACAATTGACATTTGTCATCTGCACATATACAATCTGCATGCAAAGTAGAAAAGAATTCAGTATTATAATTGTAGAATATAAATATGTAAGAAAAGTGATGAAAGGATTGTCACCTCATTCGGTATAAGATTTAATCCTACTTTCAGCTGATCCTTCAGTTTCTTCATATTGTCCTGGATATGATTAATGGAGTTGCTTACTGTGAAGTTGAAAAGAGCCTTCGTCCTCTCCCATATAGAAGATGTTTGAAGAGGAATGATAGTGATCCCCCTAGGAAACTTCAAAACCTCAAAAATAATGTTTCTCCAAAAATAGATGGAGTCAATGTTAGATTAATTTGCTGGAGGACCAACTCTATCAAAGATGATCTCAACAAACTGAGCGTTGGTGAGCTTATGTATGCATTTCTTGGTTCAGGAAGAACACCAAAGGCAACATAAGTAGACGTTATAGAAGCGGTAGGATGCATAGAAATGATGGAGACCTGTGGAAATAACAAACTTTAGTTGAACATATGATATAGAATAAAGTAGTTCAAGCATATTGAAGTAATACCTTTGCGTTAGGAACACCTATTTCCTCAAATATATCATATTCGAGCCTTCCAGCGTGCAAAGTTAGCAGTGAAAACGTCTTTTCCAGAATGAAACTAGCCTGTATCTCAGCTGGACAGTAACCAGAGATAACATACATATTACTAAAATATTCATGATATCAAATCGTATGATGACATGCTCATCAAACACAAACAAATTACAAAGCATTATATCTATTGCTTTGCCTATGCAGGTTAGATATTAGATAAAGTGAAAAATTGCATTTTTTTTTCTTGATAACATGCATTGACATGATTTTTTGCGGCTCAAAAGTTATCCTGATTTAATGTGTCCGAAGAGAAATGGCATCTTATGAAAATAATTTGATCCATAATTCCATTCAACTTATCTTAATTGTGGTAAATAAAGGGTTCACATGTCCATGGGATGCCTATGACTCCAGGGGAAAGCTAAGCAAAATAAAGAAGATTAGCAAGCTCATGAACAATCATTCATAGGTTTTGTCTTCAATGAGGAAATTTTCTTAAAAAAAACTCCAATGGCCAAATACAACTAGATTTATTACAGCTTATTTGCCGCTATAAAAGATACTAGAAACCAAGTAACCTTTAGAGAGCTATGTTCACTTCCGCATGACGACTTATTTATGCTTGGGCAAAGAAATTTGAAGAGAAAGAAGTTAAAAAGATTATTTTGAACAAAGGTTTTGGTTAAATGTTAGTTATGAAAAAACAACAACAAAGCTATTAGTTCTAGTCTTAAAGATGCTTGAAGTAGACAAAAAACCTGCAAAATGCTTCATTTATAATGCAAAGGATGAGACTAAGTAGTTGGTAGATCATAATTTAGGGGAGATGAGTTCAGCTATAAGCAGATTTGAGAAAACATTGATGAAAAGTAGGAGCTTCAAGTTCATCATTATTTGCATGATGCAAGATATTACCTTAATCCTCAATTTCAATATGTTGAGAACAAGTTGAACAATTCTGTGTTCAAATTAGGTTTATAAGTTATAACATTGTACGCATAAATAGATATCTGATTAAATTGAGAGAGTGAAAGTTGATCTATGAGTTGTAGCACTCAGAAATACAGAAGAATTCTTTGAACTAGAGCAAATCAAAGATACAGCGAAAAATATATTCTCTAAATAATTTGTATATATTATTTGGTTGAGATAAGAAAGTTTTCTCCCAATTTTTATTATATATATATATATATATATATATATATATATATATATATATTTCAAATTTGGTTGAATGATGGATTTACTTTGGGGAAGGCACTCCAGAGTTGCAACAATTTTGTTAAAACATTTGGACTTATATGTTCATCATCTGTTTGAGTGGTAAATTTGAGCACATAACAAAAGGAGAAATCATTTAACTACCTCAAAGGTGAACTATTTGGTTTACATAATGTACAATAAGAGATAAAATGATATATATTTGAAGAAAAAGACTTGAAAGGATAATATAAATGATACTTGATCCTTTGCACAATTGTTACTTGTTATTATGTTAGGATGTTAATATTTTACTTCTCACTTCATACTTTGATATGTGTACAATAGTTCACATTTTGTGCATTTTGTTGATTTTGGCGTCTACGGCTTAACTCACGGACAAAAAATATCTCAATATCCAATTATGTAATTTTAAACCATGATAGCAATGATAGTTGTGCAATCAAGGGTTAGTATACTGCTAAATATCACTTGGTTGGGGCAAGCTAGAACAATCAAATATCCCTGTAACTTCGACGATGCAATGCCACAAAACAAATCAAGAAAGTGGTTCGCATCTCATATAATAAGCTCAATAGAAGACACGGGAATAAGAACAAAGATAAATAAATAAAAATATAAAGTTTCCAAATAGTAACCAGAAAATCTAAACAACAATCATAACGATGAAAGAGTTCCAAACTGCCAACAGAGGCGAACCCTAAACCCTAAACTAGCAGAAACCATGCAGCAACAGCATTAGTGAACTAATACGGTTCAAGAGACAAGGAACCGCCATAACGAACATTAGCATATCAGCAATTCTATCAAACCCTAACTAGATCAAAGGCACCCAACTGCACTCCGTAAGCAAAATCAATTACCAATACAATTCCAATTTCAACGGTGATAAACTTAGATAGGAGACACACTAGAGGCCGCGTGTGCGTCGTCAGGAACAAACCCAGAGCCGAAGCCGGTAATCGGAGCGATCCAGAAGATGGTGTAGATAAGTACGCCGATGGTGAAGAGAAGCATAATAACGCATCTAACGCTGGAAACCCTTCGAATTCCAACCATGCAGGGATAGGTCTCGGCATCGACAGCTCTTTCGCCGAGATCTCGATCTCGTGCACTCCGGGCTTTCCCATTCAGAGAGCATTGCCCTCACCTCTATTCCGTTAAATCGATTAGTGCGGACACAAATCCCTAACATTTCGCGGATGCGAATGAACGCAGCCGATAACCATTGGACTCTTCTCTCTTACACCTTCGTCGCTTGCCTTCGTCTTAAATAAATAATTATTTATTTCTTGTCGTTTTGGGAGTTAGGGCCTTTAATTAGACAATGTATAACCATTTTGAACCTTTTCATTTTGTTTATTTAGTATGAATGCAATTCACCTTGACACGCTCACCAAATTTTAGTTGGAGTTGGTAATGTTTCTCAAATAATTTAAAGGAATTCGACAGATTACTGCTTAGCATATAACTGAGTGGGGTCAACTTGTGAGTCTACTCAAATTTGATATGATAAATAGTTTCTAAGTCAAATTTCATAAGCTAAGGAATCAAACTGGGGCTACCTCTAACTCGATTATGATGCCGTTGATGGGAACCTCATAATAGTAAAATGATAATAGAGAATGAACCACAAACTACAAATATTGATCATTATTAATATTTTAACTAAAATTGTACTCAAAAGTTACTACTTTAGAAAGCATTAAAAAAAATCGTCTCAAATAAGACAAATTATGTTGTGCAGACACTAGACATCATCCAGAGCAAAATCAGAACAGGCCACGTCACTACTTTGCTGTGTATCGCGGCCATATACCCGCTGTGTATTGGGTGATGTGGCGGGCTCTAATTCGCCTCTGGACAGTCCCCACATAGAATAATTTCTCTTCAAATAAAGCCTTGATTAGGAAACTTCATTAAACCTCCACAGCTGAGAACAATAGAACTGTGAAGCTATATTTGCAGCATTATGCCAAATATTAGCACGAGAGAAATTAGGAGTTTAATTGGGCTAAATTATTGCCATCTTAATTTAATTTTCCACATCTTTTAATAATAAAAAGATACGTTTTGAGCTTTAAAGATCTGTGATACCAAATGGTTATGCTAGTTTCTATGAAGACAATATTTTATATTAAAAAAATGGGATTAAACTAATCCTTTTGTAAAAAAGAGTTGATACATCTAAAAAAAATTCATTTGAATGATTTGAATCTCAGTATATTATTTGCGTAAAAAACTTTCATAATTAAATTTAAATTTTTTTGAATGATTTCAACTACTATAAACTTAATTTGAGTATCTTGAAAAGACAAACTCAAGAGCATAGCATCAAAATGCTAAATAAATAATCTACGATGAAAAGAGTCGATATGAGTGGATTAATGGAGTATTATAAAGATCTAAACAAATTTAACTGCTTCAAAAATGTTATTAATAAACTACCATTCCCCACATGAAGGGATCTAGACTTCAATTTTGAGAGAGCCTAGAGCCTTAGATATTTGAATAACTATAGAGCTCTACTTGACATTTAATGGCAACAATCATTACTTGTCACCACAATCTTAGGACTGTCATTGTCTAACAACCATCTCTCGAATACTGTCTTCCGATCGTTGTCTTTTTAATGTCTCTTCTAACCACCATCGCCCAATCATCATAATTATCATAATCCATTCATTGTTATTTAATTATTATCATACAACAATCATCATATCATTATTTGATTGTTGACACCATGCCATTATCATTCAATACAATGATTATATGTTCAACATTCTCACTAATACTCATATAAATGAAACTTGCATGACACCTTGCCATTATCATCGTCACAAATTAGTTAGTCCGCAAAAATTAATGCTAAGATGTCTTCCAATGAGAGCTAGTTTTGAATCACTTAATGACAATGATAAATGGCTATCCAAACAGAGGTAGAGAGATACATTGCCCATATCACTCGGGACTTATTCCATATGACATCAAACTTACATCATTAAATAAAAGTGGAACAGACGATAAAAGTCTTAAATAGAAGCCACCAGAGAGCAAAAGTAGCTACTTCGGCTTGTAATAGGGATAAACAGTATAGACCGTTTGTGCAGCAGTTAGCAAAAGCAAGACAACAGCAGCAATCAAAGAGATGAAAGCCCATGGATTACTAAAATACTTATGGTTAAAGCTGGCTCTCCAAGTATTCCATTTATTGTTATAGTAGCGATTCATCTGCTCCGATAACTCCGACAAGTAGCAATCATGGCGGTCGAACACCACCTCCTGGCAAAGCCAGTTAAACATATCGGCCACCTCCCCATCGCTGCCGAGCCAATGCTCGATAATTTCATTGGCATGTAAGTATCCGACATCCACATCCGAGTTGATGAGGTTGTCCATAAAAGTAAGGTATGAGGTTATGTGATTGCCGCACTCCAAATGGCACTGCTCGAAGGCTATGAGATTAAGGAAGAGTGATTTGGTCCCGTCGTGGATAAGAAGGCGGGGGATGTACAGGACGCCGTCCTTGAACTCAATGTCCCAAAATTGGACGCCTGTCCGGCGTCGGAATTTGATGCCGGCGTCTCGGAGATCAGCAACGCAGTGAATGAGCTGCCGACGCCGCTTGTCGGCGATTGGAAGCCACCAAGCGTCAGAGAAGGGCGTTGGGCAAGCAACGGCAAAGGGGCGTGCGGATTGCTTGCCACGGCAGATCAGCCGAGGAATAGAAGCTGGCGTGGGGCACGGGAGGAGGCTGCGGCGGAAGACGTCGAGGCAATGTAGGGCTCCGTCGCTGCCGGCTTCGTAGAGAGGACCAGAAGACGCGGTGGGATGGAGGAGCTCGTCGGTGGGCATAAGGGGGTTGAAGAAGCGGAGCGCGAGGGGAGCGACGAGGTATGAGCTAGAAGGCTCGTAGCCGAGCTGGAGGGCAAGGATCCAGTCGAGGACGAAGAGAGGGAGCTGATTCTCGAGCATGATCATGTCGCGCTGGAGCGAGTGCATGATGCCGCGAACGGCGAAGACGGGGTCGTTGGGGGAGTAGCCAAGACCTCGGAATCCCTCGCGGGCAACGCCGCGGAAGAGCTCGAGGACGAATATGGAGTCGAGGACGAGGGATTCAACGAAGGCGTCGGAGGACATGGAGATGGGAACCTCGTAGCATGAGCGGGCACGGTCTTCGAGGAAGCGGGCGGCGTCGAGGTAAAGGCGGACGTCGTGGCCAGTTCGGTCGAGAGCGTGGTAAAGGGAGCGCCATTTGTGGCGATCCATGGTGCGAAAGCGGCGGCGTCCGCGGTGGTAGGGGCCGAGGGAGACGATCTTAGGGGTGTATGCGGTCTGATCAACGTCACGGAGGCATTTGGGGACGCGATAGATGGATAGGGTCTCCCAAGGGGAGGAAGCCTCGTCTTGTCGGGCCTGGTTGATCTTTTCGATGATCGACATGATCCTTGGGGAATCAAACGGCGGCGGTGGCGGCGGAGGAGGAGAAGGCGGCGGCAGCAGCAACGGCTGAGACGGGACAAGGGGTCTGAGCGCGGGATTGTACAAGCCGAAGGGAATAGGTCTGGCTATTGGTTTTGCCTGGGGTATGCAAAGATTAGCCTCGATGGTTTCCTTGAGCTTGAGGGTGATGAGGTACAAGACAATCACCTGCTGATCTAAGAGGGCAACCATCTCTTCACTGGATGCCGAGTATGTGAGGAAGAAGAAAAACTTTAATGGATGCCAAGTACCTTATTCCTGCTGGCAAGAAGAATATGCTGCCTCTCAGACTCTCAGAATGTACTACTTAAAATCATCCCCCATGGATCAAACGAAATAAAACAAATTAATTAAAGAACATTTAGCTACGAACTTGCTAAACGAAATTAGGGATGCAACCGAGTCAAATTGGCTCATGAGTCAACTCGGACTCAACTAGTTTATAGCTTGACGAGTCGAGTTTATCGAGCTCACGAGTCGAGCTTGAACACGATTTCGAGCTCAACAGCTAAACGATCTAGAGTTTGAACACAGCCCGCTGGGAAAATAAAAACACGGGGCAATCGCCCGCAAGAAGATGAGTTCTGAGCATAGGGCTTGAGCTTGAGACCAACGTGTGAGATTGGAACTGGCTTTGATTAAGATTAGCAGTGAAGTACCACCGGATGTCTGATTGTCGGTGGAATCAGCTCCTTCATCTTGTTTGGAAAGGCGGGACAGGAAGAGTAGCGTTTAGTCGGAGATTTGTCGCGGTGAAGTACCGCCGGATGTCTTGTTTACGGGAAGATTCGAATGACGTAAACGCTGCCACTTGCTGCAGACAAACGTGGATGGCGCAGATGTGGGTGTGGATGACCCAGGCGAACGACACAAGCGGCGTTGATGACTTTGGAGGGTTGACGCGACGTAGGAGGCTGCCGCAGACACAGACGATACAGATGTTGGGCTGGTTAACAGGCTCAAATTCGAGCTTGGTTTTTAACAGTCGAGCTTGGCTCGATCATATTAGCATATAAAGACACCTACTAATGTTACCATTATTTGTATTTACACTTTTACCTTAGTCTATTTAAACCATGTACTGTACCGGTTTTATGAGATGAATATACTATTTCCTGATTCCTCTTTTTCCGGTCTCTTCTTCCTCTTCTTGTCTTTCGGTTTCTTCCTGTCAAGCTCTTAGATCACATCCTGACTCGAGCTCAACTTATTAATTAACGTAGCATGTGTAAAAGAAAAAAACCAGCAAACATCGTGAATTTCACTGATTTGTAAATAATGAAGATTAGTAATTTAGTATGAAATATCATAGACTCTAATTCAAGCGGTGCATCTTATATTATGAGCACCTGAAGGAACATCTTACCTTACTGCACGTTTTACTCTTTTATATTTGCTTTCCACTTTCCTATTTGCTTTTTCTGTTATAACACTAAACTTTAAACCTTTTGCTACGCATCATGTATCTTTATACTGAATAAATATTCTTAGGAAGATGAGTGGAAGAGAATGAAAAACTACACGTTTGCATTCTGAAAACTAGTGTTACTGTTTGATTTCTTGCATCTCCTTTTACCACTTACTAACACCTTAAATTAGCATCAGAGCTTGAAGCTCAGTAAGAATAGCTGATTACAATAACTGGCGGCTGTCAACCACGATCGCATCCTATTTTCTTTTTTTTTTTTTTATCTAGAAAATTGTAGGGAAGAAATATTTAAAATATGAAATATTTTTTTATAGTTGTTAGCTTAATTTTTATTATAGAAATCTCTAGATTGTATTTCTAGAATGATCTTTGTATAAGTATAAAAAGACCTTTGATCTTATCATTTTGATGTAAGAGAGAAAAATATATAATAAAAGTTCATCTTCTTTTGTCATATCCACTTCCACTCTTATAAATAGTTTATATCTAACAAGTGATATCATAGCCAAATTCGATGGCAAAAATGGTATGAATCTACAAGTGCCTCGTCTCATAAAGGAGAATTGGAGTCTTCAAATGAATGCATTATTTGATTCACAAGATATTTGAGAGATATTTGAAAAAGACTATATCTAGCATCAAGATGAAGCATCATTATCAACAACATAAAGGGAACTATTAAAAGAAAGTAGAAAGAAGGATAAGAAAGCGCTCTTTTTCATATATCAAACATTAGATGAAGCAAACTTTGAGAAAGTGGCCAGTGCATCTACCTCTAAGCAAGCATGAAAGATTCTTCCAGTTGCATATAAATGCATAGATAAGATAAAAAATATTCAACTTTAAACTCTCCATGTTAAATTTGAGAGACTTCAAATGAAAGAAGCATAAAATGTAGAGTATCATTTCACAAGAGTCTTAACTATCGTCAATCAACTATGAAGGTATAGCGAAAAAATTAAAGATATTCAAGTGATAGAAAAAATTCTACGTTCAGTAAATAATAAATTTGAGCATACTGTTGTAGCTATTTAGGAAGTTAAAGATTTAGAGACAATGACAGTTGATGAACTAATGAGCTCTTTAATGATTTATGAGCAAAGAAAAAAAAAAAGAAAAAAAAAGGATACTATTGAGCAAGTTCTCCAATCAAAGTCTCATTAAAAGGTGACATAGATGACACAAAAATGGAGATAATTCAAATGCTCGAGACATTTATGGACAAGGCTGTGGTCGAGGTCGAGGTCGTGATCGTGGCTTTGGAAGAGGCCGAGGACATGGTGGATATCAAAGTAATAATGAAGAAAGTTGATACAAAAAAAATGAAGAGTGGAAGAAAGAGCCAAAATATCAAAGGTACAAAAAATGTCAGTTTCGTTGCTATATTTGCAAGAAATTTGGTCATTATGCTTCTGAATATTATCATAATCAAGAGAGAAAGCTAACCTTATTAAAGAAAAGGAAGATGATCCGGTTTATTATTAGCATTGAAAGAAGAAGATGGAAAAAAATGGTATTTAAATATTGGAGCAAGTAATCATATGTGAAGGGATAAAAACATATTCATAGAAATGGAGAGTCAAATTTATTTTGGCATCTCTTCAAAAATTCCTGTAAAAGAAAAAGATAAAATTCTTATTTTTCTTAAACAAGGAATTCATCAATTTACTTTTGATGTTTTTTATGTGCTGGATATGAAAAGTAATATTTGAAGCTTAGGGCAATTACTATAGAAAAGATTTGACCTTCATATGAAGGATAAAAAAGTCACTATTAAAACTAATTCAAATGAAATAATTTTTCAAGTGTGGATGAAAAATAATAGGATGTTTATTCTTAATATAAAAATGAAGTAATGAAATATTTAAAGATATGTGTCAAAGACCAATCATGGCTTTGACATATGAGGCTTGAGCATTTAAATTTTGGAGATCTAAATATATGTTGAGAAAATGAATAGTACATGAGTTACCAAATATCAATAATTCAAATCAAATTTATAAAGGTTGTTTATTTGGAAAACAACCTAGAAAGAGTTTTCCAAATAAAGCAAGCTTTAGAGCAAAGAAGCCTCTTCAATTAATCCACATGGATGTATACTGACCCATTGCTCTAGCATCTTTTGGTAAGCATCGATATTTCTTAACTTTATTAATGATTATTCAAGAAAACATGAGTTTATTTTTTGAAAGAGAAATCAAAAGCTTTCATTATGTTTTAAAAATTCAAAGCAAGTACAGAGAAAGAAAGTGAGTTTTCAATAAAATACATCAGATCAGATCGAGGAAGCAAATTCATGTCCAAAGCATTTACAGAATATTGTGAATAGCATGACATTCGACATCAATTAACAACACATTTTTCACCCCAACAAAATGGAGTTGTGGAAAGAAAAAAATGCACTATTCTTAATATGGTACAAAGCATGATCAAAATCAAGAATATAACTAAAGAATTTTGGGCTAAGGCGGTGGCATGTGATGTCTATACACTCAATTGATGCTCAATCTCAAGCTTACATGATATGACACCACAAGAAGTATAGATATGAAGAAAGTCAAAAATATCTCATTTGAATGTGTTTGGGAGCATTGCATATGTACATGTTCCTGAATAAAGAATGACTAAGTAGGATGACAAAAGTTATAAACTCATCCTCATCGGGTATCAATATGAATCTTATAAACTATTTGATCTTAAAACTTCAAAAATTATTTTTAGTAGAGATGTAGAGTTCAATGAAGGAGCATGAGATTGATAAAATAAATACACTCAAAATGAAGAACAAGTACCTGGGGAACTACAAGATGAAGAACAATTGTTTACAAATTTACAAGATTCACATTCTCCAAATACTTAAGAAGATATTAAAAAGCGAAGGAAGACAAAAAATTTAAGAGAGCTTTATGAGGTAACTAATAAACTTCATTTTAATTGCTTACTTGCAAATAATGAACCATTGAAATTTGAAATTTGAAGAAGTCATAAAAGATGAAAGATGGAAATGTGCTATGGATGAAGAGATCAAATCTCTAGTAAAGAATGCAACATGGGAGCTCACAAAACCAAAAGGACATAAAGCTATTTTGGTGTATAATGGGTATATAAAATGAAGAAAAATATAAAAGGTGAATTAGAAAAGTAAAAGTCCCGATTAGTAGCAAAATGATACAAGCAAAAAAAAGACATCAACTACAATGAGTTATTTGCTCCTGTTATTCGTACGGAAACTATTCGCTTAATTATTTCTCTTGCTTCACAAAATAATTGGTCTATTCATCAAATGGATGTTAAATATGTATTTTTAAATGGAGTCACTGAAATGGCGGCTGCGAGATTCTGGTCGGTGAACGTCTAGTGGTTGATGGTGGGGTTAGGTCATGAGGTACCATCCAATTGAAGGGTTAGACGAGAGGGGATAGTTGCAATGTTGTCAAGGAAGGAAGCAAAGTTGTTGGCACTAAACAACCTTAGAATATGAGATCTTCATGTTGGGTAGTTGTCGTTTGACAAGGAGATGGGCATGATGTTCTTGATGTTGGAGATGAGACTTGCAGGAGGAAGGGATATGAGTGTTTTCAAAAAGGGTATTAGTATATGTCTCACTAGTGTGAGATGAGGGAGACGAACGACGCCATTTGAGGGATTGGGGCTGTGAGCCGATGGACTCTGATACCATGTAAACAGAGCAGCCTTAGAGCATTGATGTTGTATAAGCATTAAAACAAAAAATAAACTATGCAGAGGTAAGCAGAGAAGGAGTAAAGGCTGTACCATCCGGATCCATTTTTGTGTAAAAGTATTTTCATACATACAATAATTAGCATTGTGTGTATATTTATATGTGAGTGTGGTGTTGATTTACATGTGTATGGATGAGATTGCTCTGATTTGTTGTAATCCTACGGTTCTTATTTTTTCTGTTTGAGTGGTGTCTGCTCCACTTGTCTGTTGGCAGGCGGCTGTGCTTTGCATGTGTGTAGAGTGGATGGTGTTTTTAAAGTACCTTTGGAAAAAGAAAAACTTTCAAGGATGCCGAATACTTTGTTCCCGATGGTAAGAAGAATAAGCTCCTCCCAGTACATGCTTTCCCGACTTCAAATCTCTCATAAGGGGTCAAACGAAATAAAGCAGATTAGTTAAAGAAATTAAGCTATGAACTTACTGAACGAAATTAACGTAACATCTATATAAAAGAAAATAATCTAGCAACGGACAGATAGCATTGTGAATTCCTCTTCTTCACTGATAGAATTTTACTCGAGTTTATTAAGCTTATGAAGAAGTGGGATCGAGATTTACATAAATAATGAAGATTTATTATTGTGTTCTGGAATATTCACGGTGGTACCATGGTAGATAAATATAAAGTTTAGTATGCTAGCTTTGTACGAAGATCCAACATGCATACAAATAAAAAAGTAGGGGGTGTAGCGTTCATAAGAGAAACCAAGATTTTTACGTGAAAAGTCCTGAAAAAGATAAAAACCATGAGGTCTAGCCTAATTTGATTAAATCCACTAATATTGATGGTTGAGTGCAAATGAGGCCCTTCATTAGGGGAAAGACTTTATGTAACAAATGATGAGAATTGAGAGAGAACACAGAAACTAGAGCTAGAACTTCAATGCTAAAGAAAACAAAGTGAGCATGAAGATAATTCTGTATATTCTCATTCTACCGTTCTAGCTACAGTAAAGCCATATAAAAAGGAACAAGATGAACATAGCCGTTAGCCATCAACGACTGAGAGTGAATGGCAGTGATCAAGTGATGAGCGGCACAGTTGTACTCTGCGTCTAGAAGGTAGTGGCACAGCAACTGCGAATAAGTAAGCCAACAGCTCGATAAGGCGTTAAACATATCAAGTTATCTTATCAACAAATACATACTATATAGAGCTCGTTACTGATGAGGACTTCGTCAGAGATTTAGACACATCTAACATCAGGAGACGCCGGAGACCGACGGCCACGATCATGAGTTTTATTTTGAGTCATTTATGTAGTAGTTTATTTGATTTTTATGTGTTTCCGTTTTTGCCCTTATGGGTATTTAGTCGTTATTGTAGCCCAAGGGGCATTTTAGTCTTTTGCTTTCTTTGTCATTTTGAGGCCTATTTATATGGTCCTTTTCTTATGTAATAGTTAGTTTGGATGAAATGAAAATTTTATTTTTGAGTTCTCTTTGTGAGTTCACCCTCCTCGATCTCTTAGTGAGTTCGTAAGAAAACTACATCTCTTTGTGAGTTCTAGATTTTTCTTGTCTTTCATTTTTCTTTAGTTCTCTTGAGCACTTCGTGTTGTGGAGATTTGGATTGGAGCTTTTCGTGGGAAATTGGGTTTTCACTCGCCGAATCCCTAGAAATTTTCCCTCTCTTCCTTCCCTTGATCTTGCCGCCGCCCACTCCCTGGATTGCCCAGGCCGCCGGCCTGCAAACCCAATCCGCCGGCCAGCAGTAGCCGGCCAGCACACCAGCCCACCGGCTCTCTTCCCCCCTTCCTGCCGCCGCCTCTTGCACCTCCTTTGGATTTCAAAATTGAAATTCAAATGGTTATGAGCCATTAATTGTTTCCTAAATTGCTTTCCTAAATCATGCCCTCAATTTAATTGGATTTTAAATTTCAAATTTGAAATTCGAAATCAATCTAATTGAATCTCTTTAATTTAGGAATCTTTTCCCAAATAAAACTGAAGTTTTAATTTTAGATTTTATTAAAATCCTGAAATTAAGACTAGTGGTCCCCACCTACTTAAAACCTCAACGCCACCTCACCTCCTACATGGCCGGCCCCTTAATGGCCATCTCTCTCTCTCCTAATCACCTTAATAGCTCCACAAATTCAGCCCAAATCTTCTCTCCATTGACGCCCCTCTCTTCCTCCTTGGATTAATTTGAAATTCAAATTAAATCCCTCTCCTAAACCACTAAAATCTGAAATTTATTTCAGATTTCATGCATTTGCCTCTTAGCCCCCACCATAGCCGCCTCCCCTTTTCTTCTCCTCTTTTGCTTCAACAAGTGGTCGGCTCAAGGGCTCAAGAAGGGAGTTCTCAACATCCATGGACGGCCGATCCCGACATCAACCACGGCTTCGTCTTTAATGATCAAGGAAGAAAGGATAAGACGTTGGATGCTCTCTAGTCATCCCATGGACTACCCGCCACCGGCTCCCACTCCAACGGACTACACTTTGTGCGTCATTTGTCTCCTAGTGGCATCGCTCGGTTGCTCTCAATCTTCCTACATTAAAAGTGCCACCAACAAGAGAGTGAGTGAGAGACCCAAGGTGAAAAGTTCTATTTGTTAATTGTGGATTATTGTTTCTCTCCATAACATTACTATATAATTCTATGTTGTCAATTTGATATTATCCCATTAATCTAGTTGTAACCACATGCCTTACTTAATTTCGACTTGATAATTCCGAGAACTTAATTGGGGTAAGTATTAATTCTATAACTAGCAAAGCTTTAACAATTTTATATTAAAATTCCCAAGCAGTTCTTGTTTCCATGTATTACGTTTCACATCAGTTACATTGTAGTTGTTCTTAAAAGTGTGTTGACATGTCTGTTTGGTTGGTAGGACCATAGCCGACAGGCAACGGTAGTCTGTGGGACTATAGTTGGCAGGCGACAGAGGTGGGAGAGACAATAATTGGCGGATGACAGAGGTCGGAAGGACCATAGTCAGACGATCATGATCGGAAAGACTGTAATCGAGAGACATCAGTCGAAAGGACTATAGCAGGCATAGTCGAACGAAAATGGTCGGAAGGACCACAGTCGGCTGGCGACAGAGGTTGAAAGGACCGCAGTTGGGCAATGACAGTCGGAAAGGCTATAGTCAGACGATGGTGATTGAAAGGACCGTAGTCATGCGAAGATGGTCAGAAGGACTATATTCGGCGGGCGACAAAGGTCAAAAAGACCGTAGTTGGGCGAAGGTGGTTGGAAGACCTTAGTCGGGCAACAGTGATTGTAAGGGCCGTAATCAGGGGACAGTGATGCATATAAATTCTCCTATTTCCTTTCAGTATCATTCAATAATGATTGGTATTATTAACAACTGCAATGTTAATACTACCCAAACAGAACAAAATTAAACAAAATACTAATTTTAGCTCAATAATTTTTCTTGTCAGCATAGCCCAAAGAAAAAAGTTCGCTTCCCTCCCCCTCCCCCTTCCAAAATTAATGTTATTTCTACAATAAAACAAGCATTTTCAACCCAAAATACCAAAAAAAGAAGCTAATCCTATGTAATCTGAACCTACTAATTGAATAGCTATTTTAGTGAATACATTCAAATTTATAGCGAATACAATTCACTAAAATTACAGGCTTTCCAAGAAAAAAACAATTGTAATCTAATATGCTGACTTGCATTTATTCATCATATATAAACTTATCACAGAATCCACAATTGTCACCTCCTCTGCAAACAAAACAGAGCAGGGTTATTATAGCTAGTTAAGGGTATCTCCGATTGAAAATCCCATTTTTCACTCCAAAATACAGCGAAACTAAAAAAATGTCATATTTTATCTCCAATCGAACTCCATTTTGCGCGCTTCTGCGAAGGTAACCGTCTTCTCCTCTTTCAGGCATTTCTTCGACAAATTCGGCTGAGACAGAAAAATATCCTAGGTTAACAGTGAGACACCAGTTAACCCTCCATTGATTAGTAATTTTTTTGCCGTTCGAATGAAACAAAGCCTTACAATCGTTTGGAGTTCAGCTGGAGACATCCTTACAAGCAGCTCAATGAACCAGATAAGTACATTAAAACAATCAGACTACACATTCGTGGTTGAAGAAGCAACAGAAAAAGAATATCAAAGAATCCAAGAATAGATGAATCATCAGAGCCCAAATGTAGCTAATTTGGTTTGTAGTAGGCATAAATACCATAAAATGTCTGTGCAGAAGTGAGCAGAAGCAGAACAACAGCAGCAACTAAGGAGATGATAGCCCAGGGATTGCTAAAATACTTATGACTCAAGCTGGCTCTCCACGCATTCCACCTATGGTTATAGTAGCAATTCATCTGCTCCGAGAGCTCCGACAAGTAGCAATCATTAATGTCGAACACTACCTCCTGGCAAAGCCGGTTGAACAAATCGGCCACCTCCCCATCGTTCCCGAGCCAGTGCTCAATGATTCCCCTGTAATGCAGGTACCCGACATCCACCTCTGAGTTTATAAGATTATCCATAAATATAACGTAGGAAGTTATGTGATTGCTGCACTCCAAATGGCACTGCTCGAATGCTATGAGATTAAGGAAGAGAGATTTGGTCCGTCGTGAATAAGAAGGCGGGGGATGTGCAGGATACCGTCCTTAAACTTAATGTCCCAAAACCGGTCGCTTTTTCGGCGACGGAATTTGATGCCGGCGTCGCGGAGCTCAGTGACGCAGTGGATGAGCTGCAGACGTCGTTTATCGGCGACAGGCCGCGCGTGGGACCAACGACGGCGGATCCATGGCCGTGAAGCTGGTTTTGGGCACGCGAGGAGGAGACTGCGGCGGAAGACGTCGAGACAATGGAGGGCCCCGCTGCTGCCAGCGTCGGAGAGAGGATCGAAGGCTGCAGAGGAAGAGAGGGGCTCGTCAGTGGGTCTAAGGGGGTCGAAGAAACGGAGGGCAAGGGGAGCGACGAGGCCCGAGCGAGACGGTTCGTGGCCAAGCTGAAGGGCAAGGATGATGTCGAGGACGAAGAGAGGGAGCTGGTTCTCGAGCATGATCATGTCGCGCTGGAGCGAGTGCATGATGCCGCGGACCGCGAAGACGGGATCGTTGGGGGCATAGCCGAGACTTGGGAAGCCCTCGCCGGCAACGCCGCGGAAGAGTTCGAGGGCGAATATGGCGTCGAGGACGAGGGATTCGACGAAGGCATCGCCGGAGATGGAAAGGGGAGATTCGTAGAAGGCGCGGGCACGGTCTTCGAGGGAGCGGGCAGCGTCGAGGTAGAGGCGAACGTCGTGGCCAGCGCGAGTGAGCGCGTGGTGGAGGGCGCGCCATTTGTGGCGATCCATGTCGCGGAGTCGGCGGCGGCCGCGGTGGTAGGGGCCGATGGAGACGATCTGGGGGGCGTAGGCGGTCTCGTCAACGTCGCGGAGGGATTTGGGGACGCGGTAGATGGATAGAGTCGCCCAGGGGGAGGAGGCCTCGTATTGCCGGGCTTGGTCGAGCTTTTCGCGGATGGAGATGATCCATGGGGAGTCAAGCGACGGGGCCGGGGGAGGCGGCGGCGGCGTTGGCGTGGGAGCGGGTTCGAATTCGGGATCGGACTTGTACAGGGTGAGGGGAATGGAGCTGGCGGTTGGCTCCCGCTGGTTTTTGGGGAGGTTGGTCTCGACGGTTTCCTTGAGCTTCAGGGTGATGAGGTACCAGCTCAGCAGCTCCTTGTTGAAGACGGCGACCATCTCTTCTCTGGCCGACGAATACTTTGTCCTCGTCCAGCCGAGAATATCCGCCCATTCCCTCAAAAAACAAAAATCCGCCCTTTATTCTTAAATGGCCTTGCTGAGGATATCAGGAAAAATAAAATATTTGCATTGGGAGTTGAATAAATAAAATAATAATAAGAATGTCACAATTATGAAGAAGTTTGGAGGCTTATAAATAAAAATATTTAAAAAATACTCATAGAAGTTAATTAATTTAGTATTATAGTTGATACTATGTAAATACTTAAAGAAAATAAAAAAAAATCATAAAAAATCAGAATTTTAAAAGTAGCATATTTGACATAAAATTTAGAAAAGAGCAATATATCATTATATCAAAAGTTTAAATCAAATTTAATAAGATATATATATTTTAATAATAATTTATTTAAATTTTAAATTTATTTTAATAATAACATACAAATATTTTAATGTGTGTCATTAGCTATTTTATGTATCTCACATAAGAGCCCTGAATAAAGATCTATTTGACTGAGAGATAAACTTTTGAGGTCGCCCTCATGTTTTAAGCTCTTTCCCAGCTCCTGGAGGTCCATCGAACGATTTATTACGAGAGAGGATTTGATCCTCCTTCAGCTCGACCCAAATGTAACATGTAAGGCACCTGTGAATAAGTACTTGCACAGGCAGCCACGAGTTTACACAAACGATATCCAAATTCTGCATGTTTATCATCAGATCAGGCGTATCAATGAGATGAATGATGAATCCAAGGAGTATAAGATTGTTTAATTCTGACAATATAAAATTAGCTAAATATTGGAGGAGCAATTTATGATCGAGGGAACTAATATGAGTCACATATTGGATAAATTTTATTTTGATTATATTTATGGGCGCGCCACTATAAAAAGTGTATAAATAGGCGCACGTTATTTATATGAGAGGGGGCTTGGGGTTGGGCTTTAGCTTGAGATTTAAGAGAGATTAAAGGCTTGATTTGAAAGCTCCACCCAAAACCATGCCACCACTAGACCATCTGACTAGACAACCATTGTTGATGGACCACTGCCTACCAATGTCATTTAATCACCGCAGCTCGACCACGACCCTCACACTATAGTTTCCCAACAACAGTTTTCCAACCACTGTTGCCCTTTTGAGGTACTTCGATCTCGGTAACTCGACTATGGGCCTTCAATTGTATTGTCTAATTATGAAACCTCTGGCCATAATTACTCAACTATATTTCTTCGAACATTGTCACCTTTCTACTGTTCTCTGACCTTCGTCACCTAATTATGATTCTCTTGACCATTATCACTCTATCATGATCCTTTGACTTATGTCACTCGATTATTTTCTTCAGACCAATTTGTCCCAACTATGGTCTTCAAATGGTTTGACTATGATTCTCCAACTATCATTGTCCGAATGAAGTTCTTTAACCATCATTGTCAACTATGGTCCTCTAACAAACATTACCCAATCTACGATGCTCAAATATGATCATCTGACAACTATCATTTGATTATGATCTTATAACCAACAATACTTGAACACAATCCTTAAACCACCATAGTCCAACTTTGGCTTTCCAAACATCGTTGCCCGAGACCTTAAGTCTTCTATCCATTATCGCCTAGCTACTCCGGCGCCTATTAATTTAATCACGAAAGTTGCAAATAATATATATGCATATCATCTCTTATGAAATTGATGTATATCGTTGCACCAACTTTTACTCTCATTGTCAGCACTTGGACTTGTGTTGCACTTGCCCTCTTCAAAAGATTACGACCAAACATATTAGCAAATAATCTCTTAAAGACAACTCACATATCATAGAACTTTTTCAGCTATAAATATGTAACAGCTTTTCATAAAAATATTGCCATCTCTTATAACTCCTCTTTTTTTTATGTATTATATATTCGTACAATATTAAGATAATAAATTCACATGATCTAATGTCACAAATATTTTGTCACATAATAAAAATAATAAATATGACGATGACTATAAATGAAAAATAATAATTTGGGTCCTCTAATGGCATGTGAGTTGTTGGTGGGGAATCAGAATTTAGAAGGAAGAACAATTGATGCAAACCTACTCAAAATCAAACATGAAACGTGCGGAGCATCCTTTCTTCACGTTAGGAATATAGTACGTCTACTATTCTTTATTTCTGGGGGTGTTTTGTAAAAAAAAAAGCAAGCGTTACCTTGACGTTATTAACGTGGAGGCTTAGCGTGATATTTTAAATTGTACTATGTTTAGTTATATTGTTTTAATAATATGAACATAAATTAAAATAATAAGATGTTGCTTACTTGCTTCGTAGTTCTTAGGGCATCTCCAACCGAAAAACTCATTTTTCACTCCAAAATACAGTAATACATCAAAATGCAGTAACTTATCTCCAACCGAACTTCATTTTTTAATACCAAAAAAAGAATATTCCAAGTATATTCTTCTCCATATTTCATTTTACATATTTTTAATCATTAAAAAAAAAAAAGGCAAATGGCGGGTGAACAGTGCGACGCCAAATATGGCGTCGCACTGATCACTGGCGACCTTATGCCGTAGAAAATAGCGATCCGTTGGAGCGACATTGAGCACGGCAAACACTCGTTTGCGTATCTATTGGAGATTCCCTTAGGAATTAGCTTAAGAATTCGTTAAATATAAGGTAATAGTTTTGGACTTTTATGTGGCCAATAAGAAAAAATTTATATTGTCTTCGTTGGAGATCATTTTTTATTATTTTCTAAATCATTTTTTTAATATAAATATTTTTTAAATTCAAAATTTTTATACTAAAAAAAACATTATAAAAACAATAAAAAAAGCTGTCCCATAAGATGCTAGATTAGCTTATAAATATGAGATTTCTATAGTTCTTTAGTATTTCTTCTTTTAATTGAAGAAAATTTTAGAGAGAGAAATTTATTTATTGAATGAAAATAAAATTGAAAATCAGCTTCAGCCTAAGTGATTAGGATTGCTTGAGAGGGCTGCATTTTTGTCGTTTGTTTATCTCGATATATCTGTTATAATCAACCTTAAGCATGATATAATCAATCGGGAGGATTTATGAGAATGAGAAGTTATATATGGTGTTAGACCTGAGTCTGTCATAACTTGCTTTACTAATGATGTGCAGAAAATCATGATGGTTGCTTGTCCGATTAAGCAAAGTGAGCTGGGAGATCAAAATCAATTAAGCAATTGATAGGAATCAATGTTGGTCAAGATAACGACATTGGGAGACCTTCAATTGAAATTTCTTTTGTCGATCAAGCAAAGGTCCTACTTTTATCTCTATTGTTGGGAGGTTGGAAGTAAATCACGCAACAAAATAAATAAGAAAACGAATGCAGTGGAAAGTAAAGCACATTAGGATTTAACGTGGAATTCAAAATCGGGAAAAAAGTTACGGAGCTACACCACACCAAAAAATTCACGATGAAAATTATGAGAAATAGGCATAGATCATTTTTTTCTCTATCTCTTCCTACTTTTCTTCACATTGATATTGTTCAAACACACACAAAATGAGAAAAGCATGTATACATCACCAAGGGAAACCACCCTTGAGAAAAAAAATGAGAATGAAAAATTGTTTAGTCCATTTCGAAGAGTTGTGGCTCCATTTTTTTGTGTTGTAGTATTCAAGTCTCTATCATCGGTCAATCAGACAGTGCTACGACCCCAAATTTAGAGTGTTGTGACGCTTCTCTATCGTTTCTCCCAACAAACTTGATGAGGCTCATCCTAAGATAAGGGAATACTTTACCTTATAATATGCTTTAGTATTATTACTTTACTTTTATTACTGCAATAGGTTAGTTTCCACTACCATATTGCCTTTTTAATTGCAGCCATACTAAAAGTTGCTTTAGTTAGTTATTGCTATTATCAGCACTTTACAGATAGCATATATAGTTGTATACAGGAAAGGTTTACACAGAATGAAATATATAACTTTCTATAGAACCAATTTCGGTTCCTTGCTTTTGTGCTTCCCTGTGTTGGCTCTCTAGTTTCCTCCACCGATACCTACATCAGATTTGGTATCAGAGCTCGGTGCTTGGGGGTAATGGCTGAAAGCAGCAGGCGAGGGGTTGGCGACGACGTTCGCAGCCTTGAAACCCTTTGGGATCTCCATGGTAATCTTGATCAGAGGTTAGATGAGCTAAGTACTGATCTACGCCGGTTATCAATGGATATGCGGAGAGAGTTCCAAGCTATTCGGGCAGAGCTGTGCGGAACTCACCAAAATCGTGACAATACGGCGCAACCCACATTGTCACCCGGACGGCGAGATAGGGGACGCCACCAAGGGCGTCGGCGGGAACCAGTGGTTCCAGTGACAATTGATTCAGATGACGGGGGTTCAGAGCAGTTGAATGCTGAATACTCGTCTGAATCCAAGGAAGACCAATTACCGGCACATTACAATCGGAGACGTCGGGGAACGTTTTACGGCCGTCCGCACGGTGAATTTCGAGTAAAGCTCGACATTCCCTTCTTTGATGGCCGCCTTCACATTGAAGATTATCTGGACTGGGAAAGGTCAGTAGAGACCTTCTTCGAGTACATGGAAATTCCGCCGGACAAGCAGGTTAAGTATGTGGCATGCCGATTAAAAGGAGGTGCTAGTGCGTGGTGGATGCAGCTCGCACAAACACGACGGCGGGAGGGTCGTGGAGCAGTCCGAAATTGGCAGAGGATGAAGCAGCTCCGTCGCAGTCAATACTTACCTACAGACTATGAACATATCTTATACCACAAGTATCAGCATTGTAAGCAAGGCAATAGACCTGTTAGTGAGTATACAGAAGAATTTCATCGACTTAGTGCACGTAACGATTTGAATGAGAATGCTAATCACCTGGTTGCTCGGTACATTGGCGGACTTAGAGAAGCTATTCAGTATAAATTGGAGATGAATTCCGTCTGGTCTCTTTCACAGGCGGTTAATTACGCGTTGAAGGCGGAACTTCAGTTGTCTAGAGGGAGCAGGCAATTTGCTGGTCGCCGACAATTGTTTGAGCATCCGCAAGACCAGACCAAACACAGTTACCTTCCGAATAAGTTTGCAGTGAAACCTCCTAGCGCCAATGAAGCCCCTACATCTCTTGTACCGAATCCTGCTCAAGGTGTGGTTAACGACCCGAAGTCGCAACCAAAATGGAAACCCCCTGTTCGAGACAATCCGTATGCCAGGCCAAGCACTATCAAGTGTTTTAGATGTTTTCAGGTAGGCCATAAATCGAATGAATGCCCAAGTAGGCCGCAGCTGCAACTAGCCACTGCCGACAATGAGGAGATACAAGGCGAAGAAGACAAGCACGATCTGGAGCCAGAAGAAGAAATTACTCCTGATTCGGGCGAACCTTTAATGTGTGTCATGGAGAAGATATTGTTAGCCCCACGACAGACTCTGAACTCCCAACGAAATTCTGTTTTCAAGACCCGTTGCACAATTAATGGTAAGGTCTGTGACTTACTAATTGATAGCGGATGTACTGAGAATGTCATCGCAAGGTCGGTGGTGCAAGCACTCCAACTCAAGACCTCCAAAAGTTCTCACCCGTATAAAATCAGTTGGGTAAAGAAAGGAATGGATATCCTGGTCTCCGATATGTGTCGGGTCACTTTTTCTATAGGGAAGCAATACGTGTGTGACGTATTATGCGATGTGTTAGATATGGATGTGTGTCATATCATTCTGGGGCGGCCATGGCAGTATGATGTGGGCGCTATATATGATGGCAGATCCAATTCATACTCATTTGAATGGAAGGGAAAACGGCTCAAACTTCTTCCACAGATTACCAAGGAACTTGATCCATTAAAGAGTAAAGTATCTGCTCTTAATCTGATCTCGGGTTCAGCTATACTCCATGCCAGCAAGGAAAGTTCTGCCTTATTTGCACTAGTCGTCAAGGAAGCAAACCGTGGCCAAAGAGAGGAAACTTCACACCCTGAAGTAGAACAGTTACTCAAACAATTTCCTAATATTGGACCCGAAACATTACCAGCAACCCTCCCTCCGCTCCGTGCACTGCAGCACCAAGTTGATTTGATTCCAGGGGCTAATCTGCCCAACATGCCGCACTACAGATTAAGCCTGAAAGATCACCAAATATTGCAACAACTGGTGGATGAATTATTGGAAAAACAACTTATTCAGCCAAGCTTAAGCCCATGTGCCGTGCCCGCATTGTTGGTGCCGAAGAAAGACGGAACGTGGCGGATGTGTATGGATAGCAGATCTATCAACAAAATTACAGTTAAGTTCCGATTTCCCATTCCTCGACTTGAAGAGTTGCTTGAAAGACTGGCAGGTTCCATTGTATTCTCTAAGCTTGATTTACGCAGTGGGTACCATCAAATTCGTATCCGACCCGGAGACGAATGGAAGACAGCATTCAAGACTCGCCAAGGACTATATGAGTGGAAGGTTATGCCCTTCGGGCTTTGCAATGCACCGGCCACATTTATGAGGCTCATGAATGAGATTTTGAAACCTTTTTTGAACAAATTCTGCGTTGTTTACTTTGATGATATTTTAATTTTCAGCAAAACTCTATCCGAGCATTGGCAACACCTTCACCAGATTTTTGTAGTGCTGCAGGAAAACAAGTTGTATCTGAATCTGTCTAAATGCGAGTTCGCTACGGAAACTGCTTATTTCCTTGGGTTTATTATTTCGGCTGATGGTATGAGGGTCGATCCGAAGAAAGTGAGGGCAATCACTGATTGGCAAACTCCAACATCGTTTTTCGATGTGCGAAGTTTTCATGGTCTCGCAAATTTCTATCGACGTTTTATACGAGGTTTCAGTATACTAGCGGCCCCTTTGACTGACTGCTTGAAGGGTAAGCAATTACTATGGTCAGAAAGTCAGCAATCCAGTTTTGAAGCAATCAAAACTGCGCTAGCCACAGCCCCTGTACTCACATTACCTGATTTTGAGAAACCATTCACTGTTGAAACTGATGCGTCGTCTATGGGCATTGGCGCGGTGTTGATGCAATGTGAAAAGCCTGTCGAGTACTTTAGTGAGAAGCTATGCCCGGCGCGCCAAAAATGGAGCGTGTATGAGCAAGAACTTTAAGCTGTAGTGCGTGCGCTCAAACAGTGGGAGCAGTATTTATTACACCAAGACTTCGTCCTCCACAGCGATCATAAGGCCCTACAGTACATTAACAGCCAAAAGACACTCAACCGTATGCATGCCCGTTGGATTCTATATCTTCAGCGGTTCACGTTTGTTCTTAAGCACAAATCAGGTGCCCAAAACAGGGTAGCTGACGCGTTGAGCCGGCAATCCACTCTGTTACTGCAGCTGCAAACTGAAATTACTGGACTCCAATGCTTAAAAGACCTGTATGCAACCGACAAGGATTTCATGAAGATATGGGCAGATTGCTTAGAGCAACTTACTGCAGGCGATTATGCCATACGCCATGGGTTTTTATTCAAATTAAATGCTCTGTGTGTGCCAGACTCTTCATGGAGGCAACAGCTAATTCGTGAAATACACTGCGGAGGCCTAGCTGCCCATGTTGGCCGCGACAAAACTATCGAACAGCTGCAGGACAGGTTCTTCTGGCCGCATCTGCGGCGAGATGTATCAAAGTTCATTGAACGATGCTCGGCTTGTCAATCCTATAAAGGTAATGGACAGAATACTGGATTATATATGCCGTTGCCTGTGCCAAATACCATATGGGAGGATCTCAGTTTGGATTTTATTCTCGGTTTTCCACGAACGAAGCGAGGTAATGACTCTATCATGGTAGTGGTAGACAGATTTTCTAAAATGGCACATTTCATAGCATGCAAGAAAACCTTTGATGCTCTTAATATTGCTCGTTTATTTTTCAACGAAATTATTCGTTTACATGGCATTCCGCGTAGTTTGACATCTGATCGCGATGTTAAATTTGTTAGTCATTTCTGGCGCGAATTGTGGAAACGCCTTAAAACTGACATTAATTTGAGCTCTGCTTATCATCCGCAAACGGACGGCCAGACCGAAGTGGTCAACCGTACTCTAGGCAATATGCTGAGGTGTCTAGTTCAGGAGCAACCGAGGCTTTGGGATGATGTTCTAAGCCAAGCGGAATTTGCGTATAACAGTATGCCTAACAGAACGACGGGTTCCTCACCATTCCATATTGTATATACTAAAGCTCCCAATCATACTGTTGATGTAGCGGTGTTACCTAAGTGCAGCAGCCGTAATGCGGCCCAAGTTGTTGATCAATTCACTTCTATGCTCACTGATATCCGCCAAAAGATCATTGCCTCCAATGATCAGTACAAGGCTGCAGCAGATCGTCATCGGCGGGAAAGAGTTTTTAAACCGGGAGAATTGGTTATGGTTCGTATACGCCGCGAGCGACTACCACAGGGAGCTTATTCGAAATTGGGTCGCCGGAAGATGGGTCCTTATCCTATCTTGAAGAAAATAAATGACAATGCTTATGTCATTGATCTTCCATCTGACTTGGGAACAGTGGCTACCTTCAATGTTGCGGACATTTATCCTTACTTCCCAGCTGATGATGCTCCTATTTTCGATTCTGCTGAGACAGCAGAATTTCCAACGGTGGGGGACAACTGATGAGGCTCATCCTAAGATAAGGGAATACTTTACCTTATAATATGCTTTAGTATTATTACTTTACTTTTATTACTGCAATAGGTTAGTTTCCACTACCATATTGCCTTTTTAATTGCAGCCATACTAAAAGTTGCTTTAGTTAGTTATTGCTATTATAAGCACTTTACAGATAGCATATATAGTTGTATACAGGAAAGGTTTACACAGAATGAAATATACAACTTTCTATAGAACCAATTTCGGTTCCTTGCTTTTGTGCTTCCCTGTGTTGGCTCTCTAGTTTCCTCCACCGATACCTACATCAAAACTTTGGATCATTGAGGCGCTCGAAACAGTGTCGAGAATTACAAAAAAAAAAAAAAAAGAAAAAAAAAAAGAATCCAAACAAGAGGAGGACCCCCGAGCAAGCGCGACAAATCGAACTGAGCTTCGAGATAACAATACAACCTTATTGATAAATACAATCAGATTCCACCCCCATCAAGCACCACAAATTGAACTGAACTTCGAGATAA
Organism: Dendrobium huoshanense; assembly: GCA_016618105.1. Classification (NCBI taxonomy): domain Eukaryota; kingdom Viridiplantae; phylum Streptophyta; class Magnoliopsida; order Asparagales; family Orchidaceae; genus Dendrobium; species Dendrobium huoshanense. The sequence goes on from CM028343.1 coordinate 20,611,481, forward strand.
CGATATAATCTGATTGATCAACACAATCATATTACACATAGTCTAACGTCTATCTTATCTCCCACCTGACCCAAATATTTCGTGACCTCTATTGATAAATGATTAATGTATATTAAGGGTTTAGTGATGTACCTACCTTCTAGAGGCCTATTGGGGTCCCAAAAAGATTACCATCTCTTTTAAGTGTATGGTACATCTCAAAGCAATTTCAAACTAATTGATAAAAAAAAAAAGCTCAAAATCAAATAATATTGAGTGTACCATCATAAAATCTGACTCATCATGTAGATTCCATCGACATCAAAATATTCTGAATTGGATATCCAAAAAGACCTTAAATCAATTTAACCAATCAATACAAAGTTGAATTGTCTGGCTCGATCCTTCCATGAGACCCTACATGCAACAACCACCTTGCCTTCCCAACAAAAGGAGAGATTGTTACATGTGAATGCAGAATGCGTTCGGAGGCCAATCCGAATGCACGATGTCACCCAATGCATTATGTATTAGATGATATGGAACGTCCGGATTAACCACCGGACTTATTTGACGTTCACAAGTAATATTTTTTTTCAACAAAAGGGCCTACTCAATAGACTCCCATAGATTTCCTTGTGAGCAAAATATGTTGATGGCTAGTGATGGCTAAAGCACATGCTTGCTATTTTGCAAATCATGTAATATGATTTGAACTTCTTGGAGATATTAAAACTTTGTTGTCACTGTTACATGAAGCATTTATTTTAAAAAAAAAAATACTATTCTGGAATAGAAGAACATATCTATATAAAAAAAGCAAAATCCTTTCATCTTTTTAATGATTTTAAATTGGAAATGTCTATTATTATCAAAAATATTTTATTAATCTAATTATTGAAACTATGATTCATGTCCATCAATATATATTTACCATCAAGCCGCCATTGATTGCTTGGGCCAACTTCGGTACAGGTAGGCCAGTCAAGTCACTCATTCATTTCATTCAAAGAAATTTTCCAAGCTCTCAAGGCTATCCAAATCAATTATCTTACATCAAGATTTGTGTCATAAACTTTGATTTTGTTACAAGATTAATGTAACAACTTTTGTGCCATAATAAGACTTACACTGCATTAAGACCTATATTGCAATTGCCACCACGTGACGTGCACAACAACAACAATAAGCACTGTCCTTAGGGGAGTCAATTCGGGTCAGCGGGTCGGGTTCGGGTCAAACTCGTCACTGTTCGGGTCAACCCGAACCCGACCCGTTTTTAAAAACGGGTCAGGTTTTCGGACCCGAACCCGACTCGACACGAATGACCCGAAGTTGACCTAAAATTGCTAATTTTCGGGTCAAAATCGGGTCAATATTCGATTTTTGGGTCAAAATCAGGTCAAAATTGGGTAAAAAACAGGTCAATCTCTGGTTTTCGGGTCAAATATGAGTTTTCATGTCACTTTCGGGTCAATTTCGGGTTGTTGGGTCAACCCGAACCCGACCCGATTTTTAAAACAGGTTGATTTGTTCAACCCGAACCCGACCCGTTTCAGGTTCGGGTTGACCCGAACCCGGATTTTTTCGGGTCAGGTTCGGGTCGTGTTTCGGGTCGTATCAAAAATTGACACCCCTAACTGTGCTACAACTCTGAGTTTTTCAAATTTATGTAAGATAATTGATCTATTTTGCTTGGTTGCTTATGTGCATGACATAAAAAAGCTAAAATATTTGAGATTACAAATTGTTATGTATTAAATTTAAAAATAGTCTCTCAATTATTTGTATGTGATAACGTTGTTCTAATTTAGGCCGTCAATTAACTATACTAAATTTATCCGAAATGTTCTCTTTGGGACTACATTGAGATCAATTTTGTAAAGATGATGGACTAAATTGGGATCAAATTTATATCACAATTATAACATGAGAGACTATTTTGAACCTATTTTGTCTAGTCAAGAGACTAAATTGAGGCAACGTGATACTCGTAAACTAAATTAGCCATATATGAATAATCTAGATATTATTTTAATATTAGTAAAATTTTATATATTTTACATATTTTAAAATAAATTTAATAATTTTGGTATCAATATTCTCAATTTTCTATCATCATGCATCGGTGAGAGATTGTCATTCTGCGATGTGATGATTTGTGCGTATGCAAAAAATAATTATTTTTAAACTATTATGAAAAGCTAATAATTATAATAATGGAAATGTGGGGCGCTTAATGATTTGTGAATTAGTTGTAAATAGATGAGATTTTACATAATCATGATGATGTTTAAGATTAGCTTTGAAATTAAGAAGGATTGTTTAGATGGCTGATTATAAATCTTAAGACCTTTTTAGCATATTATTATGGGCTTTCTTTTTTTTTTTTTTTCTTTTTTCCCCTTGACCCAATGTTTGAGAATAAATCAATTCAAAGGTGAGGGGCACAACTAGTATGAATGGCATGAACGCCCATTTTAGAATGAAATTTATGCGAGTTATAGATTGCAACAACGGGCTCGGGAGGTCAATGACTATCCAGGCTACCAAAGCGAGATTAATATTACCATCATTCAAAAAACAATTCATCTTAGAAAGCATTCCAATGAATTGATTTTGATCTCTAGGAATGTGCCCAATTTGAAAGCACTCAAATTTCTCAATCTTTACTTTTTATTTTGAACAAATAATTTTGAAGAACTTCATCTTTTACCTCTTATTTCCTATTAATTTGATTTACAGTAAGTTGAGAGCTATAGTACATAGCTTCACACCTACTCCTATAGCAAATTTTAAGCTTGTGATGAACACTTTATTCTAAACTTTATTATTGGTGATTTGAAAGCCTATTTTGATCGTGTAGGAAATTGTTGCTCTTGTTAGACTCCTCAAAGCTACTCCAATGTAGACTCCTTTTGCACTTGAGGCACCATCAACATAGAGAGTCCATAACAAATCTATCTTTATAGTCCACTCGTCCATAGCACTGATTACATTGAAGTTGACCAAGTTAGCTAGTGCCTGCACCTTGATGGTAGTTCTATGAGTGTATTTGAAGCTTGCTAAGTTCTATAACTCATTATGGGTGTGAGAATAGAAGGACAATCAATTTTTTGAGGACTTCCTTTCTTTCATACGAGATTTCAATTATTCCCTTATTGTATAGCTAAATACCTAAAAAATCGAATTCAAGCCAAGTTAACCTGAGTCCTACTAATATAGCTCAGAATACTCCATCTTAGCATAAAAAATAGGTATCAGTCTATAAGTGAACTCACCTCAAACAGGTGACTATGATCTTTAAACTCATCTCAAATAGGCGAGTGTGGATCAACCAACCTTCACAAGTACAACCTATAAAGTTGACTCATGCAATTATGCAAGTGGGCAATTACTTTATGGAAGCTATTGAACGATTATTCAGTTACTTGTCTGTTAATGTACATCAAGTACACGACATCTCAATAATTAAGCATTCCAATTAAGATATTCAACTGTATTTTTATTGTATCTTTTGAATAGCCATGTATATAGTCAATTTGATAATGTTCAAGCCCTACCTAAGGGCAAGGGGTGAGCTCAATTTACTCAATTTTCTATACTAATCTTAGAGATTCTTAATCTAAAATTATTTCTCTTCTCTTTTTCTGTTCTTATTTCGCTCAACAATCTCAATATAGTCATTCGTGATTCACAAACAACTCTAAATTTAACAATGGCATAAACTAAAACTAGATGCCTTTTATTTTTTTTTTTATTTATGAGTAGGAATATCATATATGATAAAATGATTGATATGTGAGATTTATATAACTAGTCTTTATTTGCCTGAACGAATATTAAATTTTAACTTAATTATAAATAATTTAAATTAATATTTTATACTTAATTTTTAAACTTTGGATAACACACTTATCCAACAAGAGTGTATAACCGCACTCCATAATTATAGAACAATTGATGTTTTTTCATCTTTGGGATCTTGACCATTCATGCTGGAATCTCTATTGCTAACATTGGATGTAGCTACAGGCAGCTCTGATTCTCCTGCATTTCTTTCAATTTTAGATGAGCTTAGATAATCCCTGCTTTTGCCCCACAGGAGTGCGTAGAGGCCTGCCACCATTATAATAGCTCCAATAATCCTGCAAAAGTTACCAATGAAGAAGAGTCAAAAGAGTTCATAGATAGAATTCAACAACATAGTTATTAAAGGAACGCTTGCTATTTTTTCAGCCAGTGGTTGTTTGAAACTGTACGTTCTACTTGTATTGAGAAAATGCTTTTGATAACATCGAATTTTTAATGGAATGTTGTTAAGAAAATAGGAATATTCATTAGCCAAATATATAGTTGAGATGTGCAATGGCAAACCCAAACTTAATTTTCTAGGAGGCAAATTTATAAGTAACTATTGGTTTTGCTTCCAATTTGGCTCGACATTTCGCTACAAGAAAATAGGTCAATAACGACAAAAAATAGAGAGAAAAAGAAAATGATCGCTAAAGATGATTAATCATTCAATTTCTACAAAATTTATGTTGAAGTTGCCTTGAATTTGGCTCGTCCCCTATTTGTTTATATCCTTGATCCGATGATCCGCTTCGCAGATATGTCAGGTGTCCAAGGGGGCAGCACCCCCTGGCGAGGTTCGACCTGCCCAATCAAGTTACAAGGTCAACCGACAGCGCCCTCGAAACAAATTTTGGGGGGTAATTGCCTAAAAACCCTATACAATTACACCTTTATACAATGTGTTTAATTATGCTAGGGCAATTCTCTAAAGACCATAGTATTTTAAAACTTTTAGAGGGGGAGGGGGTGCAATTGCCTAAAAACTCTTGTAATAAAGACTAAGAAATAAATGGAGACAGACAAATTACCTAAAAAAATATATAATAAACCCCCCTGAGTTCAAGGGGGGTCCGCTCATGGAGATGTTGCTAATGATGTTGGTCATTTATGGGAGTAGAAAATTTTCAAATAATTAAATTACTACACATAATATTTTACAATTATTAAAAGAATTATAACATCTTATTCATAATTAATTAATGCTTACATTCCTAGAGATAACTTCTCTGCCAGAATGAAGGAGCCCATAATGGCAGTCATAATCATGACAAGAGGGCTAAAAGCACTTGCAAACACTGGACCCCTCTCCTTCATCACTATCCCCTGCACATAATAAGCAACTCCAGTGCATACTACCCCCTGCAAAATTATAACCATGTGAGATGCTCTCTTGTAGACATAAAACCTTCACAGGCTTCTTCAAGTTCTACACTTATAGCAAGTACTGTAATTTATATAGAACATTATACAAATCCAAAAGAACTTTCCTCTATGTGAACAACTTTCTACAAATAGGTGAAAGGATTTGCTTACCGTGTAGATTGGGGCAAGAAGCCGCTTATCGAAACCTATAATCCATGGCCTGCTACTTGCATGATTTGCCACTAATGCAACCGTAGTACTCATCACCGCACCCATTGAGCATATCAAAGCAGTAAGGGTAAGTTCAGCTGGATATGATTCCAATGTGTTTGACTGTGTTAATAGAACATACTTAGTTAATCACTTGCAATTAGTGCATGCTTAATTTAACAAATTGGAATTAAAAAAGGCTTCTTTGGATTACTTGTAGGATTAAGAAGGCCGACCAGCTGGTGCTGCTCCCTATAATCATAAATGTGCCTTTCATCCACTTGGAGCTGTCTTTGCCTTGCCCAATGGAACTAGCAGAGTTGCTTTGTTTCTCTCGAGCTTTGGAGTGAAAGACTAGATCGAAGATGGGGCCTTTGTATAGAATCATTAGAACTGCACCGGCCACTGTTAGGAGGGTTCCTATTACCTTTGCTTGGCCTCTTCTTCTCCTTATGTCGAACTTCTCAGTTCTAATTAATTTTGAAAAAAAAAAACACTTAGAAACGAAGTTCATGTTTATGCATTGTAAAGTATTAAGTTTGGAGTATACTAGAGAGTGAGATAAATGATGTTTAGTTTTTTTGGACAATGAGGTGAAAATTGGTGTGCAAGTTTGATGAAAAGCATAAAAAAGTTTGATTTGAGAAATACATAAAACCAACTTATAAGCAGACAATTTTGAACTATCAGATATTCCTTATTTTTAAGGGGGATTTACATCCAAGCTGTACAAATTATAGCAATTACATATTTAACACTTAAAATTTACTATTACATAATATAGCACTAGGTTAATATAGTCAATGAAGCCCTTAATGATGAAAAGGAAGTTACAACGAATCTCACCTAACACAAGAAAGTCTCGACGGATCTTGCTGGGAAGGGGCTTCAACCGTTATGGCGCTATCCCCCTCCTATGCCAGCAGGAGCTTCCATTAATGAAGAAGATATGAGAAAGTCGCGAAGGATGTTGTCGGGAATTTTGACATCTATGATGCACTGCTTTAGCGGAATCATCCTCAAATCTTTTAGCCTAACGTGACATCCTCGTTGTATTCTTCACTTATAACTTCAGCCTCCTCTTACTGAAACCCCACTGCTGCATCGATTTACTACCAACAACCTCTCCCTCGCCATCAGTGTGATGATTGTAACGTAAAGGGCGAGGAGGATGTTATTTTTTATGTTTCTTAAAATTTTGAGTGTTATTTCATATGTTAAACATATAAATTCTATAATTTTTAGTGTCATGTATTTAAAACCCCTTATTTTTAAATGCATGTTGGATATATATCATTTTTTAAAATTTTATCATAAAGGAAATCAAATTCAATTACAAATAAGTTTCCTGTTTACTCAAATGAAAACTAAGATGAAATAGAATTTACAACACAAAGCAGATCTCTGAACATTGGAGGTGTGATTAAAAATCATGATGATGAAATGAATTTGAACTATGTGATTTTGTACTTAATTGAAGAAGGTAATATTTTGACATAAAGTAAAATTAAAGGAAAATAACTTTCTATGTGTTTGTCTCAACAAATTAATTTAAGGATTACCTGATAACAAGGGCCATAAGGTAAGTAATTGCTGGAATTATATTCTCAAGCGTGGAAGCAAAACTAGCTGAGGTCAACTTAGCTCCCATACAGTAGAAGTTTTGCTCAAGCACTGGCCTATAATTATAAGACAAGAAGCATAATTAGTTTGCTATGCACCACAACAGATTTTATTCAATGAATATTAAGCTAAGAAAGCAAAGGGCTGGAACCATTACTCCAAAACTGCAAGTGCCAATATCTTGATGAAGATGATTGGTGTGATCTTAGGTCTCCCTTTCCTGTAATAAAAAAAATGAAGTATCAATACATCATAGTTCAATGTTCAACCTTGATTATTCTGAAACCTTGTTCTGAATATTATTTGCTTTTGACTCTCGTTTCATGAAACAATTTAAGATTTTTTAGATAAATTGAAGGTAAGTTGGAAGAACGGGTAGGGCTTCTTCTCCAACCGAACTCCAAACGCATGAATGGCGTCGGTTGCGGGTGAACAATGCGACGTCAATATTGACGTGGCACGTTATTTTTCTATCTCTACCGGATTTGCCGAAGAAACATGCGAAGGAGAAAGACTGTTACATGGGCGCAAAATGGAGTTTAATTGGAGATGAAACACACCATTTTTTGTTACACTGCATTTTGGAGTGAAAAATGAGATTTTCGGTTGGAGATGCCCTTAGAACAGGTTGCTTGATTATAAATCTATCGCTATTGATTTAAACTTTCCACCATAAATTATTGGAAATTTACTTACCTGCAATCTCCAATTTGTTTGGAAGAAAAGTGAAGCAAATGAAAGAAAATTCCAAAAATTTCCTGTTGAATATGATGAATCCATAACTAATCATTTGAACCTTTTTTTTTCCTTTCACTTAAGCTCTAAGCATCCAAACACACCATAAAATTTTATGAGCATATGAACTGACTTATCAAAAACTTATTTCATACAGAATCACTATAATCAGACTGAAGCTTAAATTATTTAATCTTCTTATAAGGTAAAAGGGAGATAACCTCTCAAACCAGAGTGCGAAAGGAGCAATGACAGCCGCAGCAACAATATTACGATATACAACGAGCACAAATTGGTTCATCCCATCCTTGAGAGTTGCCACAGAGATTATGAACATACCGGCATAGCTAAACTGTAGCAAAATCATGGCCACGTAAGGCTTCATCTTCTGCAAAGCTTTTGGGCATCCATTGCCTCCTATGAGCATCTTTGTCTTGGTAGTTTCTTCACACTTCTTAGCAGTTAATCAGAAAGATTGAAGTACTGCACTTGCTCTCATCTTCCTTAAAAGAGCCTTCAAGCATGTATATATATATACACATATACTTTACGAGTAAATGCAGCACCAAACTTATTTTGCCTTAGTCATTACTGTTTATAAATTAAATTGAGTAAGTGGCAGCTACCTTAACAGGTGTTTGGTCAGCAAAATTAATAGGGTAGCTACTGTATTTTTATTTTTATTTTTTTATTTTGGTGACGAGGAACCGTCTGCTACCACGTCAGGCTTCGCCGAGCGCATTTGGCGGTCCATAAACCCCGGCCGACCTACCGGGCCACCCACACCACTGTACCCGCAACCGGCGCTTTGGGGCCCCCACTGAAGGGGCGACTGACGCTCGAGGGAATCAAACTCGAGATGGGAGGTTCCCAACTGAGCACGGTAGCTACTGTATCAATAGAGTTTACAGCAGTAGTATAATAAAATAATGAAAGTAGTTATGAATGAAAAAAATGAAAACAACAACTACATAAGCAAAATTATGAAGACAGAACTGAAATACAAATAGAGCTATTGCTTAAACTTAGTATGGCAATTAAATTCGACTACTTAGTATGGCAAAATGTCCTATAAACCTTTTGTATTTTCTATTTTTATAGTAATTTTTAAAATCTATTTTAAGTGACATTTACCTATATATTTTAGGGGAAAAAAGAAAGAAAAGTTATTTACCACGTAAACAATATGCATGTTAGGGCATCTCCAACCGAAAACCCATTTTTCACTCCAAAATACAGCAAAATTTTAAAATGCAATAATTCATCTCCAATCGAATCGTATTTTTTCTCTTCTTTCGCACGGTTCCTGCAAAGGTAACCATTTTTCTCCTCTTTCTCGCGCTTAGAGCATCTCCAACCGAACGCGAAACAAGCGTATGGCGTCGTTCCGTCACTCCAGCCGAACGCCAAATTTTCCGCCATTTACTTGTGGGTGAACAGTGCGACGCCAATATTGGCGTTGTACTGTTCACCTACGCTATTTTGCTCTCTCATCCGGAAAAACGCACGAAAGGGAGAAGGATCGTTACCTTCGCAAAAGCACATAAAATGACGTTTGATTGGAGCAGCACCACGGCATTTTGGAGTTCTGTTGTTTTTTGCCGTGAAAAATGGAGTTCTCCATTGGAGATGCCCTTATTCGGCAAATCCCGTAGCCCAGGATTGTTCACCTATGGAACTTTGGCGTGAGAATTGGAGTTTGAATGGACCGAATGGCCAATGACATACAGTGGTATGCAGTTCGGTTGGAGATGATCTTAAATCTCTAACGCAATTTTCTTTACCTTGTCATAAACCAGAAAGAAAGCTTTCCGATTCATTCATTCAGAGTTAAAAAAAAAAAAAAAACAGAAAGAGAAATACATTCTACATTCCTTCATATATAGTGCCATATTTTCACCAAAGTTTTATATTGCATATAAATAAATATACAATATTAGCTTTCCCACTCATCATTTGAGAAACCGTCCTGCGATTACAAAGTCATATTGTTAATTTTATGGGCATGACATGTCATTCAACTTGAGTGACATTTAAATAATAAAAAGCCATAAAGTGCCATTTATGAACAAATTAATTTTACACGCAAAGTTCATCAAAACAATTCCTTGGACAGTAAATAGCTGTTGAAAATAATTTTTTTTTGAGACATTTAAGTCAATTAAGGCAAACTAATACACACATCATATACGCGAGACTCGAATCCAAAACATCTTAGTTATTAGCCAAAACTCTCAACCAATAAATCAAGATGAGTTACGTATCAAAAACAATGTTGGGCATTAGTTTTTTGCCTCCACGTTTAGGCTTTGATAGTCTTCAAAGTATACTTATTTGGTGGTTCATTAATTTATTGCTTCAATGCATATAATGTTTAGTCAATTCTTTTATCTTTCTTTCTCCCTTGGTTTCCAGCTCCTTCACCACCTACTGTCATTTCTCTCCCATGAAAAGTGTGTGGCCTATTTTATCTGAACAAAAGGTTCATAGGACATTTTGCATATTCCTCAGCATAATGCTGATCCACTAATTGGTTTTTTGTCGCTAACAATGTAGATTATTATAATCTTCATTATTTTTAAAGGAAAACATTGAAATATTAAAAGTTTGTTTGAGATGGCCGCAAAGTTTAATAAAGTTAATTATGAAGTTGACTTAGGCTTCGTTTGAGATGGTTTTCTTACTGCTTCTTAAAGCAACTTTTAGTATAAAAGATTGTACTAAAAAGTTTAGGATTTAAGAAGCAGTAAGAATTAAAGCCATCTCAAACGAAGCCTTAGAGAAACTAACTTCGCTACTATGATTATAGAAAACAGCTTTCCACCTCATAAATTTTTAAAAATCAATAAGAAAGCAGTAGTTAAACAAAATTGTGTTTAGTATGTGAAAAGCAAAGCGACTAAAAAGTTGTCCCAAATAGATCCTAAAAAGAACTACTTATTAAAGAATTGGTGGGCTAGAATTATGTTAGAAGGTGAGATTGATGTCTATTAATAATTTTTCATTAGTATTAATTGGAGGGTTGATATGCATCTTAATGCAATCAAGCAATGTGAGAGCTGGATGGACAATCATCATCGCGTAAATGCCATCGTTGAGAACTTTACGACCACATTATTAAATGATTGGAATGACTTCTTGAGCAATTGTTTATGATCAAATAATTAATAGTAAATGCAGTTCATTCTAATCTTTTGGTTGGTGGCTTAATCTTCTAATTAAGAGTTTTTGGACTCAAAACTTGCACATGTGCTGCGTGTGCTTGTGATTTATTTAGTTCAAAATTTAAAAAAAATGAAAATAACTAAAAATAAAAGAATTTATACACCTAATAATAATAGCTTATGGTCATCATTTTTAGCCCTCATTATTGTAGATTTTTATTTGTTTGATCTATATTATAGTATTGATTAAAAATAATACTAAATTATTGAAATGAAATATAAAATCAAATCATATAAAAAATAATTATGAGTGATATTTCTTCAGATCATTTCTTCAAAGTATAATCTGAGATACCAATAAAGTAAAGATCATCTCTACAAACGGAAAGGGCAGCCAACATAATTCATTTTTTCTGTCATTGCCATCCTAACACAAGCGCACCCACACAAAGCTAACATAATCAGCAAGCACTAAAAGCCGTAAATGAAGCAACCATTATCCATCAATTATTAAAGCTTATCAAAAGCAACTGAAAGAATATGCTTTAAATTCTTTCTTTTAAATAGAAATTTTATTTGGGACAGTTTTGGCCATTGTTATTGTTAATAACAGCTCAGCAAAGATCAAGGAATGAAGCTCTACCAAATAGTACGGATACAAAGACTGAATGTACTATCCAACAAACTCAACCTATCATATCATCACAGGTGTAACTTTAGTTTTATAAATACAACTTATTGTACCATACTATTTGTAGAGCTTCATCACACATGTAACACGTGTAGAGCAGTTTTGTATGTATTTTATATCTTCGTCATTTTTTACTCTGTTGTTGTAAAACAACTTTCTTCAACTATCAAACACATTTGCACTTTGTGTCTTTCATCTGTGCATGTTATCCACTCCTCCCACCAAATGCCAGTCACAAACTTGCTGTTAAATCCCAACAATCGGTATTTCTAGGATATGCATCATCATATAAAGACTATAAATGTCTTGAATCACTCTCAGGTCGAATATACATTTTTCATCACGTCACCTTTGATGAAGATTATTTTCCCTTTGCTCACAATGCCAACTTGTCTCCTAACAAGCCACCCGACCATCCCCACAATCCACATTTACTTATACCAACTTCCCTTACCAATTCATCCAAAACCCATTCTTCTAATGTTGTACCCGACAATACTCATCATCACTCCTCACAAATCTTCCCATAGATCCCTTCGGTTATAGCCCAATCCTCGTCTCCAATCTCCTCTCCCTCGCCAACTGAGTCTCCTATCCCACCAATTCCTTTACCAGATCCTCTACCGTCTTCTCATCCTATGCTTACTTGACTCAAGACAGGTTCTCTCAAGCCTAAACAAATATTTAACCTCAATCACTCAACTACTACACCAAATCCAAATCCATCCTCTTATACTGAAGCTGCTCAACACTTCCATTGGCGCAATGCTATGACAATTGAATTTTTTGCCCTTCAATAATAAGGAACATGACATCTTATTCCTCCTCCAACCAATGCCCTCATCCATGGCTGTCGTTGGACCTACAAAACCAAATGACATGCCGTCAGATCCATTGCTATATACAAGGCCAGACTTGTTGCTCAAGGCCATCGACAAGAGTATGGTCTCAATTACAAAGAAACCTTTAGTCATGTTACCAAATTACCCACTATCCGCATCCTTCTTACGTTGGCCCTCACCAATTCATGGTCTATACATTAGCTTGACGTTGTTAACGCTTTCTGAGATATCTCAATGGCACTAAAAAAACTTCGGTCTTCCTATCTTCAAATCCAATCTCCATTTCACAACCTTTGTTGACCCCGATTGGGCCACTGACCCTGTCACCTGCCGCTCCACCTCTAGATGCTGCAGATTCCTCTGCAACACCCTAATCTCCTGGACAATGAAGAAGCAACAAACTGTTGTGTGCTCCTCCACATATGCAGAATGCAGATCCTTAGCAGTAGCCACAACATATGTAATTTGGCTTCGACACCTTCTCTCAGATTTTCACATCCTATCCACAAACCCAACTGTCATCCATTGTGACAACACATCGGCCATCGCTCTCACCCACAATCCAATGTTTCATGCTCGAATGAAGCACATCGAAGTAGATTGTCATTTTATACAAGATCATATTCAATCAGGAGAAATTATCATAGTTCCAATCTGCACACATGATCAAATTGCTGACATTCTAACAAAACCTCTCTCTACTTCAAGATTTCAATTGCTGTGATTCAAACTAACGATTCAACCACCATCGCCAGTTTGTGGAGGAATAATAACAGTTCGGCAAAGATCAAGAAATGAAGCTCTACCAAATAGTACGGATACAAGGACTGAACATACTACCCAACAAACTCAACCTATCATATCATCATAAGTGTAACATTAGTTCTATAAATACAACCTATTGTGCTGTAACTTAGAATGCAATATGCGTTTCATTGAAATGGAAAAGTTCTTTGTCTTCTCCACTCGGCTTCTTGCTTTAGATGTATAGGATTCTCTTTAATTGTATTCTTTTCAAATAACTTATATATTAAAATGTTACTTTAAATAGAAGTAAGAAAAATGTCATAAACGAATCCTAAATGGTAGCTATTTGTTTTGTTTTTGGGGATTGCGATTGAGTCAGGGCTATTATAAGAGCTTTGAGCTGGATTCTATCAATAGCTCGTGATGAATCTGATGAGCTAATAAGTTAAATTTTAATATGTCGTAATTAGACTCATTAGTGCGTGAACAAACATATTTAAAAAATATTAATATAAAATATACTAAAAGATATTAAAATTTAATTATTATAGTATAAAAATAATAGAAATATTTTAAATTTATATTTCTACTATATATTTTAAGTGATTTTTTATTATTTTTATCATGTTATTATAATAACTATATGAATAAGAATGATCTTTTTTTCTTTCCGAATAAGTTTAAGCTGCTTTTGACCATATGAACAGTTTTGCTATTGTATTTGCCTGACGTGTGGACAAAAAGCTTTCAATCTGAATTTTTTTAAGTTTTCTTTATTAAAAAGGTCATCAGTTCTTCAAAGTAACTCCAATCTCAAAACAAAAGTGCCAATGAGCCAAATGATAAGAATTCTACAAATTTAGCTGACAACCTAATGAATTTACAAACATGCAATCTTATCATTTTCTTATCTTAGTAATGCAAGTGTCTGACGTAAATTTATATATTTTTTTATTCATTTATTACTTAATCAACTTCATTGATACATTTAATACTTATTATGAGTTGGCAAAATATTGGGAGCCCACCAAATTCAATGAATTTGTTGATTTTATATATGTGTGTATGTGTATGTTGTCTTCAAGTTTATTCGTGGGTGATGCCTGACCTTATTAGCCGGCAAGCTCAAGAAATTACAACTCAAAAACATATAGTGATTATATATATATTGATTCCGAGTTTATGTATGGGAGATGTTCGGCCTTACTAGCGGACCAATAGAATGTGTCAAAAGATCCAAAATGTTCCTCTTTGCCATTTAGTTATAATAATATGTTGTGCTCTGATTAATGTTGGAAATTATTGTTGCTTTATGTTCATCACACATATAATTGTTATAAGGGGCAAAATTTTATCTATAGATTTTTTTTTTCAACTCAAAATTTAATGCATATTTGATGATCTATTTTCATAAAAAAATAAACATTAAGATTGTCTTTTTTTAATAACACAACTTGTTCATTTTGATGAATAAAAACTAATTAAGGTGGCATCTTTAATTAATTTTAAAGTTAATAGAACAGCTCATCTTCCAATAACATTAAAGATTATGATAGTATATCTACAAGTGCATGGATTTGGACTATTGCACTATTTAGTCCTATTGCATCTTAGAACATTTGCAATGGTAGAGAAATAAAAAGTTTAACGAATGAATATCCAATACACATACAGATAAAGAGAGAGGATTGAGAGAATCATAAGAGACATCATAATTTTTATGTGAAAATTTTTGAAAAAGAAGAAAAAAAACAACGAGGCTTGGCCTAGTTGGAATCAATTCACTAGTATTTGTTGTTGATTACAAATGATATCTTTTCTCAAGAGATAGTAGTCGGTAGGAGACAGTGGTCAGAAAGATCGTTGTCTGGCGATGGAGGTCAGAAGGATCAAAGTAGGCGACAAAGGCCTGAAGGACCATAGTAGGTGATGGAGGTCTGATGGATCGTAGTCGGTAAGAGACAGGGGTCGGAAAGACCGTAATTGTATGGCGGTGGTACGACAAAAGTTCGAGCATTATTCGGTGGTCTGGTGGAACTCCAACTTTTGTCGGTGATCCGGCAAAAGTTCTGGCCTTAATATGTGGTCCGACGGTAGTTTGGCAAAACTCTGGCGTCAGGGGCCGGGGTGGTTCAGCCAAACTCCGACGTTAGACAATGATCAGGTAGAACTCTGGCTTCGGGTGGTGGTCCGGCGGAAGTCCGACGTCAGGTGGTGGTCAGACAAAACTTTGACGATGGGTGTGGTTTGACAGAATTTCGGCGTCCGGTGATGGTCTGACAGAACTCCGGTTAAAGGGGGTGGCTCGATGGAACTTCGACGTCAGGGGTTGGTCCAATGGAACTCTGGCATTGGGTGGTGGTTTGGCGGAACTCTGGCATCACGAGGTGGTCCTATAGAACTCCGGCGTCTGGCGGTAGTCCGACAAATGTCCAGTGTCAGATGGTGGTCCAACAGAACTCCGACGCTATGCGGTGGTCCGGCGGAACTCCGACATCAGGCGGTGGTCCGACGGAACTCCGGCGTCAGGCAGTGGTTCGACATAACTCTAGTGCCAAGCAGTGGTCTAGCATCAGGCGGAGGTCCGGCGGAACTCTGGTGCTAGGTGGTGGTTCAGCGGAACTCTTGCATCGAGAGGTGGTCCGACAAAACTCCAGCTCTGACGGTGGTCCGGTAAAACTCCGGTGACCGATGGTGGTCCAGCGGAACTCCGGCGTCATGCGGTGGTCCGGCAAAACTCCGACATCAAGGAGTGGTCTGGCTGAAGTCCGGTGTTGGGCGGTGGTCCAGCAGAAGTTCGGCATCCGGCAGAACTTCGATGTCGGGCGGTGGTCTGGTAAAACTCCGACTTCGAGCGGTGGTCCGGTGGAACTCCGACGTCAGACGATGGTCCGGCCGAACTCTAGCTTATGTCGGTGGTCGGACGAAAGTTCGAGCCTCCTCAATCGGTGGTCGAGAAGGCAAGAGCAATATCCAATCTCTCTTTTGCCCTCTTGTTTGGGGTTCGTTTTCAAGAGGAAGAAGGGGTCTATTTATAGATTTTCTAGAGTGGCATAACCCGTAAATAGGAGGAAGATCAAGGGTAAATGGTGAGTGATTTGGATGGAAGACCGATGTTGAATCCCTTGATCCTGAGCCATTCGCTAGACATTTGAAGGTCTTAATGATGTCAGAATTCCATGATGGGCTTGTTGGATTCGCTCGTCGAGCTGCTCGATTCGACTATAAATATGTCACGTTTGGAAATAGTTTGGTAATCTAAATTGTGGTTTGAACCTTCCAACGACGCTTCGGGTCCTTGATTTGGACTCATTTGGGCTCAGATTGTGGCACCAGCCTGCTCAGCCTTGCATGTCCGCGCAATCCATGTCCTATTTGGCCAACTTCTTCTTCCTTGCACTGAATCTTGTGAAGGTTGCTTCCCTGCTCAATACAGCCCCGATCAGCCCCCGCAATTCAATGTCTCTTCTCTCTCATCCGCCTTACGCGAACGAAATCACTTCCTTGCCAAGTCCTTAAGCTTCTTCCTCCTTGATCACCTCAACAAGGCTCTAATATGATTTGTTAGAAATTCTTGGAGGAAACTTGTGAGCTCTTGAGCTCTTCTTGAGAGAGAGGGGAAAGAGGGAAGAGAGCAAAATTTGTAGGAAAACTAACCAAAAGCTTTGTTCAAAATTTTCCAAATTATACATCAGCCTACAATGCTTATATATAGACATTTACATTATTGTGGTAACTTGCAAGATCAACCTATCCTAAAACTAGACCAACACCTCACATATTTTTCTATATAAATAAAATAAAATAAAAACATAGAATAAACGAAACTAATTTATACAAAATTTAAGTAAAACAAACGATCAAGGCAAT
The DNA here is from genome assembly GCA_016618105.1 of Dendrobium huoshanense. NCBI lineage: Eukaryota > Viridiplantae > Streptophyta > Magnoliopsida > Asparagales > Orchidaceae > Dendrobium > Dendrobium huoshanense. Next base: position 20,628,562 of record CM028343.1, read on the forward strand.
GTGGATGACTTTTCTTCTTTTGTGCCATGATCAATGGTGATAGAATGTTGTTCTAAAAGACCAGATTCAACTACAGATAACTCTGATTTCACTAAATAATCCTTGCTTTGATCATCTCCTGATTGAGTTGGTTGATCCTTGCCCTTGCCCCAAAGAAGGGAATAGAGGCCAGTTACTATAACAATTGCCCCAAGAATCCTGCAAACGTTCAATATAGCAAAGCAAAGCATTAATTTTTAAGTTTTAATTTAATTATTGAATTAAAACTTTCATCAAAATTCAATTCATTAAAAAAAATGAAATAAAAATTCTTACGTTCCAAGGTGTACTTTCTCTGCAAGAATGAAGGAGCCCATGATAGCAGTAATAATCATACAGAAAGGACTGAAAGCTCCAGCAAAAACCGGTCCCTTGTCCTTCAAAACCATCTCCAGCAAATAATTAGTGATCCCTGTACATACCACTCCCTGTAAAAAATGTCATTTTTTATCCTTACCTAATTGTCTCTGATTAATATATTTAATTTTTGAAAATTTTGCATACATACCATTTTATTCATGCTATTTACATATCTTACATCCAAAATATTAATATTACATGTCTACCACCCATATACAAATTTAATATCAAATATATCACTCATATAATTCATTTCTACCATTCATACTATCTTATAAACTTTAATATTTCATTCTATGCATTCAAATTTGTTCTATGAGTGATAGACATGTAATATTAATGTTTTGAATGTTATAGATGTAAATAGTATGAAATAAAGTGATAATTTTTTGCTGAGGAAGAACTTACTGAATAGACTATGGCAAAGAGTCTCATCTCCCAACTTATAATAAAAAATTGGGGTCTTCCATGCTCCATAACTAGGGCAAGTACAATGTTCATTACAGCACCCATGGAACAAATGAAGGTGGTGAGGTGAAGTTTAGCCTCATATGATTTTAATGTATTGGACTGTCTCAAATGAATGTAATACTGTTACATTAACATGAGATAAGCAAATTCACAGAACTAAAAAATCGTTATTACCTGCAGGATTAAGAAGATACTCCAACTGGTGCTGCTTGCTAATATCATAAATGTTCCCTTAATCCTTCTCAAGCTGCCATTGCCATTAGAGTTCTCTGTGGTGTTATAACGTTCTGGTCCTTTGGACCATGGAAACTCTTCAACTGGTCCTTCGTATAAAACCAAGAGAAGCGTGCCAGTTAAGGTCAATAGAGCTCCAATGACCTTAGCTTTGCCAGTTACCTGATGTATGTTCAGCTTCTCAACCCTGATTTTGATTAGTAAACCAAAGTTAACTAAAACATAGACCAAGTTACATTTGATGTAGTCAAGATCAAAATTCTGAGGACAAGATTGTAGGTTGAGGAATTTAGTCAAACATTTAATAATGAAAAAATGAATCAAGGTAGAAATATCAAGTTATAGGCCAGTACTGATAAATGGGTTTGACCATCAGATTTTCGATTGAAAACGAGTTAGTCCATTGAACATATCTAGCCCATGTAAATGTGTCATCTTGCCTTCAAGGCAAGGCCATAAGACCTATTTCCTTCTCGCATGTAAGTTTGTCTTGCATTACATTGATTATTAACATTATGAAGTTAAAATAGTATATAAAAAACTTCTTATTTTTGGATGGCTTGGTTGATGTCAATATGTTATTCTTATGAAGTGACTCCATCTCTTCTTTAATGGAGAGCTCAAGCTTAATAGAATACTTTAAATTTATGGTTTCTTTGTAGCACTCGACCTCTTCTACATTTGTAACCAATAAGTAATAAATTGAAGAAGAAAAAATGAAAGTTAGCTTGTGAATTCTTTATGACTTTCTAACTTGGGTCACATTTGTATTAGGTTGAGGTTACTCAAATTTTCTATAGTATTTTCTGTTTCTATTATAACATAAATGGCTCTTCCAATTCAACATGTTCTAGAATGGAGATTTTTCTTGCAGTGGAGGTTGGCCTATGTTTAAATAATACTAAGTTATTGGAGATAATCTTTTTAATGTTGATAATTATGTTAATTTGAATGTCCCAAAATTTATAATTGAATTTATATTTCACATATCCTACGAAAAAAATATTCCTAGATTTAGGACCAAGCTTACCTCTCATTATCTGCTTGACATACACATATGTACAAAACTAAAAACCTTCAAATGTAGATGCATACTTTAGTGTTTGTCCAGGCTTCTCACAAAGCTTAAATTTTATCAATAAATTCAATAGAAGGCTTCCATGTATTCTCATATTACTTGCATTTCATTGAGATTTTATTCATCCTCTTAATTAATATTTAAATTTATTATGGAGTTTCTAGGATTAGTTTCTCTATACAAATCTTCTAATGTACATAATAGTTTTTAATATTTATATAAGCTAGTATACAAAAGTTTAAAATACTTTTTTCCCTTTTTTTTTTTTTTTGATAAAATAAACTCATATCATTTTGATGTTGCATCGAAATAGGTGACAATATAATGATCCTGTTAGAGGGTAAATTATTAGGTGCGGACACCTAACGGAGAGAACCGTCCTATTTTCTCTCTATCTATAGTGAAAGCACAGTCAAAGTGAAGATACTATAGTAACTGTGCTTTGAATGCGCTTTCACTGTAGACAGAGAGAAAACCGACGATTCTCTCCGTCTACGATTCTCTCCGTCTGGTGTTCGCACCTAATAATTTCTCCTGTTCTGTTAGAGAAGTGATGGGTGATGACCTCCAAAGTTGTTTACACATGCTTCTACATTTTGGCCTTTAGTTCTTTTTCAGCCTTGGAGAAACAAATCTTTATTCGCCAACAATACAATCTTAGGTATCAATGAGAACAAACTTTGAGAATGGACAAACTTGATGTTCATATAGCAACTTGATGTTCATATAGCGTGCGCACTTGTTTGTGCATCGCTAAAATTTTGGGCCTTACCTCAACGCCAGGGATAAAATGAACGTAATTGATGGGATTAAATTTTTAAGAGCAGCACCGTAGGTCGCAGAGGTCAACTTGGTTCCCATGAAATATAAGTTCTGCTCCAGTACAGTCCTAATTACATAAAGAGATGAAGAGCATCAATTCCCAATGGCTCCTAATATATTAACTAAAATAAAAAACCAAAAAACAGAGAGCGAGAAAGGCATATTACTGAAACAATGCGAGTCCCATTATCTTGAGGAAAATAAGTTTTGTCATCATAGGCCTTTTTGCTCTGCTAAGGTAAAATTATTTAGGACATGAAAAACAAACAAAAAAATAAAATTTAGAGCATAACTTTCATAAGAAATACTAAGGGGCTATTTTGTAGCAGGATTTAGGACGGATCTAAGGTGGATTTGAGCAAAATCCAGCCAAATAGTCTAAAATACAAAACCAAATCTCACGGCAAATGAAAGCTGCCGTAGACGGAAAACTCCACCTTTTCGTGCTAAATCCCGAATTTCCGAAATCCTGTTTTTGGTCGGATTTACTAAATCCATTGACTTGAGAGGAAGAGACCGCTCGCTAAATCCATTTTATAGCCAAACAGTTACACGGGATTTAATAGGATTTATCATGAATGTTACCAAACAGCATTAAGGATTTAGGCTTCTCAAGATTTCCAAAATCCTGATTTAGCATATTTAAGAAATCCTACTTAAATCAAATCTTGGGTGCTGCCAAACAGCCACTAAAGGCTTTTTTGAGATAACTTTCTTATTGCTTTCTAAAACAACTTTTTAGTATAAAAATTTCTAGTTTAAAAATTTTTTGTACTCAAAACTATTTTAGAAAGCAGTAAGAAAGCAATTCCAAATAAAACCTAAGTTTTGGAGATGATTATAACTAATTTTAAAATGTTAATGTTCTTGTTTAATCAAGAACATTTACAGTAAAATTTTCATAAACTGTATAGTATATGTAAATCTGTAGTAACAAGGTAGAAAGGGAAGAACCTCTCAAAATAGTGCGCAAATGGAGCAATAAAGATGGCAGCAACAGCATTACGGAATACAAACAACACAGATTGACTCATGCCATCCTTCACAATTGCCAAAAAAATAATTGACATAACAGCAAAGCTGAACTGCTGAAACACCATGGCCGCATAAGGCTTCACCTTCTGAAACATCTTAGTAATATCTTTTCTGAACGGATACAATTGAAGTGCTACTTGTGCTCCTCCTTTAAAAAAAAAATTTTGGCTCTCAGATAGTGACTTTCTTTTACTTCAATTAAATTTGTGATCCAGCTCTCAAAATTCCAAAAAAAAAAAAAAAAGGGAAAACAAATAAAGCGCCAATCCACGTCTACTAACCAACATATTAAGAAACACTTCCTATATAACTCATTCCTTCTCATCTAATAAAAACTTTACTTTCAAACAATTCTTTTATATGGAGTTAATTTCCATATAATATTACAACAAAACAACAGCAATAAGATCTCATCCTACCATGTGGGATAAAATAATTTTCATATATTATTATTAAAGTAATTCATTTCTCAATCAAAGTTAAATAAATCAAGTCATTTGTTGAATTAATAAATAGAGCATAACATAATTTTTAACAAAAAATATTTTAAAAATAAAATAGTTATTAACTACATTTAGGAACATATATTTGGGTAATCTAAAATAAATAAGCCTTTTTTCGGATAACGCTTGTATTCTCTATCTTAATGTAGCTTCTGGCACAAAGTAATCCGATGCTTATTCCTCAGATATCGTCATTGCTTCTTCGAGAGAGAGGGTCGGTGAAGTATACATGCATGTGAAGATGTAAATCATCCGCAACTAGACAGAAAGACCCTATGAAACTTTACTATTCTCTGGGATTAGCTATGGGCATGACCAGGTCATCATATAGTCAGACATAAAATCATTCACCGTAAAACTATATTAGCATGTTTCTGACTGCAAAATATTGAGATGGCAAGGATATAGCAATTCTATGGCAAATTAAGCCATACTTTTTTTTTTTGGTTTGAAGTTCATTATAGATTATATAATACACAGCTTTACTCTTAACAAATTTATTAGATGTCTATTGATATTATTTATGCCTTTCTTTAAAAAAATTCTTTTTTTGCTAGATTTTTATTCTATCAAAAAAGTATACAAAAAATTCAAAATAGTCCCCAAGCTATTCGTATATGACCAATTTAGTCCATTGACAATACAAAAGTCATCCAAAATAGTTCATTACATTATAATTGTGATATAAAATTAATTCTAATTCAATCTCTAAAGTTTACAAATTAGATCCCAATTTAGTCCCAAAATGATAATTTTGTATCAAATTTGTATATTCACGGGATTAAATTGGAACAACGTTGTACTCTGAGGCTAAAATGTTCATATAAGAATAATCGGGATACTATTTTGAAATTTAACCCCAAAAAATATAAACACAAAAAAAATCAAATTAAATCGATACATGTTTATTATAAAAAAAAATAGTACCAATAAAAAATCATTCAACATAGCACTCCCAATCTTTTGTCCTCACCAACTCCTTACCCTTCATAACGGCGTTTTATATGGCTATTTTTGGTTTATATGTTCATGGAAGGCCGTTCATTTTTGTATCGTGATTGTTGGTTTCTCTATCTGACTTGGTTCAACTACAGAGAGATCTTATTTAACTAATTACTTCTTCTTTTTTTTATCTGAATGAGGTGGATCGTTGGTATTGTCCCAAGGAAGGCAATGGAGGCCAGTTACTATGGTAGTTGGCTCTATAATACTACAGGCGTCCATTATAGCAATGTAAGATCTTTTTTATAAGAGTTTTTATTTAATTATTGAATTAGTCCATTAATGAATGCCTATGTTTCATTATTTAAAAGAATGGAAATAAAAAATATCATTCAGTTGCTCTCTTTTCATGTTTTTCGTTATCCAATATTCTGATTTATGTATTTAGTTTTTGCTTCGTGTCGCAACGTATGATCCATGATTGAGATCTTCAAATCTCCAAAATTAGGATAAGTACAACATTTGTACTAATTGCTCATATAGTTGAGCTTTTGAGTTAAAAATAAATTTGACAAGCAGTATATTTAGTCTAATTTTAGTAACATTTTGTTTATTTATTTATTTATTTTTTGGATATTCAGGTCAATCAAGGCAAATTCACACGCACGCAACACTTGTACCAATAAGTATCAAATTCTTAAGGAATTTCACATAAGCTCAAACATTATAAAAAAAAATAATAAAAAATGTGAGTATGTTTTGCAAATTCGGACAATGATGAAATAATGGCTAGATTCGTACTACTTTGTTTATGTTGGATGACTCCCTATCTGGATGATCTATATTGCTACCAAGACTAAAATCACATAATTTTCTCATGTATGCCAAAGATGAAAGGTGACGTGGGATCATTCGAGGGTCATGGGATCAACCATTCGAGAAGCAATCTGTGATGTTGCAGTCTCTGCAATCTCTACTCTTCTCCATTTGTGAATCTGTTGAAGTCTAAGTCCAGTGATAATTTGTTGGATGCATGAGTTAGTGTAAATAACTTCTTTGGACTTTCACTTGTTTTATTTCTTTGTTAGTTAATGTTCTAAAGTTGCATTTCTTCAAGTATTGCCCTTTATAGAATGAATTCTAGATATTTAACAGGTTCTACAAGCATCCACATGCCACAAATCCTCTATTATTGCAACTGACATTATGCTATATTCAAAACATATCGAAGTGAAAATCATGGCCAAAGATTTTATCATTGGCCTTGCAACAAGATAAAAGACAATTGCAATTTCTTTAGATGGATTGATGAAGTCGATCAAACATCATCAAACATAGTGGCGGAGCCAGAAATTTTATTCGGGGGGGCTAAATTAAAATAGTTATGTTAGTCATTTCATTTGGAATGTTAGAATATATTAAAAAAGTTTCGTTTGCCATCTCATTATCGGAGCCAAGAGGCTATGTAATATCAAAATTAAGAATGCAAATAACATGGCCCTTAGAGCTTAAAAGCTTATAAGACATAAATATCTGTCATGGACGGTCTTATTTGGGGGCGAAAGATGAGCGAAAGGGAAACCAAAAGCTGTGCTCAATGTCATGACTCATAAGTTACGAGAGAGGAGTAAAAGGAAAAATAAACCATTTATGCTTTTCATATGTTCAGAAAAAAAATGTTGGTTGTTTCTCTGGATTAATAAATAACTTTAAAAGAAATAATTACAAAAATTAGAGTATGTTTTCTCGTTGGCGAGCTTGTTGCTCTATTAAGCCACTAAAACAATCAGCTTTAAGCCCCTTTAGGCTTTCAGTTTTAGTTTTAGTCAAATCCTTTAGAAGATATCTCTCGTACTATGTCATAAGGGTGCAACCGTAGCATTTTCGTTGCGTAAAAAAGAATGAGAAAAAGTAAAACCTACCCTTCACAGTAATTAATTAGATCATTAGCAGTGCAAAAATAATAAAATAATTGGGTGGCAATTTAATATTTAATAATAATTATTAGATAAGAAATAGTTAATTAACTGATAAATCAACCTTTTTGTAGGCATTTGCAGCTGACCACACTAAGTTTAGCAACCTTGGACTACATAACAACAAAACAGCTTCTTATGTTCTTACATAAATGATGCATGTACACCCTATATTCTGTGTCAGGATACACATCTCTAATTATTTTTCCCAAACCATTCTCCTTACCTGAAATAAAGGCAAGTGGGTATAATTCACATCTAAAAGATTGTTTCAAATTTAAAAGAAACCAGTGCCATTTATCCTTTGATTATGTCTCAACAACTACAAAAGCAAGATAAAATTAACTATTGCAATCATCAAGTAAATTAGTAGACAATAGAACACACAAGTACTTCACTTTTAGGGAAAAAAAGTATTTCGATTTTAAGGGGCCAACTAATGTTCTACAACCTCAATGAAGCCTTCAATACATACGTTGAAGCTCACATAAAACCTCTTGAACGAGTAATCATCTGCATCGTAAGTATATGTAACAAGTTTATTTCCAACTCTGTTAACACTAGGACAAACATGTGTATCATCTAACTTCCTAACTTCAAGGCCTAACCATTTTGCATGGCGATGCACGTACCCTCTAAGGGCATTCTTGATGAGAGCATGTTGTTATAACTCTTGACTTATTGCTAGCCTTTATCTTGACCCCAAAGTTATTAGTAATTGTGGTGAATCGTAGGAACTGCTAGCATCATGAAACAATCACCAATTTCTAATGTTTTACATCACTAACTGGTGGCATAAGCTGATTATAACTTAAGCTCTCAAAGTCAATGTTGTTTGAAGCAACATTAGTAGCTCTATCGGGTGCTAGGACAATGCTCTGAACCTTCTAAGATCATATCGGCCTATGCATCTTCTTGTAACGTAGCCACAACTTTAACCTGCTAACTATCATTACACTGTCCTATCATTTGTATCACATCAGCATCACTTAAAATAGTCTTGTAGACTTTGGGAGAAGTGGGATTTACATGATAGTGTAACTTAAACTCATGCCCAATTAGCCATGGACATATCATTTCAACCTTCTTTTGGAGGATAAAATAATTAATAAAATAGTTCTTTAATTTAATCATTTTTTTTGTTTTCCACCTTCATAACTTCTTGGTTGTTCACCTTTAACTTCACTCCAATATCTCTCAAATTTAAATATAACACAAATACATTCACCATCATTTATCATAACTTTCACTTAATGTTATTCCAATTAACTAAAAAATCTGCAAACAAAAGGGTAATTTTTTTATATGGATATCTAATGACAAGAAATAAATAAATAAATATATATGCATCACTCAAAACTCATGAGATCAATAGGACGAAGGAGGAGTAGGAGTACTAAGGGCATGAGAAATGAGAGTTCACAAGCATTAGAGGACATTCTAATGCAATAAATCAATAGAGAACAAACAAATAAGGAGGCAAATCTGGAAATAGCTGGGAGCTAGCACACGCGCAGGTGAAGAAGACGGAACAGTGTGTGATGTGAGGGAATAAGACTTTTAGGGGATGAGAAGTGTATATTTTAAATTTTAGGTGTTAGATATAAAAAATATATGAGTTTTAGGTATTATGTAGGTAAATCCCCAAATTTTTAGTAATGAAAAGAGCTAAGAATAGGAAAATAATAATAATAATAATAATAATAAAAATAAAACGCCACTTCACCACTGCACAGGTGCCACAGCTGCGTAACAACCAAGCTGCCCATTCTTTCCGACGCAGCAATCGGTCGTCCCTCTCCTCACCTGTTACCCTTCTCTCTCCTTTCAAGAAAACCAAATCACTCCAAAGCAAAAAACGGTCGCGTCTTCCATTGTTGCGAGGCGTGCCCACGCCTCACCACCCCGACACCCTCCCTGGCTTGTTCGCTTGCTGTCCTTTATTGCTCCGATCCCGATTGCGAAGCGGGCACCAGGAGGAGGGAAGCGATCGAGCGAGCACAATTCCGGCCCCGACAACCCTAGCTACCCCTCAATCCACACTCTAGCAGGTACGTAGCTTTCCCCGCTTCTTTACCCTCCATTTCTTATCCTAATTATCGCAATTTCACCGAAAATATCAGCATCGAACCCTTCCATGTCTCGTTAAGATCGAAGATCGAGATTGCATGTTAGCATGTGCGCGCGCCTTTATTCGATTACTTGATGGGTTTTCTTGATATGTCTTATCAAGCTTAGGTTTTGGTCTGGAACTTTGCGAGAGTCCAGCGAATATTTCGCTCAATCTCGCGTTAGTCCCAGTGGCTGCAATTGATATTGAGCTTATTTGCTGTGTTTGTTAACCCATTCCTTCTTCTTTGTCTGGAAACCGAGTCTCTTCTATACGCTGTTTCTTTCATAAATTCTCAATTCTCGTACATATGTGCTTACTGGTTGCTGTTGGAGCTTGCAACTGCTAAAGATCTACACTTTCGCGTCATTGCTTCCTAGAAACAGTTAAAGTCGCATTCTTTACAGGATATCTCACTATACTGTCATTCAACTAGTGTAGTGTGATTGATTTTAGGTTCTAAGAGTTGGATGGAGATGGTAATGGGAGTTTTAATTTTAATCGTGTTAAGTGAAGAATTATTCTGCTAGTAATGCTTGCTGTGATGAAGAATATTTGAAGGATAAGGAAAGGAATTTGTTTTCTGATATTAGCAGGTGTGTACATCTAGTTCAGTGACTGCCTCCTCCTGTGACGACTGATCTATGTATGCAGCCCTATAGTTAGCAAGAGCTTTTAGACAGTTAACTTGAGTTTATCAAATACTTGATTAGCCTGTTGTATTTTGGTTTCAGAAGACTTGATCACTTTTATCACATGACTATAATCATATGTGAAGCCATTCCTCCTTACCTTATCCTCTTTGTGCTTTTTCATGTCTATTTCTTTAAAAGTGTTTGTTTTGGGGGACTGCTGTGGGTGTAAGAAGAGCTAGAAAGGTTATTCAGAAGATATTCTGAAATGAGATTACAAAACCCTTTAACGATTGAATTTCTTATTCTGTTTTGGCAAGGAAATGGATTCAATTCAATCCTTTTGCTACTTTTCAATGAATTTCAACTGAATTTGATTGTTCAAATGTTCATAAAAGAGTGATGCATTATGTGTGTGTGTGTGTATCTATATGCATGGATGTTTATATACAAGGCACAAGGAGCATGAGAACCTTTTTAACCTTAATGCAATGAAAACTTGTGTTAAGATATTTTATGCCTTGTTAGTTGACTTGCTAATTTCCAAGTGTAGGCTATGGATCTATGTGACTTTCTAGAATAATTTAAGAATGTTTGTTATTAGTTTTCTCTAATCTTACTTTTCTAGGGCTAGGAAATTGTACTTGACTACTTGTATTGGTATTTGGTGTTCTTCTATACTATTATTAATTGTTTTTATTTTCAGATTAACTGGTGATTTGTACTTGGAAATGCCTTCATCATAGTCTAAGCACTATCAATCATCTCAATGTCTTAAACTATTCTGTTGTGTCCGGAGAATACCCTCAATTGTTGGTAAATAGTTGAATCACTGACAAGGTGGTGGTAATCCATTTGATATCTATGAACGAAAGCATTTCATGAAGTGAATGCTTGGATAAAAATTCATAGTTTTTTTCATCTGCTCCCACTGTAATACTTGAATTGCTGGATACTGTTGGAATGACTCGCATGCTTGGTGATGCTCTGAAAGATACACTTTAAAAAAAAAAAAATTGGGAGAACTTTTAACATGGATGTGTCCCATACAGACTGTACAACAGGTTTCTGTTAACTTAAATGAAAGTGTGATTATTTAACACAAAACAGAAGAAGAATCAAATTTTAATCCTGGCATTTAAGTTTATTTGTGAAGCAAACCTGCTTTTCTCTGTTTAAAGGAATTAAAGAAAGAAATTCCATGGTTTAAGATCTTTAGACATTGTAAAAATATTTGTAAATTAAAATTAATACTACATAGAACAGTCGTTATGAAGGAATAAAGAACTATCTATAATGGTGATATAAATACTTGAGTAAAGGATGACAATGATGGTAAATGATGAGATAAGAAGTCGCTAATAGTAAAGTTGGGTGTGATTGAAATGAAAATGTTACAAAAGGTATATAATATAACTTGGAAGGACAAAGTGTGTGATGATTTATCATAAAAAAAGCTAGAGTATTATCCTTTGAAGATAAAGTAGTAGAAAATAAACTTCATAGGTTTGAGCTTATATAATCGAAACTAGAACATGCACTAAGGCAAGAAATTGTGCAAAAAGATATGTTCAAAATAAAGGTATCGGTCTCTATGGGTAAAACAAAGGAGGATGATTCTTATAGCCTACTTAAATTACTTGGGAATTTTGATAAGCAACAGTAATTTTAATGATAATGATGATAGTAATGATGGTGAAAGAGCGAATTTTCATACTTTATTGAAAGGCTTGATGATGCGAATAAAGTTTAAATTACTACAACAAGGTCCCTACCCAACCTTTAGTTTGTTGCTTTGTAAATAATTTCCATTCATGGAGTCTAAAACCGATGCCCTTTATTGATGATAAGTTTGTGACATAGTGAAATTCTTAAATTAAGTCATGGATTTTCAATTATCTTAATATTTAGGATGAAATATTATTACATTATTCATACCCAAGAGATCAATATGATATTGATTTTTTCAAACGGAACCCTAGAGGTTACTTGTTTCATAATTAGTTCTTTTTGCTCATCCTATTTTTTGTGTTATATGCCAATGAGATATCAATGTTATTATATGCTAGTTCTATCTATCAAATACCACACATTTGATTGAACATTATCGTTTTTAAAACTATAAGTATTTCTAATATTATAATTATTTTGTTCAGTATAGGGGGCCCAACACAAATCTGACTTAAAAAATATGAGTTATGGTTGATATTAAATTTCAGGTAATGTTTGGGTATGAAATTATCAACTTATCAAAATTTTGGTTGAGTTTGGTTTAAGTCAAAACTCGAAATTGACTCGATTACTTTTATATTTGGATTAAACAAGTCGGTTCAGGTTAATTGGGTTGTATTGATTAAAAAAAAGAATGCATGATCCATATAATAAACATGATAAACTGGTTAGGTTCAGGTTAAACATTTTGACTCATATAATAATGGATTGGGTTTGAGCCAAGCAAATTGGAGTTGGGGCAACTTCAAAAGTTAGAGTTGAACCCAAACCGTCGACCCAAATTGACATTCCTAGTTCAATGTTATTTTTAGAGAGTCTTGTACATTTGTAATCATATTACCCTCTTACTATTACCATGTTCAATTGTTCATAAATTATTTTGTTATGGAATTGCTGGTAAAATCATGTGATTATAAATTTATCAAACAAATGAAGTTTGAAAACTAGAACTTTAATCCATATTATATTTAATAAATCCATAAGCATAGAAACCTATGATGTCTTATGTAAGTTCAAAGCAGCAAACTGAAACTATAAAACCCCTTAAAACATTTGGCATCATATGCACGCCCTTTGCAACCACAAGCAATTCTCAGGTTAAAATCCCCTTCTTTGAAAACATTGTGTAAAATTGGCTTTTCTTCTTAAAAAAATAATGACTTATTTTGAATAATAAAAAACCTTAATGAGCATTCCATCTAATGCTCTAATACTATCCTATGAGAAATTTATAAAACTATATGCTTAATCATATGATCTTGTATGGATCACCTAAGATATATGGTTTGATATTGCCTTACCTTGAGTCATGGAATAAGCCTAAAGTAACTTAAATCCTAAATTTGAGTGTAATAAGTTCTGTTTTTAAAGAGTAATTGACTTTTAATACTATTTTTAAGTAAACTAAAAAAATTCATATGAGCACCCGAAAGCTAATTATTTTTCTATGTGCACTCTAGCCTAGTATATATAGAAACATTTTCACCTGCTCCTCCAAAAAAGTATTTTTTTTATAGACCAACTGATTTAAGAATATCACAAATGTTGAAAAATGAAGCCTTTTGCATGCAAACCATAAAGATGCCTAACACATCATGCTCTTATAAAGATTTCTCATGTATTGCAGTGTAAATTCCCTCACAATCTCATCTTCACTATGGTATCTTTAAAAATAGTTGATCCAATTGCACATGATGTGATAACAACTTTAAAGCAAATACTCTTCATAAAAGAACAAACTCCTGAAGCTAAGTTTGAAAATGATAATATGATTAGTTGCAAAAATCAACATAAGGATTTTTTAATTTCTTGGTAATTTTTAATAAGAAGAGAACAAGTTCTCTAAATCATGATGCCTTGTAACTATAGAAACTTGATCTTTAAAGATAGTTATGCTTGAAAATTCTAAGTGTCAGAAACATCAAGGAAAAAATATATTTTTATTAACAAGCTCTAGCTCTAGTAGGTTTGGATATGGGTTCAAAATTAAAATTTTGGAATGACTTAGAAGAATTAATACAAAAGATACCTCTTGAAGAAAGAGTTTTTATTGGAGGAGATTTAAATGAACATGTTGGTAGAGAGGTAGATGATTTTAAAAGCATTCATGATGGTCATGAGTTTAAAACAACTAATGAAGGTGGTAAGACCATATTATATTTTTCTTAAGCTTATGATTTTTTAATAGCTAATACCTTATTTAAGAAAAGAGATGAGTATCTTATCACTTATAAAAATGGATACAATGAAACACAGATTAATTTTTTTCTTATAAGAAAATTAGATCGCTTAAATTGCAAAAATTATAAATTTATTTTGAGTGAAAATTTCTATACCCAACATCGATTATTAGTTTTGGACTTTAAGATAAAATGACAGAAAATAAAAAATAAAGTAAAACGATATTCTATGATTAGATAGGGGCTTTTAAAGAATATTAACAAAAGTATTTTTGAGAGTAAGATTTTAGATCTTAAGATTTTGTGTGTGCACGAGGATGTTAATGTTATTGATGCATGCCAATTTAAGTTTTTTTGTTTAGTTTTTATTGTAATTTGAATGTTATAGTGTTTTTATGCTACACTATGATGGAAGACATCTAATAATCATGAGTAGGTAGTGCTTAGGCTTGACAATCTTTGGGTTTGCTAGCTATCTTGGTGCCTTGGTTCTTGGGTTGCTAGTTGTTTCTCGGTTTGGGCTTGCTGCTCGATTTTTTGCTGTGTTTTTGGGGAGCTACTATGTTTCAACTCATTAATGTTGAGTTGATGTTTTCAGCTCATTATGATGGATAATTCTCCTACTTTTTAGCTCATTATGTGGAGTGGAATCTTGCTCTTTCCCCTTCTCTGTGGCCTTTCGGTTTCCCTTTGCTGGCTCCTTTTCCCATGACTGGTTCCTTCCCCCTTTGGCTACCTGTTCCGGTTCCCTGTGTGGCTCTTTGGGTGTTGCTGCTGGACTGCCTGCTGGCCTTCCATTTCCCTTACTTGATTGGTTTGGTTGGAGGTAGTTTTGGTTGTCCTCTTGCCCCCTTTTCTCCTATAAATTTGAGGTGTTTTAAAACATGAAAGGTTGTTGATTATTTGAGCAAAGTCTCTTAAAAAACTTGAGGGTTTCTTCTTTGGAAAAGCTTGAGAGCTTGTTCCATTTCTCTCTTCCTCTATACACTTTCGTCTTGGGCTTCTTACCTCTTTCTTCTCTCCGCAAGTTCCACTCCACTTGTATCTTCTTCTTGAGCTCTTGGAAGTGTTGGTTGGCCGGGTTTGGTAGCATTTGCCGGAGGAGTTTTGGTGGACGTTGGCCAAAGTAGCCATGGTGGACCCTTGGTTTGCATCCCTTAAGTACATCTTTTATATTGCCTACTATTTCGTTGCATGTGAGGAAACAGTTTGCCGGTTGTTCTGAGAGTAGTTATTTTTATTTTTAATTTTCTTTCAATTGTTTGGTTTTCGTTTGTTTGGATGTTGGCATTCTAAATATTGAATTGAGTAATGTTCTACTTGTTATTGTGTTCTCCCCTCTTAGTTCTTTCTATCTAGTTGTCCGCATCAGTTATATGGAAAAAAGTGGCTAGTGATATTAAGAATATTACAAAAGATATGTTTGAAGTTTTGAAGGAAAAGTCTCATAATAGTAAAAATAGTTGGTGATGGAATCCAAATGTGCAAGAAAAGATAAAAAATAAGAAGATTTGTTATAAAAATTAATTTAGATGTAAAAATTCTGATAATTGAGAAAACTATAAAGATGCTCGTAAAAAATCTAAGAAAATTATTTATGATGCAAAGAGCTTGGCTTTTAATGATTTATATAATAGATTAAATATTGAGGAGGAAGAAAGATATATGTATAAGTTAGCCAAACAAAGAGATATGAGTATTAAGGATTTAGTTCATGTGAAGTGTATCTAGGATGAAGATCAAAAGGTACTTTTCTTAGATGATGATATTCAACAAAGGTGGCTGAGATATTTTGCTAAACTTTTTAATGAAGAATGTGAAAATACGATTGACTTTAGTGACTTTAGCACCCTAAATGAATTGTTTTTATCGACATATTAGTAAAACCGAAGTTAGAGAGGCTTTAAAGAAAATGAAGTGTGGAAAAGCTGTTGGACCTAATGATATTCCAATAGAGATATAGAAATGCTTAGGAAATGAAGGAATTTCTTGGCTTACTAAACTTTTTAATATATTTTTGAAGACTAAAAATATGTCAGAAGAGTGGAGAATAAGTGATGTAGAACAGGTGGGACGACTTTGCTAGGGAGAGCTTGAAGGCAATAATCTGTTACGATTCATATTAGGAAATCTGAAACATTTCAGATTTTTCTCACAAAATCTAAGAGAATTGGAGGTGGAGAATAGCTTCACGCCTTTTCCCAATATTCTGAGAATTACTTCAGGTTTCCTTTCTAAAACCTGAGAAGGAAATCTCAAATTCAAGTAGTACGGGTTAAAAAACAACCACAGATTTCTTCTCTGAAATATGAGAAAAAGTTCTCAGATTTTGTGCTTAGGAAGTAGAGGAAACAGATGAGAAAAAGGCTTTAGAAATTAGGTGGGGAATAAAGGAGGAAGAGGGGATCACGAGATTGAGAGGGAGTAGAGAAATTCAGTGAAGAGGAGTGGCGGGCTGTAAAGAAGAATAGGGAACTGACTGGAATTCAATTCAGGAATTCGATTCCCTAAAATTCAGTGAATTGATTTGGGGAGATGATTGGAAATCAAAATGGGAAAGAAATAAAGAGGAGGGAGACGGGTGGGAGAGGAGCTCACTGTATTGAGAGGGAGTGAAGGCTTTTAGAAGAATTTCCAGCAAAGAGCCACGGGCTCATATTTCCTAATTCTCAGCTCTAGTATTATGAAATAAAATTAATAGCCTAGGTATGCAGGAAAATTCGGCCAGGTGGGGATTATATGAAATTTGAAATAGAAATCTGTCCAAATTGAAGCATTTAGGAAAGAAATAATTAAAACCTTTTTTTTTTTTAATTTGAAATTCAAATAGGATTTAAAATGGAAACTTTTCAAAGAGTGGTTATGAAGCAATTAAGAAATAACTCCTAATTGGCTCATAAAGGGGGCCGGCGGCTTGCATGAATCAAGGGGGGCATTGAATGAGGTGATAAATAAATCCCATTTGAATTTGAATTTCAAATGAATTTAAATTAATTCCTTTCCTAAAATAGGTGGACTAAATTAGGAAAGAAATTTGAATTTCAAATTTTAAACAATTTGAATTTCAAATTAATGCCTAATATCATGCACCCCTAATTAGGAAATCCAAGGATAGAGGGGAAAATATGAGGCCGGCGGCTAGGGAGCCATGGCCGACGATTTTGTGGTGGAAATGGAGACGACGATGTGGAGATGGAGAAGATGAAGGTGGACGTAGGTAGAGGATGAAGGTGAAAACTAGGAACAATAAGAAGAAATAAAAACAAAAATAAGAGATAGAAGATAAAATGAAAGAGAAAAAAAAATCCGCGAGCCTCGGACTCTTCCGACGACTGACGGGTGATGCTTTGCCCTTCTCCAAGGGACTTCAATTCACGAGCCTGGACCCATCCTGCGACTGGTGAAGACTCCGATTCCTCTCCATAGGAATCCCACTAACACTCTCTCACAAGAAGAACACAAGTGTGGAAAATAATTTTTCATATCAATAAATCATCCCCATTACAATAGCTAAAGGCCCTATATATAGGCCACAACATGAGAAAATCAAAAATTACAAAATTGCTCCTTGGGCCATAACACTCACATAAACTATCCTAGGGGTAAAACAGGAAATAGGATAAAATAAGAGCTACAATTCATAAAATAACTCATAAATGACAATTTAAATTAGAGTCGTCGATTTACGACGCCTCCTGTGATAGATGCGTCAAATCTTCGTGCCGATGTCCGCATTATTCTTCCCAGGTTGGAGAATACTCGACTGCATCGAGTAAGCATCACAACTGCCCATGTACAACTCTGGATTGTTATTTGGAAGCATTACACTCAATGACCTTTTTGCAACGATTTTCAAACAGCCTCGGTTGCCCACAAGGTCAACTTGCTTGTTGCACTTTAGCTCGTCAATTATGGATGTCACTTCCAGAGCTTCATCCACATTCTCCGTTATAGGAGTTTTAACTGGGTCGGGAGAAACCTTTGCTTCAGTAGGAGTTGCAATTGAATCAACCAAATCTCCCTCTGTATTATTTGCAGTCATACATTCCTCCTTGTCAACCAATTCATCTTCTTCTTCATGTTCTTCCTTGATTGCCTTATGTTCATCTTTGATTTGCACAGTGATTGGAAAATTGAAAGCTTCATTGGCCTCCATCCATTTGTCCACTCTATCCCTTATCTCTCTGTCTCTTAGTGCCCTTTTTCTATCCTTTGAGGAAGGGGATCTTGCAGGTGTGTAAAGCAGAGAGTCAGTCCTGCTCGCACTAGGTTATCGAGTCGTTTGATTGTTTGACGGTGGAAGTCGGCTAAGTCCGCTTGATTCTCCTTGAGATGTTGACTAATGGCGCCCAGTTGACCTGCCGCCCAGTTTAGAGTCCTTCCAAGTCGATCCGAGTCCATGCTCTGATACCAAACTGATGTAGAACAGGTGGGACGGCTTTGCTAAGGAGAGCTTGAAAGCAATAATCTGTTACGATTCCTATCAGGAAATCTGAAACATTTTAGATTTTTCTCACAAAATCTATGAGAATTGGAGGTGGAGAATAGCTTCACGCCTTTTCCCAATATTCTGAAAATTACTTCAGGTTTCCTTTCTAAAACCTGAGAAGGAAATCTCAAATTCAAGTAGTACGGGTTGAAAAACAACCTCAGATTTTGTGCTTAGGAAGTAGAGGAAACAGATGAGGAAAAGGCTTTAGAAATTAGGTGGGGAATAAAGGAGGAAGAGGGGATCACGAGATTGAGAGGGAGTAGAGAAATTCAGTGAAAAGGAGTGGCGGGCTGTAGAGAAGAATAGGGAACTGACTGGAATTCAATTCAGGATATCAATTCCCTAAAATTCAGTGAATTGATTTGGGGAGATGATTGGAAATTAAAATGTGAAAGAAATAAAGAGGAGGGAGACGGGTGGGAGAGGAGCTCACTGTATTGAGAGGGAGTGAAGGCTTTTAGAAGAATTTCCAGCAAAGAGCCACGGGCTCATATTTCCTAATTCTCAGCTCTAGTATTAGGAAATAAAATTTATAGCCTAGGTATGCAGGAAAATTCGGCCAGGTGGGGATTATATGAAATTTGAAATAGAAATCTATCCAAATTGAAGCATTTAGGAAAGAAATAATTAAAACTTTTTTTTTAAATTTGAAATTCAAATAGGATTTAAAATCGAAACTTTTCAAAGAGAGGTTATGAAGCAATTAAGAAATAACTCCTAATTGGCTCATAAAGGGGGCCGGCGGCTTGCATGAATCAAGGGGGGCATTGAATGGGGTGATAAATAAATCCCATTTGAATTTGAATTTCAAATGGATTTAAATTAATTCCTTTCCTAAAATAGGTGGACTAAATTAGGAAAGAAATTTGAATTTCAAATTTTAAACAATTTGAATTTCAAATTAATTCCTAATATCATGCACCCCCAATTAGGAAATCCAAGAATAGAGGGGAAAAGATGAGGCCAGCGGCTAGAGAGCCATGGCCGGCGGTTTTGTGGTGGAAATGGAGACGATGATGTGGAGATGGAGAAGATGAAGGTGGATGTAGGTAGAGGATGAAGGTGAAAACTAGGAACAATAAGAAGAAACAAAAACAAAAATAAGAGAGAAGATAAAACGAAAGAGAGAAAAAAAAAATATGCGAGCCTCGGACTCTTCCGACGATTGACGGGTGATGCTTTGCCCTTCTCCAAGGGACTTCAATTCATGAGCCCAGACCCATCCTGCGGTTGGTGAAGACTCCGATTCCTCTCCATAGGAATCCCACTAATACTCTCTCACAAGAAGAACACAAGTGTGAAAAACAATTTTTCATATGAATAAATCATCCCCATTACAATAGCTAAAGGCCCTATATATAGGTCACAACATGAGAAAATAAAAAATTACAAAATTTCCCCTTGGGCCATAACACTCACATAAATTATCCTTGGGTTAAAATAGGAAATATGATAAAATAAGAGTTACAATTCATAAAATAACTCATAAATGACAATTTAAATTAGAGCCGTCGATTTATAACGCCTCCTGTGATAGATGCGTCAAATCTTCGTGCTGATGTCCGCATCAATGAGTGTGTTAATTCATATTTTTAAGAATAAAATTGATGCACAAGAGTGCGAATTATAGAGGAATTAAGTTAATGTGTCGTACATTAAAACTATGGGAGCGAGTTATGGAGCGTAGGTTACAGCGTGATACTAATGTTTCTCAAAATCAATTTGGATTCATGCCGAGTAGGTCTACTATGGAAGCCATACATTTATTAAGAGGTTTGTTGGAAAAATATAGAGAGAATAAGGAGGATGTACATATGATGTTTATTGATTTAGAGAAAGCATATGATAAAGTTCCAAGAGAAGTGCTAGGGAGAGTTCTTGAAAAGATAGGAGTTAATAATGCTTATATTTAAATCATTAAAGATGTGTATGCAGGAGCTATTACTTGTGTTCAAACACAAGGTGGTTTGACCAAGTATTTTCCTATTTCGGTTGGATGACATCAAGGATCAGCCTTAAGCCCATATCTTTTTGCTTTAGTGATAGATGTTCTCACTAGACATTTGCAAAAGGATGTACCTTGGTGTATGCTTTTTGCTGATAATATTCTTCTTGCTGATAAAACTAAAGAGAGAGTTGAAGGTAAACTTGAATTATGGAGGCCAACCTGAGAGTCCAAAGGTTTTCGCTTGAGTAGATCTAAATCTGAATATATGGATTGTAATTTTAGTAGCAATAGACCTAGTGAGGGGATTGTAACTTTGGGCAATCAAGTCATTAATAAGAGTACACATTTTAGATGATTGAAGTGGAGGAATGCATCGGGCTTGTTGTGCGATAGAAAAATCCCCCTCAAACTTAAGGAAAAAATCTATAAGATGGTGGTGAGGCCTGCAATGCTTTATGGCGCCGAATGTTGGTCATTAAAAGAGAAGCATAATACTAAGTTAAGTGTTACAAAGTGAGGATGCTTAGGTGGATGAGTGGCTTTACCCTTAGAGATAAGATACGAAATGAGCATATATGTGAAAATGTTGGAGTAGCTCCAGTGGAAGATAAGATTAGAGAGAATCGCCTTAGATGGTTTGGTCACATTAAACAGAGGCCTTCCGATGACCCGGTTAGGAAAGTTGAGGTTTTAGATTTGTCTTATGTTAAGAAAGATAGAAGTAGACCTAAAAATACTTGGTTAGAAAATATTAGAAGTGATCTTTCTTTATTAGATTTAATGTGAATTTGGCTTTTAACAGGACACAATGGTGAAAAAGGATTCATGTAGTCAACCCCATGTAGTGGGGATAAAGGCTTGATGATGTTGTCGTTGTTGTATTAACAAGCTCTAGCTCAAGCAATATGCTCCATAGTTTCTAAGGTTGAGGTCACATATTTGAGCCTGACGGCCCTGACCTAATACTTTTAAACTAAATAATTATGACTCACTTTATGCCCTCCTTAACTGTAATAAAAGCGATATGATTCCTGGTTTTTAGCCCAGTTTGTTCGATTTATAACTCACTTTGTGCCCTTCTTAGCTATAACTAGCTTCAAATCTACTTATCTCAAAGTGGTATTATACCTACTGTCTATTAATAAATATTTGGAATAGGTTTATAAAAAAAATATCAAAAAGATTTTTTTTCCTTAACATGATTAAAATAATTCTATAAGAGAACAAAATTGTTCCTTTTTGGTTGGCCTATAAATATCATCTATCTTCTTAGGTATGTCCTAGATTTTAGCTTTAAGTGGTTCTTCTCATATTATGTGTTTATGGATTCCCTCCCTTTACATGACTTGCCTTCCTCTTGTGATTATGGTTGATGGGTTCCCTCTCTTATATCTAGAAATGATATTGTGATTCCTTAGGAAACTCTCTCTCTCTCTATAATATATATATATATATATATATATATATATATATGATGTTTTATATGTTCTATAACTTCTTTTAAATTTATTATTTATGCATATTATTAGTAAATCTCATAATTATTTGGTAACCTTTTATCCCTTTTATTATGTCTTTCAAGATCTCAACTCAAAGAAACGATTGTTGGAGATGTTGAAGCCGGCGCAGTCTAATTCTTGACATATGATTCTTTCATCCAATATTGCCACTTATCATTAGCATTGTCGACAGTATCATCCTCTCTACAAACTTTGAGATTTTATCATTTGATTTGTATCTACATGTCACGACCCGATCCGAATGCTCGACTTAATGAGGTGGGAACTAAAAGTCAGACTTTATTAACATTCCATTCTTTTAAATGATAACATTAACATAAAATCTCTCAAAGCAAGTGAAGAGCCACTAAAATGAAGATATTTCATAAATTCTTTTCATTTACTTTTCAAAGCTAATAATTACAACAATCATAATTTACCTATTTTCATTATTGCGTCGTCTTCTATAAACAATTTTTTCCCTTCCCGCCATTTCTAATCTTTGGAATTTTACCTGAAACATTTATTTAATGGAATGAGTTTACAAAGAAAACTTACTAGGTAATTTCTATAACAATTAATATGTATAAGTACAATACAATTAACCTTTAATATAAGTCTATTCATTTAACATTGATATACATTTCCTTTCTTTGTTCATTTTATACTATTCATTCACTTATACATATTGTATCATACTCATTTATAATATTTATAATACTTTATAATATGTTCACTTTTCCATTTAATTAGTACATGAGCATCGTCTAAATATACGAAAGGTATAATCATTTCCATTTTCATTTCCTTTTCCTTTTTCTTTTCCATAACCTTTTTCTTTTACGTTCATGCCTTCATGGGTAGGTTGCTTCCCCAGCCAGTACCATATGGGGGGGAACTCCTATAAATTTTGCATACATATCCTTTTCCCTTTTCATTTATTTATTTTCATTCATTTTTATATATCATTCATTCGTATGCATACTTTCTTGATACATATATGTATCATATATATATTTCTATATCCTTTTCACATATACATACAATTTCATTCATTTATTTTTTGCATAACAATATCTATATTTATTTATGCATTTGAACTTACATCGTCTCACACATGATAGTTTCAAAAAAGAAGTAAAACCATGATTTAAAATTTATGTCTTGTTCGGAAGAAGATATAAAATATTAAAAATTTCACAACTATAATTACCTACTTTAATCTTTCAAATCTTCGATCCTTGTCACAACCTCAGCTTCAATTTCCTTTTTTGTTGAATTCTGAAAGAATTCCTCCTTGAACTTGCTTTCTTTCCTTCCAAAATTCCTAAAATTTAAACAATAAAATTTTCATAAAACAAATATGCTTTAATAATAAATCTAAGAAAATTTTATATGAAAGGAATTTTTACTTACAACGAGGGGATTTTCCAAGTCCCAAAACCTTTCTCTTTCTCCCTCACAAATCCCTCTTCTTGCTTCCAAATGTCTTTCTTATCTTCAATTTAATGTTTCCATTAATTAGATAAAGAATTAGGAAACAATTTATACAAAAATGAGAAACAAACATTTTTCCCTCTTTCCTCCTGTCGTTCCTTTTGTTTCTTCCTAATCTCTACTTCTTTGGCGATAGAAAGTTGTTGTTTCTTATACCCAAACACGATGGATTGCTAAAAATGGCAAATCGAAAACTCCAAAAACCTCCTACACATGCGTTTGGTTCCTCCTCAGACGTCCTCCCTCTACATGTTCGCGGATGCTTCTATTTTGTGAAAAGGCTCCGATGCCGTTTAATAGGTCTGTCTGAACCGGCCGGACCGAACCGGATTTACACTACGCTAGAATTTTAAATATCATGCATATGAGTTTGTGAATGGCACTGTGTCCTTTCCATCCTCTACCTTCTACTCCCCATTTTTTTGAGTTAATTTACTTGGTCAATTAGGGTCCTTAATTATTAAGGCATTCGATATTTTGTTACTTTCATTAATTTTTTTTTCACAATATATTACAAGCTACTTAGGTCTACTTACTCAAGCATATCTTTGAGGTCTGTTCTGTATTTTAAAATTTTTATCAATAAATGAAAATTCAAAATTTTTCCTTCATTAAAACCTTACTAATAATTCTTTAGATTTCATGTAATTTTAGTTTCTCCCCTTCTGCTTCCCCAATGATATTATTTATCTAGCTTTTTGACCCTATTTCTCTCAACATAATGGTGTTACTTAATCCAAAAATCATGAACTATTTGATGTTGCCAAGGTATTGGTATTTTGTTTTACTGTTCCTTGTCAATTACAGAGGGATGTTGTCTTG
The DNA here is from genome assembly GCA_016618105.1 of Dendrobium huoshanense. Taxonomy (NCBI): domain Eukaryota; kingdom Viridiplantae; phylum Streptophyta; class Magnoliopsida; order Asparagales; family Orchidaceae; genus Dendrobium; species Dendrobium huoshanense. The sequence goes on from CM028343.1 coordinate 20,652,933, forward strand.
ACTGCCTACTCTCTATTTAATTAAATCCCTTCTCCACTTCTAGACCACAACTCACCATATCCACTCTTTATTTCAATCAACTTACTTTCCCCATACATTTTGGATCTTTGGCTGTGCATGCTTTGGTAATGTGTTTTTCTTGCTAGACAAACTCTCTCTTCATGCTATTTGGTGTATCTTCATTGGGTAGTTTTATAGTCGGAAAAGTTATTGATGCTATGAGTCCCGTTCACATGACAACTATTTACTTTCTTTGATATAATCTCTGATGTAGGCAAGGGGGGGGGGGGGGGGGGGGGGGGGGTTGGGCTTCTGGTGTTCTCGGGTAAGCCTTGGTTGCTTGGTATTGAGCTCAAAATGCTAGAATTTTAATTAGTTCTGGCTCATAAATGTTTGAGCTAAAGTTTAGCTCAATGATTGGGGGATTTATTGAACTACCTAGCTCATTAATCTAAAAAGGTATGCTCTTAAATTTTGGATTAATTTGGAGTGGACTTGTCTCTTCTCCTCCCCTTTTTCTTCTCATTTCCCTGAGCTGGGTGATTTCCCCAAATTTGGGAAGGGCCCCAAATTCAAATGGATAGATGGGTTCCAACGGAAGGAAGTTCAACAGATCCGCTACAAAACGATTTGTATAAACTTCAAAATCTAATGTTCTTATGTGATGAGAAATTCGAGAAAAGGAAGAAATATCTTCAAGACCAATTCAAGAAAGAAAAAGAAGAGATCCTGAAGAAATTCGAAGCAAGGATTCAAGATCTTGATGCCCTTCCACCCTCGAATCAAATCAAAAGACAACTCATCGGGAGATGAGTTTTTCAAGTAGGGGAGTCTGATGTAGGTAAGGGGAGGGGGGGGGGGGGTTCAAAACAAGATGAGAATTTGTTTTGACCCTTGGGCTTCTGGTGTTCTTGGGTAAGCCTTGGTTGCTTGGTATTGAGCTCAAAATGCTGGAATTTTAATTAGTTCTAGCTCATAAATGTTTGAGCTAAAGTTTAGCTCAATGATTGGGAGATTTATTGAACTACCTAGCTCATTAATCTAAAAAGGTATGCTCTTAAATTTTGGATTAATTTGGAGTGGACTTGTCTCTTCTCCTCCCCTTTTTCTTCTCACTTCCCTGAGCTGGGTGATTTCCCGTGCTTTGTCCCTTGAGTTTCTGTGGCTGGCTATTGGTTTCTTGTGTTGGGTGGTTTTCGCATGCCTTTTGCCCCTTTGTTTCTTGTGGATGGCTGCTCGGTTCTGCAGTTTTCTGCTTGGTTCTGTGAAACCCCTTCTTTGTTCTGCTGTGCCGTTTGGGATTTGTGTTGTTGCTTTTGGCCTTCAATTTTCTATTTTTAATTAAGGTATTAAGTATATTTTTGGGGGCTGTTTAGCTGCCTTCTTTTGCCTATATATAGAAGTTGTTTTGGATGGTTAAAGGAGGTGAAAATGCAATTTTTGGAGTAAGAAAACATGAGGGTTTTTTTTTGAAAAACTTGAGAGCTTTGTCCATTTCTTCTTCTTCCTTCTAGGAAAGCTTGCGAGCTTCTCCTCTTTCGTCTCGGCCTCTTATCCCTTCTTCTCTCCGCTAGATCAACACCATCAATATCTTTCTTCTCAAGGAATGCAAGTTTAGGATTTTATGTCAAAGTTTGTATGCGTCATTAGTATGTGTTGTTTGTAAGTCCTTTTATAATAGTAAAGTTTTATTTTGTCTATTTTGTGTAAGGTCATATTTTTCTAGCAAAAAAATTAGGGGTCTCCTAATTGTTTTGCTTACTTTTGTAATAAAAAAAAGAGAGTAGTGATTTCCCGTGCTTTGTCCATTGGGTTTCCGTGGTTGGCTGTTGGTTTCCTGTGCTGGGTGGTTTTCCCGTGCCTTTGCCCCTTTGGTTCTTGCGGATGGCTGGTCGGTTCTGCGGTTTTCTGCTTGGTTCCGTGAAACCAGTTCTTTGTTCTACTGTGCCGTTTGGGATTTGTGTTGTGGCTTTTGGCCTTCCATTTCCTATTTTTAATTAAGGTATTAAGTATATTTTTGGGGGCTGTTTAGCTGCCTTCTTTTGCCTATATATAGAAGTTGTTTTGGATGGTTAAAAAAGGGTGAAAAAATGTGATTTTTGGAGTAAGAAAATCTGAGGGTTTTATTGGAAAAGCTTGAGAGCTTTGTCCGCTTCTTCTTCTTCTCTATCTTGGGATAACTTGCGAGTTACTCCTATTCTTCGTGTTGGCTTCTAATCCCTTTCTTCTCTACGTAAGTGCCACCTCACCTGTATCTTTCTTCTCAATGATTGGCAAGCTTCTTTAAGTTTGTTGTGTCCAAGATTGTAAGGTGTTTGTGTCCAAGTTTATAAGTGTTTGTATCCAAGTTTGTAAGTGTCTTTATATGATATAAAAGGTGTCTTTTAGTATTTTGTATCTTTTTTAGTAATTTGTGTATCTTCTAATTTATAGGAAGAGTCTTCTTTTTGTAATAAAAAATTTGGGGCCCTTACCAAATTTTTGATTGCATCAATCTCTTATTAGACTTTCTTTTCTCCTTTGTCCACCCCAAAGCCCTCCTTCTCATCAAGTCCTCTTCATACCTTTATACCTCTATAGATATGCTCACATTGGCCTCAACCTCCATCCAAGATGATACATCCCAACCACATTTAGATTCAATTAGGGCTGCAAACGAACCGAGCCGAGCCGAGTATTTGAGTGTTCATGTTTGTTCATTTAATATCATCTTGTTCAAGTTTGGTTCATGTTTGTTCGAGCTTTATTGTTTGTGTTCATGTTTGATTCATTTAAATTAATAAGTGTTCATGTTCGGTTCATGTTCAGTTCATGTTCGTTCGTTTAGTGCTTATCGAGCTTGTTCGCGAACATATTTAACGAATTTTTTTTTAACTATCAAACAAATACGTTCATGAGCATATCTATGAACAAATACATTTATAATAAAAGCAATTAGCAATGATTATTTATATTTATTAATTTTATAGTCAAATATTAATTATTTTTATCTAGCTTATTCACGAGTTCAAAATCAAACACGAATCAAGCTTTTATCGAGCTTAATGTCGAGCATGTTCACGAACTTCAAATGATGTTGTTCGCGAACATAAATGAGCCAAACGCATTAGTGTTCAAGTTTGTTTATTTAAGAATCGAGTATTTAAAATATTGTTCAAGTTTGTTTGTTTAGCTAATTAAACGATCACAAACGAGCTTTAATAGAACCGAACAACGAGTAGCTCGTCGAACGTTTGGTTCGCTTGCAACCCTAGATTCAATGGAATGTTCAACAACTAATAAGCCATTTGACTTACATTTACGGATTTATCTATTGCCCTTCATAGAGGTAAAAAAAGTTGTGTTGGTTATCTTATTCAGATATATTCCATTGGATCATTTATCCACCTCATTCTGTACATTTGCCTTAACTCAAAATTTTATATCATTCCCAGGGCATGTCAAATTATGTTGCAAAATACTTTATGAAAATGCTCTATGGTTATTGAAATCGATGCTCTTCTCAGTAATCAAAAGGGGGATTTGGTTGTTCCCTTAAGTTCAAAATGATTGTTTGTTAGCAAGCATTCACTATCAGGTTTCATCTACATGGATCGATTGGTCATTATAAAGCATGGTTGGCAGCTAAACTGTTCTTCCAACTCCATGGGATATACTATTTTGACACTGATGTAGGACTTAAATGCTTAAGCAATGTTAAATAAGAAGTTGCACGCTTTTAGATGATAGCAATATTAAATATTAAACTTGTAGCGATTTAAAAAATGAAAGAAAACGAGAGAGGGGGGAAATTAGCTTAGGCAAAGACACAACTAGAAGTTAAGATCACAAAATAATCAATTATTCAAGCATAACATACACGAAGGATTTTCAACGAGAAATCCCTAAATTAACATTGAGATTAGGTACCATGTGAGTCAACTCACTCACTCTCTAGATTACTTGGCTTAGCGGAGGGAGTTAACACATCTTTATGAATCAATTATGACCACAATCGAGAGCAATTAGGAAGATATAAAATTTGGAGGAAGTGTTCACCTTCGTCAAGTTATTAGGCTTGATTTGAAGTACGAGGAGGAAGATCTGGAGTCTTGGCGGTCGATTTCGAGGAAGTTCTGCATGAGGACAGCCGCACGGAGCCTTCCAGATAGCAAAAATGAACCTTTCGGACGGCAGGACAACAATAGAAACTTGCTGGAACCTTTGGACAACAGTTAGGAATATTCAGGACATCAACGGGGACATTCTGAACAACACAATGGATCCCCGGATGTTGGAATAGCAAGAAAATGAGGTTGGACTTTCAAGACAACAATTCTGGTATATCCAGGAAATCTGGATGGCAATTGACTAAGTGGAAATCCCTTTGGGATCAATATCGGTGGAGGGGAAAAAGAGTTAACTCCAAGGAGGGAGGAAGGGGCCGGCCAAGCTTGGGGAAATTAGGGAATTTTGGTTGAGAATTGGTGGAGAAAAGGGGAGGAAAATTTGAGTTTTAAATTTCCTAATTTATTGGAGAAGGGAGGGAAGGGGGGCCGATCAAATCAAACTTGATTGGGCTTGATTGGTTGGTATTTAATTGGATGTATTAATTAGATAGGAGAGAGGGAAGGAGGAGAGAGAGGTTTGTTAATTAATTCCCCTAATTGGAAGCCCAATTGAGGAATTAATTAATTAAGGAGGGAGAGAGGGGGGGGGGGGGGGGGGGGGGTGCAGCCAAAGAGGGAGGGGAGGGGAGTTGTCCAGATTCAATGAATGTGGTAATTAAAATTGATCCTCAATCAATTTCATATTTAATCAATCCTTGATTGAGGGAAGACTTTCCAAAATAAAACTAAATAATTTAGGCAAGAATTTGAAATTTCAAAATCGTTTGAATTAAGACTCAATTTAGGAAAGAATAATTTTAGGAGGGATAAAAAAGATGGGGGGGGGGGGGGGGGAGAGGAACCCGACGGCTTGGAGGTGGGAGATGGGGTGCATGGCCGGTTGGGGTTATGTTGGTGGTGGGGTTCGGCCAAGGGAGGGAGGGGGATGTGGCCGGCGGTTTGTGGGGAAGAGGGAAGGAAGGGAAAAGAGGAAATCGACCACGAACCCGGACGCTTCTTACGGTTGGTGGGTATTGCGATGCCCTCACCTAGGGACTTCAATCTCTCCAAGAAGGCAAGAACTCTCAAGCTCTCCCAAAACACACAAGTGCAAAAATTTCTTGTAATAATCATCATTAACCTCAAAATAGGAGGAAGTGGCTTTTAAATAGCCTCATACAATGAAAAAGAATAAAATACCAACATGCCCCTAGGGCTTACACATGATTAGGCCCTCAAGTAAGGGTATAAATGGAAAATGCAATAATAACAAAAATAAACTAATTATAATACAATAATTCTAATACAGTGATAATAAAAAATAAAGTGGTGCGATCGTGGCCATAGATCGCCGTCCACGCCTCTGATTGACTCTCCAATGTCGGATGTCCTCATCAGACACTTTCTCCCCAGGTGCATCCTAAGACATCATCATAATTCTTTTGTCAATATCCATAAATCAAAGTTGGATTATACTTCAAATGGACGGAAGTAATGCCTTCCTTTATGGTGAGTTGCTAGAAATAGTTTATATTGAGCAACCCTTAGGTATGTTACGTAGGGGAAGACTAGTACATGTCCACTTAGGAGGCTTTCTATGGCCTTAAACAAAGTTTACGAACCTGATTTGACAAACTTTTCAAAGTTCTGGTTAAGTTTAGTTATTGCAAGGACACTACCAATCACTTAATCTTCATGAAGCATACACTTGCAAGCTCCACCATAGTAGCTATTTACGTTGACAACATCTTACTCATTAGAACTGATCTAATAACCTCTAAGGTAAAAGATTACTTACAAACTTGGTTTGTCTCCGAAGTTCTTAGACAACCAAAATATTTCTTTGAAATTGAATTTTTCCTATTGTGAAAAAAGGAGTATCACTTTCCTCAAGAAAATGTTCCATTAATCCTTTTAAAGAAACGTGCCTTCTTGGTTGTAAGCATATTCATACCTCTATAGAAACACAAACCGTACTAATGATGAAGAAGCTATTGATGATTCATCTAAATATCGAATGTTAGTTGTTAAGTTGTTTATCTAATTGTTACCGGGCTTGATATTTTATTCACCATTGGATATGTGAAAAATTACGTTGAGAATTTGAAAAAAAAAAATCATTAGGAAGATGTACCTTGAATTGTTAGATATATCACAAGGGTTTTTGTATGCTAAAATTAACCATTTGAACATTGAAGCATTCTCCGATACTGAATATGTTATGGCTCAATTTAAGATTGAAAGTCAACCTTGTGATATGCATCTTTATTTGGGGAACTTTGGTCACATGGAAAAGCAAGAAACATATTATTGTACCCATAGCTAATGTTAGTACAGAGCTATAACTCATTATGCATGTGAAAAGGTATAGGTAAATTTTCTTTTAAAAGAATTTTGTTTTCTCGCTATGCGGCATATGAATCTTTATTATGGCATTCAAATTTCTCTCCATATGACTCTTTATCATGGCATTTGCATCCCATCTAATTTACTAGTATTATTATTTTCTATAAATGAACTAAACATATTGGAGTAGATTGTTTTTTTATATGGGATGTTTTTCTTCTCAAGGAAATTATTACTCATGTTGCTGGTCAGAACAAGTGGAAGATGTCTTTTGCAAAGCTCTTGGTCATCTTTCTTCTATTCGTTTATGTAACAATCTGTAGCTAATGGACATATATGTGCATCTATTTTATGAATATTGTTGGCATTATTGGAGAGTTATGTAGGATTCATTTCTAGTGAAGTACATTAAGGATGAAGATCAAAAAGTGACTTTTATTTTCTTCCATTTTTCAAGGAAAAAACTATTTCTAAATTCTTTCAAGAGACCATATGAGATGATTTATCTAGTATTAGGTGATGCATATGAAGAACAAAATATGTTGATCTATGGAAAGATTATAGATCTACAATAAACAAAGAAAATAAGCAAAGGTTGATGAGTTATTTTGCTAAACTTTTCAATGAAGATTGTGAGAATACGATTGATTTTAGTGGCCTTAACATCCTAAATGAAAATTAAGATTTTTGTTTTTATCGGCGTATTAGTAAAGTCGAAATTAGAGAGGTTTTAAAGAGAATGATGTGTGAAAAGTTGGTGGACCTGATGATATTCCAATAGAGGTGTGAAAATGCTTAGGAGATGAAGGAATTTCTTGACTTACTAAACTTTTTAATATTATTTTGAAGATAAAAGATGCCAAATGAGTGGAGAATGAGTGTGTTGATTCCTATTTTTAAGAATAAAGGTGATGCACAAGATTGTGCGAATTATAGAGGAATTAAGTTAATGTGTCATACTTTAAAACTTTGGGAGAGAGTTATGGAGCATAGGTTACTAATGTTTCTCAATTCATGCAGGGTAGGTCTACTTTGGAAACTATACATTTATTGAGAGGTTTGAAGGAGAAGTATAAAGAGAATAAGGAGGATCTACATATGATATTTATTGATTTAGAGAAAACATTTGATAAAGTTCCAAGAGAAGTGCTATGGAGAGTTCTAAAAAAGAAAGGGGTTAATAATGCTTATATTCAAGTCATTAAGTATATGTATGCAGGAGTTGTTGCTTCTGTTCAAACACAAAGTGGTTTGACCAATTATTTTCGTATTTCAGTTGGATTACATCAAGGATCAGCCTTAAGCCCATATCTTTTTTCTCATAGATGTTCTCACCATACTTTTGCAAGAGGTTTTACCCTGGTGTATGCCTTTTGTTGATGATATTCTTCTTGTGATACGACTAGAGATGTTGTTGAAGGTAAACTTGCCCATTCTCTATTGTAGGTCCTTGTAGTTGTTCCATATTAATGACAACAAAGGGAGATCCTCATTTTCGTGTGGCCAAGTTCTAATCATGAACTAACTATGATGTGATATCTTTTATCCAAGTTGTTTCTCTTTTTTCTATCAATCCCTCCAGCTCCTTATCCCACACTTTTCTAGAAAATTTTCCCCATTGTTTCTTATCTCCTCTTTATGTTTCTCTTTATTTTTGTTCTTTCCCTCCATTTTCTCTTTTTAGTCTCTTCTTTCTAGTTCTCATATCCTGCTCCCTCTTACTCTGACTTCATCCCTTTGTCTCTTGTCCTTAGGGTTGCAAACAAATCAAGCCGAGTCGAGTAAGTGCTTGTTCATATTTGAGCTCATATATTATCAACTTATTCAAGTTTTGTTTGAGCTCGATTTGAGCTTTTTTATTTGTGTTCAAGTTTAGTTCATTTAAAATGATAGAGGTTCATATTTAATTCATTTTGTACTTATTGAGCTTTAAACAAATGAGCCTTATCAAGCATACTAATAAAAAATTTCTTAAAGCTTGTTTACGAACATATCTAGTGAGTGTTTTGTTGGGGAGAAGAAAATCACTCAATGAAACTAACAAGAAAGATAGAAGCAGCAGAATTAAAAGAACACCAGGATTTAACGTGGAAAAACTCAAAACTGGGAAAAAACCATCGAGCCACACTATATCAAGAAAATTCACTATAAAAATTAGGAGAAACAGTACATATCTCTTATCTCTCACTCACTCTTTGTTTCTCTTCTCTTTAGCATTGTTCTTACACAAGAATAAACAAAGAGATCAATAACAACTACCAAGGGATGCAATCATTAATGAAAATGCTCTGTCTGCGTTGCATCATTGTGGTGCTCAATTCTCTCTCTTGTCTGCATGATAGCACCACAACACTGGGGTTGGGAATGTCACAATGCCCCTTGGAAGCACGTTAGTAACGAGGTTTGGAGCGCTGTATCACTCCACTCTATCTTCTTTGCAATGCCGACGCGCTTGGGTACACAACATTGGGGTGTTGTATGGAAAAAAATTTGGATGGCTTTGCACCTGAACCCAAGTAGGGGCAAAACCCTCTATAACCCCCAGCAAGCTCAATAGATTGAATTGAGGTCAGAGGCAATATTACAACCCAATTGATCAAAACAATCAGATTTCACACATAACTAACATGTTTTTAATATATATGAGTCTGTTCACGAATAAACAAGCTCAAAAAAGAAATTTTCTTTAAACAAGCTTGTTCATAAATACTTTAAACAAAGATGAATTAATATCTACTGTTCATGAACAAATCCATTATATTAAAAGAGTATAACATAAAAAATAAAATTAATTTTTTTAAGTAAGAATAATTTATTATATTAAAATTAAAAATAATGTTAAAACATATAAAATAAAGATTTAATCAAGCTTCTTAATGAGTTTTATATCAAGCATGTTCACGAACATAAACGAGCTGAACACATTGCTGTTCAAGTTGAATTATTTAATAGTCGAGTATTTCAAAAATTGTTCAAACTTATTTGATTATTTAAACAAATGATTATGAACGAGCTGTAAATGAGCCGAGCTACAAGTTGCTTGTCAAATGGTGGTTCATTTGCAGCCCAAGAAGTCTTTGATGCATGACAATTGCTGCTTGCTGAGGATGAGGAAAGAAGGTTAATAGAACTTTGAGAGCAGGAGAGTTTGTGATGGCAATTAGGAATGAAGAGGTTTTAGGGGGACAGAGAGATCGTGATAGGAATGCTTATATGTTTAGGTACCCCTACACAATTTGCTTTGTATCTATAGATTTATATGATCAGGTTAATGTGTTTGTTGGTTGAGATATGTTCAATTAGTGCTTCATTGCTTTTCATAAATGATGATATTTGAGCTTTCTACGTTTGACCTTTTCTTATCCACTTTAATTGGTATGTGAGCGGATTTACTATTTGTTGTGCTTTGCTGCATTATTTGTGCTTTATTCATGCATGCGTTGATTTGTGTGCATGCTTCAATGGATGGGCAATTTCATTCGTATGTGATTATATATGTGTATGTCTTGTACAGTGTGTGCTGAGCATTTTCAATACTAAACATGCCTGCCTCCATATTTTATCCATATTATATTTTATGTTAGGCACCTGAGCCTGTTGTTTACTGTTAACATTTTTGGCCTCAATTACATTAGTCATAGCAACTTTGAAAGGATGCCTGTTCTCAATTTTGCATAAAACTATCTATCTATTATGTTTCAACACATCCAAAGACAGTGACAAGAGAGCTTGAGTGCCCAATATCATTGTTGCTTAAGCTCCTATTTAAGCCACCTTACCCTTGGGTGTTATTTTAGTTATTTCTTGATTGGCTAGAAATTATTGTTTTTTTTATGCTAGTTTTTGGGGTACTGTTCTCCAGGCTCTGCGTGCATGAACAATTTCAGTTATATTTGTTGAATCATGAGCTCAAAGATTCAAAGCATGGAGCAAAACTAATGAAAACAGTGATTTTCGAGCTCAGTTAAAGATAGCTGATAGAAATTTATGTGTAAAAGATAATGCATAAAACTGAATGACAAAGAAATAGCAATGATTAATGTGTGTCATTTGGGATATTATGTTGATTACTGCTGAGATTAATTTCCACATTATGTGTAATAGATCGGCCAAATTTGATTGAGAGGGAATTAGGAAATTTCCTAATCAAGAGGGAGTTGTTTAGGAAGGTTCTTAATCAAAAGGAATGAGTTAGGAGATGTTTCCTTATTGAAGAGAGCATATATGGGAGCTGATTTAGAGGGGATTAATTAGGAAATGTTTTCTAATTGAAGAGGACATATTTAGGGGCTGATTTGGGTTGGGGTGGGGGGGTAATTAGGAAATTTTTCTAATTGAAGAGGACATATTTAAGGGCTGATTTGGGTTGGGGGGGGGGGGGGGGGGGGGCGGGGGGGGGGTTAATTAGGAAATTTTTCTAATTGAAGAGGACATATTTAAGGGCTGATTTGGGGGGGGGGGATAATTAAGGAAATATGAGGGAATTAGGGGAGGGTTGTTTGAGTATTTGTTGTTTAATTATTTGCTTTAAATAGGAAGAGAGGATTATGGTTAGGGGTATGCATGATTATTGTGTCTGATTTAGTGTCTTTGGTTCTTAGTGTCTTAGGCCCTAGCATCGTCTAGGGATTGAGGATCAATTGTATCTTGCTTTTTCTTCTTTCGTTAGTTTGATCTTGCAATAGAACTACTGTTTTTCTCTGGTTTTCCATCAAAATTGTGGAGTTTTCTTGCTGTTTTGTCAATATTGTTAGTCAAGAATTTCCTAACAAATTGATATCATAGCAGATTTTGGGATTGTTTGGGGGACTTTTCTGATAAAATCAACGGCTGATTTTTAAACGAAGGGGGCTGTTTTGCTGTTTTTGGAATCAAGATTCAGATTTTTGAGTCCAACAAAAATTAGGGTATTGATGGCGGCCAAGAAAGTGGATGCGTTGGAGGAATGCCTCGAGAGGAGATGAGCCAAATGAAAGCAACGGTGGAAGATAGAATTTCATCTGTGAAAGAAAAAGTTTCCGATCTTCATGAGATTGTGAAGAAGATATTAGAAAATCAAATTCAAATGGTGGCATCGAAGACAAAGGTGCCGGTAGGAAGAACTATGAATACTGAATGTTGTAGGAGGGAAAACGACGTGGAGATCATGGAGGGGAAATGTGGAAGGTATGGAGAGAGGCATGATTATGAGGGGCATGAACCAAGGGGTGCTGATTGAGAGAGAAAAGAGGGGGATTATAGTAGGAGGGCTACTGATTTTGAAGGGAGGGGAGAAAGTGAAGAGGAGTTTGGGTATGAGCGTGGATGGGAAGATCGGGAGAGTTGGGAAGGGCCAAAACTTGGGAAAGGAGAAATTATGGAGGAATTTGAGGAAACGGGGGAGATTCGAAGGTACGTAAGCTAAAGATCGGGAGAGTTAGCTTACTTTTGAAGGGGAGATGAACTGTTGTCCATTTTTGAAGGAGAGGATGCACATTGGTGGATTTACAAGGTGGAGAGATATTTCATTGTCAACGAGTTGACGGGGGAGGAAAAATTGATGGCAGCGGGCTTATATTTGGAGGGGAAGGCATTATCTTGGTACCAGTGGAGAGACATGAGGATTCCAATGCATAGTTGAAGGGAGTTCAAGGAATGCTTATTGGAACATTTCCGAACCGGCAAGGGAGGGGATTTCTATGAGTAGTTCTTTGAACTAGTAAATGAAGGATCAGTGGCAGATTATTGCGAGAGATTTGAGTACTAGGCCAATTTATTAGATCGATAATCGGATACTGTTTTGAAGGGTAATTTCATAAAGGGACTCAAATCAGAAATCAGGGCCACAGCGAGAATCATGAGATCTTGTGACTTGGGGGAGGCAATGGAGCTGGCACAGCCAGTGGAGGATCAGAAAAACTAAGAGATGGGAGCTAGGGGCAACAGTTCAGGTGGCTCTTATAGGATGACTACCATTTTTTAGCACCTAAGGGACCTGCAATAGACAACATTCATGACAGTCCTTGGGAGAAGCCAGTAGAAGGAGAAAGTGGGAGGAACTTCGAAAGACTGATGGAGAGGGAAATGCAGGAGAAGAGGGTGAAATAACTATGCTTCAGATGTGATGAGAAGTATACTCCAGGTCTAAGGCACAGTTGTAGGGACCAAACTCTTCGGGTTCTCACCATCTGTAATGACGAAGAAACTGAGGAGGGAGGTGAGAGTCAGGTAAAGAGATGGAGGACAAGCTGCATCTGGATATGGTGGAGGTCTCCATGAATTCAATAGTAGGAATAACTCTGAATCATACCATTAAGGTGAAGGGGGAAATAGCATGCAAGGAGGTGGTGGTGTTGATTGACAGTGGGGCTACCCACAATTTCATCTCCAACCAAGTCGTGAACCAATTAGGGGTGAAATTGGTGGATACAGGATGTTATGGAGTGATGATGGGTACATAGAAGGTGGAGACGGGCCAGGGGATTTGTAGAGGAATAATTTTGACCATATAGGGGGTTCAGGTGAGGGAGGATTTTCTCCCATTGGTGTTAGGGTGTAGTTGGTGGTGGAAGTGATAAGGGGAGATGTAGGGCTCTCCAAAGAAATGGTATCACTTAAAACCATGGTGAGGAGCATACAAGAGGTGGGGGGAGGTTATCTGGTGGAACTATACAGGCTGGAGGGGAACAGATTGGAGGAGGGAGGGGATGTTCCTCTTTCAGTGCAGCTCTTAAATCAACAATTCAGTGAGATTTTTTAGCCACCTCCGCGGGAACACGAGCATGCTATCATCTTGAAGGAAATAGTCTCACCTATCAGTGTTCATCCATATCGTTATCCTCAAATCCATAAGGATACGATCGAGAGATTGATCAGGAAGATGCTGGAGGTATGGATCATTTGACCCAATGTCAGTCCATTGTTATTAGTCAAGTGCTTCAACAGTAGTTTCCTTTGTTCCATCTTGAGAACAATGTGACACTTTGGGAGGGGAGTATTGATAGACCGGCCAAATTTGATTGGGAGGGAATTAGGAAAATTTCTAATCAAGAGGGAGTTTTTTAGGAATGTTCTTAATCAAAAGGAATGAATTAGGAGATGTTTCCTAATTAAAGAGAGCTTATATGGGAGTTGATTTAGATGAGATTAATAAGGAAATATTTCATAATTGAAAAGGACATATTTAGGAGCTTTTTTTTTTGGATTAATTAGGAAATGTTTCCTAATTGAAGAGGGCAAATGTATGGGATGATTTGCAGGCTGATTTGGGAGGAAAATAATTAAGGAAATATGAGAGAATTAGGGGAGGGATGTTTGGTTATTTGTTGTTTAATTGTTTTCTTTAAATAGGAAAGAGGATTAGGGTTAGGGGTATGTATGATTATTGTGGCTGATTTGGTGTCTTGGGCTCTAGCTTCGTCTAGGGATTGGGAGAGCTCGATCCTCATCTCGAAATGAGGATCAATTGTATCTTGCTTTTTCTTCTTCCGTTAGTTTGATTCTTGCAATAAAACTACTGTTTTTCTCTGGTTTTCCATCAAATTTGTGGGGTTTTCTCTCTGTTTCGTCAATATTGTTGGGGTTCACATGAGATCTTCATGTATTTCCTAACTATGTGTTATCCAGTATAAGAATCATCATGGAAAAGGAATGTTGTGTTACAAATTGTAAATAGTATTGAAGGCCTTACACTGAAAATTCCATTTGTTCTCTACTGATCTCTGAAAATCTCAAAGCAAAATCTTTTTTTTTTTAATCATTAAATCGAGATCTGGGTTTTATTAAGATTAACCTTTTTTGGTTAGCCTTTTGTGTCATCCGTCTTCCATTCTTTTTTTTTTTATAGCCTCATTTGCTGGGTAAATATTATTTTGCTAGATTTTTTTTCAATAACATCTTGCAATATTATTTTCTCTAAATCTTGATTTCTACTATCTACCTGGGCGTATTGTGTTAGCGTATCCCCTTGCTTACTGCTTTTGCATATTCTCTCCATAATGCACCCCTAACAATCTTGATAAGCATACCTTTCCGTAGTACTTCTTCCACATTTCTATTAATGTCCTTGTATACTCTATCTTTCTTTTTGGCTTATACTTGTTTCATCAAAAGAGAAGCTGTCCAAAGAGTTAACTTGATGTTTTCTCATTGTTCAGCACCTTTGAAGCGCCGCTTTAATTAACTCAACACTTACCAACCTATTTCTTTTGTCTTACCATGTTCTAATTTGGGATTGATGTAATTTGCCAAACTTTTTGGGTTATTAAACTATTTTAACATATTCAAGCCATTATAGCTCATGTTTATATATACTAATGAAAATTGCATACAATATACTGCAGATAATTAATTTTGGTCATGTAAATTTTTCTTTATTTCAATCCATATAATCAAATTATGGCCAGTGATTAAGGACTAAATGCTAGTAGAGGCTTTGATGGTTAATATTAGATCATATGGAGATAACGTTGATGAAGCCTCACAGGAATTGCAGTTCTATTAAATCACCCTTCCGTATTTTTTTTTCCTGATATCAGTAATATTTAGCTATGTTAAATATATCAAATATATTTGCTTTAAACTGAGTTTATACATGGTTAAGCATATGGATTTCTACTTGCTCACTAGAACTGGGTATTCTCTAGCTTTGGCATGCAGCATATCTTTTGTGTGACATTCTGCCGATTGCCAGGCTTAGTTATCAAGATGTCTGAGTGCCAAGTTTAGTTTTTAAGATATTGAATGCTTAGTTTGTAATCAAGTAGTTGTATGTAGCAGTAAGCAAATATATTACAACTTAAACTGGAAATACAGTTCATTCCTTAGAATTGCCATCTCATATACGCATCTACTGAATGCTTGATACTTGGAAATTGAATTGTCTTCAAATGTTGCTTTGTAATCCTACAAATTTAAGTGTCTTCAAATGTTGCTTAGTAATCACAAGCATAAAATGAGTAAACTTCTCAATCAACCTATTTCTCCACTTTACTTTTTTTTTTTCCTTAGTACGGCAGCATTTCTATTGAAGACACTCCTAAGGTTTACTGCGAAAGACTTAAGAAATGGGGCTAGGGTAAGTTTTTTTAGGCAACCAGCTGAACGAGCTGGGCTATGCATTCCCATGCCGGTGCTTTTAACACTGCACTTTAGATGCCTCTGTAGAAGTAGGTAACTATGGTTCTTCGTCGGTAGTAGCTTAGGAGGAGATACCGCAGTTCTCTTAGGAAGCCTGCTTAGTTGGTTGAGCATCCTCTGCATTTAATTGACCTACTGGTTCAGTTCAATGCTCTTGCGTTAAATTTTTCCCTAATTCGTTTTCATAATGGTTTAGAGTTAGTTAGCTCTACAGGGGTTGGAGTTTCAATGAGATAATAAAATTGTAACTTGGTTCAAACCATTAGGCTGTGTGTGAATGGAAGAAAAAGAAAAAGAAAATATTCAATGGCTAACCTAGTTATGAATCAGGCACTATTGTTGACTTGGAATTTCACACTTCTAAATTTTATTTATCTAATTGAAATGCCAAACTTAGCGGGCATTCTGTGCATGTGCTGTGTTAATAGGCTTAGAGGTATCCGTCTGATTGGGCTTTTGGAAGTAAATGTTTACACGATGCAGTTCCACCAGAATGCTGCGGCTCCCTAAACTTGCCACTTTCCTGGGTTCCTATCATCCAATTTCTATTCTGGTTTTAGTAAAATTTTCATTCATATTGACTGCTAAAATATTCTATTTAGTTAGTTCAGGGCTTATATTTGACTTTTGAATTTTTGTAATGGGGGATTGAAAAGTTTGTTTGATAGGTTGGGAAGGTCTATAGTATTGTTGTTTCAATTCTTTTAGAGCAGAGGTGACAAAACTAGAATTTGCACCTCTTAAGCACTTTTCGTTTAGGAGGCAGATGTTTTCCTTAAGAAAAAAAGTCCATATTAAAAGCATTAGGATCCCAATGCAAGGTCTACCTTTATATTTTAGAGAGATTTTTTGTGATTCAAACCAATGTCATGGTTATCAAATGAAAACTATGCATTATTGCTCTGGACCTGTCTATTGCTTTAAACTCGTCTAGAGTATTATAAAGTCAACCCAATTAGCACAAGTTAGCCAAATAGTTATTATGATCCTTTTAATCTAGTATTTTGGAATATTACGAGTCTACAAGATATTGACTTTGTGAGGTTTAAACATGAACCATCTTTATTAAAAAAATCCATCATGCTTTGTTCTCACTCAGCCACACGACTGTGATATTCCCAAGTTAGTACAATCCCTAAAATTGCACAACTCAACTTCCACTTAACTTTCTTATGGTTAAAGCCTTTACACATGTCTTTTAGCCTCTCCGTCTACTCGCCCTCTTTTTTTCTCCCATAAGTGAATCATGATCTCGTGTCTTCCCTTGAATATTTGCAATTGCATTAATCAATATAGAAGAAAATAGTACAAGCAACTAAGTATGATTGTGACCACTACTATCAACACTTAATAAATCTAAGAAAGCTTGAGGAATGTTTAAAGCATCAGTGGCCTTACAAACAAAAGAATTCTCTCTAGGAAGCCTAGCACAATAATCAATAGCTTTATTACAATTTCTAGGAACAAAATGAAAAATTTCTTGATGGAAACTAAAGAGGAAAGCAATGTCTTCTCCAATCATCGGATTTTGTTTCCATAAAATATATTTCATAGATTGTTGTGGCCAATTGATAACATTCATGTTATCTCCTTCAATGACCACACCTTTGACCTCAAGCATCCATGGATCGATCAAGTCTTTTAAAGAAAAATATCTCGCTTTTCAACTTGAATACTATCCTAGTGTTTCAATTGCCTTCCGACTACCAAAATTAGCTCACCATTGTCACTACGAATGATAACACCAATTCCAGCCAAACAAAAAGATAACAAGGCCCCATCAACTTGAATTATGGAGGTCAACCTTAGAGTCTAAAGGTTTTCGCTTGAGTAGATCTAAAACGGAATATATGGAGTGTAATTTTAGTAGTAATAGACCTAGTGAGGGGATTATGACTTTGGGCGATCAAGTCATTCATAAAAGTACACGTTTTAGATATCTTGGATCTATTGTTCAGAGTGATGGTGAAATAGATGGGGATATTATCAGCAGAATTCAAGTTGGATGGTTGAAGTGGAGGAATGCATCGGGCTTGTTATGTGATAGAAATGTACCCCTCAAACTTAAGGGAAAGTTCTATAAGATGGTAGTGACGTCTGCACTGCTTTATGGTGCCGAATGTTGGCCATTAAAAGAGAAGCATAATACTAAGTTAAGTGTGACAGAGATGAGAATGCTCAGGTGGATGAGTGGCTTTACCCTTATAGATAGGATACGAAATGAGCATATACGTGAAAAGATTGGAGTTGCTCTAGTAGAAGATAAGATTAGAGAGAGTCGCCTTAGATGGTTTGGTCACATAAAACGGCGGCCTTCTGATGACCCGGTTAGGAGAGTAGAGGTATTAGATTTGACTTATGTTAAGAAAGGTAGGGGTAGACCTAAAAAGACTTGGTTAGAAAATATTAGGAATGACCTTTCTTTATTAGATTTAAACGAGAATTTGACTTTTAATAGGACACAATGGAGAAAAAGGATTCATATAGCCGACCCCATGTAGTGGGATAAAGGCTTGATGTTGTTGTTGTTGTTGTTGTGTCTTCCCCAACCTCAACAGTGTTGTCACAACCTGGCCCGAAGGATCATGTTAATGAAATGGGAACACACAGCCGGATGGATTCACAAAATCTTTTAATACTAAATACTCAAATAAAGTAATATTTAAATTTTAAGTGAAGTTCACTAAAAAAAATTAGTTTAATATACAAATAAAATTGTTCTTATTTTTAGTTGAACCTCTTCTTTTGTACACATAACCTTCCAAATCAACAAATTAGTGTTCCCATTTCAAAATCTACTTAGATATTTTAAAATTATATCTTCATTAACTTCAAATTAAATCTCCATTAACATAATTGACTTTTGCTTAAACTCTCATCGAGAATTTTTGCCAGCGTCCAGTAATTTTTTCTCGGTTCAATAGCTTAATTCTTTCACAGTTCAAAATAACATATTTTTGCATTAAATATTGTTAAAATTAATCATGAAGAAGTCGAATTTTGTCAAAGTACATCAAAAGCATCGGACATCGTGAAAGATAACCTTGAATGCGTTGAATGTCGCCAAAGACAACTTCGAACCTCTCTAAATTATCAAATCGTACTGTATCGTTGTTATGCTTCCTTGAGCTAGCCTTAAGAATGACTCATGCATCTCCTATTTGGTAGATGGTGGCATGAACCAACTCCTAAATGCTTTAAAAATTCTTCCCAAGAAATCTCAACATTTGGTTTATCGTGAAATTACACCCTCTGCTGGACCATCCACCAATGCTCAACCTTTCCATCTAACAGAAATATTGCTAACTAGACCTTCATATCCTCAGGACACTGCATATTAACTTCATCAATCAATCTTTAGCTATTATCGGTGATTAATTATTACTATTATTATAAGTATTATCACTAAAAATTTAGTTCAACATATAATTTAATTTATTTGAGCTCGATTAATATTTGGCTTTAGACAAATGAACTCGCCTAATATATTACATGTTGAACCTAATTAAATTTGAATTATTAGAGCCAAGTTGGCTTCTTTCGACCAACTCAATAAAAAAATTATTTTATTAGCTATACATTTATTTATTTAACTAATATATATATATATATCATGACCTTTGTTTGATTGTGTGCGCATAGGGGTGTCAATTTCGGGTCACGGGTCGGGTTCGGGTCGAACCCGAAACTGACCCGGCACTATTCGGGTCAACCCGAACCCGACCCGTTTTTAAAAACGGGTCAGTTTTCCTGACCCGAACCCGACCCGCTTCGGGTCCGGGTCAACCTGACCCGACCGGAATGACCCATTTCCAACAAGAAAATGGCTAATTTTCGGGTCAAAAATGGGTAAAACTCCTCTTTTCGGGTCAAAAACGGGTCAAAATCGGGTCAATCTCGGGTTGCCGGGTCAAAATCAGGTTTTCGGGTCAAAATCGGGTCACTTTCGGGTCAATTTCGGGTCAAAGGGTTAACCCGAACCCGACCCGATTTTTGAAACAGTCGAAATGTCTAACCCGAACCCGACCCGTTTCAGATTCGGGTTGACCCTAACCCGAAATTTTTGGGTCGGGTTCGAGTCGGGTTTTCGGGTCGTGTCAAATATTGACACCCCTATGTGCGCATCACGGTCACGATCTACATTGATCACATTATATTTTGGTTAGTTGAACTCGATTCGATTAGGCAAAAGTACTTGACAATTTTTTTGAAAAATTTAACTAAAATATATACATATATACATTTATTTAGCCAAAGTATAATTTTTATCTACTATATATAATCATGACTTTTATTTGATTCTTTGTGCCTCGTTGCAATCATGATCTACATTTATAACCTTATACATTGGTCGTTTCAACTTGTTTTGACTAGACCATTTTGTACATGACAATTCCTTTGAAAGTTTTGATAAAATTAAAATACTTAAATTAATGCATTTCTATACATATTGGTGTGTGTATAACTATTGCTGGATGAAATTCACGCAATGGCAAATATCCATAAACCTACTTTCTCACCAACTCCCTTAATTTGACATTCCCATTTCCTCCTTAAAGAACTCCCCACCACTTCATTTAAAAAGTGGAAAAGCCTTCACAAAAAAAAAAAAAAAAAGGGGAAAAGCTCAAACTTTTCTATCTACTGCAGGCCACATTAAAGGGCTATTTTGTTACAATATTTTAGGGTGTAAAGTAGAGTAAATATATGGGTTTTGGAAAGCTTGGTGTTTGGTTGGATGAAAAGAAAATCCAAGATAAAGTAATGTTAATGCAATGTGTTCTATTATAGTTCATTTTTGAGGTAAACCGTTTTCACCCAGTTTTGAGGGAGAACTATTTAAACCGCTCCAAAGCTTGCTTGACCACTGCTGATGACCATCGTTTCCACCGCCAACAAGCTATCGGTCGCCACCCAGCACAGACTGTTGTCGCCGCCACCTAGCACAGCTGGCCACTGCTGTCCATACCCACCTCCATTATCTCTTGTTAAGAGTCAAATTCTCATTTAAATCTAATAAAGAAAAGTCATTTCTAATATTTTCTATCCAAGTCTTTTTTAGGTCTTTTTAGGTCTACTTCTACTTTTCTCAACATTAGCCAAATCCAATATATCTACTTTCCTAATCGAGTCATTGGAAGGCTGCCATTTTATGTGACCAAACCATTTAAGGTGACTCTCTCTAATCTTATCTTCCATAGGAGCTACTCCAACCTTTTCACGTATATACTCATTTCGTATAGACCTGTCAATTTCGGGTTACGGGTCGGGTTCGGGTCAACCCGAAATTGACCCGGTATTATTCGGGTTCGGGTCGACCCGACCCGTTTTTTCAAACGGGTCGATTTTTTGGACCCGAACCCGACCCGCTTCGGGTTCGGGTCGGGTTCGGGTCAACCCGACCCCACCTATTTCAGCCAAATCTCTCCGCGCGGACGTGAAGAAACGCGGGACGCCGGACGTCGGACGCCGGACGGCGAGCTGCGGCTGAGCCGCTGAAGCACGGACGACGGTTGCCGCGGCTGAGGCACGGACGCCGGGACGCCGGGACGCGGGTCGCACGCGAAGTGACGCGGTCAGCCGGTCACGCCTCACGCGGGTCGCACGCGAAGTGACGCTGGGCAGGCCGCAGGCGGGGCAGGCGGCTCGAGGCAGTCGGGCAGCTCGGGCAAGGGCGGGCTGGGGCAGCGGGGGGAAGGGCATGAATCATTTTTTTTTAAATTAAACGGGTTTTCGGGTTGACCCGGCAACCCGTCGGGTCAACCCGAACCCGACCCGTTTTTGTAAACGGGTCGGTTTCCCGGACCCGAACCCGACCCGCTTCGGGTTCGGGTCAACCCAAACCCGAAAATTTCGGGTCGGGTTCGGATCGGGTTTTCGGGTCGGGTCCAATATTGACAGGTCTAATTTCGTATCTTGTCTCTAAGAGCAAAGCCACTCATCCACCTAAGCATCCCCTTCTCTTCAACACTTAACTTAATATTACGCTTCACTTTTCCAATCAAATACACCATTAAAAAAAAAATCTCGATAATTGAGAGTCATATATAAAATTATCCATTCGAATGTATTGTTCTTCACTTTGGTTAAAATGAGTATGGTGTAGAAAGGTTGTTAATCATTTTTAGTGCTTGTCTTATTTCCATCAAGTCAACATAATTTCATTTGTATGCCTCAAGTTTTCATGAGCTTAACTTACATCAAATGCTTATTCAAGCAAGGCAAATAAAATTAATAAAAAAAAATCCAAAAAGAAGGCTGCAAAACATAGTTGTTTCCATAAGAATATTAGTATAATCAATAAATGTATATAGTTTCTATTAATATATTGGACTAGTTACCGGAATCTCATACAAGTAATTTTATTCATTTCATTATTATATAAAGAGCTTATATGTATTAAGCTTATGCTCATAAACCAAGATGTTTATGATTATGCACCTCTAAAAATCAAAGTGATGTACCATTTAAACACTCTCTCAGCTGCAGAGCAATGAATAATATTACTTGACTTGTTATAGGCATATTATATGAAAATCTTATAAATAATTTGCATATTATATGAAAATTATGGCTAATTAAAATAGGCATATAACTATGAAAATCTCGGATAATATTAAGTAAACATTCCTAATAAGTTGTTCAGAGTATATTCTTACATCTTATCTATGATCATATCATTGATATGAATGAAATAATTTTCTTACGAATGGTTGCTAGATGGGAGTTCACCATCATTTACGTCATAGAAATATATTTGTATGACTCAATCTAATAGAATTTCATATGAGCCTCAATTAAAAGTCACAATATACATACAAGAAGTTCTTTCAATTAAAATTAAAAGAAGACAAATAGGAAAAGAAGAAAAAAAGAAAAGAGAAAGGGCAAAGCTTGATAATTGGCCAAGTTATGCGGTTTAACGTCACATTTTCGACTTATTCAAGTATTTTGAAGCGATGCAAGCATAAAAAGAATAATAGAGATAATCTTTGTAAAACTATAAATTTATAAAAGAGATGTTATAAAAAAATTGCATGTACAAAAAAATTTGTGCGAAGATATTTCAATTTAAATAATATCTCAACAAAGTTTTGAAGTTCTTCAGAAAAATTATGAACTTGCATTTCTTTTTTAAGAATAATCATCAAAATTGATGTTGAAGGATGCTTTTTTTTAATTATTATTTTTCCTTTGATGGGGGCAAAGTAAAGTCAGATAACAAGAGTGACGAAAGAGTTTTTATACAACCATCCTCCACTTGGATACATCTCACATCAATGCACTTCTACTCTACAAAACATCATTCCCAAAGAATACCTAGTAGACTTGGAATAAGAGTTAGTCAAAATCATTTTAGGTAACCCATATAATATTTCTATTTTAATTGAAGAAGGATGGGATACTGCTTTATCTCAGGCACTTAAAAAGTCAATTAACAAGTCTTTTTTATCTTTCTTAATAGCTACGGATAAGAGCTCAGGGCCCAACTTTGGAGGTTAACCTGGAGGCTTTGCAGGAGGATGTTGATCTACTCCCCTCTACATTAGTCATATGAACATTACTCTTATCGACAACCTCCAGGTCAACTTTGTCTGTAATTCTTCTCTATCTAGTCTTTAAAAATAATATAGTCCTCTATCAGGTGTGGTTGAGTATGCAGTGATAAGGACAATATTTGGTATCATATTTCTTATTTACATCTTCTGTCCTCCTGGCCTATAGGCCTTAAGAGACCAAAAGTTTTGTTTGGAACTGACTTTCTTACTGCTTCTTAAAGAAGCTTTATAGTATAAAAATTTTAATTTTGTTCTAAAAGTTGCTTTAAAAAGCAATGAGAAAGTTGTCCCAAACAAAGCCTAAAAGAAGAGGCGATGAATTGAGTGTGCAATGAAACTCTTAAACTTTTTTAAAATTCTCCAAACAAAAGCTTTTACATAATTAAAATATTATGTAAAAGTTTATACCATGTTAGCTCTGTATAAACTTGTACATGGGAATATGCTATGTACATTCGAATGGATAATTTTATATAGCTGCTGAGCACGTCGAGCTAAATTAATGTTTGAATATGGGACTTAGGACTCAAATTTTGGAATTGACCCAATAGTAGGCCTTATGACCTCATATATAGGCTAGGTGCCTCAATGGTAGTGATTCACCAGCCTTATATCAAATTAGAATCAATGCGTTGGACTAAGCCCTTTGCGCTTATGCTTGATTAATGGGACAAGATATAGATTGATTTCTTTCTTTTTCATTTTGGCTTTGAAAATTGAGATATGGGATATTTTTTTTTATTATTTATTTATTATTACTTTTTTTATAGGCTGTAGATGGGATAGGAAGGCAAACAGAAATAAGGGAGTAGGATAAAATAAGTTTTTTAAGTGTTTTTTATTATATATATATATATATATATATATATATATATATATATATATATATATATATATATATATATATATAATTTAAACATTTTATCATATATTTAATCAAGGAAATTTCGATGTTTTGGATTGCATTTGCACAATTCATTTCGCAAACATATAACATTCAGACAATTTCGCGCAACATCACATCCATTGACCGTCATTTTCGGACACATCTTCTTGAACCAAATGTGAGGTCATTTCTTGGTAATTATGACATCCCAAATGTAATGGCATGATCGATTTCATGAGTGGATGATATTTGACCTTTTTGCACAATGTCGTGCCTGAAATCCATCATTTTCACCATCGTTCGAACGAGTTGAGTGCGAAGGGTATTTCTTTGATAATTTTGGTGTTTAAAGAGAGTCAATGCAAGAATGACATTTTGAGTAGTTTTACACAATGTCGAGGTGTCTTTGGACTTGTTTTGTGCTATGTCGCATTAATTAGTCATCCTCATTGCATGTGCTCAAATTGATTGTGTGGCACATATAGAGGTTAACGGATTCCTACTTAAACTTCTATTTTTTTAATCTTGTTCGATCCCAATTCAAAGCATGTTTAAAATTTGCTTGAGCCCTGCTCGAAGTTTGATAAAATCTTACCAAAATATTTCTCAAACCTTCCTCGATTAGGTTAGAAGCATGGTTCAATCCTTTTTCAAATGTGATTCAAAACTTGCTCGAACAAAGTTCGAATCATGTTCGAATAAAAATTTGGACTAATATATATATATATATATATATATATATATATATATATATATATATATATATATATATATATGTGTGTGTGTGTGTGTATGTGCGCGCGTGCGCGCGCGCATGTGCGTGTGAAAGACACATATCAAGTTAATTTAAATAAGTTGTCACTACGGACTTTACTCTGGAATTTTATGCCAAGGGAGTAAATTCTATTGATTCCCCTCCCTGCACTCTTACATGACTAAACGAATTTCCATTTTGGTTGGTAATGATTAATGATTCTGGCTGTCTAAATTTTGCAGAATTCGCTTGCAACATGGCAAAAAGTGCCAGGAGCCGGCGCAGGATTTCTTCTCGCCAGTTTAGGTCAACTCCTTATCCAATTTCTCAATCATACAGTTGGGTAACTTCAGAACCAGGTAACTTGAAACAAAAATTGGCATTAGAGAGGAAGGACTGGGAAGAAGCTACATGCTCGGTGTGCATGGAATTCCCGCACAATGCTGTTCTTCTGCTGTGTTCTTCCCATGAGAAAGGGTGTCGTCCTTATATGTGTGGAACTAGTTACCGCCACTCTAACTGCCTTGATCAGTTCAAGAAGGCTTACACAAAAGTGAGGTCTACTCAACTTGACCCAGTCGAGGACAACGCAAACAGCTCTGGGTTGATCGTTCCTGCCTGGTCCTCAAGCGGCAAGTCTGAGGCATTGGAGCTTGCGTGCCCTCTTTGTCGTGGGCAAGTGAAGGGATGGACGGTGGTGGAACCAGCAAGGAAATATCTAAATAATAAGATGAGGAACTGCATGCAAGATAGTTGCTCTTATGTAGGGACCTACAAGGAACTCAAAAAACATGTGAGGTCTGACCACCCTTGTGCCAAGCCTCGTGAGGTGGACCCTGAGATGGAGCAGAAATGGAGAGTGCTTGAACATGAGAGGGAGCGGCAGGATGTCATCAGCACGATAACATCGTCGATGCCCAGATCCGTGGTGTTTGGAGATTATGTCATAGAGATGACCAACAGTGATGCCGACAGTGAGGATGAGACTGGTGATGTAGAATTCCGAGGAAACCGCGGTATCAGCAGAAGCATCCTTTATTTTTTCTTGCGCGAAGGTGCACGGCTTATGAGGTTTCAGAGGGATCAAGATGCTCATGAAGGAATGGAAGATGACAGTGCTTATAACCATGACTTACTTGGTGGCACCAATATTTCTGCTGCCTCTGCCATTTATTCCTCAGGAGGAGATGATAGCAGTGCAGCTACAGTTTTTAACCGAGGCCGAGATATGGGCATGTTGAGATCAGATAGGAGACGTAGGAGACGGCGCCGGAGAAGCAGGGGCTCATCAACATTTGATGTAAGTTGAAGAATAAGATAAAGGATGTTTTTTTTAGGATTTCATAAACTTAGGGAAAATTTACAGGGACTCATCCTCTGCATTTATATTAACATTGACCACACTATCGGTTATATCTATTTTCTCTTACTGAACTAGAAGTTGGTGGGATGTCGAGGACTCTTTCGTTCTGTTCATTCCGCTTTAATTGCCCCACATATTTATGTGATGATTCTGAATGTGCATCCAGTATTTGGTGGTTCAAATTGTGTTTTACAGTTGTGAGGTTTCTGCTACTGTTGAGCTGGTGCTTCAGCTATACTGTAACATTCTGCTTTCCTATATACACTGATGTGATTGTATATTCTTTTATCTGCAATAAGGGTATGTTTGTGCTGAATACTGCGATTGCTATTCAGAATTTTCATGATTGTTGTAGCTAATGCATTCATATTTTGTTGAGTTTGTCCTCTATGTAATGAGAAAACTGTATAAATTGTTTGAACAAGGTAGAACTTCAAAAGCTACTGAGAATAATTTTCTTTTGTGCAGGACAGAAATGTTGGTTTGATTAATAACTAGCAATATCAATATCTTTAATGAATATTCAAAACCTTCATTTGCCAAACCAAGTAGATACATCTGTCAACATTGGTGTCCAAATTTCTATCATCGTTGTGTTCCAAGTAGTCATGAAGAACTATGATGTCTCGATTTTTTTTCTCGATGGGCAAAGGAGCAAACGGTATAAGCTTTTGAGTTGGTGTTCAAAGCATCTCTAGTTTAACAAGTCTTCATAATGCAAACTATAAGATTTATCAAAAGTTCAAGAAATATACTATGTCACCATAACAGGGCATAACATTCAAATATGAGATTCCAACCTTAGGAATGGGTCAAGTTATCATAAGAGAGATTCACGATAAGAAAAAAAAACAAAATCTCATTATAATAGAAGAGAAACGCTTAGAGCATTCTCTATGATAATGAGCATTGTTATTATATTTATAACTAAAGAGGTACTTAGTAAAGTATGTTATATATATATATATGTAATAGTCTGCATTTTGACATGGTTAAATAAATTTTTTAAGGAGTTATTATAAGTATAAATCATCAATTGTCTTCATCATCAGTGGCGGAGGGAAGGGGGGGCCAAGGGGGGCACGTGCCCCCCCTAAAAAAAAAAAAATTCAATTGTGGCTTAAGCCAATCACCACCTAAAGCAGAACAAGGAAGAGCAAAGTTTGTACATTTTATTTCCCAAAAAAAAAAAAAAAAGCTTGTACATTTTTATAGGTGAGAAATTGATTATTTTCTCTTCTATGCATACTCGATTTAAGAGAAAGAAATAATTGGATTAATTTATTTTTCTTAATCAAGACTAAGATATTGATATATTATCAAAAAATTATGTCGATCGAGCACGAATCTCGAGAAAAAAATCAGTCAGATGCTTCAAAAATTAAATCGGAGACTATTTGAACTCCGATTTCAGCATACTTATAGTCGAATTGAAAGTCTCAAAAATACGAACCCAACAACACCAAATTCGACTCAATCTGAGCCCAAATGAGTCCAAATCAAGGATCTGAAGCACATTTGGAAGGTTCAAAACATAATTGGGATGATCAAACAGTTTCCAAAATTTATTTGTTTATAGTCGAATTGAGGGGCTGGATGAGACAAATACAACGAGCTAAAGATCGTTGATTTATGATATCATTAAGCTATATTTTTATTCAAATTTATGCTATGCAATCATTACATTTCCTTTTTTCCTATATTTTATTTTATATATTTATATATATATAAGTTTTAGTGAAAATCTCCGACTTTTATTTAAAACTTTATTTTAAAGAATCTTGGATAAATTTTAGCTGAAATTGAAACTCACTTAAATTAGCTGAAATAAAAATATTTTAAAGAATGTTGAGTAAAACTCATTTAAATATCTTTCGCTCCTCTCTTAGCTCCAAAAGGAGACCCCTCGTAATGAGACCGCAAACAAAATTATTTTAATTTAGGCCCCCCCTGAATAAAATTTCTGGCTCCGCCACTGTTCATCATAACATAGGTGGTGATTTAGTTACATTAATATTTATTTTTAATAATTTTTAGATATTATTATAAATTCTTAAGAAATTGACACATGTCAATATAAGTGGAGATTTGGAATCGTTAGGTTTCTGTTTTACAAATTGATTTTATCAAAAAAATTTAAATAAAATGGACTATTTTATGAATATTTTACTATAATTTTTAAAGAAAAAAATATTTGAATTTTATATTAAAAATAGATTAAATTATATAATTATTATTTCTTTATAAATAAGACACTTGATCATAATTCCTAAAATCGGCTAACATAAGAGTTAGGGAAGATAAGAGAAAAATAGAGGAGAGAGAAAAGAGAGTTTATGATTTGGAGGTTGTAGAGTAATTTTTGTTAGTCGATTATGTTGGTAAATTTGTTTGTTTCATTGTAAGAAACTATTATCCTATTTTTTATTTCAATATTTTGATTTTTTTTTAAAATTGTTTTGTCAAATTTGCATTTTTGTTATAAAAAATTGAGGATAATTTTGTATTAATAAAACTTTCACCTCATAACTTTTTATATAATGTAGAGATTAAGATTATGAACGTTTCGAATATTTATTTAATATTTTTGTCAGATGATTTCAAAAAAGCAATGAATTTTATAAATTAAAAAATTTATTTTGATACCTAAAATAGTGTTTTAGCTCGATTAAAGCTTCTGAATATTGTTATATACGATCTCTGGTTATTTGATTCATTTATGAAAAATATTAATTTTCTCTCAATAGGATTTTCTGTTGTCCACCGTTAAAACATTTTGACATTTTCTGAATTATGCCCAATTATATTTTATTTACTACAATGCTTTGGAAATGAAATTGAATATGTGATTGAGTAATAGCTGATCACTATTACTATTATAATATTGTGATAATAATGTGTGTAAAATACAAGTAAAGAGTGGTTGACACGTTTATTCAAGATCGATTGATCTGTATATGATGGTGGGCTGATGGATTTTTCTTTAAATATTATAGTTGAGTGTTATCCTCCATTGATACAACGATTGTGAATTATAAGAAGTTATTACTGTGCCGATAGACAAAGAGTGACAAGTATATATGTATACTGAGCTAATGATTACCGATTGCCGATTACTAATTACTGAAAAAAGATTATGATAACTAGAACTTCTTACTTGTTTAGAGTGACTACTCAAATGCATGTTACAGATTCATTGTTACTGTACGGATTTTCTAATATTGTATTGATTTAAATATATGGATTTACTATTATTGCACTATTTTATTGCTATGACCACTAAATTTATTGGTATAGATATAAACACTGATATTATTACTGAATTGTTATTGTTGCCACTATCGATTCACTATATTAACATTGACTATGTGACATACTAAGTGTATGATGTACTAAGCATGTGATTAAGATACTAAGTTGATATTTGTATAGAATAATTGGATAACATGTGTACATTTTTAAAAGGTTTTACTGTATTGATATGATTTCGACAATCTTTTTCAATGCTTTGGTTTTACTATTTTATATGATTGTTTTACTGATTGATCGTATTGTTACGATGACTATTTTATAGATTCAACGCGTATATTGATTTATTGGTTTCCCCAATGTATTGTTTTATTATTTACAATTTCTACTTCTATTGTATGTATATTTTACTATTTCTATATTGATTATTTATCATATAATTGTTACTATTATGAATTGATTGACAACATGCATACTGCTTCATTGTTGTGTTTTGAATTCAATATATTATAGGATTTTAGTGACCTACTGGATATTTTAGCTCATTATATGTGTTTTAATATTTTTAGTGTGAGACTAATCATGATTCCTCAGGCTCTGTGTCCTTTTTTTTAGTTATTCTTTTGTACTCAGGAATAAAATGATATATTATGATTATATGATTCATGAGTGTTGTATATGATTTATTTTTTGGTCAATTGAATATAGATGTGCACTGATGTTTTAAATTATAGAATTTATTTCCGCTATTTATTATTGATAGATAAAATTATATAGCTCTTATTGTTATATAATAAAATATACTGGAAAAATTCTTCTAAATTAAATTTTGGACATGACAATACATGCCCCCTCATTATGAATCCAAAAAACCATGTCATATCCATCTCAATGATGGGTTCAATTATTATAATATCATAATCAGAGAGGTTCGCTAGCTAAGTTTAGCTCCCAAACATAAAGGCAGATACTTTGAAACTTTCTTTCATAAGGGATATATTTATGAACAATCATAATCAGAGAGGGCAATCATCATAAAAAAAAGCCCTTTAAATTTCAAGATAAATACGCTTCCTATTTTTTTAACAATGATGGGAATGATATTTCTAAATCAATGAAACTTTATTCAAATATAAGCCTTTAAATTCTTTTTTAAATATAAAGTTAAAAAGCTCTAGTATTAACTAGCTGCTACATGCTTAAAGTATCCATGGATCCATCATCGACATCAATTTATGAAGGATGGAAATTTTAAGTTCGACAAAAGTTCATAAAAAACCAGTTTCATATCAAATATATTTATATGACCACACTCATAAACTTCATGCTTGTAATGACAATGACAAGTTCCTTAATAGAGGGAGGATAGGTTGATTGTGATAACATCATTGTTCTATATTCATTGCCTAAGTCTATGAGTTTTGAACAAGAATATACACTTGATAGGAAGCAAAACATTTTACAAGCTAAAGGCGGGCTTAAACTTGCTTCATTTAGCAAGCTCTTCCCTCAGATGTATGATGTCTCTTTAGATGACGCAATTCATGATTATTGACAATTACCCTTTTATTATGTCGTGTTGATTATTCATTTACTAAGTAGATCAATGTCCATTTAAAATGCAAAGCATAACATATAACAAACTTATTTACTATTTTATATAAAAAAAAAGTATTTTTGAATTACCCTTCTTCAATTGAATAAATTTTTTTAATGCACTTAATGCAATTTAAAGCTTCGTTTGGGACGACTTTTTTTATTGATTCTTAAAACAATGTTCTGGTACAAAAATTAAAGAGCAATATTTTAAGAAGCAATAAGAAAATCGTCTCAAATGAAGCCTAAGTCGGAATGGACCTCATTTTATATTTCCTTCATTTATTATCATACAACTAGATACATTTTTTTTTTTGGGAAATTTACATACATACCACTTTATAACATCCTATTTACATATCCAACACCTAAAACTTTAATATTACATGAATACCACCCTAAATTATTTTAATATCAAATATACCACTTACATTTCTTTCCTACCACTCATGTATTTCATTTCTACCACTCATATTTGGTATGAAAATGAACTATGGGTGGTATGTATGTAATATTAAAGTTTTAGGTGTTAAATATGTAAATAGCATAGTATTAAGTGGTATGTATGTAAATCTCCCTTTTTTTTTAAGGTTAAGCATTGAACTTTTCTTGCTAGCATGTTTGTTATGTTATTTTAGATGTCAATATAAAAAACTACTTAGCTTAAATCCAACCAAATAGTATTTTAGGAGATTTGAATCCTATCATTTTAACAAATCATATTTTACCACCATTGTTTATTAAATTTAAGATTTGTTAAATTTCACCTTTCATAAGATTTAATGAAAATAAGTATTTATTTCTCTCAATAAAATTTAAATCCTTAAATAAATAGTCAAATATTTTTTTATATTCAACAAAATTAATTGTTGTTATATAGATCTTTTTTAGATTTTAAATTTTCTCAAATTTATTAAATTGGATTTACATGATTTACTAAAAATCTGATTCATATTTTTATATATTTAACGATTTATTATATATATTCATATATCAGAAGTCTATTTTTAAAACAAATATTTTATAAATTTAGTAATAATTAGTGAAAATTAATAATAATAACGTTATATTATTTATTTATTTTTTTTTTCATGAAAATTTGGTGGGTAAATTTTTAAAATAAATATCATTAAGAATTTATTTAACTATTAAATCAATAAAATAAAAAAATTAGAACTAGGCAAAGTCTCTCAATGAATTAGCGACTTTGCCTAGTTCTAAATTTATTTATTTTGTTAGTTTAATAGTTAATTAAATTCTTAAGGATAATTATTTTAAAAATTTACCAAAATTTGGTGGGTAAGTTCGACTGAATTTTTTTATCTTTTTCCATTTCGCATTGGTGCTCGCCATCGAACGGAAAATTATTAGGTCCGGACACCGAACCTAGAAATAGATTCGGTCTCCAATAAAATATTGACATGTATAATGTACACGTGTCTGCGAAATTTTAAGCCAAGCGTGCCAAAAGTGCAGGTAAAGCGCAGTCAAAACACAGTGAAAGGGCAGTCAAAAAGCGTAGTCAAAGAACAGTTGAAGTGTAGTAAAGGCACAGTAAAAAAGTACAATCAAAACTCAATCCAAGTGTCAAAATTTAATTGAATATCCGAACCTAATAATTTTCCCTATCGAATAGCCACTGTTGAACCAACGAAACTTTTATTACGTCCTCTGACCGGACGTAGATCTACGTTCGGTCAGAGGATTGTTACTCGATTTTTGCTCGGTATTGCTATATATTGTTTGATAATAACGAAAAATATCACTCTGAAAAGATCAATATCGAATAATATCGAGCAATATCCAGTATTAAAAAAAAACGGAGTAATACCGAATCAACGTCCGCTAGTGGCAAATTTTTTTTGTTCTTTTTCTTTACTAATACTATAACGCTTCCCTGTTCGTAGTGCCCTGCTTCACTCTTCCATCGTCCCTCTCACTTTCCGACCGTTGGGGGCCTTGCCAGCTATATTCTGCTCCGCCCTCCTTTGGCCGCGCACAAAGCTCGATGTAGAGAATCTGCACACAGAAGAAGTTAGAGTAAGTGGGAGCCAGCGAGCAAAGAAGCCCCCTTTGCGGCTTTGCGTCCCCTACCTAAACCCTAACCCATTGCATTCCTTATTCCCTACATTAATGGCGTTACTTGTTCCCACCCTTCTCTTCTATCTTCTCTCCCTCCCTCTTCTCGTTCCCTCTAAATCGACCATTGAGCCGTGTTCCGTCTCCGACTCCTGCAACGCCTTGGTGGGCTACACACTCTACACCGAGCTTAAGGTTTCTGAAGTCGCCGCTCTCTTCCAGGTCGACCCAGTTGCGCTTCTGAACGCCAATGCCATCGACATTTCCATCCCCGACGTTGAGAATCACATCCTTCCCGCCGGCCTCTTCACCAAAATCCCCACCATCTGCTCCTGCACCGACGGAATCCGTAAGTCCGTTTCCACTCGCTACAAGACCCGCCCCTCCGACACTCTTTCCTCTATTGCGGACACCGTTTATGCTGGTCTTGCCTCCGCCGACCAGATCCGTGAAGCTAACACCATCACCGACCCCTCTGTGCTTGAGGTCGGCCAGATACTTGTTATCCCTCTCCCTTGCACCTGCTTCAACTCCAGTGATAACTTCCTTCCTGCGATCTACTTGTCTTACGTTGTGTTGGTTGGGGATACCGTCCCCAGCATTGCTGCAAGGTACTCCACCACGGTTACCGATATTATGAACGTGAATGCCATGGGGAGTCCGGTGGTCAGGGCTGGTGATATACTTGCAATTCCATTGCCAGGTAAGGATGATTGGTTTGTTGCATAGAGTTGATATAAATGTTTTATTTTATTATGCTTATTACTGCAATATGCAGCTATCAGGTTGTTTCTTGCTTTTTGATTTATAGGATGACCTTTTTTTTCTGATGATTCCTGCTTGATATTCTTCATTTTGTGATCCTTTTTAAGAATTTTCGTCTTGGTATTGCGGTATTTTTCTCCAAAAGCAGTTAGGATGGTTTACTTATTTGTTCTTTTAACGCGTTATAGAGTGGTAGCATATAACAGTGTGGTATTATTATAGAGTGGTAGCATATACACATTCTCCATAGCTCAAGTTTATTAAAATTTAATTTACCCCTTTAATGAATTTTTTTATTTGGCTAGAATAGGGGATTGTTTTCTCATCTATGGAGAATGTGTACGAATTGTTGAGTCGCTGAATTACTTCTCTTGGCAAAATTATTTTAGAACCATACTTATATGACATTTACTTTCCCAAGTTTCGCAAACTAACCTATCGGCTTCGTTTTATCCCAAAT
Organism: Dendrobium huoshanense; assembly: GCA_016618105.1. Taxonomy (NCBI): domain Eukaryota; kingdom Viridiplantae; phylum Streptophyta; class Magnoliopsida; order Asparagales; family Orchidaceae; genus Dendrobium; species Dendrobium huoshanense. Next base: position 20,687,195 of record CM028343.1, read on the forward strand.
TTGAATTGAGATATTCACCCGTTCTAATGTTTCTTGTATGGTCCCATATGTTTCTTTTGTTCTTGATTAATGTAAAATGATTTATGGAAATAAATTTATTTTTTAACTTGGTATTTGTCATCACAAAAGTTTTAAAGAAGTTATGAAAAGATTTCTGATTACTTTAAGCTTATTAAATCATTTTTTGATTAAAATTTACTTCTAGAGGATATGCATTAGGGGTTCGTTGTGTGCTAAGATGCACCGGCACAGACACGTCGACACGGACATGGGACACGACATTTTTTAAAAATATAGGACACGGGTACAGCGTGGACACGGCATAATAATTTTTTAATATAATATATAGAAATTAAGACGGCATTATATTAAAAATGACAAGGAATAATAAATCAATTTCATGATAACTTGTTTAGCTTATAACATAAAAATGTTTAGTATAAAATATCAGTACAACCACAAAAATATAAGCAAAAAATCATTTAGTACAACATGAAGGTCCAACTACTCAATAGAGGGAATGATAGAATTATGTTCAGATGTTGATTTTTGACCAACAACATCATCATCATTGAATATCATTGCTTCAAACTTTGGTTCTTCTAGAGAAAGATTTGCAACCTCCAATAATCTCATATCATCAAGGCACTCGAACCCATCTCCAATAACATCCCACATCTTATTATCTCATGTCATATAAAGTGAGGTTTTCTTTGATAGAAGACAAAGATTATATTCCTCATAAATCATAATGGATATTCTCTATTTGAACTACTATCCTTCAACATAGAAATTATAATTGATATGAAGTGAAATCAAAATATCTCAATAATGAGACAACATGAATACAACAATATATCGGTCTTTCGGGGTCCAATGGGGCTCTCCCCTAGTGGGGTTCGACCTGCCAGGGTAAGAGTAATTTTGAAGTTTTGTTTGTTTTTAAAGTTCATAAGTTATTTGTATGGAAAGATATCGAGCAGTACCGAGCATGTACCTAGTAGTAACGAGCATGTACTGAGCGGTACCGAGCATGTACCTAACAATACCGAGTTTGTACCTAGCGGTACCAAGCATGTATAGAGCGGTACCGAGCATGTACATTAGCTTTTTTGGTAAGTTTCAAAAAACAACAATTAATATTTCAGGCGTCGATGTCATTTATCAGTCACCGAGAGTGGAGATGAAAATACCTTTACTGCCAAAAAGAAATTAAAATGAGAATATTCGATGATTGGGTATTAAGTGCGGACGTTGATTTGATGTTGTGGATAGAAAATAAGAAATTTAGTTTAAATCCCGCAAAATACAAGAAATTATGTTTTAAAAAATTCATAAAATATTTAAGATACGCGTGTCCGACATGCGTGTCCAATTTGCATTTAATACTTTTTAATCGGACACGTTTTCGATGTGTCCGACACGTGTCGGATGAGTGTCGTGTCGGACACTGCACGCCTCTTTGAGGAGAAGTATCGGTGCATCATAGGTTGTGTGTCAGCATCCTATTATGGTGGCTTTTCTAGTTCACCTCTTATGCCGTCTCTATGATATCCCGATGGCCTTGCTTTACTAGCATTGGGCTATGTGTGACAAACAACCTCTTAGGTTTGTAGGATACCATTGTTAGTGTTATTGGTGTGTGATCCTGAACTGTAGCTTTCCATATGAACTATGTTTGAGTTGATTGAATAGTAATTGTAAATGTGGCCCTTCTTTTATTATATAATGAAGAAAATATAGATGATATGGGTGTTTGTTTTCCTGCAGGATACCAAATTCATTTTATTACAATATGGTTTTGATTGGAAACTCTCATGCCATCCTTCATTCCGCTAGTACTTGAATCACAACTACATTAAGTGGAAATGTGATGTTGGGTATGCAGTGGACTAGTGAAAACTAATATTGTTGATTACAAAATTTCTCAATAAAGTCAAAATATTGAATCGAAAACTATAGGTTCCAGATCCTCAATACATCAAGTTTTTGAATCCTCAATACTAAAAAATTAGGATGAACTAAGGTTGTAGTAATTTTTTTTTCCTTGCGTTCATTCCGATATCAATAATTAATATTGATAATGAAATTCCACACAAAGGTCTATATATAAAGGAAATAAAATCCTTTGAAGAATGGAGGCATCCTTATCATTTTCCTTATTATGTTCATATTATTTAAAAAAAATAAACTAGAAAATTCAAATTTGGCTATAAATGATGAATGGATTAGAAAAATATAAAAATCGTTTTGATATAGCTCTCTTGTTTCCTAGTTTGACTCAATGTGATTGACCTATTAGAGATTGGCATGTCTAAGCTAAATTAGCAGTAAATTAAGGGGATTTTGATCAGATGTTATGTTACTACATTATATTCATGTTTTAAAAAAAACAATTGTTTTAAGAATAAGAGTGGTGAAATCCCTCAAGATCGCTGAAGGATCACAGTGCATTCCATTGAAAGAATTGTAGAATTTTTTGAAGAACGACCATATCTCCTTTTCAAAATATTTATGATATTTACAGTGGCTACTAGTACAAGCTTAGTAGAAACATAAATAAACTCTACCTAAACAACTAGTACTAGAGGCTTTAGGTGCCTCAATTCAATAAAAAAGTTGCATCATTTAAAGATGAACTAATAATAATGTTTAAAGATAAATCATGCACCAAAATATTAGATCCTTCCTTTCTAGTGATTGCAATGTAAATATATTGTAGGGATACAGAGAAATACATGGATTGTTGATCATGTGCCAGCAACATATGAGCTAAATCATAGCACTTAATGAAATATTTTCAAATTTTATAATGAACTTGCATGCAACCCACATTTCATTATGTGTTAAAAAAAAAATCTTTTAAAAACATGGCACATGATCAGCACTTATTGCAGCAAGATTATATAAAGCATGCCCAGGAAATACAGCGACTACAAAGCATCTAATGGCTAATATATATGAAAACAAGTTCATTTAGTTTTAGTTTATATTTTATATTCAAACTCTAATTTATTTTAGTGCATATTCATTGTAAGAATATATGCTAGATCATGTAGGATGTTAGTTTTTTGTTTTTTCTTGTGTTCAAATCATCACCAGAAAGGATCTCATCATACTCAACTTTTTAAATGTTTTTTTATAATTAGGATTTGGTAGTTTATTAGATTCTTGCATAAGTCATTAATTATGAGGGGAATCAAAGATTATATGATTTTTTTTTTGTTGCACTTAAAATAAGCAATATGAATAATTTGTGTACCACTAGATTTATCATGTATTAGGATTGCTTAAGATTGTATGTGCAGTTTGAATTGAAGGATTGACTTAGTAAACCCAAGTGAACTTGTCCTAGTGATGATGATTTATTGCCATTGCTGCTAGAAGAAAGATGCATTGCCTCCTAATTCTGGCTTTATGATGAGCTTCATATATAATTCTCGAGGATGAAACAGATGCATCAAGTAAGCACAATCAAATGAAGAGATAAGAGCCAAGGGAATTTGTTACGCCGGCCCAGGAGGGGCCGGCTGGACCGGTCCAACCTGGACCGGTCCGGGTCTTCTCGCGACGAAACAGAAGCACGCGGGCGGAACCGAGCGGAGGGAGCAAAGCCGACGGGGGCCAGGGAAGAATTTTGGGAGGGAAATTTTGAATGCTAGGGGCTGTTTAGACATTTTGTAAAACTCCTTTATGGTTAATTAGGAGGTTAGGAGGAAAAGGGGGGATTATCTTGATTTTGAATTTCTTGGGAGATCTAGGGTTTGTTGTTCTTGGGCTCTTGGCGTTGCCGGAGATCGTTGGAGAGTTTTTCCTTCCTCTCGAATTGAAGGAAAGTTGTATCTTGCAAGTGCTTTTCATCCTTTATTGAAATAAAAGCGTTTGCATCATTTTTCTATGATTCTCCCTACTTCTTTCTCTCAGTTTTTCTGCAGTTTTGCTGTTTTTCTGCTGTGGACAGCAATATTTGCTTGGATTTACTTTGGTTTTGGTGAGAAACACTTGGAAATCCAAGGGTTTCCTATCAGAATTCTACTTGCATAAGCCACTGAAGCTTTATCGTTTGGATCTATCTGTCCACCCTTTTATCTGCTTTCATAATATTTTATCTTATTTCCATAGAGACGGAACATTTTCATTGATGTAACAATTCTTGCAAGTCAAATGGAACTTCATTGAAGTTTTCATTTACAGTCATAGCTGGGTGTTTTTTGTACTTTTTATTGTATATCCTACCCCTACTTTGGAATTAGAAGGTTCTTAATTTTAATGACCTGATCGAAACACAGATAATTTTTTTTCTAAGTTGTTAGTTAATTTGCTTTTTGTATTCATTATAGCTGAAAAACTGATATATGTACTTTAACTTGCATTTTTAACGCTATTGTTTATGAACTTCTCTCTGGCTGTCTTAATTCTGATTCTTTTCTGCTATAGCCTGTGCATCTAGTTTCCCAAGATATGCGTCCGATCATGGCTTGACAGTAGCAAATGGTAGCTACGCTATAACTGCCAGTCATTGTGTCCAGTGCAGCTGTGGACCAGGAAACCTCAAGTTAACTATTATATTACTCTTCTGAAATCTTGTTTGGTTTTATCAATACAAACTTTTCTGACTATCTCTATCCTTGTAGCTTATACTGCACCCCAGCTTCTCTGGCAGTATCTTGTTCAAGCATGCAATGTAGAGGAAGCAACCTAATACTGGGAAATGTTACTGCTCAAGCCACTAGTGCTGGATGCAACGTGACTTCCTGCTCTTATGGTGGTTTTGTAAATGGAACAATCCTCACAACGTGAGCTTCTCTTCAATTGAATATATTTATACATATTAAATGCTGCTTTCAACTTGCCAAGGAACAATAATTGAGTCATTTAGTTACTTTGTAGGTTATCTACTTCTCTTCAACCTCGCTGCCCAGGTTTATTACTGTCACTTTTTCACAATACACATTATATGTACCCAACCCAATCGACTTAATTTTCATGTCTATTTTGACTGATTCAGGGCCACTACAATTTCCTTCTGTGGTTCCTCCACCAACTTTTGTGAGCCCTTACTCGTTCTTGGCTCCATCGCCATCTCCCATTCCATCGCAACCGGGCGGTGCCATGCCTACACCAAAGACTTCATTTCCGGGAACTTTCAGCTTACCTGGTGTTTCTCCTGCAAGTGGTCCTGCTGGAAGCACATCACAGGCTTCTGCTATTAAGCAATTGAATCATTTTGTGAATGCTATTGTTTTATGTCTGCTATTGAAATTTATGTAGTTGCGTTGTCATTTTTTGCTTTGTACACTCTATTGTGCTCTATGAATTTTGTTAATTTTAGTCTGTTTTAGTCTTGTATGAAGGTACGCTTTTTTTTTGGGCAAAATGTTGGCTTTATCTATGATTTGCTGGAGAAATTATTCTGTGCGGATACCGAACGGAGAGAATCGTCCGATTTGTCACTGTGAACAATAAAAATGCAGTGAACTGAGCTTTTACTTAGTTTATTGTGCTTTTACTGTTCATAGAAATAAAATCGAATGATTTTCTCCTTCCAATGTCCGCATAGAATAATCTCTTGATTTGCTGAGCCAAAAGAGGAATGAAGCACTATTTTCTCATTGATGGTAATGGATTCCGAAGTTTTCTGACATTTGTCAAAGGATAATGCATTTAAGATGTTTGTAGGGATCATTTTAGATGCGTTTTGTTTTCGGTCAGTTTTAAATGTGAATATATATATATATATATATATATATATATATATATATATATATATATATATATATATATATATATATATATATATATATATATATATATATATATATATATATATATATATTAGAAAGATTTATAGGGTTGAAAATTCAAGTTGATTTTTAGTTAAATTATCTACCAAAGTTTAATTGAAATTTTGATTAATTATTAATGTAGGGAGCCTAAATTTTATTTACTAAAGTATTAGTATTATTGACTGACAAAAGAATGTTCTTTCTTTTGGAATGTTCTAGCCCAGCTTTTATTGATTTAAAAATGATTGTTACGCGTGTTTATTGTGTTGATCAACTGAGTTGTACTTTTGTTTTGGATCTCAATTTTGTACAATCGTACACCGTTGTACCTTAACACTACGGCAATGTATAGTTTGCTCAGAAGCAAACAGAGAACAGAGCGTTGCGACACTCTAAAGTTTGTTGTTGTGGTGCTATCAAAGAGTGCTACGGTGCTCCAGACCCCGGTGCTATGTCACTGTTAGGCAAATTGGAGACAAAGAGGGGAGCATTACAACGCTCCAAATTTGGCTCTGCGACGTTGTAGGTGGGCTTGGTAGTTCTTTTCTTGATTTTTTATGAAAGGTTGTGTCACTTGGTGGTTTTAGTGAGTTTTTTTTTGTTTGTTCATTCATGTAATAGAACAACATAAGGGTGAAGAGAAAATAAAAAGAGAGTATATATATATAATATTTCTCTCAATTCTCATAGTGAATTTCTTTGTGAGTGAATTTCTTTGTGGTGGTGATTTTTTTCTCAATTTTGGATTTTTAAACATTTATTTTGTTGTTCTTTATTTTCATTGTGTTTTCTCCTTGTTTTGTATTCGCTACATGATTTTCTTCCCCAGAAAGCCCTAATTTTGAATAATATGAATTTCCAAAAAGTTCCATGTAGCACAGTGATGATGTGCTTTCGGGCGCAGCGACGTTAGGTCACGTGGGCGCCGCGGCATCACGCACTTGAATGAGTTTATATATATATATATATATATATATATATATATATATATATATATATATATATATATATATATATATATATATATATATACTCTACTCGGTCCACTCTCCCTCACTCACTTGCACGGCTTGCCCAGAAAGGAACCAAAGAAGGCGAGGGAAGGAGGAGAGAGGGAAGAGAAATTAGAATTTCTGTTGCTAGTTCATTTTAATTCCTTAGATCATTCTTGATGACTTCTATCTTATTTCTATTTTTGAATATTTTAATTTTTACTGTTTGATTTCTCGCAAATCAATTATATATATATATATATATATATATATATATATATATATATATATATATATATATATATATATATATATATATATATATATTATTTAGTGAATTTTCATTGCATAACTTTAGGTATAACGTTGTATCAATTATTCTGGTTATTTTGACTAGTTGGTTTCGTATTTTTATAGGTTGAAATAAAAATTATTGCATTTTGTATTATTTGAATAGGAATAATAATTTTGGTATTTTAATATAACTATATTGTTAATGCAAGCATGGAAAATGAATATGAACTAGCGATTGAGTAATACCTGGTTGTTATTATGTTTACAATATTGGGATAATAGAGTATGTGAGAAAAAGTAAAGGGTGGTTATTCACTGATGTTGGCTAGATACTGTTTTATACATGTATAGGATGGTGAGTCGACGAACATTCTTTTAAGTAATACAGTTTGTAATGTTATTCTCTATTGATTTACTGATTATGAGTTATAAACAGTTAATTAATGTGTTGATAGGTAGGAGTGATGACTATATTTGTTAAGACGATTATTGATATATTAATTACTAGAATAATACCACATAAGCATGAACTCATTACCCGTCTAGGCACATATAAGATAATGATTTACTGCACTAATTTATTTTCATTATACGCATTTAATTTTACTATATTGGTTTTCTATTTCTTAGCACATGATTCTTATTATTGAACATGTAACCTAAGATGTAAAAAAGTAAGATGATCATTTATATGATTTCCTTAATATTTGTATAATATTGTTACGATTTATGATTTATGAATGATTGTTTATTGTTTTACTGCTTCGACATACATACTATACTATTTTACTAGTTTTACAGTTATAGCCTATGTTTTACTATTTATTTATTGATTCATGATCATATTGATCGCTATTGTTATAAATCAAATTATTCAATGCATATTTTTTTCTTTTCATGGTTTGAGTTCAGTGATAAGATTTTGATGACCTATTTGGATTTTTAAGCTAATTATATATGATTTAATGATTTCATATCAGGGAAGATGATTGGGAGTGTGAGATTGGTCATATATATGATTCTTTAAAGTTGACTATTATTTTATTTTATTTTAGTTCTTCTTTTGTGGTGGATAGACAATATATTGTATTTGTATGACTCTTGTCTATTGTATTTGATTTTAGGATAAATGAAAATAAATGTATATTAATGTTTTGATCAATAGATTTATTTCCAATGATATTTTATTATTGAAAGAAATTAGATAGCTTTAGTTTAAATTATAAGGCGTGACATAGCTGAATCCTTCAATGCAACTTCTTGGCTCCACTTAAGGTGACTTACTAAGACTAACTAAAGGTTAGAACCCTTCATTTTAAATCATGAATGTTCATAAAGGAGAGAGAGAATATTCTTCAAGTCAACATGTTCCTCTATCTAATATGTACACCTCCTCATGTCTATATATACTCTCAGCTTAGAGCTTGTTCCACGACTCATATTAAATTTGTTGATGGGTGTATCAAGTCCATCTATCTATCTATCACATTACATGAACCATATTTCACAACCCATTCTTTCGAATTCTTACAAAATTGTCACTAGCTCCCCCAAAGATGTTCCTTCTTTGATGCCCTATTTGTTGACACACATTCTAAAGCCATCATAGATGAGTGCTTACGATGAAACTAGTGCCTTTGTCCCCTTGCTCTCAAAATATTTGTGTGTTTGTTATAATCATTAACGTACTCCAAAAGATGGGAGGATAGTGAATCATAATCGTTGTCCTCGTATTCATTCTTAGGTCTCCTCCAAATGGGTCAATTTCTCATTGGATCGTTATGTTTTGTTTTCTCCATATCTTTTTCACTCCTCAAAACCAATTGAGAGATAAATCCAACCCATTAGAGCATATCAAATAGATATTAAACAAAAGCATATACATGTGCTTTTGTAACATTGTGAAATATTTCTCATTAAAACATAAGTACATATGTGTTATCACAACTATATTTTGTTTGATTTAGGTGCACAATTATGTTCTTGTAATATAAAATATGATTCTCAGTAAACATAAATACAAATACATGTAATTTAATATCATTGTTTATTTACAATCATATGACAAATATATATCCATATATTGCACATACATTATGGTTAGAACACGTGCATACTTTTAATACAAGAGCTTGCTTCTTTACAATATGTGCATAAATTTACAATGAAATATAAAATCACAATTAATAATATCAACTAAATTGTGTTTGAAAAGTACAACATTATGCTCACCTATTTTGATAGATCATAATGTCATGCTTCCATCACATATATAGACATAATAATAGATTACATGAAAGTAATTTCATCTTACTTTTTTTACACATTATGTCATAAAAGGATTGATGAAAATTCATAAAAACTTAAAAAAGAAAATTCAAAGGGTTTCTATTCAAAACCCTAAATTAAAGTACCAAGTTACAATGAAGAAATTTGGCTATATATTAAAAAGGGGGAAAAAAAGTTCACAATCAAACCTATAATTAAAACTATAATAGGCGTTGCTTTGGAGAACCGTTAACCATTCAAGGGATGTCTCGACCGTCTGATTCGCCTATTCTCATCTTAGAACTGGCGGCAACCACCAAAAACCCAGAAAACCCCTTCACTATAAGCAAAGACCTCCGTCTTGCAGGTCCATTCTTCCTCCGAATCTCCAAAACATAGACGGAAGACATTGTAGAAGATGCCTTCTTGCCTCCTCCTCAAGTCCAATGGCGACAGAAATCTTAGAGTTTTTCGCCGCAGCTCTGAGCTCCACCAAGCCTCCCAACGCGGCAGCTTGCAACCTCCAACTCATCCGCCTCGTTGGGTCCGGCATCGGAGTCCTCGCTCTAAAGCTCCTCCCAGTTTTCATCGCCCATGGTATCCGCCCTCAACTTCCTTCCGTCAACTCCGTCGTCGCATTTCTATGCCGCCTCAGCCAGCCCCACGCAGCCGAACGCCTCGTCGCCTCCCTTCGCGCTCTCGGCTGTTCTCCCGACCTCGTCACCCTCAACTCCCTCATCGACGGCCACTGCCGTGATGGAAATCTCTTCCGGGCGTCTCTCTTAGTGCTCAGCCTCCGGTCCTTCGGCCCACGGCCTGATGCCATCACGTACAACACCATGATGGGCTCCGTGTTCAAGCATAGGATGCCAAGATTTGCGCTTGGATATTTGGGGTTGATGTGGAAGTCCCGTTTAACCAACGTGGTCACGTATGGGATCCTTATCGACATGTTCTGCAAGCTGGGCAATCTGGATTCTGCCCAATCTGCACTGGATGACATGAGAATTTCTGAAATTTCTCCAAACGTCGTTATCTTTACGTGTTTGATTGACGGATACTGTAAGAATGGTTGTTTGGATTCTGCACTCAAGCTATTCGACAGAATGCTGGAACTGGCACAGTTTCCAAATGTTGTTACTTGTACTGCTCTGATTGATGGGCTCTGTAAAAAAGGAATGATGGAGAGAGCAGCGCAGGTTTTTGGAAAGGTGTACAAGGAAGGGATTGAAGCAAATGCTGTGATTTATACTTCAATGATGGATGGGCACTTCAAGAAAGGTGATTCAGGAGCTGCAATGAGATATTTGAGTAGAATGCGAGTCACTGGATTGAAGCTTGATATGAAGGGTTATGGAGTTGCTATATCGGGACTTTGTAGTTGTGGCAGGTTGGATGAAGCGATTGAGATGAGAAAGGAGATGGAAGATAGCGGCCTTTTTCCAGATAATATTATAATGACTGCTCTGATGGATGCTTGTTTCAAGACCAGGAATTTGAAGAAGGCTTTGAATTTGTATGGAGAGATGTTAGGGAGAAAGTTACAGCCCGATGTGTTTACCGTTGCAGCACTATTGGATGGCCTCTGCAAGCATGGGCTTTTAGAGCAAGCAAAAGAGCATTTTTTGAAAGCTAGAGAATTCAACGAGGTTTCTTACTCAATTCTCATTGATGGGCTGTGCAAGAAAGGAGATAGAAGTGAGGCTGAGAAGGCATTTTTAGAGATGGAAGTGGTTGGTTTGGTTCCAGACAAGTACAGCTACACATCACTGATTGCCCGATTTTGCAAAGATGGCGATGTTTTCGAAGCTTTCAAACTGCACAAAACAATGCATCTGAAAGGAGCAGAGTCTGACCTGCTTACATACAGTACTCTTATCTGGGGCCTGGCCTGCAAAGGACTTATGATAGAAGCAAGAGAGGTCTTTGATGATATGGTGCGATGTGGAATAGCTCCTGATGTGGTTGTTTATGAAATCCTGGCTAGAGGCTACCTTAAGCAGAATGACACTAGTTCAATCTTGAATTTACGGGAACAAATGAAGAAAAGTGGTCTGGTCAAAGAGCATATTGAGTCATATAAGTTTAAGAGCTGTCCAAATGGATAGCTTACTTATTTCACATGGTCATAGTAGTAAGATGTGCATTATGATAGAGAGCATTTCATTTGTTCGAAATGATCAATTATATCATTTGCTATCTTCTTGAACTAGTTTGAAGACATTGTCAAGTAAGATATGCTGCTCCAAAGAAGGCTTTATGCGTTCATCCAGTGTTTTGAATTTTGTTGCAAATGTTATCTTTAAGGTATGCTATTGTGTGCCTTTTGCGAGGATACATGCATTATGCTCTGACATCATTCTTTAATCACAGACAACATTCCAATTGTACAACATTTACATGATATGCAAACTTTTGACTCATTTACTGTGCAACATATGCAAACTTTCGGCTATATATTCATAGACTCTATGTTGATTAGAATCTTTATAGCATTTGTGAAAGGAGCCTAAAGTCCAGCAGAAATGATAAGAGAAACTTAATGTGGGTGGTATATCCTATCAAAGTTGGAGTTGTAAAAGCAATTTTATTATCCTCTATGCCTCTTTTTGAGCAAGAGAAGGGAAAGGCTGTGGTGGTCCTGTTATGATAGTCTCCATGGTCTTGAAGACTTATTTGCTTTGGATTTTATGATTTTCTTGTGAGATTGGAGGCCTAAGATTGTCTTACAGGAAGTAGACTATGAAGCCTCGGTGAATCAAATGCTCAATCTTTTTCTTCAGATTAAGACAGTTTTTTTGTCAAATATCATCTTGAATGATGGAGGTCAATCTTAGAATCTTAGTGGCTTTGACCAAGTATTTTTCTATTTCCGATGCATTACATCAAGATCAGTTTTAAGCCCATATCTTTTTGCTTTAGTATGGATATTCTTAGTAGAGATTTGCAAGATGATATACCCTATTGTATGCTTTTTGTTGATGATATTCTTCTTGTTGGTAAGACTAGAGAGAGAGTTGAAGGAAAAACTTGAATTATGGTGGTCAATCTTAGAATATAAAGGTTTTATTTGAGTAGATCTAAAATTGAATACAAGGAATGTAGTTTTAGTAGTAAAAGATCTAGTGAGCGGTTGTGACTTAGGGCGATAAAGTCATTAAAAGAGTATGTGTTTTGGATATCTTGGGTCTGTTGTTCAAAGCGATGGTGAAAATAAATGGGGATGTAAACAATAGAATACAAGTTGGTTGGTTGAAGTGGAGGAATGCATTGGGCTTGTTGTGTGATAGAAAAGTATCTCTCAAACTTAAGGAAAAGTTCTATAAGATGTGGAGAGATCTGCAATGCTTTATGGCATAGAATGTTGTCCATTAAAAGAGAAGCAAAAATTTAAGTATTGTAAAGATGAGGATGCTCAGGTGGATGAGTGGCTTTACACTTAGAGATAGAATGTGAAACGAGTATATATATGTGAAAAGGTTGGAGTTCACACATTGGCGGATAAGATTAGAAAGAGCGCCTTAGATGGTTTGGGCATATAAAACGATAGCCTTTCGATGACCCGGCTAGGTGAGTAGATGCATTAGATTTGGCTTATGTTAATCAAGGTTGATGTAGACCTCGAAATATTTGATTAGAAAGTATTAGAAATGACATTATTTTTAAATTTAAATGAGAATTTAAATCTTAATAGAACACGATGGAGAAAAAAGATTAATGTAGCTGACCCAATGCAGTGTGATAGAGGCTTTATTTGTTATTGTTGTTGTTGTTGTTATTTCTTTGAACACATGAGGTGTTCACCATTTTTAATATCCATAAGGATGTTAGCTCTAGATGTATTCAGTGGGGATAATCAGGTCGATAATTTAGTTGTTGGGATTATCGATGTGAGTGAAAAAGGAGCCCTTGATCTCTTGGTTGCTCCTATTTTCTCTGTTGGAGATGCTAATTAGCCTCTTGCTATGAGTTTTTTATGTTTTCTTGAAGGTTTCCTCAACTATTGACGAAGACTCCTTGTAATAGCTCAGGATTACCCCTGAGATTTTATGGGCTTTTTAACCACAAATATATATATATTTTTAAAGCGACTTCCACTTATCATGGTAGATCTTGGAGATATAGGATAATTTTTATTATTCTTTAAGTTCTCACGATGAATTATTGGGCAAAGAGACTAGCAAGTTCAGCGAAAGTATAGACAATCTCGCAGGGGAAACATAAAATTAGGTGTAGACCTGACCCTTCAGAGTTGCTGGGTAGACATTCTACGTCATAATAAAGCATTGCAAATTAAGATTATTTTGATCCCGCAAATTTTTAAAAAGAAATCAAAATAATTTCATAATAGGATCATTTTAATTTTTGTTTAAGAAGTTGAATGATCAAAATGATCATTTAATATAATTGAGAATGATTTGGGTCTTTAATAAAATCATTAAAAGGTAAGTGACCATTTTGTTCTTTTTCTCACTATTTTATATATTTCTTTACCTTGTAATTATTAGAGGAATTACTAATAACCTTCTTGCCCGAGATCTATGCATATAATAACAGGAGATTTTGCAATGTGGTATTGGTTTACATTTGACCTTCTGCCGTTTTCTTAAGCTTTTTTAGCTTGTCTGCAATTTTCAATGACCGTCAATTTGGGAGGATTAAAATGATGTTTCCAATATGATCATTAGTAAGCTACTTGAGCTTATCAGACTTGGGCACTTTAACTTGATTGAGCTCAATAATATTAGTGATGGAAAATGTTATTTAAATTATATAGTATCATACAAGAACAATATCAAATATTTAGGCTAACTATATTAATCATTTTTTCTCTATTGTGTTCAGTTAAGAGTCAAATTTTTATTTTAAATATAATTATAAAAATCATTTTTAATATTTCTAGACAAGTTTTTTAGGCCTACCTTAATCTTTATCAGTATGGTTCAAATCCAATACATCTATTCTCTTAATCGGGTCATCGGAAGGTTGAAATTTTATGTGTCCAAGCCATCTAGGGTGACTCACTCATTTCACATTCTATCTCTAAGAGTGAAGCCACTCATCCACGTGAGCATTCTCATCTCTGTAACATTTGCCTTAATTTTATGTTTTTCTTTTAATGGCCATAAAGCATCGCATGTCTCATCACCATTTTACAGAATTTTTTTTTTTTAAGTTTGAGGGTTGTTTTTCTATCACACAATAGGCCCTATGCATTCCTTCACTTCAACCATCCAATTTGAATTCTACTGTGAAAATTTTGCTCCACATATTCGACTTTAGATCTACTCAAGCTTTGGATGAGAAAAGTGTAGGGTTGCATTAGGTATTCGACAACTAACATAAAACTTATCAAATAATCATAACATGAATCACTTAATAAATTATAAAGTATCATATAAATATTTAAAAATATGCAATGTTTGATAGGTTTTAAGCAGATGAGTGAAAGAAACAATATTTGAATAAACAATGTCAATATACTTGTTGTGTCCTGAAATATTTACTACGGTACAGAAATATATAGTTTCATGTATGAGCTTTGTACGAAAATCCAGCACAGATGCAAATAAAAATAGATTGTACAACATTTATATGAGACATCAAGATTTTTATATAAAAAACTGCAAAAAGGGGAAAAACCATGGGGTCTGACCCAATTTCAATAAATCTACTATTATTTGCAGTCGATTATAAATGATGCCCTTTCTTGGGGGAAGGCATTGGCTTGATGTAATAAATATACATCATATAAAGTGCATTACATGATGGAACTTGAAAGAATCACTATTGATATGTTTGTTTTATCTATAGAACTATAGTCGGCAGGCGACGGAGGTTAGAAAGATCGTAGTCTGGTGACGGTGGTCGGAGGGACTGTAATCGGCGAGCGACAGTGTTAAGAAAAGATCGTTATCTTGCGACGGAGGTCGGAAGGACCACAATCTGGCTATGAAGGTCGGAAGGACCGTAGTCAGTGGACGACATTGGCTAAACAGACCGTTATCTAGCGACAGATGTCTGAAGGACCGTAGTTAGCGGGCAACAGTAGTCAGAAAGACTGTTGTCTGGTGAAGGAGATCGGAAGGACCGTAGTTGTCTGCCGAAGGAGATCGGAAGTTCTGCAATGGGCAGAAGTTTGGCATCGGGTAATAGTCCGAAGAAAGTCCAGTGACATGCAAAAGTTCGAAGAAAGTCTAGCGACATGTTGAAGTTTGGCATTGGGTAGAAGTCCGACAAAAGTCCGGCGACGGGCAGAAGTTCGTTGATGAGCGAAAGTTCGAAGTCTGGTAGAAATCCGGCTACGGGCGAAAATCTGGTGTCAGTTAGTGGCCGAGAGTTGCTCGAGGTCGAGGAGGAGCTTGATGGCAAGAGAAAACTCTGATTTCTCTTTCTCTCCTCTCTTCTTTCCCTCCTTCCTTCGGTCCTCCCTCAATAAAGAATGAGGGGTCTATTTATAATTTTCTGAGAGTGGCATGACCAGGAAATAGGAGGAAGATCAAGAGTAAATTTAGAGTGGCTTGAATGGACGACCGATGTTGATCTCCTTGATCATGGACCATTTCCTGGGAATTTGAATGTCTCAATGATTTCTGAATTTGATGATCTTTGGCTGATTAGATTCTTCTTGTCGAGCCACTCGATTTGACTATAAGCATGTCATGTTTGGAAGCCATTTAATAATCCAAATTATGGTTTGAACCTTCCAAATGAGCTTCAGGCCTTCGATTTGGGCCCATTTGCGCTTGGATTGGCCCGAATTTGGTGTCATTGGGTTCGCATTTCCGAGACGTTCAGTTTGATTATAAATTTTCTTAAATCATAGTTCACAAGGTCCCGGATTTAATTTTTGAAATTTCCAACTGAGTTTGCTCCGAGATTCATGATATAATTTTTTAATGATATATCAATACTATCCTTCCAAACTTGAATTATTAGAGATTTGAATCAATCCATCAGATCTTGTTCAGTGTTTCGAGATTAGCACTGTATAAATGTTGTATTTTACTTCTGTTTGCTTAATCTTTAGAGCGTTTTGTTTGATAGGTTCAATTATTCCTTAAAACTTGCAGCTGAAGATGCCTTGTGATGAATTGTTTTTTGAACGAATAGTCGATGAAAATATACTTACTTCATCAGTTTGTTTTATCTAAGTCAGGTTTTGGCATTTAGTAATATAAATCTTAATCGTTAATAATAAAAAAATTAAGGCCTAATTTCTATGTGAACTTTTCTCTTGAAATGCATGAGTTATTTCTCCTGAAATACCATTCGTCAAAATTAGCATCAATGCTGGCCACGTCTCATTAGTCATTCCTATTTTTTTTATTTCTATATTTTGAAATTTTCTTTGTTAATTTACAAAAAAAAAATTCTCGTTTCTGCGTGCGTTTCTCGGGGAAAATGCTAACGGCTGAAGGTCCAATCACCACATATAGCTGGTGAATTATTACGTCCGGTCACCGGACGTCCGGACACTTAATCCAGACGTGCCACATCATCTGAATACATTGGGTCCCGGTGTATTTTGATGATGTGGCGCATCTGTATTGGTGTCCGGACGAATCCGGTAATAATTTGCCCATGTAACTAGGGCTGAGAACAATGGGAAAATAATGAATTTTATGTAAAAAAAGTATTATAATTAATTATGATTAATTTATAAAATAATTCTGAAAACTGTAGATGATAGCCCTTTCAATTTTAGGGTTAATTGATTTGAAGTGAAATAGGTGTAAAGCATTCAAAATATTGAAAATATTAGTATTTGATTTGAAGTAAAAGAAATATAGAATAAAATTTTGATTTATTTGAAAAACAAATTTAATATAAATTTAGCGTATTTGAAATTCTTTAGATTTGAGCAATTTTTAAATACATCGTGAATTTTTTGTCGATATTATCAGCCACTGTCCGCTATCGCCATGCTAGCTAGCCATCGCCATATGTCGACCCCGACCACTGCTACCGTATGTCAATCATCATCAGTGTAACACCCCAAAATTCAATTTTGAAGAATTGTCTATTTATCATTTTAAGAATATACTAGAGCTTCTATAAATAATCATCAATATAAACAATAACCAACGAAAGCAACCAAAATCATATACATTAAGATATTTTATTATTTATTCGACCAAAATATCATTTATACTAAGCAGAAGATTGTTCACTGCAATTACTAATCTATCACAAGGTCCTGATTACAAAAGAATAAAAGAAAATACATAACAAAATTTAAAGAGACTCTGAGCTAAAAGTGTTAAAAGGTCCTGACTACAATTACAAATCTAAATCATATTTTTGTTATTATGGGTAGTTCATCATCCATTCTTTATCATTTTATCTCAGAGGCTCAGCGTTAAGAGTTTAGACATTTATTGAATATTAAAAAAAGTTGGTTGACTTCTTTCATTGTCATATTTACTAGTCTAATTAATTGTGATCTTAAATTTCCCTCTTATGGCTCTTTCCTCTTCATAAACTTCTAAATTTTCTTTGTCATCAATCCTATAAAGAGTAGAGAGTTTGGTGGTCAGCTTCTGTTACTGCTTTGATGAGTTGCAACACCCTTTAAAAAATCCTTTGGAAAGTGAGTTAATTTTTCTCATGTTATGTTTAAAAGTTATTATTAGCCTTTCACAAATTTTTTATGTTCTTCAATCTTACAAGAAGTTTATGGCTTAGTGGCTAGCCAATGCTAATTATTTTGTGACCATCAAACCTTCTTTGTAAATTACTTGGGATGATTAAGTTGTTAATCAGCAAAGTACAAACATTAAAAAATCTATCCATAATTTGTCCAGTTGCACATATGCTTTAGCTTTTGATAGAAATTAATAGTAATCTATATGTGTTCTCTATAATATATACTTATGGCTATTGAGTTTTATCGATTTTGATCTTCCCACCCTCCATGCTCAAATCTAAAGCTTTCTACGGCGAAACTTTGATGTCGGTTATTAAGGTAATAATAGACTTTCAAGCAAAAATCAAATAAATGTGAGAGAACAAACAACATATATTACAAGTATAACACATAAGTTTATCTGGTTTGATGAAATCCACTTACTTAATCTCAATTCATTATTTGCAAAATAGGAGATCTCATGCATGTATTTTAAAGATTTCATGGGATAAATTTTTATCTTCATAATTCTAATAGTTTAAGGCTTCGTTTTGGACGATTTTCTAATTGCTTTTTAAAACAGCTTTTTAATACAATAATTAAAATTTTTGAACTAGAAAGCTGCTTTAAGAAGCAGTAAAGAAGTTGTCCCAATTGAAGCCTAAATCTGAACTTTTATTTATGTTTCGTTTGTGATAGCTTTTTTATTATTTTTTATAATTATTTTTTAGTATAAAAATTCTAGTTCTAGATATTTTTGTACTAAAAATTTGTTTTATAAAATAGTAAAGATTATCTCAGTCGAATATGTTGCATCCAACTAAATATTAATTATTAGGATGTTGTTGTGGCACCTGATTTTATGTGAGTATGGATCTTGAAATGCTGTCTCACCATCATAGTTTGATGAAATAGATAACTCGAAACTGTGTTCTTATACCAATTGTTGCCATTGTGCATCAATCTCTCCTTAAGTCCTTCAATAAGGAATGCTCCATGCACTAGATACACCTTGTTTTCTTGAATGATCCGTTTTTTTCATCAAACAAGAATATGTTTTGATGGTTATCATTTTAGAATCTGTTTGGGATGGCTTTAGCTTTTTATAAAGGTGATTGTAAACATTAGCAGATTTAAATTTTGTGTGCACGGGGCACGGGCACCACTTAGCCTGATACTTACTACCTAAATAATCTTATATATGATAATGGTAAACTAATAATATTAGGTTAATTATTTACATTTCATCCTCACTATCAATGAGCAAAATTGAATGATTTATTATAAGTTTGTTAACCACTTTTTCAATTCAAATTACATATGGAGAGGCATTAATATTTTAAAAGAAAAATTGAATGAGGTACGTTGACCTTAAACCCTATATAATGATGCCAATATGCATGTCTAACAAAGTTGTGTGGAAATAACTTTTGTTGATCCCTGCAAATCCTGAATATAGTAAAAAAAAAAAGAAAGGATTATCATAAAATGAGAGGGATATGCATAAAGTTACTACATGCAAAATGGATCATGTCAATCTCGTGATCTCATGTAATCTCGTGTCTACAATTTGAAAATAAATTTTATAAACTTAATCCTATGTAGTTTGATGATTATAAAACATGGTTAGATTATAGTATTACTAATAATACAGCATATTGTTTATTTTGTTATCTTTATAGACTTGAAATAGGAAAGCAAGCAAGCAGTGCTAATTTTGAGTGAGGAAGGAATGCAGATTTCTTCGAATGCGGAATGATCCTACTGAGTTTCGACTTGCGACGCCTCCGACGTTGTCATGACGATGAAAGGGGAAGAAGATCAATCCCGCTCTGATACCATGAAGAACCAAGGCACAAGTAGCAAGTCTTGAACAATCTTGATGTTCTTGGATTAGACAGAGAAGAAAGAGTAACAAGAGATCAAAAGTATTTTTCATTACATTGAAACCAGAGAGTACATTCGTATAAATAGAAAACCTAGCAGTAGGATACAAATGTAGGAAGATAATAGGATAACAAGAACTTGCCCGATGGGCTACACCTATAATATAATAAATGCTAATATTATTTATGCTCTAAAAGATTCACTCGTTTTATATTCTATCTCTAAGAGTGAAGTCACTCATCCACTTGAGCATTCTCATCTCTGTAACATTTGCCTTAATTTTATGTTTTTCTTTTAATGGTCACATTCCCAGCAATAAAGCATGTCATGTCTCTTTACCATCTTATAGGTTTTTTTTTTTTAAGTTTGAGGGGTACTTTTCTATCACACGATAGGCCCTATGCATTCCTCCACTTCAACCATCCAATTTGAATTCTACTGATAATATTACCATTTGTTTTAGCATCACTTTTAATAATAAATTTAAGATATCTAAAATGAGTACTCTTATTAATGACTTAATTGTCCAAAGTCACAATCGCCCCTTAAATCTATTACTAATAAAATTACACTCCACATATTTAGCTTTAAATTTACTTAAAATTTGAATGAGAAAAGTAGAGGGTTGCATTAGCTATTCGACAGCTAATATAAAACTTATCTAATAATATAATATGAATCATTTAATAAATTATAAAGTATTATATAAATATTAAAAAATATGCAATGTTTGATAGGTTCTACGCAGATGAGCGAAAGAAACAATATTTGAATAAACAATGTCAATATACTAATATACTATTCCTTCCATCAGATCTTGTTCAGTGTTTTAAGATTAGCACTACATAAATTTTGTATTTTACTTTTGTTTGCTTAATTTTTAGAGCGTGTTGTTTGATAGGTTCAATTATTCCTTAACAGGTGCTGCTGAAGATACCCTGTGATGAATTGTTTTTTACACGAATAGTCCATGAAAAGATACTTACTTCATCAATTTGTTTTATCTAAGTCAGGTTTTGGCATTTAGTAATATAAATCTTAATCGTTATTTCTCATGAAATACCATTCGTCAAAATTAGCATCAATGCGAAATTCTTTTTTTTTTTTTTAAACTTTTGTATTTTGAAATTTTCTCGTGTTCCCAAAAAAAAAAAATTCTCGGCTCTGCGTGCGTTTCTCGGGGAAAACGCCGAAGGGTTTTTTTTGGGACATTTAGGCCATTTAAGGCAAACTCACACACACAACGCATACACATGGACTCGAACCTTGGACCTCTTAGTTGGAAGCCTAAGCTCTCAACCAATAGGCCAAGGAGAGTTGTGTAAACGCCGAAGGTCGATGGGATAGAATTGCAATTTCTTTCATCAGATGCCACATGTAACGCTAGGGCTGACAACAATTGGAAAAATATTTCATTCAGGATATTTGAAGCAACTTTTATTTAAAAAAAAATGGTATTATAATTAATTAGGACTAATTTATAAAATAATTCTGAAACGGTAAATGATAGCAACTTTTTTTTATAACACCTATAGAGGGACCTACGCCTTAATCATAAGAAAATTATAAGTCTTTATAGAACAATAAGCTCTATAAAAATACAACATTTGAAGTAAAACGTCAAATGTTCTATCTAATACAATGATAAGCAAAAGAATTAAAGCAAACAAAGATAAAAAAATAGCACAACAAAGCAACAGGAAGATCCACAATCTCAAACATAGAGCCAAACGAGCCTCCCAAAACAACCCGCAATATGAAATTCCAAAAAGACCTGCAAAAGGAAAGAAAGAAATAACTCAAAGCCAATAAACCAACACCTAAAAAGTCAACCAGAGAAACAACACGAGTATACAACAACAACAAAACCCCTTCCACACACACCAACAACTTCAATCAGACCACAACACACCAACAAACACAGAACAAACAAAGAAACCCCAACCACATAGATAAACCCAAACCAAAACACCTAGATGAAACGAAATGACTGAGAAACATGGGCCAACCACCAACCAAAACAACACCAAACCCAAAGGCAAAACCAACTATAAATGATAACAACTAAAATTGATAACGACTAAATTTTAGGGCTAATTGATTTGAAGTGAAATAGATATAAAGCATTTTACATGTTGAAAATATTAGTATTTGATTTGAAGTAAAAGAAATAAAGAGTAAAATTTTGATGTATTTGAAAAACAAATTTTAATATAAATTTAGTGTATTTGAAATTCATTAGATTAGAGCAATTTTTAAATACATCGTGAATTTTTTGTCAATATTATCAGCCACTGCCCACTATCGCCATCGCCATCCACCACCTTTTGTCAACCCCGAACATTGCTACCGCATATCAACCATCATCAGTGTAAAGCCCCATAATTAAATTTGGAAGAATTGTATATTTATCATTTTAAGAATATATAAGAGCTATAAATCATTAATATAAACAATAACCAACGAAAGTAACTAAAATTTTTATACATTAATATATTTTACTATTTTTTTCATCCAAAATATCATTTATACTAGTCAAGCTAGAGACACAACAATCATTGATCTATCACAAGCTTTTGAATATAAAAGAATAAAAAAAATACATAATAAATTTTAAAGAAAACCTGAGGATCTCTAACAATCTAACTCTAACTAATCATGATCCATTTCCTGACCTGAAATCATTAAAATTCACATAATGAGCTCAAAAGCCCAGTAATAATTCAAACTCACTAAAAATTTTAATGTAATGACTAAATAATCAATATGATATACTCAGTCTAATATAATCAATAACATTCAATGTAATTAATGATCAAATATTATCAATAAAATTCAAAAAAAAATAATAAAAGTAGGAAATCATTACAATGAATCTAAAAATTAATAATTGATATAATATTCAATAAATCGGTCAAACAATGGTGAAAATTTATTAATAAATCACTAAATAAATCTATCTTATATATTCATATACATCATCTATTTATGTATTATCAATAATTTAATATTGTTAACTATATTATTGTATCAATCAATATTATTAATGTTATTAATATATGCATGCATCAATATATGATTTAGCAAGACAGGACATCCATCTTTAACGGGTACTTTTAACATCATTTATCCCAACTGATTTTCAATTGGTCATCAGTCATATCAATTATCATTTATCTAATTAATGAATTATCATTACATGTAGTTTCATTCAATCAATAAATAGTCGTCATTCTCTATGATCATAAATTTGCTCTTATTTATGAATGTATCTTCATGTCTTCATGTATGACATGTATCTTCATGTCTTCATGATGATATCATAAATTTGCTCTTATTTATGATTAATTTTGATTGGTAAAATACATTGGATACATATATTGCACCTCATCCTCAATTAGTAGCCTTGTAAACAAAAAGTTATATGTTAAACATAGCATACAACTAAAATAAATTAAAAAACAAAATCTATTCAAATAGCTTCATGCATGTAAAAAAAGTTCATTTTCAATTATTTAACAAGCACTTAATCTTATAAAATAAATAATAAATATAAGTTCACAAAAATTCTATTAGCAATACTATAATATTTATAAGAAATTAAACGAATAAAACAATAAATGCAATTTATTGGTCTTTTAAACAAGAAAGCTTCATATATTAAAAAAATTTACTATGTTTGCGACTTGCCCAGTGAAAATAGTAGTCCACACGATTTCAGAGAGAAAAATAAAAAATAGTAGTCCTCACGACTACTAGGCCATTTTATCGAACTTTTATTACGTCTGGTGCAAGGACGTAGAGGAACGTCCGGTCAGAGGCAATTTCCCGTCAAAAAACTAGGTATTTGCTCGGTACAACTAGGTATTACTTGATAATAATGAGGATCGGAATACCATTCTCTGAAGACCAATACCGAGTTATACCGAGCTGTACCGAGAAATACCGAGTTGTACCGAGTTTTTCTGGGAAAAACTCGGTACAACTTTGGTATAATTCGGTATTTGCTCGGTAAAGCCCGGTATAACTCGGTATTGGGTATTCAAATGATGGTATTCTTCGTTATTGTTTGGTATTATTGCTCGGTATTTGCTCGGTACAACTTATTTTTTGGCGGGAATTTGCCTCCAACCGGACGTTCCTCTACGTCCGGTCGGAGGACGTAATAATTGTTCCATTTTATTACCAAAAAAAAAAAAATTTATCTTCACCATTTTTAATTAATTAAATTCATATCCAATCTTTAAATTTTATCCTACAGTTCATATAAAAAACTTGTGTATAATATATAATTATACGAGATCATTAATTTTTGTTTTTTTTTTCTCTTTTTTTTAATTAATATGTCATGAGTGATAAGAGAGATTAATTTTCCTTTTATAAACGTTAATGTCTTCTTCCAGTGGAATTCTTCAAAAAAAGTTTACGAATACGCATATTTTGCTCGGAATATCTTGAAGAATTTTCCATTGGGTGTTAGGAGAAAGCAAACCATTTGGTGTGCATTGGGTTTTCCATTGGGCATTAAGTAATGAATATTCATTAGATTCAAATGATATTTGCAAGCTATTGATTACTTGGTTATTCATTAAGAATAAACTATATAAATAATGGAAGATATTCGAAGTTATTGTACAGTTCAAGCCAAATATTCCGTTGCAGTTCATCTTGATATATTGGTAGGGAGTTTTAGCTACCAATTAAGAGGTTTTGAGTTCGAGTTTTGCGTATGTGATGTGTGTTTAAGTTTATTTTAATTGGCATAAATGTCCAAAAAAAAAAAACTGTCCATCATACGAGCAAGATTAGTAACAACGATTTCTGCAATTTTAATAGCATGTTTGAGGATAAAGCCTTATCAAGATTTTGATGATGACCTATTTAGAAGTATATTCATAGTTGAATATATTTATTGATTGATTTCTAAAAACTTCTGAACATAAAACAAAAACAACAACATCAGGTTTTTATCCCCACTACATAGGATTGGCTATATGAATCTCTTTTATCCGTTTTGTCGTATTAAGAGTTAATTTCTTATTTAAGTCTAATAAAAATTATAATTTCTAATACTTTACAACCAAGTCTTATTAGGTCCATCTCCACTCTTCTAATCGTGTTATCGGAAAGCATGATGACTCTCTCTAATCTTAGCTGTAATTGGAGCTATTACAACCTTTTTATTGTTGGAGCTACTCCAAACTTATGGATGATTAAGGAAAAGATTAAAAAAAATTAAGATATTAATTAAAATTGATTGAATTTGTTGACATTACAATAAATTTAATTAGCAAAAAATGTTGGTTAGATTTCTAAATTAATCCTTAATTTTTGCCTTTTACCTAAATTTTTTTATATTATTGTATATGATTTGTTAAAATGGTGACATGTGAGGTCGCTGTAAGAGGATTGTGTCTAATATATGATCAAATCATATGAGATCATTAATTTTTTTCTTACCTCCTTTATTTTGTTCCAATGTGGCTATGTATCAACATTTTTGTTAGGGCAATATATTATTTTTTTTGCTATTAAGGTAATGACTTCTTTCAGTGGTGATATATCATCAAAAGATTATTTTGATAGGGAATGAATCTTTTTTTTTTTTTTAATCAAAAGAAAATTCATTCCAAAATAGCAAAAAGGATACAACATATGACAACAAGCCATAGCCCAGGGCTAGCCAAAATAAAGAAAATGCTAAGAAGGGAAAAAGGAAAATTAGGCAGAACAGCCGTTAGACTCAGCAAAAGCACAGACTTCGAATCACCCCAAATCCCGACACGGACCGTCCAGAGGAGTGAAAGAGCCAAAAACCCACCAAACTCCAGCCATTCACCATCACCGACAAATCAATCACCACCTAAGGTTGCCAACTAGCCACGGATTGGAGCAATGAGCCTGAGCCACATTATAGCCCAGAAACCGAAAGCCACCATAAGCATAACCAGCAAAGCCACGAGAACACCAACAAAGCAATTATTATCTAAACTATTTCTGTCCTCGTCAACCCCTGTCGTGAGAGGCACCAGAAACAACCAGTAAGTCCTTAAGCGAAGCAATCAGAATAGGAGATTCATCCTCCCAACTATCCTCCGAAGAAGAGTCAGACGAGCACAGAAGCCAATCAAGTTGCTGCCAAATAGGCTCCCCCGACATGGTACCCACATGATCAACAAACGTCTTAGGAGAAACCAAGTTAACCGGGATTTCAACAAATTGTCCAGAAACTTTATCATTAGGCGTAACATGAGAAGCATCCACACTGGTAGCACCCAAAAAAACCAAGCCATCACAAGAATCAACCACACGATCAGACGAAATGGGAGGGTCCAGAACAACACTTGATCCAACCAACCTAGGCATAGTGGACGGGGCAGAGTCCAAACAGGGGCTAGAATTAATAGCACAACCCACGCACCCATCAGCACTAGCACACACCCGAGAATCCAGAGCAGCAGGCACCACCCCACCGACCACAACCTCAGAAGCAACCAAATGAGAATCAAATTTAACACCCTCAACAACAAGTGAATCAGAAACGACAGCCACCTCACCACCCGAAACCAATTTAACTAACGAGATATTATCACAGACATCAACCCGAAAATCCATAGAGCCATTATTCACATTGAAATTAACTGAATCTCGAATGCCATGAACATCAGGCTAAACCCCAACTGGAACATCCTCAGAAACTACCCCAGTTCCTACAAGATTAGCTACAGGAGGACCACCAACAACATTCGCTTCATTCAAGCAGTTATTCATTGTTTCAACATTTACTATCGGGCATGAATCTTGAGGCAAAATCAAGTTGGAAACTTCTGAAATTAAATTCCCATATGAACTCCAATTTCAGCAAATATATGGTCAAACAGAATGCCTCAAAAAGACAAAAACAACGACACCAAATTCGACTATATCCGAACCCAAATAGGTCCAAATCGAGTACTTAAAGCATATTTGAAAGGTTAAAGCCATAATTTAGATTATCATATAGTTTCCAAACATGACATGCTTATAGTCGAATCGAGTGGCTTGACGTGGTGAATTTAACGAGCCCAAGATCATCAAATTCTTGTATTATTAAGATATTCAAATGTCCAACAAATGATCTTCGATCAAGGGAATCAACATCGAACGTCCATTAAAAACACTTCCAATTTACCCCTGATCTCCTTCATATTTACTGGTCATGTCACTCTTAGAAATTTATAAATAGACCCCTCATTCTTCATTGAGAGTGACATGAGGAGGAAGAGAGGGGACCAAGCAAGGAAGAGAAGGAGAGGAAGAATATAAATCTAAGATCTCTCTTGCCACCAAGCTCCTCCTCGACCATCGCCCGGACTTCTGTCGAACAACTACTAGTTGTCGGACTTCCGTCAGACTTCTGACTGACGTTAGACTTCTGCCCGTCACCGAACGTCCACCCAGCCATTGACGGATGCCGGACTTATGCTTGAAGTCAGACATCTTCCCAAGTCGGACTTCAGCTCGACGCCAAACTTTCGTTTGTCGTCGGACCTCCACCCGGCCACCGAAGGATGCCAAACTTCTGCTCAGCCATCGACTATCGTCAGACTTTCTCCCTGCTATCGACTGTTGTAGGAATTTTGTCAAACCTCCGTCCGTCTCACAACTGTCACCAGAATTACACTCAGCCACCAACTAACACCGGGCTTCCACTCGGTTTCCAATTATTATTGGGCGTTCACTCGACAATGATCCTTTCAAACTTTGTCGCCATACTACGATTTTTTTATAACAGCCCAAACTCTTAACTATCGAGATATAGTTCGGTTTGGCCTAAGAGCCTCATGATTTTGTCCTTTTGATGTAACTTCTCAGTAGGTCATCTATCCCAAAATTAATCTGGGATGAGTACACATAATTGCAAAGTTTCTTAATGAAATTCCAACCATCATACTAAAAGGTGCTTCGATGTTTAAGAGTTTAAATTTTTACTTAGTTTCACATTTCTAACCTCTATCGCCCGCTGATTACAGTCCTTCTGACCTTTGTCGCCCATCGACAAAGTGTTTTCCGACCTCCGTCACCCGCCTACTACGGTCCTTCTGACCTCTTTCACCGACTACGGTCCTTCCGACCTCTATCATCAGCCGACAACTGTCTTTCCATCTTTTGTCGCCTGTTAAATATGGTCCTTCCAACCTCCTTCACAAACTACGGTCCTTCCAACCTTCGTCGCCAGACCACGGTCTTTCCGAACTCCGTCGCTTGCCGACTACGGCCCTTTCGACTTCCTTCACTGGAGACTACGGTCCTTCCAACTTCCTTCACCGGACCTCCGTCGACAGACAACGGTCTTTCCAACATCTGTTGCCCGCCGACAACGGTCTTTCGGGCGACTTCTGTCGCCCGCCAACTACGATAATTCCGACCTTCATCGCCAGACAACAATTTTTCTGACCTCTATCATTTGCTAACTATGATCGTGCCAACTAAACAAACATGTCAATATTGATTCTTCCAATTCCCATCTTGTATTGCACTCTATATGATATTATGATGTATATTTGCTACATCAAACTAAGTCCTTCCCTTCAATGAAGGGCCTCATTTGTAATCAACTAAAAATACTAATGGATTCATTTAAATTGAACTAGGCCCCGTGATTTTTCTCATTTTCAGAGTTTTTCACGTAAAAATCTTGGTATTTATTATAAATAATGCACCATTTCTTTTTCTGTATGCTTGCTGGATTTTCATACATATCGAGCTAGAACTCAAAACTTCATATTTCTCCACCGCCGCGAATATTAAAGGACGCAACAAGTGGAATTCATCAAATGTATAAATAAATATTTTTTTAGAATTCAGCATAGCTAATTAACCACTGGCCTAATATAACAAATAAATTCACATCTGGAGTTCTTTTCATGTGCTCAAATTTTGTATTGCCCAATCTAAAAGAGTAACAAGAAAAATTAGTATTTTAATTATTGTTACTTTGTGCTCACAATTTATGGGTGAATATTTTAAAATAGATGTTCTCGGCCTAATTTTACGGTACGATCAAAATTATGAATATGTTTGAAATGATTTTTTTACTACTTCTTAAATCAGTTTTTTAATACAAAATTTTTTTAAACTAATTTTTTTACTAAAAACTTATTTTAACTAATGGTAAAAATGCTGTCCCAACAAAACCTATGAGAAACAAAGTTTATTGTTAAAGAGTATTTTATCCCATCAGGTAAGTGGACTAGCTCCTGTGGCATGCATGATATTTCGACGTAATATATGTTAAGATGGGCGTGAATATTTTTGAATTTACAGTGAGATTGGAGCTTGAAGTTCTATCCGTATCACAAATTCAAAATCATTTAAAGATGTCCCGATACAATGTTTCTTACCTTTTCCTGTTATAATCAAGCCATTTGGCCTACTGAAATTAGCTATAAAATCCCCTCCAAGCCTCCAATCTATTCTATGACTTGCTACTCGACTCTCTAAAATTTTCTTCTGGCTTTCTCTTCTCCACCTCATTTTTCCTATAAAATTTTGCTCTCAACATATAAGCAAGCTAGCTGCATGTTCACATCAAGGTTGTTCTAAAGATTTAGAAATTTTGAGGATTTTGTTGTTTTTTTTCCAGTATCTTTATTGCTATATATACATGTTGGATTTATATGTTAATCTTATTTTTATTGAATTATAACTTTCATTGTCATGTGATATTCTTTTAAGATCTTGCATATTAAGTTTTTTTTTATGAAAATTATTGTTTTTAATATTCCACTATGAGATCAACTATTTCTTGAATGTGATTCAACTCACAATAACTTAGGCTTTGTTTGGGACAGCTTTTTTTACTGTTTTATATAACAAAATTTTTAGTGCAAAAAATTCTAATTAAAAAAAATTCTAATATAAAGCTGTTTTAGAAAGCTACAAAAAAGTTGTTATTTGGATTTTGGAACGACTCTTATTAAAGCAGCTTTATAGTAAAAAATAATAATTTTTGTATTAGAAAATTACTTTAAGAAGCAATAAGAAAGCAATCTCAAATGATGCCGTAGTTGAAATCAGAGTAAAGCATTAAAAAATTCCTCATTCAAAATAAGGGCAAATTATTAGCTGTGGACACCGGACAGAGAGGATTGTCTGGTTTTCTCTGTCTAAAGTAAAAGCACAGTCAAAGTGCAGTCAAATTGCAACTGTTATAGTAACAGTGCTTTCATTGTAGACAGAGAGAGAGAAAACCGAATTATTCGATCTCTCCGTGAGGTGCCCACACCTAATAATTTCTCCAAATAAGGCCAATCACATACATAAGTACATAACACTAACACCTTTACACATTCGTTTTTCAAAATTTCATGCAAATATAAAATATTTAACTACGCGTTTACATCGCAATTAAAAATATTGCAGTTATCCTTATATATAGACTCCTTCACTTGGGAAAAAAGTAGAAGAAGCTTGTTATCTCAAGCGAAAGATAAGGCCATGATGATGGTTTTCAGTAATGGAGGCCTCAAAGTTTTGCAGGAGGTAAAGCCCTACTTATACATGGTTCTGCAACAGTTTTTCATTGCCGTCATGTATGTGCTAGCGGAGGCAACCCTCAAGGATGGGATGAACCAATATGTGCTTGTTGTATATCGTAACATTATTGGTGCTGTAACCATCGCACCATTTGCGTTTTGGTTTGAAAGGTCTCTTCTTCTCCTAATTTCTCTAATATGTTGCAAATATATAAACTAAAAAAATGTAGAAGTTCTTTATGTAATACCCATCTCCTTGTTTGATAGCTATATTTGTCAGTGCAGGAAACAGATACCAAGAATTACAATGGTCATCTTCCTTAAAATAATTGCGTTAGCTTTCCTGGAGTAATGATTCTCTACTTTTCATCCCTTCTCTTAGACTTCGTTTGAGACGACTTTCTTACTGCTTCTTAAAGAAGCAGTAAGAAATCCTTCCCAAATGAAGCCTTAATACCTTAATAGTTTATCACATGATATAACGTATTAACTAGCAGATGTTATACATGTTTTCATTAAACAGTCCAGTGCTTCAACAAAATTTCTTTTACATGGGAGCCAAATTGACCTCAGCAAGCTTTGCTGCTGCGCTTGAAAATATAATTCCTGCCATTACTTACCTTATGGCCCTTGTTCTCAGGTAATGTCTCTATTTTAGTCATTAATATATTTTATCTTGTAAGTTATAAGGTTGTTTTATTAACTGACCACCAATCACTAAGTTACGAGTTATTGTCTATGACTTCGATTGGGACGACTTTCTATCTGCTTCTTAAATCAGTTTTTTAGTACAAATTTTTTTTTATTTTTGTGCTAAAAAGCTATTTTAAAAAGAAGTAAGAAAGTCTATGTCTATATTTGAATCATCACCAAAAAAAAATCTATATTTGATCTATTTCACTCTTAGTTGATACAATATTAATATTAATTTAGAATAAATAAATAAAACTATGAGCTACTCCCACAATATTTTCTGCTTGATTTCCTTCTGTTTTTGGCTTAATTAATTAGGTTGGAGAAATTGGAGATAAAACAGAAATTTGGCCAAGCAAGGGTGATTGGAACAGTTGCAAACGTTGCAGGAGCAATTTTAATGATTATTTACAAAGGCCCCAACTTGAAATTGCCCTGGTATTCCGGGAGAAAAGATGTTCAGTACAGCAGCACTGAAGATTCCATGGCCGGAGGCACTGGCGGCTACCAGTGGATAGAGGGCACTTTTTCCATTATAGGGAGCAGCACTCTCTGGTCTGCCTTCTTAATACTACAGGTAATGAAAGCTATATTATTTAATAAATTTTATGATAAATTGATTATAATTATCATATAATTGAGTGATTAATATAATACTAATCATGGCCTGTAATTAAAAATATGCTTGCATTTAATATTGTTGCAGTCAAATACCTTAAAATCGTTCCCCACAGAACTTACTCTAACAGCTTTGATTTGCCTCTTTGGTGCGGTGATGAGTGCTGTGGTTGCGTTGGTGTTGGAGGATGGAAGTGCAAGTCCATGGATTATAGGTTGGGACCAGAGGCTCTTTGTTGCAATTTATTCGGTAAGTTTATTCCTAATATATAATTTTTATACTAAAAAAATATTTTAAAAAACCGTAAGAAAGTCGTCCCAAACGATAGCTAAATGTTCTAAATTACTTTTAGAAGTACACAAGTAATGATTTGTATATATATATGAAGGAGAAAACTTCAATTTGCAGGGGATAACATGCACTGGCCTCTCATATTATTTGCAAGGAGTTGTTATGAATGAGAAAGGTCCAGTTTTTGTCGGTGCTTTCATCCCTCTCTGCTTCTTCTTTACTACTGCCTTGGGATCCTTCTATCTGTCCGAGAAAATATCATTGGGAATGTAAGCATTCTCTCTCTTGGAGTGGCCGACTGCTGAGAAATTATTTTGTGCAGAATTCGGGCAGTAAAGAACTGTCCAGATGTGAGTGTACATAGTGTGTACACTGAGTATAATTTTGTACACAGTTTGATTTTTTTTATACAAAGTGTGAACAAATATTATGTACACTCACATTCAGACTGTTCTTTACCGTCCGGATTCCGCACTGAATAATTTTCCCGACTGCCTAAAAACTTCTCAAGAAAAAAAAAAACACTCCTTCAATTACTGTAACTCAAATTATTAGAAAGTTTATGAAGACATTACATTTTTATTCAGTTAACGCTTTGACTCTACTTAATTGGAGACAGGGCTATTGGGTCAATTATAATGGTGGCAGGCCTCTATGCTCTTCTATGGGGAAATAGCAAGGATCAACTATCTCAGCAAAATGTAAGAGATACAGGGGAGCAAGAGCTATCCTTATCTACAGGTACACTGGTTGGTAATTCCCAACCCACACGGCAATCTAATATACTTGACAAGTCGATGTTAGTATAGTTGAGGAGCTTGATTTAAGGTCTGTTTAAGGAAAAATTATTCTGGGCGGAGGTTGAACGTTGTTTGGAGACCAATCAGAATGTTCCGTACCGCGGCTCGGTACTTCACAGTACCGTTGACGTGGCTGCATGTGATTCGCTTCCAGACGTAGAGCTGCGTCCAGCATTAAAGAAGCGGGAAAAATGATTTTGAGTGCACACAGCGAAATGTATTTTCACTTGTATTCTGTAATTACAAGTACATGTATTTATACTATTTACATATTTTAATATGTGGCTGAGAATTAAAGTAAAACATGTGGATGGCATTTGTTTCTTGAATACAGCTGGCGATCATTTGTTTTGATGGAACGGAAATGTCGGCTAGCTTCGTTCTCTCTGTTTCCTTTTGCAATCTTCTTTGCTCTGGTTGTCTTATTCTTTTTACCCCCCTTCAAGCTGAGGGTTTTCTGCAATCCTTAGCTTGTCTCTGAGGAAGTGATATCTTGAGGTCGAGAGCGGCTTCGTGAATATATCTGCTGTCTGCTCCTGTGTGCTTATTTTCTGAACTCGAATGATGTTCGATTGTATTTGATGTCTTATGAAATGATGGTCTATTTCTATGTGTTTTGTTCTTGCATGAAATACAGGATTGTTGGCTAGAGCTATCATTGAAGTGTTGTCACAGTGAAGATCTGTAGGATTCAAGGTTTGTATTTTGAAATCCTGTAGCAGTTTTCTAAGCCAAATAATGTCCGTGATGGCTGCTGCTAGAGCTCTGTATTCAGCTTCTGTGGAAGATCTGGCCACGGTATGTTGTTTCTTTACTGTCCATGATATTGGTGTTGATCCAAGGAATGAGCAGTAACCTAAGGTAGATCTTCGCGTTTCTATGTCTCCGGCCCAATCTGCATCTGAGTATGTAGATAGGTCTAGCGGTCCATATGATATGGGAAGACCATATTTTTCTGTCCCTTTGATATATATGAGCAATCTTTTGAGAAGGTATGCATGTAGCGGTTTAGGATCATGCATGTGTTGACACAATAAGTTGACATGAAATGAAATATCAGGTCTTGTTATGGTCAAGTATTGTAAGGATCCAGTTATTTGGCGATAAGTGTATGGGTCTGTAAAATTGGGATCATGTGGAATGTTTTGTGGTATTTTGGTGCAAGATGGATTGGATAATGGTTTACATGCATGCATGCCTGTGGTTTGAAGAAGTGATTTTGCGTATTGTGCTTGAGATAAAAAAATGGAATTTTCATGGTGAATGATTTGTATGCCGAGGAAATTGTTTGCCTTACCTTAATGTTTCATAGAAAATGTATGTTGAAGTTTCGATATGATGCTTGATATGAGTTCGGGATTTGTACCAGTGATTAGGATGTCGTCAACGTAGGTTAATATGTATACCTGATGCTCATTCTTTGATAATATCATAAGGGACGGATCTGCTTTACTTGGTTGGAACCCCAGTTTTTGTAGACACTCTGAGAATGTGTTAAACCATTGTCTTGATGCTTGTTTTAAGCCATATATTGCTTTGTGAAGCTTGCAAACATATGCTGGATTTGTTTTGTTTTCGTATCCCAGCGGTTGCCTCATGTATATTGTGTCTGTTAGTTTTCCATGAAGAAATGCGTTGTTGACATCAAGTTGTTGTACTTCCCATTTCTTATTGAATGCAATGGTGAATAACATCCGAATGGTTGGAAATTTAGCTACTGGACTGAATGTTTCCAGATAGTTTATTACGTACTGCTGTCTATTTCCTTGAGCAACCAGTCTTGCTTTATATCTTGCAACTGAACCATCTGAATGAAATTTTGTTTTGTAGGTCCATTTGCATCCCAATATTGGAGTATTTGATGGTGGTGGTACCAACGACCATGTCTGTTGTTGTTGAAGTGCCATGAATTCGATCTCCATTGCTTGTCTCCAGTGTGAATGTTGAGCTGCTTGTTTGTATGTAATAGGATCTTGATTTGGAGATTGTTGATGTAAGAGGTTGAATATGGTTTTGGGTTTAAGCGAACCTGTTTGGAGTCTTGTGATCATTGGGTGTGTGTTTGTGGGTGGGGAAATAGATATCTGTGTTGTGGAATTGCTTAATTGTGGTACAGGTTATTTGTGTTGATTTGTGGGTTGAGGTGATTGAGATGTGGTTTGTGTTTGTTGGGATGTTATTGGTGGTGTTATTATGATCTAGGATGTGTTCGTTGTTTGATTTGTGGGTATGTTCTGTGATGTGTGGGTTGTTTGAGTTGCTGGTGTTAGGAGATATGGGTTGTTGGGAATGGTGTTGGTGACTGTTTCATTATGTGTCTGGGAAATTTGGGTAAAGGGAAATACGTCCTCATGAAATGTAACATGTCTAGAAATGGTTATTTTATGGTTGGTGGGATGTAGGCATTTGTATCCTTTGTGAGAAGGAGAATATCCCAAAAAAATGCATGATGTGGCTCTAGGGGCTAGTTTGTGTCGGTTTTGTGCAGGTATCCATGGAAAACATTCACATCCAAAAGTTCTTAATATGGAATAATCTGGATTCTTGTTGTATAGCAGCTGGTATGGAGACTTGTTATTAGTGTTTTGAGATGGCATTCTGTTTATCAGATAAGATGCTGTAAGAACCGTGTCCGGCCAGTATTTGTATGGGATGGAAGCTGTGTTGAGCAGTGTCCTTGTTGTTTCTATCAGATGTCTATGTTTCCTTTTCGCCGTGCCATTCTGTTCAGGCGTGTAAGGGCATGATATCTGATGCACAATGCCATGCTTTCGAAAATAATTTTGTAATGTTCTGTTCACATACTCTGATCCACCATCTGATCTGAGTTGTTTTACTTTGTGTGGAAATTGCTTTTCTATCATGGTGTGAAACATTATGAATGTGTCCACTACTTCACATTTGGATTTTATGGGAAATACCCATGTAAAACGAGAATAATCATCAAGCAAAAGAAGATAGTATCTATAACCTTGATATGATGTAATTGGGGCGGAACCCCATACATCTGAGTGGAGTAATTCTAAAGGAACATGTGAACGAGAATTGGAAACTGGAAATTGCAATATATGACTTTTAGCCATTTTGCAGGCTGTACAATTATCAATAGGTTTTGGTATTTGTAAAGTATGATGTTGATTGGAAATCATGGTCATTGTTCTGATGTTGGGGTGGCCAAGTCTGTTGTGCCATGTGGTATGAGATTGATGAATGGCAGTGAGGGTTGGTTTGGGCTTGGGAGATGTGGTGGGTATCGGATAGAGTCCTCTACGACTTGGACCCTGAAGAAGAGTTTGATTTGTCTTGGTATCCTTGATAAGAAAACCAAATTCATCAAATGTGATGGCAATTT
Source organism: Dendrobium huoshanense (assembly GCA_016618105.1). Classification (NCBI taxonomy): domain Eukaryota; kingdom Viridiplantae; phylum Streptophyta; class Magnoliopsida; order Asparagales; family Orchidaceae; genus Dendrobium; species Dendrobium huoshanense. The sequence continues at coordinate 20,723,323 of CM028343.1, forward strand.
TGTTGTCCTTGGTTAAATGATAAATTGAAAGCAATTTGTGAGAGATTTGAGGAATGTGAAGTAGTTGGGATAAAATCAACTTACGGGTTGGTGTTGGTAGTATTCCTGAGCCTTTGTGTGCAATGGATATTGTACTACCATCCCCGATTTGAATGTTGTCATCACCATTGTATGGTATAGCATCTCCCAATGTGAGATTGCTGACTTCATTTGTCAGGTGTGCTGTTGCACCTGAATCCATGTACCAATCAGGATTCTGATTGTCATTTGTGATGTTGAGAGCCGTATTGTTCTTTTGTGGTGGGGGAACATAGTTGCTGTTGTATCTGTGCCAACAATTGTTGGCAGAATGACCCTTTTTGTTGCATATTTGGCATTGCTGTAGTGGTTGATTGTTGCTTCTGGTGTACTGGTAGTTATTTCTACCTCTTCCTCTTCTTCCCCTTCCTCTATTTGTATATAATGCAGTATTCTGATCTTGATGCTGAAGTTGTTTTGCTGCTTCTGTGTTGAGGTTGATTTCTTCACTAATCAAGAATGCATATAAGTCATCGAGACTTATTGGATGAACCATGGTTCGTATGGTGCTTTTGAATGATTGATAGGTTGATGGTAACCCATTCATTGTGTAAAGAATTATATCTTCTTTATCAATTTTTGCTCCAGCAGCTGCTATTTTGTCCACCAGTGTCTTGACTTCATTCAGATACTCGGCCATGGTTTGTTGTTTCATTGAAACATTATGTAATTCATTTTTAAGTTGAATTACCCTTGATCTGTTAGAAGCTTGTAATCTTCTTTCAATTGTATTCCATATTTCAGCCGTGGACTCAAGGTGGAGAACATAGGGAAGAATAGCTGTTGATATTGTGGAACAAAGTGCAGCGGCTAGGTTTTGATCTATCAAAACCCATTATGTATATTTTGGATTGATTACAGATGATCCATCAATCGACTGTTGAAGGCGATCTGGTGGAATAAAATCTGGATCTATAAAACTGTAAAACCCATTTGCTTTCAATAACTTTGTGACTTGCGATTTCCATATGGAGTAGTTCTCGCTTGACAATTGTGTATTCACAATGTTCTTGATATTTGAAATGACAAATTTCAATGTTGCAGGTATGCTACAAGCATCCGTGCTTGTCTCAGTAGAAGGGTTTGTGGTTTGGGAGGAAGAAGATTGTGCCATGTTTAGAAAATCTTACTTGAATTCTTGGATTCTGAAGATTTTTCTTGATCTTGAACAGGAACTGGAATTCTCTGCTCTGATACCATAAAGAAGCGGGAAAAATGATTTTGAGTGCACACAGCGAAATGTATTTTCACTTGTATTCTGTAATTACAAGTACATGTATTTATACTATTTACATATTTTAATATGTGGCTGAGAATTAAAGTAAAACATGTGGATGGCATTTGTTTCTTGAATACAGCTGGCGATCATTTGTTTTGATGGAACGGAAATGTCGGCTAGCTTCGTTCTCTCTGTTTCCTTTTGCGATCTTCTTTGCTCTGGTTGTCTTATTCTTTTTAAGCATCCGCAACAGAATAATTTCTTGTGCTTAAGAAGGATGCAATTTTTTGTAAAAGTATTATAAAATTGTTGTGAAGAAAATAGTTTTTTTGAAAGTTGTTGTAAAAGATAGTTTACTGGCATAGAAGTTTTTTGAAAGCAACAAGAAAATAGTAGCCAAACATAATTCTTATTGTAATATAATAAGCAAAACAGTAAAAAATTGTCTCAAATAGATCCTTAATATTAATAATAATATTATTATTATTATTAGAAATCTATAAGTGGGAGAAGGCCAGTTAGAAATATTGTGAAACTCGCATCAAGAGCAAGATAATTCAATCATGTCACAATATTCGGTCTCACTGCTGTATGGAATGGGCTTGTTCAGCTCTTATTTTGTATTTTGTAGATGTCTCATATATACTCTTGATTTATCATCAAAAAATTATCTTCGGGCACGAATCAGATTGGAGGCAAAATTTAGTTGGAAATTTCAAAAATTAAATCGGAAAGCATTTGAACTCTGATATCAGCAAACTTACAGTCGAATTGAACGTCTCAAAAATATGAATCCAACAATATCAAATTTGACCCAATTCGAACTCAAATAGATCCAAATCAAAGACAAGAAGCGCATTTGGAAGGTTCAAACCATAATATGGATTACAAACGGTTTCCAAATATAATATGCTTATTTAATCCAACGAGCCCAAGATCGCCAAATTCTGATATCACTAAGACATTCAAATGTCTAGTAAACAGTCCATGATCGAGGGAATCCACACCGGCCGTCCATTGAAACCACTCCCAAGTTACCCTTAATCTCCCTCCTATTTATAGGTCATGTCACTCTTAAAACATATAAATACACCCCTAATTCTTCATTTGGGGGGGGGGGGGAAGAGTTCTATTACCACCAGACTCCTCGACCACTGCCAGATTTCAGCCCGACAACCAACTGACATGTCGCCAGATTTCTACTCGACGTCGGACTTTCGCCCGAAATCGGACTTCCACTTGTGCTTGGACTTCTGCCCATTGTCAGGCTTTCGTCATACTTCTACCCAACACCGGACTTCCGTCCGTCACCAGACTTTTGCTAGTCAAGGTACTTACATCAGACTTCTACCCAACGACAGACTTTTGTCCATCATCGGACCTTCGACGAACTTCTACCCGACGCTGGACTTTCGTATGTAGTCTGACTTCTGCACGACGCTGGACTTCCACCCATCGCAAGTCTTTCGTCAGATTTCTACCATATGTCAAACTTCCACCCATCGTCGGACTTTCGTTTGTCGCCGGATTTCTACCTAACGCCAAACTTCTGTTCGTCATCAGACTTTCGTCGAACTTCTACCCGAAGGCGAACTTCCACCCTTCGTAGCCAGATTTCTACCCGACACCATATTTTTGTCCGTTGTCGAATACCCATCGTTAGATTTATACCCAACATTGGATTTCCGACCATCGTCGGACTTTTGACCTCCATCGCAAGCCTACTATGGTCCTTCTGACTTTCATAGTCATATTAAAGTTCTTTCCGACTTCTGTCCCTCGTCGACAATGGTTCTTTAGACTACCATCACATGACTGCAGTCTTTCAACCTCCATCGTCCACCGACTATGGTTCTTTCGACCAAATGAACACGTCAATATTGATTCTTCCTATTCCCACCATGTAATGCACTCCATATGATGTTTATTTGTTATACCAAGACAACGTCTTCCCCCAATGAAGGGCCTAATTTGTAATCAACTACAAATACTAGTGTATTCATTCAAATTGGGCCATGCCCCGTGGCTTTTACCCTATTCAGGGTTTTCTACCCAAAAATTTTGATGTCTCTTTAAATATTGCACCATCTCTTTTTATCTAATTATGTTCTAGATCTTCGTACAAATATTTCAGGACGCAACAACTCTTTCCTTTCTAGGGAGCATGAACTACGAACTAGATTTCTCCCAGTGTAGCTATGTCCACACAGTCCTACTAAACAATCTTAAGCTGTCAGTTTGATACCTGCATGTTGTTGGGCTCAACAACAGTCAACTCGAATCATCTAATTATATATATATATATATCAGGTGTTTTAAAGACGTTTGCAGAGTTAGAAATAAAAATTAATTGATGATTGATTATATACATTTAAACAAGGGATAATAAATTAGTTATTTTTGAAAATAAGTTAAGTAAAATGTTGTATGGACCTTGTAGCGGGCTAGAATATATGCGGCGATAGAGTTAGAATCCTACGTCTTAGCGTTGCACGGATATCTAGCTCATACACAGAGAACACAAGATTTTTTACGTGGAATAAAACCCTTGAAAGGGGAAAAATCATTAGGCCTGGCCCAGTTGAAAGTGACTCCACTAGAATTCGAGTAAGTTACAGCGGGCTAACTCGTCCTTGAGGGCGATTAGATTACAAATGTTGACTGTAAAGTTGAAATCTAGAGACAAACAAAGATGCTAGTCCGACGTAGCGGTTCGGTAGAAGTATTGGCATAAGGTGGTGGTCCGTAGACCTGTCAATTTCGGGTTACGGGTCGGGTTGACCCAAACCCGAAACTGACCCGGCATTATTCGGGTTCGGGTTGACCTGACCCGGTTTTTCAAACGGGTCAATTTTCGGGACCCGAACCCGACCCGCTTCGGGTTCGGGTCAACCCGACCCGACCCGCGTAGCCGCTACGGACGCAGAACTGGCGGGGCAGTCGTGACGGCGTGACGCGGGTCGCCGGCCGCCGGTCACCGGACGCCGCGGAACTGCGGCTGAGGCAGTGAGGCACGGACGCGGAACTGGCGGGGCAGCCGTGACGGCGTGAAGCGAGTCGCGAAGTGACGTGCAGAGCCGCGACGTGACCCGGTCGTACTGCGCTGGGCAGGCCGCAAGCGGAGCAGGCGGCTCGAGGCAGTCGGGCAGCTCGGGCAAGGGCGGGCTGGGGCAGCGGGCAGCTCGGGCAAGGGCGGGAATCAAATTTTTTTAAATTAAACGGGTTTTCGGGTTGACCCGGCAACCCGTCGGGTCAACCCGAACCCGACCCGTTTTTGTAAACGGGTCGGTTTCCCATACCCGAACCCGACCCGCTTCGGGTTCGGGTCAACCCAAACCCGAAAATTTCGGGTCGGGTTCGAATCGAGTTTTCGGGTCGGGTCCAATATTGACAGGTCTAGTGGTCCGGCAGAAGTAAGGGTCTCAAGTGGTGGTCCGGTGGAGTTCAGGGCCTCAAGTGGTGGTCCGGTGAAGTTCAGGGCCTCAAGTGGTGGTCCGACGGATCTCATGGCCTCAAGTGGTGGTCAGGCGAAGTTTAGGGCCTCAAGTGGTGGTCCGGCGGAGCTCATGGCCTTAAGTGGTGGTCCGGCAGAGCTCAGGGCCTTAAGTGGTGGTCTGGCGGAGTTTAGGGCCTTAAATGGTGATCCGACGGATGTGAGGGCTTTAAGTGGTGGTCTGACGGAGTTTAGGGCCTCAAATGGTGGTCCGGCGAAGATCAGGGCCTCAAGTGGATGTCTGGCGGAGGTGAGGACCTTAAGTGGTGGTCCGGTGGAGCAACGAAGTCAAGCGGTGGTTGAGAAGTAGCAATGAGGCAAGAGTGATCTCCAATCTCTCTCTTGAATCCTTTTGTTTTGGTCCCTTTTTCAAGAGGGAGGAGGGGTCTATTCATAGATTTCCTAGAGTAGCATGGCCCGTAAATAGGAGGATCAAGGGGAAATGGGGAGTGGTTTGGATTGACGACCGAGGTTGGATCCCTTGATTGTGGACCGTTCGTTAGACATTTGAAGATCTTACTAATGTCAGAATTCTGCGATCTTTGGTTCGTTGGATTCATCTCGTCGAGCCGCTCGATTCAACTATAAGTATGTTACGTTTGGAAATTGTTTGGTAATCTAAATTGTGGTTTGAATTTTCCAACAGCTCTTCGGGTCCTCTGTTCGGACCCATTTGGGCTCAAATTGAGTCAAATTTTGGTGTCGTTGGGTTTATAATTCCGAGATGTTCAGTTCAACTATAAGTTTGCTGAAATCGGAGATCATATGGTCCCAATTTTAATTTCGAAAGTTTCCAACTTGATTTTGCCTCGAGATCCGTGTCTGATCAAGATAATTTTTTGATGATGTATCAAACCTTAAAAAGATTTGAGTGAAATGTTCAAAATATAATTTTTTTATGGTACAAAGGCAGCGACTAAGAAGAACAAGTAAACTTTGTAGAAGACTTGATGTGACAAGTGGCAATTAAACCATAATCCCTCAAAATATTCTGAGGTTTAATGCGGATCGAGTGGTGGCTCGGTCAGAGATGGAAAGCATCTCTCACCTTATCCGCGATCAAATTTTTTTAACCTACCCAAAAAAATAACACTCAAGGCCAAAAGGGGCCATTATAAAGACAAAAAATTTAATAGGGATTTTTTGGTTTTTGGTTGGTTGGAAAAGAGTGCAATATAAAAGAATATTTTGATATTATTTATATGAGTGTAAAATAAATGTAGTTGTTATTTAGATGAGCGTAAAATAAATATAGATGAATAATTTTTTAATTTTATTTGAAGTAAAATAAGTGTAGTGTAAAATGCAAAGATGGCGGTCGGTGGTAGATGACAATAACGGTGGCTAGTGACGACGATGGGTGGTGGCATTGGAGTAGAGCAAGTGCAAGACTTGTACACATGGTCATGGATTGCGTGTAGAGATAGGTGCACGAATACCGAATACACAAGCTCAGTCGTGGTTCGAAGCAGAAACGAACCAACAGTATGGTTGCCAATCCGTGGGGGGATTGCTTACCGGTATGGTTGCCGGTTGGTGGAGGCATTGAACGTCATCGTCAGTTTATCTTCTTCCATGGTCTTCCCAAAGCTTCCATACCCTGATCTACGTCAAGAGTTGAGGTAGCTTCCTTCATCTTGATTTGAAGCTCACGATCTAATCAATGTCAAGGGTCGAATTAGGCTCTAATATCAATTGATGTAGGAAGATGAATGAAGAATCGTCACAAGTAATAACTCATAATAGCAAGACCAAACAATAAATATTGTTATAATCCAAATATATTCATTCATATATTTTTCTTACTAACCATTCTATTTATCATAATCCATAGGGATCCCTAGAATTTTCTAGAAATAGGTAACAAACTAAATCAGCTATTCCTAAGGAACATTTTAACTAAGATGATTGCATCAAATATGAGAGAGATGAGTAGAGAGAAAAAAAAAATCCTTGGAAATATATTTTTAGAAGATTGAAGTACTCTATTGAGGAATTAAAGTCAACTTGTAAGGAGCTTCTTAATTGATTATTATTTTTTATAATATTTATTATTTTTTTTCTCTCTCATGCTCTTTCTCTCTTACATGTCTTGAAAGTCGTAGAAATTTTTTTTTTTTTAAATTGAACACAATGTACTTAAATTTTGGGTAGGGTTGATAAATGTAAAACTATTGTACATTATGGGTATGACTTCTCTACAAGTTGATTAGATCTTTACTCCTCTCATGTGGATGTAGTCTTACTTAAATTGCATAAATTTTGTTGTTCTTTTTCAATTGATTGATCTCTTTTTAGGGGTGTCAATTTCGGGTCACGGGTCACGGGTCGGGTTTGGGTCGAATCCGAAACTGACCCGGCACTATTCGGGTCAACCCGAACCTGACCCGTTTTTGAAAACGGGTCAGTTTTCCTGACCCGAACCCGACCCGCTTCTTAAAATAGTGATTTAGGCTTCGTTTGGGATAACTTTTTTGTTGCTTCTTAAAATAATTTTTTAGTATAAAAATTTTATTTATTTTTGCTGAAAAGCTGCTTTAAAAACCAACAAAAAAAGGCGTCCCAAACGAAGCCTTAGTTATAATCCATATTCGACTAGTATACAGTTACTATTTGAATATTCTTTAAAACAAATTTGATCATTCTCTATACCATCTTCAAGCCTTTTTCAGAATCTCTTCAATTATCTTCTGATCAAACTTTGAACTTTTGGCCAACATTTTCGGATGTTCTTCGAAGAATCTTCTAATGAAATATGATTCGAAACTTCTTCCAATTTTATTTTAATCAATATTGGTCATGACATATTGTAAAAAAGGACTGGGGTTCCAAAGCATCGGTATTTTTATCGGAAGGAAAATTTCGGCATATTCAACAAGGATTCATATAACAAGCATAATTTTCTAATTTTTGTCAAGATTTGGCATATTAAGTCAAATTTCCCTATATTATTAGAGCTTTATTTCAATTATATGGGATGTTCCTAAAGGCTCCATGAATATATGCATGGAATATTATTTTATTAACTTTATTATTTGATTTTTTTTTTTTTTTAAATAGCGAGCAAATGGAAACATATCGAAATGTTTGCCTATATTTTTACGATTTTGTTAAGGAATCTTCATTTGCATGTATGTGAAGTTAAAATTGGTTCACGTAGCATCTGTTCAAAGTAAAAGAGTCCATCCACTGTGGAATCAAACTATATTGACTTCTTCCAATAGATTTCTTCAGAGAAGAAAGCCTCTTTTATAAGAATTCATCATATTTTGATGAAGAAATGGCCTGCTATAACCAAATAAATTAATACTTCATGTTATTTTATTTTTGTTCACAATTTATATTTGTCATTTCTTTTAGGTTTTGTTTGGGACAGCTTTAGACAACTATTTTTTTCTTAGTTTTAAGAAGTTTTTGTACTAAAAACCAGCTTTACAAAGTAATAAGAAAGTTGTCTCAAACGAAACCTTAACCTTTTTTAAATTTTTTTCTCAGTAAAATATAGTACTTAAGCATCATGACCTAAAACTTAATAGAATGACAACACATAAGACACAAGCAGAGTTACAACATCTAATGCATTGAAATACTTAGGTTTTCATCTATCTTTTTCTTTGATATTGTATTTTTACTTAATTTTACATTTTTTTTATATATATAAAGCATTGCTCGAGTAAAATATAACTTGAATGAGTTGTTTTTGCATATATAAATTCAATCACAACAATTATTTTGGGCAAAGAAAAGATTACAAAGCACTTTTTTTCTCCTCTCCTATATGATATGGTGATGGAATATCTCTCTTAAGCTTCGTTTGAGACGGCTTTCTTACTGCTTCTTAAAGCAGTTTTTTAGTATAAAATTTTTAATTTTTGTACTAGAAAGCCGCTTTAAGAAGCAATAAAAAAGCCTTTTCAAACGAAGCCTTAGGTTTTATTTGGGACAATTTTTTTACTTCTTTCTAAAACAACTTTCTAACACAAAAATTTCTAAAAAGAGGCTAAAAAATAATGGCCAAAAGATATCCCAAACAAAACCTTAATAACTCGCTTTTATAATTTGTCTTTCTGTAATTTAAATTGATGGTCCCTATGTAAGAATCTATGAAAATCAATTAGTTGATAAAACATTTTAAAATAAAATTGCCTACAACATCAAATTAATGCTTCACACTCAATTTTTCAAAAAAAAAAAAAAATCAATTTGATAATATCTACAATTCTGTTGATGAGATTAAAATCATAAACAATTTTATTTTCTTAGGTATTGACAAACTCTGAAATATTTTAATAAGACTGCTTATTTTCTTATGCCATTTGGAAAAAGTTGTAGATATGTTCTCTAATTCTTTCCCCTTCATCAAGCTCATTCATCTTACAAATAAATGATTAATATAATATTGATTAATTATGTCTTGCAATTTATGATTATGCACACAGTAATAGGGATGCTGTTAAATAATCTATAATCAATTTTGCTGAACATAGGCTTCGTTTGAGACAGCTTTTTTAATGCTTTCAAAAGCAATTTTTTACAATAAAAATTTTTTGAACTAAACAATTTTAATAAAAAATTTCTTAAAAGCAAAAAAAAAAAAAACAGTGGCAAAAAACTATCCAAAACGAAGCATAAATCTACATTGGTTGCTACTTCCCAACATTCATGGCTATCTAATGTACTTGCTAATTCAACTTCAGTATCCAAAGGACAAAGTTAAGAAGCTTCATTTAAGGATTTTTTTTATATAAATTTTTATGATAGAAATCGGTGCGGATGCCTAACGCCATTCGAAGACCAACTAGAATGCGACATGTTACCTCTGCGCTCGGTACCACGACTTGTGACAGCTCGATATCGCTAACGTGGTGCATTCTAGTTGGTCTCTGGACGACGTTCTGCATCCGATTTCTCCGCACAAAATAATTTCTTCTTTAATTGATGTAAGGCCTCATCTGAAAGTATATATATATATATATATATATATATATATATATATATATATATGAAGTTTTCTTTTACTCGTGTTATTTTATTATTATTTTATTTATTTTAAAGGTTTTATAGAATTTAAAAATTATTTTAGTTTCTTGCTACATGTCAACCTTCTAAAAATCATCATCTTTTTAAATTATGTTTTCTATAAAATGAGCTGTGAGAGTAATTCAAATTAATTGTTTGTTTATTTTTCTGTAATCTTATCTACCGTCGCAATTTTTGAAGCATTCTGTACAGCTCTCCTCTGTGTGGTTGCTGTATAGCGCTGTATTGATTGGGCTTTTTTTTTTCTTTGGCATAGAAACTCCGAATTAACTAACTTATTAGCACGTCTTCTTTTGTCCAAAACAGTTTTTAAGCTCTGAATGTGACGTATAAGTTGGCGGGCTATGTGAGAATAACCTCGTCATGGACATCTCATCACGTCAAATATAGATGACACATCCTCACCCCCCTCCAAAATTTTACAAAGAATGAATTGCTATTCGAGTTAGGTTTTGTTTGAGACAGCTGCTTTTTAAAGCTGTTTTCTAGTACAAATATTTTAATTTTTGTACTAAAAAATTTCTTTAAGAAGTAGTAAGAAAGCTATCCCAAATGAAACCTTAATCATTTTGTAGACCGCGGTGAGGGTATTGAATTTTTTTTAGTTCAACTTGACTTGAAGTTGGATCGCTATTTGAGTTAATCATTCTCTACTCATATATAATGAATAGATTTCATCATGGCTTATAATCAGTTTAACTTATGTTGAAATTATTAAATTGACTCTTTATGCTCTAAATATTCTATTGATGGTGCAATAAAAATATTAATGATTTTGGACTTAGGGTTTAGAGTTTTGGGGCTCTATTTTGACAAGCTAGGGTATAAGAGTTCAGTGTTACACAAATTTGACTTCAAGCCTAGTCAATCACTGATTAATATTTGTGATAGTCTAAAAAATCTCTCCAAGCTTTCTATTAACTTTGTCAAGATGGTTTGATTTCTTAGTTAATGCATTAATTTCAACGGTAAGTTTTCTAATCACTAGAAAAATATACTGTAAAGGACTAAATTTTTACTCAAAAGGCTGAACTCTACAAAAAAAATAGAACTGAAATATATTTATAGTAAGTACATAATCAGACTTGAGTGTCACGACTCGAGACAAAGTGGAGCTGCAGTGGTAAAAAAAGAACCAGCGCCTCGACACTGCAATGTTGCTTCCACTGTAGCTCTGATTGATATGGCACGATTATGGTCCAAATTAGTGTGTTTTTTATTCAAGTTGGCGCGGCTCCTAGAAGTTATAACTATTTCGCCGTGGCGCCATAAATATGAGCGTTGCAGTGCTTTATTCGACTTAGGCTTCGTTTGGGACGACAGTTCCCTGATCCCACAATTCATCAGTAAAATAGTTAATTGAATCTGAATATAAAAATTAGCTGAAGCAAGGTCGAAGTTGGGCCCCCTCTTAAAAAAAAAATTATGGCTTTGTCATTGTTTTACGCCTTTACATGTGCCCAAACGAGGAGGTGAATTAGACTTCTAAAACTTTTTTTTTAGATTTTTCATAAAAAGCTTATTACAATGAAGATTTGATGATTTTAGAACAAATAAAATGCTAAAGAAATAATCATGATTTTTCGACCAAATAAACACGCACCGACTTTTCAACGAATAAAAAAAATGCACTCCAAACTTTATTTAGTTTGGCTATAGCCATTTTTATTATTTATTTTTTATTTTATTTTATTCCAAAATAACACAAAAGATACATCATAGGCCAACAAGACACAAAACCGAGGCAGCCAAAACACCATGAAAACGCTACAAATGGTACACTCAAATAAGAAGAAGAAGGCACAAAATGAAGCCATTATTCATGAACAGGTGCACGATATTACATAGGATTTCTTGCAAACATGCACTAAATGAAGCCATTATTTCAATAGACAAAGAAGCCTTGACAATTATTTCAAAACATGTACATGATAATATACTTCAATTTTTTAACATTTTAAAAAGAAAGACTTGTTTATTTACATGCTTGCCTGCCAACTTTAATAATTTGCTTACTTATACATAACAAAAGTTACTAATGGCATTGTCTTCATATGCTTGGAGTGTCCTAATGATGAGTATATTTCTTCAATAAACTCAAAAGAACCCATCACTTCAAACTTTTGATCTATTTATAACCATCCAAATATATAGCACAAATGTGCTTATGGGGTCAACAATCTATCATATTTTGATAATAATAAATATATTTAAGAATTCATATAATATATATGGGATTAGGTAGACAATCTTCCTTCTAAAAGTAAGCATCTATTTAATCAAACTTTTGTAAGAAAAGAAGTATAATTTGAGTAAAATCATAAGTATTGAAGATTTTGCAAAATAAGAACTTGAATAGCTACACAAGTGTGGGAGTCTTTTTCCATAGACAATGATGAACTTTTGCGTGTTAAAAATTTTATGATAATAAAAAGAGAGATTTGCGTCTTAATTTTTTTATGATAATTCATTACACAAAGATGAAACAGAAGAATGAAGAAAACACTAGATTTTTTATATGGAAAATCCAATAAGAAAAAAAAATTTTAGTGCCTAGCCCAATTGAAATAATTCATTATATAATTAAAGTTATAAAAGTTTATTCTTCTCCACAATTAAAGAAGATAGGATTATAAAGTTGAGAGCACTTGTATAGTCTGTTGTAACTACAATAGAGATTATAGAAGAATTATTATAGGGATGAGGACATCATTTGAATGATAACAATTGAACAATGGTGGTCCGACTACATTGGTCGAGGGATGCTGATTGACAGACAATGATTCGACAATGATAATTGGACGAAGATGGTGGCTATCAGTGATTGTTGACGTCGAATGTCATATAGAGCTCTTCTCTTAGATTTCTATAAAGTTAGATCTTGATCTCCTTCTTATGAATAGTGGATGTTTTTTATAGTATTTTGGGGTAGTATCTTAGTAAATCTATGCAAATTTCAAAATGTTTAATAAGATGTCTCATATTAATAATTTTATCGTAAATTGATTATTCAACATTTAAGTCTCTTGATGAACTTAGAATTGAAAAATATTAGGCTTGCTGGATTACTCTTGTCAAACGGCTCAATTTGACTATAAGAATGTAAGATTTGAAGAGCATTTGGTCATTAAGTTAATATACAAGTAAGTCATTAAGATTTGAAAAATAATAGGTTTGTTGGATTCATCTTGTCAACATTTAAGTCTCTTGATAAAATTAGCAGAGAGAGATCAACTAGCATGCATACAAGTTAAAAGTGATTCATCTATGAAGGTGAACTTAAAACAACTAGGCTATATACAAATATCATCATGTAACCACCAACATACATTTGAAGTACAAAGGATGAGAATTAACGGAAGGGGGAGAAGAGCCATCCTAATTTTCCAACTAAAAATGAAGCATATCACAAATGTTGGAGGGTCTGTTATCGTTCCAATCCCATCGCATGAACATTGTAAATTATGGAATTTAATTTGGCATAACAAACTATATGAACTACTACCATTGAATATGTCATATGTGACAATCAAATAATTGTAAATTGACAATCTACATTATTAAATAAAGTTGTTGAATCCAAAAAATGTCCATGAATTATACCCAAATATAATGAGAATACTGAGTAAAAATAGAATAGTAAAGTAGAGAGCAAAAAAAAAAAAAAGAATTGTGGGCTATATATGAGTTTTCAGTAAAATAAAATTGAGTACAAAGAATGAGGTCTTAGACAAATTGAGTAAAATTACATAAACTAAGCTCTTCCCTCAACCTCCCCTATTTACATATTTTATTTTGGGCTTTAGCATAATAGAATTATATATATACAAGACTAAACACAAAATAAGAGTAAATGTAATAATTATGTAGTATGATGAAAATGTTTGATTGGATAAAGTTATATTACAACCTTTAAAGAAGTCATCAACTTGATAATAAAATAGTCAAGTAGCTTATCAAAAGTTTACCTTGAGTAGTTGGCATGGTCATTTTCATAAATAATAGTCACTAAGGTTGACTATTAGGCTTCATTTATCCATTGGGATGAGTTCCTTAATCACAGTCGCTTGCTTAAGAAGAGTTATTTGTTAAACCAACGAATATGAAACTTAATAGATCAAGCTAATTTGAGTTGAACCAGTTTGATTTATCTTTGTGGACCTCCGAAAGAGCACCGCGCGAACGGGCCGATTGGAAGGGACAGATTGGATCGTGCATACGACTAACCATTGAGGATAGAGGCTTTCACCAACACACCTCGATGGGTAGTAATATACACGACCAAATCACGGGTTTCCCCCATCCGATGAAAGAGCTCGAATGGGGTTTAGTAGATTGTGGGGACCAAGTTTCCCACGGGTGCAAGCCCCCGTGGTTAATTACATCCTAGGCCGGAGCCTGAGAAAACTCTCGATTAAGGATCATACATTATCCTCTCCTAAAGTGGGATCGGCACAAGGGTTTTAGATATACCTCAATCCACACGGTGGATTCAGGAGATCTTGGGCTCGTTGGACTCGTGGGATCCTCTAGAACAATTCCTCTGTTGAACTCGGGCTCCGAAACTATCTCGATCGAACGGAAATCGAGTTGAAGGGAGGAGGGCGGTCGGTCTCGCCGGATTTCGCCGCCGGCGGGGGTCCTGGCCGTCGGGTTTGATCGTGGGGGATGGGGGAAATTCTCAGGAACTCTCAAACGAAATCTCTCGGGCTTAGGGGGAATCCATCGCAAGATCTCCTCCTTGGAACCCTAAAATCACTATTTAAATGCTCGTAGCGATGATCGACGGCCTTGATTCAATCCCTTGTCAATCATGAGGCTCCATTAAGTGATTTAGGCGGGATCTTGAGTTTTAAAACGAAAGGAGGCTTTTATTTCCCTTAATGAGCCTTTAAATGTACTTAAATAGGTCATTATGACCTATTTAAGACTTGGGTTGACCAAGTCAACCATGGACCTGGTCAACCCAGTCAAATAGGTCAAGGGGGAAGTGGGTTCGAGCCAAAAAAAGAGATTGGATTTGATTAAAAAAAGATTTGGGCTCTTAATGGGCTAGGTGGTCAACCTTGGTTGACTTGGTCAACCGGGTTGACCCCGGGTCCAAGCTCGGGCTCAACAGACTCGACTTGACTCCCTGAACCCAATGGGATGGGTCCTGGGGTCTAGCTTGGTCAAATTTGACCAGGTCAACTCTTTGACCTGGTCTGGGCCAAAAACTAGGTCAACAAACGGACCCCCAACAGGAGTGGCGAACAACTAGTGAACCGCTCGTGTTGGCGTTGACCGACTAAGCCAGAGAAGGTACAGTGAAAAGCAAGTGAAAGAGTACCAAAAGGTTGGAAGAAAGCAAGAAACTCTTCTCCTGGCCTCACCCTTCAACAAGGGCAGAGCCTAGGATAGAGTGAAAAGCAGCAGTGCGCAAGGAAAGTATCACCAAAATGGTGAACTAGTAGTGTGGTCTTCTCCTGGCCTTACCCCTCGAAAAGGGTAGAGCCAAGGATGGAACCAACGGTAAAGATCACCTAAAAAGGTGAAAACGAGGTAAAGGGATTCTCTTATAGCCTTGCCTTATAGCGAGGGCAGAGCGAAAAGGAGAATCAACAGTAAAGATCACCACTAGGGTGAAAAAGGTAAAGATCACCTCAAGGGTGAAAAAGTAAGGTGGTATCTCTCCTTGCCTTGTCCTATGAAGTGGGTAGAGCTAAAGAGAGAACCAAAAGTAGAGTAGTAAAAGCACACAAACTATCTGCCTGACTATATCGAATCAGCAGAGTAGAAGGTGAAGGGGGTCCCATCTCCTCCTGCCTATTTCAGAACAGTGGATTGGGGTGACTCAGTATCTGCATAACCAAATCGGGTCAGCAAACAAAGAAATCACAAAGCCTGGTGTCTGCCTAATCGGAACAAGACACTCAGGGAAAAGGATGGCGAGGAGTTCCTGCCAGGTGCTCTGTCAGGCCCTCTCTACCAAGTAAGTCAAACCAGCTTCCTGCCTGTTCATTTCAAACAGCAGGATAGAAGGTGAAAAGATCCCATCTCCTCCTGCCTATTTCAGGACAGTGGATTGGGGTGACTCAGTATCTGTCTGATCAACTCAAGACAGCAAACTAAAGAGTCACAAAATCTGGTGCCTATTTGATCAGAATAGGACACTCAGGGAAAGAGGCGAGGAGTTCCTGCCAGGTGCTCTGTCAGGCCCTCTCTACCAAGTAAAATCAGCTACCCGCCTGACTGTATCTAGACAGCGGGGTGGAAAGTGAAAAGGATCCCGCCCCTCCTGATCCTTTCGGAACAGTGGATTGGGGTGACTCGATACTTCTGCCTGACCTCAGCAAAAGTAAAGAAGACACGAAATGGAAGCCTGCGTAGTCTTTTACAGGACATCCGAGTAAAAAGGTGTTGAGGAATTGCGCCTCCCAGGGACTCTGTCGGGCTCACTCAACGGTAAAGTAAAACCAACTACCAGGCTGACCGCATCTGGACAGCGGGTAGAGGGTGAAAGGATCCCGCCCCTCCTGCTCCTTTCAGAACAGTGGATTGGGGTGGCCACTACTTCTGCCTGACCTCAGCAAGAAGCTCATGAACCACGAAATGGAAGCCTGCTTAGTCTTTTACAGGACATCCGAAGTAAAGGGTTGTTGAGGAATTGCGCCTCCCAGGGACTCTGTCGGGCTCACTCAACGGTAAAGTAAAACCAACTACCAGGCTGACCGCATCTGGACAGCGGGTAGAGGGTGAAAGGATCCCGCCCCTCCTGCTCCTTTCGGAACAGTGGATTGGGGTGGTCACTACTTCTGCCTGACCTCAGCAAGAAGCTCATGAACCACGAAATGGAAGCCTGCTTAGTCTTTTACAGGACATCCGAAGTAAAGGGTTGTTGAGGAATTACGCCTCCCAGGGACTCTGTCGGGCTCACTCAACGGTAAAGTAAAACCAACTACCAGGCTGACCGCATCTGGACAGCGGGTAGAGGGTAAAAGGATCCCGCCCCTCCTCCTCCTTTCGGAACAGTGGATTGGGGTGGCCACTACTTCTGCCTGACCTCAGCAAGAAGCTCATGAACCACGAAATGGAAGCCTGCTTAGTCTTTTACAGGACATCCGAAGTAAAGGAAAGAAACGTTGAGGAATCACGCCTCCCAGGGACTCTGTCGGGCTCACTCAACGGGTAAGCTTCAACATCTGCTGTAGCCAGTGCGGTCTTGCAGATGAAGAAGGGCTCAATATCCATCCAGTCATTTCAACTGAGTGAATAAAGAGTCGGGCTCTGATGCCTGCCTGATCAGGACAGGGCAAACGAGAGCGTGGCGAGGAGTACCTGCCAGGTGCTCTGTCAGGTCCTCTCTACCAGGTAAACTCAACTATCTGTCTGTTCATTTCAAACAGCAGGATAGAAGGTCAAAAGTCACCTCGACGTCAGCCTAACACGCATCTGTGTAGGGATGTGAGGGAAAAAGAGGTAAGTAAATGGGATAATTTTTAAGGGCAGAGCCACCTAGGGAACCCTTTCTAGCAATCTGATAACCACATGGTAGAGGACAAGTCGTCGTGGCCATGAGTATCCAAATGCTGTCAAGATCTCCTAAAGAACTCCAACCCTACATAAAAGGGGGAGAAGACATCAGAACGACATCTCTCAAGAAAGCTGGAAGAGATATACCCGCTGTAAAGTGTGTAAAGGGGCGATCTCATTCCAAAGGAGTAAAAAGAACTCGAGTAGCGAGGGGGCACCTCAACTACAGAAGGCAGGACTATGCCTGGTAAAAACAATCCTCAAAGAGGCTACAGTGGTGGACCCATACTAACTGATGGGGACCCTGTGAGAAGTAGAAACAAGATCAAAACATCCAAAGGACCTCTCCGGCAGCTAGGAGTGGGGTCTCAATGGGAAAACAAGTGGTAAAGGTATCTGAAAGAGCTGACTCTCTACTAGAGAATCAAAAGCTCAAGGAAAAGGTGGTGGTAGCATCTAAGGTGTGATACCCTATATCACCAGGTAAGAAAAAGAGCCAAAGTAGCGAGAGATCATCCTCTCTACCAAGGACAACAACTCTGAGTAAGTAAAATCTCACAGTAGTAACACCCACACAAACTAGTGGGACCCTGTGAAAAGTGAAAGTGACATCGACACATTCATAGGACCGATCTGACAACTGAGTCTAGCGTATGAATGGTAACATGGGTCACAAAAAAGTAGTAAAAGAACTGATCTTCTGCTAAAAGATCAAAGTTCTCAAAGTGGTGATGTTAGTATCCTAGGCAAGGTATACTACACCACGAGGAGAAAAGTAGCTCTAGGTAGTGAATGGGACACACCTACCACCTGAGTACGGTAATCATGTATAAAAGTGAAGTATTATCAAAAGGATCACAGTGGTAGCACCTACCCTGATCTGGCAGGACCCTGTGGGGGAGAACAAGCAACAACACAACATCCATAGGGCTACTCTAGCAGCTAGGAGTAGAGTATGAATGTGGAGAGTAGGGGTGCAAAGAAACTCAGGAGTTGATCTTCTATTGGAAAATCAAAGCTTCTAAAGTCGTGGTGCTAACACCTAAGAATAGGTGTACCACACCACAACTAAGAAAACAACTCTAGGTAGTTAGGCGACATCCTCACTACCGAGGATAATAATCAAAATCAATGATTACTAGAAGGGTCACAGTGGTAACACCTACCCTGATCGGGTAGGACCCTGTGGGGAGTAGGAGCAATCAACACAACATTCATAGGGCTACTCTAGCAGCTCAGAGTAGGGTACAAATGTAGAAAGTAAGTGAGTAAAGAAACTAAGGAGTCGATCTTTCAAATGGAAAATCAGAGCTCCTAAAACTTTGGTGCTAACACCTGAGAACAGGTGTACTACACCACAGTTAAGAAAAACAACTCTGAAGTGTCAGGGGAGCACACTCGACACCTAGTACAGTAATCATGAGTGAAATCCACAACCATCAGAAGGTCACAGGGGTAACACCTACCCTAACTAGGTAGGACCCTGTGAGAAGTGGAAGTAACATTATCGCATTCATAAGACCACTCTGGCAGCTCAGAGTAGTGTATGAATGGGGGAGTAGATTGCCGAAAGATGGCAGAAGGGGATTGATCTTTCCTCAGAAAGATCCAAGCCCACAAGGTAGTGATGTTTAACATTTAAAACACAATGTACTACATCACTTAACAAAGATAATTAAAGTTGTGGAAAGTCATACTCAGATATGTGTGCTTTCATCCTTGAGGCAAACACCAATGCACCTCAAAGGAGAGGGAAGAAAAAGAACTTTAGGAAGCTCATGCTTTTAGAGAGTATTATCGGGTTCTTCCTGTGACAAGGGCAACCGATTTTGCTCTACTAAGATCTTCCCTCTTTTTATCACATGTATATATATTTTTTTTAAAGGGAAATGTGATTTGATTTTGATATCCCATACCATTTTCGCCACATAAACAAAACTGGGGAGAGAGAAAATCACATAAGATCTTATAAGAAAATAAATCATTGGTTTTGATAACCCAGACCACATTCAACTCATGTGAATAAACTGGGGAGCACAATCATAGTGAAATCGATGTATAACTAAAATCAATCATTAAGATAGAGGATCAACACTACCACGCCTAACTATCGCAGGATGGTGTGGACCCAGTATCCTACTTCTAAAAGAGTCTAAACTAATGACTCTGACATCCCTGATCACATTCAACCCATATGAATGGACTAAGGGGTATAATCATATTAAAATTAATGCATAATCAAGATCAACATCAGGATAGAGGATCAATACTACCACACCTGACTAGCATAGGATGGTGTGGACCCAATATCCTACCTCCAAAAGAGTCTAAATTAATGACTCTGGCATCCCTAATCACATTCAACCCATATGAATGGACTGGGGGTTACATCTATCAGATCAGGACTGATAGGAAGAAGAGAATCTCATAAGGATAATGGCTCGCTATCACCCCACATGACTAACATAGGTGAGTATGGACCCAGTATCCTTTCTCAAAAGAGTCTAATTTAAAAAGACTACGACATCCCCGATCAGATTCAACTCATGTGAATGGACTGGGGGCTTTCGCTATCAGAGCAGGACTGATAGGAAGAAGAGAATCTCATCCTAGTAGAGGATCAACATCACCAAACCTAACAAAAGTAGGAGGGTGTGGACCTAGTATCATATCTCTCAATGGTCTAAATCAATTATTTAGACATCCCCTATTACATTCATCTCATATGAATGGACTGGGTGCTTCAATTATCAGAGTAGGGCTGACAGGAAGAAGCGATTCACTTTCAAATAAATGATCAACATCACCAATCCTAACAAATGCAGGAGGGTGTGGACCCAGTCAAAAGTGATAAAAGAGCACATATCCCAAAGGAGTTTAGTACTTAACTCCCTCTAATTTTAAAAGGAACCTCAATTTAAATTAACTAACTCAGATCAAGCTCCATACTAGCTAAATCATGACATATCATTTATATGAGTATTTTTCTCTCTTGAATTTAAATCTAATCCAAAGAGGAATTTAAATTAGAAAAAGAAATTTAATTTTCTTCATTTCTTGTATGAGGGTAGACTTCCATATCTTATAGGACATCAATGTATAACGATGATTTTGAAATCATAGTTTTCAGACTCAAGTATCAAAAATATCAAAAGGATATAGATTTTCTGAGATTTAGAAATTTACTAGAAAGGGAAGCCATTTACTTATAACTTTTGGGCTCTTTGAGCCACTTTCTCAACTTTCATGTGCTTTGCACAAATTTCAATCACTTGATACACTTTGTGTATCTTTCACATTTGGCGCTTTGCGCATCTTTCCATTTTTTGTAACTGGCTTCCTTTTCTAAATCTCTAAAAGCAAATTATTTCTCAGTTGTAAGATCATCTTCCAAATACAAGAGAAGAAGACTAACTTCTCTTGGACAAGGAAGAATGATCTACAAAACAAATCATATCCTCTGATAAGAGTGAATAGCTTGATTAAGAAAATTATGAAGTTTTATTCATCAATATACTATAGTTATCCATGAGATAGAGAATCACAAGATAATGCAGAAAATTTTCACTTCTAAATCCAATTTCAATTTGAAAAAGATTTTAGTTCAAAAGAAGAAATCTCTCCACCCCTAAGGTGAGATAGAGAGATCATACTCTTTCATGAGTCATCACTACAAAACTAGTAGAACTAAAAGAAGTGAGAGAGTTATCATAATTGCAAATCATTATTTTTTTATTGATTAATCATCAAAATAAGGGAGAACGAGATCCTCTAGCCCAAGTACTGGAAGGGGGCTTGTCTTCCCTTTTGAGATTACAATCATTTTTTTTTTAACATATTTTTCTAATACAGATAGAAGTAAAAAGAAAATGTGCTCATCTAGCACTACAACAGAAGAAAGAAAAGAAAAAAAAAAAAAAACTAGTGCTAACGAAGAAGCTGGAATGGCAACTATCGACTTGGCCTTGGGAGGCCTCATCTCAACTGCCTCTGAACTCTGTACAGCTTACTCAATCATCTGCTAAGTCTCCTTGGAGAGTGATAGCTGTCACTCTCCCTCAGAACTATGGAGTAATCTGTCACTACTGCCATGACTGTAACTCTGACTGTCACTGTGGCTGGAACTGCGGCTAGGACTAGAGATCATCTGAACTGTCTGAGTAGTCTTATCTAAAGGCTGTATCAAATCACTGTCCTGAAGATGGATCTTCCCAGTGGCCATCTGAGTCTGTAAGTGTAAGACTGTGGTGTCTGTAGCTACTGACCTCGGAGACCCTCCTGCCTCGGGGTCTTCCCTCTCATCCTGGTCCTCGGGCTCTCTCTGCTCATCCGAGTGACCTCGACAGGTAGTCTCACAGACCTGGTGTACTGGTATATCCTCATCTGACTCATCCTCAAATGAGTCTCCCTCTGAAAAGATCCGACGAAGTGCCTCTATGTAGGGACTCATAGGGGAACCAATCCTATGAGGGCTACGGGCTGACTCTGTCTCATCTCTCTCTGGGGATCCCTCTGGAGTAGGTGCCACCTCCTCATCGCACATCATCGGGACTGCCTCTGCCTCGAAAGTAACTGCTACATCTATCAAATCATCTACATCGTCAAACTGCTCTGTATCTGACGGTGGTGCTGCCTCTACTGGCTCAACTGGGTCGACAGGGGTGTCCGCCTGCCGACGCCTCCAAACCCACCTCCTACGGTGGGGTGCTGCACGGGCAACTGGCTGCTCTGGGACTGCAACCTCTGAACTGACCTGAGGCTGGGCAGGCCTCCGCTGCTGTCTCCGTCCTCGAAGACGTGGGCGTCGTCCTGCAGCAGGAGAAACCGCCGAGGGTCTGACTACTGGAACTGTATCTGTAGGCTGCTGAGCTGTCTGACCCCTCTGCCAACTGTAAAGCCTCCTTGCAGTCTGTCCTCGCAATTGAAAGGTGGCCCAAGAAATCTGACGGAGTAACTTCTGCCGATCGACAGGGCCCCTACCACCTGCTAGGCGGACGATGTTTCGAATCCTCTGGGTGAGGGCTCGAACACCAGCGTCTCTAGGGATCCTAGCACGGGGTAGAGTAGTGGTAACAGGAGGAGCCGCCGCAATGCGGGCAACGTCCTCCTCATCTCCACTATGTGTCAACGGGGAAAAGCGACCTCCCTGCACTGCCTCTATCTCGGGAGCCACTACAACCTCTGGAACTGGCACAACCGTAACTCGTCGTGGCCTCCGCTGCCTGGGAGCCACTGTCCTCTCAACTAGCTCCTGGTGAGCTATAGCATCAGCCATCTGCTGCCTCTTTGCCTCTGACGCAGCTAAACGAAGTCTCCTGTTCCTATTCCTCCTGGCCCTTCTCCCAAGGCCGGAGGTGGAAGAGGAAGGAACATTAGAACCGGGAACAGGAACAACGGGAAGTGTCGGGGTCTGCCCAACAACCTCAGGGTGAGAAAGTCGGGCAAAAACAGAAACCCGACCAGTGGAAGGCGAAGGCACCTCGGTCTGGGCACCCCTCTTCCTGGTGGAAGTGGGAGGGGGAACCCGAACACGAGGTACTTCCGCTGGAACAACGGAAGTAACAGTAGTCGCAGGCTGCCGGCGCTGAGGGGCCGGAGCAACCTGTGCTGCAGGAGCGGCATGCACTGGACGCCGGACCGCTGGACGAACGGGGGGAACTACGACAGGCTGCCGGCGCTGAGGGGCCGGAGCAACCTGTGCAGTAGGAGCGACAGGCACTGGACGCCTGACCGCTGGGACAGGAAGTGGCCTAGGCACTGGTCGCCTAGCCACAGGGCGCACTGGCTACGCAGGAACAGGAACAGGACGTGGTGCTCGGACTGGGCGCCGAGCAGCAGGACGTCCAAACGGGCGCATGACTGCGCGTCCTCTCCTCTGGGGAGGAGAGAATGCCGCAGCCTCCGCCGGGGTCGGCCCGCCAAGGGTGACGAAAGCCGAGTCAGTGAAGGAACCAAAAGTGATTCCTCCCACTGGAGGACTAGCGAGCAGGGACTCAGGAAGAGTCACCCGCGCGTCCGAACCAAAAGCGAACGTAACTGAAGGTACGAAAAAAGTCATGGCACTGCTGCCAAGAAAAGAAATTGAAAAGTTAGAAATCAGAAATCATGAAAGAATGAAGGATTTGATAGAGACAGATAAAGATAGATAGGAATTGATAAGGAAATGAATAATTGATAGGGAAAGGAATAGCCTGTAAGGCTAGAAAGAAGTAGAATAGGGAAAATCCTAGCTAAAGGAAAGAAATCCTAGCTAAGGAAAGACCCTAACTAAGAGTGGGACGGACCTAATCTAAGGAGTACCAATCCCTGGAGTACACACAAGAAAGGATAATATAGAATCCAAAGATGGAGAGAGAAACTGGTCCCACCGTGGTCGCCAGAAACCTGTGGACCTCCGAAAGAGCACCGCGCGAACGGGCCGATTGGAAGGGACAGATTGGATCGTGCATACGACTAACCATTGAGGATAGAGGCTTTCACCAACACACCTCGATGGGTAGTAATATACACGACCAAATCACGGGTTTCCCCCATCCGATGAAAGAGCTCGAATGGGGTTTAGTAGATTGTGGGGACCAAGTTTCCCACGGGCGCAAGCCCCCGTGGTTAATTACATCCTAGGCCGGAGCCTGAGAAAACTCTCGATTAAGGATCATACATTATCCTCTCCTAAAGTGGGATCGGCACAAGGGTTTTAGATATACCTCAATCCACACGGTGGATTCAGGAGATCTTGGGCTCGTTGGACTCGTGGGATCCTCTAGAACAATTCCTCTGTTGAACTCGGGCTCCGAAACTATCTCGATCGAACGGAAATCGAGTTGAAGGGAGGAGGGCGGTCGGTCTCGCCGGATTTCGCCGCCGGCGGGGGTCCTGGCCGTCGGGTTTGATCGTGGGGGATGGGGGAAATTCTCAGGAACTCTCAAACAAAATCTCTCGGGCTTAGGGGGAATCCATCGCAAGATCTCCTCCTTGGAACCCTAAAATCACTATTTAAATGCTCGTAGCGATGATCGACGGCCTTGATTCAATCCCTTGTCAATCATGAGGCTCCATTAAGTGATTTAGGCGGGATCTTGAGTTTTAAAACGAAAGGAGGCTTTTATTTCCCTTAATGAGCCTTTAAATGTACTTAAATAGGTCATTATGACCTATTTAAGACTTGGGTTGACCAAGTCAACCATGGACCTGGTCAACCCAGTCAAATAGGTCAAGGGGGAAGTGGGTTCGAGCCAAAAAAAGAGATTGGATTTGATTAAAAAAAGATTTGGGCTCTTAATGGGCTAGGTGGTCAACCTTGGTTGACTTGGTCAACCGGGTTGACCCCGGGTCCAAGCTCGGGCTCAACAGACTCGACTTGACTCCCTGAACCCAATGGGATGGGTCCTGGGGTCTAGCTTGGTCAAATTTGACCAGGTCAACTCTTTGACCTGGTCTGGGCCAAAAACTAGGTCAACAATCTTATATTGGATTGCCTTAACTTGAATCAAAATTTTTAGATATTTGGATGAACATTTAGTTCAACGGTTCCCTTATATCTTTAGAGATTTACTGTAAAAAGAAGAAAAGAATATAAATAATATTTTTCATTGATTTATCAGTAACTCTTAATAAATATTTTTAATAATATTGAATATCAGTCAATCAATTTGAGGTTGACTTTTGACATCATCCTTTTGTCCACATCAGATGACACTAATCCTATAAAAGAAAGATCCTTGTTTATTATTTAAATACTTGCTTCATTGATTCCTTTTTTCTTTGGGTTTCTCATGTTTAGTCTAGATAATAAAATCAAAAAATGGAAGAACAAGTTTTGCTTTATGAAGTTAAAAACAACAACTAGCTAATTTTTATCAAGTCATTATAATTCCTTGGGTTGAGATCCTAGATGTCATGCCCCCTAACCTAATGGAAGAATTAAATCCCAATCCTATTCATTTGTTCACCTAAAACTTACCAGACTCACTACTAACATCCAATGATATTGCATAATATAGAATGATAACATTTATCCATAAATTTCCATTCCAAAAATAATAATCTAAAATATAATCTTTTAGTACAAATCAAAGTTTTATATATCAACACAAAAAGAAACTAAACTTTCAGAAAAGTGCCTTGACAGAATTATCCTTTCACAAAATTATCCTTATTAACTCTACTGTGTTGAACCATTTCATTTTCCTAGAATTTCATAATGATTACAAAATAAGCATTCATATGACTTTACATTGAATGAGTTAAATATGCATATATAAATACTAACACACACACACAAAAAAACATTTCAAACTTCTATTAATATCAGAAACATGAAGTGTACAAAAGGCAGGATACTATTTAATTGAATATGCCTATCTTCGTGTCAGAAACATAATAATTTAGCATAAGGTATATTGTGTAAATCTCACTTATTTACTTTGTGATGCCCATATCCCGATGCCTTATTATATCTCCATTTCCAATTATGCCTCCCTTATTTTAAAATATCATTTTAAGACTCTTATTGAATTATAAAAAATGTCAGAAATATCATATTTAATATACTTGATATAAAAAATCATGTAGGTTAAGCTGACTAATAAAACTTCAACTTCTTATTATCAATATGATTAAAATAAAATATTTTACAATATATTAAAAAATATACGGTGGAAAGTCAATAAAGCTTATTTGAATGATATTTTAACTCGTATTATTTTATAGAAAAATTAGAATTGCTATAAAAATAGAGTTTTTGAAGCCTACCTCGAACATAAAAATTCCTTGAACAACACCGGTAACGAATCCTGCATGTAGGCCCTTGAATCCTCTCTCTCTCTCTCTCTCTCTCTCTCTCTCTCTCTCTCTCTCTCTCTCTCTCTCTCTCTCTCTCTCTCTCTCTCTCTCTCTCTCTCTCTTGCTCTATCCTTCTCTTCTCCTCTCCTTCTCTAGGAAGTTGATGGAATGGGAAGGGGGGGAGACGATGAAATATATTTGGATATTTATTATATAAAATATATTTCAGTGGATAGTGTCATGGAGCTCTGACGTGCTGCACCACAACTCCACACCAAAATATTCTGGATTCTCCCTGATTCCTCCAAACATAGGAGTTAATTCCACGGCGACGACCCTCAGCATCGCTTCTCTCACTTAAATTTTTCTCTCAAATAGGGAGCTTAGCGCCACAATGCTACCTTAAGTGTCGACGTGCTCTCATAGCCTATTCTTGGCACTAAAAATTCCATGCAACTATAGACTTTGATCCTTATTTAAAATTTGAAATTTTCTAATTACTAATTAACATAGAAATGTTAAGGGATTTCTAGTAGTTCTATAGCAATTGATATTACACTAGATTCCCCTACTGGGCAAGAAAGAATACTCTAAAGGTAGTGATATATATTGACCATGGCTTGCTGGAGCAACTTCTCACCAGTAAGTTCCTCATATTTACTTTTAAGTTTTTTTTAATAAGCTGAATTCTATAGGATGGATACTCTTGGGAGAGTAATTTAGGATGAGTTCCTTAAGAATTTTCTTTATGTTATATATATACTAAAATATTGAAATTATTAAGTCTCGTTCTGAGGATGAAGAGGTGACTGACTCTCACTACAAAGCCAATCCACATGATAAGTCAAATGCTCATAAGTTTTCCACTACACAACAATCTAAGTTGCCAACTTCAGTGTCCAATTAGTTTTTCTCAAGCACAAGGTAGCTTCTTGCACATCGAGTTGGAGGATAAAGAAGAATATTCAAATATTGAAATTATTAAGTCTCAGTCTGAGAATGAAGAGGTGACTGACTCTCACTACAAAGCCAATCCACTTGATAAGTCGAATACTCCTCAGAAGTTTCCCACTACACAACAATCTAAGTTGTCAACTTCAATGTCCAATTAGTTATTCTCAAGCACAATGTAGCTTCTTGCAAGTTGGAGGATTTCTCCTTGAACATTTCCCTCTACTTTGAAATAGCAAGTCCATGTTTGCAACAAGTTTCCCTTGATTATCACTTCTTAATCACCCCCGAGAACTTCATGGAGACATTATATATAAAGAGACTACTTGATAAGTGTTTAGTAGTGGAAACTCAAAAATTGCATTATACATAGTTTGTGCCTTGACTATAATGAAGTTGACAATGATAGTGGATTGTCATTCTATCTCCCAAAATTAATTTCCATTCTTTATCACTAAGATTCATCCTTTTATAAATTCTTTTCAATAGAAACGTTCATCAAGCTCCCTAGGATGTTGCCGATCTAATAATTAATTATGAGTGTTTGAATGAATATTGCATTGTTTTATAGATTGTCAATTTCATGTCGATCAATTTTAGTGAAGATTATTGGGTGCACCTTAATAGTAGGTACCCTCAATGCACTTAGAGAGTTTACCTCTCTTGACATAAGTCATTTGAGGCTTGCTTAAAGAGAAGTCTCTTCATCAACTTCTCAATGGATGGTGGGATCCTCCCCAATGATATGGATTGCTTGTGTTTGGACTAGTTCTTTGCAGGTCTTCTCCACTGGAGTCTTTCTTGGTCGTTGTACTACATGAGTAAGAGAAAAACCTTTAAATTTGCATTCTTTGATGATTTCCTTGACCAAACTCCACAAGTACTAATAATCCTTAGCGTTGTTTCCATTGTTGCAATGTTAGGTGTAGTACTTCGATTCATCTCGTAGGTGACGATTGATTCTCATGGGCACTAGCCCTTTGAAGAAGTCTTTATTCCGCATTGTCTCAACTAACCTGACAATAGAGACTCACAATAGAGTCATAGTCAAATAGTGGAAAATAGGAGGCAACAACGGACTCTTGCCATAGTGATCATTGTGTCGTTCTTCATTTTGTACTCATCCATCATATGGGCTAATTCTTGGATGATATGTGAAACTTCTCTAATCATGATAATTTCTCCTTTCAAGCATTGAATCTTATGGAAACTTTTATGTTCCCTATAAAAACTTTGAAATTTCCCTCCTTAATGGTATATTTATATTCTGCTTATTATAGTGGATGTGTTAATCATTATATTATATTATTTAGCTTTTTTTATGACTATTAATGAGTTTAAGCAATTTGGATAAAGTACTTAGTTGTTGTAAGTTGAGAGCATACTGAAAAAGTTGATCTCTTAGACCTTGGGTGTTAGCTGACTCTAAATCATTCACATAATGCATATTCTTTTGAAATTAAATGATGAAACTCCTCAATGATTCACTTGGCTCTTGCCTTATCTGTAGTAGGGATGAGAGTTCTTCAACAACCTTTGCGTACTAACAAATTGCATCAGAAAATATTATTTTAAACTAACAAAGGAAGTAATGACACCCCGTGGTAGAAGTAAGAACTACCTCAGAGTTGAGTTTTTAAAGAGAGTAATGAATAGTATGCATTTCAATGCACCGTGGATATCTAGGAGAGAGATAGTAGAATAAAAGTATGTCATGTGGTATGTGGGATCTATCATTCCTTTGTAGAAATTTAGATAAAGAGAAATTTGAATTTTGCTAGAGATTTGAACCCTTAAATCTTCCTAAAGAAGGCACAAACAAGTGGTAACATCATCTTTTCAAAGCTCCTTTCTTCATAACAAAGAGTCGAAGTCAACCCCTCACTATTTTGGTAGTAAGTTTTTATCAATAATTAGGTAGTGGTCAACGCTCGAACTTTGGAAAGTATTTTCTTGCTTACAACATAATCAAAGGATGTATAAAATCAATTTCACTTTAAGAATGGTTCTTAGAATTCTTTATAGTGCTTCATGAATCATTCAAGTCATCATCTCCTCAAATTTAGCGAGTTGTAAATAGTCACTTACTCATGATTTTTCATATTGTTGGATTCTTCGCTTCTTCTTTGATAGTATACAATTTCATGTTGTACTCATATTCTTGTTACACATGCTCCACGCTCACTGTACATTTTAGAATGTTGAATCTATAATTATTCATGAAACACACCCAACTATGCAAAAAGTTGAGTGAAAAAGAGATTTAAAAAGAGGAGAGAGAAGAACTCTAGAGTGAGAAATTTTGAGATTTCAATAAAAACAAGTTTAATGATAGAGAATGGAGTCTTAGAGATAAATTGAGAAGATTCTGTCAATAACTCCCCTTTAACGTCCTATTTATAGATTTAGGTTAGGGTTTGAGTATTACAATATTAGTTGTATACCTCAATACGCAACTATATATGAAATAAGAGAAAATACAATTATTGTATAGTTAGATTTGGGATATTTGATTGGATGAATTCGTGTGCCAATCTTTGAAGAAGTCATCAACTTGATAATTAAATAGTTGATTAGCTGATCAATAATTTATATTAAAAAATTGTCCCTATTTGTCATGATCAACTTTATAGATAATAATAGTTAGGACCGACTATTAAGATGTATTTGGCCCCCAGGCTATGTTATTTAATTATATTAGCTTGTTTAAGGTGAGTTCCTATCAAGCCAACGAGTATAAACATATTTGATTTATATTGAGTCAAACTTTAGTCTTGAACAAAATGTTCCATATATTTATATATATAAAAGCTTTCTTAAAATATGATGCCCCGAGTAAAGCTGAATTTCCAAATTTATAGCAAGTAGATATCAAAGTAAAAGAACCAAACCACTTTGAAGACACCTTCTAGTAAATATAGGTGCTCAAAAAAAAAAAAAAAAAAATATATATATATATATATATATGACTTCAAAGAAGCTGAGGCCAACTTTCCTATTTCCATATTTCAGAACAACTTATTTGCGCATTATTATTATTTTTTATTTTTCACCGCTACTTATCTGGGCTGTGAAGAGCCGGTTGGGCAAAGTCTAGGTCCCTCGTTCAAATTATTTGGTAAGCAGTGAAAGCCTTAAGTATTGGCCCGTATAAATTGGTGTGAGTTGCATGCTAGGTTGATAAGAATTTTCATTGGCCTAAGTACAATGCTTATTATTAATATTAAAAAAAAAAAAAAAAAAAACTGTCGCGTCTTTAGGCAAATCCGGGAAAACTAATGCCAATGAATTGACGTTACAGTGTCCGACGGTTCTGATCGCCTACGCATCCGAAAACGCTCTACTTGACACGTGGCAGATCCGGTTTTCAAATCGGAATAACTATCTGCGTGCTGTTCTAGTTCCCTCATTCGATCAAAATGCTCATGCTTAAACCGTCGGTACACTGACCGCTCACAGTCTTTCATCTAGTTGAAGGACCCTGGACTTGGGAAATTGGAGGTAATCTTACTGAGAATGGTGGGGACAGGCGGACAGCTAAATCATACTTCAGCTCGAGGTAAAGTCCGCTTTACCATGCAGCCATGGCTATCTACTCTCTCTGTTCTTGAAATTATAATTATTTTCTTCTTCGCTTTTTTTTCACTTAAAACAGCCCTTCTATTCCACTGAAACCCATTATGCAGTTCGGGTTACAATATAATAGATGGAGGCAGATCGAGTGAGGGCAGGAGGAAACTAGGGTTTGTTCAAGACCTTGCTTCTTTATTAGTTTACGAATTGAAAGCTTCGGAGGAAAGCAATTTAATGATCAAAGGGAGGAAACCTAGGTCTAGTGCGGAACGGGAGTTGGGCATTTTGGTTCCTGCCGCTTGCTCTTGTTTTGCTGTTTTTTTGTTCACTTGGATGTAAGATAATCAGATCTGGGATGGCGGATCTGTGTGGTGGCGAGGGAGGGGAGGGATTCAGACCTGAGGCCAGCATCGGAGGCAATGCAGCTTCTCCGGCGTTAACCCCGGCGCCTCCGTTTGCATTCCCTGGCATGCTAGCTGCATCGGCATCGTTTAAGGGGGATGGCAAGTCTTCAGGGAAAGAGAGACGGAAGCCCGCGATAAGGCCAAGCCTGGATGCGGAGGAGTTCATAAATCTGCTGCACGGATCTGATCCGATTAAAGTAGAGCTCAATAGGCTGGAGAATGAAGTTAGAGGTGGGAATGCGGTTTGATCCACTGGCTGCTAGTGATATTTAAAATTTTCTCAGTTCAGTAAAATTTGTGGTGGCCGTTTCAACGTACATTTTGAATTTCTTTTTTCATGTTTTTGGTTATTCAGATAAAGACCGGGAATTAGGCGAGGCCCACGCTGAAATAAAGGCGCTGAAACTATCAGAGCGTGCGAGAGAGAAAGCAGTCGAAGAGGTTTTCTACGATCTTAAATTTTCATTATATTCCTCACTTTTATGGATCAAGATTTTGTAAAATGGCTTCAGTGATGTTATTCCTCATGTACACCAGTTGACTTCCATTTTGTGATTGAAAGCATGCCTTCTTTGTTTATTATTTTTTGTTATTTACCAGAGAATGCCTTCGAATCTAGTTCTATTGGATCTTTTGTTCAACTTGATTGAGAAAATGGTGTGATGCATTCACTTGTCAGAAACTAATACAACATGATTTTTGGTTACTCAACTTTATCAAGATCTCCCCTCACATTCTAAAATTAAAGTATTAGTCATCTTGAAACTTACACACTTTCTCTTTTACCTAGTTTGGCGCTTTCAATCTAATGCTTGTTTTGTGATGTTTCTTGAATTCTGTTGTAGAAGATTCTTTGTTTTAACTTTTTGTTGCAGCGCTTCAATTAAGGCCGTAATGTTTTGTGGGTTTGACTTAGTTTATTTTTTTAATAAATTATGATGATTTCCTTTTTTTATCTCATCACATTAAAGTGTTATCTGCATTTTTTTTTTTGCAGATCTTCAGGCTTCTTATTTTCATTTTGTTTTTTTAATTTTAATATATCTCCTGTTTAGAGTCATACATGCATAAATATTTGTGGAGATACAAGTTCTATTTCTGTCAATTCGTAAATGAAATATATCTCTTGAGGGATTCAAGATTGTGGTAACTATAAAATAATATAACTGATGAGCATGCAACAAGATTATAGGGGAGTATAATTGATCATAAACTTAGAAAATTTATGTTGATTTGAGATAATCAATTTGATTTTATGATTAAAAGAACCATTATGGAAGCATTTGTAAATAAGTTTAGAGAGTAGATGAAGGATCTTTGTTGATTTTTTTATTAATTTTTAAGGCTTTTGATCGAGTATCAAAAGAACTTATTTGGCATATATTAAGGAAAAAATGGTGTGTCAAAGGTATGAACAATTTTAAACGTTATGTATGATGGACCATTGACTAGTATGAGAAGTAATTGTGGTGTGTCTAAGGAGTTTTCAATCACAGTAGGGTTACATTAAGGATTTGCATAAAGTTCATAATTTGTTTTACTGATTGTGAATATGCTTATGAAGGACATTCAAGTGAGGTGCCTTAGTCTTATGCTTCTCATAGATGGCATAGTCTCAATTGGCGAGTTTGGGTAAAAAGTAAAGAAATGGAGAAAATGTTGTGACCCTAAAAGAACTAGGGTTAGTGGAATAAATATTGAGTATATGATATATAACTGTATTGGCTGGGAAATTACAAATTATTAATGAATATAATTGGATTATAAAGTGATATTTGTTAGGTTTGAGTCATCAAGATTCAAATTGTACTACAAGAGAATGTTATTTAGACTTCAAAGTTAAATATTTTAAAACTGCAATTAGGTCATATATAATGTATGAATCAAAGTGTTGGGCTGTAAAAAAGCATTTATAATCACATTGAGCATGATATAGATGCAAATGTTAAGATGAATATGTCGAAAAAATTAGGTGGGATAGATTGAAGAGATGGTCATATTAGATGAATGTTGGAAGTAGCATCTATTGAAGATAAAATATTAGAAAATAAACATAGGCGGTTTGAGCATGTCAAAATAAGGGTAGAAAATGCTTATTCAATGTGCTAGATAAAGTTTTTGCAAAGATTATAAAGAAAAAAAGGGGCAGACCGAAGTTATTGTGGATAGAAGTTATGTAAAAAGATTTTTGTGTAGAAGAGATTAAACACCTCATACACTCCACAGGAATAAATAGAGAATGATGACTCATAAAGTTGACTCCAAATAGTTGTGATGAGATTATTATGATGATGTCAATCCATACATCTCAATGGTGTCTATCTGAAATTTTTTAAAAAGTTTTTCTGTTTAATGTTGTTTGTAGGCAGTATTCCAATTTCCATAACCAACATCAATGCACATTTTATTTACTGGAAATTCTGCTCTGCTATTTTTTTCCTTGAATGAACATAGTTTGAATGTGCGTATTATATTCCTGCATGATTAGGTTCTATTTTTTTTACATGTTTTCTTGGACCTTGACATAATTTTTAATGCTACTGTCACTTGTTTTCCTAGTTTTGCTATATTGTTTGCTATGTGAGTTAATGCCTTATCTTCTTAATTCAGCTTACAGAAGAGTTGACCAGGGTGGATGAGAAGCTTAAGTTAACCGAGTCTCTATTGGAGTCTAAGGTTTTTCATTGAAATCTCTATTAATATTCCGTATACTTTCTCTTTTATATTTTCCTTTTTAGCTTGTAGGGGTGCTTAATTCTAATTACCTTCACAGAACCTTGAAATCAAGAGAATAAATGATGAGAAGAAGGCATCCATGGCTGCTCAATTTGCAGCAGAAGCTACACTTCGACGGGTTCATGCAGCTCAAAAAGATGATGATATGCCTCCCATTGAAGCTATCCTTGCACCCCTTGAAGCAGAACTCAAGCTGGCTCGCCAAGAGGTATGATCTACATAGTTAATGCAAGCCATATAATTCTCTTAGTTTTTTAAAGGATGTAATGCCAATATAATTAAATTTTTATCATGGGTTTTCAACTAACTTTTTTTATGCCTGTTTTTTCTTTATGTTTCTTTATCTGTGCTCTATGTATGCAGAGGCTATGAGGAAGTTTATCAAATAACACATCTTTAAATTTCTAGAAAATTTGCAGCGTATGGATTGAGGGTTAGGACTTAGCTTGTATAAGGATTCCACCTACACAAAGGCAAGGAAAGATAAAATTGCGTAGGTCCATATGGTAGAGATTTTTCATATAGAAAATTAAGAGAGAGAAAAGCCTTAGATCTTTGGTCAATTAAAATATATCCATCAATATTGGACCATTGATTTGAAATTTGACATGTTTACCCTTTTTCATAATCGAGGAAGTTGAGAGTACAATGTAAAAAACTTAATTGGATTCTGAGGTAGTTGTCGGAGGCAATAACAAAGATTTTCATATATAAAATTAGGAGAGAGAAAAGCCTTAGATCTTTACTCAATTAGAATATATCTATCAATAGGGGACCATTGGTTTGAAATTTGAAAGGTTTGCCGTAATTGAGGAAGTCTGAGAATACAATGTAAAAAACTCAATTTGAGATTATATCCTAAGGCAGTTGTCGGAGGCAATAACATTGATGAAGGATGATTGACGTTAGTCGGTGGTGTCAATGAAGGGTGATGGTCGACCTTTAATGTTGGGCAATTTTGAACATTGTTTGACTAGAAAGTTAGGTGTGTTAGTCAACAAATATTTTATGTGAAAGCGTGACTATGTTGACAATTAATTGTTGGGAGATGTTGGTTAGTCAATGAATTTGAATGTTTGGGATCGTGGGTTAATTGGAGTTGATGAAGTGTCAGAACAGGTGTTGATAAAGGGTAAGATTGGCTTCGGGAATTGGATATCCGTAGATGGTTGGAATTGGGGGTCAACGAATGTTTGATGACATTGGCCACTGATGTTAGGTGTATGCTTTTGAGTGGCGTTGAGAGTTGGATGTAGATGAACGTTGGTTGATTGCGATTGTTAGTTTACATTGGTTTGCTAATATCCAATGTAAGTGAATGGTGATAGTCATGATGTCCAAAGTTATCTAGCACGGTTGTTTGTTTTACTAGAAGAAGACTGTTTGGCTTAGCCGACATACATTCAATTTTGGTGCTCAGTGGATGGTTTTAACATCTGTTATTGGTAGATGTCTAAGGCTATAATCATTGGATTTTAGGAGGTGGTTAAGTCAACTTTCTTGTTACAGAAATGTGGATCAGATGACCTTGTAGGTATACATTAAAATTCAACAATGAATGTTGTGTTACATCTTTCATTGGAGATTGGCGAATAGTGGATGTCAGGAAGCAATAGATATTGCCATTCTCCTTAGAGGTGGGATTGGGTGACTTGGCTTGTGGATGCTGTACGTTGGCAAATGTTGACATACATCATATGTTAGGAGATATATGCTGGTATATGGTTGGAGATGAGCATCAATAGCATTTGAAGTTGGATTACGATGAATGTTGGGACTTGGGAGTTGTATATCGAAAAGCACTAGTTGGAGATAGATGGTAGTAGATATTTGAACGCGGATTATGATAAATGTTGGGAGTTGTATGTTGACAAACACTAGTTGATAAAGAAGTCGAGTGATGTCAGTCAACATACCTCTTGGCTGACATGTCTATGAGCGTTGGTTGGTGGTCTAGTGGCTCTATAAGTTGTCAGCATTTTGAATTTTTTGCCCAGCACAAGCTCTCTCAATTTGAATGTGAACATATAAGTAGAATTGTGGCCAATTTATGGATTTTGAGGGGGTTAGTTTGGTTTCATCAAGATTATTCTAGAATATTCATCCGTTCTTATCAACAATTTATGTACTAGAGCACACTTTTAGCTAATCGAAAAGTGACTGGATGATTCAAGCAATGAGGTGATTCACTTGAAGCAATGGCTAGTGGATGTGGCTGCGAATGGTGATTTCTCTAATCAATGAATGAAAGTTATCATCTCAAAGTGTTTGATGCTATGAGTGCAATGAAGTTGACATATTAGAAATTCAATGATCAAATTATCCGAAACAATACTTGGAGTATAGGCTATATTCTTTTCATCTTCAAAAGCGATGATGATTGGGCACAAACTTGGTATGTATTTATTTATCTCGACATCAACAAATCAACACCACTGATGGTTTATGAACAAGATGTTTATGTGAGTTACAATTTTCTAAGAATGCTCAGGAATCAAATTTAGAGATTGTAAAAAATGTCCATGGATCTTTATGATTTTTCTGTTAAAATATTCTCTTTCTTAAGAATAACCCATTGTTACAATAGGCTTGTGATTTTATCACTTATCGAGTTTGCAAATGGATTTAAAAAGTTTTGATCTCGAATTTCTTTTCCATCAAATTGAAGTACCACATGGTGATCTATTGTCTTGATTCAATTGCTTGTGAAAAGAATTTTTCGTGGATGGTCGTTAGCTGGTCAAATAGGTGGTGATGGAGCTGGCATTTGGCAACAATCAATGGGTGTAAACATGAGGGGGATTCTTGTTTTGCATATAAATTTATAGTCGTTTAACCATTCTGATGAGGACATCCGACAGAGGAAATTTTATCGGAGAAGAAGTCGAAGATCTGCAGCCATGATTAGACCACTTTATTTTGAGTTATTATTTGTATTTGATTTATTTATGCATTTTTTCATTTTTTTTCTCTCACTTGATGTGAGCCCAGGGGTCATTTTCGTCTTTAAAGTTATTGTATTTTGGCTATTTATAGCTCTGTTCACCTTTTTGGAGGATGAAGATTATTGTGAAAAGAAAATTCTGTACTTTGTGTTTGAGAGCTTGAGAGTTCTTGTGAGAGTTGAAGTCCCTAGGTGAGGGCAACGTAGTACTCACCAGTCACAGGAAGTGTCATGGATGGTCCCTATCCTTCGCCGGTTTCTCCTCCTTTCTCCTAAGTGCAGCTCCTACCTCCTCTTTCTCTCTTGGCTGAAAATCACCCAGTCCCTTTTCACCACTCGGCTAGCCACCTCCCCTCCCCTAGCTGCTGACCATCTTTCTCCCTCCCTTTGGATTCAAATTTTCAAACTTAGCATTCAAGCACTTTCTTAAATTAATTCCCTCTTAAATTTGGAAGTCTTTTAAATTCAAATTCAAATGAATTTGAATTTGAAAGTTATTTCCTAAAATAGGGAAAGTTATTTTAGGAAAGCTCTCAATTCATGTTTTATTTGAATTTTAAATAGGAGTTGATTTAAATATCCCTTCCTATTTTAAAGTTGCGAATCTAGCAACCCATAAATCCTCTCATTAAATCCACTCCCCTAAGCTTAACTTTTGGCCCCACCCTCTCTCTCCTCCCTTATTTCCTTTCCAACTTGGGTTCCCAATGAAGCCACTCATCAAGGTGCCGCTCCCTCCTTTCCCTCTTTTTTTGGAGATTCAAATTCAAATTTCTCCAATTAATCTCCTAAATTAATGCTGCCATTAAACCTCAATCCATCCAAATTGATTCTTGATTTAAATTGCATACCACCTAGGCAAGAAAATTAATTCAGATATCTTCTAATTGCTGACCCTATATTAAATTGACCTCTAAATCTGAAATTACTCCCTCCCCCTTCCCTCTTCTTTGGGCCGACCACTTAACCCTACCACCCTCACTCCACTTCTTCTCTTATGCTTGATATTTCACCTAAGGAGGAAGAAGTAGATCCTCCTCCCTTGAACAACTACGTTCAAACTCCTCGAGCATTGCAACACAAGGAGTGTTTGTTCCAAAGCAAACCACAGATGAATGTCGCCCGTATCCTGAAGAACATCGGAGGACAAGTTCAGGAGCTTGACGGAGTTCTACATCAAGATTAGAAACTTGACGAAGGTGAACTATCTTCCGACCCTTTTTTCCTTCTAACTTCTCCTCGATCGTGACATCATTTAAAGTGATGAAAGCTTCTCCGCTTAGCCGTATTGATGAGTATGTGTGAGAGATCTTAATAGCGACTACTCTTATTGTTAATCAAGGGATTTCTTTTAAAACCCCCATGTTAAGCAAAGTTGGATTTACTTTGATTATTTTGTGCTCCAAATTTTATCTTGTAATCAATTGGCTATGTCTAATCTTTGCTTTATTGTTTGCAATCTATTGTTTAATCCGTAGGAAGTTGAGTAACTGTTATTGCTTCATCACAAAGCATGTAATTTAAAAGTTAATATATTTGTATATGCATGTAGTTCTACATCACATTCAAGTAATTTTTAATAATTAATTATAATTCTTAGATTGTCTTTCAATGTCATTTGGACTTGAATGATTTTGGTGTTGTTGGATTCCTCTTGTGAGAACTTATCTTCTCGATTGAATCAGATTCTAGTTGGCTTATGAAATAATTTTTTAAGTTTCCAGTTAAGTTTCCAAATTTAATTCTGAGTGATTTTTGGATTTGAAAAAAATTGCAAGAATTTGTGCTTGATCAGGATGGTTTTTAAATATTTATGCATTTGTTGACTTTAAGCTTATCTTCATTTGCATCCATAGTTTATTTTCTTTTTTCAGGAACATTCCTCTGCTAGTTTCATTTCTTTTTTTTGGGATATTTTCCCTTTGATTAATTTAAGATGATGTTGTAGTTGGTTATTTTATTTTGGTAGGTTTAAGTTAATGTCTTCTTCTATCTGCTACCGAGCTGGTCCCCCATCTAAGTATATAGCATTTAAGGATTGATGCTAACTGGTTGATTAATAGTCAGGAACCCGTTAGTGCCGTTTTCTGCTTAATTTTATTTGTAATAGTCAACCGGCATGACGGCTTTGGTTTTTTACTTTCCTTCTGTAGATCGCTAAGCTGCAAGATGACAATAGGGCGTTAGATCGCCTAACCAAATCAAAGGAAGCTGCACTGCTTGAAGCAGAAAGAACTGTTGAAATTGCATTGGCAAAGGCTTCTATGGTAGATGATTTACAGAACAAAAATCAAGAATTAGTTAAGCAGATTGAGATCTGCCAGGTAACATGAACAAACAGCTTTTTAATTGCTTAATTTCTGAATAAAATGTTTTACTTTTTGAGTTGTTGTTTCCCATGTGTCCCATATTTTTAGGAAGAAAATAAGATCTTGGATAAAATGCATCGACAAAAGGTTGCGGAGGTCGAAAAGCTTAGCCAGACTGTGCGGGAGCTAGAGGAAGCTGTTCTTGCTGGTGGTGCTGCAGCAAATGCTGTGAGAGATTACCAGCGAAAAGTTCAAGAGATGAATGTACTTTTTAAAACTAATTTCAGTAGTTCAGGAACCTACTGATTCCTATATTTATTTTGTAATATCTTAGATGATTTTGTTATTTTTTTTCCGCACATTCCATTTTATAAAAATAATGAATTACTTCTACTAGGATGAGATGAAGACTCTTGATAGAGAGCTGTCACGTGCAAAGGTTTCTGCTAACAGGGTTGCAGTAGTTGTTGCAAATGAATGGAAAGATGCAAATGACAAAGTAATGCCTGTTAAGCAGTGGCTTGAGGACCGGCGATTTATGCAAGTAAGTGTTTTAGTAGCTCTTTGTTTGCATGATCTTATCTTCCAATTATCCTATGAAACTTAGTTTATCTTTGAATTTGGATTTTCTTTCTTTCTTATGGTTGTTTTGGTGTGATTTTTGTAATTAATTGTAATAATCTATCAACTTTCTTCCAGGGAGAAATGCAACAGCTACGAGATAAGCTTTCTATAGCAGAACGCACTGCTAAATATGAATCTCAGCTGAAGGTGTTCTTTCTTTCTCTACCCTTCCTGTGCATTCTTAAACTTTTACCTTTTTGCTAGTAGTTGCTCAAGGAAACATATATGAATGAAGAAATGATTTTAAAAAATATATGTTTTAATTTCCTTAGGAAAAATATCAGTTGCGGCTGAAAGTACTTGAAGAGGGTCTGAGAATGTCTTCTAGTGGTGTTAATCGTACCAGTGTGGAGGGCAGGAGCGTAAGCAATGGCCCTTCACGCAGACAATCATTGGGAGGTGCTGATAATATGTCAAAGGCTTCCCCTAATGGTCTTCTAACTAGGAGGACTTCATCCTTCCAGTTTAGATCTTCCCTCTCAAGTGGTTCTAGCATGGTGTTGAAGCATGCAAAAGGGACATCAAAGTCCTTTGATGGCGGAAGTAGGTCATATGATCGCAATAAAGTTCTTGCCAATGGGATTACTTATTCACACAACAAATCTACTGATGAGACGAGGGATGGTGATGCACGTAGCAATTGGAAGGATAGTTTAGAGGAGAAACCTGATGAGCTTCGCACTGAAGATGCAGATGACTCTGTGTCTGGATTGTTGTATGATATGCTACAGAAGGAGGTGATCACTCTCAGAAAAGCATGCTATGAGAAAGACCAAAGCCTGAAGGACAAAGATGATGCCATTGAGGTAAATACATCACAGCTAGAGTGATTAATATTCATTGTATATTCTACGGCAGTTTGAATTTGGAGTTCTACTTGCAGATGCTGGCAAAGAAAGTAGATACATTAACAAAGGCAATGGAAGTAGAGGCCAAGAAAATGAGAAGAGAGGTGGCTGCCATGGAGAAGGAGGTTGCTTCCATGCGAGTAGATAAAGAGCAAGATAATAGGGCAAAACGTCTTGGTAGTTCTAAAGTTCCAACTAACACTTCGCAGCTCCTTCCTGGAAGGTAATTCCAATGTTATTTCTTATCCATTTGACCGTTTTGTTACACTGATAATGGGATATTCTATGCATGTTGATTTGGCTGCTGAGAGCATTCTTTCTTTTAGTTATAGCTGTTGGGCATTTTCATGGTCTAGGTTTTGCTAATATAAATCTGTTATAATGCACACAAAATCATGCAAACAAACTAAATTTATTGAACAAAAGTTCTTAATCTTGATAATTTTTGCTACTAATATGAAAATTGAAAACACAAAGAAACTAATGCAAATGATAATTAAGCAGCCATTCACAATGAGTAATTTTTAGAAATTTGTAATCATAAATCAATTGAAAATCATGCTATCTTAGAATTTTAGGTTCGATCAAATATGATGAAATATTAATTATGCATTCCTAGCCAATTATAAGAATTTATAGAATATACTTGAAGTAAAATGAATTTAAGTCACCAAATTAAGTCGGTCATTTGGATATGGAGATAATGTATATTAAAAAATTTCAGTTTCTTGTAGAAGTATTCTAGAATTACACATTCAATTATGAATTTGTTTTAAAATTAATTGGTTGTTCTTTTCATGCCTTAGATTCTTTTTTTATAATCATAAATCCTTTTTGCTTGCATTAAAAATATCCAAACATAAAAATTGATATCACTGTAATCCCAAAATCCCAATAGCTTAGTTATAATAAATCTGGTAGCCTTGATTTTAAGTTGCCATTTATAACCACGTAAGATTATGTCCCTGCAAAGCTGCAAAAGGCATCATGCACCACCTTAAACCATTCAATCGCAGAAGGCTCTAAATTTAATCCCAAACAAAAAAATCCAAAACCTCGATCATAAGAGTTAAATTGTAAGCATAAAATAGCAATAACCCTTCAAGGAAAGGATATACATCTTATTCAACCATTTAAGCTGCAAAGCAATAGTTCCAACACTTGTAGTCAATTGTTTCAACTTCAAGTTAATAATTTTGGCCAGAAGTTTCCAAGATCTAATATAAAAGTATATTTTTCATTCATCTTAACGCATGAAACATTCATTTCTGATTATTATAAATATCAAAATTTGCGGTAATTCTGTTTGGCATGGAAAAAAATTGGTTTTGATAAAATTTTCGACTGATAATCTTCAAGTAGGTGTAGGGATAATTTTGTGCTTCCTATAGAGTAAATCCATGATCACATGCATGCATATCATGTTAGTACACAAGGTAACTTCGATATCTGTCATTTAATATAGCATTTGATACAATTTTAATATGATTGTGTGAAACATGAAAGACTAGATAGAAAGATAAAGAGTTCAAAGTAGGACCACGATTGAAAGTCCTAAATACATTGCAACTGATCTAATGTTATAAATGCTTTTGGAACTTTTAATTTATAAGCATTAATCATGATGCATTGTATGATTTTTATGTTCTTAATTTCTTAGCTCCTAATTTTGTAAGGGTTTTTATAAGAGGCCTTTTTTAGTGTTTAGATGAATCATTACTCTATCATCCAGTTTTGAATGAATTTATTTGTTGTTATTAACAATTTCTTTCCTATGAATATCTTTAAATATTAACTACTTGTTTTTTGTGAATATCTTTAGGCAAGTAATGCATAAATGATTGTTTAAATTCACTTAGTCTAGATAGGAAATCCAACTAGACTGATAGGTTTTCTAGTTTGAAAGACTGACTATTTTAATTGGACATATGCCTATAGATCTGTTAATTAGTCAATTCTATGCAAGCTTAACCATAGATAATATCAATTCCCAACTCAAACAAATGCATACTTTGATTAGATATTGTATAAAATCACCTAAACTTGTATTTATTACTTCAATATGTTTGATAGTTTGTGGGTAGGAAGTAGTTGAAAATTTTATTTTAGTTTCTTTTTTTTATGGAGATTTTCACTAATAACTTATTATTTTCACATATATATCGAATACATTAATTTTAAGTAA
Source organism: Dendrobium huoshanense (assembly GCA_016618105.1). Lineage (NCBI taxonomy): Eukaryota > Viridiplantae > Streptophyta > Magnoliopsida > Asparagales > Orchidaceae > Dendrobium > Dendrobium huoshanense. The sequence continues at coordinate 20,766,020 of CM028343.1, forward strand.
ACCATACAGTTCAATAACTTGTTGAAATTCATTAAGGTATAACTTGGCTATATGTGAGGAGCAACAACAATTTTATTATATGAAATAAAATGAGTCATTTTAGAAACTTGATATATATTGACAAAATAAGAATTGCGTCTCATAAAATTTTGTGACAATCTTAATGCAAAATTCATATAAACACACTCCCAATCAAGGTTTTGAAAACCGGACCGGAAGAAAGAGAGGTTCAGGGTTCGATCGGTCGAACCGGGGTCGAACCGGATGACGTAATAAATAATAATATTATTAAAAAATTAATAAGATTGATAAAATAATGAAATATAATAATCATATAATTTCCTATAAATTATTGTTAATTTATATTAAATAGTGTAAGTTATTTAAAAACTTAAAACTCTCAATATAAAATCATAAATATAATTAAATATTTTATTTTGAAAGATAAAAATTTTTAGAGTTTAAAAATTGAAACTTTACAAATTTTTTAACATAAGAGTAATTCATTTGATAAAAAATAAATATTATTAACTAAAAAAATAAAATAAACATTTTACGAAAAAACTTTTAAAAATAAATATTATTCAAATATTAAAAATTAATTTATATATTATAATTTTTACTTGAGCCGCTTAACGAACAAAAATAAATTCAAATAAACTTCATAATGTATATAATAAAAAATATTTAAAAAATAATAATAAATAAAAAATAAATATTATCAACTTCAAAAAATAAAATTTATTCATATTATAAAAATTAATTAAAAAAATTGTTAAAAAATCTATGTTGTATAGTGTATATAACTACATGAAACTAAAAATGACTTTTTGCTTTGTAGGTTTAGTCCCACATCACTTGGATGTGTTACTTTGTGTTGTTTATATACCTATTTACTTTCTTGCATGCCAAGAGCAAATATGGGAAAGGATGCTGTATGTGATTGTTAGAATAAAAAGTTGAAACATGTCTTTAGCACATATCTGAAAGTTTTATATTAACATTTATATATATTAACCATGAAATATTTTATTTAATCATTTATAATAAAAAAATTTGAACCGGCCGGTTTTAAAAAACCCGGACTGGTTCGCCGGTTCACTGGTTGAACCGGCGGTTTTCGCCAAAACCGGCCGGTTTGAAGCGAAGCCGGTTTTCGGGTTGAACCGAACCGGCCGTCAGACCGGTTCACGGTTGAACCGGTCGAACCGGCCGGTCCGGTCCGGTTTTTAAAGCACTGCTCCCAATATTTATATAGAGCAGACAAAAACGAGCATAACCCAATATTGCTTCTTTTTCCTTGTTTCATAGATTCGATATTATGAAATTATTTGTGCTCCATCCTTTTTTTAACATGACAAATAATATACTTTCTCAATCACAACTTTATTTTTTCTAGACTAAAATGGCCTACAATACCACCAACATGTAATTAAAGTATAAGAATATCTCTTAAAAAATGACCCAGAAATTTATATATGAGATCTCTTGAAAAGATTGTCATCTTTAATCATATATATTTTTATCATGCATGAGTAGCTCTATTTATAAGAATATTGCATTGAAATCCTCAATAAGTTGCATGATCTTATGATGGAAGATGCCGAAGGGCCTAAGATTATGGAAACTTGATGATATAATATATTTAAAATTCATAATTTCAAGGACCAGCCAAAGAAATTTTCTTTTGATGTAAACTTAAGTTGTGAGAAATCGCACAAAAATTGATACTGCAATGATTTACAAAATCAAGGAAGTCAGTAAGAAATGAGAAGGCTATTCAAATTTTTTGCATTCATTGAAACCTAGTGGTAATGTGTTGACTAAAAATAGAAACGCTTATAAATCTAATAACAAAATATTTAAAAGTAAAGAATCATGGAAATAGTTCACCAATAAAAAAAATCTAAGATTCATTCTGCTAAAAGAATAAAATTTACCTTGGAATGTGCTTATTACACTTACAAAGCACTCGAAAAAATTCAACATCTAATAGACACACAAGGTTGAGATGGAAAATCTTAAAATTTATTGAACCAAACGAGGCGCATAATTGATGGTCCATGTTTGTGAATGTTTTCATGTACATTAGATAAGTTATTGAACTCTTATGATGATTTATAACTAATTCATATTAGTAATGTTTAAGAAAACTCAAAATAGATAAAGATACAAATGATAGGCTTATATAGTTTATCATCATGTTTAAACTAAGTTTGAAATATAACTTTTTTCCAATGAGATTTAATATTAGTTGTGATGATAGTATAACATAACATTAAAGAGTCTCGTTAAAGCATCTTCAAAATCACTTATTTCATTATCAAATTTGTGAACATCACTCCTCTATCAAATTCTTTCACCTCAGCACATGAATTTCTACTAGGACATTCATTTACACAATATAACTAATTTGATGATATTTTAAATTATCTTTTGTATGAATTATAAAACCAATTGCAATATCAATTGACTTTCCTTTATAGTCCTTATGAATAGTAATGGAACTTTCTTTATACGTGGCAGATGTAATATATTGAGCTTGATTATTCTAATGATGTGAGATATAGATGTAGGAAATTTAGCATTGTCTATTGTACTAATGATGTAGACGAGAAATAGAAAAAAAGAAAAAAAAAAAAGTGGAATTCTCCATGTCCCTTATTGGTAGAAATTGACCCCTTATATATAGGTTTACAATGAGAAAATGTTGGGAAGAAATAAATATATTCTAATATTAAGTTCAAACCTCAATGTTTCTGGATTCTTGCCTTCCAATAAAGTAGGAACTGTATCCTCCACCTAAGCAATATATGCAATATATGGACCGTCATTCCTTCTTGAAAGCTAACAAAAGCATACTTATTGTCGTTGGTCTGCTAACTTTCAGGGATGCCCATGAGCTTTCATGTCATAATTGGAAGAGGGTAAGGGGGTAGGCTGTTGCAACATTCAACACTCCCTTTATGTTGTTTTGTAAACATCCAACAAATTGAGCCTGTCAATTAATTTTTCAAATAGGCCTTCAGCTAATTTTTGGTCAAGACGTTAGCAGTTTTATCACACATAAATCTCTGGTTTAAATTTTTTCTTTGTTTAATGAATTTTTGATCTTTCATCAAATGTTTGCTCCAATCATGATGGATAAGATTGTGTGCTATGTTAATGGCATCCTTATTGTTACAATATACTATCATGGGAGTTTTGATAGTTCCTTGAAGTTTTTCTAAGAGTAGCTTTTGTTGGATTATTTTGCCAATCCACTGGCCAATGATTTGAGTTCTACATCAGTGCTACTACTTTGTCGCAACCTTTTTCTTTTCTCATCCTGGTTACATGATTGGCCCTCACATAGTTAAAATATTTTGAAGTAGATCTTCTATCCACTATAGACCCAGCCTAATGAACACCTGTGTAAATTTATATAATTTTGGATTCTCATTTCTTAAAGAAAAGCCCATTGACGACTTTCTTTTTTAAGTTTTTAAGAAGCCTAATAGCATATGTGTGCTTTGAAAGTGAAAAAAAATGTGTGCTTTGAAATTGGCATGCTTAAAATGACTTACCAATTTGGCATGAAAGGCTATGTTAGGTATGATATGAGCTAAATAAATGAATTTCCTCATCAACCTTTGACATCTACCTCTATTAACTTGAGAATTGGTGTTAACATTACTCAATTTTTTGTTAGGATCAATCGGAGTGTCATTAGGCTTGTTTAATGTAAAGCCAATTTCTTTTATAAGATCTAGATCATACTTTCTCTGAAAGATGGTTATGCCAAATTTATTCTTAGAGATTTTCATTCAAAAAAAAAAAAAAAAAAGAGATGCCAAAGATTTTTATTTGAAACTTTTTGGTTAGTTTTTTCCTTAATATACTAATCTAAAACACATTATCTCCTATAACAATCATATTATCAACATGTACAATTAGAATGTTTGACTTATCATGCTTGTGTTTGAAAATAAGGTTTGATTAGAGTGAACCTATTTGAACCTGTGAATAAACTTTTGTGAACTTTTTGAACCATGCTTGACGTGATTTCTTTAAGCCTATAATATATATATATATATATATATATATTCAATATGTAAATTAAGTGTGTCTTCAGAGCCACTAATCCTTAGAGGAGAATTCATGTAGACTTCCTTATTTAATTCATTATTCAAGAATGAATTTTAAACATCCAGCTGGTTAAACTGTGAGACAAAGTTGACTGCTATTTAAAGAATTTATCCAAATAGTGTTAAGTTTAGCCATAGGATTGAATGTTTTAGAATAGTCGATCTCATAAGTTCTGGTGAATTGTTTTACAACCAGTCATGCTTTGTATCTCCTAATGGATCCCGTAGATATATTTCACAATGAAGATTTGTTTACATCGCATCCCTGATCTTTGAGTAACTTCTTGTGTTTCATTTTTATTCTAGCCCTTTCATCTCCTCTTCAATTGCTTCTATCCATTTTGGATTTTGAGTGACTGCTGCTACCTTCTTCTGTATTTCAATATCTAAAAGGGTAGAGACCTTTTTTTTTTAGGATAGATGGTCTTATACTTTCCATGGTTGATAGCAAATGCGGAATACTGTCAAAAGAAGGCGAAGTTTGTAATTTATCAAGTTTTGGTAGGATTCTTGACATGCTTTAGGAGTTATAAAGATTTTACTTTTTTGTAGATTCTTCTTTCAAAAGTGAACATGTAGTCAAGTGGGACATTGTTGGGTCGAACGAATAGGATATTTGATATCCTTAATGTCTTGGGGTCTATGAAGGTTTTATTAGTGGGTTGGGAGCATTTTAGAAGAAACAATATTAAAATTTTCTTATTCTTGTATCTCTCTTTTGTAGAAGAAAGGTTTGTTCTTAATGAAGATAGCATCCATGGATATTAAAAAATATATCTTTTATCAATGGAGTTAATATTTATACTGATTTTGTTTTGCTCAGTGTTCAAAAAAGATACACTTGAAGGTTTTGAGATCAAGCTTAATTTTTTTATGTTATTGATTGTGGACAAATGCAATGCATCCAAAAATTTTAAGTAGAAGATTGCAAACGGCATGAGTATTAGAAAATGAGTTGAAAAACACATCAATCAAAGTTTTGTATTGAATGATATTGGTAGGAAGCTAATATATAAGGTATCTTGCAATGAGGATGTCATCACCTTAATTATATTTAGGTGCATTAGCGGTGAACATAATATATCCTGCTAATATTAAGAGATGTCTATTTTTTACTCAATTGTACCATTTTCTTGGGAAGTGTTGCGGAAAGAGCTTTTATTGATAATATTGTTCTGGTTTTGGTAGTTGTAGGAAGCTAATTTATAAGGTGGCTTGCAATGATGGCATCACCTCATTTATATTTAGTTGTGTTAGCTGTGAACATAATAGATCTTGTCACCGTTAAGAGATGGATATTTGTTTTTGCTCGACTATAAATTTTGTTGAGGAGTGTTGGGACAAGTGTTTTGATGGATAATATTGTTTTGGTTCAGGCAACTTTTCAAGATGTCAAAATAATTATTATCTCTATTTTAGAGGAGTTTTTACATTTCAGTAGAATATTTGATGTAGGCAAAGTGGAGGGGGGGATAGATGTTCCTTGTTTTTTGGGCTGATGTTGGCTTCTTGGTTTGGGTTTGGTTGTTCAGTTTTTGCTGTTTTGTTGGGAGTTGCTATGTTGAGTTGCTGCTTCTTTATCAGCTCATTATTACTTGTATTTCACCTTTTTTTTAGCTCATTATGAGGTGTGGACCTGGTTCTTTCCCCCTCTCTATTGGCCTTTCGGTTCCTCCGCTGGCTCGTCCCGTGGCTGGCTTTTCCTGTACCCAGTGGCTGCCTTTTCATGTCCTCGTGAGGCCCCTTCGGGTGTTGCTTTTAGAGCTACCTGTTGTCCTTCTGTTTACCCTTTCCTGATTGGTTCGGTTGAAGGTGTTTGTAGCTGTTTGGCTGCCTCTTTTCACCTATATATTGGGTTGTTTTTAGTGTAGAGAAAAGAGAGATTTTGTGATAATTTTTTGAGCCAAAAAACTTGCGGGTTTCTTTTTAGAAAAGCTTGCGAGCTTGTTTTATTTCTCTTTTCCTTCTTCGATTTCGTCTTGGGCTTCTTATCTCATTATTCTATCCGCAAGTGTCCATCTCATATGTATCTTTCTTCTCAAGCGATATAAAAGCATTTTAAAGTGTTTTATGTTATAAATTTGTATGCGTCGTCTTTATAATATAAAAGTTAAGTTGTTTTATGTTTAAATATTGTTTTTTTGTCTGTTTGTGGCATTTTAAAAGGAAGACCTAGTTGTATGTATTTTGCGATCTTTTTTATTGCATCAATTTGGTATCAGAGCCTTGGTTAGCATATTCCTAGGTTGTTTGTGCCTTTGTTTAAGTATTTAAAACAAAGTGAAAAAACATGGTGTAATTGAGCCCAAGGTTGGAGATAGTAAATCAAAAGTTCTCAACGAAAATATTTGTATGAGCCGATGGATTCTGACATAAGGAAATTCTACCAATTCCCTACAGAACGAGTTGTATCAATTCAATATCTGATGCACTTATGCGGAAAAATATGGAAAGAAAAAGCAAAATCTCCAGGCCCAATTCAAGCTAGAAAGAGAAATGATCCTGAAGAAATATGTGGCTTTGCTTCAATATTTGAATGTGGCGCCTTCGTCTCGTCAGGAACGTACTCAAGCATCCTCATCAAGAGATAAGCACTTTCAACCGGGGAAGAATTTGAGGCGGGGGGGGGGGGGGGGGGGGGGGGCAATATATGTTCCTTGTTTTTTGGGCTGATGTTGGCTTCTCGGTTTGGGCTTGGCTGTTCGGTTTTTGCTGTTTTGTTGGGAGCTGCTATGTTGAGTTGATGCTGCTTTATCAGCTCATTATTACTTGTAGTTTACCTCCTTTTTAGCTCATTATGAGGTATGGACCTAGTTCTTTCCCCCTCTCTATTGGCCTTTCGGTTTCTCCGCTGGCTCCTGTCCCGTGGCTGGCTTTTCCTGTACCCTGTGGCTGCCTTTTCCTGTCCCCGTGAGGCCCCGGTGCTGCTCCTGGAGCCACCTGCTGGCCTTTTGTTTCCCCTTTCCTGATTGGTTCGGTTGGAGGTGTTTGGGGCTGTTTGGCTGCCTCTTTTCACTTATATATTGGGTTGTTTTTAGTGTAGAAAAAGAGAGATTATGTGATAATTTTTGGAGCAAAAAAAACCTGTGGGTTTCTTCTTGGAAAAGCTTGCAAGCTTGTTCCTTTTTTCTTCTTCTTCTTCGATTTCGTCTCGGGCTTCTTATCTCATTCTTCTCACCGCAAGTGTCCACCTCATATGCATCTTTATTCTCAAATGATATAAAAGCATTTTTAGGTGTTTTATGTTATAAGTTTGTATGTGTCGTCTTTATAATATGAAAGTTAAGTTGTTTTATCTTTAAATGGTATTTTTTTGTTAGTTTGTGGTATTTTAAAAGGAAAACCTAGTTTGTATGTATTTTGCTATCTTTTTGATTGCATCAATATTGAGCTTTAAACATTATGAAAGTTTTTTCGAGTTTATTTTGCATCAGATTTATCTTTTAACAAGTGTACCAACACATTGCTAGTTTGATCATATATATAAGTGATGAATCCTCATTAGTGTTAAGATTTTGAGATATGGATGAACCTAGATGTTATTATGCACAAATGAGAAAGGTTTGGTGGCCTTATATGGCTTAGGTTTAAGGTAGTTCTTAGGTGTTTGGCATGCTGACAGATTTATATTGTAAAATGCCTTTATTACCAATTGTGAAAAGCTTGCATAATTTTTTATAGATGGGATCTACACTCACCAATACTTTTGCCCTCTTACCTCCCTCTTTTGCTGATATCTCATTGATCCCTGGGTTTCCTATTGCATATCATTAGTTCGTGGTCTATCATAATTATTATCATTATTTTGCCAGCTCATTAGTTCATGTATTGTTAATTGTTATAATCATTATTCTCCGATTTTGTATGTTTTTAAATTTTTATTTGAAGCTCTAATAGGATTGTACATATATGACACAGATTTTGGAATGAATATTGAACAAAATTTCTCAATTATTTTCATGTTATCAGATCCTTGGGTCTTTTCTTTTTTGCATTTCAATAGTCTTTATTGTTGTATTATCACAATCCTATGACCTTCATTGCTGCACTCTTTATTTATCCCCATTTTTCACAGTTGTAGCTTTCATCACTGCATTTGCCTCAAATTGTTACCATTGTTACAACTTTCATCATTGCATTCTTGCATTTCTTTCTCCTTTTTTTTTCCCTTATGAATATAATTGCATTTTACTTATCATTATATAATAATAATGACACCCATGTACCCTTGATCCTAAGTTCTCTTATAATTGAGGGATGCAATCATAAGAGTTTTAAAATATCTGTTCAATTTTAGCTTGAATGAAAAGATTTAAAGTGGTCATGATTGGTACTCTTGTTCTTGAAGCTAAGAAAAAATTAGCTTATTTATACGACAAAAGAAAAAAAAATCTTGATAGGAGCACATGAAAAAGCTTTTACAATAGGTGGTACTTGTACTTAGCATCCTATGATGAACAACTCATGGTTATATTTATTTAGGGATTCTAAGTGTTATTATTTTTAAAAATTATTAGGCAAGCTTGGCATGGATGACATCCATTCAATTGCTTGATGGAGAGTGTGAAATGCACGTATAAGTTTCATTAGCTTGGATCCACACTTTCCAAGATTTCTTCTCTTTACTCTACCTCTTTCGTTGCTACCTTATTGATTTGTGAGGTTCCTACTCCCTACAATATCAATCCATAAACTATTACAATTATTTTTCTGCCAACTCATCAATCTATAGGCTATTGTATTATTTTTCCTTATATTTCCTATTAAAAGCTCTCCTAGAATTTTATAAATTTGGGAATGAAGTACCGACCAATTCTCTCAAACTTTTGTCTCTAAATAAAAAATAAACTAGTTTTAAGCTGAGATAAATTAGGATAACTGAACTTATAATATGATGATACAACTTGATCCCCTTTTATGAGACTCTAGATGATGCAATAAAAATTAGAAAAAATTTCTAATTTTTGCAAGCAAAATTTGGTATCAGAGAGGTTATGTGAGTGATTTTTGGAAGAAAATCTGCGGGTTTTGTTGGAAAAGCTTGCGAGTTTGTTCCATCCCTTCTCCTTCTCCTAGGAAAGCTTGCGAGCTTGTTCTCTCTTTCGTCTCGTCTTCTAACCTCTTTCTTCTTTCCGCAAGTTCGACGTCATCTGTATCTTTCGTTTCAAGCAAAGAAGAGCTCCTTTAAGTGTTTCATGTTTGTCGAGAGTTGTAAGTTATTTTTATTTTATAAGTTTGTAAATATCGTCTTATCCTATAAAAGTTGTATTTTGCTTAAATGTAGTATTTTATTTATTTTTGACTATTTTGAGTATTTTCTTATAGCCTAGGAAATGTTTCTTTTGCTTGAAAAAATTAGAATTTTTTCTAATTTTTGCTTGCATCAGTTTGATATCAGAGCGGGTTGTCGAGTGAGTCTTGGTGTCATGAGAGTTTTTAGAGAGTGTGTTCTGGCTGATTTTTGGATCTAAAAACCTGAGGATTTTTCTTACTTCTTTGGAAAAGCTTGCGAGCTTGTTCCGTGCTTCCTCCTTCTAGGAAAGCTTGCGAGCTTGTCCTCTCTTCATCTCGGCTTCTAACCTCTTTCTTCTCTCCGCAAGTTCGACGCCATATGCATCCTTCTACTCAAGCAACCAAGAAGTGAAAGTTTAGAATTTTATTTCATTAGTTTGTAATGTCATGTTCTATTTTGTATAAGTGTGATATTTGGTGTGTTCTTATTCTTTAGCCTTCCTAGGTTTTTTATGTAACTTTTGCTTGATTGGCACTTGAACGAAGCTGCTCTTGAATCTTGAGAAGCTCGATCTGTAGAGGATCTGAAAAATTTGCATGAGGAACCCATTTTGATGTTGGAAGATTGTTCTCAGGATTACCTGGCTGATTTTCTCCCATAACTTAATTTTTTTTGTCTTTTTCCATTTTTCTAAGCACTTAAAAAAGAAGACAAACAACCTAGGAAGATACAATCCTAGGCTCTCACAACAACTATTATGACTCACCAAGACTCACTTGACAACCTTGCTCTGGTACCAAATTGATGCAAGCAAAAATAAGAAAAAGCCCCTAATTTTTTCAAGCAAAAGAAACACTTCCTATGATATAGAAAATACACAAAAATACTCAAAAATAGACAAAATTAATACTAAAATTCAACTTATCTTATTATCAATGTAGTAGGTGTTTAAGTGTCTTTTAATGTATCTTTATTATCCATATCATCTATAATTTATAGTTTTGTCGTTAAGTCGTTCTATTAGTCGTTTTTTCGATATATTTGGTTTGAAATAGGTCAATTTTGGAAGACTTGCAAATTTTGTATTTGTAGGCAAATTTTCTTGCCTACATCACTAGAAAAGCCTTTATTTATAGCAAGTGCAGAATTACTTTCTTTGGAATTTTCATCAAAGCATCATAGACTTCGAACCTCACAAACATTGCCAATCATCTTCCTCGATCTCTGAACTTGAACATCATTAGATTTTTATAAGAATATGATTTTACAGTTGCGATTTTGCTTACTGACCATAGAGGTTTAGAACATGCTAGATAAAATTAAGATAAAGCTTTGATGAGGACATCGTCAGAGATTTCGACACATGTACCATCAGGAGACGCCGGAGATCGACGGCCACGTTCATGAGTTTTATTTTGAGTCATTTATGTAGTAGTTTATTTGATTTTTATGTGTTTCTGTTTTTTTGCCCTTATGGGTATTTAGTCGCTATTGTAGCCCAAGGGGCATTTTAGTCTTTTGCTTTCTTTGTTATTTTGAGGCCTATTTATATGGTCCTTTTCTTATGTAATAGTTAGTTTTTGATGAATGAAATTTGATATTTCTTGTTCTCTTTGTGAGTGCAAACCTCCACGATCTCTTAGTGAGTTCGTAGGAGAAGCTAGATCTCTTTGTGAGTTATAGGTTCTTTCTTGTTCTACTATTTTTCTCCTTTATTTCTCTAGATCGATTCGTCATTGTGGAGATTCGGTTGAAGCACTTGTGGGAAATTGGATTCTTGCTCCTTGGATCCCTCAAAATTTTCCCTAAAGATCGTTCCTCCCTTGCTCCCTACCGCCGGCCCTCCTGGACAGCCCAGGTCGTCGGCCTGTAGCTCCTCAACCCGCCGGCCAGCAGGCCTTGGCCTGCCCACCAGCCCGCCGGTTCCCCCATTGCCGCTGCCTCCTTCCCCTCATTCCACCCTTGTGGATTTTGAATTTTTTCCTTCCTAATTACTTTCCTAATCAAGCCCTAGCAAATTTGGAAAGTAAATTAATGGGAGTTACAATTGATTTGAAATTCAAATTTCAATTCTCTCCTATTGTCATATGAGTTGGGAGTTACTTAATATAATTAATTCTGAAATTAAAATCGGAATTTTGATTATATTAATTTAATCCTATGTGGTCCCCACCTACTCAAACCTAAAGCCACATCACCCCTTTTTTTTACATGGCCGGCCCCTCTCTCTCTCTCCTCTCTTAATTTTCTTTAATGCACCATTAACCCCTTCCCTCCTAAACTTGATTTCAAATTCTAAATTTCTGAAATTGAAATTAAGAGCCCTCCAATTTCGGAAATCTGAATAAAATTTCAGATTTAGAGTTTCTTTCCCCATAGCCTCAACCGCCCCTCTCCCCTCTCCAACCCGTGCCCCCCCCCCCCCCCTCCTTCCCCTTGTTCACGGTTTGCTCTTCCACCTCCCATCTTCTCTCGGATGCTCCATCAACCACGGCTTCGTCTTTGATGATCAAGGAAGAAAGGATAAGACGTTGGATGCTCTCTAGTCATCCCATGGACTACCCGCCACCGGCTACCACTCCAACAGACTACACTTTGTGTGCCATTTGTCTCCTAGTGGCATCGCTCGGTTGCTCTCAATCTTTCTCCATTAAAAGTGCCACCAACAAGAGAGTGAGTGAGAGACCCAAGGTGAAAAGTTCTATTTGTTAATTGTGGATTATTGTTTATCTCCATAACATTACTATCTAATTCTATGTTGTCAATTTGATATTGTCCCATTAATCTAGTTGTAACCACATGCTTTACTTAATTTCGACTTGATGATTCCGTGAACTTAATTTGGGTAAGCATTAATTCTATAACTAGCAAAGCTTTAACAATCTTATATTAAAATCCCCAAACAGTTTTTGTTTCCATGCATTACGTTTCACATCAAGCTTAGTTAATTCTAATTGTCTTTGTCGTACCCGTATGACATAGAGATCCATAAATAAGCTTGACTTTGAGGTTTCCAGTCGATGGAGTATAAGAGAATAGGTGAGCACAATTTGTCATGCAACCTCTTGCCTCTCGAGTCTATAATCTAGTAAGGTTGCCTCTCTTATTATAATTATAAATAAGAGAAAAAATATTTATTTTTGGGATAAAAGGGAGGAGCTGGCATCTTTTATAGAGGTGACTAATTTGCATGGAAGATCTAAATGCTTCTTATTCAAGGAAATGTTGCCAATGTTTTTATTTCTTTCTTTTTATAATCCATTGCTTCTATTTTGATAACTATGAATGTCTTTATGGTGATTTTCATGATTGTTCCGATTTATTGGTTGGTCACGAAGTTTTAAATAATTTCCTGTTATATATTTAGTATTTTTAAAAACATTGCACCAAAGATTACCTCGCTTTCTAAGCCTTGGGTCATGTATTGGCTTTTGCTTCAGATTTTTGATGGCAAGAGTACATTCTTTGGTTATGAGATTGTTTTTGGCATCTCTGAACCTTATTCTCCATTTTCCATTTTCCCTTTGAATTACGACATGTGCTTTTTTAAATTTTTGGAAGTGAATAAATTTGTTTGATTCATCAATGTACTTTATTTAGACTTTTATTGAGATATGCAAGGAAATTATATGTTATTGTTTTATTTACAAGTTTGTTTAATTGCACTCCCCTCATCAATCATTTAATTTATTATTTTATTTTTCTCAAATTTTTGTGAGGATGGTGAAGTATTTTGCAACATTCATACTTTTCCTTGCTTTAGGTCATGAGCTTGATTTCGTAATTCACATAGTTGAGCAAAATTTTCAAGAAATGAGTGCTCTTTATTGACTTTTCTAGATAGCTTGTGTGGTGTTTTAGACTAATGACAAGGATCCTGTTTATTCTTCTATGGAATTGATTCACCAAAATATTTTAATGCATTATTATTTCTTATGATGGAAAGTAATGGTTGACCATTTTATGCATATGATCTTTCCGCTTCCCTGAATCATAATTTGAACAGAGTATGATCATTGAAAGAAGTTCTTTCCATTTAGTTTGTGGGAACTGATCTAAAGTTGTAAGTGTTCCATGGGGGCTCCCATAATGATAAATGATTTGGTAAGTTGGTTGGAGAATTGATCTTCTCATCTTCTTGCTAGACACAATTAGGGTGTCACACCCGAATTGATAATCTCCACTCTGAAGCACATTACACAGAGCTAGGGTAGGACAAAGGGACGGAGACATTTTTCTTTGATATCATAATATAGCATGTTCCTTTTCATTATTGATTGTGAATTTTTCTATCGTCAACTAATTTGAAATATTTTTTAATTGAGCACGACTTAGAAAAATAATAGTTTATGGTAAAGAAAAAATATTATTTCACCATAGACTCCCAAAAAATTTTCCCTACATTATATTTTATTGAATGGTTTTATTTTATTCTGGAATGCAAACTCATAATGGTAAGCTCCTATGATTAATTACATCCCAAGGTAAGCTCCTATTGAGAATTTTTTTTATTAAAATAGTGGTTTACATTTATATTGGCTAATTTAAATTCAATGATTTTAATTTCAAAGTTTTGATCTTTAGAATTTTAGAGGTGACTAGATAAACTTAGAATTGATGAGTACATTCTAAAGGAAAAAAGAATAGGAGTATTTGATCATGAGAAACTTGAATTTATACAATACTATCTTATGTTGTGCTTCACTTTAGAGTTCATTTTTCTAGTTTATATCATTCATTTATTGCATCCCATATACCTATATGACTTGCTAAAATTATGATTGCATTACATTACAAAAAAAAAAAAAAAAGATAGTTTCCTTTTAAGTCAAGAATTAGAAAGCATGTAATGCATATATTCAAACGTTTAAGCAGATCTAAAACTGAATGTATGGAGTGTAATTTTAGTAATAATAGATCTAGTGGGGGGATTGTGACTTTGGGCGATCAAGTCATTAATAAGTGTACACATTTTAGATATCTTGGGTCTATCGTTCAGAGTGATGGTGAAATAGATGGGGATATTATTAGTAGAATTCAGGCTGGATGGTTGAAATGGAGGAATGCATCAGGCTTGTTATGTGATAGAAAAACCCCTCTCAAACTCAAGGGAAAATTCTATAAGATGGTAGTGAGACATGCAATGTTTTATGGTGCAGAATGTTGGCTATTAAAAGAGAAGCATCATATTAAGTTAAGTGTTGCAGAGATGAGGATGCTCAGGTGGATGAGTGGGTTTGCTCTTAAAGACAAGATACAAAATGAGCATATACGTGTAAAGGTTGGAGTAGCACTAGTGGAAGATAAGATTAGATAGAGTCCCCTTAGATGGTTTGGTCGCATAAAACGGCAGCCTTCCGATGACCCTGTTAGGAAAGTAGATGTATTAGATTTTACTTATGTTAAGAAAGGTTGAGGTAGATTTAAAAAGACTTGGTTAGAAAATATTAAGAATGACATTTCTTTATTAGATTTAGATGAGAATTTGATCCTTAACAGGACACAATGAAGAAAAAGGATTCATGTAGCCGACCCCACATAGTGGTATAAAAGCTTGTTGTTGTTGTTTTGTCGTCGTCATCTTCCTCTTTAACATTAATGTGCAAATATTTCCTTTAGGGCATGTGCTCGTAAATTGGCCTGTTTGATCTTATTTATAATAAGCTTTAGCAGAATTGAAGAGCAGATGTAGTAGTAGCATATTTTCCTCTAGAATTATTGTTGACAATGTTTTCACTCCGTTTAGATGCATTGGGTGCAAAAAATTTAGTTTGAATGCTTTGGTGACAAAATGTATTTCCACTATATGATGAACGCTCTTAAGCATGAGAAAATTTTGTTGTTATACAAAATCTAATGTAAGTTGAAAAGCTTGCTTGAGTGAGTGCCATTTATTTTAAGTTATTTCTCTTTGAAGATCATGTATTAATCCATATCTATATTTGTAATGTGTTGTTTATTTATTTATTTTTATTATTTTTATTATTATTATTATTATTTGTTCTTTTATGATCTTCTATTACCTTAAAAAGTATTTTCTTTGGAACAGTAGTTCACAGCATAAGTGATGTGGTCGTCATCTCCGAAATCCGATTAGGTCGGTCCAATGAATATGGGAAATGATTGTCAGGACAAAAGCTCAGATAAGGAGCGACTCATAATAGGCTTCTAAAATAGAAGATGGGAAAATGAACTATATATCCTACATCTAAAAGGGATGAAAGGTTATAGGGTTATTTAAGTAAAAGTTTAAACTCAAAATATGATTAGCATTTTATAATTATAATTGAAGTTTTGTTGGGAAATTTGAAGTGTACTCATGCTAGAGCATTATTAAAATGGGTGATCCCTCGGGAAGTTACACCCTTAAAGGATAAAATTGCAGAATTTTGTTTAGAATGGTTTGAGTTGGGCCAATGCGGATAATACCTTACAATGTGTCGATTGAGTTTTTACAAGTATCAAAACCAAACCTTATTCAGTTGGGCTTGGATTGAGTTGAATTTGGTGTCATTGGGTTCGTATTTCCGAGACGTTCAGTTCGACTGTAAGTTTGTTGAAATCGGAGTTCATATGGTTCCAATTTAATTTTTGAAGTTTCCAGGTCGATTTTTTCCTTGAGATTCGTGCTTGATCCAGATTGTTTTTTTATGATATATCAGTCATTATGTTTGGCTCAACACTCATGTCTTACATTTTTTTAAGAACACACATTTTTTAAATTTTCAGCAAATTTGTTCAGTTTAGGGGAAAAAATGGCATTGGATATTTATAATGTCGATATGTGCATAATTGATGTATTTCTTATAAGGTAATCCATGAATTATCACAACTAGTTTTGTCACTCCAATGCATAAAATTCCATTGATATCGACAATACCGTATACAATCAAATCCTTTAGAATGACTTTAGGAACAAGATTAATAGATTTGTTTGTTAGTGCGTTGAGCATGAACTCTCGGGGAGATTGAAAGAGAGAAGAATATAGAAAATTAATGATTAAATATTGAAATAAAATCAATGAAGAGTGAACTTTTACCAATGCTTTTTAGAATTTCTAATTTTTAAATATTTATTTCTATTATTTGTATGATTTTATGTGGTCCTATATTTTTTCTTTTAAACTATTAAAAGGCCTTGCATGAGGCCTTTTAGGAATTGTCCGTGCCATTATCATATCAGCTAATTTGAAGTCCACATGACACCTATTTCACATTCGCAGTATACTTGCATGGAAGAACATTTAATTTCCTATGAATATATATATATATATATATATATATATATATATATATATATATATATATATATATATATATATATATATATATATTAACGCAAAATAAGCTAGAATTTGTATACCATTGTTGCCTTGGTTGCCACTTGCGCTTGCGGTCACTTGTCATCACCGTTCGCTATTGCCTGCTGCCACCGCTTGCGGTCGCCCGCCACCCCCACCACCGGTTGTTTAGCAGAATTGAAGAACCATCCTTTTTATTTCGTATTTATGTTGATAACTTGGTGTACTACTGTTGCTGTCATTTCATTTATTTATTTATATACTTGATTGTGTATTTCTTTGTGTATTCCTGCAGAAATGTACCTCGAAGTGGATTGATGCGCAACCTTCAATGAGAGTAGTGATATGCCACGAGGAATATTTTCTCGAGGTCCTCTTCTTTTCAACGATACCTTTCCTACTACCTACCTGCTTAGGTTTTAGATCGAGACATGCCATTATCTCTGCTTTAGATTGAGATTGGTAAGGAAAACATCAAGGGAGAAGATGGGTCTGCACCTGACATTTTGACTAATGGCATACTAGTATTATAGGAGTGAAGCTAAAGATTCTAACTTTTTGTGTGACCTTATCTGATAATAACTTTGTTGTTTGGTTGTATAGGTTTCTAGGCCTCTGTAATTTCATCAGTATCATGATTTTTTTTTTTACTTATGTATTTTGGGTTGTGAATATTATTGTAATTTCAGATAGCCTTGTTGCTTTCACTAAATGGTTGTCTGATAATTTCAGTCTTTGATTTATTTGTTTGCTCCCTTTCTCTGTTGTAACGGTAAAATGGTCAGATAGTCAGGACATACATGAATGCAGTTATAGCAAATATCAAGTAATTCGTTCTTAGGGCTTTTTCCTGTTACCGTTTGAAAGTGGCGTATTTACATTCTGACATATTAATGGGATGATTGACATAATAACTAGCATATATTCTCTTTATCCCATTTAAGGATCGAGCTTACAATATTATTATGGACCATGCGATGCAAAAATAAAAGCTTTCTAGTAGAGGATCATGGACCATGTGCTGTTTTATATTTGGACGAATGCTCAAACAATTGGACAAATGATGAAAGGTAAAGTGATTCTTTTTGTATATTGAAGAAATGTTAGGGATAATAAATTTTTTGTAAGTTATAGTTGGATATGAATTATACATAAATAATCAATATTGGCAAACAAATTGCATGATAAACTTTAAAAGACTAAAAATTAGGATATATAATTTATAAAAAAAACTTTATGAATATGTTATCTTAAATATAGTTTATTTTTATTTTTATTGAATATCTTACATATTTTATTTTTTGGAAGAAAGTAGTGGCAAGATAAGTTGGGCCGTCCGAGTAATGTGGTGCATAAGTTCAAGTGATTTGCAGTTCATATTTGAAAATAATAAAAACATCTAAATTTTATTTGAATATTTTTAAATATAATTTGATTTATTTTTAAATTTTAAATATTAAAATGCTACTCAACTTTATTGTATTCATATTAAGAAAAAAATGATGCCAAATAGCCTATCATTTTTTTTAAACAAATAAAATTCTATTAAAGAGAAAAAAACACAATAAAAGACCACACCTGGGCCACATCAATAAATTATAAAGTAAGAGAAAAGAAGCAAGTTAAATTGATAAATGGATGAGGAACATCATAAATGTGCGGATTCAAACCAACATCGGGTTGTCAGGGTGGGACTATCTATGGGGACAACAAAATCCAAAACGAAAAGCAGCCAAATCAGCAAAACGAGCCACCCAGGTTACCAACCAACCCTGGCCATCAATAGCGCTTGCAGTAGAACTGCTTCCTCATCGTCCATTCTGAATCGAACACAGCAACGAAAACCAGAAAAAGAACACAAGAAGAAAATCATCTCTTCTTGGATTTTCGTTTACGTTGCGAAATAAACTTATCAAGCGAGCCTGTTTCGATATTGGTATCATCCTCCCCAATAGCAATCATCATGTTATAATGCAACCAATCACATTGCCACCTAACTAAATGTGCAAGCAAATTAGCATTTGAGATAACCAAAATAGACACATCAACTAGCAACACCTCCTCACCTGCCTCCCCATCAATGCTATCCGGGCCTATCCAAATTTGGTCAGGGTACTATTTGGACACATCCAGTTCAACCAAAAAGCGCACAACAGACGGACGTGTACCAGTGGAGGTAACATTGTCAGTTTTTAAGGGTTTGCCAAAAATCGAGCCTAAGCCATGAAGAATACGCATCTCAATATCCAAGATAGGTGACCATTTAATCAATTTCATATAACAATTACTCACAAAATATAACCTATGAGCAAAGATCCTACAATAATCTAAATCGTTAAAGAGCTTAATCAACATATTACACTGGTTATGAATCGTGACAGAAACATCGCCATTTAGCTTAAGCTTGAAAAAGAAATTTCTAATGGCATCAAGGGATGGCCTTCGGCCAGGGAATTTTCCAACCCTAGCAAATTCAAACGAAGCAGCCATCGATTGGATTTCTGCCTCCGAAATCCACATACAGGCAAACCTCTATGCGAAGAAACCTTAAGTTCAAGAAAGATAATGGAAGAAGGCGAAGAACCCGAAAGAGCATCCTTAAACGAAAGAGGGGAGGATCCAACCAAAAAATTAGGATACCTAAAACGGGGAGGCGCCATAAACCCAAAAAAAAATAAAGAAAACGACGTCGAAGAGCATAAGAAGAAGAAATTTCCCTGAAGCACTCGAGGAGAAACATCCAGCACGAAAAAACGGAGGAGCGGCTAGGGCGATGCCCTAACACACCCCAGAGAGCGAGAGAGAAACATCGCAACTTTTTGGCAGTAGGCTCATATGAAATAGCCTATCATTTTAATTATTCCAATTAATGTAATTAGGGTATAATCGAACCGAGTTCAAATGAGTTTTTGTGTATTTATATTCTTCTAATTTGAACTTTTGTGTATTCATGATCAATCTTTTTTAATAATTTATAAACATAGTGCTCGTATTCAACTTATTAGAATTCAAGTAGATTATTAATTAGTGAAGATAAATAAATTATAAGCTAATGCAGATTAATCAATTGATAGTTATTTTGAATTAATTTTTTTAATAAATCAAAGTAATATATATATGATCGGTGATCTATTATTTTTGGTTTATTAAAAAGAAATATTCAATCAATATTGTGAAGAAGATTTTATAGGCGCTTTAAAAATGTTCTCTCTGGATTAGCAGAGATAAAAGAGAATTGTTGTCGGCGCGCGTTTTCTTGCCTATCGGTCATCCCTACAAGCCTCGTTGCGGCGTTGCGGCTTCTCAGCTCCTTCGTCTTGATCTCCCGTCTTCGTTTCCTTTTGCGCTGTCAGTTATAGAGTGGAGGCAGCGGTTTCAGGTTCGTCTCCATTTCTCAACCATTTATTGTCTGAAATTTATTTAAATCGAACTCCGAATCTGATTGGCATTGCAATGCCTTTCGAATTTGGGAATGGTGAATGCTTGATTTAAATTTGGCTGATTTAGTGGACTTTAACCGATGCAAGCAACCCAAATGGGAGGATGAAAGCGGAAAAAAATGTTTTTTTTTTCTTTTTTCCGGTCAATCTTGAAAAGGGTTAGGCATTCTAGTAAAACGGGCGAAATCGTTCTGCTTGCTTTGAGAAGGCGACCTGCACATCAGCTTTTGCCTGAAGAAATTGCAGTTGATGCTTCCATCTACGGATCTATCGTCTCTGGGTTTGGAGCAATGTGAGGATTGATAAGATTAGGGTCATTTTTGTTTGCTTCGGAGTTCAGAATAAGAAGAGAATGGTCGGCGTGGGGTTTGGGGGTGGAAATTAAGAAAAATGATGCTCTATTTAACAGTGCTGAACTGTCTGGTGGCTTTGGTGAACTAATGTGCTTGCTGTGTTAGGAGGCGTGTGTACTGTCATTAGAGAGGTAAATAGCAAACTTTGGCACGAATTTTAAGCTTGTCAATATATACCCATTTTAGTTTGGGTCTGGGTCAGAATGATCAAGCCATCTCAGTGACCTGAACCGGGCTTAGCAAATGGTTGGTCATGAACAAACTTGGTAATCACTGGCAAGGTTTAAAAATATGTAATTGGGTATTGAGGCGTTTTACATTTGTGAGGCGAGGCGTAAGCCTCAAAACTCTAAAAATTATGTAAAGTCAAAATAAAAGTTAAAAGTAAAATTTTATATAATATCCAAATTATATGTTAAAGGATGATATATTAACTCTCTATTAAACTATGAAGCAATAAATTTACATACATATGAAACAAAAAATTGTATAAGAGGTAAATGTTAAATGATGTGAAATAGAATTGAAATCCAAATATTACAAGAACAAAATAATATAAAATATATGATTACATAAAAGTATCATATAACATCAAGTTCAGATCTAATTTTTTTTCTTTCTTAGTTGACTGCTCATCTACATTAATTATTAAAGAAAGCTAAAATAATTGACAACTCAGAAATCATCTGTACTATCATTATTAAGAGGATTTTTATTTGAGTCACTGTCATAACAAATTGGTCTATTTCCTGCCTCATCCCATAGGGTCCAGTACCTCTCAATCTGCTTATTCTTCATTTATTTCAGACATTTTTATCTTTCATAAATGTTTGTCATTAACATAAATATAATACTCCAATATTTTAAGAGGAAATGGTGGTGGATACGGTGATGGCAGTGGGTTGGAGGTCGAGGCAATTGAGAGTAAGTTGCTGCGGCTTGGAGGTGCAAAAAGACATGATTTTTTTGGGGCTTTTGTATATGATTTAGGTAAGTTTTAAATTAAAAAAAAATTCAAGAAAAGAGTGAGGCATACGCCTCATGCCAATGAGGCGATGAACGCCTTAAGGCGGGTCTCATCCAAGATGAGGCGTAAGCCTCATAAAAAAAGCTCGAGGCGTAACCTTTCTCTAGCTTCTCAGTGCCGCTTGGTACCATTCAATACCTCTCGGTACCGAGAGATACCTAGCATTGATACTAAGCATTATACCGAGCATTGCGAAGATGTAACGAGCGGTACCGAGTTCCGGTACCGAGCCTACGATTAAGAAAACGAAGAAAATGAATCTTCACTGCTCGCGTCGCCTTCATTGTTCGTGTCGTCGAGCCGCTCTGTCAACGAAGGATGATCCTGTTGGCTTTAGTACTCATGTCGTCGAGCCTCTTCGTCAACGAAGGATGATCCTGTCCTCTTCTATGTTCGCGTCGTCGAGCCGCTCCTTTGACTACAATGAAGAAAATGAATGCCTATGCGGAAACAAAAAACCTAGCTAGCCGAAATGTTTAAGCCGCATGAATGAATAGGGATATTGAGCGGGTAGCCGAAATGAATAGGGCAAATTGCAGCTCCATTTTTTTTTCATTTTTTTAACAGGACACGCGTATCTAATATGTGTGTCCTATCAAATTTAAATAATATTTTAATTGGGGCACGACAAAGCCATATCGGAGGCGTATCTGTATCCAACGCATGTCCGATACAACATGCCTCGTAAATAGGAGTATCGGTGCTACATAGGAAGCAACTCATGGTTTCCAATAAGGATCATTCAGTAAGATTGGGTTGACTAACTCCTCTGAATAAGGAGATTATAAATCATGAGAAATTTGGGTCGATGGAACATTGAGATCTTGATTAAATTTATCATCATTCTTTTACCATCCGCTTTAAGTGAAAGATGATAAATTTCTAATTTGAAACATTAAAACTAATGCTACTATACATTTGGTTTTAAGTTTGTATTTACTAACCGGCCTTAATCAAAGTCTTCTCTCTTCATTAAGAGGGGTAATTAATCATAGGGGCTTGCGCCTATGGTAAGCCTGAATTTAGATATTAAAGTCATTGCTTATGAGGTCGAAATCTTTGGATTGTCTTACCTTTAATCTAATTTTCCTTATAAAAACTTATCTCGGCTGTTAAAATTATATTAGAAGCACGCGAAGATATTAGGGTGCCAATTTTTTTTGGAGCGCACATTATGGACTAGGTCATTATAAGTGATATCAAAGCTTAAATCTCTTATAATACGTCATATGTTTTAGGGACGAATCAAGTTGAAGATGGTGGGCTTGTGATATTGTGAATCTATAGAGGGCGGTTCAAAGAGGGTGGGGAATGATCTTTTGGGTTGAGGCCTAAATAAGTAGCAGCTCTTGGCAAAATTATAAGATGGTATATTTCTTGGAGAAAATCGAGCAGGGGTGAACCAAATCTTAAATTCTAAGGAGAGGAAAGATTATTAGGCTTTTAAAGTAAAAGGTTAGATAAATATGCTAGGCTATTTAATATAACAATTAGTGTTTCAATAGAAATTTCATAGTTAAGTGTGCTTGTGATAGAACATTATTGGGATGAGTGACCTTTTAGGAATTTAAATAGAGAAAAATTGTGAGATTTAAACTAGTAGAGGATGTGCTTGGCCAAAGCTGATAATACCTTGCATAGTGTGAGCTAGGTCATGACAATGGAGAGGCCGTGATACCATATGAGACAAAGACAAAAATGAATAGAAGATTTCATATTGTTTACTGCAAATCATTAAGGTGAACGATCCTGCCCTATGGACCATCTATGGTTGTGGAGTAAAAATAAGGACATGGCGAGAACATGGGCTTAAGCGAGTGAGTATGTGTGTAAGGTGTGCTTGGGCAACAACTTAGGCTCAGGAGTGAGTGAGCAAAAATGTGGAGATGCATCTGGGTGACATCATAGATGTAAACAAGTAGGCTGTGAGGGTGGGCAGCTGGCAAGTGAGATTTAGCATTAGGCAAGATAGGGAGGCTTCACGAGCTACTGGACAAGATGCTGAGATGGTGAGAAACCAATAAAGAGGGCTGCCTGAGTTTTCTTGCTTTGATACTATGTCGATAGTAAAGAAGATTTATATGTTATTGATTAAATATGATCGCCTATTTATTGGCATATGAGATAGCACAAATACGAAACAAATTATGGAGAATAGTATCCCTAATTATGATGATATAAAACTATATCTGTCTAATATAACCACTTCTCAATATAATGAAAATACCTAATCTTCCAATTAGCTACTACACCAGCATTATAAAATATATTTAAAATCCCCTGCAATACTTAATAGGGTATGAATGAAAAAAATGAGGTTCCAAAATTTAGACTGCATAATTGAATGATGATTTGCTGCTTCTTATTTTTTTTTTTGTTCCTTTTTGTTCTTGTTTGTGAGTTCATTTATGTGGTTTGAGATGATGATGATTGTCTACATGGCTTGCATTTTTTTTTTTTTTTTGCTTCACCTTTTTGTTCTTGTGTGTAACTTATATGGAGCTGGATATCTGAAATTGATTTTTGGTTCATTTTAGGTTTGCATAGTTCAGACTCGAGCAAGATCACACAATTCGGCGCAAACCTTCTACTTATTGGTGGTAAGGCAGAAGACAATGTTGTTTGTTTGAATATCAAATAGCAATTCCAGTTCACAGTAAAATGCTCGGCAAAGCAAGATCTACTTTGTGGTGCAAGCGCAGACACCAAAACACGGTGAGGCAACAACAGAAGTTTTTCTTGATGACATTAGACGATATTGCATTCGGATGAATTGGATCACCAATAAGATGTGCGCACCTTGTGGAATGCTATTAATCCTTCTTTTTTGGCACATTTCTCTAGTACTGTTGACAGCACTCGAAATAAGATTCATGGTGTTTTAAATTTATTTCTACTTTACTACATTGCTATGTTTGGTCCATTCACTTATGTATAAACCATCATCGTACAAAAAACCATGTGTGAAATAAGTAGTCTTTGATATATTCATTTCACTGCCTTTTTTCCAGGTAGCTTATTGATAATGTTTACATAATCTCATTTTGTCACATATGGCGATTAAAGGAAGTTTCAGAGGACTTAGGGGTAAAAAACATTCCCTTGCCATTGCTGCAATCTGCTCAGCACTTATTATCTGGACATGGGAAAAAGCTACTCTTCTCACCACTCTCCTTCCGCCACCTAATTCATTTGAGATGGTTCCTTCTCCAGGTCAGTTAAGAGGGAGCTTATATTACAATTATGCAGTCTAATTTTTCTCACGCGTTCTCTGTTTTTCTTATTTGGATGCAGTGATTCTTAGAAGTCCTGTGCACCACCTAAAACATGATGAAAGACGACAATATGTAGAGCATGGTTATACAGATTCAAACAGCATAGATGTTACGCTGACTGAACGAATAGATCCTGCAGCTGTTATTTCACCTGTTAGTTCGGAAATATCAAGTTCTTTGATGACAACAAAGTTGGATGAAAGTATTGTAAATATGCCCATGGAGAAGAAAGGTCAGGTGACTCATCTCTCCTAACATACCATATTGCTGCTGCCTCATTTATTCTTCTTACTGTTTGTGGATCTAATCATGATCATCATCATTCGTCTTATCCCAACTATTTGGAGTTGGTTTTTATAACCCTCATTTTTCATTTGTTCTTATTGAGTGGTGTTGAACTTATTCTTAAATTATTTTGAACAACTTCTGTACATGTTATCTTACAATTACTCCTCCCTAATTCCCTGACTCTAAATTTTTATTGAAGTAATTTTATTTTATTTTATTTTATTTTTGTTTATAGCCAAACCACCTAGATGGTTTGGTCACATAAAATGGCAGCCTTCCGATGACCCGGTTAGGAAAGTAGATATAGTAGATTTGACTTGTGTTAAGAAAGGTAGAGGTAGACCTAAAAATACTAGGTATAAAATATTAGAAATGACATTTCTTTATTAGATTTAATTGAGAATTTGACTCTTAACATGACACATGAGAAAAAAGATTCATGTAGTTGACTCTATATTGTGGGATAAAGATTTGATGTTGTTGTTGTTATTGTATAGATAAATCACCCAAGTGTATTTTCAACTATCTCATCTTTTCAGTAGATGCCATTCCAACCCTTTTAATATAATTATTCCTTAATTTATTCTTATATTTTTCCTCACATATTAATATTTTCATTTTCATCTTACTTAACTTGGCTATCAACTATTTCCTTACTAATTTATTGCTGATCTAATTGTAATTTAATAAAATTTATATTTAAGTATTCATGGTCTTCTCTTAACATAGAAATATTTGAAGGAAGCTCAATTTGTTTTATAAAATTTATCTTTCTATTTTTTTTTTTTAAATAACACTTGGGATACATATTATATCACTGTCCTTAATCCTTATTGTTTTATTGTTTGTGGCTCCAATAATGGAAAATGTTGATGTCTGTGCCACAATATTTGTAAAACAGTTCTCCCTTTTATTGCTTGTTTATATTTTTGTTGGTCCCGACTTTCTGTAAGATATTGTGCTTCTGAGTGTATGCGATTTATTTTGCTGCTGGTTTCCGTAATCAAGTATACTGTTTTGCCTTAGACCATCAACTTCAGTCATCATTCAGCACCATCGAGATTGTGTCTGGTTTAAAATACTTTTGTTGCTATTCTTTCCTAATAAATTTTGCATGTTGTATCAACTTTACTTGTATACTTTATTTTGCACAACTTTTAGACATGTTACTTTAGGCCTTAGTTTGCCTTACTCATTCCTACTCTTTTTGACATTAATGCATCTCCCTTGTTGCTTCATGCTTTCCTTTTTGTTTATGCCTAAGCTCTCTGTTGTTTTTATAATTTTAGTTGCGGTAGGTGTTATTTTCATCTTCTAAGGTAATTGATGTGCTTGTTATTCCCACGAGCATAGAACTACAGAGTACAGCCCATAAAGAAACAGTAGCTGTAAAATCTGAAAGCAAGAATAGTACCGAGGGAGTCATGCATGAATTGCCAGCTCCATGAATCTTCTATCCTTGTTCAAGTGTGAAGCTTGCATATTGATTAATTCTAATTCTTTTTTCTTTTATTATCTCTTTTTCTCCCTCTTCTCTTCTCATTATTTGAGGTTGAAAGTGGGACTGTTTGATCTGTTATAATTATATTTTTTGTGTGCAAGAAATTTTAATGATACTTGTACTTTCATTATCTTTAATTTCTTATAAGAAGCCAAGATTGATTTTTGGTGCTAACTAAGGAATTATACGTTTGGCCGAAACATGAAGTATATGAAATATGTTTGGGAGTTTGTTAGTAATCAGGGAACAAAGCTGAGTTACTTCAACAATGAGCGAGTTATTGAAAAATTAGAAGAATCATAGAACAATCACACAAATAAAAGTATTTCAAGTGATTTGATTTTGTAAACTTTGTCACTATGCAAGGGGTTTCCATAGACTCTTAGTGATTTTTTAAAGAAATTACAAGAAAGATGTTAAAAAGTGGATACAAGAGTTTTCTCAGGAAGTACAAGAAGTCTAGAGAGAACTTTGGTGTTCTTGTGATTCTACCTTTATAATTTCCACTAGAAAATTTTGCAGGCATTACGGAAGGATTTTGATTGAATTGTAGCTATTATTAGGAATGAATATTACGCTTTCGGAGGGACTCTTAGTGAATTGGTCAAGTCTAGTGCTTGAACAATCATCTTTGCATTAAATGTTCGTCGCTTATGATGCATAAGAATGAATATGATTTTTTGGTGACATTTGAATAAATATGAATGGAATCTTCAATGTTTGAGCAAAATATGTCTTAAATAGAGATTTTGTAATGGATATTTTTATAATTGTCTCATTTGATACGTGGATGACTCAAATTTGATTGTCAAAATTGAATCTTTATTAGATTTACTTCACCACTTGGCGAAGAAATGCTTGTGTGAAGTCTAAAATATCTAAAAACGTCTTAATGGTAAGGGTTTTTGAATTGGTGCTTTTTATTGACTATCCAATAATGGAGAATAAGAGCTAGTCAGTGGACAATGATATGGGAAAGTATTAATAATAGTTCTTTCATGGAGTTGATGTATTCGATCCTTAACTCCCTTTTTTGCTGAATTCACTTGATAACTTGATAAAATTTATAGTATCAATGCCAAATTTATAGAAAAACCAAAGGAGAGAGAACTTTGTATTCCCATGTGGTAAAGATTGTAGACATGGGAGATGAGAGAATTTTTGTGCATTATTCAGATATTACAAGAATAAATTTTGATTAGGATAAAAAGGTGCAGAAATATTTGATGATACCAATATTGTTATTATTAAAGAGAAGAAAAAGATGTTCATGGTGTCTTCTAGGCATATGGCATATAATATCACAAGTGAAAGTGGTATGAAGTATGATTGACAATGCAATATTATAATAGTTATAACCAATTTATCAATTATTGTTTCAAACTTACATGATAGATTATTTGATATGGAAGTAACTTGATAGTGATTTCTATGTAGTAGAAATGTAGAATACATAACAAAATGCTCATGTGAGTATGAATGCCATATTTACATATCTAGAAATTACTCATAAGTTATTTATTATTATACATAGTACAAGTTTGTCGTTTGTAATATCCTAAGACACGAGGAAGTTTTTTCCCAACCTAATGGAATCTAGTAACCCCTAGGCGAGTTGTTCACTCTAAAACTCATTTGCTTGACTTACCAATTATGTCAACTAAAGGGTTCTACTGACAAATCACATCCATCAAACTTACAAGCATATCTTATATACATATTATATTAAGAACAGTGTGTTATTCCTAATGAGATCTAGCTCAGGTGGCATACTCCATGGTTCTTAGGGTCAAAGTCTCAAGTTCAAGATTGGCTTATGTACCTTGCACGAAGCTACTTCTTATGTGAAAAATTTGAGTTTGTATCTAGCTTTATGCCTTATAATAAAAAAAAATCATCTAGGATATATTTTTATCCTTGATAAAGTATCTATAAACAACTTGATTTCAATTTACTTCTGTCACGACCCGTCCCGGATGCTCGATCTAACGAGGCGGGTACAAAAAGTCGGACGATAGTACATTTTCGAAAGTATAAAATAACTCATCATCAAAACTTTTACAATAAACTGAAGAGCCACTAAACACAAAAATCTATTTTACCTGTTGTCATTTGCACCTCGCCTTCTGTAAACATGTTCTTCTCTTTCAGCCATTATTCTTTAGGAACTTACCTGAAATATTTAAACTCGTGGTTTGAGTTTACTAAGTAAACTCAGTGGGAAATTATAGATAAATTAATCATTAAAATTAATTTATTTCGATATTTTATATCATTTCTTAAACGTACATCTTTCATTTCCGTAACTTATATTCCTCTTGATATTTTTCATTTATATCAATTTTGAAGTAATTGTTACTTTTATTATTTCATTTGTATTTCCTTTTCCCATATGATTTGCACAGGAGCACCGTCTCAAAGTACCGAAAGGTACTACCTTTTCCATATGATTTCCTTTTCCCATTTCCATAGAAATTTCCTTTTCCTTTTTCGTGCACGAGTACGGCGTCCCCAGCCAGTACTATAAGGGGGTGACTCCTGTTATTTTCAATACCCTTTTCCTTTATTCTCTTTTTCTTTTCTTTTCTTTTCTTTTCTCATTTTCATCTTTATTATTTCTATTTCATATAGCATAATTAACATGCATTTTCATAAATAACTCTTTTCCTTTTCCATAAGCCTTTAGATCTTTATAATATATATAGATTCTTTCTTAAGACGGTAAAATCATAAACATTTGCCTTCAACATTTAAAGATATAAGATTTTTAATCAATCATTTAGAAAATTGAAATAATCAATAAAACATAAAATAATATAATTTACCCACTTTGAACTCTTCAGGTCTTCGATGCTTGATCTATCCTTGAATCAATTTCTCTTCTTGTTGAATCCTTGCGGGATCAACACATATAACTTGATCTTTCACTTTCTAAAACCCTAAAATTCAAATAATAACTTTCATGAAAAACTTAAATTTATAATCCACTAATAAACTTATATAAAAAGAATTTCACTTACAAATGAGAATTTCTCAAACTCTCAAAATCCCTTCTCTTCCAATTTCCTTTTTCTTCGCTACAATCTCTTCCCTATCCTTCAAGAAACATATTATTCACTTTGAATGAAGTAAAGGAAGAAATTTATACGAGAAATTCCAAAAAGAAATCAACAAACCTTTCCCTTAATCCTTATCGTCCGTTTCTCTCGTTCTTCCAATCTTTCCCAAAATAACTCTCTGATAACGATAAGAATGAAAAGGAATCGTTATTTCCTATCATTAAAAACAATCGTGTGCTAAAATTAGAAAAACGAAACTCACCTTGCTCTCCCGCACGAACGCCCGTCGCGCGCCACTCTCTGTTTCGCGAACGGTTCCTGTTCCGCGATCCTTCTATTCGCGGGATTTTAAAGGGTGGGCCGGCCGGTTCAGTTGAACCGGCCGGAAGAACCGGTTATCACAACTTCATTGACAGAGTCTATGATTAATATGAGCTTAATTTATTTAATATCAACTATGAAAATGCACAACTAAACATGTTATGAAATCACATAGTTCATTTAAAAAGATTTGAGTTTGTTCTGCAATTAACAAGGTAAACCTTGCTATATACATCACATGATATTGCAATATGAGCTTAAAAATTTTCTCCAATTGTCTAAGATATGGATGAGAATTTTTTAGATAGACAATAGTAAGCCTATAAAAGCTGTTAATGATAACGCTCTTAGCAAAAAAATAAAAATAAAATTATCCCAAATAAATAAAGTTTACATATCTCAAGATGTAGCTCTTGAACTTAACACTCCCATGATTAAAAAGAAGTAACAACAAATGAGAGCTAGCCAATATATATATATATATATATATATATAACCACCCTTTTTTAGCTGTTTAAGTTGTGGTAAGATGAATGTCTTGATAGTGATTGCGTTAATTATTTCAAAGAGCAAAATGAGCAATTCAACAGCTCTCTCGCTCTCCCCCCTTAATGGTTAATGTAACAAACAAAGAAATAGGAAGAAAGCTAGAAGGAAAAAAAAAATGCTTGCTGTAGGATTTGGTTTAGGTGTTGGTTTCGATTGAAGAGGATGATGTGGTGAAGGTCCTTTGGTAACTTGGTTCTCCCTCCTGCTAAAATTAATGAAAGAAAATAGGGATCATAATAATGATTGGTGATCACAACATTGCCAAGAAGATGTTTAGGAAATAAAGAATTAATGTGCTATTATTTCTGAAAAAAACCCAGCCTCATCCACTTAATATTGTTGTTAAAGGTCACGTGGTCCTGCAACATCATCAGCTAATGCTCTTCATGCTCCAAAAAGCTACTTCCCTCCCTATGCTTCGCACTCAACTACACTCATCATGCTCCCGTGCATTAGTTTTCCTCGCACTTGGCTCTTGCTATCTCGTGCTCAACCCCTGTGCTTGCGATTCTGGCACTCCTGTGACCCTCCTTGCACTTTTATTACACTCGTGTTCCATGTGATCGGTATGCTTTCTGCTTGCACACTCTTTTGTAGGCCCTACAATCATCCTACGCTCATAATACATGTGCTCAACTTGCTTCAATCGCATGCCCTTATTATTTTGGTGTGCACTCGTTGCTTTTGTTGTAGTGCAGCCCTATTGTGCTCGGTGTTCTTTGGTTTCCCTATGGGTTACCTAGTTCTATCTTATTGTGCGTCTAGGAGCTGAACAGGTGCTTTTGCCTCTTCTTTAGGACATGATGTCGTCTCCAGTCTCGACGCCTATGGTGTGGACATTACTAGTTTAGTCTGACTCGTTTCTTATGAACTTTTCCTCTACTGCTCATTTTTAGATTCATGTGATGTCGCAGCCTTTCACTTTGGATCTCCATCAGCATCCACTTCATCTAAATCATCGATTGCTCCTCAGGTCCAACCACGTTGTGGGACTTCTCCCATCACTACTTGCATTCCTAAGGCTTTATAATTTTGGGCTCTCCCTTGTCATGCACTTCCAATTCAATTATTGAGGCTCCTAGGGGCGATAAGTGTTCAATCTTTGCATAACTCCTCCCATTTTCCCAATGTATTTTCGGTAAGGCTTGAAACTACTTATAACAATCCGCCTTTCTCCTTTCAAGGTAAATCAGCTCTCATACTATCTGATGAGGCGATCTATAAATTGGCTTCACCTTTGTCTCTTTCCCTTGTTGATAAGTTTTATTTAGGCCAGCCCAACATGGAGATTATTTATAGATTCTTGGTCGATTTGCATTTTGTTGGGGATTGCTATTGAGCTTATTGATTCTCATCATATTTTTATGAAGTCATCCTAAAAATGTGATTACTAAAAGACTCTTTTCTTGACAAACATATTATGTGGATAGATTTCCTATTTGTATGTTGAAGTGGCCATCTCATTTTAATTGTTTTGTAAAGTTTTGTTTTATTACAAATTGGATGGTTTTCCACTGCTTCGGATTCACTATTTCAATTAATTTATTTTACATTCTCTTGATTCAATTTTTTGGTAAATCACTTGAGGATGTTGCCACTGTCAGACTATTCACGCATTTAGTGGCTAGGTTATTGATTGAATTGGATATTACTTCCTCGCTAAAGAAAGAAAGTTGGATTGGCTCCACATATTGTGGCTTCTTTTTGCCAAATATTTATTCATAATTTCTCAAAATACTTTAGGGCACACCGGAAGAGCTATGAAAGCTTAGCTACCATGGTCCATGGAACTGGGGATCTTCCATATGTTAAAAACCATTGCTTAAATGAATTTGTGGTTTCTTTGACTGCTTGTTCCATGGTTTGTGCTTAAAAATATGAATTATCTTTGAATCTTGCTTAGAATTCATGTGGTGCTAGCACAACATTTTTTATTGATACCACGCTTACTCAAATGATTAATGTTACAAAACCACATGGGGTTTTTGCTCTTGATGTTATTTCTACTGCAAGAGACATGGGTGTTCTAGACTCTCTTTCTTTTGCTTGTGATGTTAGCATTTCTAGCACAAAGAAGCTTGTGGGTATGAAGTTTCAAAACACACACACACACACACACATATATATATATATATATATATATATATATATATATATTCCGAGAGGGTAGAAAAAGCAGGCAAGGTATTGCCACACTCTAAAATATCTCATGTTTCAGTTAGACATTTTTAATGTAGACCCTTGGGGCTTTTCTCTTCCTGCTATTAGTTTAGTTCAGTCACCTCAGTTTAGCGTTGTTGATTTATTTTATTTTTTTGTTCTTTTTCTCATCTGATAATGTTTTGTGCTTGCTTAGTTGTGCACTTTTTATTGATAATTATCATTAATGAATTAAACCTTGCATGTCTCTCTCATTATTACAAAACGTTCTGTGCACATTCAGCTCTCTTGCCCAACAAAGACTCACCCTCAAACGAAAAGTGAAGAGTTTCTCTCAAGTAAAATATGATTTGGTGTTATAAGTAACGAAGTAGGCGACAACCCTGGATTAGAAATATATATAAGCCCTGAATGAGAAAAGTGGATGGTTGCATTAGGTAGTCGACAGCCAACGTAAAATTTGCCGAATAATTATGACATAAATCATTTAATACATTGTGTTAATGTTAGGGTTTTCCTTGGAAGTGATGCACAATATGCCCCAAATACAACGAGGAGTGTATAAGGGCTATTGCTTTGACGCTTGAGTGCAGTTTTAAATAAGCAAAGGTTCCCACATCATGGACGGATGTGGGTAAAGAAGTTAGTCCATGAAACTAGGACTAGGATAATAACTTGGAATATAGGTTATTATACAGATAAATTAATAGAATTAATAGATAATATGATTTATATAGTTCTCATCACTTATTAGAATTGATATGGTAAAACTCAAATTAATTTTTTTTTTCTTATAAGAAAAATATATAGTTTAAGATTGCAAAGATTGTAAAGTTATTTCGAATGAAAGTTTATGTACCAAACATCGCTTATTAGTTTTGGACTTCAAGATGAAAGAACGAAATATGAAAAATAAAGTGTTTTCCTAAGTTTGATGGGGGCATTTAAAAAATACTAATAAAAATATTTTTGAAAGTAAGATTTAAGATCTTAAGATTTTGATTCTGTATGAGTAAGCTAATGTTATTTGGAAAAAAATAGTGAGTGATATTAATAATATTTCAAAAGATGTGCTTGGAGTATCAAAAGGAAAAGCTCATTCTAGTAAAAATAGTTGATTGTGAAATCAAAATGTGTAAGAAAAAGGTAAAAAATAAGAAGTTTTATTAAAAAATTGGTTTGGATGTAAATGCTTGAAAATTTGGGAAAGTTATAAAGAGGCCCATAAGAAATCTAAGAAATCAATATGCAATGCAAATAAATTTAGCTTTTACTTTTTTATATAATAAATTAGATATTAAGGAGGTTGAAAAATGTATGTATAAGTTAGCCAAACAAAGAGATAGGAGAAGTAAAGATTTAATTTAAGTGAAGTGCATTAAGAATGAAGATAAAAAAAATATTTTATTAGAAGAATATATTCTATAATGGTGGATGATATATTTCGATAAGTTTTTCAATGAAAATTGTGAGAATATGATTAATTATAGTGACCTTTGCATCCTAAATAAAAATAAAAAATTTTATTTTTATTGTTGTATTAGTAAAATCGAAGTTAGAGATACTTTAAAAAAATGAAGGGTGAAAAAGCTATTGGATCTAGTGATATTCTAATAAAGGTGTGGAAATGCTTAGGAGATGAAAGAATATATTGGCTTATAAAACTTTTCAATATTATTTTTAAGACTAAAAAGATGTCAGATTAGTGGAGAATGAGTAATTCATATTTTTAAGAATAAATGTGATGAACAAGAGTGTGGGAATTATAGAGGAATTGAGTTAATATGTCATACATCAAAACTATGTGATAGAGTTATTGAGCGTTGGTTACGACGTGATATCAATTTGGATTCATGTCGGGTATGTCTACTATAGAAGCTACACATTTATTGATAGGTTTGGTAAAGAAGTATAGAGAGAATAAAGAGGATCTTCATATGCTATTTATTGATTTAGAGAAAGTATATGATAAAGTTTAGAGAGAAGTGCTTTGGAGGGTTTTAGAAAATAAAAGAGTTAATAATGCTTATATTCAAGTCATTAAGGATATATATGCAGGAGTTGTTACTTATGTTCAAACACAAGATGATTTGACCAAGTATTTTCCTATTTTAGTTGGATTACATCTGGGATCACTTTTTGCTTCAGTCATGGATGTTCTTACTAGACATTTACAGTGGATGTACCCTAGTGTATGCTTTTTGTTGATGATATTCTTCTTGTTGATAATATTAGAAGGGGAGTTGTAGGAAAACTTGAATTATGGAGGTCAATATTATAGTTTAAAGGTTTTCGTTGAGTAGATCTAAAACTGAATACATTGAGTGTAGTTTTAGTAGTAATAGATCTAGTGTGAGAATTGTGACTTTGGACGATCAAATCATAATAAGAGTACACGTTTTAGATAACTTATGTCTATTATTCAAAGTGATGGTGAAATAGATGAGATATTATTAAGAAAATTCAAGTTGAATGGTTGAAATGGAGGAATGCATCAGGCCCATTGTGTTATAGAAAAGTGCCCCTCAAACTTAAGAGAAAATTCTATAAGTTGGTGGTGAGACCTGCAATATTTTATGGCGCAGAATGTTGGTCATTAAAAGAGAAGCGTAAAATTAAGTGTTGCATAAATGAGGATGCTCAGGTGGATGAGTGGCTTCACTCTTAGGACAAGATGTGAAACAAGTATGCAGGGGCGGAACCGGCCATAATTTTCAGGGGGGGGCAAACTTAGTAACTGTTCGCATATATGTTGGGGGTCCAAGGGGGACAGCGCCCCCTGGCAGTGTTCATCATTCCCTATTAATAACACATCTACACAATATATTTAATTATATTATGGGCAATTGTCTAAAGACCATAGTATTTTAACATTTTTAGGGGGGGGGGGGGAAATTGCCCAAAAATCCTTATAATAAAAATTAAAAATTACCCAAAAAAGAGTATAATGAATTTTTTTTTTTTTTTTTTTTTGAGGGGGAGCAATTGCCCCCCCTAGCAACAAAGGGGTTCCGCCCCTGCAAGTATGTACGTTAAAAGGTTGGAGTAGCTCCAGTGACAGATAAGATTAGAGGAAGTCGCCTTAGATGATTTGGACACATAAAATATTGGCCTTTCGATGTCCCGTTTAGGATTGTAGATATATTGGATTTGGCTTATGCTAAGAAAGTTAGGTGCATACCTAAAATGACTTGGGTAGAAAATGTTAGAAATTACCTCTTTTTATTAAATTTAAGGGATTTTTACATACATAACATTTAAAATTATGTTATTTACTCATTTAACACCTAAAGTTTTCTATTTACACACATACCACTTAAAACTATTTCTTATTTCTAAAAAACCACTCCGTCCGTGAAATCCCGCTGGCTCACTTCGCAACGCCCTCCACGCCGGAGTTCCGGCGATCAGGCCTCCGCCGATGACGGCCTGTCCGAAGCAATTACGGAGTGTGCCACGAAAATGAGCTTTGTCGACGCCAAGGCTAAACATAGTTTTCCTCCTTGACATCATCTAGTTGCAGATATCATAGGTACGAGAACTCCACCGCTGATAGATTTGGGCTTCAACTTCTCTTTATTCTTCGTCTTCTTGGATTTCTTCAGCTCGTCGGTGATCAATCCATCCTCCACCTCTCTACTCTGCACCCAACTTCTGCAGTGATCAGGAATCTCATGATTTCCGTGGCAACCAAATTCAAATTTTTTTCTTGCTTATGTTTATATAAATGTAATTGAATAGAGAATTTACAAAACTGAAAATATGTAATTCAGAGAGAAAAACTGGAACTAGGTGACTTAAAAAACATAATCTAAAGCTCATATTCACACATTTGCCGCTGCTACCGTGATTGCCTTCTCCAGCGACCTCTTGTCGCGATTTCCTTCTCCGGTGGCGTCACAGATTTCAAAAATTTTGGGGTGGAAAAAGGAAGATTTGACTTTTTGTTTTCAACAAAGCCGTTCAGTTCGAAGCCTGAGGCTTGTGCGGTCCTGCTTGCCTTGGCCGCCTCCACAGCAACAGCGGGAAGGTCTGCATCGAAGAGAAGAGAGCGCGCACTTTTTCCCGAAGAAGCGAACATTTGTTCTTATCCAATCCTCTCGTTAGAGCTGGATAAGAACTCTCGATTGATTTCTCGAGAGTTCTTATCCAGGCCGTCGTCGGCGGCGAAGGCCTGATCGCCGGAACTCTGGCGTGGAGGGCGTTGCGAAGTGAGCCAGTGAGATTTCATAGACGGAGTGGTTACGGAGTGGTTTTTTAGAAATAAGAAATAGTTTTAAGTGGTACGTGTGTAAATAGAAAACTTTAGGTGTTAAATGAGTAAATAACATAGTTTTAAGTGTTATGTATGTAAAAATCCCTAAATTTAAATGAGAATTTGACTCTTAACTAGATATAATGGAGAAAATGATTCATGCAGCCGACCCTATATAGTGGGATAAAACTTGATATTATTGTTGTTGATTTGTTTGTACTCACTGAAAACTTGTTAGCTTTAAAAATTATGAGTCCACTGCATATGTTAATAGTAGATATGTGGTATTAAAAAAGATGAATGATCATAGTCCCACATGAAGCCCCTTGTTCTTGATGCTTACCTACTGGTTTTTATTTGTTTTCCTTTTCTTTTTATGCTATCTTTTTTCCTGTTATTTTTCTTTTCCTTTGCTGTTGTTATTTTTTAGAATTGGGAATGGTTCCCTTCATATTTATTATAAAATTTTTCCAATGCACGAAATTTCAGTTTGTTGTGCGACTTCCATGCACTTCAATTTATTTTTACTATTTTTAATGGAAGGCGACCTTTCACTGGAATTAGATTTTAACAGTTTCTATTTTCGCAAAAAGTAGCTAGTAGTTATCTGAAATTAATTGCATGCTTTCACGAATTATTTGCTTGTATATTTATATAAATTGATTGCATCTAATTATGAATCGCATATTAGATCTGTATCATAAATCTTACTCTTAAAATCTCTACATCATTAGTCTTTTGACAAAAAGCCTTTTATTGGGTGGACTTCCGTAATGAATTTAATTTTCTATTAAAATTTCATCACATATCCATCATAATACTGTGATTTTTGTGCTCGACATTTAGATGTTTTTCTATGATAGAATCTCATATTTGACCTGCTTATGTTTCCAGCCAGCATATTGGAGTAAATTTCATCAAAATTCTTCTTCCACTTGATTTACAGTTTCTGTCAAATTTGCTTTCAGTTTGTAAATATGAGAAGGGTAAATGGGTTGCAGACAACCGAAGGCCATTATATTCTGGGCTTGGATGCAAGCAGTGGTTATCTGACATGTGGGCATGCAGATTGATGCAACGTGAAGATTTTTCCTATGAGAGATATAGATGGCAGCCATTAGATTGTGAGATGCCCGAGTTTGAAGGGTCTGCATTCTTGAAAAGGTTTGTTTTCATCACTTTTTTTGTAATTCATGATTATGGTGGTAAAATGGTTAATTATGGCTTCGTTTGGGATGGCTTTCTTACTGTTTCTTAAAGCGGATTTTTTGTATAAAAAATTTAATTTTTGTACTAGAAAGCTGTTTTAAGAAGCAATAAAAAAGCCGTCCCAAACGAAGCCTATATTCGTACATTTAGCGGCACATTCATTATTATATGCATTCTAATGCCCTGGATGATGGAGTCCAGGATGAGGGGCAAAACTATTGCTTTGGTCGGAGATTCCTTGGGAAGGCAGCAGTTCCAATCCCTTATTTGTATGGTCACAGGAGGTAATCATTTTCCTGGAGTGAAAGATGTGGGTATAGAGTATGGCCTTGTAAAAGCACCTGGTGCCGTGAGACCTGACGGTTGGGCTTACCGGTTCGCCGACACTGGCACAACCATCCTGTACTATTGGTCGGCCACACTTTGCGAGCTAGAGTCTCTGAATCGATCAGATCCGTCTACGAGTTATGCCATGCATCTCGATCGTCCCGTGCCTTTTTTGAGAAACTATATTCATAGATTTGATGTTCTTGTTCTGAACACTGGACACCATTGGAATAGGGGAAAGATCAAAGCAAACAAATGGGAAATGTTTGTCGGAGGAAAGCCCATTGCTGATCGAAAGCTTGCAGATATAGGAAATGCAAAGAATCTTACCATCCATAGCATAGTTAAATGGATTGATTTCCAGATTTCTCAGAATCACCAGCTGAAGGCCTTCTTCATGACTATATCTCCAAGGCATTTCTTTAACGGGGATTGGAATACTGGAGGGAGCTGTAACAACACTAAACCTTTGTCAAATGGAAGTGAGGTTTTACAAGATGGCTCTCTTGATACAGTTGTTGAGAGTGCTGTGAAGGGTTCAAAGGTTAAGCTTTTGGACATAACTGCTCTTTCTAAATTGAGGGACGAGGCGCACATATCGAGGGGTAGTCTTACGGCTGCAAAGGGTGTCCAGGATTGCTTGCATTGGTGCCTTCCAGGAATTCCTGACACCTGGAATGAAATCCTGTGTGCACAACTGTAGTCATTTTGGAGGTAGAGAAATGCTTCTTCAACCACTCAAATCAATATATATTTTAACACCATCTCTCTAAAGACATCTCATATGGCTCCCATTACCATGTTTATGAGTTCTTGTATATAACATTTTATCTAAGGTTTTGTTTGGGACAACTTTCTTACTGCTTTTTAAATTAACTTTTTAGTATAAAATTTTTTTGAATTATAAATTTTGTACTAGAAAACTGTTTTAGATAGCAATGAGAAAGTTGTCCCAAATAAAATCTAAGAGTTATTTGTGTTGAAAATGTGCTAATTTTGTGGGTGCGAGGAAGTATTTCTTAGAGGTAAATGTGTTGTTGTCCACATAAATTGGCAGAAAGGCGCAAGCCTTGCCGACCTAGTCACCTAGATTTTGGAGTATGGTAGGAGCACATGTATTAAGGAACTCTTTTTATCTATGATTATGGGCTTTTTTTTTCTAATAATTATTTGGTTTACTGTTTCTTGTTTTTTGTCAATGGTGGCATACCTTTTTCAACTTGACAATCATGAGAAACTAACTTACAACAATTTAATCATCTCTATGAAAGAGATTTTATTTTAGGGGGATTTACATACATACTACTATATAACACTCTTATAACATATTTAACACCATAAACTTAAATATTTTATTTATACCACTCAAACACTAACATAAAATAAAAAATACCACTCCGTGTGTATTTAGAGATCACGCCGTTATTACTTTCTTGATGACACCCCACGTACCTTCCCGCCTTCTTCTTGGACCGAGCACGACATTCCCGGCTCCTTCTGCAACAGCTTTCCGATCGTTCTTTTTGCGACATCTTTTCATTTCTATCTCGCTAAAATCCCTTTTCCCTACGTGGTCTCTTTCTTCACCACAGGCTTCAGTTTGTATGAGTTTGTTCATCTCATCTTGCTTTAGTATCCTATATTTACATATGTTAGCTATTCAATATGTTAGCATTTAAATCTGTTAGCTATTAACCTTGTCTTCTTGCAGAAGTTACATTTGTTACTCGCAACTTGCTTGTTGAATCGCAGATTGACCAACTGCAGCTATATTGAAGCATAACAGTGGATGGGGAGAATTTTACTTGTATGTCGGTTTAACAGAACCATTATTATGGAATGATGCAGCTTTTGTGGGAGGAGCAAGAGGAGCACGGAAGCACTGCTCATGCGGGATGAAACAAACGGAGTGAGATTTTGTGGCTACGGAGTGGTATTTTTTATTTTATGTTTGTGTTTAAGTGGTATAAATGAAATATTTAAGTTTAGGGTGTTAAATATGTAATATGAGTGTTATATAGTGGTATGTATGTAAATCCCCTTTATTTTATGCATCTACTAATACACAACACTATTAAATAAAGCTCTTGTATAAGGCAAATTATTGCATCCAGTCACTGGACGCGGAGATAGGTCCGGATATTAATAAAATATTATTTTAAATTAAGCGCAGCAAAAGCGCAGGTAAAGCGCAGTCAAAGTGTAGTCAAAAGCACAGGTAAAGTGCAGCAAAGCGCACCTAAAGCGCAGTTAAAGCACACCTAAAGCGCATTCAAAGCGCAGTCAAAAACGTAGGTGACGCGGCAAGTTTTTATTGGATGTCTGAACCTATTCTTCGCGTCCGGTGACCGGATGCAATAATTTGCCCTTGTATAAACAATATCAACTCTACTTGGCTTCTTTGATATCACGTTGTAAAATTTTGTGGCATTTATATGATCTGTATTAATATAAATTTTTTTGTTTATGGAAAGCAAGTTTATGGGTTTAAATTTAAATGACATTTAAATGACAAATTTTTACTATTGCTTTTCTTATTGCTTTTAAGAAATTTTTGTACGACAAAATTGTTATAGAAAACATTAAGAAAATTATCACAAATGAGCCTAGTGTTAATCACTTGAGATAAGTTTATCAACATAGTTTTAAAAATTAGGTTGAATCTCACTGACTGGTTTGATGGTGATTCAGTTAGATGGCTAGTCCAAATTAACTTAAGAACCGGCTTTGCATTAAATCAAGTTGAACCAACAAGAATCGTTGGTTTAACCGGTGAATCATTGAATTGGTCCTGGTTTTTTAAAATCGGCAAGTTAAATATTTTTTTTTTGTTTAAATAATTCAATAAATTAATTTAATAATAAATATAATATTAAGCTTAATAAATTAATATAAATATTCCATATTAAAAACTCTTAAGTATCAAATGCATATGATTAAGTATATTAATGGCTAAAAGCAATAAAAAATTATATAAACTATACAAAACAAAATTTTACAAGTGATTTAGGACTAAATCATATAAAGTAAAAAAGCTCTCTTTACTTTCATGCATGTTTACAACACTTTTTTAATTAATTTTTATAATACGAATAATATTTATTTTTTATTTGATAATATTGAATTTTTATCTATTTAATTATATATTATAAAAAATTAATTTTTAGATATTTAATTAT
This sequence comes from Dendrobium huoshanense, assembly GCA_016618105.1. Lineage (NCBI taxonomy): Eukaryota > Viridiplantae > Streptophyta > Magnoliopsida > Asparagales > Orchidaceae > Dendrobium > Dendrobium huoshanense. The sequence continues at coordinate 20,807,624 of CM028343.1, forward strand.
CAAATGAATGATTTATATGTATAATTTTAAAATGTGAATTTGTTATATAATTTATATTTATGAAATATATCTAAATATGATTATATGGTTATTTGTTACTAATTTATATTTATAAATTAGTAATAATTTATATTAAATTATATGGTTATATGTAAATTAAATTTAGATTAAAAATTAAATTGAAAAATATTTAAATTTAAAATTATCATTTTATTATGAGTATAGATTCTTAAAATCATTAGGTTTGGGGGTTTTTTATTCTTATGTGAGATTTTTAAAATAAATTTTTTAATTAATTATATAAGGCTTTTATTTCATAGTTTTTTTTCATTTAATTCGTCTCATATTTGGAATAATAATATCATCATTATTTTAATTTTATTAATTTTTAATAATATTATTATTGATTACGTAATTCGTTTTGACCCTGATTTGATCGATCAAACTATTTGAATACTGAATCTCTCCTTCGGTTTGTTTTTCGGACTGATTTTCACATCCTTGCTGGTAATTATAATTTTGATGATAAAAAAAATATATATTTTGCTCTGAGCTAACAATTTCATCTAAGGTTAGTACATGTGTGAACTGTTTTTTAAGGATAAATTTAAACTTGAAAATCAAGTATAAGAAGTACATGAAAGTGCAAAAAAAAAAAAAAAAAAAAAAAATCATGTTAAAATCTAACCATGATGCACTTTACTAGATTCACCGGAGGCTTTGAACAGATCAAAAGGAGTCACCGGAGGGTTTCAACAGATCAACTAACCGTGAAGGATTACCGGAGAAAATCGTTGGATTTATGATCTGTGAAGGATCGCGATGAGACTTACTAGGACGGTGTCAACAGGACCGTTCTCTTGCGTGAGCTCATTAGGCATCTTCGTGACAGACAACGGAAATTCGCTAGGGTTCCGGCAAAGCCACATAAGCAGGAATTTGGAATTAGCTCTATTCGAGCGAATTCCAAGTTCTTACAAAATGAACTAAGGATGCATTTGAAAACTCTTATTGGAATTTTAGTCCGAGATGCTTTTGCTTTGCATTGAACACTCTAAAATTGAAACTAATGTATTGTATATATCTCAAAGTAAATTCGAGAATTTTAAATTTTATTGAGACCAAAAATTTGGTCAGAAAAAAAGAACTAATTATTTTTTCTTATCATTAGATTAGTGGTACAAATAAAAAAATTGTTACACTAATTTCTATCATTTGGTATGATTTCTGTCTTGTTGCATGCTAGAACATGCATAGCAGTAAAGAGATTGTGTTTCACTTCCTAGATTTGTTTGAAGACTTAGATAAGAGAGATGGATATAAGAATCATAAGAGATACTAGAAATTTTACGTGAAAAATCCTAAAAAATAGAGAAAATTCATGAGCCTTACTTAGTTGAAATGATTCAACAAGTATTTATAGTTGATTATAAATGAAGCCCTTCCTCTGAGGAAGGCGTCAGCAAAATGTAGTAAATATACATCATATATAGCTTATATTTTTAAAATTGAATAATGCAATGACATGAGAGTTGTTCTTAAGAGATCGCTAATCTGTTGGTTTGGTCGACGAGACCATAATCAAACGATGTCGGTCGAAGGATCACATTCAGGTGATATAGGTCAAAGAGACGGTAGTTGAGAGATGGTAGCATAAGGGACCATAGTCAAGTGATGAAGGTCAGAATGACTGTAGTTAGGCAACGTTAGTCGAAGGACTATAGTTAGGCAATAGAGGTCGGAGGGATTGTAGTTGGGAGATGGTGATAGGATAGGATGTGGTCGGGCGACGACAATCGAGGGACTGTAGTTAGGTGATAATGTTCAGAGGGATCGTAATTAGGCAATCGATGTCGGAGCTATTGTAGTCGGGCGATAATGGTTGGAGAGACTATAGTAGGGCGACGGTGGTCGGAGGGATCATAATCAGGTGATGAAATTCAAAGGGACCATAGTTGGGCAACGGTTGTCTTAGGGCTAAGGTTGGTAAAAAATGATGGTGAAGCGGTTGTTAACTAGTGAAAGTCTGATTGTGGCGGTCGGCAGGTAAAAGGTTTGAAAATGACAGTCCATTGATGGCTAGGTGGAGCAGGTTCGACTGGGATGGTCTTGATGAAAGTTTCAACCACAATGGCTGTGTTGAAGTCTGATAGTGGCGATAGAGAGGAGGCCTGACTACGACAGGCATGCATTCATGGTTCATCTTTATTTATGCTCAAGTAGAGGTTCGAGATTCTTCATCCATAGAGCTTTTTTCCCTCTCTAGCCAAGGGTCTTAACCTCCCTTTCATATGGGGAGTGGGGGTCTATTTATAGATTTTTAGAAGTTACATCCTATAAATATGTAGAAAATCTCAAGCAAATCCAGAGCACTCCATCGGACGACCTGTATTGATTCCCTCAATCAAAGATATTTCTTCAGCATTTAGGTGGCTAAATGATATCAAAATCAAGTGATCTTGGGCTTGTTAGATTCGTCTCGTTGAGCCGCTCGATTCGATCATAAGCAGACCATATTTTGAAATCATTTAGTCACCCAATTAATAATTTGAAGCTTCCAGATATGTTTTAAGCCATTGATTTGTGAGTCATTTTGTCTCGATTGAACCAATTTTGGCGTCCATCGATGATGAAATTAAAATTTGAATAATCCTAAATTTATTTTGAAACTTTCCAATTTAAATATGATTCAATATTCATATTTGATCAATGTGATGATCATTTATAATTTTTTACCGCATTTAATAATTTCAAAATGAAAAATTAAAAATAATAGTCATATCAATTATTTTGTTTTAAAAAATAAACAAATAAATTGATGTATTTCAACTCATTAAGAATTTAATAAAAGTTAAAATTTCATCTTACTTTTTGAATTTGAATTATATTATTATAAATAAATGAAGTTTGGCATTTGACATAAACTTTTATACTATTTAACATTTAAATGTACCATATGTAATTAACCAAAAAGAAAAGAAAAACAAATTTTTTATGGTGCTCCCAACTGACGTGCAAAAGAATCCAAGGGCCTAATCAGCAATCAGGCCAAATAGGGAAGTAACCGTTTCGCAGCTTATAAATACTAGTTCCATAACAGAATGCTTCCCCCACTTCCCTCGTCGGCTGCTGCTCCGATCTGCTCTCGATCCCTTTACCATTCTGTTACTTCACGAGCTAGACCAGAAAGTTCATCCGGCTACTAATCTTAGCACCAATTACTTCGGTGCGGATCCAGATATGACGTCCCAGCGATGCATCATCAAGCATGCGAAGAAGCGCAGATCCAACATCCCCCGCCGGAAAAGGGTTCCGGCCGTTCCAATCATCAGTGTTCCTTTGAGTAGCTACTTTCTTTCCGAGGAGGCGGAATCCTCCTCATCATGCATCAACAGCGAGATTTCCAACGACATAAGTGTCGAATTCAAGGGACATCCGAAGAGACCAAGATCATTCCGCAAAATTCGACTGAATAAATCGATCGGAAACTTCCAAGGGGGTTGTTCAAGTGATCAATTCGGACATATCGCCAGATTTTACACGAGGCGTAAGAATGAAACGCAATCGCCGGGATTCGCGGGAAGCTTTGGTCGAGTTGTGGCTCAGTTTTCCGATTCAGCAACAGCAACCAAAAGATCGAAACAAACCGAGAGCGACGGAAACGCGATCACAATGTCTGGAGTATCTGAAATATCTACAACACTTCCTGGCGATAATCTAAAGAATAGAAAGAATTCCAGTAAGTCAATAACAAAGGTTTCGGATGCCTCAGAATCATCTTGCCTCCAACCTGTAGTTTCAGATGCCAATACCAGGGTTATCCTTGGGACTAGCACGGCCGAGGCTAGCGGACTACTGATCGAAGGCGAAACAGGCGTGCGCGGCGAAGAAACGCATGACCTCGACCTTGAATCAGATCTGGCCTGCCCCGAGCAGCTCGTCGAAGACGAAGGAAGCTCAGATTATTCTGCCTGCAACGAGAGGACGATGTCGGAGTTAGAATCGGAACTCTTTGACGGGATCTGTAAGGGAGACTCTTCGGAAATCTCACTCTCTGATCTCATCGAGTCTCCGGACGACTTCTCCGAAAGATCACGAGATAATTCCAACCCTTCAGTCGCCTTCTCTCTCCTTCAACAACTCTGGAAACAATTCAACCCGTCCAGCTTTCATTCAGAAACCAATGTGAAATTTAAAGTCCTGAACGAATTGTCAGATGAGTTTGTCGTAAGTCCGAGGCCTTAATTTTATTGTTATTTTTTTATGTTTTATAATGTGATTTTACTTATTGGCAACGCTTCATTCAGTTTGTCAGATTTCCTGATAAAGACATTGAGGAGAGCTACCAGATATTCCGCAGCAGGGAGAGAAATGAGATTGCTCTGCACGACTATTCCGTTGACTACTATGCTACAACCAATTTCGGAGATCTCATACTTAGGCAGAGGCTCGCGATGGTGAACTGGATGCTGGAGGTAATGCTTCTGTCAACCTTATTTTTTCTATCTCGCCATTTTAATGTTTCTTTTTTCTCTCCGTTTTCATTATTTCCATTATCATTTCCTTCCTTAATAGTACTTCGATAATGCAAGTCGGTCTCACTTATATTTTGATATGTAATGGCATATTTCAAGTTCTGAAAAATTTTAGGTGGGATATCATGAATGCGATCAGTTTTGTTTTTGTCGATAAGAATTGTATCATGAATACGATTTGGCACAATTGTTTTATTACGTCGTGTAAGAGAGGTGGTTATACAATTTTCCTATTCTTACTTTCAAAACAATGGCTGCAGCATTGCCAGGCGATGGAGCACCAGGACGAGACCCTTTTCTTGGGCGTTAACCTGATGGACAGAGTACTGAGTAGAGGATATTTTCAGACCGAGAGGCATCTTCAACTGCTAGGCATTGCATGTGTGACTCTTGCTACAAGAATCGAAGAGAACCAACCATTCAATAGGTCGTTGCATACCTCATTTGTAACCTGAAATTCATCTTTTCTATAATTTCTATTGCAATTAGCACATTAAGTTGCCCTTATAAATTTAACTTTCCTGGTTCTGGTTCTATTTCAGCATAAGGCAGAGATCTTTCAAGGTTGGGAACAATGTTTACAAGAGGTGTGAAGTAGTTTCCATGGAGTGGCTCGTACTTGAGGTTCTCAGCTTCCAGTGTTTCCTCCCTACGACCCACAATTTCTTATGGTACTCATAAATTCCTGCCCATTTTCGTCCAAATGTCGATAACATAGGTGCTAATTTTAGAGGTAATGTATGGTTTTAGGTTTTATATGAAGGCAGCTAGAGCAAGTACTAAAGTGAAAGGCCTGTGCCGGCATTTGGCCATATTGACGCTATTAGACCACGGAATTCTCTGCTTCTGGCCTTCAACTGTAGCTGCTGGACTCGTCATCCTTGCCTGTCTTGCAACCAATAACGATTCTTGCTGCGATGTGGTCCTCGAGGTAATCCCGGAGAACGGCTTTATTCATACCAATTGCATCATGAATGTGTAGACCATTCGACTAATCCTGGCCGTACATCATTTGTAGACACACCTGAGGAGCAAAACCGATGACCTTCCGGAATGCATACAGGTAAAGTTTCTTCCCAATTCCCGAGATCTCAACACTAAAAACTTCCCCAAAATTAGGGAAAATTATTATGTGAGGATTCCAAACGTGTTCGGAAGCGAATCGAATCTGGGCATACGACATCACCGGGGCCTAGTGCATCCGGTGACGTGGCGTGTCCGGATTCGTCTCCGAATATATTCGGAATCCGCACAGAATAATCTCTCCAAAATTACAGTACACGAAGCATATCTGTGACAGTATATGTTTCCTTGCAGAGTCTCGATTGGCTTGTGAAATACGTGGCTTTGGGTTCGGGAACTGACAACTGAGCCTTGGCTGGTGCGACGACTCTTCTTCTATTTCAACCATTCTTTAATTTGAGGCTTCTGGATTCGGTATGCAGAATAGATAAGAAATCGGAATAGTGCTTTTAAAAAATTACAGAAATTTAGGGCTCATTCACCTTTATGACACATTTTACAACAATTCCTTCAGTAATTCAAACTTGAAAATTAGTGGCAGAATACATAAAGGACATTCAGGTAGTGAATTAGAACTCATTGGTTTTAATAATGAATAAGTGGCTAAACACTATTGCCGGTAAAATCAGCTTTATAGAATATTTTTACCCTTTCTTCTTGTTGATAGGAATGAAATACTTGCCTTTCTTTGTACAAGACATTGATTCTCCTAGTATTTCTAATATAGTTTGATTCTGTTTGATTGGGCCAATTGGGTATAAAACTTCTGGGGATGGACGTCTATCTCGCTGTAGAGCCAAACAACTGGTTATCATGATCGATGCTAGATTGCTAGTTTGGAATCCTTTATACAGCAGCAGATCATAACTCGGATTAGCCCCGCTTGGGAAGTAATTTTCCGACAAATCAAATGCAATTACATGGTCAACAAAATTGGAACTCGGCAATTCCACATAAATAATATGAATACTAATTTCAATGCAAGGTGATAAGAGATTCTTATAAGGCATGTTTCCATATATAATTATCCTTTGGCTAATCAATTATTATACATTATTCAGCAATCATGCTCACATGTTCTAAATGACTGTCACATCTGCTTATCCTCATTCCTCAAGTGGCGGATTTATAAAAAATGATCATGTTTTTAATTTAATTAAGCGGAAGAAGTAGATTTAAGAAATAATTTAGAAAGGAATATATGGGTAAAACTAATTTCCACATTAAAGGAATACGTGAAAGTATTTAATAGTTTCTAGAATGTGGAAAACAGTTTTCTGCATTATATTGAATATGAAATGTGGAATGTGGAAAATAGTTTTGTGCATTCTGTTTAATTTAATTATTTAATAAATGATGAATTAAGAAATCGACTACATTGTTTTTAATGTTATAAAAAATTTAAGTTTATCAAAGATTATTATTGGTAGTTAATTAATCTTCAGTCATATGTTATTATTCATTATATTATTACTAAAATATTTAAATTTTGAAGAACATTTTATATTATACTTTATTGCGGGCTAGAATATTTACGGCGGCACAGTATCAGATTTACCGTCTTAGCATTGCATGAGTATCCAGCTCACAAATAGAGAAAAAACATAAACACCATAATTTTTTACCTAAATAACCTTGAAGTGAAAAACCACGGGGCCATAACGAGTTGAAATGATTCCACTAGTTTTTGAATATATTACAAATGGAAAGCACATCCTTGAAAATCAGGACGACCATATTACAATAGTCAACCGTCATATTGAAATCTTGCGACGAAAAAGGATCATGCGGAAGTCCAACAATGTTCGGTGGATGCGCGAAAATTCGGCGTCAGTTTTTGTTCGGGCAGAAGTCCGACAAATGTTAGTGGCCAAGCAGAAGTCTGACGAAAGTCTAATGACATTCGATGGCCGAATGCTGGTCGAGGAGAGGAGGAGAGGACTCTAATTTCTGCTCTTCTTTTTCTTGCTTGAGCCCATTTAAATGAAGAATGAGTTGTCTATTTATAATTTTGTGAGTGTCATGACAGGTAAATTGGGAGAAGATCAAGAGCATTTTGGGTGTGTTTTGAATGAACGATTGATATTGACTCCCTTGATTGTGAAACAATTATTAAGTATTTAAGTGTTTTAATGACATAAGAATTCGATGATCTTGGACTCATTAAATTGATCTAGTCAAGCCGCTTGATTCGACTGTAAGCATGCCTTGTTTGGAAATTGTTAGGCCATCCATTTTATGGTTTGAACCTTCCAAATGCACTTCGGGTCTTCGATTTGAATCTGTTTGAGCTCAGATTTGGCCAAATTTGGTATTGGTGGGTTCATATTTCCAAGATATTCAGTTCAACTATAAGTTGCTGAAATCGGAGATCGGATGTTCCCATATTTAATTTCAGAAACTTACCGCTTAAAATTGCCTCGAGATTCGTGCTGATCAAGATAAAATTTTTATAATGTATCATACCCAAATGTTAGATAGTAACTAATTTTAGAAAATTAGATGAACAAATTAATTTGGAAATTAAAAATTGAGTCATATATTACTTGTATATATTAATAAATAATTATAATTTAAATTTATATAATGAGTAGTATATAGTAAATTAGTAATAATGTTTAAATAAAATTATCCTTATTTTTATAGAACAACATAATCATGGCGGATATCATTGATATGTAAATTTTCAAATAGGTATTACAAAATAATAATAGTGCATATATATATATATATATATATATATATATATTGTATTTGAAATAATAGTTCATCCGAAGTGTTTAAAATTGACAGATGATTGCATCACCAATGCCTACTGCTTGGCAGGAGGCGGTTGATGTGGGTTGTAGTTGAAGCAACATCAGTTGACCGTGGCACCTAACAGCGATGGTGGACGACATCGGCAATCGACAACGGGCGGCGACCAATACCAATGGCGATGGCATTGGCAATGGGTAGTGGATATGATCGACTGACATAACTTTACACAAGCTATACATTTTGAATCATCTAAATTGGACGAATTTCAAATATATTGAAAATAAACTAGATAGTGAATTTTGTATTTGGAAGTTACCATCAAAAATCAAAATTTTAAAACTCCAATTCTATTTTTATTTTACGCCTATATGCTGCCAACCAAATAACCACCGAAAGAAAAAGAATTTCTGTCATAGAACAATATTGAATCCCTCCTAAGTTTTCAAAACAACCTCTACGTACGTATAGCTGATTGGTTCAGTTGAATCTCAAAAACTACTCCCAAATGGAATTAGCCAAAAAAAAGTTTGGCGTTTGAACTGGAGAATCAATGAACCGGTTTGATTTTGATGAATTGCACGTTTTAACTTTGTTGCGTCCTGGAATATTCGCGGCGGTAGAGAAATATAAAGTTTAACGTCTTAGCATTGTACGAAGATCCAGCACACAAGCAGATAAGTGAGAAGGTGTAGCATTCATAAGAGACACCAAGATTTTTACGTGGAAAACTCCTAAAAAGGGGGGAAAAACCACGGGGTCTGGCCCAGTTTGAATGAATCCACTAGTATTTGTAGTCGATTACAAATGAGGCCCTTCCTTAGGAGAAGGCCTTGGATTGATGTAGCAAATGTACATCATATAGATTGCATTACATGGTAGGAGTTACATATACATGTTTGTTTGGCCTGAAGGACCGTAGTCGGCAGGAGACCGTAGTCGGCAGGAGACCGGGGTCAGAAAGACCGTTGTCTGTTGATAGAGGTCGGAAGGACCATAGTAGGCGACGGAGGTCGGAAGGACTGTAGTCGATAGAAAACTGGGGTCTAAAAGACCGTTGTCTGCTGATGGAGGTTGGAAGGACCATAGTAGGCGACGAAGGCCTGAATGTCCGTAGGTGCTAGGAGACAGGGGTCTGAAAGACCGTTGTCTAGTGATGGAGGTCGGACGGACTGTAGTCGGCCGGAGACCGTAGTCGGCAGGAGACCGTAGTCGGCCGGAGACCGTAGTCGGTAGGAGACCGTAGTCGGCAGGAGACCGTAGTCGGCCGGAGACCGTAGTCGGCAGCAGACCGTAGTCGGCAGGAGACCTTAGTCGGCCGGAGACCGTAGTCGGCCGGAGACCGTAGTCGGCCGGAGACCGTAGTCGGCCGGAGACCGTAGTCGGCTGGAGACCGTAGTCGGCAAGAGACCTTAGTCGGCAGGAGACCTTAGTCGGCCGGAGACCGTAGTCGGCAGGAGACCGTAGTCGGCCGGAGACCGTTGTCTGGTGATGGAGGTCGGACGGACCGTATTAGGCGATAGTGGTCAGAAGGACCGTAGGCGGTAGGAGATAAGGAGTCAGGTGTTAGTCCCAGTGTCACTTGGAAGATCGGATGTTGATGGTCTGGCCTTGAGTAGGACGTCGGGTCTTAAGCAGGACGTCAGGTCTTCAGCAGGACGTCGGATCTTTAGCAGGACGTCGGGACTGAACGTCGGACCTTAAGGCAGTGGTGCAATGAAACTCCGGCGGTGGTCCGGCGAGGCTTCGGTGGTGGTCCGGCGAGGTTCCTGCAGCGGTCCGGCGGAGGTCCGGCGGTGCTTCTGCGGTGGTCCGGCGGCCGTCGAGGAGGAGCTTCCTCCTTCTCCTCCTCCTTCTCTTCTTGCTTGAGTTCCCTCTTATGAGAAATGAGAGCTCTATTTATAGATTTTCTGGAGTGGCATGGCCCGTAAATAGGCGTGAGATCAGGGGCGAATAGGGAGTGGTCAAATGGACGGCCGACATTGAATCCTACGATCGTGCACCGTTCATTGGACATTTGAAGGCCTTAGTGATGTCAGAATTCTGTGATCTTGGGCTCGTTGGATTTGTCTCGTCGAGCCCTTCGATTCGAGTATAAGCTCGTCAAAATCGGAGTCCGTTTGGTAACTCAAATAGTGGTTTGAACCTTCCAACAGCGCTTCGGATCCATGATTTGGACCCATTTGGGCTCGGATTGGGTCGAACTTGGTATCGTTGGGTTCGTATTTCTGAGACGCTCAATTTGATTGTAAGCTCGCTGAAATCGGAGTTCATGTGATCCCGGATTTAATTTTTGAAGTTTCCAACTAGCTTTTGCCTCGAGATTCATGCCCGATCAAGCTAATTTTGTGATGCTGTATCAAACTTATACCAATTTATGGCCTTATTATTATGATTAGAAGACTAGACTAGAAGGTCTAGAGGTTGTAGCAAGTTTGACCCATCTCCATTTTATGATGTTTGAACTTTTAAGTTAAGGAATGTTGTTTTATGGAGTTGAATGTCTAATAAATAATCAAATATGATATCTCAAAATTTTGAGTAAGAATTATTTGATTTATATTCGATCAAATTTGAATGTACTCCTTTTGTGTTGATATGTTATGCTATTGTCTGATCTGATTATTCCAGTTAGTAGGCATTATAATAATCTAGTTACATGCATACAAGGTAGGGGTGTGATGGAGAAACTGGCTAGATAATTTGAGGCAAATGATCTTCTTGACAATGCCCAAAGATGCCACTTTGTGAATTAAACTCAATTATACTTTATTTACTATAATGTATTGAAAATGATTATGGACATGTGATTGAGATTATTGCTATAATATTTTGATAATAATATGTGTGTAAAAAACAAGTAAAGACTAGTTGACCTGTTGTTTGGAGATTGATTGAGAGTTATAAGGAGTTAATTACTGTACTAATGGGCAAAAAGTGATAGCCAGAATTCTTACTTGTTTAGTCTGCGAAAACGAATGTTATTGATGCATTATTCATATTACTGTATGAATTTATTATTAACACTATTTCGAATTTATTGATACAAAAATCATGATATATTCATGGAGCACATGATATAAAGGATATATTGAGCATGCGATTAAGATATTAATTTAATATTGATATAAAATAATTGAATAGCATGTTTACACTCTTATATGATTTTACTACAATTATTTGAATTTGACAGTCTTTATCGATGATGTGATTTTATCGTTTTATACGATTTCTCTACTAATTATTGTATTAATATGACGATTGTTTTAGTAATTTGACACTCCTACTGATTTACTGTCTTATATATCATATAACTTTACTATTGGTATATTGATTAGGGGTGTCAATTTTTGACACGAGCTAAAACACGATCCGAATCTGACCCGAAAAAATCAGGGTTCGGGTTGACCCGGTTAGCAAACGGATCAGGTTCGGGTTCGAAAATCTGACACTATTTGAGTTACGAGTCGAGTTTGGGTTGACCCGGACACCCAATAATGACCCGAAAATGCTTCTACCCGTTTATGCTGCCCAGCGTGCCAGCCCTGCCCGCGAAATGATCCGCGCATCCAGTTACAGTCGCTCAGTCTGTCAGCCGTCGAGTCGCCAGTTCGCCTCCTTCGAGGCTGTCGACGCTGCTGCACCGCCGCGCTGTTGTTGCCGCACCGCTGCCGCTACTACTACCGCACCAGCGCACCACCATGCGCCAGTTCGTGTCGAGTCGCAGTCATCGGTTCATGTCGAGTCGTTGCCGCACCGCGAGTTTGTGTCGAGTGTTGTCGCGCCGTTATTGCCGCTGCGGCACCGCCGCCGCCGCTGCTGATGTCGCCTCGCCGGAAATGGAAGTAGCAACGGGAGCTCGCTAATATTTTACTCATTTTCTCGCGCGCTTCAGCCAAACACAAAAATCTGTGTCGGTCGGGTTGACCGGAACCAGAAGCAGGTCAGGGTTCGGTTCCCAAAAATTGACCCGTTTGTAAAAATGAGTCGGGTTCGGGTCGACGCGAACACGACCCGTGATCCGAAATTGACACCCCTAATATTGATTGAATGATCATATGAATGTAATTGATATGATTTTACTGTTAACATGCATATTGATCATTTGTCGTGCTTTGAATTCAATTATAGTCTTTGTTAACTTGATGTGGTTTTTAGCCTATTATATATGATTAAATGATTTCAGGTCATGATAGATGATCAGGAGTGTAAAGCTGTTCAAGATTCCTTCATGTTCAAATTTTTTTTATTTTAGTTATTCTTTTATACTCATAACATAATAATTATGATATGATTATGTAGATCCTGATTAGTGTAGTATATACGAGTTTTGAGAAATAAATATAGATGTATATATTAATGTTTTGATTTCTAGTTTTATTTCTGCTGATATTTATATTGATAAAAAAATTTAGATAGCTCAATTATGTAAATTAAAAGATAAAAAAATAATTCTTCCAAATTAAATTATTGGGCTTATGCTTTATGGCTGCTCTTGAGGATCTTAAAACTACATATTTGCTCATTAGAAGATCGATTGAGATCAACCCCACTTGCTTCTTATGCTTTAATTCTAATGAGTCCCACTTACATCTTTTGCTTGACAACAGATTTTTCGTCTCTGCTCTCTTTGCTCTGATACCCCAAACGGATAACTTTCCTACCAGATCCAATAAGCTCCAACTGTTTGATCATTTTGCGGGCTTGCCTCTACACAATGAGAAAGACAAGGATTTTTGCTATTTCACTATTTGTTGTTCTTCTGTGGAGGGAAAAGAATTTTAGGCGGTTTGCTGGGAATTGGAGCAGCCCCTCTTCAGTCTGCATCAAAATCAGGAAAGCTATCACTTTTAAAGTGGCTAAATGGAAATCTTTTGATAAGCTTAAAATTGTCTTTCCCAACTGTTTCTAAACATCTTTTCGTGCTTGATGGAATTTTGTTCATTTGAATTTTTTCTTTGGAGGCTCTTTGATGGAATTTTGTTCATTTGTTCATTTTAGTGCCTTTACCCCATGTTTGCTTCCCCTTGGATGGTAATATGCGTCGCCCATCTTTAGTCAGCTTCCAAGCAGCAGACGATGAGCTGTGTCAATCAGGGTTCTTCCATGCTCATTGTTTTGCTAGCTGATTGATTTATTATTATTATTATTTTCACGATGGTTTGTTTTCTCTCCGAAGTCCATGATCTCCCTATATATACATTAAATTAGTTTCATTCAATTAATTTTAATTTTGACAAGTTTAAATCAATCAAATCAAAATAATAAATTGACGAAATTTCTAAAATTTACAGAGTTTGACAGCTCATCAAACGAGCAGAAATTGGGGCCTGCTGCTCAAGACCAAGTGGATGGGCCCCACGTTATGGCGCCAACTGCTGCGCGCAATGTAGCGGGAAATCCAACATATGCCACGTGTGTCAATGCGACACTAGGGTTTCGGGTTTCCTCAGCGCCGCGCGAGCTGGAACTCGCTCCCATCCGACGGCTACCCTCCTCGAAACCCCCGTATCTAACGGATCTTATTTAATCCGTAATTCGAAATTTTAATGGGCAGCCATATCGCTTCCACTTCCCGCTCGACAATCTGTCTTCTCTCCTCTCCGCCCCCATAAGAACCCCATACATTTCAGAAAGCGAACCCTCTTTTTTCATTTCTCTGATCTCTTCAGGCGCCCGTCCGCCTTTAGAAATCTGGGAAAGACATGGTAATTTCAGGCAAATTCTTCGTATTCCTTTGATTAAAGCTATGTTTGCTAACCAAAATTTGATCTTGTTCGCTTACTTTACTGAACTTTAGGTTGGATATGCATTCCATTATAAATCAAAGATGTTGGAGGAGAAGAATAGCAAGAAGAAGACGAAGATACCTTCATGGTTGGAGTTGCTTCTTGCAACCAAATTCTTCGGAGCTTGCGCTGAGCATCAGGGGATTAAGAAGAAGATAGAGAGAAACATATACTGCGTCGACTGTAACGAGTCCATGTGTTCGTTCTGCGTTTCCTCGCCGTCTTGCTCGCACCGCTACCATCGTCTGCTTCAGATTCGGCGCTACATATACCAGAACGTGATTCGGATCCGCGATATGCAGAAACTGATTGATTGCTCCGAAGTTCAGGTAATTCATTGAGTGATTCTTATTTGTGTTCAGTTCAGTGGTTTTTGAGAGAATTTTTGCTCGATTGATGGAAATTCTGAATCGCTTTTGATGAATTGATGCAGCCCTACATTGTGAACGGAGCAAAAGTAGTCCTGCTAAACCCTAAGATGCAATCGAAGCCATCAAAGCCAGCCGTAGCCGGCTCGTCCTTCTGCAAGTCTTGCCAGCGAACGGTGGCGGAGCATAACGGGTACTGTTCAATTGCATGCAAAGTCTTCAGGAAGGTGGCGCAATCACCGGAACTGGAGGCTGATTTCCTCTCCGACAGTTCCTGTTCTCCGGCGAAACTCGAAGACTTGGAGCTCTCCCCTGAAGTGGCGCCCACTTTCTCCATCGATTCTTTGCAGCCGTCCGATTTGAGACTGGAGGATCACAGCCGTTGGATTGAAGGGCCTACACCTAGTCGAAAACCCAGGATTGTCCGAAGGAAGGGAACACCAAAAAGGTCACCGATCGCTTGAAATTCTGTGAAATTAATTTGCCCTCCAACCTTTACAAAATACCAATAGCAATTCGTTGAAATATTACATTGTGATAAATGCCGTTGCTACTGTACAATGAGACCCTTCAGAAATATGTTTTGCGAAGATTTGGTGGGCCATGCATTTTCCTTACATAAAAATAAAATAGAAATTATAGAATTATATTATGATACAATTTTTTTTTTATATATAATGTTAATTTTAAAATAAATTTTATTAATAATCAAATTCATCATAATATAATTGATATCAAAATATTTTTATGTAATTTTAAAAAATATACTAAATTTAAAATAATTTTGTAATGCTTTATTTTTAATAGTTAGAACTTTCTAACTAATTTTTTTAAAACGGGCATCAATCTTAATATAGGCTTCATTTGGGACGGCTTTTTTATTGATTTCTAAAATAAAATTTTAGTACAAATTTTTTTATTTTTTAACTAAAACTCTGTTTTAGAAAGTAATAAAAAAACTGTCCCAAACAAAACCATAATCTGAGGTATAAAAGCGAAGTATCTCATCTTGATTTGAGTGGGAACTTTAAATATCAATAAAGAGATTTTAGATTCGGGCTATCCCCATGAAAGGTGTCTGACAGCGTAATTAATTCCTCGACAAACCTACCAACAACTTACCTCACAGGTGCAAGACCCGAAGTTTTTTTTTTTCCTCAGTTAAGGAGACTCGCTGCATGAGAGGGAATTTGAACATGCGTTAAGAGATTCTCAATTATGCTCGTCCACCAACCTAACTAAGCTGGGTTTAAGGAGGCTTTCATTCTATTAAAATAAAGCTCTTTTCTCTTCGATTAATGGAATCAAAGAGGAAAGGACTTTTTTTTAGTTCTACTAAAATAAAGCCTTTCCAATTCGATTCTATTAATCCAATATGTGACCGTTGGGACCTGAACACAGATAAGTTCAAGAATAAGTTTATTCTGTAATTTCTGACAGCTTTTATATCTTCATTATGCTTAATCAGTAAGTTAACTGTAGGTTTCTGTAGCTCCTAAAATGCATTTGTATTTTATGATTACACATAAAGTCAATCACGTTTCCTTAATAACAGCCTTAATCACAGCAAATTAGACCTTCCATCATGCAATGGGTAGCAGGTTTGCTTTCATGGCACGTCAGAACAACCATTTGGACCATTTAAAGAAGGCGAAACATGCGATAAACGTACATCAAAGAAATATTTACAAAACTGAAAGTCATAAAGCAGCGAATAAAATACATATTATTTAACTGATGAAACCTTCATAAGAACGTTAAAATATAGGAACGATCGGCTAATCTCCAGATAAACATCGCAAAAAGCAACTGCTCGCAGCAAAATCATAAAACAGATAGCGACAAAATAAGCAAACATGCAAGTCTCGAAATCCATATTACGACAACTACAGTATCCGATTTATTTTTTTTTATTTTTTTTGACATTTAAGCCGATTAAGTCAAACTCACACGCAACGCATACACAGACTCAAACCCAAGACCTCTTAGTTGGAAGCCTAAGCTCTCAACCAACAGGCTAAGATGAGCTGTGTGTATAGTATCCGAAATTGAAAGTCGCGTTTATAGCTATAGTAACAGAAATCTCGAGACAAGGTCATAGTTAAGACTTAAGATAACATAAATACAAGCCATGGGTTCAAGGCTATGTTGCCCCGATACAGATACGTGTTGACGGATACGACATGGGACATGTCAATTCTTAAAAATACAGGATACGGATACGGCACGGATACGACGTTATAATATATAAATCATACATAAAAAATAAGAAAGAAATCAAAACGTAATATTTGAAATGACAAAAAAAATTAAAAGCAACATTATTTGTAGCATTGTATCTTATAATATCAAAATAAAAGTAAGCATTAAATATTTAAATATCTAATATAATAAAAAAAAAATATAAATTGTCCAGCACACGATGTTTCAACCATTCAATAGAAGGAATGATAGGATTAGCTTCTTCAGTGATTTGTCTTTGAATTTCTATATCAACTTCAATAAATATCATAGCTTCCAATCAGGCTCATCAAGTGAAAGATTAGCAATGTCTGATATTCCCATATCCTCAAGAGATTCAAATTCATCTCCAACAACATCTCATATTCTATTGTCTCCTTTCATATAAGTTGGAGTTTTCCTTGAGAGAAGCCTTGAAAGAAGTCGAAGGTTTGTATGCACATAAACTAAATATTCAGCCTATTGTGGAGTAATTTTATTTCTCTTCATTGATTGGATGAACGAGTATGTGCTCCAATTTCTTTCACAACAATATGAAGATGAAACTTAGCCAAACAATTTTATGACGATTATTTGGAGTAGAGGTGCTGAAGCTCCATGTATAATCCACCACATTTTCGGATCAATTCTTCACCTATCAAGCAATGACTCTTGGTCAGTAAAGTCCTCTAAATAATCAAAAAATTTAGCAAGCTCAATATTGACATTTCTTCTCTCCTCATTTGAAAAATAATGCTTCACACGTCTTTCTCATATTTGAAATTTATAAATCTTTCTATGGAGAAACTCTTTGATAATCCTCTTGAAGTCATTCTTTAATTGAATATCTTCAAAAAATATTAAAATGAAAAATGTCGAAATTACTAAATAACAAATCGTGAATTAATAATAAAAAAATATTAAAATTTACCTAAGATTTAGTGAGTAAACCAAACAATGTAAAAGTGTATTACTTTTACTCCACATATCTTTTAGAATAACATAAATAATATCTCAGAAGCTTGAGTCTTCATGAAATGCTTTCTTCTCATGTCTATATATAATTTCTTTTACTTTGGCTAGCATTGAATCCCATATCTCATAAATGAGTTGTAAATAAGACTTATCTGTATCAACTACTCTCAACATTTCATAAATTAGATCTGTGAAATTTATGATGTATTCAATCTCATCCCATCATAAATCATCTAAAAGCTTCTTCTTTACATACCTAGCCTTTCAAACATCATCTTCCTTATAACATGATCATTTGTCACTAATCATCATAGCTCAAAGAGCTTTTTTTTTTTTTTTTTGAATCTTCTCAACATCACAATAACTAAGGCAAATCGAGTTCCAACAACTACAAGCATCTTCAAATTAGAGAAATCATTAAACATGGAGAGTCTCATGGAATGATTCATAATAAAATTCCTAATTACAGCAACATCTTCAGCAATCATTGTAATCCAATGACATTCATTGTAGGTGATTTTGTTTGCCTTAGTATTATTAGCTACACAAATGTTCTTCAAGGCAAGATTAAATGTATGCACAACACACGGTGTAAAGAAAATATAAGGATGTGCTTGCTCTACAAGTAGACCTGCAACTCTACAAACAGGTGTATTATCAGTAATGAGATGGATAATGTTTGAAGGCCCCACCATCATAATAACTTTTTTGATTAAATTAGAAATAAATAACTTATCCTTTTACTGTCATTCACAGTTTACAACTTCGATAAACATAGAATAACTCTATGTTACAGCCATGAAATTGATTAAGTGATCTTCTTTATGGATCTAACCACCCATCACAAATCAAAGTAACTCATTTTTCCTTCCAAACTCCTTTAGTAGGCTCAAGCAATTTCTCAATATTAGCTCTCTCTTTGCAACAACTTTATTCTAATGACATTATATCATAGTGGCACGTATCCTGCAAGATTATTATTGCATGTGTCAATCCTTCTCTTTATTAGCTCGCTCTTTGCAACAACTTTATTCTAATGACATTATATCATAGTGGCACGTATCCTGCAAGATTATTATTGCATGTGTAAGTAAATGCATTCTTGTAATATGGATTCCTTACTAGGTTAAAAGGAAGTCCAGCTGAGTAAAACATTCTAGTCATTTTCTCATCTAGTTATTTTCTCATTTGTAAATTAAATATTTTCTCCAGAGCACTATCTACAACATGTCTTCTTCTTTTTTGTTTAAATCCCTCCATCCAAAAAAACCCTTTATTTACAATACTGTCATCGCTTCTAATTGAAGAAGATGATGAATGATATAAAACATGGGTGCTTGGAAGTGAAATATTTTTTGTAAGATCTTTTTTACTCATTTGCTCAGCTTCACTGATTTTCCTTTGTAATTCAGCCATTTTTGATGAGGTTATTTTTGGGCATACTTTAACTCCATAAATATTAATCTTCAACAAATAAGATTTCACTATATAATATGATCATTTGTATGTGGCATTACAATAATTGCATTTAAATGCAATATTACCACCCCCTTCTATCGTTTTACCTATTTTTGTCACAT
This sequence comes from Dendrobium huoshanense, assembly GCA_016618105.1. Lineage (NCBI taxonomy): Eukaryota > Viridiplantae > Streptophyta > Magnoliopsida > Asparagales > Orchidaceae > Dendrobium > Dendrobium huoshanense. Next base: position 20,826,871 of record CM028343.1, read on the forward strand.
AACCCCACAGAGGTTTGTTATCTTCAATATTGGTCTTTGATGGACCATCATCATACCCAATTCCTACACCACTAGAGCTCATTATCATACGAAGGATTGACATAAATTAAACCACGTGAATTTGAAACATGAAAAATTTTAAGAAAGTGTATATATGTGGCGAATATGTTGGGGGTCCAAGGGGGTGTGCCTCGAGAAAAAATTTTGTTGTAAGAGTTATTTTAAAGCTTTCTCTAGCTTCTCGGTGCCGCTTGGTACCATTCGGTACCCCTCTGTACCGAGCAGTAATGAGCAGTACCGAGTTCTGGTACCGAGCGGTACTGAGTTCCAGTATCACGCGATATTGAGTTCCAGTACCGCTCGGTACCGAGTGGTCCAAGCGGTCCTGAGTTTTGATACCGAGCCTACGATAAAGAAAACGAAAACGAAGAATACGAACCTTCACTTAACGAAGAAGACAAACACCAGTACGGAAATGAAAAACCTAGCTTGCCGATATGCCACCGCTCCGTCGACGAAGGATGATCCGTCCGCTTTAATGCTCGCGTCGTCAAGCCTCTTCGTCGACGAAGGATGATCTTGTCTGCTTCTATACTCACGTCATCGAACCGCTCCTTCGACTATAAGGAAGAAGACGAACACTTGTGCGAAAATGAAAAGCCTAGCTCGCTGAAATGTTTAAGCCGCATAAATGAATAGGGATATCGAGCGGATAGCCGAAATGAATAGGGCAAATTGCAGCTCTATCTTTTTCGTTTTTTTACGCATGTCAGATCAAATTTAAATAATATTTTAATTGGACACAGCAAAGCCGTATCCGACACGTATCTGTGCCATATCGGAGGCGTATCCGACACGTGTCCGATACAGCATACCTCATAAATAGGAGTATCCGTCCTACATAGGTTCAAGGAAATATCAATAGCAGAACTTGCCCAAATTCTATTACCAATAATGAATCGAATAATAGTTATAAACCTGAAGCCTCAATTGGTAGTTGAACTACTTTCGTAAAATTTTGGTGAGCAACGATTGTTTCGAAAATGTCTTTGACTAATGGAGAAGCAAAAAATCGAAAATTTTGGCATGTGCCTTTTGATTGGATGAAAAAGTTGAGCAACATACCTTTACAGTACATATTTTTTAAAAAAAACATATTTGACTTGAAATGATTAACCAAATTCAACATGAAATAATTACAGTGTGATGTCTATAAAAAACCGCAAAAGCTCTCACGTACAAAATGCGCTAAGGCCAAGAACACTTGAACTTGGGTTAAGAAACTACTATTTAAGCTTTGGCGTACCTGATCCTCTCACAGTTTTGATAGTTTGCGAATCTCTAAAGCAAACAAAATGCACAAGAGTCTTTCCGTTTGGGTAAACGGCAAAAACACTAGTACCTATTTTCTTGTGGCAAAGCGCACATGTACTATCACCATCAATTTTTACCACAGTGCGGCGATGCTTATATAGCTCCTCTTTTACCTATTCCACAAAATTAATATTAGAATATGATGAATTAACTCAATTGGAAGGTGAAATAAACTAAGGCTTTGTTTGGGACGGTTTCTTATTATTTTATAAAACAATTTTCTAGTTAAAAATTAAAATTTTTATAGTCAAAACCTAAAGTTATCCCAAACGAACCTTAAATCAAGTGTTTTGAGGGGAAAAAAACAGGCTACGGAACGTAAATAGCTAAAAAAAAACATCATTCTATCAAACAAAATGCTAAATTAAGCTATGCGAATTATAGTCCAATTTAGGCAGAAACATGTACCTGTAAATTCTCACTGTATCTCAAACTCTTGATAACACAGTAGTTTCGGCGGCCTTCACTAGACTTCCTTAAGAGAGGCTCAAGGAAAGAACGCAAATTCTAGCAAAAAATAAACAACGTAAATTATTCGAAGAAATGAAGGAAAAAAAAATCATATGATGCATTTGAAAAATGTTGCAAGAATGGATTAATTATATAAGTATAATTCAAAAGAGAATTATTTGAAATTAGTTACTTCTGAAATCAAAACCTATATAATTCAAGATATTGCAATAATAGGTAAGACTTGCGCATGCATTTAGAGAAAGTTAAGCGTGTATATATTCTGATGACCGGAATGATGGATTAATTATTCAAACTAAACAAAATAAAATGAGTAAAACCTCAAAATGGTCCTCCAACTTGTGAAAACCTGAAAAATGCCGTTTTAGACCTTGCACGCTTTTCAAAGCGCCGCGACGAGATTTAAGTGGAATTTTCAATGTTATCGGATTGTAACGAAAATAATTTTAGAAAATCCTACGCGAAATTCTGATCATTTTGGTATATAGAACTTATAATCGATTTTGCCTATTTTTGGAGCTATTAATTTTAGAAGTCTCTAAATACCTATTATACCCTTACTCATCTATTATGCCGAATTTTTTTAAGTGAGGGTAGCATAGTCTTTTAGCAAGCCCTTTCTCCCTTAATAGACAAAACCGAGCCCTTTCCCCCCTATTCGCGTGAAACCGAGCGGACAAACAGAGAGGAGCGACGGGCTAGGCGCGGACGGCGTGCTTCCGCGAGGGTCTCTCCGGCGACGATCTTCCGGCGAAAGTTTTAGGTCAAATCGAAGAGGACGACAAGAGAAACACTCCGGTATGATTAATTTCAAGCGAAACTTTCTAGATCTCGAGTATTTTGGAAAAGAAAATTCTAGGGTTTTGTAGGATTTTGGTTTTCTTTCGTATTTTCTTTACGAAAACTTTGAGGAAAGATTAGAGAAATGTTTTAGCAATGAAAATGAAAAGTTTTGAGGAAATTTTGGAGATAGAAATTCTAGGGTTTTTCTAAATTCTCTTTTTCTTCCGAATTTCTTTTAGGAATAAATAAGAAAGGATTAGGAGAACCTTTTAATGATGAAAATAAAAATTTTTGGAGGAATTTTTGGATATTTAAAAATTAGGATTTTTCCCTAAAATTGAACTTTTTGAAAGTGATTTAACAATTATGGTTTCTAAGGGTCTTAAGAGGATTTCTAAGGGTATAAATTGAATTTTTGTATGTGCATGTTGAAAGGATGGAGTTCACCCCCTTATGGTACTAGCTGGGGACGCTGTACTCGTGCACGATAAAATGGTAAATGATATGAAAAAGGAAAATGGTATAGGAGTACATTTATGGTACAGACGGTGACTCCTGTGATGGTTGTATTATATACGAAAAGGAAAAGTTATGAAAAATGATATGGATATGGAAATGAAATGGAAAATATGGCCTTATGATATGATATGTTTAATGTTATGTTAAGTATGAAATCATTTTATGTTATGTTCATATGAAATTGACATCCAGCATATTACACAGTTGCCTTGTTTACTGTAGTTTAGAATTGTGTATTACTTACTGAGCTTTAGCTTAATGTTAGTTATTAACATTTTTCAGGTAAGCTTAAGTTAATCGAAGATGAGTAGAAGGGGTGGAAATGTTTATCGTCGTAGAGAAGCTCCAGAAGAAAGGTAATTATGAATTTGTTTGAGTTTTATGTTTATGTGTTTTCAAATCGATGTTTTAGAGGCTCTTTCAATTATTATGGAGATAGTTTTAGTGATTAGATAATGTAACCTATCGTCTGACCTTTGTTCCCGCCTCGCCTACGCGAGCTCACCGGGCCGGGTCGTGACACAACTATTAATAAATGTACAATTTAGTCTCAGAGTTTCGCATTGCACCAATTTAGTCCATCAACTATTAAAAATTGTTCCAATTAAATCCGCGAGGCTATAATATGTGTTAAAGTTAACTCCAAAGCTATATATAAGAATAGTTTAGGTTGTACAAGTGTATACGATATTGTGTTGCATATATTGCTCTATTTATCATTTAATAAATTATAATATATATTTAATCTACTAAATAATAAGCATAAATAATTAGTGAAAATATTTTATTTTTTAAAAGCAAAATTTAAATTGTTTTCTAAATAATTGATAAGCAACCCTATCTTCTTCTCCTTGTGAATGTCGCACATTGCTTGTCATCTCTGTCACTAAATGTCGAAGCGCATCATGATCGATCAGCCTCTCGCATCACCCACAACAGCAAAACCTCTCGCATCACTGCAAGTTGATCGCAGTAGCACACGCCTCCCGTCTCGCTCGCAATAGCACGGCCTTCGCGTCTCGCTCACAGAACGTCCAAGCACGACGTCTTTCTCACAATTGTAAGTTGTCTCCCTCACATAATTCAGTCTCCAGTTTTGTCTCCATGAAATATAGTGGGAAGAAAACGATTAGGTAAGAAGTATTTAACTAAAATACCCACAAAGAAGTGAAATGCTTGCAGCTTATTCCGTTAATTTAAACGAAAATTTTAATAGAGGGACAAAATTGGATAATTTTTAATAGTTGAGAGACTAAAGCGGGGCAATGCAAACCTTTAAGACTAAATTGGACATTTATCAATATTCGAAGGACTATTTTGAGGTTTTACTTTAAAAAAAAAAAAGAATAGAGAATTCCTAAAGCCATATACAACAAAGCTGGGATAAGGCTAATGATAATGATGATGAAGAAAAATAAAGAACTCCATATCATTTAGATGCAGAATTTTAACAACGGCCAAGCCACCTATGTGCTGGACTAAGCACCTAGGAAGAAGGTGAATTGATCAGGAGAACTCAAGAAACCAACATCTGTTCATCTTTCAGATGCTGCATACAAGATATGTGAACCAAAAATAAGACATTACACCAACAAACAAGCCTTTATCCCATTATGCGGGGTCGGCTACATGAATCTTTTTTCTCCATTGTGACCTGTTAAGAATCAAATTCTCATCAGATCTAATAAATAAAGGTCATTTCTCATATTTTCTAACCAAGTCTTTTTAGGTCTACCTCTACCTTTCTTAATATAAGTCAAATCTAATGCATCTACTTAACTAACCGGGTCATCGGAAGGCTGTCATTTTATGTGATCAAACCATCTAAGGAGACTCTTTAATCTTATCTTCCACTAGAACTACTCCAACCTTTTCACATATATGCTCGTTTCATTTCCTATCTCTAAGAGTAAAGTCACTCATCCACCTGAGCATCCTCATCTCTGCAACACTTTAACTTATTATGCTTCTCTTTTAATGACTAAGCAAAAATAAGACATTGATCCAAAAAAATAAACCTGGATTTGATTGTTCCATAATTGATGATTCAAAATTCTTAAACCTATAATTTACGACTAGCAACAGTAAAGTAAAAGATGAATAAAATACAAGTAAAAATTCAGCACAGAGAATTTTCTCTCAATGTAAATTCTGCAAAATGATTCTTGCATGCCTATGCATTACAAGATAACTATATGCCCAAACACAGAGATGCAACACGTTTAACTAATTGTCTATTGTGCCTCAGTCGAATTATATGATGGCATGCCCAAGCTATAGTTGTTCACGGTCTGCAATGAGAAGTGCACATTTATTCAATAAATGTTTCAGCAGTGTAAAATCTCTGCAAAATCATCTGCATTCAAAACTGTAACCATACAGCCAAAAGGTTGCAATTAAAAGTCAACAAGATTTTAAGAGGTTGTAGTAAAAAGACATGCATTGGAAACTCAGATCTAGAGTATGTATCGAGTGTCAAAAACAAAATAACATTATAGCTGACCGATCTGAAGCCCAAAATTAGAAGCAAAAAAATTCAACCAATACGCCTTCAAGCAGGATCAGTAGTTCATCAAAATAAATAAATTTGGCTTTCAGATACTCATTTTGCTATAAGAAAGCATGAAGCTCTAGAGGGAATGCAGATTGATCGTCATCCTGATTTGATAAACCCAAAAGTTGGAAGAGTTTGGGTGTCAAAAATCAAATTTCGGACCATTTGATGTACAATCAAGATATCCTATATACATATACAATCAAGATATCCTCTATGCATTCTCAAGTTACACTTGCAAAGGCAAAATGTGTTGAATACTTTAATCATCCCTATAGATTAGTTTCTCAATATGAATTTTATACTGGACCATGCTTAAAAGTAATTGCTAAACGCAGATTTAGGATTAATCTGAAATTACTTTTATCAGACAATTTATGAGGTTGCATATTATATACCTGAAGCTTTGTGTCTCTCGGTAATAACTTAAGGGCCTGAGCACCATTGATCTTGTCCCATCTCTGGCTCAACAAATCCAATGCCTCGTTCAACATTATAGGACCACCTTCTTCATTTGCTTCTTCCCCATCCACATCACTACGTCCACTATCAGTACTGCTTGGGCTTATGCGCATATCTTCGGCTCCCTCAATTTCAGCGATCTTTTTTGTAACTCGGCCCCCTTTACCTTTAGTTATTTTTTGAAAGCTAGATTTTTGTAGAGGTACTGGGTAAGTTATTTGCTCGAATTCTTTGATTGACCTCTGTGGATTAAGGTAAATTTGCAGCAGAGTAAGATATATGTTGGAATTAAATTTTGAAGGTTGTTGCAGTCCCATCTCATAGACACGATCACAGTATGTGAGTGCCTGGTCAGGTAAGTAAAGCTGCAAGGATGCAGGATAGTAAGTCAATATTAGGCTAAATTTTAAACTTCTAAAAGTGTCCTACTCAAAAATAGAGGCCAACAAGAACATTTAGATAGAGCACAAAATACTAAACACCACAGAGATACCGATCTAAGAGTTTTTCCATGACAAGAATCCATTTTCTCCAGAATATGTTTTAGCAAACACTCTTTAAAACATCCTGATTTACAATCTCAAACGAGTAAATCACCTTATGAATATATAGAGACAAAGCAAGCTGGTGTTGATTGATCTTGCCAAGTAAAACGGCACGCTCCTCATAGAGAGCATCAGATGGAAGGCGTTTCAAAAGAGCGTCTGTGTTATAAGAAGGCATGCTATCTAACAATGACAACAACTTTGTCCGTGTGGATGAGTAGATCTTCTCGTCCCAGTTATGCTTCTCTTTCAGATCCTTGTACCAGTCTATGACTTCTGAAAGGTATATTTGAACCTGACCAATTGAACTGCTCAACTAATCTGGAGTTAACTTGTAAAGTATAAAATGAAGATAACGAAATTTCTTACCAGTTCACTCTGCAGGTTTGTGTTGATGCCATTTCCACTCATTGAAATCATAAGCTCCAAATAGGTAGATTGCAGATTCGGTGCGTGCTTCTTTAAGTATGAATTGACCAAATCAGCAGGAACATTTCCCCAGAGAAAAAGCTCCATAGTCTCCGTTGGACATTTTTCTAGGACAAGTGTAGAGTATTCCAAAACAAGCATTGGGTCGGTTGTACAAAGAGGCTGCCAAAATGAAATAGACCAGTCAAGAAAGATGTACAAAGCTATATGACCATGATGAAAAGTGATTATCATTAAGACAAAAATTCCAAATATTTTGAGGTTACAAAAAAACTGGTCATTCATACTATTGAATCCATCAGCCAAAAAATAGATATTTTAGTTACCTGGTATTTTAAAACCACAAGTTGGGCATATTTCATCCGTCATGATTACTACGAAGCATTCTAAAGTATTTCAAGACAGTTAAATCATCCGTTTTAGCTTTTCAAAAGTAGACTGCTTGTGGGTACGCATTCCTCTGATATCTATATACAAGTAGGCACGCAGAAATGCCTAAAAAGTTATGTACGGTATGGATGAACATTTAAATACAAGTACTCTCTGCTTTATTATTTGAACTCAAGCATTAAATCAAATATGCAAAATCAACTGGGAAATGAAACTGTAGTACATAGAAATCAAGGACTCAATGGAAGGAAAAATAAACAAGATATATTCATAATCAGTTATTCAACCTGTAGATATCACAATAGCTTAGTAAAAAAAAATAAAAAAGATAAATCAAAAGAAAAAGAAAAAAAAGTCAAATGTGCCTTACAATAACTGAAATAATAAAACAAATAGCTTGAACCAAAATGGACTGTAGTTTTTTTTTTTTTTTTTTTTAATATGCACTATAAGGCAAGTTGGATAACTTGAAGTTTGTTCCTGTAACAAATCAGCGCTCCCTCTCTCCCAAAAGGTTCTCAAATTTAGAGAGGACTATTTGTATGATCACATGCATATCTAGCTCGGTTGCAATCAGAAAGTTTATTGAAGATGGTAGCATTCATCAATAGCAGTGGCAGATACAGAGTTGGTCTGGTTTAAGGCTGTTTTTGGAACTTAATTCTTCTTCTATATAAATTAAATAATTAATATTTGAGATGCATGCTTGATGTCAAGATTTGTGCTCAATTAGATATGTATGTTCATGACCTCAAGAAAATCTTGATCATTGAATGTTACTATTTTCCACCATCAGAACTAGATATGGTGGCCTTCCTCTGTAGACTATTCTAGATGATTTATTTTGGTTACATGATCAAGGTCTCTTCATATGTTCATCAACTCCAAAGGTAGACAGGGATGAAACAATAAGCTTCAGCGACCTACACTGCAGGTAGTTTCAAGTCCGCAACTAGTTATCTGTCTAGCCAGAAGGTATAAGTTATCGGCAACAATACTTTTAGATGGTTTCCTCGCTCTTAATTTTGAAGATCGTCTAAGAAAAGATAGATTGGGCACATCTTGCATTTTTCTAGGTCCATCGGGTGATGCAGAAGTCCCAGAACATCAAAGAATAATGTGCAAGAAAACCCTAATCCACATCACCCTAATGAGGTTGAATGAAGGAAACTATATGGTCTTGTCATCAGCACTTCAGCAGTGTTAAGAAACAAAATATTCAACCAGACAAAAACAAGATTAATCCTTAAATGGTTGGAGTTAGAAGACCAAAAATGGAATATAGAAGTTAAGATTAATCATCCTAAAGTAAATGATACACAATATAGGACGTGCTTTACAGAAAACAACATTGTTATGTCATGGATTATCAATTCACATGAGTTGTGAAGTAAAAAGCATGGTTCTCAGCATGAAAAGTCAAAAAATGCAAGCAATGTTAGAAAATTTTGTAAAGGAAAAAAAAAAGGATTTCAGCATATTTTAAGTAACAGAGGAAGTTCATGAGTTAAAACATGGAGATTAGTCAGTAACTAGCAATTTTGGGTCTCTAAGAAAATGATAGTTATAATTTCATGTAGGAATAGTCATGTGCTGGGATCCCAAAAAAACATTGGAAGTATATACAGGCTAAATAAAAGAAACTAAATTTCACAAGTGTTCTTTGCTCTGATTATCAGTTCAGAGAGGCTGAATTCTGCCTACGGTGTAAAAATTCCATCTTTAGAACAAGTTTATGGCAAGTTCTTAGAGAAGGTAGAAGGAAGGCAATGAACCGACCACTCCATTAACTCAAAAGTTGTAGGTAAACACCCAACTTTGCTTATTACATTCATAAAAGAGAAAAAGATGAATACTAACAAGCATCGAAAACAAATGAGGCATATCATACAGGAAATAAGGAAGACATAATCATGACATTAGCGAAGATTGGGATTTGTATTTAGAGAAAAGGACTCCAAATCTGAGATTTGGAAATAAAGGATGACATGCCATGAGAATTATGGCGATAAATAAATCAAAAGATACTTCAGTATACAACCTTTGATGTCAAGAAAAATTAAACTCCGTCCTCAATTAATCTTTCTTCATATTAAATTGCTCAATACAAAGGATTGCCAAGACTTGATCCATATATTTCTTCTACTCATTTTCTTTTGCGAAGGCAGATTTCACTAAATCCAGTCAATTTCATGTTCCATAAATGCTAATGCTTCCTCGGTTGATGATTCATGGGTTGTTGATTAAGTGGCAATACATCTCCTCACAGTTATTTAACTAAGGTTTTGAAACGCAAAGGTACTGTTGCAAATGGAACCTTATTCAAAGCTGCCGAAAAAAAATTGTTCAGCTAAATAACTCTCTATCCTAGTCCTCAGCGCTTATGCATCTAAATTTAATACGAAGCTTCTTGAATGCAAGCAGAATAACCCAAGAGATGAATTACTCTTGGGTCCACTCTTACACGTATCAGTTTAGATCCAGTAATCCCAAAAGTATCCTTGATAATAAAACTGCAAGCATATTTATGTTTTACAAGTTTAAAAGTGATGCATGTATCTACTCTTCTATGGTTACATGCAAGCCGATCAAAACCTATGATGCACTGATACTTCTCCTCAAAGAGGCGTGCAGTGTCCAACACGTATCCGACATGACATGTGTCCGGCATTCCTCCGACATGTGTCGGACACGCCGAAAACGTGTCCGATTTAAAAAATATTAAATACAAATTGGACACGTGTGTCGGACACACCCATCTTAAATATTTTATGAATTTTTTAAAATATAATTTCTTGTATTCAAAATTTTTACTTATTTAAAATATAAAAACTAAATATCTTATTTCCCATCCACAAAATCAAATCAATTGCCCGCACTTAATACCTCATTCATAAAATACTCACATTTTCATTTCTCTTTGGCGTTTTACAACTTTGATTTCATAACAATGTCTGATGTCATCTCAACATCGATGTCTGACCTCATTACAACATCAACATTTCAAAATGATCTCCATATCAAACTCTGACGCTGTCTTTACATTGATGCTCGATGTGAGCAATTTCTGCACCCACAACTTGACATCTCATCTTTGTCCAACACCGACAACCAATACCCTCTCAACATCGACGATAAACAGCCTCTTAACATGGACGCCCAATATTTACTGCATAACATCAATGCCTGACTCTCAAAAGCATTGTCATCTCCTCTCTCAATGAATGATAAATGGCATCGACGCCCAATTCTTGACATCCTAATATTAATAATTTTAAGCACAAATTCTAATTAAATGACTTATTATTTTTAAATTACTTCTAAAATTATACTTATTCAAATTTTATACACTATTTTTAAAAAATAAAAACTATAATACCGTGTCAAACCCGTGTCTGTGTCCTATATTTTTAATAATTGACGTGTCCCGTGTCCATGTCATGTCGTATCCGTGTCGTCGTGTTCGTGTCTATGCATCATAGATCAAAACATAAATATCTACAAATATACAATACTTTGGTTTTATTCTAATTGTGTTTTCATTGCTAAATTATTGACAAGAAAGAATTGTGATTATCTTAGTATGAGGTTGAGGAAGCAAGTTGAAGACTCCAATGAAAGGCCTAGGACCAGACCTAGAATGATGTGGAGCCCAAGAAGTTAACGAGCATTTACCATACAATTTGGATTAATTAAACCTATATAAGCATCCAAGAAGTTGACTAAGTAGCACACCAGATATCAAAATGAGAATTAGTTTTGTATAACAAACAAGAAAAAAAATTAAGCTATAAGGTTGTTTACCTCCTTATATATTTAATTTGAATAAGCTTAATAATTAAAGAGCAATTAAGTCATTCATGTTCACGACAAAAAAAATTCATATATTATCATTTTTTTTTTTGGGTTTTAAATGATTTTATTAAAAAGAAGAAAATATGAGTTACAGTTTAAGTTGGACTCAATCATTTAGTATTCATCCACCTTTTTCTTCCGGTCACACTGGTTGAATGCAGCATTGGGTTGAGAGGTGCCGGTAGAGTTAAGATGCAGGCGAGGAGGGGCAGCGCAGGATCTGTCGAGAAAACCTGCATAGTTGTTGGCTCGAAATAGTTTAAGTATTTGAGATCTCCAAGTGGAATAGTTTTCATTAGACAGCTGGATGAGAACAATTGTTTTGTTGTTAGAGATAAGGAACTTGAGGGGGTGATGTCGTCGTGGGAGGATTCCGTAGACTCATCTTCGGTGTGGGAGGAGAAAGAGGCTGCCATATGGGGATTCACGGGCTGTGAGCCGAAAATGGCTCTCATGAAAGAAGAACAATGCAGTAATAGAAATACAGTAGAAGTGTCTCAGAGAGAAAAGAGACGAATTGCCATTTCCATGTAATATCACTGTACATCGTTTACTGAAGTATCTTATGTATATTTATGGGTGCTTGAGCTGTACAGGTGTGAGCCTATAATTAGCTGGTTTGTTATGAGCAAACTATCAGACATGTGAGCATGTGAGCATGTGAGCATGTGAGCATGTGAGACGTTCCTTACTCCTGCTGTGGTGAATTAGCATTAGGTGGTTTTTAGCAGCAAATGCAACCACCCAATTATTTTCCTTTCTCATTGGCGATTTAAATACCACTGACCCCAACTGCCTCTAATTAGAGGTATTGGGTACATTGATAATGATGAAGCTATGCAACGACCATACATGCTGTCGTTTGACAACAATGAAGTCACCTGTTTGTTTTTGTCAAGTATAGTTGTCGATGGCAAGCATTCATCCCATTGGACTCAGATCAAAGATCAATAGAGGGAGGCATAACTCTAGTCGGATCAAAATGCAATGTAATGCAAAGGATGGCATACTTTTAGCTAGATAAGAGTTTAATGGAATGAGGGACCTTCAAATCTCTCTTTTTTTCCTAATCGAATCAAAGATTAATAGAACGTGATGCTTTCAACCCTCTTTTTTTTTCTTCTTGAATGGATCAAAGGTGTTAAACTTTTTTTTGTTTAAGCATTTGTATGCCTAAGAGTCATTGCAAGAACGAAGACCAAATTTCGGTGATGTTGGGATCATCTCTTTGAGATGTTTAGTTTGACTATAAGTTTGTTGAAATCAGAGTTCGGATGGTCACGAATTTAATTTTGGAAGTTTCCGATTCATATTTGCATCGAGATTCGTGCCCGATCAAGATAAATTTTTTATGACATATCAAATGCAATGTCAACAATTTTACCCATCAATACAGACACAATTACTATTCATCGTCAAGATTACCGCAAGCACAACTATTAGGGGACTAACCCAACTACCTATGACCACCACAAATTAAAATTTTTCAGATTACTTCATTAACTTCAACTCTCAGCTCTCCATGCTCTGTCCTCCCAACCTATGAGGAAGAAAACAGTAATGGCAATCAATTATAGGTGGCCATGACAGCAACAGCATGAAGGATATTTTTAAGATGGATAGACAAATGCCACAAGTCTTTGGTTTAATTGGCCCAACGTGAGTAAAATGAGGTTTCAAGCGATAGTGTGGTAAGAAGAAGATTTTGGTTTGTATATACCAATACTATCGCAGTTGGGTATAATTGAAAATTAAAGATTTCAATCTGGGTATACCAATAAAAAATCCACCAACTTTAAAAGATGATTTGACCAAGCTAAAGACATTATGGAACAAATTTGGTTAAGTCAATCAAGTTAATCCAAGCCAAAGACTAAGACAACAGACCTTGGCAATTCACAAAAAAGAACATGCAATAGTTGTCATAAGCACCAAATGCGTGGAGACGCATTAACTGTATCATTGTAGCGCCAGTTATTGGCATGGTTTCTCAAGGAAGATTAATTCATATGGGCATATTAAAAAATATTTTAGTTGCTTATATGTGGTGATGATACTTGGCGTTGACTACTGTAAATTAAAAACTTTTTAAAGTCAATTAGATGGTTTAAATGTCAAAGGTAAATAACGATATATAAACAAGTTAAAATCATGCAGATAATATTTAATATGACGTCAAAACAAGCTTAAGCAACTGTCATATTTAACATGGCTAGGTTCAGTCAAGGTCAACTACAATAATCCTAATGTTCAAAAACGCAAAAGTTTTCCAATATATTTAACATCATTTCAGAACACGTTTTAAGTTATAACCATAGAGATCGCATGAAATAGGTAATATGTTGGACGCTTAAAAGTTATGGGCATTACAAATCATAAAATCATAATAACACATTGAAATGTAGTGTCAATTGCAAAATATGATGTAAGCATTAGAAAAAAGGGAAATATACCTTGAGATAATCAATAATCATGGATGGTTTGAAATTCTGAGATTCAGAACTCGTAATGCCTGAATTTGATTCCTCAATAAGCTGATGGAGGAGTTTCAGTGCTTCATGATGCATTCCATTGTACTTATACAGCTCTAACAAGACTTCATAATCATTCCTACCTTTCAAAATTTCTTCACAAATCTTTAAATCACAGTAGTTAGGACCTTTCACCAAGTCTACTGCTACCAAAAATTGCCCAGTAAGAAGCAGAGCCTGAATAAGTGCAGTGTCCAGTATAGTTGCCAGCTCCCTTCCAACTGAACTGATATGAGGGTGACCTCTTTTCTGTTGAAGGAAAGACCATGGTTAGATGCCTGAGGTATAGTAAACTAATGAGCTGAACTAGCCTATCAAAATTGAAACTGCCATATTTGGCCTGATACACGAAATAGTTAAGAATCCAGGTGCATGTGACAGAAAATTCTAGGGTTGAGAGCAGATCTCCCTAAGCCCATCATCAAGCCCGACAACTTCAGGAGCAGAAAATGCATGATCAACAAGCTAAGTAGAATGTTTGAAATACTTGTCTAAACCCACATACGGACAATCTGCAGTCACCTTCTAAAATGTTTGTCTTACAATATGACCTGCTTATCATCAAACATTTCTTTTTAGGCAATAAAATCAAACGGAAGTGCATATGACATTCATGGGTAACTTGACATGCATCGTGTAAACATCTCAAAGATGGTGGGCAAGTCTTAGTAAAGGCTGCCAACACTGGAAAATTCATATCAAAAGAACCCATCTAAAACCAAAATGAAAGACACCATTATCAGTCCCAAATTGATGGACCGGTCGATTTGATTAGGAGAGAATTAGGAAGTTTCCTAATCAATAGAGAGATGTTCAGGAATGTTCTTAATCAAAAAGGAATTATTTACGAAAGTTTTAATTATAATTGGAAGAGAAGTATTTAGGGCAAGAGATCTAATTTAAATTCAACTATGAGACGGAATTATTTAGAGAAAGGGGGCTGATTTGGAGGGGATTAATTACGAAATATTTCCTAATTGAAGAGGGCATATTTGGGGGTTGTGTTAGACCGGTCCATACGAGACCGGCTTGTGAAACAGAGGCGGGGTCTCCGCCTCCTGCGGAGGTCGTGCGATCCGAACGCCCAGACGGAGCGATTTAGGAAAGATTTTTTAGGGAAATTTGAATGTAGGGACTGTTTAGAGATTTCCTTTTGAATTGTATGCATTGAAAAGTTTGTTTTCCTAGGGTTAGGGCATCTTGAATTTGGCTGAAATTTTAGATCTCTAAGATTTTTTTTTGGCTCTAGCGGCATCTAGAAATTTGGGAGAGATAGATCTTCCTCTCGAAAAGATGATCAATTGTATCTTGGTATTTTTCGTTTCCTTTTATCAAATAATACAAAGTATCTACTGTTTTGGTCGTTTTGTGTGGATTTTTGTGGAGAACTCTCGTTGTTTTCCGAAGATTGATAGGAAATACTTGAGATCTACAAATGTTTCCTATCAGCCTAATTTGGGGAAGATTAATTAAGAAATGATTCCTAATTGAAGAGAGAAGATTTGAGGGCTGATTTAGGGGTTGATTTTGAGGGGATTAATTAGAAAATGTTTCATAATTGAAGAGGGTAGATTCGGGGGCTAATTTGAGGACTGATTTGGGAGAGAAATAATTAAGAAAATAGGACAGTTTGGGAGGGAATTGGGGGAGGGTTGTTTCGGTATTTGTTGTTTATTGTTTGCTTTAAGTAGGTGATTTTTCTAAAGTTAGGGGTATGTTTTAATTGCTGAATTTAATTTATTTTTAGGTTATTTGGGCTCTAGCAGGCAGCTAAGGATTTGGGAGAGCCGGATCTACCTCTCCAATTGAAAATCTAATTATATCTTACATTTCTCTTTATAGTTCTTCAAATACAAATTATTTTTTAGCGTTCTTCTTCCAAATTTTTGTGTTTCATCCGCTGATTTAGTGAAAAGAGCAACCACTTCCTATCGAATTGGTATCAGAGCAATTTCATGGGCTGAAAAAGTAGTCTTTTTGGCTAATTTCAGTTGTGTTTCCTCTCCAATCTTGTTGTTTTTTGTTGTTTGGAGGTCAAATTAACACCAAAGTTGTTGTTTTTTGTTAGTGGAGCCTAAATCCAGGTACCTATGGCCAGAATAAATGTAGAAGTATTGGAATGTGAGATCGGACAATGGAAATATGAAATTTTCAATATTCAAACTAACTTTCAGATTTCAAAAATCAAAGTGCAGCCGTCCATGAGAAGATTGATGGGAATATTTCCATCTTGGAGATGTTGAAGAAATTGCTCGAGGGCCAACCTAAAATGGTTTCGTCGGAGACGAGGGAAACCACCGGCAACAAAGAAAGTGGGGAAAATCCTAATCTGAAATGGCGAAGGGAAAATCAGGAGATGAAGATTCTGGAGGAAGAAAAGAAAATGTCTTCTCTAGAGCCAATTAAAAGGGAGTAGGGGTGTAAACGAGTCGAGCTCGTAAAAGTAAACTCGAGCTCGAGTAGAAGCAAACTCGAGCTCGACTCGTCTCTCAAAAGAGCAATTAAAACTAGGTCTCGAGCTCGTGTCGAGCCCAAAGAACGAGCTCGAGCTTGACTTGTCTATTTTCTCTCATATTCGAGAGCTCGGTTCGAGCGCTCGACTCAAGCTGGAATCTAGGCTGAAGCTTTTGCCTTCTCTTTGCGGTGTAGCGCCGACTGTGGAGAAGGAAAATCGAAAGAGTTGTTCATCATCGTCGGATAAGAAAGCTAAAAAAAATGTGGAAGAAGGACAGTGCTTTATTTTATTTTATTTGCGAAATACGGACTTGGTCTTGAAAAGAGACATGCTTTAATAGTTGTTATTGTGTACAACTATTATTGCGTGCAACTGCTATTGTGTACAGATGGTCTTTAATAACTGTTAATGCTTTAACAATTGTTATTGGGAAAAAAAGTAATAGTTATTTAAGATTTTTTTTAAAATGTGTACAGTTGTTATTGTACAGTATAATAATTATATTGATATATAATAAATGTTGTATATTATTTTAATATATAAATTTTTTATTAAATAATTAATTATTTACAAGCCAGCTCACGAGCCAAGCCTCATCAAGCCCGAACTCGAGCTCAAGTTTAAGCTCGAGCTCGTGACTCGATAGGCTCAGTTTGCGAACTCGTTAACGAGTCAAGTTCGAGCCTCATCAAGCCGACTCGGCTCACTTACACCCCTATTAGGGAGGAGCTGAGTAGAGAGTATGGGGAGAAGCATGAGGAGTCAGGCATGAAAGAATGGGTGCTAAATTTGAGAAGAGGGGCGGAATTTGAAAGTGGAGGGACTAAATATGATTGAAGGGGTGCTGAATTTGAAAGGGGAGAGGTTGATTATGATTGAAGGAGCGCTGAATTTGAAAGGAGGGGCTGATTATGATCCAAAGGGTGTTGAATTTGAAATGGGAAGGTGGGAATTTGATGAAAGGTTTGGGTACGAGCGTAGAATGGATGATTGGGACACTTGGGAGAACCACTTGGGGAAAGGGGAATTATGAAAGAAATAGGAGGAACGGAGGAGATACGAGGGTGAGGACGTTGAAGATGTCTATTTTTGAGGGAGAATGCACATGGGTGGATATACAGGGTGGAAAATGTACTTTATTCTAAATAGATAGATGGAGGAGGCGAGACTAACGGGGGTTGGGATGTGCTTGGAGGGGAAAGCGTTGGCATGGTACCAATGGAGAGATACGAGGCGACCCATACGGACCTGGAGGGAGTTTAAGGACTGCTTGTTGGAACGTTTTTGAACCAGTAGAAAAGGGGTTTTCTATGAGCAATTCTTTGCTCTAACGCAAGAGAGGATAGTGTAGTACCAAGAGCAGTTTGAGCACCTGGCCAATCGACTGGACTAGCTTCCGGAGACTGTACAGAAGGGAAACTTTATGAAATGTCTCAAACTAGATATTCGAGCCACAATTAAAGTGATGAGACCTCGTAATTTGGGATAGGCTATGGAGGTATTCCAGTTAGTGAAGGATCATAAGCACCTGGAGAGAGGGGCTAGAGGTAGCAGCCAGGATGTTCGTACATGATGACCAAAACCTTTTTGGCATCCAAGGAGCCGACACCAGGTACTCTTAGGGAGACTTCGAAAGGAGAAAATTGTAGGAGGAAGACCTGGGAAAAACTTCAAGAAACTCACATAAATGGAGCTACAAAAGAAGAGAGCAAAGGGGTTGTGTTTCGGATGTGAGAGGTATACATCAAGGCACTTGAAAGAAGAAGTCTCACCTATCAGTGTTTATCTGTGTCGTTATCCCAAAATCCATAAGAATGAGATCAAAAGACTGATCAGGGATATGCTGGAGGCAGGGATCATTCAACTAAGTGTCGGTCCATTTTTCTGTCCACTGCTATTAGTCAAGTGCTTCAACAGATGTTTTCCTTCGTTCCGCCTTCATGACATTATGGCACTTTGGGAGGGGAGTATTGATGGACAGATCGATTTGATTGGGAGGGAATTAGAAAGTTTCATAATTAATAGGGAGTTGTTTAGGAATGTTCATAATCAAAGGGTAATTATTTAAAAAAAGTTTAATTATAATTGGGAGAGAAGTATTTAGGGCAAGAGATCTAATTTGATTTCAAATATGAGAAGAAATTATTTAAGGAAAGGGGGCTGATTTAGAGGGGATTAATTTTAAAATATTTCCTGATTGAAGAGGGCAAATTTGGGGCAGATTTTTTTTTTTTCGGGGGGGGGGGGGGGGGGGGGGGGGGGGGGGGTTAATTAAAAAAACATTCTTAATTAAAGATGGTAGATTTGAGGGCTGATTTAGGAGCTAATTTAGAGGATATTAATTATGAAATGTTTCATAATTGAAGAGGGCAAATTTGGGGGTTGATTTGGGAGAAAAATAATTAAGGAAATAAGACATAATTGGGAAGGAATTGGGAGAGTGTTGTTAAGGTATGTCACGACCCGACCCGGTGAACTCATATAGACAAGGCGAGAACGGATGACATAAATGATAGAACAGAATATTTCAATAGCACTAAAACATGACATAATAGGAATCTAAAACACTTCAAGAGATAAAAATAAACGTCTCTAAACAACTTCCAATTTGCACTAAACATTTCATATCATTTTATATAAAGTCACATATGTACAAATCCGGCTAAAATATTTCTTTCATAACAACATCCAACCAAAAATAAATCGCAAATACCAAAAAATAAAATAAACTACAACAGGAACATGTCATCCGGTCCTCTACGACTATATGTGAACCAACGTCGATCAGTCATTCCTAGCAGCAGGTTCTCTTAAAACATGTCCCAAAATGAGGGAATTAGCTAAAGCTCAACAAGTAACAACTAACTCTAACAAATTCATACACCATGAGAGAAATTCAACATGTATGCTTGATGTAATTTAACTCGCCTATATGATTACTAAATACCATGATTTTTTTTGTAAGTATCACACGCTATAATTCATATGCAGATCTAAGTGTCACATGTTAGAGTTCATATGCAGATCTAAATGTCACATGCTACAGTTCATATGCATATCCTTGAGGTCATTTCAACTATTTCATGTCATTTATATCATAAAATATATTGATATGCTCTCTTATTCTTTAACATATACAACCATACCGGCGTACCAGAAGTGTACTGATCAGGTACACAACATATGTTTGATTATATCATCATTCTTTTCTCTTTTGCCCCGAAGAGTCATATTGCTCATAAGAGCCTTATTATGTCAAGGCACCATATTTGATACTTCACCTTCAACATGCACATTCAACATACACATAATTCATAATACTTTATTAAAAGTTTAGGCATGGTTACATGAAGGTTTATATAATGTGAATTGTAAAACTTTTCTGAGTATTCTCAATAATGCCAGCATACATAACAATATAAAGCCAACATGTAACATTTAATTCTAAAAGAGCATAAGCATCAATCAACATTCAGTAAAGAACTAATACTTAACACATTAGAGAACAAAGAAACATTGAACTTGGAAGAATTAATTATACTTACTGATCAGATGTGTGTAATTTACCGTTCTCAATGCTTTTTCTCTCCCGCTTTGAAATCCTACAAACAATGCGACTAAATATTATTACATATTCATCTTAACATAACTTCTCTCATTAAGGTCATTAATGTTCATTAACATACCCACAACCTAATGCATTTTTATCATATATTCATTAATGTTCATTAACATACTCACAATCTAATGCATTATAAGTTAACACTGTCGTTGTCAGGTCCCAAGTCCTAGATGAAAAAAGTTGAGGGTTGCGTTAGGTAGTCGACAGCCAGCGTAAAACTTGTCAAACAATAATGACATGAATCCTTTAAGAAATTGTGTTAATGCTAGGGTGTCCCCTGGAAGCGACGCGCTGTATGGCCTTAATATAGTGACAAGTGTGCAAGGGCCGCTGCACCGACGCCCGGGTGCAGTGTTAAATAGGCAAGGGTTCCCACTTCAAGGACGGATGTGGGCAAAGAAGCTAGTCCATGAAACTGAAATTAGGATAGGAACTTGGAATATAGGTTCCCTTACAGAAAAATTAATGGAATTAATATATATTATGATTCATAGGAAGTTAAATTTTTGGGCATTCAGGAAACTAAATGGGTTGGAGAGAAGGCTAAGGAAATTGATAGTTTAGGATTTAAACTTTGGTATTCGGGTAGGAGTCGTACTAGAAATGGAGTAGGTGTTATTATAGATAAAAGTTTAAGGGATAATGTTAAAAAAATTAATAGGATTGGAGATATAATTATACCTTTAAAGATTGTTTTTGATTATAAGATTGTTAATATTATAAGTGCTTATGCTCCTCAAATAGGTTTGGATATGAGTTCTAAATTAAATTTTTGGAATGACTTAGCAGAATTAATACAAAAGATATCTCTTGAAGAAATAGTTTTTATTGGAGGAGATTTAAATGGACATGTTGGTAGAGAGGTAGATGATTTTAAAAGCATTCATGGTGGCCATGGATTTGGAACGACGAATGAAGGTGGCAAGAACATATTGGATTTTTGTTTGGCTTATGATTTTTTAATTGCTAATACATTATTTAAGAAAAGGAATGAGCATCTCATCACTTATAAAAATGGATATAGTACAACTCAGATTGACTATTTTCTTATTAGAAAATTAAATCGTTTAGATTGCAAAGATTGTAAAGTTATTCCGAGTGAAAATTTATGTACCCAACATCGATTATTAATTTTGGACTTTAAGATAAAGGGGCATAAAATAAAAAATAAAGTAAAATGATTTTCTAGGATTAGATAGGGGCATTTAAAGAATATTAACAAAAATATTTTTGAGAATAAGATTTTAGATTTTAAGATTTTGTCTGTGCATGAGGATGCTAATGTTATGTGGGAAAACATTGCTAGTGATATTAAGAATATTGCAAAAGATGTCTTTGGAGTATCAAAGGGAAAAGCTCCTAATAGTAAAAATAATTGGTAGTGGAATCCAAATGTGCAAGAAAAGATTAAAATTAAGAAGTTTGGTTATAAAAATTGGTTTAATTTTAAAAAATTATGATAATTGGGAAATATATAAAGTTGCTCATAATGATGCTAAAAAAGCAATATGTGATGCAAAGACATTAGCTTTTAGTGATTTATATAATAGATTAGATACTAAAGAGGGAGAAAGATATCTGTATAAGTTAGCCAAACAAAGAGATAGGAGTAGTAAGGATTTAGTTCAAGTGAAGTGTATTAAGGATGAAGATCAAAAAATATTTTTCTTAGAAGATGATATTCAACAAAGGTGGATGAGATATTTTGCTAAACTTTTTTTAATGAAAATTGTGAAAATAAGATTGACTATAGTGACCTTAGCACCCTAAATGAAAATAAAGATTTCTGTTTTTATCAGCGTATTAGTAAAACTGAAGTTAGAGAGGCTTTAAAGAAAATGAAGGGTGGAAAAGCTGTTGGACCTGATGATATTCCAATAGAGGTGTGGAAATGCTTAGGAGATGAAGGAATTTCATGGCTTACTAAACTTTTTAATACTATTTTGAATACTAAAAAGATATCAGATGAGTGGAGAATGAGTGTGTTAACACCTATTTTTAAGAATAAATGTGATACACAAGATTGTGTGAATTATAGAAGTATTAAGTTCATGTGTTATACTTTAAAACTATGGGAGCGAGTTATAGAGCATAGGTTGCGGCGTGATACTAATGTTTCTCAAAATCAATTTGAATTCATGCCGGGTAGGTCGACTATGGAAGCCATACATTTATTAAGAGGTTTGATGGAGAAATATAGAGAAAATAAGGATGATCTACATATGATATTTATTGATTTAGAAAAAGCATATGATAAAGTTCCAAGAGAAGTGCTATGGAGAGTTCTTGAAAAGAAATGAGTCAATAATGCTTATATTCAAATTATTAAAGATAGGTATGCAGGAGCTATTACTTGTGTTCAAACACAAGGTGGATTGACTAAGTATTTCCCTATTTTGGTTGGGTTACATCAAGGATCAGACTTAAGCCCATATCTTTTTGCTTTAGTCATGGATGTTCTCACTAAACATTTGCAAGAAGATGTACCTTGGTGTATGCTTTTTGCTGATGATATTCTTCTTGTTGATAAGACTAGAGAGGGAGTTGAAGGTAAACTTGAATTATGGAGGTCAGCCTTAGAGTCTAAAGGTTTTAGCTTGAGTAGATCTAAAACGGAATATATGGAGTGTAATTTTAGTAGTAATAGACCTAGTGAGGGGATTGTGAATTTGGGCGATCAAGTCATTAATAAGAGTACACGTTTTAGATATCTTGGATCTATTGTTCAGAGTGATGGTGAAATAGATGGGGATATTATCAACAGAATTCAAGTTGGATGGTTGAAGTGGAGGAATGCATCGGGTTTGTTATGTGATAGAAATGTACCCCGCAAACTTAAGGGAAAATTCTATAAGATGGTAGTGAGGCCTGCAATGCTTTATGGTGCTGAATGTTGGCCATTAAAAGAGAAGCATAATACTAAGTTAAGTGTGGCACAGATGAGGATGCTCAGGTGGATGAGTGACTTTACACTTAGAGATCGGATACGAAATGAGCATATACGTGAAAAGGTTGGAGTAGCTCCAGTAGAAGATAAGATTAGAGAGAGACGCCTTAGATGGTTTGGTCACATAAAACGGCGACCTTCCGATGACCCGGTTAGGAGAGTAGAGGTATTAGATTTGACTTATGTTAAGAAAGGTAGGGGTAGACCTAAAAAGACTTGGTTAGAAAATATTAGAAATGACCTTTCTTTATTAGATTTAAACGAAAATTTGACTTTTAATAGGACACAATGCAGAAAAAGGATTCATGTAGCCGACCCCACGTAGTGGGATAAAGGCTTGTTGTTGTTGTTGTTGTTGTTGCT
Source organism: Dendrobium huoshanense (assembly GCA_016618105.1). Taxonomy (NCBI): domain Eukaryota; kingdom Viridiplantae; phylum Streptophyta; class Magnoliopsida; order Asparagales; family Orchidaceae; genus Dendrobium; species Dendrobium huoshanense. Next base: position 20,850,171 of record CM028343.1, read on the forward strand.
TTCCTTAATTAAATGTAATTTAAATGTTATTTTCGGATTTACCTAAATTCCAAATTTTGAAAATATAATTTTTCACTAATTTCAATAAGATTTCATGTTAAAACATCCCTCTTATCAAATTATAAATTTATGTTATTGAATTTTCGGATTATTAAATTTAATAATTAGGGAAAATAATATTTTGTGAAAAATTCCCAATTTTCACTAATAGAACCCTCCTAAGGTCATTTCGAATAACTTTTGTTAAGCACTCTTCAAAATTTTTCAACATATGAAAAATCTTAATTTTTTAAACCTAAATTTTTTTTTAAATAAATTGCATTTTCATGGATAAAATTTCTTCCCCAAGGTTCTTCTAACATTCTTTTAAAAAAAATTAAAATTAGAGAAACCATAATTTCGAAAATTTGAAAATCCTTTAAGAAAATTCTATTTTTTTCATGGTAAAAAGCCTTTCCTAATCCTTCCCTATAACTTTTCTTCTAAGCTTTTGAGTTATGAGCAAACCCTAAAAATTTCTCTCAAAGAAATCTAAGAGAAAAGAAATATTTCTTGCATTAGAAGCTTACCTCTATCATTCTTATGCGTTTCCCCATGTTTTTCATTAAAAACCCTTGCCGGAAACTCGTCCGCCACTGGCATTGGCGAGCCATCCGACGTTCTCTCCCTCTCTTCACGTGTGCGACAGAACAACCACAAAAGGGACCGAAATATTGGAGGTGTTTTGGCTAAATGAGGGAGAGGTATTACTAAAAGACGCATGTGCCCCTCTTCCAAATACTTCCCTAAGAGCTCATGAGGGGTAATTTGGGCAAGTGACTAAAAAAATTACTTAAACGAACTTCTACGATTTTTGGTTTTCAAATCGCGCGAAATTAGGTATATGTTCTTTATACCGTTTCGATCGAAATTTCGCGTAGAATTTTATAAAATTTATTTTGTCGCGTTCCGACGACTTTGAAATTTCACTGAATTTCATCACGACGCATACGATCAACATTTTCAGGTTTTACAGGGTATTTGTTGATTATTGTTTGCTTTAAGTATGTGATTTTCCTAGGGTTATGGATATGTCTTGTTTGTTGACTTTAGTTTATTCTTAGGTTATTTGGGCACTAGCTGACGGGTAGGGATTTGGGAGCTCTCCAATTGAAGATCCACTTGTATCCTGTCTCTCTTTCATAGAACTTCAATAAAAAAAATATTCTTGTGTGTTCTATTCATGATTTTCTTATTGTTGGTTTTCTAAAATTATTGAAATCCGATTTCAGCCAAGACTTTTCCTAAATTTTTGCTAGACTTCCTATCACAAGCCTGACAGCTGATATCTAGAACAAGTCATACAACCTGTGGCAAAATACAAAAGATCAAGAAGTTGAAGAGATAACACAAGGGAAACTGAAGAATGTATCCAAGATGTACTATATTCACAGAAAATAGAAGTGTTAGAAGCTTTTGTAGGTGCAGTGCTTAAAGAATAGGATTTTTTTTCACCTTGCTGGAACTCATAGATCCATATGGCTCAGAAGTCGTCATGCTTCCTTGCACAGCATCAGAGACAACTTCCTCTGTTACCTCTGCAGTTGCCCTTTCAATTACACTAAATCTTTTCCTCTGCAGGTACTTCGCTAGTGCCATGATAGCGTTGTAACTCGTTTTCTTATCCTCAACTGCTGATTTATCATCAGATTCATAGAATTGAGATGGCAATGATGATTCCATGTCATCTGACACATCAGAAGAAAACCTTGATAGGTAAAAAGCATCAGTCTGTTCTTGAAACTTCTCAGGTTCAACAATAGTTAGATCCTTTGGTAGAGTTATTGAAGGATATAAAGATAACACATAGGTTATATCCACTTGGGAAGCCAAGAACTGATCCATGGACTCCTCATAGCTCCCATTATCAAACAGATAATGCCCATACCTAGAAACAAAGCATCAAAACAATAAATCATGACTAATATGAACTGGCATCAAAAGAAGCTAGCTTTTAGTATGGTGAATTCAGATTGAAATTTTAAATTTCCATCAGAAAAATAACATTACAGTTATACTATGCATAAGAGAAATTTTCATGCTGTAAATTTAGAGATCTTCAAAGAAGAGTGAACACTAAAACCGCTTTGCATTAAACACTATGGCAAAGAGCAGATACTGATTAAGAACCTTATATGTATAGAGGCTTCTTTTGCTGCTCGAAGGCTAGAATCCTCTGGCGGGAGTAGCTTACACAAAGCTAATGCCCCCACAAAATTCCCAGATGCTGTCAACTGTACAATCTGTACACCAAACGCAAATTTTGCAGTGACAACAAAAATACAGGCAAAAAAAAATTCAGAACAAAATTTCAAATGGTGATACCGAGTCCACAGACAGCCACCACATATTCAGCATAAGATGCCCAAGAAATAGGCTTTATACATTACCACTAAATGCAAGGATTGAAACTCGATGCAAAATTTTCATTAGAATAAGTGCGCATTTAGATTTTAAAGCAGAAAACAGTATATGAATGACCAGATCAAATGCGTGTGCTAGGAAATAACTAATTTTAAGTTGTTACTGCAACTAAGCCAATTAAAACACTCTTTCAGGAACAGTTTCTTGGAGGCAATGCGTCATTGTTATCAAAAGCAACCGTGCGAGTACCCACAAATTCAATGGCTCACCAAACTAAAGAAATATTATGTTATGTGGAATTCAGAATGCTTGAGAAAAAAATTTACCAAAATCTTCCACGAATATTTAATTATAGCAAATTCATCAATATAAGTGAAATGTACTAAGAAGTGTTGTCAACAACCTTCTTATATCTTTGGGAGGAACTGATGAAATAGTGAGCTTTGTTTTTATTCACAAAATGTGATGTTGGACATGATTGGAGTTAGCATCCCAAAGTAGACAAGAGTTTGTGTCTGTGTCATCATGTCATGTTGTACATGTGTAGCTGTGTCCATGTTTGTGCATCATAGTTTCACAACAATGTCCGATGTCATCTCAACATCGACATTTGAAGTCGTTACAACATCGACATTTCAAAATCATCTCAACATCAAAGTATGACACTGCCTTGACATTAACGCTCAATACTAGCAATTTCTACACTCATAACTTGACAACTCATCTTTGTCCAACGTCGTTCTAAGTTCTAACATCGATGTCCAAGGCCCTCTCAACATCGACGACAGATGCCCTCCTGAAATCGACACCCAAAACTCACTGCATAACATTGATGCACGACTCTCGACGGCATTGTCTTCTCCTCTCTCGATGTTTGAAACATGACATCGACGCTGACTCTCAACATCCTAATATTAATCATTTTACGTACAAACTCTAGCTAAATGACTTATTATTTATAAATTAATTTTAATATTATACTTATTCAATTTGTATACACTTTTTTTAAAATCTAAAAATTATAATATTGTATTTAACCCGTGTCCGTGTCCTATATTTTTCAATAATTGGAGTGTCCCATGTCTGTATCGTGTTGTATCTGTATAGCTGTGTCCATGTTTGTGCATCATAGTTTCACAATAATGACCGATGTCATCTCAACATTGACGTCTGACGTCATTACAACATCGACATTTCATAACCATCTCAACATCAAAGCCTGACATTATCTTGACAATGATGTTCGATGCTAGCTATTTCTACACCTACAACTTGACAGCTCATCTTTGTCTGACGTCGTCTTAACATCGACGACCAACGCCCTCTCAACATCGAGGATAGACGCCCTCTTGACATCGACACCCGATACTTACCGCATAACATTGATACTTGACTCTCGATAATATTGTCGTCTCCTATCTCGATTGCTTATACATGGCATCGACGCCCAACTCTCAACACTCTAATATTAATCATTTTAAGCACAAATTCTAGTTAAATGACTTATTATTTCTAAATTATTTTTAATATTATACTTATTCAATTTTTATACTTTTTAATATATAAGAAATATAATACCATATCCAACCGATGTCCGTGTCTTATATTTTCAATAATTGACGTGTCTCGTGTCGTGTTGTATCTGTGTCGCAATATCAGTCCATCATAGCTCAAAAGTGAAATTAATAATTTCAAACGAGCAACGCCCCTTTAAGTAATTCCATTCCAATTTCAACAAGCTTAGTATCTTTCAATAAAAAAATACCTAAATTTCTTTACAAAAATGGAAAAGAATTTTAAGGGAGCAATTAATCCCCAAAGGAAATGCCACAAGAATCCCCTTTATGCCATGGTTTTCAAAAACTAATGCCAATTACTTAATAATAGTTGCCCTACGTTTATTGGCACTCTAGCCATAATAACATTAAGATGATGAAAAGCATAATGGAATGGAAAATGATCATCTTAATCCTCACAAATAAAAAAGATTAAAAACAAGGGAAATGGCATTAACATGACAAATTAAATCATACTGATTAAGTTGGTAAAAAAATACTAAAAGCGGACAGCTACAAGTAGACATCTCACACTATTTCAAACATCCTAGCCGACTCTATCACACTTCACCATAATTGGGTTAGATCATGAAAACACATTTGGGACATATCTTGACACTAGCAAACATCAAATTAGGGTTTATTTTAAGAATTATACCAAATATTGACAATTTTCTACTAACCTACCATCAGCCTTCAACTTCTATAATCTGGGATCAAGTATGATAAACACATTTTTCTTATGACATGAATCAAGAAACCAAATCTTGTAGAAGAGCCTTATAAACACATGTTAAATGATATGATGGCTGGAATAGCATGCTCAAAATCTAAACAAAAATATTTGAGAATCATGGTTGGAAAACTGCCCTGCCTTATGATTTCTGAATTCCTTGTGCCTCCTCAAGCCTGAACGAGACATACTTTGCAAGGGACAAAATAAATTATTACCAGAGAGAATGCATGCAGATCGACTTTTTCCCTCGTGCCACCCAGTCATGTGGGTATCCACTTGCAAGTATACTATGGCAGCCTACTTGATGGGGACATCAGCTCGTGGAAGGTTTATCAGAGGCGTGGCCGTTGATCTACAGCCATGATTGAGACTTTGTATTTCTGAGTCATTTATGCATTTTATTATTTATGTATTTTCTATTTTCCTAGGTGTCATTATGTTGTTCCGTTTGTACCCCTTTAATGGGAATTGTCGTATGTAAGCCCAAAGGGCAAGTTGGTCTTTTCTTTTTAAGTCCATTGTACTTGGCTATATATAGCCCCTTGCTTATTGTTTTTTTATTAATGAATGATATTATGAAAATTTTCCTGCAATCCTGAGTTTGTGTGAGAGCGTGAGAGCTTTGAAGAGAATTCCCTAGGCAGGGACATCGGATCACCCACGAACCTTGGAGACGGCCGGGTTCGTGGTTTTCCTTGTTGTTTTTTTTCTTTCATCATTTCTCCCTCCCCTCCATTATTCATCTTCTCGCAACCCAATCCTCCATTAGCCACCAACCAACACCTTATCCAATCCTAGCCCTCAATTTTTCCCCTTCACCCCACCGGCCACCTCACCCAACCTCCCCATACCACCGGCCATAATCCCATAGACGACAGCCACCTCCCCACCCCCTTACCCCTTGAGGTTTCCTAACTAGGTTGAAGACTACGACTACTTTGAAAATTTATTGAAATTCAAATTCAATCAAATTTGAATTCAAAATCTTTCCTAATTTAAGTCATCTATTTTAGGAAAGTTTTAATTCATATCGATTTGAAATTCAAAGTTAATTTAGATTTGATCAAATACTTTCCTAAAGTTTAAAACCAAATTAGGAGACCAAAAATCCCACATTAATTGCCTCCCTTAACCCTCATTGCCGCCGGCCCTATAGGGACTAATTAGGAGTTATTTCCTATTTCCCCAACCTCCTCTATTGGAAGCAATTTCAAACCCCCTCACCTCTCTTGGCCGGAACTTTCCCAAATCCCCAAGCTCTAAATTATTTCCTAAAACCAGATATTGGAATTAGGAAATAAGATCCCCCCAATCCCTCTCCATCACGTCGGCCTCCTCTCTCCCAACCGCCTCTCCCCTATCTCTCTCAAATCTCCTCTCTACCTTTAATTCCACATTGGATTTGAGACCATAACTCTTCCTCCTTCAAGTCCCTTTCCTCTAAACATGGAAACTGAAATTCCTCTCAGATTTCTAGGTTAAACCTGAAACTATTTCAGATTTTTGGAAGGAACTATTTCAGATTTTGAAGGACACTTGGAGCTAGCTTCCTCTCCACTTGTAAGAGAAATTTCTTTCTCTTTGCTACCACTCGAGAGGCGTATCAAGTGCTAAGGAGGTTCTACCTTCAATCATTCATGAATGGCGGATCCGACAACTGATTATGGCATAACTTGGGACGAAGACAGCTTTACTGATATCCTACGATCAACCTTCTTCAACGTGAACCCGAGGATTGACCACACCGTTGAAGACTACTTTGAGCAAATTCTAGATACTTTGGTGGAAGCTATTGACGAGCACTTCAAAGGCATTGAGTGGAGGATCTTCACCACTCCTTGACGAAGGTTTCTCTTCCACTTTGCATCTTATATCTTTTAGTCTAACTTCTCTTGGCTTGATTGCAGTCACGGCGGACCCCTCCTCATTACTCATGCTAAAGCTTAGTAAACGTAGGGCTTGAGTGCACCTTTATGCTTCCTAATTCTTGTTGTTAGACTAGGGATTTCTTTGAACACTACTATTTGGCATTGTATTATTTTTTGAATTTATTTTGACGGTTTCATATCTCTTGCTACACAATTTAGCCTAAGCGGGTGTTACCCCTTATTGGTTTTGACTTGTCGTTTTAACTTCTAGAAGTTTTGTTCTTAATGATGTGAAACAATCCCATGCAAAATGATTTGTTTAAAAAAAATTTGCACGCTTAGATTTAGAGGCAATAATAAGCAGAATCTTATGCGGAATTGAACGATAAGATAAATATTAAGTGGCACTTAGCTTAGGTTAAATCACATGAATAAAAATTAAGTTCAAAAGATAGCCGACTTAATCCCACATTGCATATATGGATCGTTCCAACAATAAATTCCAATACTAACAATAAGATTAGTCTATGAAAGATCCCTCACATAACTCTTCCTATTATTAGGCTTTTAGCGGAGAAGCATTAACATGCTCGTCATGAATTTACTAGACCACAATTGAGAAGCACTTTGAAGATAAAAGAGTCGGGGAAAGAGTTTACCCAAAGACGAGAGATTGCAAGCTTCCCGTTTGATCACCAAGGCACTGGATGAAGAGCAATCAGCAACGTCAAGGCTTGGATACATTTAGAAAGGTGATCATTGATTTCTTTGGACAGCGGGGCAGCAAGACAGGGCCACCAAACGGAATGGGCAGCAGCTGGGAACTTGTGGGCAGCAGCTGGGAACTTGTGGACAGCAGCAGGTGATGGTTGAAAGTTGAAACCCTCCGTTTTAGCACACAAAGACTTCCACTCAGCAGTCCAAACAGCAACCTGGGTGAGGGGATAACAGTTGGCTAAGTTGGAGTGGTATTGGACGGCAGGAGTGGCCTCTCGGGAATAAGGACAGCAAGATTGGTCTGCTGTAGCATCTTGGACAGCCAAACTGATGTAGAACGGAGACGCTGACTTTGCTAAGGAGAGGATCTCCTCTCTAAGGTATTTGAAAGCAAGCCTAGGTGAGGCCTTGAGAAATTTCAGCCTTGATGAAGAAGAGAAAAGCTGAGAAAATTTCAGCCTACAGGAATTCTGGTTAAAATTCAGCCTTTTTCTGGTGCAGGACAGCAAACATACATTTGGGGGAGAGGGGAAAACCGTGGAGGAGCCTGAAGGGAGGCGGCTGGGTTTGGGAGAAGTGAGGGCTGCTGGTTAGCCTAGTTCAGCTAAGAGAGATTGGGAGGGAGAAGGTTTGAATTCATTCCCAAATAGGAGAGGAATCCACGGGATTTGATTGGGAATATGGGGAGAAATTCCGAATCAATTTCTGTAATAGAAACTGTTACGGGAATTGAATTTGGGGAAGGAATTAAAGCCATGAGCGGACAGTAAATTGTAACTTTCAATTAAGAGTGAAGGGATCAAGTCAATCCTCATTTAAAATTTGAATTGACCTGAATTTAAGGAGTGATTATGGGTCTTTAATGACAAGGATTAATGAGAAAGAGGGAGGTTTTAATTGAAAGAGAAAAACTGAAATAGATTTCAGTTTTAATTGGGATGGGGGGAAGTTTTAATTGAAATCAATTTCAGATTTCAAAAAATAGAGGGGGTGTATTGATGGCAATCAATGGGGAGCCCAATGAGGGGACCGGCGGTATGGAGAGAGAAAGGGGGAGTTAGGGAAAGAGGGAGAGGGGTTTCCAAACATGAATGATGAATAGGAAAAATTTAAATAAATCCAAATCAATTTAATTTTAGATTTGAAGTCATTCAAAATTTTCCATAAATGGAATTTCCAAATTTGGAAAGAATTTGAATTTTGAAATTCAAATTCCAATGAGAACTAGGGAAGGGAGATGTGGGGAAGTGGTGGAGAGGGAAGAGGCCGGCGGCAAGGTGGCCGGCAGGCGGAACTAAGGTGGCCGGCGGGTAGGGGCTCCAATGATGGCGACGTTAGTGAGAGGTTTGGCTCCTTTCAACTATTGGCCGTTGCTTGCGGGAGATTGTGGTGGAGAAGAGGAATGTTGCTTGAAGAGGGGAGAAAGGAGATGAACAAGAATATACGAGAAAGGTAGAGATAACTAACGAACTCATACAGAGATCGTAAGAACCAAGAATCTCGGACTCTTCCAAAGATTAACGGGTATTGCAAATCACCCTCCTCGGGCTTCTCCTCTCATGAACTCACTAAGAGATCACGTGAACTCACTAAGAGATCAACAAGAACATAAAATTTTTCATTATCAATCATCATCCTTTCCAAGAGGAAGGGGAGGGCTTAAATAGCCAAATACATGAGGGAAAATAAAAAGACACAATTGCCCCTAGGGCAAACATAAAACAAAGCCCTTAAGTGAGGGTAGAAATGAAAAAGTACAAATAACAAATAAAATACATGAAAATAAATAGACACGATCGTAGCCGTTGATCTTCGATGTCCTCATCACTTAATTATTCTAATCAAGAGTTGTGCTAAATCTAAATGAATTAGAAAACTTCATACTTAGTCCTGCATCACTACTGCTTCTATGTGCTATCCCATAACAATAGACGCTCTACTCAAAACTTAGAAGACATTGTTAAGTTTAGTCATAAAAAGTTTTCAGATGCAACAAGCAAGTTGAAACTTGAAACATCTTAATATTTAACAATATTTTAAGTTCTCAATCTTATAACCCAGGTCGCATGCACGGATAAATCCAGAAACAAAGCACAATAATATAATATTTTTATGCAGGTCAAAAACTTAAAGTGAGCAATTATTAAAATACTAAGCATTTTTTAAATCCAAAGAGTATATTAAATTTGAGTCTGCAGTGTTTCTGGAGCATTAATGATTATAAAACTGAGTAATGTAAAGCTCAGGAAGATGCAATTATCAGAAGATGGGATGGAAATTCTAACAACAGACAAATCATTACCTGGGCCCCAACAGGAACAGGCAAGAGACCATAAATTGAACTTCCTACTGCAGCAATCGCACAGTTATTACTTTGTTGAAGGAGATGAACATCCCTGAGAACAATTGTCTGAACCAAAGGATACGGAGCATCAAGAGAGCGTATCTGCACAAATAAGACATAATGAAAAGATAAATAAATATAAACTAGTAGAACTCCTCAAAGAGTGCTTTCTGGCTGGATGAGAGTCAATTTAAAATATATCCACTTGCCTCAACATGCCTAGGTAGGCGAGCTAATCCATATGGCTTGTGGATGACAATAGAGCTGGGGGCCTCAGACCAACATATCCTGCCATCTTGTAGAAGTTTCCCATTTTGGTCAACAAAAACTCCAACGTCATCCTATAAATGGATGGAAGTGAAGGCAAACAAGCATGCAAAATCAGCTTTTATGCATGGTTTCCCAACTCAAAATACTGCCACTTGTGTAATTTCAAAAACTTAATTGAATGATTACAGGAATTGACTTAAATGTTCTCCATACTACCGTATATTTAAAGATGTTAGTATATAGAACATTAGGATATGTCAAATCAACAGCTCCAAAACACTAATAATTAATTAGCCTCAATAGCAAATGAGGCAAAAAATAGATGTTAACACGCAAGCTGAAGAATTAAGTTTTACTATGGTACACTTATACACTGAGTTTTTCACTAGGTCTTCCTTTAATCAAGATCATGAGAAACTTATTCAACTTATGTGCTAACATCACAAGGGTCATTCATCAGACAACAATAAACAATATTTATGTAAGTGATATAAAACACTTGTATAAACCTAGAAAATCCTTGCTGAAATCCGAGAAAATCAGTCTCTTGCAAACAATTTTTGAGAAGGAAGATGAACAACAACGAAACAAATTTTATTAGATGAAAGGCGAACAAAAGCAAGCAAGATACAATAGATTTTCAATTCAAGAGGAAGATTCGGCTCTCCCAATCCCTAGCCGGCGGCTAGAGCCCAAGTACCTAAGAGAGATCTCAAATTTCAGCCAAATTTAAGATGCCCTAACCCTAGGAAAACAAACTATTTAATACATACAATCCAAAAGAAAATCTCTAAACAATCCCAACTTTCAAATTTCCCTCCTAAACTCCTCCTAAATCCTTCGTAAGAGCTTTTAGACTCCGCGGTTTGAGCAGCACGAGCGGGAGGTGAAACTTCTCCGCCTCTATTACACGCGAGCTAGTCCCGTATGGACTGGCTGGACTGATCCAGTGGACCGGTCTAGCAATACTCCTCTCCCAAAGACTCACCTTGTCCATAAGGTGGAAAAACGACACCCTCCATTCCCTCGTCATCACAAATAGTAAAAACATGAAGAGTTCGGTCATTGCATCTATGCCTAGGTGTATACCTCTCCTCACATCTGAAACAGAGCCCCTTCATCCACTTCTTCTGTAACTTTGTTTCTATGAACATCTTGAAGTTCCCTTCAGGTCTTCCACCTACAGCCTTCTCCTTTGGGGTTTCCAAAAGAGTATCCGGTCTCAACTCCTTGGGTGCTAAGAAGGTGGTTGTCATCAAGTACGAACCTCCTGAGCTGTTGCATCCAGTCTCTTACTCAAGGTCCTCTGATCCTCCACTAACTGAGCTAGCTCCATAACCTCTTCCAAATCACGAGGCTTCATCACTCTAACTGCCGCTTGAAGTTCTAATTTGAGCTCTTTCATAAAGGTCCCATCCAATATAGTATACGGAAGCCGGCCCAGTCGGCTGGCAAGGTGCTCAAACTACTCACGGTATTCCACCACCATCCCCTCATGTGTCATGGCAAATAATTGCTCATAGAAGTCCCCTGCCCTATTAGTTCAAAAACATTCCAACAAGCAATCCTTAAACTCCCTCCAGGTCCGTATGAATCGCCATGTTTCCCTCCACTAGTACCATGTTAAAGCTTTCCCTTCCAAGCACATCCCGGCTAGCGTTAGTCTCTCCTCCTCCATCAACCTATTGACGATAAAATATATTTTCACCTTATAGATCCACTCATGGGCATCGTCTCCCTCAAAGAAAGGCATTTTTAGCTTCCTCACCCTCAGATCTCCTCCATTCCCCATGTTCCCTCCATAATTTCTCATTCCCCAAGGGGTGGTTCCCCCCAAGTGTCTGAAACATCCATTCTATGCTCATACCCAAACATTTCCTCAAATTCTCACATTTTCCTTTCAAATTCAGCACCCTTATATCATAATAAATCCTTCACCTTTCAATTTCAGCCCCCCTTTGACCATAATTACCAATATCCCTTTCAAATCCCGCCCCTCTCCTCTCAAATTCAGCACCCCTTTGTTCATGCTCCACCTCCTCACTAATGTGATACAATCCATGTGAAAGTGATTTGCTTAAAGAAATTTGCACGCTTAGATTTAGAGGTAATAATAAGCAAGATCTTATGCGGAATTGAACGATAAGATAAATATTAAGTGGTATTTAGCTTAGGTTAATTCACATGAATAAAAGTTAAGTTCAAAAGATAGTCAGCTTAATCCGACATTGCATACATGGATCGTTCCAACAATAAATTCCAATACTAACAATAAGATTAGTCTATGAAAGATCCCTCACACAACTCTTCCTATTACTAGGTTCCAGCGGCGAATAATTGACATGATCATCATGAATCCATTAATAACCATCAACGAAAAGTAAACTAGGAAGATAAGAGCGCTAGGGGAAGAGTTTCACCCAAGGAATGAAGTAATACAATGTTCCGGTGGTGCTTTGTTGGTTGGATCAGAAGTAGGTGGTGCTTGACAGCTTCTTGGATGACTTGGACAGCCACAATCCTTACTGGAGTCTTTGGACAACAAGCAGGTGGCCTGGAGCAGATTCCGGACAGCAATTTTGGTTCTCAAGGATGCTGGACAGCAGTTTTCTGGACTCCAAAATTCTGGACAGCAACTGGACAGCCCGGGACAGCAGCTTGTAAGGCTAGGAACCCTTTGGACATATCACAAGACTTGCCCGGAAACCTGAGCAGTAGCTTGGAAGGGAAAACTCTCAGATTTCCAAGGATTCCTACTGTGAATGGCAGCAGGAATGACCTTGGAATTCACATTAATTCTAAAGGCGAAGATGAGTGGTCGCCACAAGAAGTTCCAAGAGGAGAAGGGGCGGCTTGGAGAGGAGGAGGGGATGCCGGCGGTAGAGAGAGGAAGAGGGATGGAGTTTACTTTAGAAAACTGAAAGTAATTTCAGTTTAAGAGATTTGGGAGGGAAAATATTGAGATCTAATTTTGAATTCCCAAATTAAAGAGGAGTATTAATGCTCATTCAATGGAGAGAGCCAATAGGGGGGCCGGCGGCATTTATGAGGGGGTAGGGCTTGGGAAAACTGAAAGGAAATTCAGTTTTTAAGTGATAATGGAGGGAATTATCTTGAAATTAAAGTTTGAATTTCAAAATAGGGAGGGGGATTAATTGGGCAATTAATGGGAAGCCCACTGAAGGGGCCGGCGGCATTAATGGGCAAGAGGGAATGTGGGAATGAGGTGTCATGCTTGCCTAACTGTAAATTTAGGATTAGGAAAATAATTAAACAAATCCATTTGAATTTGAAATTCAAAAGAATTGATTTAAGAACTTTCCAAAAATAGAATGACAAATTAGGAAAGATTTCAAATTCAATTCGTTGGATTTGAATTTCGAAAATCTGTCCAAAGATTAAATTACCTAAATTAGGTAAGGATTTCAATGGGGAGAAGGAGGTGGATGGTGGCCGGCGGCTAGAGCTTGGGCCGGCAGTATGAGGGGCCGGGTGGAGTGTCGGCCGTGGGTTGAGGAGGTGGAGCTAGGGGGAATACTTGTGTGGATGAAGAGGGGAGGAAGGAGATGAACAACAAAAAAAATACGATTAAGATAGAAGTAATTAACGAACTCACAAAGATATCGTAAGAACCACGAACCTTGGACTCTTCCAAAGATTGACGGGTATTGCAAATTACCCTCCTCGGGCTTCTCCTCTCATGAACTCACTAAGAGATCACCATGAACTCACTAAGAGATCACCAAGAACATAACATTTTCATTATCAATATTCATCATCCCTTTCCAAGAGGAAGGGGAGGGCTTAAATAGCCAAATACATGAAGGAAAATAAAAAGACACAATTGCCCCTATGTCAAACATAAGACAAAGCCCTCAAGTGAGGGTAGAAAGGGAAAAGTACAAATAAAAAATAAAATACATCAAAATAAATAGACATGATCGTAGTCGTTGATCTTCGATGTCCTCATCACTCACGCTTCTCCTCATACCCTCTACCCGGGTCCTCCCTAGAAACATGCTCAAGAGGAGGTATTCTCTCTTTTTCATTTCGAGTCTCCGCCTCCTTAACTTCTCTTTGCCTTATTGGATTAGAGTTTTTGCCGCTTCCTGGGTTGCTAGAGTCAATTGCTTCTAACGATGTTGTTTTGGATTGGCCCTCGAGCAACTTCTTAAACATATCCCCCATGATGGAAAAATTCCCGCCCATCTTCTCGTAGATGGTTGAAACTTAACTTTTGACATCTGGAAGTTGAGTGTGGAGATCTGAAATTTCTGTTTTCAATTGTCGGATCTCCCCTTCCAATACTTCTACCTTTTTTTATGCCATAGGAACCTAGATTTAGGCTCCAATAGCAAAGAGCAATAAGTTTGACATGAATTCTGGCCTCTAATCAGTAAAAACAACAAGATCGGATATGGAACACAGTAAAATTCAATGAGAAAGACTTCTATTCCGGCCCAGGAAATTGCTCTAATACCAATTTGATAGAAAACACTTGAATAAACCTAAAAAAACCTTGTTGAAATCCGAGAAAATCAGCCACTTGCAAACAATTTTTGAGAAGGAAGACGAACTACAAAGAAACAAATTTTATATGATGAAAGACGAAAAAAAAAAAAAAAAGCAAGCAAGATACAATAGATCTTCAATTCAAGAAGAAGATTTGGCTCTCACAATCCCTAGTCGGCAGCTAGAGCCCAAGTACCTAAGAGAGATCTCAAATTTCATCCAAATTCAAGATGCCCTGACCCTAGGAAAACAAATTATTTAATGCATACAATCCAAAAAGAAATCTCTAAACAACCCCTACTTTAAAATTTCCCTCCTAAACTCCTCCTAAATCCTTCCTAATCAAAGCTTTTGGATGCTGTGGTTTGAGCGGCATGAGCGGGAGGCGGAACTTCTCCGCCTCTATTAAACGCGAGCTTGTCTCGTATGGATCGGTTGGACCGGTCCAGTGGACCAGTCTAACAGTAAGGCTTCTTCTAAAATAAATAAAAAAATTATCAAAGTATTCACTAACAAAATTTATTTAAATACCAAGTTTAAGGAGTGACAAAAGATGTCAATCCATGTGAAAGAAAAAGCAACTTAGAATGATAATGAGTTGCAACTCAAGTAGGCATATCATGTGATGTGGAACTCAAGCTCAACAGTCCAAGTGAGAGACAATCTCGCAATATGTCAGTGCAGTCCATTATATTAGTTGGAGTCATTAGTATGTAATTAGCAGTTCCAAGTTCATAGATTCCAGCACTAGAAATGCAGATAAAACCTTGTACAGATAGAACCTTATAATAAAAAACATAATATTCACTCTAAGAAGCATTTTAAATAGAAAATTTCAAATTGTCGTAAGACGCAATCTCAGTCATCACCCTCTAGTCCAGCATGGAATGTCATTACAATGCAGAACAAGTTCAACCTACGTAAGTTATAGTGAAATTTCAAATGGTTTGTGTTCAAAAACTCAAGGATCATCTAGAAAGTACGCAATATATGTTGTGCACAGATTACCATCCAATCCAAATATTTAAGTTACACAGGTGGTTAACATATCATACAATTAAAGTAAACTGAAATGATAGGAAATCAACTTTATTTTCCTATTTTGTTATTTTCTTGCTCATATCTACAATAATCCTCTATCATATAAATATAGAGTTTTCCATTCAAGGGAATTTTGGATATTGAACAGTCTCTGCTTTGAATGTGAAGGCTCCCTTCCTGAAAAGCAATTTTGGGATGCGATGTCTATGTTCAAGCTTGAGGGTTTATTGGTCTATCTGATTCTTCTTCTCCTTTTCTTTCTTTCTCTTTCTTATCAAGAACATCTACCATATCTAAGTTTCATCAGGAGGACCCATAATATTCAAATATGATGTAGGTCTTGCATCCATTAATTTTCAAAATTTACTATAAAATCCACTATTTTGAAAAAAAATTCATGCAGGCCATTTACCATGAAATATTGTAAAAACTTGGGGGACAAATTGGCTAAGCTAAGAAAAGAAATGAATCAGTTTTAAAAATTGGGATACCAGTGGTCAATAGCTGACCCAAACTTGAAATAGCTACATATAATTTACCCAAATAAGATTACTATTGTTTTCCATGTTAACCCAGTAGCATGACAACCAACAACAATAATATAACCTCAGTAGCAATGAACTAAGAAGAGAAACAAGAATTCTAAGGAATACTAAACAAGAAGCAGCGTTTAATGTAAAATATGTTTAAATGATGAGCACTGGAACAAGAAGATTTTTAAAACGGATACGTGACACCAAATAAGTAGACAGTACCTTTCCTAAGATAAGCTCCCCAGAGGGAAGAGGAACAACTAAGGGAATGCTCCTTCCAGAAGAGAATACTTTTGACGTTGCTCCAGTCGTACTATTCAGTATTATGTATTCCTTCCCAATCCCCAAGCAAATGTTTTCACCGCACCATGCCATAGACTTCACCTGATCGGATACACCAAACTCCTTAACCTCCACAAATTCACGACCACCTAACAATCATAATTAAAATCAAGTCGAGCTTTTGCTAAGGTGAGAAAAAGACGAAAAACCAGCCGCGACCATAATTTTGAATCTAAAAACGTGTTATTCATCAACCTTACGATTAGTTGCAGGTATTAAAAAATAAATATTTAAAAAAATGACATTCTTGTGCATGCATACTATTTCACTTCCATGGCATTCACAATTTACAAAAGCATACCCGTTCCCTTCAAACATATGCAGCAGTTTATCTTAACAGGCCACATTGCCCTGAATCAGAAAAGGATACAAATAAATAACAACATTTATCGCAGAACCAAACTTACAGAAACCTGCACAGTTCATCTCTAACTCTAAAGCTATGTGACTATGTCACCCAAAAATTAACGCTCAGTCAAAATGGCGAATAAACCCTTGCGTCGGGTAGTTTTGACAAATCAGAGCGATTGCGGAGTAAGACAAGGCATTACCAGTGGCAATGGCTGTTCGCTTAAGATTTGTGAATATCCGAAAAGAAATATTACGATAAGCTTAAGAATAAGTGAGAATCAAATGGCCAAATTACCATCCAGTCTATAGATCCCGACCCTTTTCTGCCTACCAACGCAGAGGAATCCCCTCCGATCGTCCCAGCTGTAGACATTAGCACCCTTCGTCTTGGCTATGGCGACAACTGTCTCCAGGTTGGGGAGCCGGTGGAATGCGATCCACTCAGAGAGGGACAGCAGAAGGTCGCGTGAGCGGCACACCTCCATCGTCACCGGCGCACGCTTCCAGAACCCCGACATCGCCCTCTCCAGCGCGTATGGCTCCCGTTTGATATCGGAATCAGATGGCTGAAGCCCCTCATCGCCGCTGCTGGGGGAAGAAGCGATCGAAAGAGCGGAAGTCGGTGCAAAGATTCGAAGCGAACCATCAGAGCAACCTAAGAGGATCTTAGAACCGTATGTTGCCAAGCTCTCGACCTTAGCGCTGCAGCCCTTTACGAGCTCCACCAGGTCGTAGGCGCTATGCACCATCGTGTCTGTACACAAACACTGATCCTTCTTTCCTTCCTGCTGCCTGCGAAGCGGACGATCACTCCTGGTTTTGGAGAAATTCTTAGGTGGCGAATCCAAACATTTGTACGAACCCAAGCTCCTTGACACGAGCAGGGGTGTCAATTATTGACACCATCCAATAATTTCATCCGAATCAGATTCAAAAAATTCGAGTTGACTCATTTAACAAAGGGTCAGATTCTGATTTCAATTTTCAGCCTATTTAAAAAATGGATCAGATCTGGGTATATTCGATAACCAAAATTGACTCGGCTGCCACATAACATTTTGATTGGGAAGTGGCGGGACGAGATCCCAAGTTCCTTGCATTTGGAGAGCTTGGAATTCTTGAGACATGGCAGCGCGCTAGTGTTTGCTTTTGAGGGCTTGATTGTAAAGATTGGAGCTCACGGGTAGCTTCGTGGGCGATGTTAAGTTCCTCGCTGCAAAGAAGCGTATATAGGTCGTTGAGATCGAGTGGTTGACGACTAGTGCGTATCACGGTTTTGAAGGCTTGATAGGTCTGTGGAAGGCCACCCAAGGTATAATGGATGATTTCCTCAACGTGAATGGTGGCGTCGGCGGCTACAAGGGCATCTACTTTGGCCTTGATGTCGAGCAAATATTGGGACATCGTTTTGTCTTTCATTGTGAGGTAGTGAAGTTCATGCCGGAGTTGAATGATTCTTGATCAGGTGCTCAATTGAAGCTGACGATCAAGAATGGCCCAAACCTCTGTACAGTGATCGGCGGAGAGAACATACGGCAAGATCGTGGGCGATATAATGGAGTACATAGCGGCGGCCAGATTCTGATCTTGCAAGAGCCAAGCATCGTATTGAGGATTGGAGGTGGTAGTGCCATCCACGGACATCGTTCTTGGGGGCGGAGGGGAGGTGCCGTCCAAAAGTCCTTGGTAGCCGTTGGCTTTGAAGAGTTTGAATACCTGTTAACGCCATAAAGGATGATTTTCAACGTTGAGAGGTTGGGCGACGAAGTTTTTGAGGTGGCTCATTAGAAATTTTAGGGACGCCAATATAGATGGTGAGGTGGAAGGGGTGTTTCTTCTGTGGAAGAAAGCCTTGGAGAGGAGGCGTTTGAGGTGTTGGCCATAAGAAGATGAAAGAATAGGGGAGGGAGAAGGAGAAGAGGAGTCTTATGGCTCTGATACCATGTAAGACGGGAGCGGAGAGAGCAGAGATACGATAGGGAAGAAAGACTAATTAATCTTGTATATTATTATCTCGGTACAGGTACAGTGATGTATATATAGATGTAGGAGACAAGAAATATAAACTGAATACAATAAAGTACATAGATACGTTAGGCCTTGTACACGTGGACCAGGGTAATGTATCTCTGTGCTAACAGCCCTAGCCCTCACGTTGAACGATCGAACCACAAAGCCGCATTGGTCGCCCAACTTGGCGTAGTCGCATCAGCACCAGTCGCCCCACCCTCACGTGGTCGCATCCACGTCGCCCACTCCCAGTCGGGCTCACCTCAATCGTCGTTCTTGCTGCCTTGTGTCAAACCATGGAGTCACACCACACTTGAAGCCTCGCAGGCACGCCCCAGCATATCGTAAGCTCGCACAGCTCTCGCGGCCTCACCCTCGATCGAACTGTGTCCGAATCCATATCTCCAAATCTTGTTCACGGGTCGGGTCAACTCAGTAACCCATGAGGGTCGATTCCGGGTTGGGAAGCCTGGCCCGTTTGCAAAAATTGGCCTGGTTCAGGTTGACCCGTTTATGGCCGGATTAATTCGGGTTCGACATGAACCAGACCCGAATTGACACTCCTAGACACGAGGCTATAATTGAGTCCGCTCAAAATAAGTAGGAATTTTATTAAAAACATTTGTATTTATTTCAAAGTTGACGTGGAATTCATTAGTGAAAATTTTTTTAAGAACTCAATTTCTTCTTTACAAGAAGCAGAGGAAAAATAGTGTGACAGATATCTGTAGTATGAGTAGCTTGATTTGTTTTACTATTAGAATCATATCCGTTGCAAATCAGTCACAAATCAAGATTAGCGTCGCATTTCTCAAAATTTGCGGTGGATTTTGCTACCTCAAATAGTTAGTTTTTCTGTAATGTGAATGATTTGGGTTGTTTATAACTATTATTTCTATTATTTCTCATTCTATTTTCTTCCATATTTGTGTGCATCGCCAAATGCATCATAGATTTGTCAAGAGGCCTTATGAATATTTTTTAAGGTGAAATAAACATGGCTATATGTGAACGTGGACCACTTAAAGAAAATGGTTGATTAAATCTTAGCAATAAATTATTTAATTTAAGAAAAAGTTTTATGAAATCTTATTAAGTAAATTAATTAATTTAATAATATTAACTTTATAATTATATATTATTTTATGATTTTCTTTAATAAAATGTGTATCATTATGTCAAATTAATTTAATAAACAATTAATTTAGAATTACATAGAATATTATATTATGCTAATTTAAATTTAATTAATCTAAATATAAGAATTAATTTAGTTAATTCAAATAAAATAATTCTAAGTATAAAAAAAAATTATTTAAACTCAATTCATTAAGAACCTTATGGGAAAAATATCAATTTATTAATGAATAATAAGACATAGAGTGATAAATATATTCCTTTTTAACACGAACAAATATAATTTTGGATGTATTTTTTTATATTTTGTATTAAAAATGTATCTCATGATTTGTGATTACACTAGAGAAAAATAATATTTGAGAGTGTTTTAATTGCTACTACTATTTTATGCCCCCATTCAAAAAATGCTTTGGCTCCGCCTCTAAATGTATGATGTATCTTCAAACAAATTAAGATTCACCCATTGACTACTATGAAAGCTTAGGGATCATGCATATGATATTTGCTCGACCATAGCTAACATGAAATCCTCAAAATCGTAGTCATCCCATATATACACCCGCATGAGTCATCATTAAGGTTTAATGAATTAACCTCCAATATGGGCTATAGATAGGGTTGACCTTCCCTCACCGCAATATTAAATCTCATGAACGCATTATGTATCCTCACACAAAGATTCACTCATTGACGAGTTCATCTTGTATGAATAGAATGGTGTGCATATATATATTTCCTTTCAAGAATCTATTGCGAACAAGTGGTCAATATGAGAGATTGATATGATCAACATGAAGGGAAGCAAGTGATTTAGCTATGTTGGCTTTTGCATCCTGCTGAAGATGGCGTATACCATGACATAGAGATGACTAACATACAAAACCATTGGCTTATGCATGATATGCACTCTTTCTTATTTTCAATTACTCGTCATAAACTTTTTTCGATAAATTTTATGCATGAAGATGTAACACTATTTTTGCATTTGAAAGTAAATTGAAACAAGTCAAGCATATATCAACCAAATGATTGCATCACTCAACATAAAAATTTTCAAGGGGTCCAAAGACCCTCCTAATCGTATTGAAACAATTCCAGCGTATATCAAACTAAATTTTTTACATCAATTAGCTACTGTACTGGTAACTAATTAGCATTAACAAAAGAATTGACCACACTTAAAAAAAAAATTAAAAACAAAAAAAATTTCAGTATTGACAGTGAATCCGATTCATCTTCCCCTACTACCAGTGCAGATCCAACGTGGCCTCGAAAGTAGCTGCTGCGCCGAGGATGGAAGAGCCGCACCTTGAGCACAGGAACATCGGCGGCACCGGCTGGCCATCAGATATGCCGATGCAACGCGTGTGATGCCAGACATCACAGCTATCACATGCTACCATGCGCTCCCCATCATCATCCCGCGCGCCGCACGCGCACCCCACAGCCCACGAGTCGGCTCCGCCCTCGTACCGCAGCTCACATTCCAAGTCCGCCCCCTCCCCGCTCACCAGCACGACCGAACCGGATTCAGCCCCGCCAACCATCACCGGGTCCCATTCCTCCCCTTCCACCCCATCAACTCTCCACAACCGGAACCCCTCCATCATGCAATAGGTTTCCCTCATCGCCTTCTCTGCCTCCCCACGCAAATCCCCAACTGATGCGTGCGCCTCCACGACCACCACCTCTGGTGGGGGCAAGGGACGCGTCAACTTCTTCATTTCGCTCGTGCTTGGACTCCACTTGCACAGAAACCTCAATCGGTCATCGTTGTCGTCCACTAGTGGGAATTTTTTTATCCAGTGCTTACCGTCCAGAACCGCCCGTGCTGCTTCCGGTCGCGCTGCCACTAATGCCTGGCAAACAACCTCCAGCTCTCGCTCGATCTGCCCCATACCTAATGCTGCCGTCACCGTTGATTCCTCCTCGTCTACACCACCGGCGTCCGGAATCTCCTCTAGGCGGAACTCAAGCACGCGGGTGGCGGGGTTGGATGTTCGGCGCACAACGTGGCGACCCACGATACAGTTGCCGAGCGACTTGAGTACAAAGTCGAGGAGACCGGTGTCGCCGATGGTGAGGCGCGCGGCGTCGCGGACTTCCTGCCGCGTCATCCCGCCGTGCTCCAAGAGAGCGTCAACGATCACCTCGGCGGCCACGCGGAGCCTTCTGACTGGCCACCGGCTCTCCAGCTCCGCAGCCACCGTGTCAAAGTCTCGGCATCGCTTTTGCTTTTGCGCGGCAGCCGATCTTTTCGTCTGCGGCCTGGATGGCGGCGGTGGCAGAGAAGGATTAGGGGCGGGTCGGTTCTTGAGGCTGAGGAGGTAGCGGAGGAGGTCGCGGACGTTGGCGAGCTCGCAGTGGTTGGACCAGCACAGCCTGCGGTGGACGGCGATGATGCGGCTGACGTCCCAGCTACGACCGGCCATAGCGCTGTCCGCGACAAGCGTATCAAGCGGGAGAGATGAAAGATGTTCAAGCTCTTGGGCGTAAATTTTCTCCGTAACACCAAAGCTCCCCATTCGGTATTGGTAGCCCCAGCGGCTGAACCAAGGGGAGCCATAGGCGACTCCAAGTAGTAGCCGGAGGTCGATCGATTTCTTGCGAGATGTGTCCACCACCGTCACTTCCCTGTTGCCAAGTTCGAAAAAAAGTTATTAATTATATTATTAATCGAATTCGGGTGAAAAATTGATTGGGTAGACATGAATACCGGACTTGGAGGGAAGTGCAGATGCGGTCCCAAAGGTCCATGAATTGGTGGCCGGAGATGAACTTTGAGCCGCCTTCACGGCCGTTAATGCAAAGAAGATGACCGAAACCATTACAATGAAGGAGGCCGTGGAGGAGGTGGTTATGGAGAAGGCAAGCGTCCTGGTTCAGGGGCTTGTCCCAATCGTCGTCGGCTGGGATTATCATGTGGTACCTCGTCCTTGACACCAAATGGTGACTCCAACCTATCAATAAATCAAATTTCCATCAGTAAAAGAACGCCATAACTAAAATTAACCAAAAACGAAAGCCCTCGTCTCCTTCGAATCAAGAAATTCTAATTGCTAACCCATTCATTCTCGACTCTTTCTTAGTCTTTCGCCCAGCAAAGAAGGGGGTTATGAAACCGTGCACGAATCTTGGTGTAAAATGTGCATCAAAAGTCGTGAGTGGAACAATTAAATTGTGGGATCCCCCGAAGATATCAGTGGTCCCTTCAGTGAGAAAACCATCGCTCATTGATAGAGGAAAGATCCCCCGATTTTAGCTGATTGCAGCGAAGTCACAGAGCTAAACTCGTCTCAGAGGAGAGGAGAAAGACATAGAGAAACAATGCACATCGAAAGATCGCTGACGAGACACAAATTCTTCAGCGATCCCGGAAAGCGTTCGAGATCGAAAAAACCCAACACATGAAAAAAATGTGGCGTAAAACTAACCGCAACAGCGACAGTATTCGCAGAACGGGTGGCGCGAGTGGCGAACACACTCTTCCACGGTGTATAGGGGGATTAGTACGCCGGTCTTCTCGTCAACAAGAAGCGTGCACCATGTCGGCATTCCTTCCGTCGACCTCTGCTCGACGTCGCTGCATTGCCGGAGAAACTCTCTGATGTTGTCCCGAAAGGCGCCAAAGAAATATGTCGGGCACCCGGGGTCCATGAACGTCCTCAGGCCATAGATCTTCGATCTCTGCTTCCTCTTCGCCGTCGGATCCAAGATCACCGCCGACGGCATTTGCAATCCCTTTGCCGTTTGCCGCCGCCGTCGCCGCCGCCGCCGCCTGCAACAATTTCGGTCTTCTTGAGCTATCACGATCACGCTGCCGCCTTTTCTTTCACAAAGAAAATCTCAAGCAACTGAGAGACCAAAGAAGTGACGCAAAGCCAACAGCAACTGGCTTTATACTGAGCCATTTCCGAAATTCGTGCAGTCTGCATATTTTCCGCTTCTCTGCTGACTAGTCGGATTCCTCAAATAGATCTGACGGCTCATCGCAGTGATGGAATATCATTTGAGGCGTAGTTTCCGCTACTGAAAAGTACGGACAAGATGGATACCACGCGGCGAATACTGTTACGAGTGCTTCGGCCGTGCTGGTTGCTGACGTGGCGTACTGGACTGATTGCCTGATGACGGCGGGGCCGTTACAGTTCAGTTAAAGACCCAACGTTTCTTCAGACCAATTTGGTTCGCAAGGTTTCACAACCGTCCGATGACCCGTACTCAACTGAACGGTGTAGATGAAGTCGTCATAATCATTCAATATTTTATTATTAACAGAAATATATTAGCCTATATTTTATTACTGTTGATGAGTTTTAAAATTACTTGCTGTGGCATGAATTTTAATACACATCAGAGCCCTATATGGGGTCTTGGTTAGGTATCCACGCTTTGCGCTGGCGGGCTTTGCCCACCCACACCCACCTATGGTGACTTTTCGGATGTCATACCCACCAACACCCACCCACTTTCCAAGCTTATTGAATGCAGTTTGTCATAGAAGAATGGCTTTAAGGTTTTTTGTCATTTTCTATGACTACAAACTTTCAAGCCACATATCAAAATTTATCATGGTTGTGACGCGGTTCAGTGTTGTGCATTGTATAGTAAGGAATATTATAATATAATGCATGTATATGATGATTAATAATGTAAATTTGTTCTCCTCTGATGTTGAGTACCCACCCATACCCACCCACGAGGCTATGGGAGTACCCATGCCCATTGGGTATGGGTGGGTACGTGGGTGGGTGTGGGTATGAGTACCCAATGCAGGGCTTTGATACACATTTGGATTGAAAATATTTAGAATTAAATTCATGATCATTCAAACTTCAATTTTAACAAATTTATAGTTACGTAGAAATGTTATAATCGGAGCCCAAATAAGCCAAGTTTATGATGAAGCAACAAGCAAAAAAAGATTGTGAATTGCAAGGTCTATGAAGATCGAGAGAATAAAATAGTAAACGGACGCGAATGATGAGTAGTCAAGTAGAGAAGAATTATGATGTGAGCTCCAACCATCCACACCATTCAACATGCAAAAATAGATAGAACGGATATGGCTCATTATGTAAGTTTCAAAGATGCATCCATTGTTTATTTATAAATTACAAAAATAAGTAATATATCATTATATACGCATAGCATTCTACGTTGCAGATGGCATGACAAATAAATACCTATACACATGAAAGATCAATAATAAATAAACTATTAGTATTCCAAAGACTATGAAAATTAAAATATAAAGCCTTTTAAGTTGTAATTAGCACCCCCAAAACTAGAAAAAGAGCCATAAAAATATTGTGAAACATCTTTTAAAGAATCTTAAAATAAGCTCACAAAATTGTTTCCTTGGCACTTAAAAATTCATGTCCCATGTAGCTCTCTAAATCCTATAAATAGGAGGAGAAAAAAAAAAGAGATGAAAGAGAACACAATATTGAGAGGGGGGGGGAGAGAGAGAGAGAGAGAGAGAGAGAGAGAGAGAGAGAGAGAGAGAGAGAGAGAGAGAGAGAGAGAGAGAGCATGTAGAGAGATATTGTGTGGCCTTTATCATTTCCCAACTTAAGCTATGCAGCACATAGCTCTTGCCTTTCGCTACTCCTGTATCTCTCACTTGGATAATAAGGATTTTATTTATGTTGCATCCTTGAGTATTTGCGGTGGTAGAGAAATATAAAGTTTAGCGTCTTAACGTTGTACGAAGATCCATCACTCAAGCAGATAAGAGAGAGGGTGTAGCGTTCATAAGAGACACTAGAGTTTTTACATGGAAACCCTTAAAAAGGGGAAAAGACCACGGGGCCTGGCCCAGTTTGAATGAATCCACTAATATTTGAAGATGCTTACAAATGAGGCCCTTTTAGGAAGAAGGCATTGGCTTGATGTCACAAATGTACATCATATAGAGCACATTACATGGTGGGAGTTACAATAATAAATATAGACATGTTTGTTTGGTCGGCATGACCAAAGTTTATAGGATAGAGGTCGAAAAGATCGTAGTAGGCAGGAGACCGGGGTTAGAAAGATCATTGTCCGGCGATGTAGGTCGGAAGGACCGTAGTATGCAAGAGACCGAGGTAAGAATGATCGTTGTCTGGCGATGTAGGTCAGAAGGACCGTAGTATGCGACGGAGGTTGGAAGGATCATAGTCGGCTGGAGACAGAGGTCCAAAAGACCTTAGTTGGCTAGAGATCGGGGTCCGAAAGATCGTTGTAGTAGGGCTGTACTATAGTAAAACTCTGGGCATCAGGTGGTGGCCCGACAAAAGTTTGAACCTCAAGTGGTGGTTTAGTAGAAGTCCGGGCGTCGTGGTGGTCCGGCATAATTTTTGTGCCTCAGGTGGTGGTCCGGTAGAAGTCCGGGTCTCAAGTGGTGGTCAGGTAGAAGTTGGAGCCTCAGGTGGTGGTCCAATAGAAGTCCGGGTCTCAGGTCGTGGTCAGGTAGAAGTTCGAGCCTCAGGTGGTGGTCCGGCAGAAGTCCGGGTCTCAGGTGGTGGTCAGGTAGAAGTTCGAGCCTCAAGTGGTGGTCCGGCAAAACTCCGGGCATCAGGTGGTGGTCCAGTAGAAGTCCGGGCCTCAGGTAGTGGTCCGACAGAAGTTCGGGCCTCAGGTGGTGGTTTGACGAAGCTTAGTGCCTCAAGTGGTGGTTCGGCGGAGGTGAGGGCCTCAAGTGGTTGTCAGGCAAAAGTCTGGGCCTCATGCGGTGGTTCGGCGGAGCTCATGGCCTCAAGTGGTGGTCCTGGTGGAGCAACGACGTCAGACGGTGATCCGGCGGAACTAAGGTGGTGGTCGAGGAGGAGCAAGAGGCAAGAACGATCTCCAATCTCTCTCTTGAATCCTTTTGGCTTGGGGTCTCCCATTCAAGAGGGAGGAATGGTCTATTTATAGATTTTATAGAGTGGCATGACCCATAAATAGGTGGTAGATCAAGGGCATATTGGGAGTGGCTTGGATGGACGGCCGATGTTGAATCTGTTGATGGTGGACCATTTAATGGACATATGTATGCCTTATTGATGTTTAAATTTAGTGATCTTGGGCTCGTCGGATTTGTTTCGTCGAGCCACTCGATTCGACTACAAGAACGTCATGTTTGGAAACCGGTTGGTAATCCAAATTGCGGTTCGAACCCTCCAACAACGCTTCAGACTCTTGATTTGGATCCATTTGGACTCGGATTGAGTCGATTTTAGTGTCGTTGGGTTCATATTTCCGAGACGCTCAGTTCGACTGTTTTGCTGAAATTGGAGTTCATATGGTTCCAATTTTAATTTTGGATGTTTCAAACTTGATTTTGCCTTGAGATTTGTGCCTGATCAAGATAATTTTTCGATGACTTATAGATCTAGATTCATGCTTTCTTTCCCATGTTCTCTCTTTTTCCCACATATCCAAACTTCATTACATTAGGAAGATGCTAAATGGCATATTTAGTATTTTTTGGTACATAATTAGTTAAATTTAAATATAAAATATGTAAATTATATCATTTTAAATGCTATTTATCTAAATCCTAAAAATATTCGCACCATATTACGAAGATAGATGGGCGTAACCCACCGGAGGTGGAGAAATTATTCTGTGTGGACTCCGATCACAACGATGTGTTCGGTCTGTAACAGTAGCCAATAAAAATAAAACGCGTGGCGTGCTTACGTGGAAAGTTAAGGCCCGACTAGTTTGTAGGCCCGCCCAGTATATACAATGAAAAAGGCGGAAAAATTTAACATTTTCCAAATTCCACATTTCGGCTATTTGCTCCATTACTCCCGAGCTTCCAGCAAAAATCTCTCGCTAAATTCTTCCAGCAATCTCTTCTTCTCATCATGGACGTGGAAAATGATTCACCTGCAAAGAGAAAGGTGCGAAAATTCTTACATTGACATAAAATGTACGGATATCTTTGGTATTCAACGCGTATTTGCTGAAGAAACCAAAAACTAAATTTAAATCATTCCTAGTAACTATAAAAGTTTAAATTTATCTCACCATTCTCGTTCTTTCTGCGTATTTTCTTTGTACCCAATGTGTATAATCTGCGTAAACTTCATTTATTTTCTGCGTATATGTTGAAGACAAAACCTAACTTTTTATAATATGTACTTTTGATCTTTAAATCATAAAACTAAACTTCCAATAAACAAAAATGACTAATGTACCCTAAACCATAGATTTCTGGTGATATTTTACTCATCCTTTGCGTACATCGCGTATGGTATGCGTACACAACGCGTATGGTATGCGTACACAACGCGTATGGTATGCGTACACAACACGTATGGTATGCGTACACAACGCGTATGGTATGCGTACACAACGCGTATGGTATGCGTATTTTTTGTTGCGCTTTATATGCGTACTTATAATATGCTTCTCTAAATTAATTATAACGACTGTGAGGTAGTGCAACTTCTATGGCCCTAGCCATTGCGTGGTCTTGATCTGTATAAATTGTTATTGGCTGTTTATCACCCATCATTCGAACAAAAGTTGTAAACACCCACGTAAATGATTCAATTGTCTCTTCGGACAAGAAGGCCACCCCAAGCAAAATGTTTTGCCAATGATTGTTAACCCCAACAAATGGTGCACATACCAAATTATACTTATTAAGCCTATAACTTGTATCAAAAATTACCACATCACCAAAGCAGTCATAATCTATCTTACCAATCGCATCAACCCAAAAAAAACTTAACAATCTATCAAATTCATCCTTCTGGACATCCCAAGAGAACATGTTATCATTAAGTTGTCGTTCTTTAAATAAATCAATCAAAGTATTAGTGTCCCCAAGTTCAATCTTAGCTCTTTTTATTTTTTGAATAAAGTTGTACGCATCCCTCCTTGTGAATCCAACATTTTCAACACCTCCAACTTCATCAGCAAGGAAGGAAAATGCATCAATCGTTCTTATCCCAGCATCTGTCATTGCTTTAAGAACAGAAGCTTTTTCATCACACATATTCCTGCATGATCTAAGAAGATGCCGGTCTTCTGGCCTAGGCAAATCATGATTGTGATTTTCAATAAATTTTTTCACCTTCCAATATCCAGCTTCATCCACTGTAAACCTAACCATAGCTGGACAACCAGTTCGAGTATCTGATCTACGATATTTCCTTTGGATATTAAGATCAGGCAACTTCTTGAAACCAGCTTTTGAACAAACAAAGTCCTTGGATTTTAAATTTCTGGAATTTGGCCAGTAACTGTGATGATCCTTACGAACACTAAAACCAAGATTATATCCATAAGAACGATAAGTCTCGTATGCTTCTTTCTCGTTAACATAAACATCCTGAGAAATACGCAATAAGTGAATGATAAAATACGCAACCAATACGCAACATATACGCAAATGATACGCAGAAAATAAGCAACACATACGCAAGTTATACGCAATATATACGCAATATATACGCAAATATATACGCAAATATATACGCAACAAACCTTTGAAATAAGAAAATCGAACTACAAAATCCTTATTGTAGCCTAGATCAACAATGCTTTAGAAGAAGACAACATCGAGTATTCTTTTTAAATCAATTGCAATTTTACATTATGCACATTGTTGATAAAAAACCGCATCTTTGCTAAACACAATAAATGCACAAAGAAAACTTGAAGGAGGCGAACTTTACCGAGATGCTGAACTTTTCGTCCAAACCCACTGGTTTTACGTGTTCTGCTTCATGTGCGCTTGTTTCCGGGACGTCGGCAGTCTCAAGGTTATCGGCTTCCTCCGAGACCTGCGAAAAAATTGTCTGCTCATAAAAACCAACATCCTCCTCCAGATTCATCGGCATTTTCTCTGCGATATTTTTGGTTTCTCTGCGAAAATTTTGGCTCTAAGCTTTATATATTGCGATGATTCGCGCGCGACTTAAATTCTCAAAAAAGAAGCGCCAACCTAAATCTCCCGGGTCGGGCTGGAAGACGGGTCGGGTTTACGAGGTTTACGCAAGGCAATTGACTGTTTAACCCTTTCCACGTAAGCAATCGAACACATCTTTGTGATCGGATTCCACACGCAATAATTTCTCCCGGAGGTGACACATGTTCACAACCGTCCAGAATTTTTTATTTTTTTTATATGTTCACAACCGTCCAGATATGCTCCATCGTATCCCGAAAGCCTTCGCCGTTTCGTGCAGAGGAAGAAAAGATTCAGCGAAGCGAGGAAACGCGCCCCTGCTGATGGACCCAACGCCCCCCAATCGCCGCCTGTTGTCAATAAAAAACAAGGATTATCGCATTCATCTCGTAATCTCGTTAACGCCCGCCGGCCGCCGGCTCTCTCACTCTCTCTGTCTCTGTCTCTGTCTGTCTCTGTTGAGGTAAGTTTTATTAACTACATGCGTTGTTATTATGAGGAAATGAAATTAGAGGAAGCAAAGAAATTTCCTTTTTATTCTGTTCTCAGGCTGAACTTGGAGAGTTTTTAGAGCCTTTCAAAACTTTCCATGTTTACTCTGTTCCCTCGTTTCAATGCAGCGTCATTCACCTTGATGTGCATAGCTGTTCGTTAAAATCTATGAAGAGATACATTTCCTTTTATGCAGGCTGCTTATTTTGGATTTTTTGTTCTTTGTCTAGTTGTTGCAGATTATAAATTGGGTCTTTCTCCTTCCAAGTTCGCCACTTTTATTTCATTGTGATGAAGCCAACACACTATTTTGGTCTTCTGCTCGTCCTCTGTTTGTCTTTCTATACAACGACCCTTGGCTTTTCGTGGCCCTTCTCTGCGTCTCCTCATCCCTCTCCCCGCACGAATAAACAACTCGGCGAGGGTTTTATTGAAAAAGAAACGAAAGGAAGTTTCTCCATAGGCAGCCATGATGATGCCAAGGCTACGAAGCTTTTGGAGAAAGCAAGGAGGAAGCTTGCAACGCCAAACAGTTGCTGGCACCGAGCTTACAACCAGCTCTTCTCTAGCTGTGCGGAGATAATCTCCAGTAACGAGAAACAAGAAAAGCTGGCATGGATGCTCAGTGACTGTTTCCAATTGGATTCTGGGAGACAAGGATTCCCGTCCTGCAATGACGCCGGGCCGATGATGAAATGCCTTAAGAAACTAGATGATGCAGAGCACAAAGTATTTCTTGAGTTCTATCTCGAAACCAACTCCATCTGCCACCAATTACAGTTGAGTTTTGATTAATAAAATTCCCTACTCATCTTCTTTGATTACCCTGTTTTTAAAAGAATTTGATATGTTTACTTTCAGAAACGATGCGTTCCGGCACAATACAGAGAGACTGGTCAATGACTTGGTGAAGGCTGCTCGATCAGCAGAAGATAAATTGGATGTAATTGAAGAAAGATCAGAAGAGTTGTTGCGGGATTCCATCAAGATACATGATTCCTTGACTTCGGTAGAGTTTCAGACCCAGAATTTGGCAGATTCTTCAAGGGATGTGGAGGCTCAAATTCGCAACGTTCTGAATAATTCTGAGGCGATTTTTGAACAATCAAAGGAGATTTCAGCATCCCAATTGGACCTCAGGGATCGACAGGAAGAGATGAAAGAGAGGCTCGAGTCAGGAATGACTCTGCTTCAAGAATCTTATAAGAACTTGGGAGATGATATGAAGAAACTGAAGAGTGACGCTTCAGAGATTGACAGAGAAATAAAAAAGGTCGGGGATTCCATGGCTTCCAGCATGCAAAATCTTCAAAGTACTGCGGATGATATCGGTAGTGTTGCTGGATTGTCGTTGGAAAAACAGAAGAAGCTGCTTGACGGGCAAGCGGCAGCACTGGCGGGTCTGGATTTCCTCACAACATTCCAATCTAGAGCTCTTGAAGAAAGCCGGTATCTTTTACTTTTTCTTGTTTTCTTATTATTTTTAATAGTTTTAGAACCTAGTTTGCTAACTTTTGATTAAATTTATTAAAAATTTTGCTAGGGATAATCTCAAAAAATTAGCAGAGTTTGGACACAAGCAACAGGAGGAGCTACTGAGAAGGCAGGATCAGATTCAACAGGCTCATGACCGACTCATCCAAAATTCACAGTCCATACTCTCCGCCCAGGTTTTTTTTTATATTTAATCTTTTATACTTGTGTGATTTATATTTACAATCCTATATTTATAATTAAGTAAAAATCTCTCTATAAAATTAATCATCAAGGTAAGAAATTTCTTGCTTCATTTATAATAATTATTATATGAGAGATTCCTATAGTGTTTTCAGCACTTTATCATGAACTAAATCCACATACCAAAATAAACTCAAAACTCATTTTTCCCATCTCCACAGGACTCGAATCTAACACCATAATTAAAGAGTACATACATTCATTGATTCATACATTATATATATATATATGCTTCAATTTATTATTTTCTTAACTCAATCTGATTTAGATTTTGCTCGTTCTTATAATTGGAGGCAGATATTGCTCTTTGATTACGATACTTAATCCGATTTTTAATCATCTATAATCTTGGATACGCCTCTGCCTAAGTATTCTGCCGCTGGTCGAAATACTAAGTTGTGATTGAAATATTTGATTGCAGGAAGAGTTTGAAATGAAGCAAGCAAATATTTTTACAGCCTTGGAAAAGCTCTTTTTGCTCCAGAATGCCCTGCTAACTGAATCTCGCTTCATTAAAGCATTCTTCTTTTACTCGTGTGTGATCTTTCTCCTTTATATGCTAACCAGTGCGAAGCAGACCTTCGGCATCAGAGCTCGTCTCTACTTAGGTGAACTTCTTTTAAAAAAAACAATTGATATTATGATCCTTCTCATATAATAATGACTTACAATGTCTTCTTAAAATTCATTCATAGGACTTTGCATCACATTTGTAGTTGAAATTGCTATTATTAGATATAGTTCTATCAACTCCAATCAACAAAGTTGGGTAATGTCGAAAGTGTGGATGGCAAGATCATCATTTCTAGTTGCTGCGTCCACTCTTATTCTTCATTCCATCTTTACTTTCAGGTACAAGCAAATGCCCCAATCTTCTTCAATTTTGAACCTTTTTTACTGCTACCCTGCACCTGATGACTCTATTTTGATACGATCTTTGCAGAGATTATGAGATTTTAAACTATCAATTGCTACAAATTTTACTCCAAAAGGTTCACGTCATGGAGCAAAACTCAGGCATGGAGCTTAGCATTCTTATTTTTGATTATAAGTTGTGAACCTTCTGAATATTACACGATAATTGATTGTAGCTTTCCTTGTGATAGGGCATAAGTACTTGTGCGTTGATGACGAGAGCGAAACAAGTTGGAGTGGATATTCATGGATTGATGAGGAATTGCCCGAAGATGTGGACATGGATGTTGATCCTAATTATGCTTTGCCAGAAGAAGTTGCTGAGAATTCCATCATGACTACGAGCTCTGCATGCAGAAAATACAATCTTCGCCCACGGAGTAGATGGTAAACCATTGGCAATATGGATTTCAACAAAAATTTGGCGTATAAAACAAAATATGCGGAGTAGATGGTAAACCATTGGCAATATGGATTTCAACAAAAATTTGGAGTATAAAGCAAAATATGATGCAGTAGCTATATATCATTCGTTTTGTTATGAGGTTGTCATAAGTTTTAAGCTGTAATATCTAAACTTTTTTTATTTAGTTCTTGTAGCTTGTTTTGTTATGATCAAAAGTCTGAAATATGATGTGATTAGCATCTGATTTAATAAATTTGACTTATTTGTTTCAAGGCATTCAACATTCATTTGGCAAATTTAATTCATTCTCTTTTCTTGTGATATGACATAATACAAGTATGAAAAAAGATCAGAAGAATTGTACAATATAATCTTTCTAATAAAATTATAAGGCCAATTTTTAGGAACGAGCGGAATTGATACGAAATTAAGCAAAAACAGCGTTGTTGGGAATAAATTTAAAAAGCAGCAAATATGCCAAAAGGATTGGCGCATTCAAAGAATGCGCCGAACAGAATGGCGCATTCTTTGAATGCGCCGATTTGGTCAGCGCATTCTTTGAATGCGCGGTTATATTAGGCGCATTCTTCAATTGTTTACCAAAGAATGCGCCGACGAGAATGGCGCATTCTTTGAATGCGCCGATTGGGTCAGCGCATTCGTTGAATGCGCGGTTATATTAGGCGCATTCTTCACTTGCTTTATCAGGCCGCTATCTCTTATCGCCCAGCTGTCGCCTTTGCATTTGTTTTCCGGATTTCTTTGTCCTAAAGCCCGACCAGATCCGTTCATTTCGCGCTGTCATGGTGGGGAAATAATTGAGGCATTGAATTTTGTGGTTGGGCAGACGAGCGCAGCGCCTATAAATAATGCGTGAGTTGAGTAGGGAAGGCACACCTTATTTCATCTGAAGTTATCGGTATTTCGCTGAAGTGCAGGTACTTTTAATTTCTCTTTAGTTTGTTTTTGTTTAATTTTTGTTAGTAAAGTAGTTCCATTAAGTATTGTTGAGTTTGTTTAGTGTGAATGTTTAAATTCTTTTTCTTTTTGAAGACGTTGTAGCATTTTGATGATTAAGTAGTTCTATTAAGTATTTTTTTCTTTTTGTTAGTAAAGTAGTTCTATTAAGTTTTCTTTTCTTTTTGTTGATGTTGCCAATAAGTTCTTTTGTTGATCTTAAAGAAATAGTGTGGCTTTAAGTTTTGTATAAAACATGATACTAATTTGGAGAGTAAAATGATGAAAAAAATAATACCAAACAAATCATAATCTTCCATCGCACAGATGCAGCTTTTATCTTGTTTTTTCCCAGCACTTTAAACTTTCTGAAACAACAAAACTTAGGTTACAAATGATTCATTTATCTTATTGATTTAATTTACTGAATTTTATTTTAAATAATTATAGCTTTTTTTATTTATTTTATAAAAATCATATCAACTTAATTTAAATGTGTTTATTCTCTAATTAAGAATTATTTAGTTGATGCATATCTAAAGAAGAGCTGTAGTCGGTCAAACCAATTAAGTTGGTCGAGTTCAGTCTAAGCCAAATTGATCTTGGCCCAGAAAATTTTGCAAAGCCAATAAATGAATTCATTTCAAGCAGCCAAGTGGAGGACTTGTTTTATAAAATTATATAAGAGAATCCACAGGAACTCATCTACTTATGCACGCCAAGTTATAGACTTCCTTCATATAAGAGAGTATCAACAGCATCACATGAATATTTTTTTATCATATTTTTTAAATTAAATAGGCATTAGAATATTGGTTAGGAAAATATCAAGTTTTATAATTAATCTTGTGCTCTCTTATTTATTAATATTTTTAAGTTTAGAATAGCTTTCACAATAATTTGGTTAGGAAAAAGAATTTCTAGTATAAGTCATTTCACAATAATTAAGTTTATTAATATTAATATTTTTGAAGAATATAGGCCTTCATTTTTACATCATTAAAATTTAATTTGTACCCACTAGTTTCATGAACTAGAGACTTGAATAATATTATAGGTTTATTGTATCTAGTATAAGTCAAGATCATCTATGTCTATGTGATGAATTCCATGAGCCATTTTGGTCCTCTCAAAGGATTATACTATGATTGTTAAAGTTTGTTGTGATTCCAAAGAACAATCTTAGTTAAGCCACATCTTAAGCAACATAGAAATCCATTTAAGCTTTTTCTTAATCTTCTCTCTTTTCTATAGTATAATGGTTTGATCTATGGTTTGAATCCTCTAATTCTCTCAATGTCAAATTGATCACATTATATTCCTATAACATATATCAAATTACAACATAATCTTCGTCATCTTTAATTAAAATATTAAAAACGTCAGTTTTAATACATCTACGTAATTAAAATCTCAATATTTCTTATTTCCTAACCTAGTGATTTTATTTATGTCATCTCCTCCATCCACAATACCAAGTATATTATCATCAAAGAATATAATTGATTTTAAAATTTTTTGTAATTTATCTTTATTTATATGTATTTTGTTAAAATTCAGCAATTTAACTAGAATTAAAAATTCTAGTGATTAGGCTAGTTTTTTTTAAACCCAATTAAATTCCTAAGTAATTATGATTAGTATCGAAGGTCATTAGTGACCGTTTAATTTTTAATTATATTTATATTACTATTTATTTGTCTATTGAATTTTCTGTATTTTTAAATTTTTTTAAATATAATGTAATGTTTCTAGGTGAATTTTTATTTCATGGAAAGTATATTGAGTATGTGTAGGAGTAAAATTTTCAGTGTAGTTCCTTAATTTCTTTAAATTTTTATATGATTATCGGAATCGTAGGCCGAAAAATTTTAGATCCATAAAGATATTTTTGAAGTTAAAAATTAATCACAATTTTGTGATATAAAATAAATTAAAGCTCTAAAGAATATTAACTAATCATAAGCACTCAGAAGAGATTAAAATAGTTTAATTATATATCCTAGTTGAACTATAACCTTTACACATGACATTAACAAATAATAAACATTCATACCCTAATGCTATACTGATTTTAGTTGAGAGCAATTTTAATGTCTAGTTTAAATTTGAAAGTTAATACATGATCATGATAATCAATTATATAAAAAAGGTTATGAGAGCTATTTAAATTTTCATTAATACAGGAGTAATACTATCACTTAAACTAGACGATAACACACTTATAAAGACTTGAAAATATGGTCATGATAATCAAATAATGACACAAATTTTCTTATCTTGATAGTATGTCTCGATTGTTACTGTATTTCGATGGAGAGTTACGTATTTCGGATGAATTCACACCAAGTTATATCGGCGGTAGGATTAGACCGCTCCTTATCGATGACACTATTTCCCTTGAAATGCTAAAACAAAGAATAATGCGTGCACTCAGAATCAATTCAACAACAAGCACTATTAACCTCACATGTTGTCTGCGAAATAATGGTGGATTCTGTGCGATTCATGTCACCGATGATGAGGTCTGTGAGTACATGCTGATGGAGGCTAGAACACAATCTGTAGTTGTATATGTGGAGGTTGAAGAAATTTCACCAATCCACTATGATGCACCACAGGTTGAAGGTTTCATGTAAGTAAAAACCATTGTATTTCTGAACTGTTTGACTGAACTAGTCCATACACCTAACTGTAGTTTTATGTATTAGGCCAACGCGCACATCGGAATCATTTATGGCTAGTCTTAGAGATTTTCCGAGAATTGTGGAAGATGATTTAAATGGTCGTCCTAGTGTACGGGAGAGACCTAGTACTTCAATAGGTCAGCTACCAAGAGTTCAACCTAGACAAAGTGTAGGGGAACAATCATATTTCGACATAAATAATCGTACACTACCAGAAGATATCAACCCCTCCATGCCTTTCATGGAGCGTAATTCCGACAATGAAGATGAAGGATATGAAACAATGAATAGCGATAGTACTAATTCATCGAGTGATGGTAGCCCGATATTGGATTCCCACATACCTATGGAACAATTTACTAGTACGGGATGTAATGGAGAAGAGTTCATTGCAGATCACGCAAGACAAAATTATGATGGGATTGATGGCATGAACGTCAATAACGATTTTGTCGAAACAGTTCGGACTACTCAACAGTGGGATGATGATGAAAATTTTGACGCGCCACGTGCTAACATTGTTGGCTCGATAGAAGCAACCACGCCATTAGAGTTGTATGAAGGTCAGATGTTTCATACGAAAGCAGATTTACAAGTCGCAGTTAATGGTTGGTCGATACTCCATAATGTTCAATTTATAAATTCAACATCCAACAAAAGCCGATTGAGTGTCATTTGTGCTTATCATCAGGCACCTGATCGTCCATGCCTTTGGCGCTTACATGCTGCACGGAGTAAAAGGTTAGGTGGGTTATGGAAAATATCTACATGTGGACCGCCACATACATGTACCCACCCAATCTTGGCTAGTGGACATCATAATTGCAACTCTAAATTTATTTGCAGACAAATTATTCCTATAATTAGACAACAATTAGACATGAAGCCAAAGGAGATTATAGCTAGAATGGAGTCAAAATACGACATAAAGATATCATATATGAAGGCTTGGGATGCACGTAGAAAAGCTATTGAAGCTACGTTTGGTAGCTACGAGCAATCTTATTATTCTCTTTTTTGTTTCATGGAAGCCTTAAGGTTATCCCAACCAGACACTGTTTATAATATTCAAGTCGTACCTCCTGCACGATTCAGGTCACTTTTTTGGGCGTTCGGTCCTTCTATATATGGGTGGCAACACTGTAGACCGGTGCTGAGCATGGATGAGACATTCTTGCTTGGGAAGTATCGAGGGACCCTCTTAGCAGCTGTAGGCATCGATGGAAATGGCGGATTGTTTCCACTTGCTTTTGCAGTGGTGGAATTGGAGAGCAATGAATCTTGGATTTGGTTCCTACAGAAGCTACAACAACTTTTACCAGTGGTTGCTAATCGACAGAAGTTGTGTATCGTTTCTGATAAGCACCCAGGATTAGTACGCGGGTGCAGGGAAGTATTTCCTAATGCTGTTCATAGGCATTGCCTTCGTCACTTACGTGAGAATTTCAAAAAGATGGTCCGTCGTTTGGGAACTCCAGATAGTGAGGGTTTGAGTAACAAAATGTATTTTGCCGGGAATACCGACGATTATGCATATTTCAATCGAATGATGGATGAAATTAAAATGACAAAGCAGGAGGCATTCGATTGGTTGGTCCAACGCGATGTTGCTAAATGGACCCTATTATTTGATGAAGGCTGTCGTTATGGTATTATGACCACAAACGCATCTGAATGTTTTAACGGGGTTCTTAAACGAGCCCGAGGATTGCCGATTCAAGGATTAGTAATGGCTATTTATTATAACCTTGTAGCAGTATTTTTAAGAAGATCAGCTGAATCTGGAAAGTGGGTTGAGGAAGCCCAATCAAAGTTTGTTCCACGCACCATGCTTGTCTTACAAAAAGCTGAACGTGAGGCTAGACGGTGTCCTGAACCAGTCATGATTAATAGGAATGAATTTGAAGTTATTGATACGTCTTCTCGAGCAAACAAGGTCGAGATAATAAATACAACCACCTGTACGTGCACGTGTTTGAAACCACAAATTTTTCATGTTCCTTGCGTTCATGTCGTTGCAGTCGCTGGTCATAGGCGGTGGGATCATAATGCTTTCGTATCACAAGTATTTAAGGTCGAAGAGTATATTGATACGTACTCCAAAGTTTTCCATGTCTTCCCCCCGAAAGACATATGGCCTATCTTCACTGAAGAGCAGGGAATAATTCCTTTGATGGCACCAAGTTTTCGTCGTCGTGCAGGCCGACCACGGATGAATAGGTTTCGTAACACGATGGATGAACCCCAGATTAGATCAAACAAAGCCTATGGTTTTTGCAAACAAATAGGCCATAATAGATCAACTTGCCCACACAATCCTTCATCATCAAGGTAAAGTTTTTATAAACCTTATAATTTTGCTGCAATAAATTTAAACGTTAAAATTATATGATTTATTTATATTTTATTTTTGATAGGTATGGCCGACCGTTCTAGACGTGCTCGGTCTGGTGGACGTACATCGCATCATACTACTGCAGAAACAGTTCCAGTGCAGCTTAGTATCGCATCACTTGGAGATTCTCATAGAGCGCATGACCCAGAGCATGTACGTTAAATAATTAACTATAATTTTTTTGTACTTATGTCAAGCTTAAATATCTAATTAAATTTAAATAATTTGAAATTTGTAGGCCTCTCCACTGGTAGCGTCATCTCATATGCGAATGGCTAGAGAGTGGCCAATTCAGTGCCCCCGGATGATTTACGTATTGACTAACCTTGGGTTTCATAACCTCAGGCATTTGCAGTTCATTAGGCTGGATCACAACCTGATTCAGGCATTGGTTGAGCGATGGTGCCCATTAACAAACACATTTCATTTAACAATTGGTGAGATGACAATCACATTACAGGATGTTCAAATTCTACTGGGGCTTAGAATTGATGGGCCTGCAGTGGTTGGGCCAAATGTTGTTGGGCAAGGACGTATTTGGCCGACATGGCCAAATTGCTGTGACGAGTTACTTGGGACCCATCCCGGGAGGGAGACAGTATACCATGACCCCAATGATGAGCAGGACGTTGCGACCTTTAGGATGGGTTCATCACAAATTGAATCTATGCTCCCAATACGTTGGCTCCGGTGGACATTTTACAGAGAGTCCTATGATGATTTGGCACCAGAGATTTTCCTACGACATGTTCGTGCATACATCCTATTCATGATAGGCTGCTTTCTAATTCCGGATACATCACGGAGTCATGTTTCGCTACAATGGCTACCTCTACTAGCGGATGTAGACAGTTTCAGTAGGATGTCGATTGGTGGTGCTGTTCTTGCACATCTTTATAGGGAGCTATGTTATGCTACAAGACCAACAAGGACATATATAGCGGGATGTGTAACACTACTGCAGGTTTGGTCCTGGGAACGATTGTACATTGGTAGACCGACACTGCGAGTCCCTCAGATTATTGACTTGGCTGACCGTCCATTGTGTTGCAGGTTCGTAAGCTTTAATCAAAAAAAAAATATTTTCTTATTTCACTACTAACTAATGGTTTATACAAATTTATAGGTGGGCTGAAGATATGATACGTGAGCTACCTGCAGGCAATACAATGACGTATAGAGATGAGTTTGATGGGTTGCGTATGAGCCAGGTATAATAAAAGTCTTGTTATGTTAATAAAAAATTATTCCAACATAATTGTAACTAAATTTTTGACTCATATTTATAGGTTATCATGACCCCATATAACCATACAGTTCTAGCTGCTCTTCCATTACAGTATCATGATGGAGAAGAGATTTGGAGGGCACGAGTACCCCTTATTAGTTGGAAACGTGCAGAGTGGCACCTTCCAGATCGGGTTGTTAGACAGTTTTCAGGATTACCAACCACTGTAATTGAACCCATGGATCAGTCTTTCAGGCGCGTTGATGGTAGGGGTCGAGCAGATCAAGATTGGACAGTGCAGTACCGTGACTACCTCCAGATCTGGGAGGAGAGAAGGGCTTATGTGGTACCAATCACTCCAATCAACGGGACAGGCAACCAAGAACTTGCAGCTTATCTACGGTGGTATAGATCTTGGACGTCTATCTACCTATTAAAACCTCAAATTGAGCCTCCGGAGACCTTCTTTCCGCGATCACCTGGCGAGAGATTAGTGGTATGTATTGAATTGTTACGTATTATTAATGTTCTACTTAACATTTGAAAAATTCAAAATTATCTTTAGGCGGATTACTATATACGTTCATCTGCGATACTTGAGCCACTAGCCGGTGGTGGGGGTCAAAATACTAGTTCATTGCAGATGGCTATAGATCAGGTAGCTGAGTTGTCTGCCCGAGTTCAACAATCAGTTTATATCGACTACACTACCTTCGATACATCCACGGAGGCAGAGCAACAAAGGAGAGAACGTGCAGACACTTCTCATGGCCAGCAGCACACTAGACGATCTGTTTCAGATGCTCCTTCCACATCGATGGGAAGTAGGCACCGACGGAATGTGGTGCCGGACCCGCATCGGCATTCCGTTCATACACCATCCATGGCCTACGGTTACATGGGACCACGTACTTCAGCACCACATTGGAGCCCGCACGTTGAGCAGTCTACTCAACCAGGACAAATTTATTATGACACACAATACGGCCAAACCAGTGGGCAAGCATTATTTCCAATGGCCATTCCACAGTGGATGTCATCAGTAGGAATACCTTCATCCCCAACGCAGCAGGACATGATATTAACGGGTGGTATTCCTGCTGAACCAGGCACACAACTTTCGCAGCAACGCGCTGAGGTAGAGCAGGAGGAGACTGAGGTATCAGAGGAGCAACAATTACAGAGGAGAAGACGCAGGGCACCTAACAGATTTACTCCAGGGAGTGGGGCATTACCTAGGCATCGTTAGAATGAGATTTGAGATGTGTTGTTGGGCTGCTCTTTGGTTAATGAGTCAATGTTATAAACATTTATTTCATAATATGTAATGTGCTTATTAGATTGCCTGTCTATTCTGATGCAGTAGTTAAAAGATTTTTTCATCCATTGACTTAATTTTATTCTGCATTACATTGTGATAAATAATAAAGAGAAATGCTACATTACTCAAGGTCTTCTGCGAATTCTTTATGTCAGATTCATTACTCAAGGATGTACTCCAACAACTTAGATGAAAGCAGCAGTACTGAAATCAAACAATGGATTACAGAGGGTACCATACGGCTGCGTAGAAGCTTATCCTATGCTGTCGATGAGGACCTTGAGGCTAGGGTAGCATCAAATGAGCTGTTCAGATGTATTATCCATACCTGGGATGAAGATGATGATTTCTTATTGTGGCACTTACACGAAGATACGATGAAGGAGAAGGAATATAAAGGCAACCATGCACGTCGAGAGTTGGGCTGGAAATGTATACAAGAAGGCTTCCCACTTTTTAAGCAGCACCTTGTGGGATTAGATTTCCTAAAAGGTCGATTTCTAGAACTTGGTCGTAGTAAACAAGGTAACATTGAACCCGGATTCAGAAGGTCTATGATGGATATAGACAATTGTATTTTATACTCAAACTGGAACCCTCGACATGATAAGCACATATTAGAGTCTTTTAAACAGTTAACGCAGAGTACTAAACATGCTAAACCAAAGGAATTTCTCAATGGAGAAGATTGGCAGCAAATACAACAACAATTTCAGATCAACTTCCATTGTTGTCCTACACAAACACACCTGCAAACACGTCTTCGATATCTACTAAATAAAATAAAGTAGTGCGTTCAAAAAAATTAATAAAATAAGTTTAGCACCACTCCTATTTACATGATTCGACAATGTACTTTTGGGTGTTAAACAATCTTCAAAAATGTACTTCTTCTAGTTAGGTTCATGCTTAATATCTATGTATTTTCTTGTAACTGAACTTATTATTTCTTTGAATAACTGGACTCTTGCTCTTCAAATCATTAATTAAAAAAAATTATTTCATATTAATTTTCTACTGAGTACTCAAATTGCATTTGATAAATATTCAGCATATCATGTCATCCGCACCAAGGACATCCTCAATCAAGCGCTCACCTTCACGGGATTTCTTACATATTATTCCAAGAAAGAATTTAATCTATGATGGTACGATTCGATTGGCAAACTCTATCTCATATTCCATGGATGATTTCTTGGAGGAGAAAGCAAGAGCGAATGAAATTTTTCGCTGTTGTTTACATGAATGGTCTTGGTATGAGGACGATAATTTATGGGACGTATATCATGAAGTTATCAAAAGTCGTTATCCAATGTATGTTGATGGAGAAACAATTACTAAAATGGGTTGGAAATTTGTACGACAAAGATTTAGGGATCATAATGGTCATTTTGCACCTATAAGTATTCTTAGAACAAGAATTGGTGAAATCGCACGAGCAAAAGATGGTTCTGTCGTGGTAAATGTTGAGAATCCGATAGCTGATGTGCAACATTGCATCCTTTACAAAAGTTGGCAAACAAATCAAGATGCATTTCTATCAGAAAAATATCAAGAGCTGAATATTACAGATGGTAAAAAAAAGAAAGAGTTCTTAGATGGCAAAGATTGGCAAATGATCCAAAAGCAGTTCACAGAAAAATTCTTATGTTGTCCAACTTTAACCCAGCTACAAGCACATATGCGCATAGTATTGAGCCAGATGTAATACTATTTTTTTCGAAATTGCTTTCGATCAACATTTTATGTATTAAAAAATAATTTTTCCGATATTGCATAACATTGAGCCTGATGTAATAGGGAATGGTTGTTTAAACAAAAAATGCTCATCTTTTTTAATTCATTACAAATCAAATTGGGTTCTAATGATTGTGTTGTAATTTAACATTTCTTTAAAAAAAAAATTTAACTCTAATTGAATAAAATTATCAGACCCAACCTCAAACGTAAATACATAACAACTAATTTTTATACTATAATTATTTCAAATATTATCTCAGATATAATGAGATTTTGGTAGTTTATATATTTAAAAAAATTTTAATTCTACTTTTTATAAAATGAATTATATATTTTAAAATTTTAAATAAAATCAATTTAAATTTTTTATTCCTTATTTTTAAAAAATAAAAAATATTTATTTATACATTATAAAATCTTACACATTAAAAGTAATAAATTTATTTCATTAAAAATTTATATACTTAATAATATTAAATATTAAAATTATATATACAATTCAAATACATAGATTAATTACATATAATATTAACACTTAAATAGTCACAAATTTAACATATATACATTAACAACGTATTTTAATATTACATAAATATTTCAATTTATAATCTTATCAAGCTAATTTTTTTAATAGCTTCATTTTTTTATTTAAAATTGAAAACATAATTAAAATTAAAATGTTACTAACAATTTCAAAATTATTTAAAATTAAATTAAATTTTTAAAATATATATTTCAAATATATAAATATTGAAAAAATATATTCCAATATTTCCCTAGCACTAAACTACATCCGAGAGCAAAAGTTTTAAATTCGGATTACACCTACTTTCACGGAGCCAAGTTTAGGAAAATCTGAATACACGGAATTTGAGAGCAGGCCAAATAACGGAATTTGAGACCAGCTAGAAAATACTTATGACACGGAATTTGAGATCAGCTGACAGAATACGCGCTGACTCACCAATATTTGAAGAATGCGCTAACCTGTTTGGCGCATTCTTTGAATGCGCCAGATCAATAAACGCATTCAAAGAATGCGCCACATCACTAGGCGCATTCAAAGAATGCGCCAAACAGTAACGCGTATTTGCTTGTTTTCAAATTTTTTTCGAATCACGCTGCTTTAGCTTAAATAAAGAACAATTACGCTCGTTTCGAAAATTTGGTCAAATTATAAACAGTTTGATCGAGTAGAAATTGAAATGAACCATTAAAGTATTCGGCTTATTCAGTATTTAGGTGCTTTAATGACACAAAAATTAAGTAACTTTAGA
This sequence comes from Dendrobium huoshanense, assembly GCA_016618105.1. NCBI lineage: Eukaryota > Viridiplantae > Streptophyta > Magnoliopsida > Asparagales > Orchidaceae > Dendrobium > Dendrobium huoshanense. The sequence goes on from CM028343.1 coordinate 20,895,044, forward strand.
TTTGTTAGATTATTTTGATCATTTTGACTACAAACAAGTAAGATTTAAAATTAGTGATTTTGTTGGATTATATTGACAAGATGCTTAATTTGATAATAATTTTGTTGAAATCAAACTTCAGATAATTTTTTATTTAATTCTGAAACTTTTTAATATAAATATGACATTAGAATTTGTATGGTTAAAATGAATTTTCTTAAGATTTTATCACTTTAGTTTTTAGTTTACAACGGCGTTTAAATACTTTTAACTTCGCATCTTAAAATAATTCAATAAAAAAATAGACGAGTCCTACTTTAAGGTTTTATTTGGGACGATTTTTTTTCCTATTTTTAAATCATCTTTCTAATATGAAATTAAATGAAAATAGCGGAAAAAATAATGACCAAAAGTTGTCCCTAATATAGTCTAATTGGAATATTTTAGTGGTAGTATCAAAGTTGAATAAAAGTATATGCAAATCAATTAATTTCTATCTTAATATACTTTTCAGGCAAGAGCAGGTTATAATTAATTATATATTAAAAAGTATTTTATGCAAAATATAAATTTATTAAGAAAAATTAAAATTCAAAATTTTGATAATATTCAAGATCTTTATAAGCCAAATTAGTTACACATACTTTATATTTGATTAATATTTTTGTTTAATAAATTAAATTTATCTTAATAACATAAATCAGTAATTATTAATCTAATGATAAAAAATTTGCACTGAACTAGAAAGGCAAAATTTTGGAAGAAGCACGGTTGTTGCCGAAATTAGGGGAAAAAGCGTAATAGGGGAATAATTTTAATAGCAGCATTTACGCCATTTGGTCAAGCGCATTGATAGAATGCGCCAGTATTAATCGCGCATTTAAACAATGCGTCAATACTTAAAGCGCATTCTTAAGAATGCGCCACACTTTGAAGCGCATTCTTAAGAATGCGCTTTAAAGGTAGGCGTATTCTGTGGTTCCCCCAAATGCCAACTCACGAAATATTATCCTTTTTGGCGTTATCGCCGACCATATCCGTTTTTTCGGGGCAGATAACGCTGGTTGGTTGGCATTCAGTGCAGCCACTTAATTAGTGGTTGGGAGCGTTGGGAGTTATACGGGAAGCGCCTTTAAAAGGAGTATGCTGAAGATTGGTAGTGCAGAAGATTTCATTTCTTGAATTCAAAGAGAAAGAGAGGTAAGTGAAGTTTTATTTAGTTTTTTTTTTTTTTAGAATAATTTTCTGTGTTTTTAGTTTATAAAGATTTTATATGAAATCTGTCGAAAGATTTGTATGATTAATTTTGGCCCATGAATGTGTATTGGAGTGATATTTGCTTAAATTTGTATTGTGTTTGTTATTTTTTTAGTTAGGATGTTTATTCTTATTAGTTGAAGGTGTTAATGTTTGTTTGGAGAACTTGTATTGGAGTTAGTACTATTAATTTTACATTATCCTTAAATTAGAGTTTCATTTTTAATTTCATATGTTTTACCAGATAGCTTATATGATAAATTGCACATCCATGACACTGTCTTGCCCGAGTCTATTAAGATAAATTTTTGGGGCTTCCAATTTCTTTTTGAAAAAAATTATTTATTGAGTATAAGATAAATTTTATTTTGTAAAATTAGTTATTTTAAAACTAAAAGATAAATTAGATTTAAATTTGCAAAATATAATATTAGCATGTATATGAGAGAAATTAATTTTCAGCAAGTAAAACATGATCTTTATTCCTTTTTGAAGAGAAAATTATTTGAAGTATAATTAATTTTATAGTGTACTTATCCGTTAATGATAATTATTTGGAATGAAGAACTAAAATGTTACTTCCACCCTTTATAAATTTTTCCAGAAATTTAAAAAATAAACTAAGCTTGACTGCTAAGGATCTTCTAAATAAATGTATTTCCTTATTATTTTAGGAGAGGAAAAAAACAATAAATATTGTTCCTTAGCTAATGTTCCAGAAGAGTATTCCGAAATTTTTCCAAAATAAAAAAAGAATTTGATTGGTAGATATATCAAGAGATATCCTTTTTCATTCAGATTTTATTGGAATTTTTATGAGATATGTATAAGTGTAAAGAATCAGGTGATTATTTTTAAGAGATTTAGGAAAGCATGAACTGATTTGCATAGCTGTTAGTTGTAACTTTGATTTTCTATGCAAATCCCCATCTATGAATACTATTCCTTTTGGACATTACATTCAAGGCAGAGAGAGCGAGAAAAATATATACATCCAGGGAATGAAATTAAAGGAAAGTTTTAAGTTTGGAAGACGCAGGACAAGGTAGAAAGAGGAGAGTTGAGAAGAAAAGAGTTCTCGAAGAAACTTCTCAAATAGTTCTTGGATATCTCATGATAGAAAGATTAGACCGAAGCTTATTTGTGCAATTGTGGCAGCAAGTGTTAGTATACAATCTGCATCAACTAAATAGTACAAAGTAATGCTGGTTATGCAAGATGACTTTTTTAATCTTCCAAAAATATGGAAATCTTTTAAATACAATAGACGCGAGAGTTGGAGTTTTATTTTTAATATTTTCTTTGTTAAAAGCAAAACGAAAATAAATAATTTGCAAATTTAAATAAGAAACAACTAGGAGATGTAATATCAGCATCAAACGAATTTGGTCCCAATTAATTGAAGTTTTCAATAGTACACCGAGTGATTGGAAAGTCGATATAAGAACGCACATAAATGATAAATGCTAAGGCCATGAACATAGGACATGTATTAGATAAAAATTTTTCCAATAATTAACGTTTATAATTTTAAAAACAACACAAGTATAATGTAAACCCTAAACTTTAGATTGTTTTCCCTTTTTTATTTTTTAAACATTATTGTTTAGTGAGTATTTTAACGTTTCTTATTTTTTCAAATAAATAAAGTTGATTGAAAAACACTCAAAATAACTTTTCAATATTTTGAATGCTTTTAAAATTCAACTATCACCATTGGCTATAACCATTGTTGTTCCCACCAATCCAAAGAGGTCGCCACCCGCCCCACAGAAACCTTAGTTAAAAGTTTTGATTTTTTAAAATTTTAATTTTAATATTAAATATTCATAAAAAAATTAATTTATATAATTCTTAGAAAAATAAAATTTACCTTTTGTTGTTCTTGTGAAATATAAAACCACTGAAGCAATATTAATTTGAATAAAATGTATATGATTCATTATTGAATTAAATGTAAACTCAAATATAGAATAAAAAAAGGAAATTATAGAAAGTATACATGTAGAGCACTTTTTATTTAAAAAAATTTATATAGCAGATATGGATTTGGATATTTCATTAGAATTTCGAAAAACAAATTTTAAAGAATAGGAAAATGTAATAAGAAAAAATCTGATTAGAGAGGTGTCGAGAAGAAATCATGATATATTTAGGAGAGATTTTATTTGATATCTGCAAGAGATCAATCTTCTGAATCAAAGTTAAGACACTTTTGTTATTTGTTTGTCAAAGCAAGAAGTTGCACTATAGGCTAAATAATGAAGACCAACATATGAACCAGTATAAATTATGAAATATCAAGTGAACGTATTTTATTAATCGAATCGAAAAATTTAATTACGTTCATTTCTTCGGAAATGAGATAAAAGTGTATTCTGACACGTTAAAACGTTTTTCATTACGTACAGTATGCGCACTATGATAAGGGAAGATGTTTAAAAAAATATGACATTCTGTTAATTGACCCTCCTCTATCTTTAATTTAGGATATCATGTCACGCTTGCTATTATTTTTTGGTGGAGAGCTGCATATCGGGGATGAGTTCATAGCCACATATATTGGTAGGCAAAATCGGCCAATCATTGTTGATTATGACATATCACTTACTATGCTAAAAGACATAATAATGCGTATACTTAGGATCAATCCTACAACAAATACTGTAAGCCTAACATGTCTCTTTCGTAGTAATGGTGGCTATTGTGCTACACATGTCACTGATGATAAGGTTTGTGAGTTTATGTTATTGGAGGCTAGAATTGATCCTGTCATTGTGTACGTCGAGGCCGAACAAATAAATTATGGTGATGTTGTTGGTCCGTCAACGGAGGTATAAACGTAACTATATTGAACTTTATTATGTTACTATTTGGGTTTTTAATTCCCTTTAAGCAAAATTGAAGCATAACTAAATATTTTCTTTTACCAATCATAACCTATGGTACGACAGAGAAGTAAATTTGTTAAATATGCAAAATAATTTTCAAGGCCAACTCAGTTTGTCGGAGCAACCTAATTTCATGCCAAAACAGTTTCGTCCACATCGTAGTGTAATCGAACGTCCAATTATGGTTAGACAAAGTAATAGTACATTTGAAGAAAACCTAGTATCTTCGTCGTACGTGCCTCAGTCAGAACAAAATGAAAAATATTTGGTTAGACGGAGGTATGATGGATAATAATGACGTATGTTCATACGAAACTATGGATAATGGTAGTACTGATTCAGGAGATGGTTGTAGTGAACAAGCAACAAATTTATGTGGATCAATGAAAAATAATATGAATGATGAAAATATTGGTGTTGAGTTCATTGAAGATCATGCAAGACGAAATGTAGCTGGAGTAGAATCGATGGAGGCAGACAACAACTTCAAGGAAACCATTGAAACATCTGAACAATGGGATCGTAATGATCAGTGTGATCCTCCTGTCCCTAATATTGTAAGCTCAAACGAAACAGACATTCCTTCTGAAATTTATGAAGGTCAAATATTTCATAACAAAGAAGATTTACAGGCTGCAATTAATGGTTGGTCAATTTCACAAAATATTGAGTACATAAATTCGACTTCCAATAAAAGTCGTCTCACTATTTTATGTAGTCAATATAATAATGTGCATATGGCTTGTTCTTGGCGTTTACATGCATCACGAAGTAAAAGACTTGGTGGCCTTTGGAAAGTCTCATATGTGGGTCCTCCACATAGTTGCACTCAACCTATTATGCTTGGTGGACATCATAATTGTACCTCGAAATTTATATGTAGGCATATCATGCCTATTATAAAACAACAGCTCGATATGAAGCCGAAGGAGGTAATTGCAAGAATAGAGTCGAAGTTTGAAATGAGATTTCATACATGAAGGCATGAGATGCACGTAGAAAAGCTATAGAATCAATATTTGGTACGTATGAGGAATCATATCGTTCCCTTCTACGTTTTATGGAAGCTATAAGGTTGACCCAACCAGGAATTGTATCCAATATTGAATTGGTTGGAGGTTCACGATTTAAGGCTTTATTTTGGGCATTTGGCCCATCAATTTCTGGGTGGCAACATTGTCGGCCCGTCCTAAGCCTTGATGGAACTTTCCTATTAGGGAAGTATCGTGGAACACTTCTTGTAGCTGTGGGAATTGATGCAAACGGTGGATTATTTCCATTGGCCTTTGCAGTTGTTGAATCGGAGAGCAACAAATCATGAGTTTGGTTCCTTAAGAACTTACATGACTTGGTCGAAGTAGTTTAACTCCGTCAAAATTTATGTATAATATCTGATAAGCATCATGGTTTGGTGAGAGGGTGCCGAGAAATTTTTCCTAACGCCGTTCATAGACACTGCCTGCGTCATCTGTGTGAGAACTACAAAAAAATTTTACGTCGTAAATCAATTCCTGATGTTGAAGGCCTGTGCATTAACATGTACTTAGCTGATAGTACTGATGATATCATGAACTTCACTCGCATGATGAACCACATTAAAAATGTTAAGCAAGAGGCATATGATTGGTTAATAGAATGTGATGTTAGTAAGTGGTCATTATTATTTGACAACGGATGTCGATACAGCATAATGACAACCAATGCATCAGAATGTTTTAATGGAATTCTTAAACGTGCTCGTAGACTTCCAATTCAAGGTTTGGTAATGTCCATATACTATAACCTTGTATCTTTATTCGTTTGGCGTTCTACATACGTTGAGAAGTGGCTTATGTCTGGAGAATCTGAATTTGTTCCACGTACGATGGCTACGTTACAGCGAACTGAACGTGAGGCTAGAAGATGCCCACAACCCATAACTATTAATAGAGGTGAATTTGAAGTTGTGGATTCGTCATGTCGCCCACATAGAGTTGAGATCCCATCACTTGAAAATTGTACCTGCACATGTAAGAGACCACAATTATATCATGTGTCGTGTGTTCATGTCATAGCGGTTGCCAGATATAGGCGATGGAATCATAATATGTTCGTATCACAGTACTTCACACTTAACTCCTATAGGGAAACGTACTCCGGCCTTTTTCATGTTGTTCCCTTGAAGGAAGTTTGGCTGAACTTCAGCGAAGTTCAGAGAATCATACCTTTACTTGCACCGGCTTTCAGAAGGCGTGCAGGTAGACCGAGGACAAATAGACTTCTTAACACAATGGATGAGGCTAATTCAACAGCGAATAAGAGATGCAAACATTGCAAGCAAAATGGTCATAATAGAGCAACATGCCCTAATAATCCAGGATCATCGAGGTATAAAACATATTAAAGTTATATTTATTTTACCACAATATGTTATAGGGTTGGTTTGATTTTGAGATTCAGTCTACTGATTAATTTTTTCTTAATGATTTAAATATATCGTCGGTAGATCGAGGGATGCCATGTCAAAGCTACGTCTAAGGATTGGGATCCACCTCATGTCAAGTATCGATAGTCTGAGGCAACTACGTGTTGTGTATCAAAATAATCATTATAATATTTATGTTAGTTTATTTGAAGCTAGTTCAAGATGTTCATGTTCTCTCCTATTTACCTTTATGATGTCTTAGTTTATGGAAAGCTAGTTCAAGATGTTCATGTTCTCTACGTTAGTTTATTTATGTTAGTTTATTTGAAGAACAATGATGTATGATGTCTTACTTTATGGAAAGCTAGTTCAAGATGTTCATGTTCTCTCCTATTTACCTTTGAAGCCCTAATAAAAATTTGCTTGTTGCATTGAAACTTTCCACGACTCCACATGGTGTTGCATTAAAAATTACTTGGTTATGCAAATATAGTTAATGGCTGATAGATCAAGGCAACGACGTGGTGGGCGTCGTACCACACATGAGGAGCGTGGGGAGGAGTCAATTCGAGAAATGAGCATTGCTTCAATAGGCGCATCACATAGGGCTCATGACCCTGATCAGGTGACCTATACGTTGCATTAATTACATTTCTTAAGTAATTTACATATTAATTTCTTTTTGCGACTATCTCATTTTTTTTCATTGAAAATAGGCGTCTCCACTGGTTCCTTCAACCCATTTACGGACCGCACATGAGTGACTAGTGGAGTGCCCCCGAATGATTTATGTTCTAAGAAATCTAGGGCTACATAACATTCGTCATCTACAATTTATTCGTTTGGATCATAACCTCATAACAACACTTGTAGAGCGATGGTGTCCACTAATGAACAATTTTCATTTTACGGTCGGAGAAATGACAATAACGCTCCAAGATGTCCAGGTTATACTTGGCTTGAGAATTGATGGCCCAGCTGTTGTGGGCCCGAATGTGGTGGGTGTGGGTCGCCGTTGGGAATCCTGGCCAGAATGCTGTGATGAACTGTTAGGAACACATCCAGGCAGGGATACTGTGTACCATGCACCAGGTGATGAAGAAGACACAGCCACCTTCAGGATGGGTAATGCACAGTTAGAGTCAATGCTCCCTCTGCGTTGGCTCCGTTGGACATTCTATCGAGAATCATACGACGACTTAGGTCATGGTCCATTTCTTCATCATGTTCGGGCCTATATTCTGTTCATGATTGGATGCTTCTTGTTACCCGACACATCACGATCACATGTGTCATTGTAGTGGTTACCCTTACTATTTGATGTTGAAAGCTTTGGTCGAATGTCTATTGGTAGCGCTGTACTTGCGCATATATACAGAGAGTTGTGCCATGCTACTAGGCCGACAGATACTTATATTGCTGGATGTGTGGCATTACTACAAGTTTTGTCTTGGGAGCAATTATATATTGGGAGACCCACACTTCGTGTACCACAAATACACGATTTCGGTGGAAGATAATTGGTTTGCAGGTAAGCATTTCAATTTAGTATAATTAATTACACTTATATGATTATTTTAAATTATCTACAATGTTAAATATAGATGGGCTGAAGATCGGATACGAGAGCTACCATCCGGAAACACGATGACATATCATGACGAATTTGACGGTTTACGTCTTAGTCAGGTAAAACGAATTTTTACACTTCCTCCCACATATATTTTTTAAATATCAAGAATAATTTATTATCTTTAACTTATTTGATACTAGGTGGCCATGACTCCTTACACGGATGAGATCCTTGTAGCTTTGCCTAGCCAATGTTTGGAGGGAGGGATATATGGCGAGCTCGAGTTCCCCTCATTAATTGGAAGCGTACCGAGTGGCATCTACCTGACCGTGTTATGAGACAATTTGGGGGAGTACAATTAACTGATGTTCCACCGATGGAACCAAATTTTAGAAGGATTGATGGAAGAGATAGAGTAGATTTAGATTGGACTATTCAGTATTGGGATTACCTTGAGATATGGGAAGAAAGGCGAGGTTATGTTGTACCAATAACTCCACCAGAAGGCACAGGTAATCGGGAGTTAGGCACTTACCTACGGTGGTATAGATCATGGGCATCGATTTATCTGTTGCAGCCACAGACGGATCCACCAGAGATTTTCTTCTCTCGATCTCCAGAAGAACGATTAGTGGTATGTCAGTTTATTTAATAATAATTTTTAACATTTTCTTTAAAGAGGATAATTTAACAAACATGTCGCATCTTGTAGGCTGACTACTACATACGTTCAACTGCTATTCTAGAGCCATTGGTTGGAGGTCAAGGACAAAATGCAAGTTCATTACAATTAGTAGTTGACCAGGTAGCTGAATTATCTTCTAGAGTGCAACGATCAGTTTATATCGACTATACAACTTTTGACACCACAATAGAAGAACGGAGTCAAACTAGGGCTGAAGGAGCAAGACGGTCAACCTCTGATGCTCCTTCTAGATCCATGAGAAGTTGCCGCTGCCAAAATACGGAGCGGGAAACACCTAGACATTCAATGCATATTCTGTCGTCCTCCTATGACATGACTGGGGCAGGGCCATCAACACAACATTGGAGCACATTTCCTATACAAGAAAATGCTGCACATGAAATATATTATGGTACACCATCTCAACATCCTACAACGCAATCATTTTTTCCAATTACAGTCCCAGTTTCCAGTTACAGTCCCAGAGTGGATGTCAAATGTAGGGTTACCGTCCTCCCCCACACAACAAGATATACTATTAATGGGAGGAGAAACATCACAACAGTACTCTGATGCGACACAACGTCAACCAGAATTTTAAGAACAAGAAGAGGATTTTATTGATGAAGAGCAACATCTACAATGACGAAGAAGAAGGGCCCCAGATAGGTATACTCCTGGTAGTAGGGCTCTCCGGCGTCATGATAGATAATATGTAATAATATTTTCTCTTATTTATGTTGTCTTCTTCATTTGTGTGTGAGTGTAAATGTGAATGTTTGGTGACAACAAAGGTTAAACTGTAAGGTAATTTAATATCTACTATTTCATGCACTCTTATTTATGATTATTAATAAAGTTAAATTTCTTTTTTGACTTCAATTACTTTTTATCTCACTAAGTCATTTTTACTACAAGTCATTTTTCAATATGTATTTGTAAACCTTAGCTCTTATAATAGGGTCCACATTTTCTTAAGTAATTTCACATCATTTTTTACTCCATGCAACATAGGACAACTTTTGTTAAGGAAGAGCAACTTCATAACTACAAAAAGTCAAAATGTACTCTTCGATCAATGAAATAATGAGGGGTGCACCGACACAGCAACTGATAGAAGAAGGAAGTACCCGTTTACATGAAAGTTTGACTTATACTACAAATGATCTCCTAGAAGCAAAAGTAACAAGAAATAAAAGTTTGGATGCTAGTAGCAGTGTCGAAAGCAAACAATGGATTACAGAGGGTACCATCCGGGTTCGTGAAAGCCTATCTTATCCTATCGATGAAGACCTTGAAGCCAGGGTATCATCAAATGAACTATTTAGGTGTGTTATACATACTTGAGATGAAGATGAAGATTTCTTACCGTGGCACTTACACGATGATACGATGAAAGAGAAGGAATATAGAGGTAACCCTGCACGTCGAGAGTTAGGCTGGAAATGTATACAAGAAGGCTTTACCGATTTTAAGCACCACCTTGTGGCAAAAGATTTCCTGAAAGGTCGAATTCTAGAACTTTGTCATGCTAAAAACGGTGACATTGAATCAGGTTTGGGAAGGTCCATGATGGATATAGATAATTGTATTTTATACTCTTACTGGACACCTAACCATGATAAGCACATGTTAGATTCTTATATACAGTTGTTGCGAAGTTCTAAACATGCTAAAGCAAAGAAATTTCTTAATGAGAAGATTGACAGCAAATACAACAACAATTTCAGATCGACTTCAAGTGTTGTCCTACACAAACACATATCCAAAATCGTCTACGATATCTACTTAACAATATGAATTAGTAACTTTGAAAATGTACTTTATGTTGTTCTTTCGTTATAAATTTAAAATGTACTTCGTCTTGTAATGTTGATGCTTCGTCTTGTAATGTTGATGCTTAATATTTTTGTTTGTAATAGTTACTCAACTTCAAATTTGTTTTATTAATATGACTCTACTTCTCAAATCATTTTTTTTATTTTATGTATTATTATTTTTATAATGATAACTCATATTGCGTTTGATAAATATTAAGCACATAATGTCATCATCATCAAAGACCTCATTAATAAAGCACTCACCATCAAGGGATTTCCTACATATTATTCCAAGAAAGAAGTTGATCTATGATGGTACTATTCGATTGACAGAATCTATGTCGTATCCCATGGATAAATTTTGGAGGAGAAATCAAGATCAAATGAAATTTTTCGATGTTGTTTACATGAATGATCTTGGTATGAAGATGATAGTTTATGGGATATGTATCATGAAGTTATTAAAAGTCATTATCCCATGTATGTGGATGGAGAAACAATTACCGATATGGTCTGGAAATTTGTACAACAAAGATTTAAGGATCATAATGATCATTTTGCTCCCATAAATATTCTTAGGACAAAAATTGGTGAAATCGCACGGAAAAAAGATGATTATGTTGTGGTCAATGTTGCGAATTCAATAACTGATGTGCAACATTGTATTCTTTATAAAAGGTGGCATACTTATCAAGATGCATTTATATCAGAAAAAATATCAAGAGCTGAATATTATAGATGGTAAAAAGAAGGAGTTCTTAAATATAAAAGATTGACAATACATCCAAAAGCAGTTCACAGAAAAATTCTTATGCTGTCCAACTTTAACCCAACTCCAAGCGCGTATGCGCATAGTACTGAGCCACATGTAATAATATTTTTTTGATGTTGCTTTCAATCATCATCGTATGTATTAACATGAACTTGTGTTGATTACTTTTCGCACTATTTATATTCCAAATTTTTAGTTTTTTTTGCTTCTACAGGTTCATAGCACTTCAGCCATCATTAGTTTTTTTGCTATGTACTGTACAATCTGAAACAGCAACTTCAAAAAAGAGTAGAGAATATGCTCAGCTTTAATCCAAAATATACATTAAGTTATTATTTAATACTTATTTTTAAAAATTTTAATACTTTTCCTAAAAATTATTTTATTTTATTAATTGAAATTTTTTAAAAAAATTTATTTTTTACTTTAATTTTTTTTTAAGATTTTAATAAAATTTAATAACACAATTTAAATGTTTAATAAGATTAAAAATTATACAAATTTTGCTTTTTAATCATATACAATATATATAATACATTAAAAAATTGTACTCAAGTTTTTTAATTCATTTCAAAAAATTGGGTTTTAATAATTGTATTTTAATTTTACATTTCTTAAACATAATAAAATTACTCTTTTCCAACAATATTATCATTCCCAACCTCAAACGTAAAAATATAACAACTATTGGTGGGGGTTCGACTTACATTTACAAAATTGGGTTTAACTGCCACCTAATGCAAAAAGAAAAAAAAATCGTACTAATTGAAAACTGCTGATTCCGAGAGCAATAAACCATAAAAAATGCATCGAATTTGATGCAATATTCCGTCTGCCATTGCACTGAATCCATAAAATCGGGTATAACAGGAATACGCCGAAATAATAGGCGCAATCATTGGAAATTAGCAAAATGCGCTAACCTATACCGCACATTCAAAGAATGCGCCATGCTATGATGCGCATTCTAAGAATGCGCCAATGAATTGAGCGCATTCTTTGAATGCGCCAATTACTAAGGCGTATACGCCGCTTCTCAAATTCTTTTCCAATCAAGCTTCTTCTCCTAAATTTCACTTCTTACAAGCTCCTTCCCAAAATTTGCCCAACTAGAAAATCTTATACCCTATTTGCAACCCAAAAAACATCAACGTCCTTTGCCTCATTGAGTTTGCTCTCACTTCATCACCTCTCTCTCTCTCTTTCGCTATTCTCTCTCATCCTTTCGCTTCTCCAAGGAAACCTAATCCTTTAATGCTTGATAGACAATTCTTCTCAAAGTAATTTAAGAACATCTTTAAGGGCATCTCCAATCAAAACTCTCATTTTTCATTGCAAAATGCAGTAAAATCAAAAATTGTCGTGATTCATCTCCAGTGGAACATCATTTTGCCCCCAAATCATCGTTGTTTCTTTCGCGCCTTTCTCATATGAGTTCGATAGAGAGAAAGAAATGACGCAAGTGAACAGTGCGACGCCAATATTGGCGTCGCCCTGTTCATCAGCGACTGAATGCCGACAAAAATCGAGTTCGGTTGCGACGTCTGAGGCTCTCCATTCACCTGTTTGCCGAACGACTGGAGAAGCTCTAAGCCAACTGAATACCAACGTATGCAGCATGTTATTTGCTGCATTCGAGCTCCACATTTTACGTCAAAATTTGGTAGGGGAACAGTGCAACATCAATATTGACGTCAAACAGTTCACTTACTCCAAAAAATTAGGTTGATGAATTTACCTAAGAATAACACGACAGAGGAGAGAGATTATTACCTTTGTAGGAAGCGCATGAAAGAAAAAAAAAATTAATTCAATTAAGATAGAATCACGTCATTTTAAAATTTCAATGTAGTTTAGGGTGGAAAATGGATATTGCAACCCAAAAATACATCAACGCCCTTCTTTGCCTCATTCCAATCAAGTTAAATTAAATTAATATCTTCCTAATAGCTCAGAAGGTATAGGGATTGATTTTCAACTTATCTATTTCAACGTTGCTGTTCGACTTCTTTGCTTCGCGTGAGGTAGGGCTTTGCACGAGTAGCTTTTTCGGCTTCCTTCGTCGCTGTTCGACTTCGCTCCTTCGTCGAGGTTCCCTTCCTGTCGGATCGGAATTCGCAACATTTTGATCGGAAGCAACGAAGGGAGCTCGCTCGCTGTGAAAGTAACTATCTTTCTCCCTTTCGCATTCTTCTCTGACCAAATCCCGTAAAGCGTTCGACTTTCAGGATTTACTAAATCCTGGATTTACAGTGCAAAGGGAGACGGAGGATTTGTTCCGCTTTGAGATTTAGCGGGATCAAATCCCGTTTGGCAGGTTTCGACTTAAATCCCGTTGGCAAACAGTCTCTAATTCGCCAACAGGCCAATGGCTCCCTCTCGCCGCCACGATAGGGAGTCCGATGAAGATCGCCCGACCAGAAATCATCGAGGTGATGTTGATCGTGACCGTAGAAGGAGGAAATCTCCAATTCCTTCGTCTAGTTTTTCGAAGAGAGATGAAGACAGGCGAAATCGGGGGCGCCGTGAAAAGGACAATGGCAGGGGATCAGCAAAGTCTCGCACGCACCAGGCTTACAGGCACAGTAGCTCTGACGAGGATTCTGATTTGAGAGGTCGGCTTGAGGAGAAATCCAAGGATGTAAGGAGTCACTACAGTGTCCAGAGATCGGAAAGCCCCGAACCTTGGCTGGATAGGGTTGGGAAAATGAAAGAGGAAAAGGAGGAGAAGAAACCTCAGCAGCCAGTGCAGCAGATGGCGGATGCAGTGGCTATGAAAACGGGCGGGATATACATCCCACCTCACCGGATGGCTCAGATGATGAGGGATGTGCAAGATAAGAGCAGCGAAGCCTACCAGCGTCTAAGCTGGGATGCCCTGAGGAAGAGTATTAATGGTCTTGTGAACAAGGTGAATGCTACAAACATCAAAAACATCATCCCTGAACTCTTTTCCGAGAACCTCATCAGGGGAAGAGGGCTTTTTTGTCGGTCTTGCATGAAATCTCAGATGGCATCCCCTGGTTTCACTGATGTTTTTGCTGCTTTGGTTGCGGTTGTGAACACCAAGTTTCCTGAAGTTGGTAAGCTCCTCCTGAAGAGGATTCTCTTGCAGTTCAAGAGGTCTTTTGCAAGGAATGACAAGGTTTTGTGCTTGCTACTTCAACTTTTCCATCATATTAGTGCTGATGAGAAGTGACTTGATGTACAAATGTTATGAACTGCTCTTCTTGACAGCCTCAATTGCTTGCTGCAACTAAATTCATAGCACATCTTGTAAATCAGCAAGTGGCACATGAAGTCATTGCTTTGGAGCTTCTTACAGTGTTATTGGTAAATCCCACGGATGACAGTGTTGAGGTAGCGTCTCTTTCTAATATGCTTATTTTTTGCTTTAGTTTTGCAGTTTGCTAAATGCTAATGTTTTTAATTTAATACATAGGTTGCTGTTGGATTTGTCAAAGAATGTGGAGCATTGCTTCAGGACCTTGTTCCGCTTGGTCTCCACGGTGAGTGATTTATGCTTGGTCTACTGTACAATTATCGGTAAAAAAATATTGTTCAAGCTTTAAATTCAATGTATTTTTACTTAATTTAACCTCTTGTAGTTGATGTTGCTATCTTTTACCTCACCATCATACTTGGCCAAATTATTTATTTATAATACTTTGAGGCATTTGCTTATTACTTAGGCTCATTTGGGATGACTTTTTCGTTGCTTCTTAAAGCAGCTTTATAGTATAAAATTTTTAATTTTCGTACTAAAAAGCTGCTTTAAGAATCAACAAAAAAGCCGTCCCAAACAAAGACTTAATTAACGCCTTTTCATTTTTATGCACTCTCCTTTCACTGATACCGTTCTCCGACTTCTCACTGATACAGCTCTCACCTACTAGGCTAGTACTGATATAGTGTCTTGAAACCCTCTTGCTATCCTGCTCTCTTTTTTTTTGGAGTAATGAGTACATAGGATTATCGAATACAGATACAGCTATGTGGTTAAATTTTTTTAAGCTTTATAAATTTACTGAATTTGAGTGGGAATTATTGAGTGCTACATCAGGATAGATCCAATTGTTAAGAGGAACTGAGGGAAATGGTTCTATATGACATGCGAGGCCAAGTAATTGCATTACTGTTTGTTAGTCAGTTATGTCCATCCTATTATTTTTTTTTTAAATATTTTTCCTGGCTTAATCTGTTGTGGCATGTTCAATAAGAATAATTTCAAAAACTAAAATAATGAACTTGGTAATCAGATATATGGTATTTGCCAGTTGAAGTAGTGAATTCTATTTCAATTATTATTTTGAGGCTAAGAAAATCGCCATCATAAATTTTGCCTTTGGTTTGCTTGATATTAAACGTTAAAGGATTTCTATTTCTGATATTAATTTGACAAATTTATTCTTTAATATCTTTGTTTCCATGTTGAATATTTTCTTCCTTATTAAATTTTTTGTCTTCTCATGTCACACTAAGCTTACTATTGTTCCCTTGTACGCTATGTCCATGCTATTGTTTATATAGTTGATCATTTTACTTGATAAATATGCTTTGGGAATGATGTCATACTTAGCGGAATAGAATGGCATTTTTTTTTTCATACTCGTCTTTACTTTAGATGCTAGTTGCTACACCTTCTCTCTAATATGGTAATCTCACAGTCACTCCTTTCTAATTTCACTAAACATATATCTGAATAGTCTCATTTCTCTATATTTGAAGGTGTTTCTGAGAGATTCCGTGGCATACTTCATGAAGGAGAAATAGATAAACGAGTACAATTTTTGATAGAAGGCCTTTTTGCCATACGAAAGGCTAAGTTTCAGGTGTCCAATCACGCTTTATAGACATTGAAATGCGATATGCATGCATTTAAATATCTATTTACCTAGAGTAATTTTGTATGGATTTTTTTATCATATCTACAGGGTTTTCCTGCTATTCGTTCTGAACTAGATCTAGTGGAGCAAGAGGATCAGTTTACACATGAGATGTCATTTGAGGATGAGATAGATCCAGAGATGAACCTAGGTTTTTTTCCTACGCATTTACAGTTTATTTATCATTAATATTGTAACCTTTGTGAATCTAATGATGTTTTTTATTTCTAGATGTTTTCAAGAAGAGTCTACAATTTCTTGAAGATGAGAAAGCTTATGATGATCTCAAGAAAAGTATTCTTGGGGAGGAAGAATCTTCTGATAATGAAGCAGGATCGGAAGAGGGCTCAGATGTTGAGGATGACGAAGAATCTGAAGAAGAGGATGATGAACAAATGAAGATAAAGGACGAGACTGAAACCAACCTGATCAATTTACGGAGAACTATTTACCTCACAATCATGTCAAGTGTTGATTTTGAGGAGGCGGGTCATAAATTATTGAAAATAAAACTTGAGCCTGGTCAAGAGGTATGATCACTTTCTACTTTATATTAGGCTATAATGTTATTATGTTACTCATGCTGTGCACTACTAGCCTGTGGGTTGATTAATGTTTTTTTAATGTCTAATGATTTTCTAACAATTAATGCATGATGGTTTTGATTTTGTTGGCTCTATTGAATATCAAAAAACATATGAGAGCGTACTTGACTGGTTGAGCTTGAAAGACTTTTATTTTATTAAAAAAAATAAAATTCTTTAGTTGAGCCAAGCTTAAAGTTAGATTAGATCGCTAGTTTCCTTGATATTGTTATCGAAGTTTTAAGATAATTTAGAAATATTTTATAGATTATTATGGAGATTTGGTAGTGGAGGGAGGAGATGCACAATGTTATTTTGGAAAATAGATGAGCTTTTAAAGAGTGGCTAAAATCAAATGCTATTAAAGCTAATTATGATCATAAAAAAACTGAAAAGTCTGACAAAGATGATAATAAGCAATGAACAAATTATAACTTTTTGATAATTTCTAATATACTTGATATTAAGGAAGCCGAAAAAGGAGAGTATAAAACAACTATGGAAAGAAGTGAGAGATAGGAACTTGATCAAATTAGTTGCATTCCTAGTGATGATACTATGATCTTAGTTAAAAAGGAAGACATCAAGAAATATACAATGCTACTTTGAAAAATATTAAATGGGTGTTTTTAAGAAATAAATTATTTTTGAAGATTATTACGAGCAATATTTTTAGATATATTATAAGATTTAACCACAAAAATGAAGTGGAGTTAGTTGTAAGGAAGTTTCATTTAGATTATATTTTAGATTAATACTATCATGATAAAAAAAAGAATTCTACACTAATATCAAGATATTTCAGATTAATATTGCTTGTGATTAATTTAATCATCCACAAATCTTCTTGTCTTGATACTCCTCAATAAAACAGAGTGGCATAAAAGAAAAATCGTTGGCTTCTGGTATTCACCAAGACTCTTCTCTTGCTTAATCATGTGCCAAAAATATATTGAAGAGAAGCATTCCTAAGTGTCGCATGCCTAATCAATAGAATGCCCTCAAAAGTGATGAATTTTAAAATATGTATAAATTACATCCCTAAAATCTTCTACACAAACAACTTTATCTCAAAAATTCTTCTAAAAATCTTTGTGTGCATTGCTTATGTCTGCATCCACAAACAACGCAAGGGTAAACTTGATCCTAGATTTGTCAAATGTGTCTTTATTTGTTATTGTTCTACTCAACAACAACAACAACAACGACATCAAGCCTTTATCCCACTACGTGGGGTCGGCTACATGAATCCTTTTTCTCCATTGTGTCCTATTAAAAGTCAAATTCTTGTTTAAATATAATAAAGAAAGGTCATTCCTAATATTTTCTAACCAAGTCTTTTTAGGTCTACCCCTACATTTCTTAACATAAGTCAAATCTAATACCTCTACTCTCCTAACCGGGTCATCGGAAGGTCGCCGTTTTATGTGACCAAACCATCTAAGGCGACTCTCTCTAATCTTATCTTCTACTGGAGCTACTCCAACCTTTTCACGTATATGCTCATTTCGTATCCTATCTGATACGAGCAAAAATCCTTCTTGGGGAGGGAAGGCCGACCCCAAGAGAGAATTCTTGATCACCTAAAAAAAAAAAAGACAAACACACTTACCTAAGTATAGGGAAGAACAAACTCTTACATTTCAAATAAAAAACACACTTACAAACTTGACTCTAACAAGACAAGACTCTTACAAACTTGACTCAACCAAGACACCCTAAAGAAGCTTTCCAAAAGAAGAAGGATACAGGTGGGGTGTAAACTTGCAGAGAGACGAAAGAGATTAGAAGCTGAGAAGAAGGAACAATTATTACGTCCTCTGACCGGACGCAGAGCTACGTTCGGCTGCCAATAACATGTCGCCACGTGCTCTTACTCTCTACCGCGCGGCCTGACGACTTGACCTGGACCGGAACCCGGGAATGCTATGTTCGCGTATTGCAATGTGTTACTCGGTATTTGCTCGGTATTGCTAGGTATTGCATGTCAATAACGAGAAATATCGCTCCGTGAAGACCAATACCGAGTTGTACAGAGTTTTTAAAAACTCAGTACAACTCGGTACAACTCGGTATTACTCGGTATTGGTTATTGCCGAGCAAAATCGACCAATACCTAGCAATACCGAGTAATGCCGAGCAATACCTAGCAAAATCTAGAAATACCGAGCCATCCTAGGTCCGTTCCGGGTCGAGTTGTCGGGGCGCGCGATAAATAGTGAGAACACGTGGCACGATTCTACTGGCGGCCGAACGTAGAGCTACGTCCTGTGTCCGGACCAAATAAAAGTTCAAGAAGAAGGGTGGAAAGAACTCGCAATTCTTTCCTAGAGGAGATGAGAAGGTGGACAAAGCTCGCAAGCTCTTCCAAAAAATCCCAAGGATTTCTTTTCAAAAATTCATATATCAAAACCCCTAATATATATAGGTATGAAAGGGGAATACAAACAACCACATAATTGAATTCCCACAGGAATCCAAGCAACACAAACCACAGAAACCCCCTCCCAACTTCACAGGAAAACAACCCAGCCAAGGCCCGAAGAGGCAGCCGTGGAAACCAAGAGGCCAAGCACAGAACCGAGGCACCAAAGCACGGGAAAGGCCACCCAGTACGGAAAACCAGCAACCCACCGAGGAAGCCAAGGAGCCAAGGCACGGAAACAACCAACTCGTGGAAGCCAAGGAGCCAAACACGGAAAACAACCAACCTAGGGATTCCAAAAGCCATTTTGGAATCCCAAGGGACAAACTAAAATTTAAGATATAAACACTATAAATAAAAATTACATAATTAAGATAATTAATGAACTAAAACCTAGCTGATAATGAGCTAACTCTTAGTTCAATAAATGAACTAAAAACTAGCTCATAAATGAGCTAAATTCCAGCTCAAAATTTATTGAGCTAGTAAGCTCAAGGGAAGTCAAAACCAAATATTTTTGGATTTGATTTGACCCCCCCCTTTGCCTACATCAGATTCCCCTTCTTGAGAACTCATCTCCCGATGAGTTGGCTTTTGTTTTCTTCTGAGGAGATGAAGACGGAGCATCCAACTCTTTGATCTTTTCTTCATATTTCTTCAGGATCTCCTCTCGTTCTTTCAGAAATTGATCTTGTAAACGCTGCTTCTTCTTCATGTACCTTTCTGTACACAAGTGTATCCATGATTGAAGTTTGTACAGTTCATACAGCAGAGGATTTGTCGATTCTGATGGAATCCATCTATCCATTGAAAAAGGATCTTCAATTTCATCTGGCTTGCTTTCTTCGATCTTTTTATTTTTTTCCATTTTTAAGTGACTCAAATAAAAAAAAGACTCAACGATAAACTTGACCCAAATAAAGACTCAAGCTAAAAAACTTAGACTCACAAGATTCACACAATAAGACTTGACTTGACAGACCAACTTAAAAACCTAGGACTTCCTAACTTGCTCTTATACCAAAAATGATGCGAGCAAAAATCCTCCTGGGGGAGAGAAGGCCGACCCCAAGAGAGAATTCTTGATCACCTCAAAAAAAAGACAAACACACTTAACCTAAGTATATGGAAGAACAAACTCTTACATTTCAAATAAAAAACACACTTACAAACGTGATTCTAACAAGACAAGACTCTTACAAACTTGACTCAACCAAGACACCCTAAAGAAGCTTTCCAAAAGAAGAAGGATACAGGTGGGGTGTAAACTTGCGGAGAGGCGGAAGAGATTAGAAGTCGAGAAGAAGGGTGGAAAGAACTCGCAAGTCTTTCCTAGAGGAGATGAGAAGAAGGTGGACAATGCTCGCAAGCTCTTCCAAGAAAATCCCAAGGATTTCTTTTCAAAAATTCATATATCACTCTCTTTAAAACATTACAAAACCCCTCATATATATAGGTATGAAAGGGGAATACAAACAGCCACATAATTGAATTCCCACAGGAATCCAAGCAACAAAAACCACGGAAACCCCCCCCCCCCCCAACTTCACGGGAAAACAGCCCAGCCAAGGCCCGAAGAGGCAGCCGAAGAAGGTGGACAAAGCTCGCAAGCTCTTCCAAGAAAATCCCAAGGATTTCTTTTCAAAAATTCATATATCACTTTCTTTAAAACATTACAAAACCCCTCATATATATAGGTATGAAAGGGGAATACAAACAGCCACATAATTGAATTCCCACAGGAATCCAAGCAACACAAACCACGGAAACCCCCCCCCCCCCCCCTAACTTCACGGGAAAACAGCCCAGCCAAGGTTCGAAGAGGCAGCCGCAGAAACCCAAGAGGCCAAGCACGGAACCGAGGCACCAAGGCACGGGAAAGGCCACCCAGCACAGAAAACCAGCAGCCCACCGAGGAAGCCAAGGAGCCTAAGGCACGGAAACAACCAACCTATGGGAGCTAAGGAGCCAAACACGGAAAACAACTAACCTAGGGATTCCAAAAGCCATTTTGGAATCTCAAGGGACAAACTAAAATTTAAGATATAAAAACTATAAATAAAAATTACATAATTAAGATAATTAATGAACTAAAACCTAGCTAATAATGAGCTAACTCTTAGTTCAATAAATGAACTAAAAATCAGCTCATAAATGAGCTAAATTCCAGCTCAAAATTTATTGAGCTAGTAAGCTCAAGGGAAGTCAAAGCCAAATATTTTTGGGTTTGATTTGACCCCCCTTTGCCTACATCACTATCTCTAAGGGTAAAGCCACTCATCCACCTGAGCATCCTCATCTCTTTCACACTTAACTTAGTATTATGCTTCTCTTTTAATGGCCAACATTCGGCACCATAAAGCATTGCAGGCCTCACTACCATGTTATAGAAATGTTATTATACCACCACTAAAAAATTCTTTATTTTAAAAGGTGTCATATTTGATGAGAAGATTTTTTTTTTCAATCAAGCTCATCTTCAAGGCTCTTAACTGGAAGATAAGTTTGATGAAATATCTATCTTTCATCTTGACATTCCTACAACACAAACTCAAAAAATTCAAACATTGTGCCCCTTAAAGTCTATACAAAGTAGGAATAAGCCTAGTAAAAATCTCTAGCAAGTTCAAGGCTCAGAACCACATTTAAGTAATAATAATCAACCTTCAATATATATCTTCTATGTATCCTATCTCCCAGCACGCATCTCTTTTAAAATTTTTCTTTCAAATATCTACTCTAAGTCTATTACAATACCTCTAATTCAATTTGAGATAGTTGAAAACAAAAATTGAAAGGATCTCATAAGAGAAGAGATTAATGCTCTGGGAAAAAAATCACATTTGGGATATCTTTGAGCTAACAAAAAGAAAGAAAAATATAAGATGCAAATGGAAGTTTTTTTAGGTAAAATATAAAGTAGATGAAAGTTTGGAATGATATAAAGAGAGACTGGTAGCCAAAGGATATACTCACTTCTATGAAATTGACTACCGGAAAATTTTTGTTTATGTTGTGAAAATGAATAAAATACGTATCTTATTTCTCCTACATCCAGTCTTGGATAATCAAGATTTAGGGGAAAAATTAATATAACGAATGTTTGGGATTTTTCATAATGTTTACTAGGATCTCTCGAAGACAAGGTTCATTTTAACAGAGTATATATTCTTTAAATAGAAATATAAATATTGGACTGGCTGAATTTGGCTGCTAGGTTCACCTTTTTTGATTTCGTAGTTATTTTTTTCAATTGGAATACTCCATGTTTAAAACCCAACTGGATTGAAAATTGTTTTTTTTTTGGCCATCACTTGGAATCTCCATTTTCACGTTGTATGATTCTGGGGTGGTTTCTCACTTCCTTCTTCTTTCTTTAGATTCTCTGAAAAATGTATATTTGATCTATATGCGGGGAAATTTTATTAGTGATCCATGATTTTATTATTATAATTCTTGACAATAGTTACCTTCTTTTTCTAGCCTGTCTTGTGAATCTTCTCTATTTGTTCATAATTATGCCATATTCAAAGGTATTTGTTAAACTAAAGTCCAATTGAAGTTTAAAACAATGTTGATTACAATGTTAATTACCTATATTTTTATACATAACTTTTACTTATTTCTTGCTGGCTTGTGGTAGACCTATTGGTTTTGCTTTTTTTCCCTATTGAAGAAATCTAGATTGAGATTTTCTTGTTGCAAATCAGATGGTGTAACTTTATTATCATCATCTAAAAAATCATTCATCTAATGGCACATCATTATAAAGTAAGAGATCTCCGTCATCCTCTAAGGCCTTTTTCTTCAAATGTCTTTTCTTTAATCTCTTGTTGTGCATGATTATGCCAAGGAGTTCATTACTAAGATAGGCTGACGATCTCTCCTTTTAGCATGAACTTGATTGTACAACAACAACAACAACAACATCAAGCCTTTATCCCACTACGTGGGGTCAGCTACATGAATCCTTTTTCTCCATTGTGTCCTATTAAAAGTCAAATTCTCGTTTAAATCTAATAAAGAAAGGTCATTCCTAATATTTTCTAACCAAGTCTTTTTAGGTCTACCACTACCTTTCTTAACATAAGTCAAATCTAATACCTCTACTCTCCTAACCGGGTCATCGCAAGGCCGCCGTTTTATGTGACCAAACCATCTAAGGCGACTTTCTCTAATCTTATCTTCTACTGGAGCTACTCCAACCTTTTCACGTATATGCTCATTTCGTATCCTATCTCTAAGGGTAAAGCCACTCATCCACCTGAGCATCCTCATCTCTGCCACACTTAACTTAGTATTATGCTTCTCTTTTAAAGGCCAACATTCGGGGATTGTTTCCTATTTCTCTTGCAATTAGATGAGAAACATTTGAGCCCAATATTTAACAACAATTTGTTGTAGCTCTAGAATGCCAACATCAAATTAAATTTACCATTGAGCTAGATTTGAAAAAAAAAAAAAACAAATAAAATTGGGAGATTGTTTCCTATTTCAATCAAGAAATGCAAAAAAATTATTTAAGAAATGTTTTACAACTTTATCTTTGGCTTGTTGAGTTCAAAGAATCCTTTTTTATTTTTAAATGCTACAAGTTGTAGATCAACCTTCACCATCTCACTCAAGCAAACTATCAACCTATCTATATTGTGGCAAACTTAACTTGATCTCAGGATTTTTCAATTTATTCTTTGCATATATGTGGCATGCAAATGATGATGAAGCTGAAGCTTCCAATTCTCATCAATTATTTTCCCAAATTTCATCTTCCTTAGTTATGTGCGATCAACTACTTAATCTCCTTCATTGCATTATATTGAAGCCTATAGCTAGCTTTTTCTACGCATCAACCATCCTTAAAACTTGAATAAATGACTTTGTTGTTGTTACTGCAGAACACATAACCAAAACTTTTCATTCAAAACAATCTTCATGACTTTTTTTCATTAGTTTTTTTTTTTGCCTAAGCACAATTACACCATTGTGTTGAAGTGAACATAGCCTCTAATGGCTATTTTGCTTCCAACGTATTTCATAGAGTAGATTATTGTACATCGAGTTGTAGCAGGCCATAGGAGTTCCTTTTTATAGAATTTTCTCCTCAAAGTTAAAATCGATGAATGATTGTAGATAATGTTGTTGATCTTCTTTTCCTTGCTTAAGGCATTATTGTGCTTAGTTAAGTCAACAAATTTCTCAAGAATTAAAGCTATGCAGTGTGTCGCACATAATGTTCAATACTTGTATTTTCTCTTATCCATCAACTCATTTTTGGTAACCCTATAAGCACTAGCATTGTTTGTAACAACTTGTACCACTAAATACTCTTCAATATCCTCAATGACTCTATCAAGACTCAAGAGGTCCAAAAATATACTCTAAATCCTTTTCTTGATCTAATGCTTCGATAGACTTTCGGAAAATAGTGTTGTAGGGATTATTAATCAAATATCTAATCAAGCTTTTATTATTGATATTTGACAAACCATTAGACATGATTGGCACTCCAGTTTGATTTCAAGTTCTCCTAATCCTAATGACCTTTATATATATATATATATATATATATATATATATATATATATTTGAAATATGAAGGGGGAGGTTTCCACATTAAATGGGATGACATTTTTTTAAAGAATCTTCCAATATCCATACGCGCTAGCACACCTGCAAGTCTATCTAGCATTTTCAAGAGGCATCCTATGGTTTATCCTTGCGCCATTATCTTTGTCATCCTCCATATTTATCATATATTAATCCATGGGTCATCTTGCACCTCTACTTGACATTATGGGAAAGAAGATTGGGAATTTTCGCTATTAGCCTCACAACAATAATAAGATCCAACATCGAATTTTTTATCATACTGCCAATGTGTTAAATGCTTTGTCACCGTTGCCTTGTTCATATGTGCACGGATCTTCTTTTTCAAATCCTGTAACATCTGGGCACATGATGCAACATTCTTATAAGAGCCGTAAATGTGCTCTTTCATTCTTATAACACTTTGTTTTACAAACTTTTTGTAATAATTGCATTTTAGAAAACATATGTTTTGTCATTCCCTTAAATGTCAACTTGCACAGTATGCTTCCATGTGTGTTTCTTTTGTCTCTCTATACTTTTTTTCTTAGTTTCGTACCCCTTACCATTTTAAAAAAGCCAAAAAGTTTTTACTTTAAAAAAAGTTGGACCAAGCAAATTATCACCAAAGAAGAAATCCTAAATAAACAAAGCAAAAGTTTTAGGTTTAGGATAAAAAGATAATAGTTAACAACAAGAAGATGAGATATGGTGGAGGAAGAGGAGATGCATCACTTGTTGAGGGAGGAGGCTTGGCAAGGAGGACATGATGATGATGACTAGGAAGGAGGCGATCAACAACAATGAGGCAGTTGGTAGAGACGTGAGAGGCGAGATGAGTTCATACTTAGAGAACAAGAGCGAGAGGGGGCGCAGGTTTGCGTGAGGGTTGAGGTGTGAGGTAGAAATAATAAATGGTCTTTTAATTGGGAGTAATATTTTTTTTTCAATATTATTTATTAAAAAAAAAACACACCCAACCTTAAATAATATGTAGTGTATGCCTCACATGAAAGTCCATGAGATGTATGACGCAAAGTAAAATTGCCCAAAGAATGTTGAGGCATATATCAAATTGCGCAATTTAAATTATGATTCATGCCGTCCTGGTTTGTTAAATAGGCTCGTTGATCATGATTCGAGATTTATTCAACTCAAAAGTTGATTTGATTTTTGAGGGATATAAGGACATTCTATGTTTGAGTTAGATTCATAGTTTTGCTTATTTTAAGTTTCATTCTTTTTTGCTTTTGTTAGATTTGGACAAAAAAGATGTTATTTACCCCTTGATTTTTTAAATTTTGGGCAAAAAATAGTCAAAAGTTTCTTGACCTTCTTGTTTGAAGAACCTTTATAAAAAGAAGAGTAATCGGTTCTTCTTCTACAAGATAGTAGTCCAATAAAAGTAGATGAAGCGACATATATGATATCTACTATTACCAATGATGCTTTGATTGTTCTTTGCACAACATTTTATTTTTCCAATGATCTTGTTGTTTTTCTTCATAAGAAAATATGGCCGAGTACTTTCTTTGTCGCCAGAATATACTACTATCTATGAGATGATCTTGCGCACAGGCCTACAATTTGTCCTGGCCTCCAAATGTATTGAGATCTTCATACTTGCAGTCTTGCAATGTAACAAATTTTATCCAGGGCTATAATAATTGTTGTCTCGGATTAATAATCTTCTTTAAAAAGTGTGGAGCTATGTTGACAGTAGAATGTTTATACAGGATATGCAAACTCACAAGTAATTTTAAATGTTTATTTATTTTTTTGTGAGTGGGGATTACATAACTTCTAAAACACATTAATTGATGCTTATGCCAATTCTTTGAACTATTGAATCCATATATTTGTGTGTCACAATCAAACTTTGGGAAATTTGACGAAAGTGTAAAAAATTAGGTTGGCAATTTGTTGTAAATTTTGATATTTGGGTGACAATTTGAAAAATAAAGGTTGGATGGTGTTAGTCTTGTAAATAGCTAAGATTTAAATGTTATGCATGTAATTGCTCTTTTATCATTATAGCTTATAAGTTTGTTGCCTTTTACTCTTATTTATGAAATTTTTTTGGAGCTGTCTTTTGTTTAATTGGGATAAAGTACGGATACAATATATTCTTGCAGATGGAACTGTGCATAATGTTGTTGGAATGCTGCAGTCAGGAGAGAACCTATCTGCGGTATTATGGTCTTTTGGGGCAAAGATTTTGTATGATCAACAAAGTTCACCAGGAGAACTTTGAAAAATGCTTTGTACAGCAATATTCCATGATACATCGTCTTGAGACAAATAAACTACGAAATGTTGCAAAATTTTTTGCTCATTTGCTTGGCACTGATGCACTGCCTTGGCATGTTCTGGCATACATCCGCTTAACAGAGGAAGATACAACTTCATCTTCCCGAATTTTCATAAAAATTCTTTTCCAGGTATTTTCATGAACGTTTCTCTACAACTATGTTGCACCGATACACCTATTTATGAAGGCGTGCTGTATCCGATACACCGATATACGAATACGCCTCCGATACGTGTCGGATATGGCAAAAACTAAAATACTATTTAATTTCAAAAGGACGTGTATCCGATACGCATGTCCGTTGAAAAACAAAAAAATTAAAAAAAAAAAAAGACCCGTTGTATTTACTTCTGCGGCTGTGAGCGAGGTTCTCTCATTTCCGAGATGGATTTGAGCCTCTTGATGATATGGGAATATTAGAAATTGCTAATCTTTCACTTGATGAGCCTGAATTAGAAGCTATGATATGTATTGAAGATGATATAGAAGTTCAAAGACAAACCACTAAAAAAGCTAATCATATCATTCCTTCTATTGAATAGTTGAAACTTCATGTGCTAGACAATTTATGTTTATGCTTTTGTTATTGTACTAGACATTTAATGCTTACTTTTTTTTTTGATATTATAAGCTACATGGCTACAAATGATGTTACTTTTTTTTTTTTTTTTTAAATTTCAAATATTATGCTTTGATTGCTTTCTTATTTTTAATGTATGATTTATAAATTATAATGCCGTGTCCGCGCCGTATATGTATCATGTATTTTTAAGAATTGACTTGTCCCGTACCCATATCGTGTCATATCCGTGTCGTTGTATCCGTATCGGTGCAACATAGCTACAATTATGTCCAACATACAATGCCGTTGAGTTGACTACTTTTCATTTTTCCAATTTTTAGGAACTTTCAGAGCATCTTGGCATACGCCTGCTCAATGAACGGCTTAATGAGCCAACAATGCAGGATTCATTTGAATCAATTTTTCCAAAGGATAATCCAAAAAACACAAGATTCTCAATAAACTTCTTCACTTCCATTGGTCTTGGTGGCATCACAGAGAACTTACGAGAGTACTTGAAGAATATGCCAAGACTTATCATGCAGCAACAAAAGCCTGTTTCAGATTCTTCAGGTGATGAATCTGGTAGTTCCGGCAGCTCAAGCAGCGACGGTTCCTCCTCCAATTCTGGTTCCGATTCAGAGCCCGAGTCTGAATCGATTTCTGATGATCGTAGGCATCGCAAGAAGCCGAGAAAGCGATGATGAACTATTCGAGACGAATGAGGCTACGGTAGCTTTCCCATCATGTAAATATTACTCCAACCAGATTTATCTTTTTAATAATTTCCCTTTGCTATGATGCTTATGTTAGTCACTTGACTAGATTTTCATTTTATCAGGTTTTATCATTATTTCTGCATGTCCCAATAATTTTTTAGATGCTTCAGTGTGATTGTTAGTTTTAGCCCTTCATTTTGTTTCTTTTTGTCCCTAAACAACAACAAGCCTTTTTTTTCTACTGTGGAGTCAGCTACCTGAATCCCTCAAAAAGATTTTAAAAAAAGGTTATATCAGGATTGTGATTTGTAAAAGGAAAATGGAAAATGGTAAAATAAAATCCAAGAGTGCTTAGGTATATGCATAGGGATTGATTTTCAAGTGTTATTTTTTTTGTTGATTTAGGCTTCGTTTGGGACGACTTTTTTACTGCTTCAAGAAGCAGATTTTTAATATAAAAATTAAAAATTTTAAACTAAAAATTTGTTTTAAGAAGCAATAAGAAAACCGTCCCAAACGAACCCTTATTACAATGTATTCTCAAGTTATATTAAAGAATGTCATAATCAGATCGAAGGTGGACCTAGCTTTCTCTCAAAAGCCTATGATCATTAATATATTTATGTAATGTAGATTTCATTTATATAGCACAAATTATTTGTCAGATTACATAAGTTTGCATAGATATCTCTCTTATTAGATCCATTGTGATATTTTATCCAAAATAAGTCAGTTGTACGAGAAATTATTCTGTGCGGAGGCCGAATGCAGCTCTACGTCTAGAGGTAAATCAGGTGCAGCCACATCAGACATATCAAGCCATGTATCGAGCGATACAGAGCAGCACCGAGCCGTGGTACACAACAAAATGATGATGTGATGCATTTTGGTTGATCTCCGGATTTATTGGCAGTCGCCACTACTGTTGACCGCCCACCACCAACACAGGTCATCGTCTCTGTAAACTACCAACCACCCGCCATCACAAGTATTGAGTTGTCCATTATCTTAATTTAATTTCAAACAAAAACAAAATCTTACGTATTAATTTATTTTGCATTATTTTATATGCTAATCAAATGACCCCTTAATCAGAAAAGAAGCACGATCACTTCACACATTATTTATAAACTCTTTGATGAATCTTGTTAAACACTATTCGGTATTAGTGCCGCTTAGGAATTCACTTATGATTAGGTAATTTAACAGCTAATTTATTCGCTGAAGAAATTCCTTCTCAATCAAAATGATAATTTGACTCTACTTTTTGATTAATTTGACTCTTTCTCTTCACCCTGAGTCGATAAGGATTAATATACTCATTATATTCCTGTTTTATTAAGTATTTCTAAAATACCATCTTATATTTGAACCAATATACTCATTATATCATTATTAATATTATGAGAGATTTACATATATATATATATATATATATATATATATATATATATATATATATATATATATATATATATATATATATATATATATATATATATATATATATATATATATATATATACACAGCACTCCAAACAATTTAATTTACATATTTGACATGTAAAGCGTTAACGATGTTAACTGGTCTTACAGGAGCTCTTAGGTGAGAGCGTCAAGAATTTTTATTAGATCTAATGTCCTGACGTAGTTCTACGTTCGGACGCCAGTAAAATGGTGACACGTGCTTTTATTCTTTACCGCGCAACCTGACGATTCAACTCGGATTGACCCAAGATTGTTATGTATTGGTTGATTTGTGCAGACTGGGGTATTGCTCGATATTGCTCAGCAATAACGAGAAATACCATTCTGTGAATATCAATATTGACCTAGCTATACCAAGCAATACCGAGCAATACCCTGTATTGCTAGGTATTGCTCGGTATTGGTCTTTACAGAGCGGTATTTCTCGTTATTGTCAAGCAATACCTAGCAAAGCCGAGCAATACTGAGCAATACGCGAACATAGCAATTTCGGGTTCTGGTCCGGGTCGGATCGTCGAGCCGCGCGGTAAAAAGTAAGAGCACGTGACGACATGTTATTGGCATTCGAATGTAGAGCTACATCAGGACACCAGACCTAATAACAATTCGAGCATCAATGAGGCAGAAAGGAGCAGGTCAGATATAGATTTCGTTTGGAATGATTTTTTTACTGTTTTTTAAAGTAATTTTTAAATATAAGAATTTTTGAACTAATTTTTTTTATTAAAAAAATATTTTAAAATGCATAAAAAAAAGTTGTCACAAATGAAACCTTAGTTTATAAGGAGATCATGATGAAGCTCATATGGCGGGACCAATAGCTTGTGAGAGTTTATATATTTTATAGGGAACTTTTATTTTTATTTTATTTTGATATTTTAGGTGCTATATGAAATTGAGATATAAATTATATAAATTAAAAAAATTTGAATGCATATATATAGGGCTGCAAACGAACCGAGCCGAGCCGAGTATGTGAGTGTTCATGTTTGTGTTCATTTAATATCAGCTTGTTCAAGTTTGGTAAACATTCGAGCTATATTGTTTGTGTTCATGTTTGGTTCATTTAAATTAATGAGTGTTCATGTTCGGTTTATGTTCAGTTCATGTTCGTTTGTTTAGTGCTTATCGAGCTTGTTCGCGAACATATTTAACAAATTTTTTTAACTATCAAACAAATACGTTCATGAACATATCTATGAACAAACACATTTATAATAAAAGCAATTGTCTATGTAACAAAGGTAATGATTATTTATATTTATTAATTTTATAGTCAAATATTAATTATTTTTATCTAGCTTATTCACGAGTTCAAAATCGAACACGAATCAAGCTTTTATCGAGCTTCTTATCGAGCTTAATGTCGAGCTTGTTCACGAACTTCAAATGATGTTGTTCGTGAACATAAATGAGCCGAATGTATTAGTGTTCAAGTTTGTTTATTTAAGAATTGAGTATTTAAAGTATTGTTCAAGTTTGTTGTTTAGCTAATTAAACAATCACAAACAAGCTTTAATCGAACCAAACAACGAGTAGCTCGTCGAACGTTTGATTCGCTTGCAGCCCTACATATATATATTTATATAATCCATTAGAGTAATGTGTGTGTATGTATATATTATCATATTCGAAATTGAAATTTCTAGCCTGTAATTGTTGGAATTAAAGGTAGACAACTTGAAAGCGATGAGATCATGTGGACCGGCAATCATTAAAAAAAAATTAAATTAAATAAATAATTTAGAAGATAGCATAATAAAGTACCATTGTGGACTTTCTGGTGATAAAAAATAGTTTAATATTTAGTAAATTGCGTGCATAACACCCAATTAACAAAAATGTCAAAGAAAACGCCTTATATTAAATCAATTGACGTCTCATCTCAGTGGAGCTAAATTATTTGTTGATAGAGAACCACCACAGATTATTGATCTTCATAGCACATAAATTATTCTGTGCGGAGATCAGACACAGATTATCAAACGAATACCAATTAAGATGTGTCACATCAGCAATACCGAGTCACGATACCTAGTAATACCGATCGATACCAAACTACAATACCGAGTGCACAAGTGTCGTGACACATTTTAGTTGATCTCCGAAATATATTCAACATCCGCACAAAATAATTAATCTATAAATTATGATACTATATGCTTTCCTATAAGAACAGCCTATTCTCCAAAACAAGTCCTTTTCTATCATCAAATGACCAGGCCAACCTTATCAATTGGTCCTTATTTCTTACGCCATTTTACTTCAGAGGTTCTACAACTAAACATAAGCCCTTTAGCCCAATTTACATTATATGTATTTCAGAATAGTTTAAGAAGGTTACAGCTTTTTATGAAGGTAGTCATAATAAATATTAAAAAAAAAAAACTATTATTGTAAACATAGTAAAATATCTATTAAAAACAGTAAGAAAATAAATATTATGATCAAAATCTGGAAAACTAGTACAAATAAAGCCTTTATTTAATTTGCATCCACTTGAAAGGAAACATCATTTTAAAGAGCTCTAAAGCAGGTACTAATGTAATATGAGGAATTCCGCTCTAGCATTCCAATACAATAACAAAGAAGGTTACATATGACCGAAGGAAATGAAGAGAGAGAGAGAGAGAGAGAGAGAGAGAGAGAGAGAGAGAGAGAGAGAGAGAGGTTAATGAATATCCTATGCAGAGAAAAACATCACAGCTAATTCCACTCAAAACCTGAAGCGGCATATCCAGGCTTCAGCCCAAAAGCTATAACAAACACCCCCTCGTTTGCACCAAGAACAATGATGCTTCCATAACAATTACACACTACAGACTTAAACAAGTTCGTTTTCATGGTTCCATTTGAGGCACAATTACCATCATAACACATTGATTAGCTTCAAACAAAAGATGAAGAAATCTTCAAAAAGAAAAGTAGAATGAACAATACAAGCTAGTAGTCTCCCTGACTAGAATTCTACCTCCCATCAGCTGATGTGAAGGACTCTGCAAACCCCGCTGGTCTAGTGGGTATACTGCTCTGTGTGTTTTCCAGGCTGCCGAGGAACGAAGAGGTTGCTCCATCTCCATCCTCAAAAGCTTGCCACTTCTTCAGTGCCTGCGGCAGCGTCATGTCCAAGTCTATGCCGAAGCTGTCGTCGGAGTCAGGATCCGATGGCTTCCAAAGCTCGGCAAGGGTGGACAGAACATTGACGGCATGTCCCATGTCAGGCCTCTGGTGCGGCTCGCGGGCACAACAATGGCCGGCGAGCTCGGCTACGGTGGTGATGCTTGCGAGGGTTTCCTCTTCTAGATACATCACAGGGTCTATGGCCTTGCGGAAACTCTCCTTGTTGAGCTGTATGCGGCGGAACCATGAAACCAGGTGCACACTTTCCTCTGGCTGACTCTCATCAAGTGCTTTCCGGCCACTTATCAGCTCCATCAATATCACACCAAAACTGAAGACATCGGCCTTGGTTGTAACACGCCCGGTCACTGGACAAAATTTTCAATCAACATTAGTATAATAAAGGCAGTTAACATATATTCATTTTAGATTTACTGAATTTCACCACAGCGCAGCACCAAATGGACCTAGGTTCCATTATATTTATAAGTAAAAAAGTAAAGTTAATTTTCAAACACAATATATAATAGCCATATTAAAACCCAAGAGCACAAACACTGTAGTACAATATATAACAACATCATGCCTTTATCCCACTACGTGGGGTCAGCTACCTTAATCCTTTTTCTCCAATGTATCATGTTAAGGATCAAATTCTCATTTAAAACTAATAAAGAAAGATCATTTCTAATATTTTCTAACCAAGTCTTTTTAGGTCTACCCCTACCTTTCTTAACATAAGACAAGTCTAATACATCTACTCTCCTAATCGGGTCATCGGAAGGCCTCCGTTTTATATGACAAACCATCTGATACATCTACTATCCCACATAACATTAACTTACTCATACACAGATAAAATCTTAAGATCTAGAATCTTAGTCTTAATTTTTTTTTGTTAATATTCTTAAAAAGCCCCCATCTAATTCTAGAATAAAATTTTGCTTTATTTTTTATATTCTGCCTCTTCATCTTAAATTTCGAAAATAATAAGCGATGTTGGATACATAAATTAAAACCCGAAATAACTTTACAATATGTGCAATCTAAACGATCTATTTTTCTTATAAGAAAGCAATAAATATGAGTTTTATTATATCAATTTTTTATAAGTGATGAGATATTCGTCTCTTTTCTTAAAGAAGGTATTAGCAATTACGAAATCGTAAGCTATAACAAAATATAATATAACTTTACCACCTTCATTAATTACTTCAAACTCATAGCCATCATGAATACTTTTAAAATCTACTTCTCTACCAACATGTTTATTTAAATATTCTTCAATAACAATTTAAAATTATTTAAATTTAAAAAAAATAATATATTCTTCAATAAAAACTCCTTCAAAAGATATATTTTGTATTAATTATTCTAAGTCATTCCAAAATTTTACTTTTGAACATATATCCAAACATATTTGAGAAACAAAAGCACATATAATATTAATAATCTTAGCACAATAATAATCTTTAAAGCTATAATTATATTTCAAATTCTATTAATTTTTACAACATTATCCTTCAAACTCTTATCTATATAATCACACCTACATCATTTCTAGTACGACTCCTATAAGAATATTATAGTTTAAATCCTAAACTATCAATCTACTTAGCATTCTCTCCCACCCATTTAGTTTCCTAAATGTATAGAATATTTATGTTTCTATGAATCATAATATTTATTAATTCCACTAATTTATTTGTAAGGGAACCTATATTCCAAATTCATATCCTAATTTTAGTATATGCAACAAAATTTTTTCATATGGATTAATGTTTATCTTTAGGATACATCTTAAAAACTTATTAAAAAAAGAAACAAATCCAACCACAACATTTATAGGGGCAAGTTCATCTTCATCCAATACTAAGATGGCACCAATTTGATGTATATGCCTACTACTGACATCACCATTGAGAATATTGACAAAACTAGTATAATAAGCCATAAATGCTAAGGCAATGCAATGAATAGAAAATTTTGTACAAGATATCACAAGTAAAATTATAATAAAGATATGAATATGTAAGAATTATATAAAACATTTGCAATTACTTTAGCAATTCTTCTCTTTACTTATTCCTAATTGTTTACCTCAGCATCTGGTGAGTTTGGTGGCTTCTCCAAAAAGCAAACATGAGAGGAAACATGGGAACGATGGAACAAAGAGGAATTTACGGCTTCTCCTTAAAGAAAAAAAAGGGAGGTCGTAAGGGAGATGGGTGAACTGAAACAAAAAGAAAAATAACTAGCTTATGAGTGCGAGTGCGAGACTGAGACATATCTGTTGAGAGTTTCTTATGTTCTTAAAGAGTTGATGAGAAAGAAGTTCCACTTCTTTTCTCTTTGGTTGTCTTGAGAAAGATTGCTATAAGTTTTGATAAAATTTTCTCTGATCTCCTAATTAATTTTTAAATAATAGATTTTAGCATGTGTTTTGATACTTTTATTTGCACTACTTCATACATTTTGATAAAATATTGCTTGTAAGCTACATGTCAACTCAGTGGGATAAAAGCTTATTGTTGCTATTGTATTACTGCTCTCTTCAAGACCCTTTCAAAAAACGGTTATTCAAACAGTTTACTACAACAAGTTGGTATATTTAGGAGATCGCATCAAACATTAGATTTGAAGGGGGAAGATTCTCTAGTTAGCATAAAGAAGAGAAAAATGGGATAGATCATAAAGCCCCTTAATTTGATTATTCTACATTGGAATATGTTTCTTTTAGATCAAGCAATTCTTAATGTGAATATTGAAAAGGGAGATAAAACTTTGAATTAACAATGGTCTCTACTATCCTTTTATGATTACATTAGTGCCACCATACTATATTGGAAAAATAAAATTTTTATGACAAAGGGAAAATCGGCTCTCCTATCCAATAGGGAAGAAAACGTCTGGAGAAAGCCTGGCTAGGAAGAAGAAAAGTTAAGAGAGCAAATAAATTTAAAAAAATGAAGATCTAAATCAAAATCCAAGAAGAAAGGACAATGCCACTACTGCACTTAAAATTAACCGCTAAAAAATCAGAATATAAGTTATTTAAAGGAAAGCTCAAGAAAGAAAAAAAGCGATCAAAGAAGGAACTTTTATTTGGTTTGGTGTAAGGATGCAGAGGAACATTGAAAAAACTCGGTACACCTCGGTATAGGCGCGATTTTGCCTACGACCGAATGTTCCTCTGCATCCGGTCGGAGGACGTAATAATTCTTCTCAAAGAAGGGACTATAGCTCTACAGCAACATCAATAGCAAACTACCAGAAAGTTGGATCTATTCTAATTCTAAAAAATTGGCTTTCTTATAGGCTTTTCTAAGGTGGAAATATCCTTATGAGCAATGACATGACCTTTGATACAGTAGGAATTAGTCAAGACACGTGATTTTATGACAGGTGGGAATATTGGATTATGTCAAAACATTAAATAGTTGAAATATATTTAAGTTTAAAATATCAATTGGTTAACCCTTACCCATAGAATTAAGCTTTTGGATTGAAGTTTCATATGTGAGGAGAGGAATACACCGGGGTACAGGTGTAAGGATCGAACTCTCCGGGTTCTCACCGTTTGTGATGACGAAGAAATTGGGGAGGGTGTCGCCTTTCCACCTTGTGGACAATGTGGGTCTTTGGGTGGGGGTATTGATAGACCGACCACTAGACCAATCTAGGTCTACCAGAGGAGGAACAAAGTTCCACCCCTAAGAAGCCGCAGATATCGCAGATGCTGCCTCCTCTGGGCAGGGTCCAGTAAGAGGCCATTAATTGTGTTTAGGAGGGAGTTTTGAAAGGAGGGGTCGTTTAGGGATTTCCTTTATCATTGTTTGCTTTTTCTTTACTTTAAGTTGATTGTTTTCGTAGGGCTAGGGTATCAATTTTTTTTAATGAATTTAGTTGTTCTTCGTTGTTTTTGGGCTCTAGCGGTGTCTTGAGATTTGATAGAGTCATATCCTCCTCTCCAATTGAGAATCAATTCTATCTTATTATTTTTCTTCCATCAATTATCAATATAATTATTTCTCACTAGTATTTTCCCCAAATTCTTCTTATTTCTGATTTTGAACTTTACTGAAATTCAAATTCAGCCAAGTTAATTTTGATTTCTACAAGTGTTTCCTATTAAAATTTTTATAACAACCAAAGGGATATTCACTGAGCTAAGGAATAATTGTATCAAGGGCAAACCAAACATATTGATGCCTAGCACCACTTCATCAAAAAGAAAGTTGAAGATGAAGAAGTTTCAATTCAAAAGATTTCCAAAAGCATGCCACCTTGCTTACTAAAGGTAATTCCATGTTCTAAAATGTTGGCATCATTTGGAATTGATTCGTTTGTGTAGCTAATGATGCCCTTCTGGCTTAGTGTGAGGAGAAGATTTTGGTGATATTAGTAGTAACTAGGTTATCCACTTTATCATTTGATGATATGAAAGAGTTTAAAAAGGATAGGATTATATAAATTATAAAAGGCACCCAAAGGTGACTCTTCTCTCCTCTTATTCCTCATTATTTACCAAGATGTGTAGCTTCAATTTCAAAGCAAGAGAAGTATCTTCTCTAGATCATGAAGATAAAGAGGAACGGAAAAGTGATTGAACATAGAGATCGTATGACTTCTCCTTCGTGGAAAAAAATAGAGCAAGATTAAAAAGAAGAGAGGGATAAAGGGTTGAGTCAAGGAGAAGGGCTACCAGCTTACAAGCATGAGAGAAAGATTGAGAAACCTCTTTTGTAAGCTATTTTTGTTCTTGAAGATTTTATTAGAAAAGAATTACCCTTATTTTTCTTTTTGGCTTTCTATTGAGTAAAGCGCCTTTAAGGTTTGTTGAAATCTTTTCCACTCTCCCAGTCAACTTTTAGAGGATATTTGATATATGTTTAGTAATTCCTCTTTTTTTGTACTATTTTATACATTTAAATGGTAGATTGTAGCTAAATGAATGTAGCCCTTGATCAAATCACATAAATTTGGCTATCCTGTTTCTATGGCTCTTTGTTATTTTGTGTATATTCGTATGATGTTAGTTTGGCTTCTCCAAAGTTTTTGTACTTTGCGTTCGTTGATGTCTCTCAAAGAGATTGATTTGGGCATTCTCTACAACAAATCATAACTCGCCATGTGGCCTCATTACCAAAAAAACAAATAATGGAGAAGGGATGATGAAACAATTAGATTTATAGGCATGCCCTCAATTTAATAATCAGGCTTGTGAGTTGTGACATTCTTATGAAAGCTTTGTTTTTCTATAAAGTGAAGCAAATGAAAACGACAAG
Source organism: Dendrobium huoshanense (assembly GCA_016618105.1). Lineage (NCBI taxonomy): Eukaryota > Viridiplantae > Streptophyta > Magnoliopsida > Asparagales > Orchidaceae > Dendrobium > Dendrobium huoshanense. Next base: position 20,933,394 of record CM028343.1, read on the forward strand.
CCTTGTCCATCAACAATTTTGTACATGACTTGTCCAATTAACCACAGATAACTAATTAAATAAATTATTAAGTAAAGTGACCTTCATGCATCTCAGATTTAAACAATAAATAACTTTGTCCCCTAACATTACTTATAAAACTATTTGACAATAACTAAAAGTTAAAATTTCTAGAAAACGTGCGTCAATGCATGCAACTATAACAGAAAAAAAAAAAAAATTTGGTGACATAGATAGATGGTAGAAGGATTACCAGCATACTCCGGTGCAAGGTACCCAAAAGTTCCTGCAAGTCGAGTCTCCACAGAGCATCCTTTGCCATCTGCTAGTCTAACAAGCCCAAAGTCTGCGACCTTAGCCTTCATATCATCTCCAAGAAGAATGTTTGAGGGCTTCAAATCTCTATGAATAAAGCTCTGATGAGCAAGACTGTGCAGATATTCCACCCCCCTTGCAACATCCAGAGCAATGCTCAACCTCTTCATCCACTCCAATGACTTCAACCCCTCTTCCCTCCAATCAAACAGGTGACGGCTCAATGTTCCCTGCGGCATGTATTCATACACCAGGAGCCTTTCATTTCCATCCAAGCAATACCCAAGCAGTGAAACCAGATTACGATGCCTAACTTTTGTAAGAACTGCAATCTCAGACTTGAATTCATTCAAACCCTTTGTGCCCATCACACCAGACTCCATTCTTTTAACCGCTATCTTAGTACCATCGTGAAGCTCACCCTTGTACACAGTACCAAAACCTCCTCGGCCGAGGATGTTCTCTTCACTGAAGTTATTGGTCACATTCTTTAGGACTTGGATGGAAATCATCAAATTTCCAGCTTCAACAACATGGACATCACTAGGTCTGCTGCTGGCCTGACTATAATTCTCACTTGCAGACCCTGTATTCACGCTCGATCCTGCCACTGTAATCTTCACCAAATCTGGATCTGACCCAGAATATCTAGGATGAATCACAGTTGTGTTTGGACTCTGAACCCGGTTAAAATTTTGCTGCTTTCTCTTGTAATAGCATAGACTCATGAAAGTTAAGAGGGAAATTCCACAAATCGCAGTGAGAACAGAGCCAACGATTATTCCCACTTGAGTGGAGGTAGCCGTCCCTTTGCCACGAGGCACTTCGCCGCTCTCTGAACCAACGGGCCCAGAACCATTTATAAGAACTCCAGAAGGACTGGAAACCGGAGTAAGAACATTACTGCCTATGTTTGGGTTCCCTTGGGTTTTCAAAAGAACATGTTCTGGAAAGTTCGGAACTTTACCGGAGATTGAGTTGTTCGAAACGTCCAACTCGGAGAGATTAGCCAGGCCAGTCAGCGACGTTGGGATGGTGCCGATAAGATTGTTATTGGAGAGCAGAAGCTTCTGAAGCGCAGGAAGTTTTGCATAGTCCGGGGAGATGGTGCCGTTCAAACCCATATTCTGAAAGTTGATGACCGTGATATTTCCCTCACCGTTGCAAGTAACTCCAAGCCATTCGGCGCCGCAGGGGTCGTTCCCCTTCCAGTTCTCTCCGAATATTACCGGATAGTCAAAAGATTTAGCAATGGCAAGCAGTACATCTACACGAGCATCGCAGGGAGATCCCGGCTTTTCCAAACAAAAGCTCTCCGTTTTAGGGTCGAGGTCTAACTCTTTTACGGAGTTGGGGAACTCAGGCAAGGGTCCTTGGAGAAGATTGTTGGTGAGAGCGACCCTTGTGAGGGATTTCAACGATGTGAGCGAGCTCGGCACGGGGCCAGTGAGCTTGTTGTCTCGAATCATGAGATCCCGGAGGCCACCGAGGCCGGAGAAGTCCGGAAGCGGGCCATCGAACGAGTTGGAGTGGAGCCAAAGCTGCTCCAAATCAGTCATATTCTGTACGACGGAGATGCTGCCGGAGAGGGAGTGGCCGCCGACTTGGTTGTTAAGCCAGAGCGAGCGAATGCCGGAACCAGCGAACGTGGCCGGCAACTGACCAGAGAGAAGGTTAAAAGCAAGCGCAAGGTGGTCGAAACTGGGGAAGGAGGTGGCGAGAAAGTCGGGAACGGAGCCCGAGACATTAGCCGAGTTGGCGGAGAAGTTGACGAGGCCTCCGGCGTCGCGCAGGGATGCCGGGATCTGCCATGGTTTGAACGGGTTATAGTCGAGGTACACTGACGTGAGGGAGCTAAGGCCGGAGAAGAAGTTGGAGGGGATGGACGAGAAGAGGTTATTATGGAGGAGCAAGACTTGGAGCTTGGAGAGACCGGTGAGTATGGGGAGAGCACCGGATATACTGTTATTCTGGAGCTCAAGCCGGTTGAGCTCGGTGAGATTTCCAATCTCTGGCGGTAGGGTTCCGGTGAGGCGTTGGTTTCCAATCTGGATGGCGGTCACCCGGCTCCCGCTGCAAAGCAAGCGGCGCCAGGACGAGCAGGGGTCGGTATCCGGCGACCATTTGAGGGCGCTGTCGGCGCCTAGAGTTCGCGCTAGTGCATGCATTGCCGCTGCATCGTCGGCGTTGGTCTGCGCCGCTGCGCCGACGACCGCTGCCGCCGCGACAACGGCGAATAGAAAATCAAGTGTCCCCATCGAGATTCGAACTGCTGCTAGCTCTTCGTGTAAGTGACTAAGGAGCTCTAGGGTTCCACCCCGCCATTTTTCCGTAAACTAAAGTTTCAGAAAGATGCTGAGAAGAGAAAGCGAGCAATTGTATGCAGGCAAGAAATACGGAGAGAAGGCTGTCAAACAGTGCCAGAGAGGGAGAGAGAAGGGGGAAGCAGCACATGGAGAGGCACATGGGAGTGGGTCCCACAAGGAATATAGGGCAGCGATTCGAGCGTTGTGGAGATAGGGTCCAGCTGGATAAAAAACCATCCATTAAGGAATTCGCTGCATAAATTCCAAAAAAAAAAAAAAAAATTTAAAAAATGAAATAGTATATATATATATATATATATATATATATATATATATATATATATATATATATATATATATATATATATATATACATATATATATATATATATATATATATATACATGATTTTTTGTTCATTAATAAATATGTATTAAAAAATGATTAATTATTCTATGCTGTCATCAAACATTATCGAAGATGAATAAGAGTACGTCATGTCATTTTTTTTATTGTATACCAGTGCTGAATATCGATATGTACCTAGTGAAGTGACGTGTTCTTATTTCTCTGAACAGTTTGATGATCGCGCATAATAATTCTCTTTAAAAAGGGACTGATTCATCCAGATTTCTTAAACATAAAAATAATTTACTATAGATAAAAATTGATAATTAATTAGCATTCTTATTAAATGATTATGATATAAATGTTGAATGAGAGAAAATTTATGACAATTGAATGAGAAATTTATAGTTTAATTTTATATAAATATCTATTTGCATGCTAGAGGCTAGGCCAATTAAAATACTCCACTATTCACGTGAAGATAACGAATTTTTATTTGGTTCGGTGTAAGGATGCAGAGGAATATTCGGTCCTAAGCAAAATCGCGCCTATAACTCGGTACACCTCGGTATAGACGCTATTTTATCTACGACCGAATGTTCCTCTACATCCGGTCAGAGGACGTAATAATTCTTCGAAGATAACAGTCTCCATTCTTCTTAACGGGAGAAGATGGTATAATATAACAATATTTTCATTTTTCAAAAAAATTGGACTCGGAAGACAGTAATAGAAATGTTGGAGAAATAATGAGATGATCGTCATCAACATTAAACAATAATAGTTAAGGATTTGAGCATATATCTAATTGAGATAAATCTTATGGATCTCAAGCTCATTTATTAATCTAGAGCTCGACTCGTTAGAAAATTTATTAGTTTTAAATTAAAATTTTTATTTCCTTAAATTAATTTAATTTTTAAAATTTAATATATAATTAATTTAAAAGTATTAAAATATATTTTATAATGCTAATTTAAATTGATCGAGTTGCTCAATGAGCTTTCGAGCTAAGTCTGACTAAGCATGAGCTCATGCTTATTTTATATACGAGCTAGAGTATAAGCTTGAGCTTGAATTCGAACGTATGGCATGATAAGCTCGACTCGTGAGCTCATTAATGAGTTGATCTCGAGCCGGCTCCGCTCACTTGCACTCCTTCTATCAGTCAGAAAATGGTGATGAATGTTAGTGTCAGTTGATACATGTTGACACTAATTAAGAGATGGTCATTGGGTGATATTGAAGTTATTTGATTCCTCTAGTTAAGATGCTTATTTTTTATTTTAAGCGCACATAAAAATCTATAAGTAAATAGCTTTAGTCAAGATATGTCTTTACTTCACGCCATATTTACTCTTTCATCTCCATCTTCTCCAACATGCAATGAGGATGACAGAATGGATTGGGAAGTTGGAAGCTGTGGGAGGGTGTTAGATGATAATAGAGGGGTTGTCACCCCTCAAGATTTAAAATAGAATAATTATCTATTTAATTTTTTTAATTAATCTACAATAACTTATATTAATCTATTATTATAAATCAGTCAAGTGGAAGTAATTAAGAATCATATACACCAAAATATAAAAATATATTTATTACTCAAAGTTTATATACAATAATTAGGAAATGAATTAATACACCAGTCCATCATTCTTTTTAAAATCATGACTATAGAATAATTATATAAAAAATACATAAATAAAGCAAAACTTGAAACATGATCTATCTCACTCTACTCGATTCTGTCCCATTCTTAAAAAATATGTAAAAAATCACAAAGTGAGCTAAAGATTCAATATGTTACCAAAATCTACTGAAGCAATCAATTTAAGATAATAGAAACAATATATATGTAATCATTAATCCATAACAATGGAAATGTGTGATCATAAAAACATATAGTAATTGATATGAACAGTAAATATCAGTGCATATATATATATAACTAGCTAAATAACCAATAGGCTCTATCATTTTTTATATCTAGCAGTTACATAGCAGTTTAGTTTATATATATAAATAAATAATATTAAAAAAAATTAGAGTGTATTCATTTTTGTTAGGTTAATCTTTTTTTTTTTCTCTGAAACATATATGCCTTAATTTTATCTTGCTCATCTTAAAAAAAAGGTTGATTTCGCTTACATAATCTGTATCAATATTAAAAATATATGGAATTACAGCCATTTTATTTAAAAAAGAATTTCATATTATAATTTATAAATATATTATATTTATTTTTTTATTTAATTTGCTTCATAAATGAGCAGATGTATATCTTATTATTAAATATGGATTCATTAAATGTTTATCCAACGAAAGACGCAAATTTAATTCCACAGTTGACAAAGTTCAACCTTAATTAGCAGCCTTAAATAGGGAGATCATGGTTGGTATTGCCATCATCTGCCTCACGGATTCAAATTCCCTCTAATTATCACTGAAATTACGTGTGCATTTCGTTTATGTCAGCCGTGCGGTGCAGTACAATTCTGGCCGTTGGATTGATTTCGATTCCGTTATAATTATTTAAAATTTTTCAGTTTTTGATAAAATTAAATCGTAAAAATTATAATCTGTGGTGTTCGGACGCGTCCGGATGTCAATTCAGATGTGACATGTCACCCAATGCATAGTAGCCGATGTTCTCCGATTTACAATAGCTTCGACCGTCTAATCGAATGGCAAATCAAATGATGTTTTTTTTTTTCATTTTGAATAGTGCAATATCAATATTAACGTCGCACTACTCATAATGGAGTGGAGAGAAAACACCAAATACATTTATTTTTGACGTTTGGGTGGAGACTTGCGGTAAATGCAAACATGCGATAGAAAAATTAATGATGTTCGGTTTGGTTGAAAATGCCCTACAAAAAGATAAGTGATGAAGAGCTGAGGATTGTGGCGGTCGGTGTTGTGACGACCTACCTTTGCTAGCATTTGGCAGGTGCGCTCGACTCTCGAAAAATTGGGTTGGGGCAGCTAGGAAAGGAGATTGTCAAAGAGGATTAGGATGACGGTGGTTTAAGATTCATTGCAATTAAATGCAGTGATTTTAGGAAAAAAACATTATTATGTATGGACACCGAATGACATCTGGAGACCAACTAGAACTTGGTACGTCACTTTTGTGTTTTATACCGGTGTTGTGTATCAGATGATATGGCTCATTCTAATTAGTCTCTAGACTAACCGATGCCCACGCAGAATAACTTTTCGAATTTAGGAGGGTTTTTTTTTTCTATAATGAGAATAATGAGATTAAATTAAGATTATTAAGAAATGAAAAAAAAAATGCTGGCTTTGGTACTGATATTGTAGGTGTTTTTTTTTTTGTTTTTTTATTGTAGGTGTTAATGTACGTTATGGGCTCTTTATGATTACAATGATCTGTTTCATGGGCAGTTGCTCATTCAATGTTATAATACTTTGGTGTACTTTTATTCTATAATTTCTCTTATGTTGGGAAGAGCAAGCTCTAAAGGTACAAACTTTTATTGCTTTTATTGAGCATTAATACAAATGATATTTGAGGCATCCAACAAATTTCATTGTTTTTTTTGTTTTTTTTGGGACATTTAGGTCAATAAAGGCAAACTCACACACACAACGCATACACATAGGCTCGAACCTTGGACCTCTTAGTTGAAAGCCTAAGCTCTCAACCAATAGGCCAAGGGGAGTTGTGTAAATTTCATTGTTTGACTTTGATATGTTGCAAGGAAAAAAAAAGTACTATTCTTTCACAATTGGATGAATTGAGGAGCAATTACAATATGGGTGATTGTTGTAGTGATAGAGATACAATTTTGTTTTTTTGGGGGGGGGGGGGGGGGGGATTTTTAAATATTCTTTTAATTTTTTCTTTCATGTTTGAGATAATAATTTATTTTCATTAAAAAATAAGTATTATAAAAGGATGAATAAATAGACTTAATTATAAATCCTTTTTAATAAAAAGTAGTAGTAACATAAAATAAAAATTAAAAAATAATTATAAAAAATTTTCTTTTTGTTGGTGGGGGAGTCTATGTCTCTCTAGTTCTGCCTCTGGATTGTTGTGATCCAAATGATGAAGGTGGTTCATGTAGGTTGTGTGGAGCAAATATTTTAAGGGCTATTTAATACTCTTTTTATGAGTAAGATTTAATCTTTTTAAGGATTTGTTTGGGACAGTTTTATCTTTGTTTTGTTTTTGAAAGAACAATCATAATTTTATTTGGCCATTACTTTAGCTGCATTTTCCTTATTTTCTCATAAATTTTTATAGTGGAAAGTTATTTTTTACAACCTAAATAATTAAATATCCCTACAATAACTTCACAACTAATTTTTGTTAAAGTTTACAGCCTTCTACACATGAGTAATTGTTCTAGTTGAACCTTCTCCCAAATATCCCTCTACAAAGCAACGTTCGCTTAATAAACAATCATTGTATTGACCGTCAAAAGGTTTGTTATCTTCTTACCATAGAACTTATAATCTCCTCCTACAAACAATCACGACCTCCTTCAATATCCTCCCACATCTCCCTCGACCATCCTCATATAATCTCCTTAACAACACTAAGGTTTTGTTTGAGACAATATTATACTACTTTTTAAAGCTATATTTTAGTTTAAAAAAATTTATGATAGAAAGTTGCTTTAGAAAGTAATAAAAAAGCTATTTCAAACGCCTAAGTCATTATTGATAGGACTTTGAAATGCTGATAGATATCATAAAGGATCAATTGGGTGCCACTCGGGCAAATTTCGAAGGCTTGTTTTGAGAATTGGGAGATAATGACTTGTGAAGCAATCAAATGTAAGGGTGGAACTTTGGCAATCATCCATTCAAAAAAATTGTGGTGTTCAAATCTTCATAATATTTTAAATAATATTGATGGATGAATGATAGTGAGGGAGTGCTTTAAGAAAAAAAAAAAGATAAATGAATGTAACATACTAACATCCAACCAATATACTATTAAGAGAAAATATTTGAATTGGATTATTGAACTTTGGCAATGCAAGCCCAAAATAATATTTTTTTTTTTTGAAAAAAGTAATTCAACAAAAGTAAGTCCGAATCCGACTTGAAAGTAACGTGAAGCCGACCCGATAATCCATTTCAGTTAAAAAACTATTTTTATGAACTTGTCAACAATATATTTTACATTAATATATAATTAATAAGAAGATTATATCAACAAATAAAAGAATTTAAGAAAGAAAATATTAAGTATATCATTTTCGAGTGAAAATTGGGTTGACGGGTTAACCTGAACTCAATTTTTTTGAGTGGGGTTTGAATCGAGTTGGCGGATTAGATCTTTTATTGACACCCCTAAAACATGTTAGGATTTCTTAAAATCTTGCAATATCACTAAAAATTACCACTTTTGCATTTAAAATGAGTTTTACGAAGAAAGATAGTCCAAAGGGTCGCTTACCCACATTTCTTTTCAACTAGGTTATCTGTTTGCAAGCTAACCCTACCCTTGAATCTATGAGGCATGGATCCATCAAGGCAATCTTATATTTTGTTTAGCTATCACGATTGGATCAATATGACTTCATATTTTGTTCTTATTATGAGTTTATTCTTACTAAAATCTAGAGGATGGTCATTATAAGGAGTTCAACAAAAAACCTGATTAGTTATTAATAGACTTGACAAATTATTAAAAATTATTTGTTTGGTTACTTATGCTAGATGGAATTATTCGGTAACCTAAAATTGTTTTGATTATAGTGGTCAACTGAGTTCATATCTTACTTATCATAACCCACTTAGATGATAACATAATTAGAAGCACTAGGTCAACATAATTGAGCAGAGGCCTATAGTCAAGTGATAGTGGTTAGATGATTGTAATCGGATGATGGTAATTGGAGGATCATAGTCAGATAATGAGAGTTAGAATATTTTAGTTAGGTTATGATAGTTGGACATGATGGTCAAAGAATTATAGTTGGTTGATGGTGGTCAGTGGATCATAATTAGATGTTGATAATCAAAAGATAATGGTTGGGCGAAGGTGGTCGGAGGATCTTGAAAATGCTATGTCACACCGAGAGGAGGATAGATTAGCATTTAATTATTATTATTTTTCTGTGTGAAAGCTAATAAAATAATATATGTATATATATATATATATATATATATATATATATATATATATATATATATATATATATATATATATATATATATATATATATATATATATATATATATATATATATATATATATATATATATATATATATATATATATATATATATATATATATACAGTATTTAAACTTTAGACATTTTTTAAAGTTTATACAAGAGTTTAACCAAATATTTAATAACTACAAATTTCACAAAGATATTCAATATAAACTAAAATGTAGGAAATTAAATACATAAAAGTAAAAGAAATGCAAACCATTTTTTTTTTTTTTTTAAATGGTTTGATTGAAATTAACTTACGCCTACTCCCTAAAGATTCTCCTCTTTGGGTATTCCACTAGAAAGCACTCATTTTGAACTCAACTAGCAAGAGAAGTACTCTCTTACTAGGTAGAGAATAATTTTTACATACTCTTCTACCATCGAAAAGTCTCCCTCCTTCAGCCTCCTAGCACGGTGGAGATGCTGCTCCCTCCTTTTGCTCTTCACAAGAGCTGAGATGTCGAACCCTCATTTTGCTCTTCACAACATATAAGATGCTGCTCCCTCTTGCTCATCGTAAAGATGGAGATGTTGCTCCCCTAGCCCTCTCGGCTAGTAAAATCTTTCGCCTAAAGACTTCTTCCATAGAGTTCCTCTCCAAGAGCTTCGCTACCATAACCCAGAATATCGAAGACCCATAATGTAAGCTCACAAGGACAACTGTATGACTCCCTGACACCCTTCACTCCCTCAAGGAAATACTCTCTTAACCTCACCTCCTCTATTTTCCAATTGATTTGGACTCTCTCTCAAGCAAGAAGGCACTTCTTCCTCTCCAAGGCTATCTCAAACTAGAAAAATGTCTTTGACAACTCGACGTAACCTCTTGGATCTTATGTGAAGTGATTAAAATGGGCCTTTTAAATATAATCCTAATTTTCAATTTAATATTTATGAGTATACAATACGATGTTATATCCGTACTGTCCGAGTAGTTCGACTCCTATTTCAGATCATCTTGTAAGATATTTAGACATATAGTGTGATCAGTTATATCAAATTAGGGCTCCTCCAGGAAGAACTATTCGTCTAGTGAAGGTTCTGTTAAATTGAACTGTACGATTTATATTGTATAGTACAAAATTTAATTAAGATTTGATTCTTTAATCTACGGATAAAATTAGACAGCATTCATCAATAATTATACAATACAAAATCTTTCATATAGTACAATTAATTTAAATATTAAAATTCAAATTGTCTAATTTTGATAACATAGATTTAACGGTGGGATTTAATCAAAATATCTAACTGTCATGTATGATTGTATGTCATATAATACGATTAGTTATGTTGTTAATTTATTTTATTAATTTAATTAAACATTCGAATTAATTTCTTGACGTTTGAGATTGTATAGTACGATTTAACGGATACTTCAAGTATTCGATTTTCATCCCCCTATGAGTGCGTGCCCAATTGTTTTGCTAATATACATATAATTACACAAATTACTCAAGAAAAATAAAATTACAAACTTTTGTTACAAATGGACTAGACTTCAACGCTGCACTTTCTTGAGTCTGCTTCCTTATTCCAGCTATGTGTATATTGTACCTTAAATATTAGTTGCACACAAAAGAAATAAGTGATATTAAATGATCAAATAAATAATGTTTGTAATCATCAAAACACTATATTGTTCTTCTAGATTTCAACACGCTATACTTGGGCAATGATTATTGGAAGATTATAAGTGAGTTCACTAATCAACGTCATATGTTAGAGGTTAGGTGATGTGAGACCTCGTTCCTTTGCTGTAGCTGCTAGGAAAAGTGATTTTTCCCCAGGATCGGCCGGGACGATGGTGAGATTGTCCAGGCCGATCAGTGCATTGAAACAGCTGATTTCTGGAGTGCTTTCTGGAATGATTTTTGGACAGGTTCGTCCGGGACGATATTGAGATCGTCCAGGCCGATCTGTACTGTTCAAAATATCGTCCTGAACATAGTTCTAGGAACTGTCCAGGCCGATGATTTTGGTCTGATCGTCCCAAGACGATCTGGCGATCGGCCGGGCCGATCAGCTTTATGATTTAAGGAAATCAGCTCGATTCGAGGAGAGAGAATCATTTTATAAAATCAGATATTTTGAAGAGAGAGAAAGAGCGGAAAAGCAAAGGAAGAAGTCCGATTTCGGGGCCCGCGGAGCGATTTTCGTCATTCGTTGCTGTTGGATATTTTGTTTGTCTCGCTGTAAGGACTCCGAACCCTACTTCTGTTTCCGAAGATTTTGAGGTTTTGTAAAATGGTGCTCAGATTTGTGTTTTTGTAAGTGATTTTCGTACCCGGTTTGGTACTGGCGAAGATTTCACCGCATAACTTTTGGTATGTTGTAGATGTGATTATTCTGCACGTTTTGATTATTTTCTGGCAGATTTCGTCCGGTTCGTTTTGGTTCTGCGGAGTTTTATTTTGACTGCAATTTATTATGATGTCCGAATTGGTTTGAGCAGTAGAAGAATAGTCTTATAATGTTGCTGTGCACGTTCTGTATTAATTTGGTGAATTGTAATTTTTGGAGATTTCTGTGTAAATTATGTAGACTGCCGTTACTCTGCCCGATTTTCGTATGATTTCTGATTTTTCCGGAATTGATAGATTGAATTGTTATGTGCATGACTATTCATATGATTATTCTAGATTTCTTTAATATTGCTTATTGCATTGATTATTGCATTGAATTGATTGTTACTGAAAGACAAGTGGGAACCTGGTTGAACGTTGGTTGGAGATAGAACTTGACCTGTACAGGATGGTGGGATGACGAGCTTTCCTTTAAATCATAGACCATCGATATAACGATTGGGAGTTATAAGGAGTTTTATATGTCGACGGGCGGCCGACGGGTAAAAGAGTGACGACTCTTCTTGATCGAAACCAACGTGCGGATATCTACAACAGCGATATGGATTCTACAACAGCATTATGGATTTCTACAACAGCACTATTGATAATAGCTAGTGTTTGTGCTTGTCGAGTAAGGCCATTGTATGGATTTGCATGTGTACGATAGTACATTGTATGGATTTCCTGATATGCATCGATTTATTGATTTCTGATTGATTTATTGATATTGATGGATTTATTGAATTGATTTATTATTGACGGATTTATTGATTTATCGTATTGATTTCCGATTGATATTATCGACTTGATTGATTCATAGATACCGGCACCGATATTGATATGGATTCTGCGTATTGATTCATAGATATTGACACTGATATTAATATAGATTGTATCGATTGATAGATATCGACATCGACATTGATATAGATATGATATTGACATATGGATACTATTGATACGACAGATTCTGACATGCTATTGATACATTGATATATATAGATTCGTCGTACCGATTATCGATTGATTGATTGAATGGATTGTTGCCGTATGGATTTAATTTATCGTAAAATAGATTTCTTTATGAAGCTGATTGTATTGATTTGATTTCAATCGATCTTTGTATTGATTTGATTTCAATCGATCTTTGTATTGATTTGATTTCAATTGATCTTTCGCCGTATTGACTTGATTATTTATTGGGATTTTGAGCTGATTGATACTATTGACTGGCAGAATTGATTGATATGATTTCCCTATTGTAGCATCGTACGTCGTCATTATTGAATCGTACTCGCTGTCGTAGTGTCATTGAATATTGTATATTGATATCGAGTAAATCGTCTTGAATAATTGGATTAACTGATTTGCAAGAGTACGGTCTGACACGAGTCCCTTATTGAATTAATTGATGCTATTGATTGCTATTAATTGACACAGACATTTGATTGATTAGACAGATGATATAGATTCAACTAATTAACTAGACGACATGATTGATTGAACTGATAGTATTGACTGATAGACACTGCTACGATGATTGGATATTGACTAGAAGCACTTATGGATTTGATTGCTGAGGTGTATTGATTTATCGAAGTTTTTATATTGATTATTGATTTCAGTACTGCTTTGACTATTGATTTGATTTCCGCTGTGCAGACTTGATTTCATAGACTTCGGATTTCCGCATTGCATAGACTCATTGACCATTGATTGACCTGATTTACTTTGACCTGCATATTGATAGCATCGCCGTGCTTTGATTTCAGTTGTAGGCTTTGCTGACCTGCTGGGCTTTGTAAGCTCATTATATGTGGTTAATGATTTCAGGTGCAGGGCCTCCAGCTTGAAGATCTTTCTGCCGAGTTATGTAGCTTTTTCTTTTGTAGCCTTGGTAGGCTTTCTTTTGTAGCATGTACGGCTAGTGTAGTTTTCTCTTTTGGCTGTACTCTGACTGTTGTACTATTTGTGAATTATAGTATCCGCTGCTGTTTCTTTTCTGTAATGTAATTATCTCTGGCTCTGGATATATGTATGTATGGATTGATATGAACAACAGATGAGGAAACCGATAGAAAAGAAAAAAAAAGAAAAAAAAAAGAGTCAATAGAACAATCAGATGAATCCTTTCGCTACACGGATCTTGGGGTCGTCACAGGTGATGGTTATCAAATGATTGTGGTCGAATGACATCAATTTGATCATGGCATGATGGTAGAGGTCATGAGGCGATAGTGGATTGATGGTCTGGTTGTGGGGGTCAGGCGGTTGTCAAGCAGTGGTGCTCTTGTAGACCTTCCATATTCATTAAACTTTTGAGCTCACATGAATGTTTAGCTAGATGCCATCTAAATACAAAAGTGTGGGCCTATTTATAAATTTCTTAGTGACATTTTAATAAATTTACTTTGAATCTCAAATCAAATGGATTGCATAAATCATCCTGATTATATATCATTCTTTTAGCATTTATGCCTTAATGGTGTTAGAATTTAGCCATTTTAGGTTCATGTGATATGTCTTGTCAAGATACTTGATCTGCATATCAACATATAAGTTTTGAGGATGAGTTGGTCATCCAATTAATGTCTCAACGTTTCTATTTATGCTTAAAGTGCTTGATTTAGACTTATTTGGAGTTGAGTTTGATAACTGTTATTTCAATAAGTTCCTCTAACTAAGACATTCAGTTTGTATGTAAGTTTATTCAAATTGAAGTTCAAATTATCCTGAATTTATTCTTGAAAGTTTCTAATTCCCTATATGAATTAATATTCTGTGTTTGATCAAGTAGAATTTAAGATGATGAATGAAGAGGGAAACATAGTGCTTTGAGTGATTTTTTAACCTTTTATTTGATTAATTCATGATGAACTAATATTTTGATATTAATATATATCTTTCAATAAGTTATTAAATTATATATTTTATATTCTATTAGTTATATTAAACATAATTTTATTAATATCTTATTTCACTTTAAATATTTTGATATTCATTTTATTAAAAAAAATTATAATTTACACATAATTTTCTTATATAAATGATTTTTATTTTTGCAAAATTCAAACCAAGACAAGAAATGATGAAATTATACTTTTTTTTTTAAATTTAGTTATAATTTAAATTAAGAAAAAGTAAATATGTAAAGTATTACTTTATATGTCCCAATGGATAACGAGCTATTTCTCTAAGCTACAGGTTTATGTTCAAGCCTCAAAATCGTGATCCTTTAATGCTTTTAAAAAGGTTATGAAAGCCCATAGTTCTCTTCCAAAACATGGGCTTTTATTGGTAGATGGGCCATGGGGCTCCCACCGGAGCTCCGCAAGTGTCGACATTTTAGCTAAAACCCTATTTTAATTAATCATATATAATAAAAAATTAGAAACTTTATTTTAAATTTGTATAAGCCAACATATTATATTTTAAAGATAATAAAAAGCATATTTTATGCACCATACACGTAATAGAGTAAGATATCTATCTTGATGAGTAACTCATATATATATATATATATATATATATATATATATATATATATATATATATATATATATCCATTAGATAAAAGAGGCATTACATCACAAGCATAAAAGAGAGGCCACAGATAAGACAAATACAGTGAGATGACATAACAGTTAGTGTCCGGCCAAACAACCTGAACAAGACAATGAAAAGGAAAAATCTCATAGCAACTGGACTCATACTGCCACCTAGTTGCCAGACTTGGGCCATCCAAGGAGAAAATAGAGGAAATTACGTAGATTTCAAACACATCAGGTTCACCAAAGTAAAAGTCCAAAAATTATGATAAGGAAAAGGACCACCAAGGTTGCAAATCAAGCCCTGGCCATCCACGGGGCATGCAGGGATACTGCCTCATCATAGTCTAAAGCTAAATCCAAAACCACAATATAACAGGTAAATAACCCAATCAACCGAGCCATAGCTCACAAAAACCAAGCCAAAACGAGCCGCACTAGAACATCCAAAAAAAAAAAAAAAAAGAGAGCAGCACAAGAGAAATAAAAAATAGACAGCCCTACAAACGAAAACAAAAGGAGAAATAAAAAATCTTATCTCCTAGATTTGCATCGACGCCGTTTGCCTCCACAAGAGAATGGGGTTTACAAAGTACGAGAAACCTCCAAATCATACAAATATTGTATGGCCCCAACGTCACCCCCCAAGTCATCCTCCAGATCACACGAAGAGTCCTGAGAATCATCAAACCAATTAATTTGCCTCAAATAGGACTCTCTTGATCTCAACAAAATTTGCGACTTAAGAATATTAGGAGAAATTTGTTCGACAAGAACATCAAATAAAGAATCACAAGCAACACTCCCCCCAATAGAGGGATGTCAGACTGGAGCACCATGATCCAAAGGACTAACAACATCAACCTCCTCCACTCTAGGAGCCAAAGCAACACAACAATCCTCAACCACACTATCTTTAATTAAATTAACATCCACTAACTCAAAGAAAGCTATATTAGAAGAAACAAAATTATCTAAATTATGGCAATTAACATCACCCTCAACCAATGTAGCCATATTGTTTTGCTCCCCAGCATTAATTATAGAAGGATCACCTCCATCAGCACCTTTGTTATCTAAAGGGACATCATAGACACAATGATCCACCCTAACCAAAGGTGGAATATCACCAGCATTTTGTGAAGTATGAGCACCTACCAATGGTCCCTCCACCACAAGAGGGCAAAGATCTCTCACATGACCCAAATTAGGAAATGAAATCGGACAAACATCTCTCATATGACCCAAAGATTTACAATGGGAGCAATACGGGGGAAATTCTACCATCTCCACGGATTGAATGTTCCCCACATAATTAGAGTCATGCCACACTTGATTAGGATAACATTAGTAATATCTACCTCAACATGTATATGAGCCACAGAAGGTCAAGTGCCTCTAATAGTAACATTATCAATACACAAGGGTCTACCAAACAAAAACCCTAACCCATGCAAAATGCGAGGAGAAAAGAGATGCGGACGGAGTAGGGAAACAACACCCAAGTGGGAATAACATGAGATTCAACATTCACATCAAAGTGAGGAGACAACTTAAAAAGCTTCATATAACAGTTGTTGACAAAATAAGAACGGTAGGAGAACACCCGACAGTAATCCAAATCATTTCTTAGTTTAATCAAAATATTCTTAGGGTTCAAGAAAGTAAAAAAAAAAATCACCAATCAATTTTAGATTTAGAAAAAATTTATGAATGGTATCGAGCGGGGGGCGACGAGCAGGGAACTTCCCAATTAAAGCAAGCTCAAATGGAGAAACAAGAGAACTTGTTTCTTCTTCTGAAAATCAACAAAGCTGGTAAACCATGGCGAGAAGAATGTTTGAGCGGAGGAAACATCATAGAAGCCGACTCACCAGACAAAACCTCATGAAAAACCGTGATTTGTGTTTTACATCAAAAAAATCGGGGTCACTCATGCGATGAGCAACCATGCTGATTTTTAGAAAGAATAATGAGAGAAAAAAAGGATTAAGGAAGAAGAGGCGAGATTACCCGACCGAAGGAGTCGCGAGCGAAAACCCTAGACATCACACAAAATCTGATTTGAGTAACTCCTTTATATGATTCAGAGGGTTTGAGGTATATTCATTCATACTATCTTTAATATCAAATTATAATATGAAAACTTTAATAATTTAATTTAAGTACTTAAAAAACATCTCAGTATTATTTAATAAAAAAATGGGCAATGATATTTTGAAGTTGTTTGAATCAGGATGAGTTTGAATGACCTTATATTTTCGTTGAGAATAATATTGCCCATGACATCTAAAAATAGCACTAATCTCAGTGTAATTTTTTTTAAAAGGAAATTTTTAAAGGAGGAGCATGCATAATATATATTATTAGCAATAGGAGCATATAAATTTTAAAATTTAAAACATATCAAAAAGCTAAATAAATTAGCGTATTTTAAAGAATGCATCAAATTATTTAACGTATTTAGAATAAGCCAAATAATTTGGTGCATTCAATGGAATGTGCCATACTGTTTGGTGAATTCCATTGAATGCATCATTTAGTATGACACACTGTTACAGTTTTGCTTTATGGTGCCGAATGTTGGCCATTAAAACAGAAGTATAATACTAAGTTAAGTGTTGCAGAGATACAGGTGCTCAGGTGGATGAGTGACTTTATCCTTAGAGGTAGGATACAAAATGAGCATATACGTGATAAGGTACGAGTAGTGCCACTAGAAGATAAGATTAGAGAGAGTCGCCTTAGATGGTTTGGTCACATAAAACGGCGGCCTTCCTATGACCCGTTAGGAAAGTAGAGGTATTAGATTTGACTTATGCTAAGAAATGTGGATGTAGACCTAAAAAGACTTGGTTTAATAATATTAGAAATGACCTTTCTTTATTAGATTTATACAAGACTTTGACTTTTAACATGACACAACGGAAAAAAAAAAAGATTCATGTAGCCGACCCCACGTAGTGGGACAAAGATTTGATGTTTTTTTAACTAGGGGGCATGCGGGGTGAATGCACACCAACTCATTTTGTATATTCTTTAGAATGCGCCAATTTATTTGACTTATTTGCTCCGTTTTAAATTTTAAAATTTGCATGCTCCTACTGCTAATAAATTATACTATACATACTCCTCCAAATATATATATATATATATATATATATATATATATATATATATATATATATATATATATATATATATATATATATATATATATATATATATATATATATAATTTATCCTACCATAAATCTTACACTTTCACGCTCGTGAGAAGTGTCTTAGTTGAGCAACCAAAGACTACAAACGTCCATCACGAGCCGAACACAGCTCGCATTTTGAACAGTCTACTTCCACAGTCAAAACTTCAAAACAACTACACCGACGACACAAAAGAGTAGCACTCACACCATCCCATCACCAATGCTCGCTGTTGATCTCTTCTTCTTTTCTAACAAATGCAAAGTTGTTCAAAATGATCCCTTGCTTGGTTTCAAAGCCTTCTCCTCTGCCAAAAATTATACCAAACCTACTTCGTAGGAGCGGCGATTAGAGATTCCACTCTTTTTAGCCCTCCTTTAAACGCCGAGAGAGGATTGACTATTAATCCTATAGAAGAGTTCATCAATTGTTTCTTCTCTCAAGCTACCGGTCATATATGGCGTTGCTGTCTTTGGCGTCGCAGTTCAGCGCTGTGGCTCATGTTCTTGGTCTCACCGCTGCTATTCTGGTTATTGTTTGGGTGGTGCATTACGGCGGTGGCGCTGACCTCAACTCCGACAACACCGATCTCATTTTCAATGTAAATAACTTCATCTCAACTTTTCTTTTTTGGGGACTTCGATGAAATTAGATCGCAGTTATTATTTGGATGCTTTGAATAAATGTTAGTTAGGTTAACGAGCATGACGCATAATATAAGGGAGTAATTAACCACAAATTTCTTTTAGTCCTTCAAAACCCTAATTGCTTAGCCTTTTATCTCGATCCGATTTTCAATGGCATCGAAGGCGGAAAATAAGATGGCAGAGAAGAAGCCGATGAGAATTGAGAAGAAGCTTGTAGCAGAGAATGCTCTGGCCGAGAAGAAGCAGAAGGTGCGAAAGCGAATTCCGCCCAAAGGAGGGCACAAGAAGAAGAAATCACTGGATAGTTACAAGATCTACATTTTGGTGTGCATTCAATCAATCTTATTTGATTTGATTTTTTATTTTGATTGCATCAATAAATTGATTCAGCCTATGAAAAAAACAAAGTATAACACCAAGGGCAGTGTTGGCAACAGCATTTATTAGGATTTATGCTAAGGGATTCTCCAACCAAAAAATTCATTTTCTACTCCAAAATATAGCAACTCTTTAAAATTCACTAATTTATCTCCAATCAAATTCCATTTTCAGCACAAAAATAAATAAATTTATATGTATATTCTTTCTCAGCCAAGCTCCACGCAGAATTGCTCGCCTTTCTCTGCTTCTGCCATTTCATGATTTAACAAAAAAAAAAAAAAAGTGAAGAGTGCCACGCCACGATGTTGCATTGTCCAAGTCGCAAAAGTGCTACTGTAAATGACTTTCGGGTGGAGCTTGAGGCGGATGACAAACATTTGTTTGTAACTCGATTGGAGATGGTCTAAATCCTGCCTAACGAGATTTAAGCAACCGGTATATGTCATGCCATAATAAATCCTCTGTTCCCTCTTTATTCTATAAATTCCAAGTTCTACGAAATCTTGCAGTTCTATGGATTTATGGGATTTGGCTGAAGAAAATCGTGAAAGGTACAACGATAGTTACCTTCACAGCGAGTTAGCTCCCGTCGCAACGTCAGATCCAATAGGAAGAACAACGAATCTTTGCAAATTCCGATTCGATGGGAAGAAACATCTTCGAAGGAGGTGAAGAAGGCTTTAGCTGCTAGTTCAAAACCCTATGTCACGCGAGCATACATTCCAACGACATCGACGAATGTAGAGGAGAAGAAAAAAGAAAGAACAAAGGGTATGTAATTAATTTAAGTAATGATATGTCATCCAAAAATTATCTTGATCGGGCACGAATCTCAATGCAAAATTAAGTTGGAAACTTCCAAAATTAAAATTGGTACCATCCAAACTCCGATTTCATCAAACTTTAAGTCAAACTGAACGTCTCGGAAATACAAACCCAACGACACCAAATTCGACTCAATCCGAGCCCAAATGAGTCCAAATTAAGGACATGAAGCGCTGTTGGAAGGTTCAAACTACAAATTGGATTACCAAACAGACCACCACTTGAGGCCCTCACCTTTGTCGGACCACCACCTGACGTCGTTGCTCCGCCGGACCACCACCTGAGGCCCTGAGCTCCGCCGAACCACCACTTGAGGCCCTCACCTCCGCTGGACCACCATTTGACGTCGTTGCTCTACCAGACCACCATCTGAGGCCCTTAGCTCGGCTGGACCACCACTTGAGGCCCTCACCTTCGCTAGACCACCGCCTGACGTCGTTGCTCAGCCGGACCACAACCTGAGGCCCTGAGCTCTGCCGGACCACCACTTGAGGTCCGGACCACCGCCTGACATCGTTGCTCCGCCGGACCACCACCTGAGGCACCGAGCTCCGCCGGACCACCACTTAAGCCCTCACCTCCGCCGGACCACCACCTGAGGCCTTGAGCTCCTCCGGACCACAACCTGAGGCTCGTACTTCCGCCGGATCACCACTTGATGCCCGGACTTCTGCCGGATCACCACCTGGGGCCCAAACTTCTGCTGGACCATCACCTTAGGCCCAGACTTTTGTTGAGCCACCACCTGATGCCTAGAGTTCTCCCAAAATATCGTCCTTCTACTACGGTCTTCCAGACCCCGGTCTCCTATCGACTACGGTCCTTCTGACCTCTGTCGTCTATTATGGTCATTATGACCTCCATCATCAGACAATGGTCTTTCAGACTCTGGTATCATGCTAACTACAGTCTTTCAGACCCTGGTCTTCTGCCGACTACGATCATTCTAACCTCCGTCGCCTACTATGGTCATTCCGACCTCCATCACTAGGCAACGGTTTTTCAGACCCCGGTCTCCTGCCAATTACAATCTTTCAATTCGGACCCATGTATCCTACCGACTATGGTCATTCCGACCTCCATTAATAGACAACGATCTTTCTGACCCTGGTTTCCTGTCTACTACGATATTTCAAACCCCTGTCTTATGCCGACTGTGGCCCTTCCAACCAAACAAACATGTCTATGTCTATTATTGTAACTCCCACCATGTAATGCGCTCTATATGATGTACATTTGTACCATCAAGCAAGACCTTCTCATGAGGAAGGGCCTCATTTGTAATCGATTGCAAATATTAGTGGATTCATTCAAACTGGGCCATGCCCCATGGTTTTTCCCCCTTTTCAGAGGTTTCCACGTAAAAATTCTGGTGTCTCTTATGAACGCTAAACCCTCTCTCTTATCTGATTGTGTGCTGGATCTTCGTACAATGCTAAGATGTTAAACTATATATTTCTCTACCGCCGCGAATACTCCAGAACGTAACAAGTAATTTAGTTAATATAAATTAAAATTAAAAATTAATTAGATAATTAATAATATAAATAATTAATATTCTAAATAATAATTATATAACTACTAAAAAAATAATAGTAGTTATATAATTAGTTAAATTATTAATATTTATAATTGTAATTAGATAATTAAGCTAGTTATTTTCGTTCCATGAATTAGTGGAACAATTAGACGTTACTATTTCTTCCATCTTATTTACACTTAACGACGGACTTCTAATGACTTGTAGCTTACTGTTTGGACTTGGGAAAAAAATTTATAATTATTTCAGATCCGATAATATTCTCTTAATTGAAATTAATGTTAAATATATGATAATGATTTTTTTTGTTTGTACAATTTAGCCTAAAAAATATTCATTTAGATGATATTTTATTCGTTTTAATAAAATAAATATTTATTGTTTAACATAAGATTTTTCGTTTAAAATAATTGGGCATTATTTTTTAATAAATTAAATAAAAAAAATTCATTTCATTATCTATCTATGACTACAACAATAATTTATTTTATACTAAACAATTTAGTATATATATATCTTCCTGCAATGGTCCATATCACCACAATCCTTATCCGGAGGTTCTTCTTGATTGCAGGTGCACCCCTTAGTGATGACTTTGGGCTTCATTCTCGTTATAGGTGAAGGTAATAACTTAAGTTTGTTTTTTATAGATTTTTGGGAGCTTTCTAAATTAAATTTTTACTATAGAAAATAACAGTAAGAAAGCTATTTCAAATAAAGATTTCGTTTGGAACGATTTTCTTACTGCTTCTCAAAACAACTTTATAGTACAATTTTTTTTTTTTACTTTTTTTACTACAAAACAACTTTAAAAACAATAAAAAAGTCGTCCTAAACGAAACCAAAATCTTAAGCTGATCAATTTATTAGATCTTGACCTGCATTAGAGTCAGCTTACTGCTTATTCTTTTCAAAGTTTAATGATTTTGATAGCTAAGGGCATCTCCAACCGAATTCCAAACGCTTGAATGTCGTCGCTCGCGAGCTCCAACCGAATGGTAAAATTTCAGATACTTGGTTGCGGGTGAAAAGTGGGACGTCAATATTGGCGTTGAACTGCTCATCTCCACTATTTTTCTATCTCTACTGAACTTGCCCAAGAAACTTGCGAAAAAATATGACCGTTACCTTCACAAAGGGGGGCAAAATGGAGTTCGATTGGAGATGAATCATGACATTTTTTAGTTTCATAATATTTTTGAGCGAAAAATGAGATTTTAGGTTGGAGATACCCTAATAACGCATAAAGTTGATTTTTATGGTGTTTTTGGGCAGCAATAATGGCTTACAATACTGTCCCGAGCCGGAAAACAGTGCAAAAGAGCATACACATGTTGCTGCATTTGCTGGCTCTGGGCCTCGGAGTACTCGGAATCTACGCAGCTTTCAAGTTCCACAACGAGAGCCAAATAACAAACATGTATACCCTGCATTCGTGGCTTGGCATCTGCACCATTTGCTTGTTCGGTTTGCAGGTTCCTCCTTAATTATAATTATTCATATTTTTATTTATAATTAATTTTTGTTATGATTGCTTAGAGAGAGTAGTTTAGATGATTTGGCCACATAAAATATTAGCCTTCCGATGATCCGGTTAGGAGATAGATCTAAAAAGATTTAATTAAAAAATAACATAAATGACTTTTTTATTAAATTTATATGAGAATTAAACTCTTAGGGTGTCTCGAACCGAATAACATTCGGTTTTTTACAGCTCCCACGAGCGTCCACAGGAACGACAAATGAAAACATATTTTTTCATTTTATCTCGGCTGTGAACAATGCGACGTCAATATTGACGTAGCACCATTTACATAAATACATCTTTTTTGTAGAAACATAGATGTTAGAAATAGAGATGAAAAGAATATTATTTTTTGGGATTAGAAATGAAGTGTTGTTTGAGATGAATTAATGTTTGATATGACTATCACTGCATTTTTTAAGTGAAAAATAGGTTGTTCTGCGGAAGATGCTCTTAATATGACATAATAAAGAAAAGTAATTTATAAAGACTTGATGTTATTATTATTGTTGTTGTTATAATTAATTTGACTTTTAATGGTGATTTTGTTGCAGTGGATATTTGGGTTCTTCAGCTTCTGGTTTCCGGGAGCGCCGCCTATGACGAGGACGATGCTAGTTCCGCTACACGCCACGGCAGGTTTGGCTATTTTTCTGATGGCGATATGCACCGCGGAGACGGGCTTTATGGAGAAAGGGGGCGAAGGGCCAGGCGCTGAGACGCGGCTCATCAACTTCGCAGGGCTAATGATTCTCCTCTTCGGCCTGTTTGTCAGCCTGTCCACGGCCCTTCCCAGAATCATGTCTTAAGCGCTTTTGGAATTTTGTGGTGAACGAGTGAATTGAAGGTGGGATTTGCGTTGTGATTCTTTGAGATTATAATTAGTATTCTGTTGTTGTTTTTTTTTTTTCTTTTCTCGTGAGTTGTATGATGAATAATGGTTGTTCTTGCTTTGTTTTTTTGAGGCATTTATGTCAATTAAGATGAATTCACATACACATCACATAATTAAGTTTTGGTGAAATTATTCTGTGCGGATACGGACGCCGTTTAGAGGCGAATCAGAACGCGCCACATCACCCATTTGTTGTGTACCGCGGCTATTTACCACTGTGTATCGGGTCACGTGGCGCGTTCTGATTTGCTTCCGGACAGTTCGGTGTCCGCACAGAATAATTTCTGCAAGTTTTGAATTCAAGGCCTTTTTTTATTGGTAGCCGAAGCTCCCAATGAATAGATGAAGATGAGTTACTTGTTGACGTATTCAGTTAAGCTTTAAAGAATAAAAAAATATTTTGTTGCCTCAATAATAGAGTGCTAAAAAATTATGATTAGATTGGCATGAGAGAAAGACAGAAAAATCTTAATAATTCCTTATGTGACTGTCTACAACATGCAATTCATTTATATCAACCCATTTGTTAATATATTATTGTTATGGTAACATAACTCTTATATATTATGAAAAATTAATGGAGGGTCTTAGCCCATTTTTATTAACTATGAAAGATAATTATATAAGGTCAAAACATCAAAATATAACTCAAAATGGTAAAAAAAAAAAGAGTAAAATTGAGGTGCTACAAAAATTATTCAATGCTTAAAATAATAGAACATATAAAAAAAAGTAAAATTACTTAGCTAGACTCAGAATTTGAGGTGCGGGTCAAACCGTTTATCATACTAGTTGGGTTTGGGTTCAACAAACCGTTCTGTTTTGAAAATCGGGTCGAGTTCCGGTTGACCCGAAAATCCTAAAATGACCCGTGAAGCCGCGCGGTTCGAGCGACTATGCGTTAATGTGTTCTTTGTTTTCACATTTTAAGGTTATTCACCAGTTCACATCTTCAGCTAATCAGGTCTTCCATTCTCATTCTCTTCTGAGTTCTGCGTTCGTTCGTTGATTTGTTATGTGACTTATGTCGACATTGTGTTGCCTTTCTCTTCTCGACCTCATCGGCTCGTCTATTTCCGGCTTCCTCTTTGTTCTTGCCTTGGTCTCCGCCTCCTTCGCAGTTTCTTGTCGTTTCTGCAATTTTGCTGTTGAGAGTCAATTTTTTCACTTTGTCCTAGGTTGGTGCCATGGTGGTTTCTTTTGATTCAAACTTGAAATGTTGCACTTAGCTGGGTTGCCTATTTGTTGCCTTGTTGGGATGGTTGCCTATTAATTGTTGTTGAAATGCTAAATGCTACACTATTATCATTATTGTTTTCTATTTAGCTGGTTTTTGTGAGTTTGTTTACTGTAATTTGTTGTTGTGAGTTTGCTTCCCGTTATTTTGAAGTAATTCTTTTTAAAGTAAAATGGGTTAGCGGATGAATCCTAGTTAAGCCAGACCCGAATCGGCTCTGGTCCGAGTTTCCAACTCGTTTCCCTAAACGAGTCGGGATTTGATTGTGTCATATGATGAAGGGGTTTGAGCTGTCTAGAACTCGTAAAATTAAGCTTAAGCTCAAGCATAAACTCAATTAATCAATCTCAAACTCAAATAAATGGTGACTTGAATTTGATTCTATTCATTTACATTAGGGCCGGGTATTAATTAAAATTTACCTGACCCAAATCAAATCAACCCGAATCCGACCCGCTAGCAATCTAAATGATCTGAATCTAATGCAATAACACTTTGATTTAATATTTTTTAATAACTTATTAACAATAACATTTATAATTTTTGATTAAAAAAATAAGAATATTAT
The DNA here is from genome assembly GCA_016618105.1 of Dendrobium huoshanense. NCBI lineage: Eukaryota > Viridiplantae > Streptophyta > Magnoliopsida > Asparagales > Orchidaceae > Dendrobium > Dendrobium huoshanense. Next base: position 20,959,291 of record CM028343.1, read on the forward strand.
ACTTACAAAGTAAAAAAGTTCAAGGAAAAATTAATATAAACTGTCATTTTTAGTCAAAGAATGGGTTCGCGGATCAACCCGAATCTGACCCGATTAATAAATGGGTTGGAAAATCCAGCAACCTAATCCGTTTATTAAATTGGTCAATCTAAACCCAATAATTTTGAGCCGGATTAACTATTCAAGTTATTTATTGAATGGTGGGCAGCTGAGTGTACCAATTTATAAGCAAATTCTACCCCGTTTTTTTTTTTTTTTTTTTTTTTTAATTTGAAAATTTCGTTGTGTACAGTTAATTATTGATTCATTACAATATCAAGCTAGACATTCATGCGCGGTGAATGTGATTACAGAGTGGAGGGAAAAGGTCTCTCTAATTTAAGCAATTTGCGTAAGACTATATAATTTCAGCAATTAATCATATTAAGACAAATGTCAATTTTTGACTTAACTTAATTCTCAATGTCATAAGTCATACTATGGCTCGTTTATGATATATAGTTTTTTTTTTTTACTATTTTTTAAAATAACTTTTTTTGATAAAAAAAATGAATTAAAAATTTTATACTAAAAAAAAGTTATTTTAGATTTTGTTTGGAATAGCTTTATTACTGCTTTCCAAAACTAATATATATATAAAATTTTGTTAAACTCAAATTTTTTATAATTGAAAATTGCTTTAAAAAATAGTAAAAAGTTACAAACGAGGCCTTAGAACACAATAAAAAAAGTAATAAAAAATGCAGCATACATTTAGTAATAAAAAAGCTGGTTTTTTTTATTGGAAGAAATAAGAATATCAATGGTCACATAAAAATATAAAAAAGACATGTATATTAATGTCTATACTTAGACAATGAATACTTTAATTAGGTAATTTGAAATATTGTTCTCTTCATCTTTCATCTCTCAACATTAAAAGTCTTTTATTTGAAATCAACATTAAATCTTCAAGGAGAAACTACTTCAAAATCACTCCACATTGATGAAGTGTATAATGATCTTCCATAGCATCTAAATATCATAACATTTAGGTCAATTAAGACAAACTCACATACGTATCATATATTTAAGACTCGAACACAAGACCTCTTAATATATAGTCAAAACTTTGAACCAACGTATCAAGATGAAATGGATAAGCTGTGTATATTTGGAGAGATTATTACGTGTGGAGTACGGACGAGTCTGGAGGTTAATCCGGACACGCCAAGTCACCCAATATACAATATATTGAATGACATGATGCATACGAATTGATTTCCAGATGCATCGAAACTCAACACGTAATAATTTTTCTTATCTTTGACACATTAATAATCCATAGTAAATCACCATATAAAACAAAAAGTTTTACAAGTTTTCCTAGTTGTAAAACAGAGGACGACCAGCTGGAAGACCAATGAGATAGATCGACCTGTATTATATATATCTTAATTTATTGATTCAAAATAACTCCGTCTTCTCCTTTGGAAATATCGCTGCGCACAAGCTGCAACCTCGCAACAACAATTAATTGGTCGTCAACGAATTCATCAGCCCTTCTAATCATTTAAAAAGGAAAAAAAAAACAAAAAAAGTAAAAAAAAAAAGAAATTAATTCCATGAATATGTAAAAATATTTATCTATTAATTATGGTGTAAACAAATATTTAATCTGAGTTTATTGAGTAAAATAAATTTTTATTGTCTGGAATTTCTTCAAATCTGAAGCAGCGACATTTGGAGGTAGGAGAAATCAGGTCAGCATATATTTAAAAGTTGTTAAATTTATTTTGAAATAAATATAAAATATGGATAATCAGCTCTTATTATACTGTATTAATTTCAATAAAATAAATTTAAATATTTTAAAATTCAATCATATCAAATTTTCCTTCGAAAGTAAAACTCTCTCTGTCTCACGTATAAATATAAGCAGTTACAGTGCATAAAAAAATCAAGCCGGCATTAGTTTCCTATATCTTCTCTCTCTCTCTCTCTCTCTTAGTTTCTCGCTTTGAGGTGCTCCCTAAGGCGAAGCCATGGCGAGAAGCAAGAACGGAGGGAGATATCGTATGTCTGCAACACCGGCAATTGTGATGGCGGAGATCTTCGCTGTTACAGCGATAACTCTCATGCTTGTTTCTGTCTTACACTTCGAAGGTGGCTTTTCGCTTAAAGCTGAAAACAAACGCGTGCGGCTATTCAATGTACGCACTTAATTTCATGCAAATTTTTTTTATATATTTCTGAATATTTTGTGACCAAATTTTGAGTGAAATGAACTTCAAAATCATTGAAGTGTTCCTAAATTTGTATGATATAAATTAATTTGATTATCTATCTCTTTAACTCTTTTACAACATCTTTAAAAGACTTTGGCTTCATTTGGGATATGTTTTTTACTGCTCATTAAATCAGTAAAAAAACTTAATAAATTTCATTTCTTCTACTACAACTTTATAAATCAGTAAGAAAGTCATCCCAACCTAATGTTTCATTTGTTATAATTTTCTTATTGCTTTCTAAAATAACTTTTTAATATAAAAATATCTTGAAAAAAAATTATATTAAAATTCTACTTTATAAAATAGTAAAATAAATGTTTGAAATGAAGCCTATGCTTTTAACATTCATATTGATCAAGTTTTGAGTTATTTTTTTTTTTTATTAAAAAAGGATTATAATATTATTTTAAAATGAGTGCAATATATATTTTGATTGATTATTAACATGTTTGTTATTGATCTAAATCTATATATAATGTGATTAATTAATATTTGATGGTCATTATGGTTGATTTTTGTTACTATTATTGCTTCTTTCTTTTGAGGTAAGTTTACTATATATTTTGTTATTATTACTGTTACTTTCTTTACTTCTCTGTTATGGGAGTCTAAACCTTCTCTCTACTATTTCCAAAATGTTCTCATTTTGATGAATCCAAAACTCGGAGCAACTTCTTGAAAGGAGTAGAAGACATCCATCTTGCAAACACTTAGAAAAACTCCTCTCTTCTCTCTACAATTTGTGAGAAATTACTATGTGCAGTTCTTGGGATCATACGGAGGCGAATCAGGACACGCCACTTCACCTTTTTCCTTCGTACTTGTGCTATGTACCACTGTGTACTAGATGACATAGCGCATCATAATTCACCACACAGAATAATTTCCCCCAATTTGCACCCCCCCTCACCTACCTCTTTGCTCTCTTTACCTTCTATTGATTATTGAACCTTTCTTTCTAAATCTCTATTTAGAAGAATAATGAAAAAAAAAAATAGATTTGTGAATAGAGATCTTGGTATAATATTTCATATAATATTTCACAATATATTATAAGATCTTTTGAAGTCAACAGATAATTAAAAAAAAAAAATTCAAATTAAATATATTAAAGATCTTTACATTCATATTCTATCTCCAAACTTTGTCATAAGACTCATAACCAAAATAAAAGTTAAAATTAAGTGCTAACTACTTTGTAATTCTATATTAATATAATTTTTAACTATTTGATGTTAATAAAAATTGAGATTGAAATTTCTCAAACTCTCTACTATCGAGATATTACTCGCTTTAGTCTAATGGTCTCACAATTTTAGCTAATTTGCATAACTTCTTAATAAGTCACACATCCTAAGAGAGTTCTCCTATACGATCAAATTAAGCTTTAGAGTTTCTAATGAAAACCTAACCTAGCGATAAATTATTCTGTGTGGACACTGCATAGTCTAGAGACCAACCAAAACACGTCACATCACCAAGTACACAACAGTATCGAGCATCGATACCGAGAAAAAAAGTGATGTGACGCCTTCTGATTGGTCTCCGGATGCCGTCTGGTGTCTACGCAGAATAATTTCACCAACCTAACACATCAAAAGACGTATCAATGTTTAAGAGCTTTATTTTTTATTTTTAATTTAAGAGGTTACACATAGTGATACTTGCCCTAATATAAAGAATATTAAAAACTTTAAAGAGATATAAGAAAAATTAGATGAAATTTATAGAAGAGCCATTATATTTAATTCTCATGCCTAAACTAACACTCAAAACTTGGCAGGCACATTTTCTCTTTATGTTGTTCGGCCCTATTATATCCACTGGGCAAGGTAAGATTTTTTTTTTTTTTAATTACATAAATAAAGTGTAGTTTTATTTAATAAAATAATTATTTAAATTGTAATTTTGTATTTTTATTTATTTTGTTTGGATAGCTATCATGGCATTTAAGATTGTTCCTGGAACAAGAAAGGCGAGGAAGATAGTCCACATGTTGCTCAACTTGTTGGGTATTTTTTTGGGAGCTCTCGGCCTTGTTGCTATGTTTAGGTTGTACAAGGAAAGTCAGTGGGCGCCAAATGTTCATAGTTTGCACTCATGGACTGGACTTGGCGTGATTGGGCTATATGTTATCCAGGTATTGATTTTTCCATCATAAATGGTACAATATATTATTAACCATAGAGCTTTTTTACTATTTTATAAAATTATTATTGAGAAAATATTCTTTTTTAATTTCTTTAAAAACAATTTATGATATAAATCTTCTTCTTGTTTTTAAAATTCTTTAATAATTTATTAAGAATAAAAAAACCGACTTTTCACTTCATGTAAACAAGCTAAGATAACGACAAAATTAGCCTCTCTTTTGAGGGCGAGCAAAATATGATTTTGAAAAGTATAATGTTACGTATGAAATAAAAAGAGAATGTTTTTCTTAAAATTTAAATTGTTGCATTTATTGAAGTTGGGCAAAATAATTAAAATATTTATTTATTTTAAGGAAAAAAAAAAATCAGGGTGAGAAATTGCACTTCCTGGTTCCACCCCATGCTAGGAGTCTCCAATTCAAGAAAGAACCAGCAGAAAAATAACCGGTTCATTAATTAAGTAGTCAAAATGTTCTTAATTAATCTTAATCAACAAATCACAGATGAAAACAGTTAGTTAATCTCAAACATAATGATAAACATAACTAAGCAACCCATAAATTTTAATTACTGTTATGTTTAGATATGATTGATTAAGGACTGTTAAGCACTTATTGGTAGCACTAAACCCATAAATTTTAATCACTGTTATGTTTAGTTATGATCTTAGGCTTCCAACTAAGAGGTTCAGGGTTCGAGTCTATGTACGTGTATGCGTTGTGTGTGTGAGTTTGCCTTAAATGGCCTAAATGTCCAAAAAAAAAAAAAAAAAATTTAAGGACCGCTGAGCACTTCTTAGCAGCACTAAATGAAAGTTTAAAATGGATTAGCTGCTACAAGGAATGTAAACTAACTGGAATGTTTGTTAACAGTTCTTCCTTGGTTTCACTTTCTTCCTGTTTCCTGGAGCGAAGAAGAACATGAGGACAGATATGAAGCCATGGCATGCTTTCTTAGGACTTACAATCTTCATGCTCGCTATTTTCACCTCAGGAACTGGTTTAATCCAGAGATTCAGGTTCTTGCAACTTATGAAGGGAAGAGAGGCTCTTCTGCTTAACTTCACAGGAATAGCCATTGTCCTCTTTGGCATATCTGTGGTTCTATCGGTTATACTTTCATAAAGAATAAAGATAAGGAGCTGACCAATCGTTTAAGTGGGACTCTTTTATGATTTTATTACTGATTTATATATGTTGGTTTGTTTACACTTTGAATGCATGCATGGGAATAATTACATATAGTTGTTGATAATAATAAAACAAAACTGGTTTGTTATATTTGTATCATTGTATGAGTGAGAGATTATTTCGATAAACAAAAAGATTTTTTGTGATTTTTTTAAGATAAGTTGTGAGAATGAGAACTGAGATCTTGGTGTATTTGTTGGGATCCTATTTTTCTTATGAGAAATATATATCCTATTTGTTACGATCCTATTTTTTTTTACATAGTTGTGCGGCACGTACATCTGCATGTTCTTTCATGCTCCATTTATTGTTCGCGCTTTGTTTATATATTGCTAAATGAATTGCCTTCTAATCATCTCCTTAATCATATTTTCTCCACTACGATAATAAGATAAATAGGAGGGATGGGCATCATATACTATGCCTTGGATGCGTAAAAATTCTATTGTTTCAACTAAATATAATAGATCTAACATGTACCTATGAGATAAATGATATGATGATAAAAATAAAAAAATATATAGATCTACAAAATAAAAGATATAATTAATAGATAATTTGTAAATTTTGAGTTATAAACATGCATTTAATATATATTAATAAAATACAGGCCACCAACTTCTTAGAAAAATCAAAGTAACCCTAAATTTAGCAAACATAAATAAATTAAACTTTATAGATGAATGTGGATCAAATAGTTTCAAAAGTCTTTTTCATTGGGGGCAGAAAATGTCGTAGGAGGAAACAGAAAAGAAAATAAGCTGATTATTTTGTTCTTCTCTACTATTGTTGAACCTTTTCTTGATTGGTTCCTTGTTTTTTGGTTGTGATGGTATGCTGGTTTGTGTTATTTGTGCATTTGGATGCCTGTTTGTTGGGTGATTTTGATTAGGGGCATTTTTCGTTGGAGGCCTTTTTAAAAAAAAATAGACAAACATATCTTTTTATTCCATTAAACAAAAGAGAAAGTACAACTTAATGTTTCGTTTGTGATAATTTTTTTATTTCTTTTTAAAATAATTTTTTAGTAAAAAACATATTGAATTAAAAAATTTTATATAAAATCTACTTTAGAAACAGTAAAAAAATTATTCCAAATGAAGCTCATGCTTTTAGCATTCATATTGATCAAGTTTTGAGTTATTTTTTTCATTAAAAAAATTTGGATTATAAAATTATTTTAAAATGAGTGCAAAATATATTTTGATTGAATATTAAAATATATGGAATTGATCTAAATATATATATAATTTGATTAATTACTTGATGGTCATTATGGTTGATTTTAGTTACCATTATCGTTTCTTCCTTTGAGGTAATAAGTGTACTATATATTTTGTTATTATTACTTTTACTTTCTTTCCTTCTTTGTCATGGGAGTCTAAACATTCTCTCTATTGCCAAAATATTCTCATTTTGATGAATCCAAAACTCGCAGCAACTTATTGAAAGAAGTAAAAGATCTCAATCTTGTAAACACTTAGAAATAGTCCTCTCCTCTCTCTACAATTTGCGAGAAATTATTGTGCGGTCATCTGGAGGCGAATCAGGACACATCACGTCACTTTTTTACTGTGTACTGGGTGACATAGCGCACCTGATTTGCCTCCGGACGATCCGGTGACCGCACAAAATAAATTCCCCCAATTTGCACCCCCTCTTAATTACCTTTTATATTGATTATTGAACCTTTCTTTCTAAAGCTCTATTTAAAACAATATCAAAAAAATAAATTTGTGAATATAGATCTTGTTATAATATTTCACAAGATATTATAAGATCTTTTGAAGTCAACAGATAATTTCAAAAAATATGTCAAATTAAATATATTAAAGATCATTTCATTCATATTATTCGATCTCCAAACTTTGTCATAACCAAAGTAAAGGTTAAGCGTGAGCGCTAACTGCTTCGTGATTATATATTAATATATATTTTTAACTGTTTGAGGTTAATTAAATTTGAGATTGAAATATTTCAAACTCTCAACTATCGAGATATTGCTCGCTTTAGTCTAATGGTCTCACAGTTTTAGCCAATTTGCATAACTTCTTAATAAGTCACACATCCTAAAAGTGCTCATATATGAGCAAATTAAACTTTAGAGTTTCTAATGAAATCCTAACATAACGATAAATTATTATGTACGGACACCGGACGGTCCGGAGACTAACCAAAACATGCCACATCACCCAATACACAACAGTACCGAGCAAAAAAGTGACATGGCATGTTCTGGTTGGTCTTCGGACGCCGTCCGAAATCCAAACAAAATAATTTCACCAACTAATTATTTAAGTGATTACACAGAGATGATACTTGCACTAATATAAAAATAGGGTTTTTTACATATATACCAATTCAAAATTTGTTATTTACTGATCATTTAACACCAAAACTTGCCTATTTACATACATACCATCTAAAACTTAATTGATTTTCTAAAATAACATTCTGTCTTCCTCTTTGTCAAAACCCGTCTGATTGTGATGCTCACCACCGCCTCCCCGAAATCCTCTCCTGCGTCCTCCGCCACCAGCTCCACCTCATCTCTCCTTCCCTCCTCTCCACCCTCGCCGCCACTTCCTCTTCCATCCGCCATCCCAACTTCGCCCGTCATCTTCTTCTCCTTTCCCCCAGCCCCGACTTCCCCCTCTTCAATGCCACCATCAAATCCCTCTTCTTCCCTTCCCACCAACCCTTCCTTCTCTTCTCTCTCCTCCGTTCCGCTAGCCTTAGTCCCGACTGTCAAATTTTCGCCCCTCTCCTCAAATCTTGCTTTCTCCTCCCTTCCCTCGAACCTCGTACTGCCATCCATGCATTGTTGAGTGCTTGCAGGAATAATGGTGATGCCAAGGTGGGGGAGAAGGAGGCAAGTGGGATTTATGTAGACGCTAAATTGAAGAAACTAAAACATGAAGGAAAAATACAGTAACAACGGAAAATAGAGAATGAAAGAAGGATGTAGTTCACTGAAAAAACTTTTCATTAATTCTTCATTGCATTAGTCATGAGCCTACTGTATATATATAATATTGGTTATATATTACTAAGATAGTTGGTTAAGAACAGAAGGTGCTAATGCAGAAAGCTGTGATCGTTTCTTTTAATACTGTAATTGTAGTTTCGTTTAATATTGTACCTGCGAGCTCCTAAATGGGCACTTTTTAGAAAACGAAAAACAAATTGTGAAACCGAAGAAGATGCCATGGATCAGACTGATAGGGGTTTTTTCTTCATAGCGAGCTCCATTCTATACCTCCAATCTGATAGCACCGAAAAAAAAGGAGAAGACGATTAGCAAACCTGCTCTCGTGATGAAGTTGTGATGGGTATGGTAGTTAGGATAATGGAGTGGTAATTTAGATGAAACGAGGTGTATTTGGGTGGTGAGTATGTAAATAATATACTTTGGGTGTTAGATAATTAAATATAATAGTTTGAAGTGTTACGTAAAAATCCCTAAAAAATATTATAAACTTTAAAGAGATATAAGAGAAATTAGATGAATTCTAATAGAAGAGCAATTATATTTAATTCTCATCAGGGCGGAACCAGCTTTAATTCTTAAGGGGGAGGAAAAATTATAAAAAAAGATAAAAAATATATTAATAATAAAATTCAAACAAGTTATTATAATATTGCAATAAAAATTACAATCTTTGTATTCTATTTTGCATCATTTGGTAATGTTGAATTACAACTTTATTTGGAACCAAATCAAATATTTCTTTCTCAATATATGACACTAGACAGTCATTGAGCCAATTATCACCAATTTTACTGTGTAATCTATGTTTAATAATTTTCATTGCTGAAAATGCTATCTCTACTGTAGTGGTGGCAATAGACAGAGCTAATGTTAAAACAAGAAGCCGGTGAACTAAGGGGTACACAGTGTCTTTTTTAACCTTAACAAATTGTTTTGCAAAACATCAATGCTCTCCAAAGACGAGAACTCCTCACTTGTACGCATATCCATAATATATGTCGATAGCTGATGCTCTAAAGCCACAAGTTCGACTATAGAAAAATCGGCTGAATATAATTCTGCAAGCCGAATTAATTTCTCCTTATTATAAGCAGAAAATGAATTACTTGGATTTAGACACAATATGAAAAGAAGCAATTTAGTACTAGCTTCAAAGAATCTATTATTCAGCTCTTTAAGTTGCATATCAATAATAATGTAAAAGAATTCCACACGATAATGATGTAAGTTTGTCACATCATCATTTATGCGTGTTGATCGTCGGCGAGCTTTGAATGTAGAACTTATAATAGGAGCATCAACTTCAAAAACATTACGAAATGAGATACTTCTTACAATAAGGAATTCTATTCATTATCCCTCATCATCTGTAATTGTTGTTTAGATATTTGCACTAACTTAATTGCATTCATTATATCCTGAGAATGTGACGGAGAAAGTGAGATCCGGTTCGATTAGGACAAAATAAATATTTTGGGGGGGGGGGGGGGGGGGGGGGGGGGCAAAATTACAAGAATAGCTCATGCCTAAACTTACACTTAAAAACTTGCAACCACCCAGCTTCCACGGAAGGACCATCCATTGGAGGAAGCAAATCACAAAGCGATCAGAGGAGAACAAAGAACCAGCAATATCCCACATGCTAATGACGACCAGTGATCATAAATGAACCACCAAGGTTTCCAACAACTATGGTCAAGCCGGGGTTGTGTAGAACGGAGCCTCATCATAGTCCGAAAAAGTCAAATCTAATCCAACCAAAACCAGAAAGCCCCAAACCGGCAAGCATCTTAACCGAAAAAGATAAAGCCAAAAACTAGACTCAGAAATTGCCAAAAACAGAAAAAGGAAAGGCATAAGCCTACTTCTTTTTATGTTTCCTCCTACGATGTTTGCCAGCCCGGCTGGCTTCATGGCCTTCTGAATTCTATTTTTTTCCTTTTGATTCTTTAAGTTGGTTTGTATTATGTCATTTTTCCTTCATTAGTCTTTTTAGGGTCTTTCTCTGTATTTTCCTTATTTGTTAATGGATTAAATTTTCTAAAAAAAAAAAAAAAACCTTTATAGAAGAAATTTCAAATAAAGTTCACAAGAGATAGATGAGATGATTTACCATTAGATTCAAGGAGAAATGTGGTCAAAACAAAATTAGAGTTACTATGGCCAATGACACTGATGAAGCCAAGAGAGAGTAAAAGGTGATTGAGGAAGAAGAGAATAAAAAATGTTGAGGGGGGGGGGGGGGAGGAATTAGTACATGTTACAGTCGAAATTTTCAGCCAAAATCCAACTAATCATGTCCAGTGGAGATTTCGACTGTAATTCAGCCAAAGGGAATTCTGCCGATAATTCGATCTGGCTAAAAAAAATCCACTTATCTGCCTGCTGGAATTTCAATATTTCTTGTAATGATTATGCTAACATAAGAGAGGAAATGAATAATAAGATTTAATTTCATTGTTTCACTAAATAGAATTAACCTAGCACCAAGAACCAACTCCTACAAGGGATCTAATGCATATCTGCACAAAATAAACAAGTGAGTGAATCATAGAACTACTGAACTTAGTACTAAAGATCCGCTCAACCAAATAAACTAAGAGAATTAAATCACCAAACATTAAAGTCATACAAATTTTCACACAACCTAAAGGCTTCATTTGGGACAACATTCTTACTGCTTAGTTTTTCAGATCACAATCATAATTATTTTTTGACTAATACGTTTTTGTTGATTTCAATAGATTTTTATGTTAGAAATATGCTTTTTACAAGAACTTTAAAAAGTTATTTTCTGTAACAACTTTATAACCATATTTGCAAAAAACTGTAATTGCAGCTGCCGCAAACGGATCACCCTAAAACTTCTTATTTTTGCAAGATTTCAGATGTCCCTCTCTTGGGCGGCTTTCTCAGTGGATTTGGTTGTTTCATTGCATTCCTTTCTTTTAGATTATTTCTTGTAATAGATTGAATCAATGGCTCATATGTTTTGTTTTAAATATTATATTTTTAGAGAGCTTATGATTTATTAAAGACTTGCAATTCTTTTTTATTTTAACGCATAGGCCCCTATGTGAGTTTTATCAAAAAAAAAAAAAAAAAAAGTAATTCAAAGAATAATCAAGAGTTAATTTTGATCGAAATATTTGAAGTCATCCAATTTGTTTCTTTGAATATTAACATATTTGTGAATCTCATTCCCAAAGTAGCATTTAGAATATGCTAATTTTATGTGGTTTTTAACAATGATATTAATGAAATAATTAGTCATGCATGAAATGAAACTAATCACACTTAATTACCAGCTAAATACTCCTTAGTTATGCTACTATAGGATAACCTTCTATTAAATGAAGAGTAATATAAGCAAATCAAACTCTTCTTATCTTAAACAAGTGCACACACCTGCAGCACTGTTGCTCATAACTCATAATGCATGTATAGTTGCTCTTCATTAGCGACCAATATGTAATTAATAAATGGAAAGAAAAAGAAGCAATTATACTCTATCACAAAAGAACATTGAAAAAGACACATGAGGCTAAACTAATATATAATCCATCATAATTAGTGATTAATTAATGATCTACTAATTGGCAATGGAAAAAAAATTCCATTTGTGATGAGCATTTTAGTCTTTGAAGGATCATTAATTTTATATAGTCTGATTAATTTGAAAAAAATTTATAATATTTTGAGACTAAATTAATCATATATGATTGCCTGTACTGAATAAATTCCATTTTTTTATTAGTTAGTTAAGACAAATGATCATATCTCAAAAGTACTCAGCATGCGCTCATAGCTTGAAGATTAAGAGATAATGCACCTCAAAAGAACTTTCCGCCCCTCTCCATCTTAATATCTAAAATTAGGTTACTCACAAAGCGATAGAGCCACGTTAAAATAATGATGGAAACCAAAGCAGCACGAAGCATCACTGAAAGCAACTGCTTTCTCCAAAAGAAACAGTACAGCAGCGGCCAGTGGGAATGTGCATGAATCGTTTAAGGAGCAAAGGACAAGACCGAGTATACATTGGTTTGGAACAGTTCTCTTATTGTTTTATAAAGTTATTTTTTAGTGCAAAATTTTCAAAAAGGAGAAAAAAGCAGCGGACTAAAGCTCCCAAACGAAACCTTAATCTGTTGGTTGCGTGCTTTTACTATCCATCTTGAGTTCTTAGATTCAATGATTCCGGATGTGTTATGTGTAAGAGTTTGTCTTTAATTGACTCAAAAGTTAAGAAAAGGACATGACAAAGTAATCAAAGTCGTGCAATATGGATGACTCGTGAAGATAGATAAGTACTTGTAAAATATATGATTGAAATTTTTAATATAAAAGAACTCCTATTCATCTATCATGATGAATAAAATAATGGTTGAATTGTTGAAGGATTTTGTCTCCCTAACATCAATTTGAATTTCAACATAAAAATTAGTAAAAAGTTGTGGTGATGAATAGCAAAGGAGGAGAACAATTTTGAGGAGTGTCCACTTAGTTTAGTGGCCGTCAGCGATGAATAGCACCGGCGATGCCTTCATCTCACGCAATGGATTGTACTCGTGAAGGAGAGCAATGTCGAGACAGGGACAAGTTGTGAAATTGGAATGAAATAATAAAATAGGTTTAGAAATGTCTCTATTGAATTTTGACCATTTGATCTGAAATTAACGGTCCAAGATAAATATTTTTTGAACCGAACGTTTTTAAAATATGTTATGATCCACCCGGTTCAGTTATTGAACCGTCGGTTCGATGTTACCACTGATGTTTTTGTGTGAATGCGATTTTGATAGATAACAGAAGCAGTCCACCGATCAATTACCTATTCAACAGATTGGACCGACCAGTCTGATCCGATTTTTAAACCTTTCAAGTAACTTGTAAAATGATACTTCACCTGCAATTCTTTTTTCTATTGGATATTTGAGGGCCTTTTCTTCATTTCTTTCACTAGTGGTAGAAGACATAGTATTTTACGTTATATATTACTTCTTTTTTGTTATCAAGAATTCCACCAGAAATTTTAAAGAAGCTTCCTTTACCATTTCCTTTCACCTGTCACCTCTTTCCTCCACTCAACCTTTGCTTTCCATAATTAAACATCACTACATTCACTTTACATATCCCCTCTCATCATTACGTCTTTCTCCCTCTCTCTGTTTATATCTGCCAAAAGAAAAAAGCCCAATAAGTCCACATTTGGCCACAGAGGGCGTTGGATTTGCTTGCAGGTCCTTGAATGGTAAGTAATTCCGATCTTAGATTTCTTTTTTCAGCTTTCTGATTGTATTTAAGACATCTTAAAAAAGTATTATTAGCTCTGATGATCCGTGAGATCTTTGAAAATTCTTAAATTTTATGCTTTTTGTTCTTGTTTGCTCTATGTTTTTTGTCTGTTGTTGTAAGCAGTTTGATGTTCTTTTTTTCTTAATTGTAGAGTGGGTTAGTATTGAAATCTTTGCTCATGAAATCTTCTTTCCAATTTAAACTAAATAATGATAAAAAAAATCTGATTTGATTGAGATTCTTGGATTGCAGTATGGTTATTTCTGCATTTGAAAAGCTCTGTTGCTTTCACTTCATTTCTTTGATTATTTTTCCTTAGAACATGACCAATCTGATGGATGCTTCAATTGTTAATATCTTCAGCCTGCCATGGAATTTTTTCCCAGCAATGAATATGTAATATACTCGGTGGGACATCAAAATGATATGAATTTTCAGTAATAGAAGAATTTAAATGCTTCAGCATCTGATTCAAAAGCTTCTCTTTCAGTATAAAGTGTTCAGTAAACTTCTATGATGAGAGATTTTGCATGGTTGAAGAAGACTTCATTCCTTTAAATGAATCATAATTATAATTGATGGGTCTGAACAATTGTACAGGATTGTCAACTTGTACTAAAAAGGAAACTGATTAATGCTGAATATCATTGATTGCCTGAATATAATGAATAAAAAATTATGTATTGTGTTACTTAAGTTTCATTTGGAACGGCTTTATTATTATTTCTTAAAGTAATTTTATAGCACAAAAATAAAAATTTTGTACTAAAAAACTTTAAGAAGCTGTAAGAAAATCGTCCCAAACGAAATCTTAAATTCTTGTCTGTATCATTTATCTATGAAAATCCAGTTTATTCCAATGTTATATATGAAGTGATTGGTCGTCTTTGCCTCTATTGTTACCTCTAGGACGCCATAGTAAGGGAGAGAAACTAAAGATGGTGGACTCTGGGTCTTGTTATATATCTATAGCAGTAACTCTGCTTACCTAAGAGGCTAAGATTAGTTTTATTGCTGCTATAAACTTTGGTTATCACAAGTGATTATGTAAAATTACTCCAACTGCAGTAACTTTTTTGGTAAGAAAAATTATTATTTTAATATTTTCTCAAAATAAAGTATTATACTTTTTGTTGGCATACGTGAAAAGGTTGGAGTAGCTCCAGTGACGGATAAGATTAGAGAGAGTTGCCTTAGTTGGTTTGCCTGCATAAAACTTCAGCCCTTTCGATGACCCGATCAGGAGAGTAGATGTATTAGATTTGACATTTGTTAAGAAATGTAGAGGTAGACGTAAAAAGATTTGGTTAGAAATTTTAGAAATGACCTTTATTTATTAGATTTAAATGAGAATTTGACACTTCATAAAACATCATAGAGTTTTGACAACATGGGCTAGGATTAAACTAATAACATAGAGTATTTGTATATTGAGTAATAGATCTTAATCGGTTGGTTAATCAGTCTGCTTCTTGATGAAATTTCTTTAATGTAGCTTCATAAATTCCTTGAGCAGCACTCTCCACACTTATGCCATATTTGCTTTCTCTGGATTCTTGAAGAAGATTTAGTTTTGATTTTTAGAAATTGATGGCTGCCAAACTTAATATCCTATTCATACATAATCTCCTAAACTTATCACTTGAAGTTGCTCCAGGAGAGTAAAAAATTAACACGACCTAAAAACCAACTCAAACTCAACCTGAATTTTTCGGGTTAGGGTCAACCCGAATTCAAAATTGGTTAAGTTCGGGTCCTGATTTTCGACCCGCTTTGATTTCCAGGCCTGGTTCGGGTTGACCCAGAAATCCAAGAATGGCCCGATTTCAACCCGGAATCATGTAGTTCGGGCTTATTTATGGGATTTGGCCGAAGAAGCGCACGAAACAGAGAAAGGTACCTTCACAGCGAGCGAACTCCTGCCATTGCTTCCGATCAAAATGTTGTAACTTCCGATCCGATCGAAAGGGAAAGTCGTCCAAGGAGCGAAGTCGAACAACAACGAAGGAGCCGGTGACTCCTGCAATCTCTACAGACTACAACAACGACGAAACTGAGAAGATAAAAAAGCAAAACCTAGACGCCTCCAAGCGCATGAAACAGAGAAAGTTTCCTTCTCAGTGAGCGAACTCCCGTCGTTGCTTCCGATCAACATGATGTAACTTCCGATATGACCGAAAGTGAACGTCGTCCAAGGAGCGAAGTCGAACAACAACGAAGGAGCCAGTGACTCATGAACACGGTTGGAGCTTGGCAGGTCGAGCTCGGGTCCAAAAATCTGACTCGTTTTAAAAAAAAAGGGTCGGATTCAGGTCGGGTCCAATAGTGTCAGAACTTCTGGTTGGTCCCGAACACGACCATAGACATGAATTTAACAGCCCTAAGTTGCTCAATGAAAGGAGAAGAAATTGATGGTTGTACGACATCACTCATTCTTCTACTTTAGGTGCAGAAATGGTGGTTGGAGAAATAGCCAATGCAGTGATCAAAGGTTAGTAATTAGTTTGGAATATTTTCATACAGAGGGGGTTCTTTATTGGGTGGTCAGCAATAGCCCTAAAGGGCTGGAAATAATCGCTGAAAGTCAAGGCATTCTTAAGAGTAAATAAACAACAACAACCGGAGTCTTTAAAAGAGTGAGTTTGACTTACGAGGTACCATTCCTTTCTATATGTTTGATGAGCATAGTCAATGGAAGAATTTTGCTTAACTTTAGACATGAAACAAGAGAGAGAGAGAGAGAGAGAGAGAGAGAGAGAGAGAGAGAATAATAAAAGCAAGATAAGATAAAATATTTGTTTCTTCTTATTGCTTTTGAACTAAGGTGCAAATATTGCTTTATGTAGCTGTAGGTGTAGACGATTCTCTCCAAACCATGTAAGCTCTTGCGTTTTTTTTCATGGTGCTCTCTTTAAATTATTTTTCTCATTGTCATGATTTCCATTGCTCTTAGGTGTGAGTTTTCTCCAATAATTTCTCCACTTCCATGAAGATTTCAAAGATAATCTCCCTCCTAGTAAAAGTAGGTCAATTTAGCGAGACAATGTGTGTGTGTGAGAGAGAAAGATTTATCCACATCATTCATCACTCTTTTTTAAACACTATTATGTATCATGTACCAAGAGCCCACTCAATCTCCTGCAACCTTTATAAGAGCCACCCATTTTTTATTTTTGCTTGATCATATTTAAAGTGGTTAAGAACCATAGATGTTACAATGCATGAATCACTTTATTACATTCTAACCATCAACTTCGATGCCATTTATTAAGAAAAGCATAACACTGAGGACTCAAATTAAGCATTTTATACTTGTAGATGAATATTTATCCACCCAGAATCGAGGATAATAGGAACTCTATTTATTGGATTTAATTTTTTTGTGGATGACACCCGACTTTACTATCAAGCTAACTTAGTGAATTAGGACCTATAAAAAGGGAGAGGGGATAGAATAAAAGAAAATTTTATGGTATAAAGAGTTATAGGCTCAAACTGAAAAAATATTCACTACATCCGTCAAAAGTTATAATATAAGGTTCCAAATTATTCCTCATTAGCTCTTATTTATAGAATTCCAAGAGCTACATAAAAGGCAATATAGAGAAAAAGAAAAAAGAACAATACTACACATATCACCCATTCAACGTTACACACTATCTTAGACACGTGTTGCCCTTGATTGGTTGAGGGAGACCAGGGATGCAAAGTTCTGTCGAAATGTCTCTAGGCAAACTTAGTAGTATTAAGTATGTGTTGGGAGAGCTCTGTAGTGTGGGCGAGCTTGGTAGTGCAAAGTAGGAGTGGGAAATTCTATGAGTGGGTTTTGAGGAGGATGTGCTAGGATGTTTTGCAAGCTGCTAGCGGCCTATTCTAAGCCTTAGATCCCTCAGGTGAGAAGGTGAGTAATTTGTGATTTTGACAAGATGGGCTCAATAATTTAACAATCACTATAAGGCGAGCTGATAGCTCTTTGAGTTGGTGCCTTTTTTAGTTGAGTTTGGATGAGGGGGTGGTCGCTTTGGACTCTGTAGAGAGAGAGAGTGTGTGACATATGATGTCCAAACACGTGGCGTTGCTGAATTCTTAACTTGGTATAGAGGTCTTGGTCCCCCCGGCTTGGGCGAGCTCTTTAGTAAGCTTGAACGAGTGATCACATTAACTCAAACAATATCAGAGTCTTACCTATCAGCTCTCGGGACCAAATAGCGGACATCTTAACCAAATCATTTTCCACAGTTCGTTTTCATTTTCTTCTTTCAAAACTGACGGTTCAGCAACCACCATCAGTTTGCAAGGGGTAATAAGTAATAACAACATCCACAAGACAGAGGAAACGGAGCAGCTAACCATATGAAAATCGTTAAGATCACAACAAACCTTCTCATCTGCACCATACACGTGTAAAGTGTAAAGTTGCCTCAGCTGCTTTCGTTCTCTACAAAAGATAAACAGTAGAATGTAATACTATGCAAGAAATGAAATATCATCTGGGCAAAAGCTGTGTGACTCTGTAGCCTTTAGTTCTATTGTCATTCCCTTTATTTCTTGTCGGGTTCTCTTGGAAAGGCTTTATTATTACTTCTTAAAATAATTTTTTAGTATAAAAATTTAATTTTTATATTAGAAAACTGCTTTAAGAAGCAAAAATAAAGTCGTCCCAAACAAAACTTAAATCACTATGTTTTCTTCATCTTGACTTCACTTCCTATATTACTATTCATCCATGCTCAAAATCATGAAAGTTATTGTATGAAAGTAAATAAATCATTATTACTATGTCTCTTTTTATGTTAATTATGAAAATGTACTGGAAAAAGCCTAAAAGTAAATCGTTCATGACCTTTTTTTTCTTCCATCATCAAACTAGATTGAGGACGAAGTTAAAGAGGTTAATTAATGGCTTTATAAACCATATTCATGTTTGAAGATTGGCATTGTGATTAGCTTTTTGCACCCAATTATCATCTGATTGAATGCATTAACATAACTGTAACGCACAGATATGATTATGTTCGCCATCAGCTCTCATTATTTGAAACTTCAGGAACTATTTGGATTGATATTGCATTAATGTTGGAGGAAGATCATTTGACATGAATAAAGCTTTTTACTCTGTAAAAGAAGATTAATTTATTCTGAAGGCAAGAAAGGTATTAATTAATCCTATTATATATGTTGACAAAGTGAATAAGAACATTTTCATCTGATTAGTTCTACATCTCAATCCAGCTAACAGGCAAGCCTGATGAATCCACCCAGCTGCCATTCCTCTTCCAGCAAAATCCAAGATGAGTTACATATGAATTCACTCAAGACTGATCAATCAGCAGAGAACAGCTCTACTATCACAGGCCAAATCGCTTGCTCCCCCTCCATCTCCACCCAAACTCCCCATTCCATGTCACTCTCGCTTTCCCTCTGCCTCCCCATCAACCGTGACTCCCCTTCCAGCACTGTTGAAAGCAGCAACGAAGCCCATAGACGAAGAATGTTCACATGCAATTACTGCCTTCGCAAGTTCTTCAGCTCCCAAGCTCTCGGCGGCCACCAGAATGCCCATAAGAGGGAGAGAACATTGGCAAAGCGTGTAACGAGAGCTGAACAGTTCACTCAGACTATTGTAAACATGGCTTCATTTCCCCTTCATGGTGGTCTGCAGGCTCATGGCTCGTTGCATCAAGGTTTCTTTGGGACGCAGGAGATGAGAAGAAGTGGGATGTTTGAACAAGGTTTGTTTGAAGGAATTCCTGCGTTAATGGAGGAAGAGGAGGTGGGGGTGATATGGCCTGGGAGTTTCAGGCAGAAAGTGGTTCCTGTTTCTGAGTTGAATTATGGGGAGAAGGAAGCAGGGGAGGTTGATGAGCCTGATCTCACTCTAAGGCTCTGAATGAAACGTATAAATTGATTTGCTTCAGAATGTAGTGATGCTTCGTTTGGGACGTCCCAAGCGAAGTCTTAGAATATGAGCAGGTATTGCTACGAGGTTTTATCCTCTGCTTGTTTTTTGCTTGGCTGTTGTGCCTAGCTAGTCTTGTTTGTGGAGAAAAACACTGGAGATTGGTGCTAATTTTTACGTAGAATTATATGGATAGTATTTGGCTTGGGCTTATAAAGTAGGCAATGCAGGGGGCTGTTAATTTTATTACATATGCATTGTAGATGTGATACAAAAGCAAATGGCCATTTTTCTTTTGATAAAAACTGCTTTGGAGTTGTTTTATCATCTTAAAAGACAAAAGACAAAAGACAAAAGACAAAGTGTAATCATCCATTCTTTTTCTTTAAACTCATATAAATTGCTCATGCTTTATTAAAAAAGTATTAATAATTTAAGCAAGTTAAAAATAAAGAAATTGATTCAATAACTATAATTAAAAGAATTAAAAAATCAAGATAAAACTCATTTAGGAGCTATTTGATTTGTGGGGCTTGTAAAAGAGAAAAAAAGGGAGCTATTTGATTTGTTGAAAAGAAAAAAATGTTGAGTAAAAAGAACATAGAGTATTTAAAATGATTGAATTTGAAATATTCTAGAATTATTTGATTGGGTGTAAAATAAATACGTGATATTATTTTTTTGTGTTTGATTTTAAGCAAAATGAATTCTATGTAAAGTTCGATGATCAGGTTTGACGATGCGACTGATAATATTAGGAGTGCCTAAAAATTGGTCTGAGAGGTGAGGGCCGACAACTGTGGCTGAGAGGTGGTGGCTGAGTGGAGGCTGGTGGCAATGCTTGTTGGCTACGGTCAAAAGCTGCTAACGACAATTAAAGGTGTGATGGCACTTGGCAGCAATGTTTAACGACGAGCAGCAATGGCGTTGCAGGTGACGGTGAAAGTGACAAGTGGGGTATGCCAAAAAGGTCAAATTTTAAAATCACAAAAAATAAACTAAAAGATAAGTTTTAAATATATTACACTTTTACACTGCATGTCTTTTATGCAAAAGGATTTTAATACCTCTATAAGACAACAAACCAACCAACCACTTAATTAAACAACTTGGGAAGACTTCTTACTGCTTTATAAAGCTATTTTTTAGCTTTCTTACTGCTTTACGAAACAACCAAAGAGATTTGGACAATGTCGATATACATACTCTAATTTTACAAAATAATATCAACTGAAGATTGATATAAGATTGCTTCATTAAAATTATATGAGTACTTAAAAGTTCTATTGCGCCATGACAATTCTTTACAACCACTTCGCTCTTATAGAATTAAATCAATTAACAGAGTTTTAAGCATTTGCTCCTTATGCTAATTATGGAGAGAAGCATTAATTCGTTCAACTTTTTATGATTGTTCGTGTTGATTTTAAAATATTGTGTGGCAATTTTCTTCATCGCATCCCTCTTCTCTTTGTTGACTATATTTATCATATTATTGCTTGATATGATACATCATAAGTGCATCTTTGTATGATCCTTTATCTATTTTGGTTTTTCCTACTTAAATTCTTGAAAATACTACCACTCCAATGGCCATCCAACACCTTCTAAGAATTTGGATCTCTACATAATCATTCTTAGTGTACTTGTAAGTTAACTAAATTATCAAATTTTATTTACTCATCTTATTCTCATGTTTTTACATCTTTTCTTAACTCCATTCATAACTTCTAAGCTCTAGTCCTATAAAGAGGATGTTATTGATCTACTTTAATAGTAAGTTATGACTAACTCTTTGTTTTTAATAGAATACTTGAAAATTATAGCATCTATCATCAAGTAAAAGTATTTCTTGAAAGAGTTATAATAGAAAGAAATTATTATTTTGTGAACTCCACAAATTAAAACTAAGTATTGTGCTATGGCATGTACTACAGAGCCCTACATGGGGTTCTGGTTGGGTACCCACGCTTTGCGCTGGTGAGCTTTGCCCACCCACGATCACCTATGGTGACTTTTGGGATGTCATACCCACCCACACCAACCCACTTTCCACGCTTCTTGAATGCAGTCTGCCACAGATTAATGGCCTTGAGGTTTTTTCCCTTTTCTCTGACTGCAAACTTTCAAGCCACATATCAAAATTTATTGTGGTCACGACACGGTTCAGTGTTGCACACTTCATAGTAAGGATTACTGTAATATACTGCATGAATATGATGATTAGTAATATAAATCGGTTTGTCCCAAGATGTTGAGTATCACCCATACCCACCCACGAGGTCATGGGCGTACCCATACCCACCCATGCCCATTGGGTATGGGTGGGTATGTGGGTGGGTGTGGGTATGGATACTCAATGCAGGGCTCTGATGTACTACCACTGAAATCATTTTAATTACAATGGTTGCTTGCTGATATGAGTGTTGTTCTCTCTCACCGTACTCTTATGTAAAGTGTTCTTCAAATTACTCACACAATTAATTTTTTTTAGATAATTAAGTAAATCTAGATTAACTGTCATCTTACTCATCATCACGTTTTCGGTGTGGTACTCTTAGCTTATCGCTTATTTCTTACTTTTTCTCTAGAGAATATAAGCTTGTTTACGAAATGTCATATACTTCTACATTTTGTGCTTCTTAGTAGGTAAAGTATCAATGCTTCTTGTCGCAACATATTGAGTTTGTTTGGGATTGTTAGATTTATTTAGATTTATTCACTATCATATAACTAGTAAAACGTGTCAAATATTTTTAGCAGAAATCTATGGACATTATTTTTAAAATATATTTGTTGACCTTGATTTTGTTCGTGCGTTTTTCCCTCGAGCGCATTTAAGTGAGCTAATTGAGCCTTGTCATGCCTAATTTGATTTAAATTGATGTCGATATAGGTTCAATTGCGTCGATCAAGTTTAATTTTGTCAAAGTTGATTTGATCGTACCTAGGGATGACAATATTTGTCCCGACCCGAAACCGACCCGAAAATTTCGAGTTTGGGTTGACCTGAACCTGAATCGGGTCATGTTTGGGTTGGGGTTTTCGAACCGCATCAAAAAAACGGGTCAGGTTCGGGTTGACCTAGAAACCCGGAAATGACCCAGAATGACAAGTCTGTCTGGTCTGCCCGCGTCGCTCTGCTCGCGTGCATCGAGCCACTGCCTCACGTGACGTGCGTCACATCGCCTGCCCGCCCTATCGCTCGACTCGCTCCGTCACGTCTGCCTACGATCCCGCTACCTACGAGCCGCTGCCACTGCCAAACGTTGGATGCCCGCGATGATGCCGGTCGTCGAAGTCCCTTAAACGTGCGATTTCTGCCGTTGTCAAACCCGAAGCGGGTACGATCGGGTTGACCCGAAGCCGAAGCGGGTTGGGGTAAGGTCCGGAAATTGACACCCCTATTCAGACCCAATTAAACTCAAATCGACTAGAATTGATTCAAATTGAGTTTGATTCGGACTCCAATATGATCTAAATCAGCCGAATTAATGTGAGGATGTGTCCAATTAGCTTTCTAATGATTTCAAATCAATTCCTTAATAAAAAAAAATTAATCAAACGGTTCGAATCAAACCAGCAGTTGACCGAGGTCTTCGCTTGATATCTGCGATCTGCGGCCGTATTACACGGAGATCCTATTCGCTTATTTTCGAAAGACTGAAGCGAGAGATGAAAAATGGCGGGCTTAGTGTTCGTGCTTTTCCCCTGAGCATCCTTCGGATCGAAGCAGGAAACTCTCTCGAGACAAGAAGAAAGAGCTTCTCCATTCGGTGATTTCTCGCACTCCAGTACCCTCTCGCTCCGCTTTTCTTCCTCACGCGAGGAAGACAGATAGCCTCAGCCAAAAACCCCTCTTCATCGCTCTCGATCTCTTGCCCTAACCGAGCCCCCTCCATTCCTTCGTTTCTCTCGTGCAAACAAGACAGGGCCGAACAGAGCAGCTCTTACTCTTACAGTTCCTCACAAATAGCCTTCCATCAGCCGTCGTCAGTCTGGTAGTAGATCCTGCCACTATTCGGAAGCCACTCGTCCCGCCGAATTCACGCTTCCACCAGCAGGTACCCTTTTTCCCCCCACCTGATCCCCATCTTCTCTCTCTCTCTCTCTCTCTCTCTCTCCATGTCCGTCTTTCCCTCTATCTCTGCTATTCTGAATCACTCCAAATGTTTTGGTTCTTACACAACACAATTATGCTCTAATGACATCAACTCTGCATCGTCTCTTCTATATTTGGCATTATGTTTAGATTCTTACACAATGCAATTATGCTCTGATGACATCAACTCTGCATTTTCTCTTGTGCATTTTGCATCTAGGTGTCAGTGAAGCAAAATCCATTATTGCATTCTTACACATGATTCTTTATATACACTATTTTGCTGTTTGAATGTGGAAAGTCATTATAAGACATTATAATTATTGATTTTGTTTTCAGCAAGGTCGTGGATATATACAGCAGTTTTGATTGAAATCCATATCAATTCTTTATTTGGTAAATTTTAATCAAATTTGTCAAAATTGATGCAGAGCACTTTAGCCTAAAATGATCCTTAAGAACCTTCTAGTTTTCTCTAGTTTCCTACCTAAAGTATTATATATATTATGATGTAAGAAGAGTTGGGGATCGTTGAATGAAATATTATACCATTTGAAGCCTTAGAGCTTTTGTTTCTTCTTCTTCCCTGGATTGGGATCCCAAAATCCTTCTTGCAGGTCTAGTCTTCCGACGATCCACTACATCAAAAATTTTGTTTGACAAATTTATGCAAATGTACATTAAATACAGCTTTTATGTTTTTCTATATGTTAATATTTTTTTTTATCCTGTTGGTGCCGTTCACAGATAGAAGATGGCTGGTGCTGACAACTTTCAGCCCCTGGTTTGCGACAATGGAACTGGGATGGTTAAGGTATGCATGACTCTTCATATTCAATTCTTCGAGTTTTTTTGTTTTTATTGGAAACTTCTTTTGATGAAGATGTCTCATAACCACCTTGAATTGGTAAAGCTATTTCACATATATCAAATCATGGACACAAAAAAATGATTGTTCTCCTGTATTGTTTTCTTAAAATGCATTTCAAAATTCCTAATTGTGCTTATTATATTCATGAACTATTATTGAACTTACTGATCTAGGCTGGATTTGCCGGAGATGATGCCCCAAGAGCTGTTTTCCCAAGTATTGTAGGTCGCCCACGTCCCAGTACTTGGGCGTTTGTCGGAATGGGGCAGAAAGATGCATATTTTGGGGATGAAGCTCAATCCAAGGGTGGTATTTTAACTCTTAAATACCCCACTGAGCATGGGATTGTAAGAAACCGGGACGATATGGAGAAGATCTGGTACCATACATTCTATAATGAACTTCGTGTTGCACCAGAAGAACATCCAATTCTCCTCACCGAAGCTCCCTTGAACCCCAAAGCCAATCGTGAAAAGATGGCTCAAATTATGTTTGAGACATTCAACACTCCATCCATGTATGTTTCCATTCAGGCTGTTCTGTCCCTATATGCTAGTGGCCAGACAACAGGTAAGCAAATATATGATTATTGAGTCTGTAAGTCCAAAAGAAAATGTTTAGCAACCACGATTGTCTTGTCAATGAAAGCAAATCAAGAGAGGAAGAAAGAAAGAAGGAAGAAGGAGAAACGCGATACCGTGGCAGATGGAAAATGAGATGAATTGTATTCACTTAACCAAGGTAGTACAGGACACGGTAATATATAGACTTAGGTACAGGTTTACTTGTTATAACAGAAAGCTGTAAATACATGTATAGCCGTATATCCTCTAATAGTCAAATTCTTATGTTTCTAGGTATTGTGCTGGACTCGGGTGATGGGCAGGTTATACCCATTGGTTCTAAGCGGTTCCACTGCCCTGAGGTCCTCTTCCAACCATCTATGGTAGGGATGGAAGAAGCTGGCATTCATGAGATCACATACAACTCGATCATGAACTGTGATGTGGATATCAGAAAGGATTTGTATGGAAACATAGTGCTTAGTGGTAGATCTACCATGTTTGCTGGCATTGCTGACAGGATGAGCAAGGAGATCTCAGCATTAGCACCGACCATCATGAAGATCAAGGTGGTGGCTCCCCCCGAAAGGAAGTATAGTGTTTGGATTGGAGGTTCCATCTTCGCATCTCTTAGCACTTTCCAACAGGTATTTTATCTCAGCTCATTAATTTAGTGCTTGTCATTGTTACAAATGTTCTTACTGCTGATCATTCCAAGTTACCGCTTCTTTACTTGTGTAACAAACAAATAAAGAATTTGGTTGCCTAAAATCCATTGCAGAACCATTTTAACTATACATATATATATATATATATATATATATATATATATATATATATATATATATATATATATATATATATATATGCAAACATGTAGATATTTTTGGTTTTTAATTTTAACTATACGTATATATGCAAACATGTAGTTACTTTTGGTTTTGTAGAGATGCACGAGATCATTTGCAAGAAAATAGAGATATATTCTTACTTTTTGAAACTCCTTTGAATAGTGTAAAATCATCACAATGCCATATGGTAGGTTATTCAATGCTTTGCAGACTTAACTTGTTTAATCTAGAATGAAGTTTATGATGAAAAAGCTATATATTATTATAGTGCCCACACTAAAAAAAATTCTAAAATTTACTATTATTACTATTGCGGGCTAGAATATACGCGGCGATAGAGTTATAATATTGCATCTTAGCATTGTACGGATATCCAGCTCACATACAGAGAACACAAGATTTTTTATGTGGAAAACCCTGGAAAGGGGAAAAATCACGGGGCCTTGCCTAGTTGAAATGATTCTACTAGTATTTTGGTAGATTACAGTGGGCTGACTTGTCCATGAGGACGATCTGATTACAAATGTCAACTATATGGTTGAAATCTAGTGACAAACGGGGATGAAAGTCCATCGTCACTGAGTGGACTGGCAGAAGTTCGACGTAACTTGAAAATTCGGGCATCTGTTGGTAGCCTCGCTGTGGTTTTGCAGAACTCCGAGTGTCAGGTGGTGGTCCGAAAGAAGTTCGGGCCTCAAGTGGTGGTCCGACAGAAGTTTAGTCCTCAGGTGATGGTCCGACAGAAGTCCGGGCCTTAAGTGGTGGTCCGGCAGAAGTTTGGGCCTCAAGTGGTGGTCCGACAGAAGTATGGGCCTCAGGTGGTGGACCCGAGGAAGTCCGGGCGTCAGGTGGTGGTCCGGTAGAAGTCTGGGCCTCAAGTGGTGGTCTAGCAGAAGTATGGGCTTCAAGTGGTGGTATGACAGAACTTCGGGCCTCAGGTGATGGTCTGACAGAACTTCGGGCCTCATATGATGGTTCGGTAGAACCCCGGGCCTCAGGAGGTGGTTCAGCAAAAGTCCAGGCCTCAGGTGGTGGCCCGAAAGAAGTCCCGGCCTAAGGTGGTGGTCTGGCAGAAGTCCGAGCTTCAGGTGGTGGACCGGCAGAAGTCCGGGCCTCATGTGGTGGTCCGGCAAAAGTTCGGGCCTCAGGTGGTAGACCGCCAGAAGTCCGAGCCTCAGGTGGTGGTCCGGCGGAACTCAGAGCTTTAAGTGGTGGTCCGGCGGAACTCCAAACGGTGGTCGAGGAGGCAAGGAGTCAAGAGCGATCTCCGATCTCTCTCGTTTCTCCTTAGGCTTAGGGTTATCCCTTCAAGAGGAAGGTTGGATCTATTTATAGATTTCCTAGATTGGCATGACCCGGAAATAGTAGGAAGATCAAGAATAAATGGGAAGTGGTTTGGATGGACGGCCGATGTTGAATCCCTTGATCGTGGACCGTTTGTTAGACATTTGAAGGTCTTAATGATGTCGTAATTTTGCTATCTTGGGCTCATTGGATTCGTCTCGTCGAGCCGCTCGATTCGATTATAAGCATGTCACATTTGGAAACCGTTTGTTAATCTAAATTGTGGTTTGAACCTTTTAACAACGATTCGGGTCCTCAATTCGGACCCATTTGGGCTCGGATTGAGTTGGGTTTGTATTTCCGAGACATTCAGTTTAACTATAAATTTGCTGAAATCAGAGTTCGGATGGTCCCAATTTTAATTTCGGAAGTTTCCAACTTGATTTTACCTGGAGATTCATGGCCGATCATGAAATTTTGATGATGATGTATCAATTACTACATTTTTATCCATACAATAACACACCATATGGCATTGTGATGATTTTACACTGTTCGAAGGAGTAAGAATATATCTCTATTTTCTTACAAATGATCTCATGCATCTCTACAAAATCAAAAAATATCTACATGTTTGCGTATGCAGATCTGGACCAGCGGGGATTGATGCCCCCGGCCGACGCTCCACCTTGGATCTGTGCATGCATAACAAGCTTGCCATAGTGTGCTAGTTTGTGGCGTCAGCATGAACTTCTAATTAAAATTCCTCATTTGCCTGGGATCTGTTAGTCGATAGTCTGTCCTTTGTCAAAAAGTTTTCTATAAGTTTATGAAGTCTATCACTTCTTTTTTGCTTGGATGAAAATCACTGCTATCTGTGATTGCAGATGTGGATTTCTAAGACAGAGTATGATGAGTCTGGGCCATCAATTGTGCACAGGAAGTGCTTCTAATCTTCCAGGATTATGTTAGGAAATATTTGAATTCACGAGCAAACCTAACCATAATTGGTGAAAACAGTGAGTAAAACTGATGTTTACAACAGAACAATAGCAAAATACAGCAGTTTTTTTTGGAAAAACAGAGGAAAAACTGATAGAAAATGAAGTATTCCACTAGTAGTTGTAGGAAAACAACAAATGATACAAGTTTCTTCAATTCGAGAGAAAGAAACAGTTCTCCAAATCTCTAGCCAATTCTAGTGCCCAAAAGAAAACTCTAGATCCCAAATCTGATTTCAAATTCAAGATACTAACAAGAAAGACTAATTAAAGCAAAAGAAAAATTAATTAATATCTAAACAGTTCCTCATTCAAAATTTCCCTCCCAAATTTTGTTTAATTTAAAGCCATGGGGCCCACCATTCTGCCGCCCACCCCTTCTTGTCCACCTCATCTTTTGGACCGACGGGTGTAGACATGAACCAGTCCAGGATCGACATGTTCAGGTCTAACATAGGGGGGGGGGGGGGGATCAGCTTATAAAAAACAGCTGGCTTTTGATTCAATAAGGTTTTTTACCCTTTTTTTTAGTTTTTCCACACTCATTTCCTCCAAGTCTTCATATTCTTTTTTCTGGCTGTCTGAAATGATTTCACATGATCAGTTAAATGCTGCATTTGAGAAATAAGGACTACGCTGGACTAAATGGTTTTTCATCACAGATTTAACAGATATTTTTACTCACATGCTTTCTCAATTAAAATTATTATGTCATAATATTTGAGGATAACTGGAATGATAATAGCTACACATTTAGCTATAATTCTAAAAATGATTACTTTCTTGCCAACCATTTAACATTAAATGCCCCTATATGAAACAATATGAAAAAGAAATTAAATTGTTAAAATGAATGTTTGATAAAATAAAGTTAAATAAGAACATTAAGGAATATTTATATTTGAGAAATGCGAAGAGTGACAATCATAAAAGATAAGATGATTGAAAAAATATCTAAGTGATTTGATCATGTTGGGCATGTAGATAAGTTTATATTGGTAAAAAATATTCAAAATAATTTATAGATTTACTGTCTCCCATGGAAGAACTCCATCTTCCTCCATCAACTCAGCTCGACAGAATCCCATCTGTCCTTTGAGATCAGCAACAACATGATAAAGATTGATGATTCAATGCAGCACAGCCACCTTATTCTCTCATCACACATTGTTTTCTACACACTCAGTCATGAAGAAAGGCCTATTGAGTGATTTAATTAGAATTTTAAGTGAGAGGGAACCAAAAGATTTGTCCAAAGTTTAGAAGGATTAAGAATAAATATGTTTTCAAATTAGCATAATCAACATTAGGGTGGTGGGAATAGAGAGCTTTCCAGAAAAGCTGGTGGGATAGTTTTCTATCATTATTTAATTTTTTTTTGGTTTTCTCATTTCTAAGAGGAATGGATTTAATAGAATGATGTGATTCAGTAGAGTAGATGGAAAGAGAGAGGTCCAAAGCATTGTTAGTTATGATCTTACAAAGAGTATGGTTCGTATAACAAAACTATTGTTTGTACGTAACAATAATGTAAAAAAATTATAAATAAAAAACAACCTAATTCATCTTAAAATTTGTAAATTTATATGTGTGGAATCTGATTGTGTTGATCAATCGGGTTGTTCTATTGCCTCGGATCTCAAGTCTCTTGCGCTTGCTGAGGGGTGTGGGGGTTTACCCCCTACTTGGGTTCGAGTTTACCACTGGAGCTACGTACCTGAGCGTCTCAGTACAATGTTCCCGAGTGCCTCATCATTAAACGACAGAGAGCAGAGCACTACAGCGGCTTATATACGATGTCGCAGCGGATCAAGTCAGAGGTTTAAGCGCTACAACATTCCAAACTGGCGCCGCAATGCTGCAAGAATAATTTGACGATTTTATTTTTCATTTTTCTGAAGGGTTGCGTCCCTTGGGGTTATTTACTTGGCTTTCTCTTATATTTTAGGTGGTTAGACATTGAGAATGATATGCGCGAGAAGAGAAGCAAGGAGAGAGCGAGTGAGAAGAGAGATATGTATTTATTTCTCCCAATTTTTATAGTAGATTTCTTGATGTGACGTGTCTCCGTAGTTTTTTCCCGATTTTGAAATTTTCCACGTTAAATATTGGTATCCTTTATTTATTTTTACGTTCTTGTTTGTCTCGTCATTGTGGTGTTCAATCCTCCTCTCCCCAACATAAACTAGTAATAGGATCACTGACAGAGAAGAGTTCACTTTATTAAAAAATTAGTATGATATCAGAGTGGCAATTCACATATAATGTAATCATAAAGCTCTAATTAAATTTATATAAATATGTATCCTATGAGTCTAATCCTTTTGTAGCCACCACAAAATCCCTAATTTTTTTTGTCATAATTAATTTCTTTATGGGTAGTTTAGAGCTTTGAAATTTTCATGCCCATATGTTCAAAGCATGTGTTCTCTCTGGTTGCCTTCAGTACACAACAATAATCAACCATGCCTTTATTTGTACCAAATTAGACGTTTGAAAACGCAACCTCAAAAGCTGAGGACGCAAGTGGGGACAGTTCAATGTAAATTATTCTTCTATCTGAGAAAGACTTGCCATTACTTTGAAAGAATGCAAAATCAAAGCATTTTGATTTTTTTTTTTCACACATAGCACATTTATATTACGAAGGTAGACAACGCAAATAAGCATAAAATTTCTTTGCAAGAATGTTGTGCTTTGATAATCCTTCGTAATGCCCAAAAAAATGAGTTGAGACTAATGCATTGCGAAACTTTCATGTACATGGAACTCTGGGCCTTATTGTTGTTAACCAGCACCTTTGACAATTTGCAAATCGGGCATTATCACGAGAGCTTCTCCTATAAACGTAATCCTCCTCAAGTACCACCAGCCCTAAAGTTTCAACCCTAAAATGACTATATTTGCTCAATTTGTTTCTTATGAAAAATACTTAGCACCTGTTCGGATGAATGGCGATGATGTATTCAGCTTTGATCATGACCGATTCGACGTCCGACTGGGCGTCTAGATGGGCGGATTTCGTTGTGGATGCTCACCAAGATATATAGGAATGACGGTAGATAAAGCAAAAGAAGCAATAGTCGAATACGGAATGAGTTGGCTAGGTCAGGAAAAGGGAAAAAATACATAGGATCCGTTCGAATGAATGACGATGAAGGATTCAACGTTGAATATAGATTTGGAGGCTGTGACGGATTCTGCCGCAGGTTTGATGTTGGGACGGCTAGATTCAGCAATGGATGCTCACCAAATGGAGATATAGGATGACAGTCGATGAACCGAAGAAGTAATACTAAATGAGTTGGTTAGATCAAGAAAGAGAAATAATAGGTGAGATTTTAGCAGCAGTGAAAACTGCTACTAATACTTATCTATAATGGTGGTTTTCAAACCGCTGTTATAAATTGCTGCGAAAATATTAAGTTTTTTATAATGAAAATAAATTCATTATTTCCTATAATATCTGCTTTGAGGTGCTCGAGGGGCTACAATCAGACAACTTCATGGCATTTGCAATATTGGGATATTATATACTATCTAATAAACTTTGTTCATTATTAATGGAAAATAAACTTTGTTAACCTCTCCTGGTATCCAAGACATAAAGGTAGATAGCTCCTCCAAATCAATAGATACAACAAAACAATTTTTTGTTGACATTAAGTTGCTCTTCAAACTCTGCATCCTTGGTGCTCTCCCCATAAGGATTCAAGCACATTTTCTTCTTATCTCTAATATAGCTTCATAACTCATAACTGTAGTGATATTGCAGCTCTAAGTAAAATGTGTTGGGCCCTGCACTCTTCTTCAATGCATTGTACTCCTATTTAGCTATATCCTTGTTCAACACTATCCATATTTTCTCCCTTGCTAGCCTATCTCATTCATATCTAAAGAGTCCTTCCTTATCCTAAACCACATGAAGCATGTATGTGAAAATGAATATTTAACAGTGTATACAATTTACAAGGAAATAATATTAAAACTTTCACATATCACACTCCAAAAAAGCCCTCTTTATGTTAAATTTTTTGAAGATTTTATTCCTGTCTTAGTTAGCACTTATGCTTAATATTTATGCTCATTTTCTATGATTCCTCATCAAATATGAACTCTCCAAAGTTTAGATCAGTGAGCCAATCAATCTCTATAGTATTTTTGTCAGTGTTAATTATAATTAAGAACTCATCATTCTTAGCAATCCTCAATAATAGTTGATTTACTAGGAAATCCCAAAAGTTGTATCTTAGGAGTTCTGAAAATTCGGCCAATGGTATATCTTTAGGCTTTACTAAAGAGGTCATTAGCCTCAAACTATTTACCAGTTTATTCATCATACTCTTATATATAACTTGAGCATTATAGTGCCTCCCAATTGGTACCACTAAATTAGACATTTGCAAAGGAACAAATGTAACATGAGTTAATTCAAGGTTGATTAAACAATACTTGAACATGGATATAATAATCATAGAAATTCTTCAAACATGATTGAACCTTCTTTGAAGCATAGTTCAAAGATTTTCAATCATGGTTTTAAGCATTTTTTTTTAATAGGATCGAAGCACGGTCCAATCTTAATTTGAAGCATAGTTTGAAGATAATCAATCAAAGTTTCAAGCATTTTTGAAAATGATTGGTTATAGTTTCAAGTATCTTCGAATAGGATCAAAGACCAGTTCAATGTTATTTTGAAACATGGTTTGAAGATGATCAATCATAGTTTCAAATATCTTCAAAGATGATCAATTCTTATTTCAAGCATCTTTGAGATTATCAAAGCATGATTTGAAAGTAGGTTTGAAGCATGTTTAGAAAGATATCCGATCATGATTTGAAGCATTTTCAAAGATGAACAATTATGATCAAAGTTTTAGAGTTTAGGGCTTTTAGTAGGTTATATAAATATGAATATGAATTAATTATTATTTTGAAGATATTCCTAGCTAGTAGGTAATATGATGTCTAAAGTTACTCTCACTTCAAAATATCTACATACATTATTAGGGTATAGGATTTATAGTGCACCAAATGGGCCCATGCTTTAATAGCTTTGCAAATTATTAAACATTTTAATACATTAATCAATCATTTATCATTACATATATATTTTGCAACTTAAAGTAACCAAATGGGCCCTTATATATATTTGTTCATATAAAAATAACAACTACGTCAATTGTATCATATTACAATAGTTTTGCGTTCTAATCATGCTTTTTTTTAATAATTTGATTAATGATCACATCACTAATTATATAATTAAGAAAAGTAAACGCGCCTATTATTTATATTTTTAAATTCGTAATCATTTTATTGTTTGTTTTACAATTATTCTACAAAATCCTTAAAAATAATTTGAAGTACTTATAATATTTTTTTTTTAAATAATATAACTAAAAGTGACATTTTTAGTGACATTTGTTTAAAATCAATTAAAAAAACATTTTATTTACAATTTTTTCAAGAGTGTGGCTATTGATGATATTACAAGTATTTGTGTAACCTTTAAGAATTTGTTCCTCATTCGCCTTATATTTCTTGCTCATATGCTCACTTTCATTTGGATGATCAGGGTAAATGCTATGGGTCAATCATCATTTAATTTGTGATATGAATGATGTCATCGACATTGTTATTGGTTGTCAATTAATATTCCAACCAAAATGATAACTTCTTGTCATTTCTTTTAAATCTTGTGGATTGGTTGCAAGCATATTGTTATATCCCCCAATTGATCTTTCTCTTTATGGATAAATCACATTCATTGTATCATTTATATGTCATGAATTTCCCATCTATTTGTTGACATTCATGTATATTTCAATAAATATATTTGGGTATATCACATCATTATCTTCATAACATATCAAGTCTTTCTACTCAAAGAAGAGAATATCATATCTGTCTATGTATCGCTCTTCAATATTCATTGGTACCCCTTCAATTTGGTCCCCATTTGTAAGAAGCTTGTTGTGTTTATTGTGTGATTATTCTTCATAAAAGAGATGGATACATCCACTTGCCTGATTGATCCATAAGTGAGTTGTTCACTTAGCATTCACTTATTCATTATTTGATGATTCGAATTTATTTTATGATCGGTTTGAGCATGATTTAGTTCATCTGATACTTAGTTTGAGTCCACAAATCTTGTCCAAGCCCAGTGTAGCTTCAACATGAATCTTCTATTCATTTGAGTTTGAGTCCAAATGGTTCAAGCTCCCTTGTATCACTTTCAAGTTCAAGCTTCTTGTTGTTTAAGCTTGAGTCCAAGTTCAATCATGGTTTTGTACTGTCCAAATTTTGTTCAAGTTCAAATCAAGTTCGAGTGTAGTCCTTGTTATCTTGTAGAGTCCAAGTCCGATTTCAAATAATAAGCTCAAGTTTCATATCCATAAGTTTGAGTTCACTTTGTTCATGCTTGAGTTCCTTTGCTTAGTCATTTATGATAGTCCGGCAGAACCCCGGGCCTCAGGTGGTGGTTCGGCAAAGTCTCAGGTGGTGGCCCGAAAGAAGTTCGGGCCAAAGGTGGTGGTCCGGCTGAAGTCCGGGCCTCAGATGGTGGTCCGGCAGAAGTCCGGGCCTCATTTGGTGGACCGGCATAAGTCCGGGCCTCATGTTGTGGGCCGGCATAAGTTCGGGCCTCGGGTGGTGGACCGATAGAAGTCCGGGCCTCAGGTGGTGGTTCGGCGGAACTCTGAGCTTTAGATGGTGGTTCGGCGGAACTCCAAACGGTGGTCGAGGAGGCAAGGAGTCAAGAGCGATCTCTGATCTCTCTCTTTTCTCCTTAGGCTTAGGGTTCCCCCTTCAAGAGGAAGGTTGGATATATTTATAGATTTCCTAGATTGGCATGACCCGTAAATAGGATGAAGATCAAGGATAAATGGGGAGTGGTTTGGATGGACGGCCGATGTTGAATCCCTTGATCGTGGATCGTTCGTTAGACATTTCAAGGTCTTAATGATGTCGGAATTCCTCTATCTTGGGCTCATTGGATTCGTCTCGTCGAGCCGCTCGATTCGACTATAAGAATGTCACATTTGGAAACCGTTTGTTAATCCAAATTGTGGTTTGAACCTTTTAACAGTGCTTCGGGTTCTCAATTCGGACCCATTTGGGCTCGGATTGAGCTGGGTTCGTATTTCCGAGACGTTCAGTTTAACTATAAATTTGCTGAAATTAGAATTTGGATGGTCCCAATTTTAATTTCAGAAGTTTCCAACTTAATTTTACCTGGAGATTCATGGCCGATCATGAAATTTTGATGGTGATGTATCAATTACTACATTTTTATCCATACAATTACACATCATACGGCATTGTGATGATTTTACACTGTTCGAAGGAGTTTCAAAAAGTAAGAATATATCTCTATTTTCTTACAAATGATCTCATGCATCTCTACAAAATCAAAAAATATCTACATGTTTGCGTATGCAGATCTGGACCAGAGGGGATTGATGCCCCCGACGCTCCACCTTGGATCTGTGCATGCATAACAAGCTTGCCATAGTGTGCTAGTTTGTGGCATCAGCATGAACTTCTAATTAAAATTCCTCATTTGCCTGGGATCTGTTAGTCGATAGTCTGTCCTTTGTCAAAAAGTTTTCTATATGTTTATGAAGTCTATCACTTCTTTTTTGCTTGGATGAAAATCACTGCTATCTGTGATTGCAGATGTGGATTTCTAAGACAGAGTATGATGAGTCTGGGCCATCAATTGTGCACAGGAAGTGCTTCTAATCTTCCAGGATTATGTTAGGAAATACTTGAATTCACGAGCAAACCTAACCACAATTGGTGAAAACAATGAGTAAAACTGCTGTTTACAACCGAAAAATAGCAAAATACAGCAGGTTTCTTTGGAAAAACAGAGGAAAAACTGATAGAAAATGAAGTATCCCACTAGTAGTTGTAGGAAAACAACAAATGATACAAGTTTCTTCAATTCGAGAGAAAGAAACAGCTCTTCAAATCTCTAGTCAATCCTAGAGCCCAAAAGAAAATCTTAGATCCCAAATCTGATTTCAAATTCAAGACACTAACAAGAAAGACTAATTAAAGTAAAAGGAAAATTAATTAATCCCCAAACATCCCCTCATTCAAAATTTCCCTCCCAAACCTTGTCTAATTTAAGCCATGGGGCCCACCATGCTGCCGCCTACCCCCTCTTGTCCGCCTTCTCCTTTGGACCGGCGGGTGTAGACATGAATCGGTCCAAGTCTAACAGATTATGATTGGGGATTATAGACCAAGCAGCTTATAAAAAACACCTGGTTTTGGATTCGATATGGTTTTTTACTTCTTTTTTTTAGTTTTTCCGCACTTATTTCTTCCAAGTCTTCATATTCCTTTTTCTGGCTGTCTGAAATGATTTCACATAAATGCTGCATGTGAGAAAGAAGGACTTTGCTGGACTAATGGTTTTTCATCACAGATTTAACAGATATTTTTACTCACATGCTTTCTCAATTAAAATTATTATGTCATATTATTTGAGGATAATAATAGCTACACATTTAGCTATAATCTAAAAATAATACTTGCTTGCCAACCATCTAACATTAAATGCCCCTATATGAAACAATATGAAAAAGAAATTAAATTATTAAAATGAATGTGTGATAAAATAAAGTTAAATAAGAACATTAAGGAATATTTATATTAGAGAAATGCGAAGAGTGACAATCATAAAAGATAAGATGATTGAAAAATATCTAAGTGATTTGATCATGTTGGGCATGTAGATAAGTTTATATTGATAAAAAATATTCAAAATAATTTATAAATTTACTGTCTCCCATGGAAGAACTCCATCAACTCAGCTCGACAGAATCCCATCTGTCCTTTGTGATCATCAACAACATGATAAAGATTGATGATTCAATGCAGCACAGCCACCTTATTCCCTCATCACACATTGTTTTCTACACACTTACGCATGAAGAAAGACCTATTGAGTGATTTAATTAGAATTTTAAGTGAGAGGGAACCAAAAGATTTGTCCAAAGTTTAGAAGGATTAAGAATAAATATGTTTTCAAATTAGCATAATCAACATTAGGGTGGTGGGAATAGAGAGCTTTCCAGAAAAGCTGGTGGGATAGTTTTCTATCATTATTTCATTTTTTTTTGGTTTTCTCATTTCTAAGAGGAATGGATTTAATAGAATGATGTGATTCAGTATAGTAGATGGAAAGAGAGAGGTCCAAAGCATTGTTAGTTATGATCTTACAAAGAGTATGGTTCGTATAACAAAACTATTGTTTGTACGTAATAATAATGTAAAAAAATTATAAATAAAAAACAACCTAATTCATCTTAAAATTTGTAAATTTATATGTGTGGAATCTGATTGTGTTGATCAATCGGGTTGTTCTATTGCCTCGGATCTCAAGTCTCTTGCGCTTGCTGAGGGGTGTGGGGGTTTACCCCCTACTTGGGTTCGAGTTTACCACTGGAGCTACGTACCTGAGCGTCTCAGTACAATGTTCCCGAGTGCCTCATCATTAAACGACATAGAGCAGAGCACTACAACGGTTTATATACGATGCCGCAACGGATCAAGTCAGAGGTTCAAGCGCTACAACATTCCAAACTGGCGCCGCAATGCTGCAAGAATAATTTGACGATTTTTTTTTTTCATTTTTCTGAAGGGTTGCATCCCTTGGGGTTATTTACTTGGCTTTCTCTTATATTTTAGGTGGTTAGACATTGAGAATGATATGCGTGAGAAGAGAAGCAAGGAGAGAGCGAGTGAGAAGAGAGATGTGTATTTATTTCTCCCAATTTTTATAGTAGATTTCTTGATGTGACGTGTCTCCGTAGTTTTTTTCCCGATTTTGAAATTTTCCACGTTAAATATTGGTATCCTTTATTTATTTTTACGTTCTTGTTTGTCTCGTCATTGTGGTGTTCAATCCTCCTCTCCCCAACATAAACTAGTAATAGGATCCCTGACAGAGAAGAGTTCACTTTATTAAAAAATTAGTATGATATCAGAGTGGCAATTCACATATAATGTAATCATAAAGCTCTAATTAAATTTATATAAATATGTATCCTATGAGTCTAATCCTTTTGTTGCCACCACAGAATCCCTTAATTTTTTTTTTTGTCATAATTAATTTCTTTATGGGTAGTTTAGAGCTTTGAAGATTTTCATGCCCATGTGTTCAAAGCATGTGTTCTCTCTGGTTGCCTTCAGTACACAACAATAATCAACCATGCCTTTATTTGTACCAAATTAGACGTTTGAAAACGCAACCTCAAAAGCTGAGGACGCAAGTGGGGACAGTTCAATGTAAATTATTCTTCTATCTGAGAAAGACTTGCCATTACTTTGAAAGAATGCAAAATCAAAGCATTTTGAATTTTTTTTTTTCACACATAGCACATTTATATTACGAAGGTAGACAACGCAAATAAGCATAAAATTTCTTTGCAAGAATGTTGTGCTTTGATAATCCTTCGTAATGCCCAAAAAAATGAGTTGAGACTAATGCATTGCGAAACTTTCATGTACATGGAACTCTGGGCCTTATTGTTGTTAACCAGCACCTTTGACAATTTGCAAATCGGGCATTATCACGAGAGCTTCTCCTATAAACGTAATCC
The DNA here is from genome assembly GCA_016618105.1 of Dendrobium huoshanense. Classification (NCBI taxonomy): domain Eukaryota; kingdom Viridiplantae; phylum Streptophyta; class Magnoliopsida; order Asparagales; family Orchidaceae; genus Dendrobium; species Dendrobium huoshanense. The sequence continues at coordinate 20,998,387 of CM028343.1, forward strand.
TCCTCAAGTACCACCAGCCCTAAAGTTTCAACCCTAAAATGACTATATTTGCTCAATTTGTTTCTTATGAAAAATACTTAGCACCTGTTCGGATGAATGGCGATGACGTATTCAGCTTTGATCATGACCGATTCGACGTCCGATTGGGCGTCTAGATGGGCGGATTTCGTTGTGGATGCTCACCAAGATATATAGGAATGACGGTAGATAAAGCAAAAGAAGCAATAGTCGAATACGGAATGAGTTGGCTAGGTCAGGAAAAGGGAAAAAATACATAGGATCCGTTCAGATGAATGACGATGAAGGATTCAACGTTGAATATAGATTTGGAGGCTGTGATGGATTCTGCCGCAGGTTCGATGTTGGGACGGCTAGATTCGGCAATGGATGCTCACCAAATGGAGATCTAGGATGACGGTCGATGAACCGAAGAAGTAATACTAAATGAGTTGGTTAGATCAAGAAAGAGAAATAATAGGTGAGATTTTAGCAGCAGTGAAAACTGCTACTAATACTTATCTATAATGGTGGTTTTCAAACCGCTGCTATAAATTGTTGCGAAAATATTAAGTTTTTTATAATGAAAATAAATTCAGTATTTCCTATAATATCTGCTTTGAGGTGCTCGAGGGGCTACAATCAGACAACTTCATGGCATTTGCAGATATTGGGATATTATATACTATCTAATAAACTTTGTTCATTATTAATGGAAAATAAACTTTGTTAACCTCTCCTGATATCCAAGACATAAAGGTAGATAGCTCCTCCAAATCAATAGATACAACAAAACAATTTTTTGTTGACATTAAGTTGCTCTTCAAACTCTGCATCCTTGGTGCTCTCCCCATAAGGATTCAAGCACATTTTCTTCTTATCTCTAATATAGCTTCATAACTCATAACTGTAGTGATATTGCAGCTCTAAGTAAAATGTGTTGGGCCCTGCACTCTTCTTCAATGCATTGTACTCCTATTGAGCTATATCCTTGTTCAACACTATCCATATTTTCTCCCTTGCTAGCCTATCTCATTCATATCTAAAGAGTCCTTCCTTATCCTAAACCACATGAAGCATGTATGTGAAAATAAATATTTAACAGTGTATACAATTTACAATGAAATAATATTAAAACTTTCACATATCACACTCCAAAAAAGCCCTCTTTATGTTAAAAATTTTGAAGATTTTATTCCTGTCTTAGTTAGCACTTATGCTTAATATTTATGCTCATTTTCTATGATTCCTCATCAAATATGAACTCCCCAAAGTTTAGATCAGTGAGCCAATCAATCTCTATAGTATTTTTGTCAGTGTTAATTATATTAAGAACTCATCATTCTTAGCAATCCTCAATAATAGTTGATGAACTAGGGAATCCCAAAAGTTGTATCTTAGGAGTTCTGAAAATTCGGCCAATGGTATATCTTTAGGCTTTACTAAAGAGGTCATTAGCCTCAAACTATTTACCAGTTTATTCATCATACTCTTATATATAACTTGAGCATTATAGTGCCTTCCAATTGGTACCACTAAATTAGACATTTGCAAAGGAACAAATGTAACATGAGTTAATTCAAGGTTGATTAAACAATACTTGAACATGGATATAATAATCATAGAAATTCTTCAAACATGATTGAACCTTCTTTGAAGCATAGTTCAAAGATTTTCAATCATGGTTTTAAGCATTCTTTTTAATAGGATCGAAGCACGGTCCAAACTTAGTTTGAAGCATAGTTTGAAGATAATCAATCATAGTTTCAAGCATTTTTGAAAATGATTGGTTATAGTTTCAAGTATCTTCAAATAGGATCAAAGACCAGTTCAATGTTATTTTGAAACATGGTTTGAAGATGATCAATCATAGTTTCAAATATCTTCAAAGATGATCAATTCTTATTTCAAGCATCTTTGAGATTATCAAAGCATGATCTGAAGTAGGTTTGAAGCATGTTTAGAAAGATATCCGATCATAATTTCAAGCATTTTCAAAGATGAACAATCATGATCAAAGCTTTTGAGTTTAGGGCTTTTAGTAGGTTATATAAATATGAATATGAATTAATTATTATTTTGAAGATATTCCTAGCTAGTAGGTAATATGATGTCTAAAGTTACTCTCACTTCAAAATATCTACATACATTATTAGGGTATAGGATTTATAGTGCACCAAATGGGCCCATGCTTTAATAGCTTTGCAAATTATTAAACATTTTAATACATTAATCAATCATTTTTCATTACATATATATTTTGTAACTTAAAGTAACCCAATGGGCCCTTATATATATTTGTTCATATAAAAATAACAACTATCGCCAATTGTATCATATTACAATAGTTTTGCGTTCTAGTCATGCTTTTTTTAATAATTTGATTAATGATCACATCACTAATTATATAATTAAGAAAAGTAAACGCGCCTATTATTTATATGTTTAAATTTGTAATCATTTTATTGTTTGTTTTACAATGATTCTACAAAATCCTTAAAATAATTTGAAGTACTTATAATATTTTTTTTTAAATAATATGACTAAAAGTGACATTATTAATGACATTTGTTTAAAATCAATTAAAAAAAAACATTTTATTTACAATTTTTTCAAGAGTGTGGCTATTGATGATATTTCTAAATCTATTTCTAACTAAAAATGAATATTTAATCATTTTTTTAGAAAAATTATGAGTAAAATTTTTAATCTAAATAACAATAATCACACAATTTCAAAAAGTTTGACTGAAGTAACACAAACCCTAAACTGATTTCCTCCTTTATTCGTTTGATCCCTAAGAAATCAATAATTATGAAACCAACCAATAATTTTCTCTCATAATTGCATCTAACAAGAAAGGCAATAAGACAAGCATGCCCATGCCAACTACTAGCCTAGACCCTTATATCTAAGGTAGGGGTGTAAGTGAGCCGAGCCGGCTCAAGCTCGACTCGTTTATGGGCTCGCGAGCCGAGCTTATCGAGCTCGAGCTCGAGTTCGAGCTCGTTTAGTAAACGAGCTCGAGCCGGCTTGGCTCGTGAGCTCGCGAGCCGGCTCGATTAAATATTAATATTTTTAAAAATTATTTTATTTTATTTATTAAATTTGAATATTAAAAAATTATAATAATAATCACCTAAATTTTATTTAAAAGTGAAATATTTCATATTTTTATAAAAATTTTGTTTAAGTTTTAAAAATCCCGCTTAAAGTTTAAAAATCTCGCCTAAATTTAAAAATTCCCGCTCTTTGCTGGCGAGCCGACTCGAGCTCGTTAACAGTGACACGAGCTCGAGTTTGAGCTCGCTTTCTATCTAACGAGCCGAGCTCGATAAGGGCCAAAACTCGACTCGACTCGACTCGTTTACACCCCTAATCTAAGGCTAGTAAAAGTTTATGAAAAAAAAAAAGTAATCAAAATATTTTTGATAAAATTTTAATTAGGATGAATTTTAAAATTATTTCTTTTGTTTAACACAACTATAATATATAAAAAAATAAATCAAATTTTAGTTTAAATTTATTTTATAATTAATTTAATAATTTTAACATATATATTGATGAAATTTTTAATGAGAATATCCTTTATTTTTTATTTTTATGAAGCTTTATTAGTTCAAGACTTTGACAAGATCGTATTTTTCTTCCTAACCCCACCATTAGAATGTTAGTAACATCTTGAAAGATATATCTAAATTGAGCAAATTCTATGGAGAAACACAAAGAAATTATAAATGGGGGCAGATCTATAATTTCTATGAAGTTGATGGACTTCAAAGAAAATGAGATCTATTATTATGAGCTTCAAATACATTGAATATATATTTAAAATTAATACAACATCTTAATATAATTTTTAACACTAATCTTAAAGCAAATAAAAAAAAATTTATAACACATTCATATATAAAATACATATGTAAATTTATTTATCTTCAAATATATCTATTATATTTAATTTTTTAGGGGAGGGACATTTAGTTCAATAAGGTTTCATTTGGAACGGTTTTTTTATTGTTTTTTAAAATAACTTTTTAATATAAAAATTTAGATTGACCTAAATGTTATGTGATGACTTTCTTATTGCTTCTTAAAATAACTTTTTAGTTAAAAAATTTATATTTAATTAATAAAAAGTTGCTTTATTAATTAAATATTGAATCTTGACGTGTGTGTGAGTTTGTCTTAGGTTCCGTTTGGGACGACTTTCTTATTGCTTCAAATATAAAATCTGTTAATTGATAGTCAAAACTCTCAACCAAAATACTAAGCTAATATGCATTTATTCGTTCCTCTAACAACACATATCCTATTTTCTCTCTCTAGTCTTTGTTTCTTTTCTTTCTCTCTCTTGTTGGAGCATATCCCCATAGATTTTGACTTCGCGAGACCCGAAATCATTACTCAATTATTGACTGCATGAACAATGCATGGAAAACACGTGGCAACACTTCATTGGCTCCTTTAACAGCCGACAACTAACACCCCCTTGCTTACAAGCTTTTAACAGCCGAAAGATCCCTCCTTCTCTTTCTCCCACGTGGGCCTGCCGGCGAGATATTAAGCCGTGTTGATACGTAGAAAATCGAAATTAAATATTAATTAATACTAAGATTATAAAATATTTTACTAATACTCAAAATTATTTTAAGCAAAGTATCTTCAAATTAAATTTTAATTTTTTTATTTTAAATAAATTAAATTCAAATCATTAAAAAACAAATTAAAAAATTAATTATAGGCAAATCATGAAAGGGATTCCATTTAATAGTTTTAAATTAAGAGAAAAGACATCCAAATTCATTATGTATGGAGATTTAAGTTATTTGAATATAACTTTTATAGAAAAGTTATAATGTATGAATTTCAATTCTCGAGTGAATGAAGATGCGGCCGTCCTTATAATAAGGAAAAGGACTTGAGCTTATGGTTTACAAAAGTGTCTAATTAATTTCTATTAGTGTGACATGGCTTCTCTTATCAGTATTCCTCACCTACCGAGTCAACACGAATAGGATATCTTCATAGAAATTTTTGGAGAGGAATTTTTTTTGGTATTGCGATTTAATTCATAGTGCATTGATTGAAAGTAAACTTGGGAATGTTTTGGGCTGAGTTTGGGCACTTGTTATATGAAAAAAAAATTCATTTCAGTTGTAACTATTTTAAAAATTTTCAGATAAAAATTTATGTCATTCTATTCTAACTGTACATACATCTACAAGTCAGAAGAGAGGATATTTAAGCCACTAATTAATAACATAAAAATCAAAACTATGGTGTACTAAATAAAGGAAATCAAATTATTCATATGTGTTGCGTCCTGGAATATTCGCGGCGGTAGAAAAATATATAATTTAATGTCTTAGCATTGTACGAAGATCCAGTACACAAACAGATAAGTGAGAGGGTGTGGCATTCATAAGAGACACCAGAGTTTTTACGTGGAAAACCCCTGAAAAGGGGAAAACCCACGGGGCCTTGCCCAGTTTGAATGAATCCACTAGTATTTATAGTCGATTACAAATGAGGTCCTTCCTTAGGAGAAGGCCTTGGATTGATGTATCAAATGTACATCATATAGATTGCATTACATGGTAGGAGTTACATATACAGGTTTGTTTGGCTTGAAGGACCGTAGTCGGCAGGAGACCGGGGTCAGAAAGACCGTTGTCTGTTGATGGAGGTCGGAAGGACCATAGTAGGTGACGAAGGCCTGAAGGACTGTAGTCGATAGAAAACTGGGGTCTGAAAGACCGTTGTCTGGTGATGTAGGTCGAACAGACCGTAGTAGGTGATGAAGGCCTGAAGGACCATAGGCGGTAGGAGACTGGGGTCTGAAAGACCGTTGTCTGGTGATGTAGGTCGAACATACCGTAGTAGGTGATGAAGGCCTGAAGGACCGTAGGTGGTAGGAGACTGGGTCTAAAAGACCGTTGTCTAGTGATGGAGGCGGACGGACCGTAGTAGGCGACAGAGGTTAGAAGGACCGTAGACGGTAGGAGAAAAGGAGTCTGGTGTTAGTCCCAGTGTAACTTGGAAGATCGGATGTCGATGGTCTGGCCTTGAGTAGGACGTCGGGTCTTAAGCAGGATATCAGGTATTCAGCAGGACGTCGGGTCTTTAGCAGGACATCGGGACTAACGTCGGACCTTAAGGCAGTGGTGCAATGAAACTCCGGTAGTGGTCCGGCGAGGCTTCAGTGGTGGTCCGGCGAGGTTCCTGCAGCGGTCCGGCAGAGGTCTGGCGGTGCTTCTGCGGTGGTCCGACGGTGGTCCGGCGGCCGTCGAGGAGGAGCTTCCTCCTTCTCCTCTTCCTTCTCTTCTTGCTTGAGTCCCCTCTTATGAAAAATGAGGGCTCTATTTATAGATTTTCTAGAGTGGCATGGCCCGTAAATAGGCGTGAGATCAGGGGCGAATAGGGAGTGGTCAAATGGACGGCCAATATTGAATCCTACGATTGTGCACCGTTTATTGGACATTTGAAGGCCTTAGTGATGTCGGAATTATGTGATATTGGGCTCGTTGGATTCGTCTCGTCGAGCCCTTCGATTCGAGTATAAGCTCGTCAAAATCGGAGACCGTTTGGTAACTCAAATTGCAGTTTGAACCTTCCAACAGCGCTTTGAGCCCTTGATTCGGACTCATTTGGGCTCGGATTGGTTTGATCTTGGTGTCGTTGGGTTCGTATTTCCGAGAAGCTCAGTTTGACTGTAAGCTCGCTGAAATCGGAGTTTGGGTGCTTCAAAAATTAATTTTTGAAGTTTCCAACTAGCTTTTGCCTCGAGATTCGTGCCCGATCAAGATAATTTTTGTGATGCCGTATCAATATGTAAAGAAGAAATAATATATCAAAATTATGTGTACAAAATAAAGAAAATCTAAGTATACATATGCATGAATAAAAAAATGCTTATTATAAAAACTAGATGTACATATAAGATGATTATTTATTGTCAAGATGAAATCAAATAGAAATTTTCATTGATGCCACTCGATTATAAATGATGTAGTTCTACTATTGTGGTTATAGTGATAAACCACAATACAGATGAGTACTCTGAAAAATTCTTATCTGTGAGTGTATTTTTTGCTTCTATAATCATATATGAAATAATTTTTCGAGAGGATATGCCATGAAAAATCGCAAGCATGACTTCAAAATTTACAAGACGAGCATATATATTTAGAGACAAAATAACATTTGAGAAACGAAGACATCGATTCTACAATTAATCATGTATGATTCATGCAGATCGATGAGTTGACCTTAAAGTGGTTTGTCTTAACCTTCATCTTGTTCGAAGTAATATTCTAAAAGATCCCAAATAATTATTATTATCGCACCCTAGTATATCAAGTCTATAACTATTGCACTTTTTTATTCACATTCTTTTACAAATGATATAAGAGCTGATGGTTTAAGTACAATTTATTGATTTATGCAATTTATGGCTCCCATAATTATTGCTTATTTAAATTATAGTTGATCTCATTTTAAAAGGTAGTAACTCCCAAAATTGCTCATATAGCCATAAGATTTTTTGTATATGATGGTTGATGATATGAAGGTTAATATGAAGAACTCACAAATGAGGAGAAATTGTTTAGGCACATAAGAGCATTAAGCTTGGCAATTAGTACAGCAGGCTCAACTCACATTTGCTTATAAAAATTTAGCAAAATCATAATTATTCAAAAATATGACTTAATTTAAATATAAATCATAATTAAGCTTGGCAATTAGTACAGCAGGCTCAACTCACATTTGCTCAACCAAGATATTTAGGCTTCGTTTGGGACGGCTTTTTTACTGCTTTCTAAAACGGAGTTTTAATACAAAAATAAAAAAATTTGTACGGAAAATTTGTACTAAAACTCCGTTTTAAAAAGCAATAAAAAGCCGTCCCAAACGAAGCCTTAGTCATATTTTTTTTCTTATGTTCACACTTTTTAAGAACTGTGATTATTGAATAAATTTTTTAAACGTTTTTAAATATGAATAAATAGTTAATTAACTTTAGCAAATAAATATTTAGGTATATAAATTAAACTATTTTAATATTAATATTTGAACTTCTCTAAAAAGTTAAATAATATATAAAGAATTATATTAATTTTGATTACAAATCTAAATATATCAATTATTCACACAAAACACTTAAATTAATAGCATCAATCATATCATTAGTTAGATTTAATTAAAACTTGATAATATATAGCTTAAATTTGATAAAAATAAATTAAAAAAATTCAAACAATGAATATTTTAAAACTTTATTCATATTCGATCTCTAAAAATTTAATAAAAATAAAAAAAATACAAGTTGATTTATTTAATGGAATGAAGAGTCCAAAGATAGGAATTATAACATTATGCATGCTTTGTAGAAAGGTGGGTGTGACCTTTCAAAGAAACTTAGAATAATTGAGCTATGTCGACATCATCAAGTCTAAAAAAATGGTCATTGGCCATGATTCCTTTACTATGAGGGCAGGCAAAACATAATGTGCGATGTGACATTAGAAGCAGCAACACAAGACATGCACTGATTATGGGAATGAATACGCAACAGTGCATTCAATAATGAAAGGAAATTGATGTTGAAAAAATAAAAAGAGAAAAGTCTATGGTTGGTTGGTATTTTGAACCTTTGAATGTATATATGATTGGAGGAGAATGATAATAATAAGCAAAGTTTCATTGGTTTAAATTTATTATTAAAAATTTTGAGTTGTATATGCTATTATTATTGTGATATGTTGACCGGAGTGTTGAATTCCATTTTGTTCGGTGGATCGTATTGGATTGTACTTTATTTTACTTGCAGATCGAGAGCTATAGTGAGAATGTTATGAAATTTGAGTGTAAGAAAAGAAGATAGGAGGTGGTTCTTAGAGAGATATATTTAGACAAAATTACAAAATATATTGTTATGAATGAATTGTTTTTATATTTTAATCACAAATTTATATTATTGCATAATTATTATATCATTCATATCTTATTTAAATAATTTTAATATTTCTTACATCATCTGGTTCAACCTTGTTGAACCATTGAACCTTGAACCTTAACTTCTAATTTTATGTTCGGTTTGATTTTCACAAGTTTAAAAAATGTTCAAATTTTTTTTCTTGGCATCTCTTCTAGTTCTATGATGGTTTTGCATACCATAATATTGATGAATCGGTGCCTTTAAAAATTAGCATTTTAGCTTCCTTGGGAGGTATCCCTATTATGCTCTTATATACTTCTTTTTTAATGATGAGATGTAACTTGTAAAATATATGGTTTGAATTCTGCCACTAAAGAAATAATAATCTCCATCACCATACCATGAAGCCTTCATAACAGATGCCCTCATTGGCCTAACCTAGTTGCCCTCTAAGAATTTTCTTGACAGTCAACCCATCGCACCCTTTAGTTCCACCACTAATTATAGGAAAGAATTGAGTTGTACACACAAATTAAATCAAATGTACTCGACTTAATCAATTTAAATGTAATTAATGTCAAAAGATGGACTAATTAGACAATGGTTGATGAGCCATGAAAATAAGGCAAAATCTATAGATCACGTGATGAAATAATAATGATTAAAGTTGAGATTTTGAGTTCAAGATCTAAACTCACAAAAAAATTATAATAGATTTTTCTCAAAACAAATCTAGATTAAAATCATAGGATAGTTGATTAATAAGTAATAGTAGGCACTCTTGCGGTACTCACTGAGTTTACCTATTTAGACCAAAGTTCTTAAGGCTTGCTCCTGAGAAGCTTGTTTGTTAGATCCTCTATGAATGGTGGTCGGAATCACCCCAATAATGCGAATTATTTATGTTGGGACTACTTCGTTACGGATCTGGTCTCCTTCCTTCATATGCAAAACTAACTAACTTGATGAGGTCCTGCTCCAAGTTTTGTAGGTTTTTATGCTCCTTAATATCATGGTCATAGTCACCAAGGTAAGTGTAGTACTTTAACTGGTCACGCAGGTGACCATTGACTCTCATGTACACTACCTTTTAAAGAAGTCCTTATTTTGAATGATATTAACTAACTTGGTCATTGAAAAAATTAGCTAAGTTATAGTCATTAGTGGTGGATTAGATGCTGCAGCAACCTCTTGCCATGATGATCATTGTAGCATGTCTCATTGCATGATTGTTTATCAAAGGGATGAGTTCTCATATGTCGGGCCGGTGAGTTTCCTCTAATCATGTTAAATTAAATCTTCTTTCAACCCTAAGACTCCTAGTATGACTTCTATGGTCCTTGGAAAATTATTAGAATTTTTCTCCTGGATGACTTTTCTCTTTCCTCTCAGCAACATTAGAGACAATAATCTCTATATTTTTCTCATTAACAATTATATGACTATTACCGAGCTCAACCAACTCAGTTGAAGTCCTTAGCTTCCATAGGTTGAACACATACCAGAAATGTCCTTCTCATAGCACTACAAGAAAACAAGACATTACCGTCGAACTTTCCGGCGGATATATACCCGATCTTTCACAGCATGCATGTATACCCTTCCAAAACCATATAAAAAAACCCCTAAATGACTCACTCAGTTCTTGCCTCATCTATAATAAGGCTTGAGAGTTTTTAGAGGCCTTTGCTAGCATGTGAATTGCATCATGAGCAACCACTTGAACTTGGTGAAAGAGCTTATGACGCCAAGTGGGATGCATGAGAATCACCTCAAATGTAATTCTTTGAAATTAGTGAAGAATAACATACACTTTAATGCATTATTCATATCAAGAAGAGAAACACCCAACTCAAAGTAAGAGAAATGAGAAGATATTGACTAATAGAGAGCTCCTTTTCACAATTATTATCAACTTATCACTATTTGATAAGATATCTCATCAGCAACTGAAGCAAAGGTCCTATCTCCAGCTCCATCAAGTCTTATTCTTCTCAACATAAAGGTAGAGGATCCATCATGAATTTTTACTATTATAGGAGTGGTTCTCAGTATCCTCTATAATGCTCCAAAGAACATTTGAGTCATCATCTCCTTGAATTTAACTAGTTGATGAATAGTCATGACTCCTGGTTGGTTATTCATGTTAATATATTCTTCTCCACTTCATTATTATTTTGTTTAATGTAGTACTTCTCTTCTAGTTAATGGCAAGCTTCATGCTCGCTGCATCTTTAGGATGTTAAATCCAAAATTATTCATGAATCACACCGAACTATACTAAGAATAATGAGTGAAAAAAAAAAATAAAGAGACAAGAATTGTAGAGTAAGAAACTCTAGGATTTAAAATATGTTTGATAATAAAAAAATGTGCACTGAATTCCTTATTTATATGTTTGATATGTGGCTTGAGCATCACACATTTTGTTACATACATGACAAATAAAAATAAGAAAAATATATATAATTATACTAGTCAAATTAGAATGTTCGACGTGATGAAGTCTAGCACTCTTAAAAATTTGTCGGCTTGACTCATATTGATTGTCTAGCAGCAAAATTATCAAACAATATTTAGTAAAATATACGGGTGTACTCTTTTGTTTTTTAGGATATTTAGATCATTAAAAAAGATAAGCTCACACTCACGTCACATATGTATGACTCAAATCTAAAATATCTTAGTCGATAGTCAAAACTCCCAACCAATAAATCAAAAAGAATTGTGTATATAAGCATATGGGTGTACTCAACTGCTCATAATTCTTTTGAGAATCGTAAATTTGTGTTGTGATTAACACCAATTGTCTCGATCGAAATGCTTTAATTTATTACATTAAAAGCTGAGTATCGCTAACCATAATAAGCCTTTATAAAACCTTGCGTTCGGATTTCTGTGAGTCAACTAACTATAAAAATAATAAGCTATATGTGGTTTGGCGTGTAGCAATTTACACAGCTACCGTAGAGCTGCAGCAATTTCTGGAGAGAATATTTTGGGGAACGGGAAGAGATAGAATTAGAATGCTTAAGGATTGGGGAGATTTTTATAAATAAAAAAAAATGTTTTATAAAACAATAAAAAAATTATTCAAACGAAATCTTAAATGAAGTACTCTTTATATATATTAGCTTGAAATGCTCCTCCTACAAAGGAGATCAATCAGAATGAGCCATGTCAGCAATACTGAGCCGCGGTATCGAGTTGCGGTACCGACATGACTCATTCTGGTTGGTATCAGGACAACATTTGGCGTCTACAAAGAATAATTTCTCTTTACAAATCCACTGCAGAAGATCCCAACAATAACCTCATTTCCTCTACTTTTGTGGATGCCTCCTCCAGATTGGAAGGATGGTATCTTTTAATTTTCTTTTAACTTTTAATAAAAACTATTTAATTGTATTTTCCCTTGAATTTTTTTAATTGCTTCAGATTTTTCATATAAAATCTTGTATTAATAAAAATAATTGTTGAATTAAACTCAATCCTATGAAATCATCTTATGAATAATATATTGTCATCTCTTTAAAATTTTCTTAATACAACATATATACTATGAATAATGATATATTTCTTGAAAAAAATGCTACTTTCTAAGGCTATAGTCTAACAAAAATATTGAAACTTTTAAAAATTTCCATAAACTATAGTCTTGGAAACTCATGTGACCTTAAGAAAATAAAAAAATATGGCATAAATATTAATTTTAATTGTAAGCTTAATTTGATGCATCAACAAATGATAACATGACGATCTGATTATAAATCGACTTAAATAATTCGGGTTCGGGTTCAAAATTCCCACCCAATTAATTGGAGGGTCAAGTTCAATTAATCTCACAAATTCGATTTTCACCATATGGCAACCCATTTGGTTATGTTTTCCTAAAATTTTATTTTATTTTTGATTTATTAACATAAACTCTATAATTGACAAGTTAATTTTTTTTTTTATAATCTAAATGGGTTATATGGTTGGGTTTAGATCCATCAATTTAACTCATTTATTAAATGAGTAGGATTGTGTCGATTGGATTTAAATCAGATCAATCTCGGTTGAAAATTGAATTTGAGCCATTGATATGTTTTTGACACTCTTAATATTCACTATTTTCCGGCGGCCTTCCGGCAATTTACGACGAAAAATGTCCAAATATTTTTTTTTTTTTTTGCAGATTTTCCAATGCCTTTCCGGCGGCTTTTTCTTATTACATTTTAAATAAAAAAATGTGACATTTCCGGCAGCTATGATCGGCAAAAAATCGTTTGAAATAAACCGTCAGTTTTAATTTTCTATGCGGTTTATACCGGTGGAAAAAAGAATGCATAGAAAGCTGTCGAAAAACCTCATTACTGGCACAAATTCACCGAATTTCGCAGGAAAAAGTCGCCAATAATGACTAATTTTCATACAGTGATTATTTATATAGTATTATTTTCATGTTAACTAGAGAGCAGAAAATTAATTGAATTCGGAGCAGAAACTTTGTCAACCACTTCGTTTAATTTGTCTTTACTATGAGTATCTCTTTATTTTTTTACCTTCCAACACCACATATTATTTCACCTGTATTGTTTCACTTCATCTAATTCAAGCTGTAGGCCCGCGTTATGTTCCCCATCTCCAAGAAAAAAGAAGAAGAAAACACTACACTTTCTTCTTTCTCAACTTTTACTCGTTCGACCAATCTCTAACATCCATCATATCCCCAATGCAAGTCGAAGAATTCTTTACAGAAACCACTAATTCCATGCCATCCCCTAACCTCTCTCTAAGCATCAGCGTGGACTCGCCCCAACCCCAGACTGAGCTCTCTCTCTCCAGCTCTTCTTCTCCGCCATTAGAGGAGCTTCGAAAAGCTTCGAAATCGATAAAGGGAATCCCAATCTATAGCAATAATACCAGCAGTAGCAACAGCTCCTTCCCCTTGCTCCCACAAATGCCTTCTTATAGCGCCCAAAATCAGTACAACACAACACTGAGATCTAGACTTATGTGGAGGCTTCCAGTGAGGAGGAGTATGAGGGCGCCGAGGATGAGGTGGACGACTACTCTACATGCTCGATTTGTGCATGCTGTAGAGTTACTTGGTGGACATGAGAGTATGTTTGGTATAGCTCCATCGCCATCGTAAATATGTTTATAAGATCTGATTATGTGTATGTGGTTTTTTTTTTTTAAATTCTCAGGAGCTACACCAAAATCAGTTCTTGAGCTCATGGATGTGAAAGATCTTACTCTCGCCCATGTCAAGAGCCATCTGCAGGTATGCTTAATTGTTAATTCTTTATTGGTGTAGTTTTAATCAGATTAGTTCGATTCTGAAGTTTTTGGACGCTTGGGTTTGAAGAGTACTTTTCCGCTATTCTGAGTGGAAAATGAGCCAAGGGTTTGCATCGTTAACTTCTCCTGTTCTTCTTCTTCTTCTTCTATTTCTATTCCTCCTTTCTCCTCCTCCCGTCCTCCTCCTCTTCTTCTTCTTCTTTTTCTCCTATTGTTTTTCTTGATGGAGGAAACTACAAGTTACCAACTTTTTTTTCTTCCAGTTGATAGACAGAACCATCTCTCAGTTTGTTCTGATGTTAAGGGATGCAGTGAAATGCGTGGCTGACCTAATGAATGAAAAGATGGATCATCTTAAAACTATAGACATGAAAATGCGTGTAAGAGAGAGAGAGAGTAAGAGAAAGAGAGAAAGAGGGAGAGAGTGTGAGAGAGAGAAAGGAATCATTGGGCAATGATGAAGATAGCCAACATAATTGAAACATTATCAAAGGAGTCAAATACAATGACGAATGGGGAAGAAAAGAGAAGAAAACGGTAGTAAATTATGAATAATGGAGATTGAGCTTCTGCGACTTTTTTTCAATTCTTTTGTAAGCCAATTGTACGAATCCGACTTTATTTAGACGTGCTCTCATTGTCATCTTTTGCTATTTTCTTACTGCTTTCTCTCTTTAATATAATCTGTTTTCTTTCTTATGCCACTAGATGTATAGAACAGTGAAGACTACTGAGAAAGCTGCAGCTTCCTCAGGTGAGATACTTCTTAATACTAAATTAGCCACATATAATTAACATTAAGAGGTTAATTATGTGATTATATTAAAACATATAAGAACTTTAATTTGTAAGGCCAATCAGACGGCTCAGGAGAAGAAGACTTAACTCGTGACCTTGGCTTTGGACGGCTGATGGATAGCAGAGGATCTAATCAAACCATGAAAGTTCATGACATGGACTACAGTACTGCAAAATGGAGCAACTCATCAAGGTGAGCTAACGAATTCTGGATTAATTTGGTTCTATTTCCCCTTATTTACTTCTGTTTAGAATATCATAATTTTGGTAAAATAAAATATGTACTGTGTTATATATTTTTTTATTATTTTGATGATCATGAGTATGACTTGATTAAGAAAATTGATGAACGTCCTGAGCTAAAATAATTAAAAAAAAAAAGGTTCATTCCAGAGGCTGTATTTTGCGAGAGATTATTCTGTGCGGCATCCGAACACGTCAAGATATCAATTCGGACACACCACGTCATCCAATATACTATGTATTAGATGAAGTGGTGCATCCAAATTGACCTACGGATGAATTCGAACATCGCACCTAATAATTTTTCGTATTTTGCATTGCATAAGACTACAAAAGCCATTTACTGTCCTTGACTGGAGCTCAAGCTTCTTTGGTTTTATCGCAGTATTTTAATGTGGTGTGATGCATGCTTCTTGGGTTATGTTTTGTCCTTTTTCATATTTTATTGTATTATTTTTTTTAGGATGATTATGATGCCCATTTTAAATTATTCTGGAACATCTCACATGGTATCTGAGAGTCATGCCTTCATCCCTGAATCAAAATAACTCCCATCAAGATCTCTTTTCTCATGAGCCTTAGATTTTGTTTGAGAGGGGCTTTCTTACTGCTTATTAGGGCAGTTTTTTATACAAAATTTTAATTTTTATATTAAAAAGTTAATTTAATAAGCAGTAAAAAGCCATCCCAAATGAAGTCTTAGCCCTCATGAACCGGCCCCCTTGACCTTTAATTCATAATCTCTTACTTATGAGTCTATCTCTCACGCTAGCCTAGTTGTCGCTTGACCGAACCATGACTTATTGCCAACATCTTACTATGCTAGAGCGCTAGCTACTCCTTGTGTTGCTGCTAGTTCTCTATGAATTCCCCTAGCTTGCAACCTGTAAGCTCCACAAACCCTAATAGAATTGAAAATCTACTCCCTACTTTCTATAAAATTCAAACACAACGGGCCACTCGAACACCATCCTTTCATGGCAAATGGCTTCCTAATAAAACACCTCCAAGTTAGCCACATACCACGCAACAATAATAAATCGCATCATAATTAACATATCCAATCACAAAACACATCACCACCAACTACAATACATGGTACCTTCAAGTTCTTTGATGTAGGGAGAATACCCGACGAAGATAGATCTAAGAGCTAAATTGCTCAGACACTTAAAAACAGTGAAAATAATATTTTTATTCCAAAAATATCATTCATATATCTCTTCTTACAACCATTATATTTATACTAATCAAGTAGAGAAACCTAAAAGGTTCTAGAAATAGCAAACAAGCTAAAACAATTATGTCTAAGGAGTATTTTAACTAAGATGCTCTGCATCATTCTTCTCCAGTATGAAGAAAGACGAAGCACGAGCGGAGCCGAGTAGAAGTTAAAGCGAGGTTGTCCGGGTGAAATGAATCTGAGCGTGTGGAGGGTCCGGATTGCGTGAGACGAAGAGGGGAGTGGGGGGAACGGTGTCTTGCATGCGGAGAAGGAGGATGGTGGGATCGTCCGGGTTTCTCGCATTTGCGGAAGGCGAATGCCGAGATCACGAGGCTTTGGTTATTGACGGACAGAACGAATCGATTGTGAGAAAATAGACACGTGCGTGAGGGACATCACGTAGTTGCGTGCTGGACGGGACAGGACCGGATCGGAGTTGGGCTTGCAGTTGCGGGATGTGAAGGTGATGGCGGGAGCAGATCTAAATCGTGGGAAGTGTTCGGTTGCCGTCTGTATAGATCAAATTGTTGGTATGGTTGTCGGCTGATGGAGATCATCTTGTGACACACACTTCATCCATGGTCTTCCCGCGATTGTATATCTTCCTTCATCCATGGTCTTCCCCAGCATCCAAACACTGATCGGTGTCCAAGGTTACAGTGGCTATAATACCATTATGATGTAAGGAGAATACCTGAAGAAGACATATCTAAGAGCTATATAAACATCACAAACACCTAAGAATAATGAAAATATTGTTTCAATTAAAAAAACAAAAATATTCATATATATCTTCTTACAACCATTCTATTTAATTATACTAAATAAGTAGATAAACCTAAAGAAACCTAGAAGGTTCTAGAAATAACTAACAAACTAAAACAGTTATGCCTAAGGAGTATGTTAACTAAGATGTAATCCTAAATCCTAGAGAAACCCAATGGTGTATGTCTAAGGAGTATTTTAACTAAGATGTAATCATAAATCCTAGAGAAACCCAGTGGTGTTAACCATCCGGTGGACGCTATTGGAGGGGGAGACTGACGGGGCTGCTCTTTGTGGACAAATATATCTTTTTTGTTGTATAAATCTAGAACCAAGGTAAAGATTGTTTGATATTGGTCTAAAATTTAGGATTGTACTTTTCTTAATTTCTTGGATGGCTTGTATTGTCATTGGTGTATCTATTTATTACCTATAATTAAAGGCTATAGGCTGTAATAGGATTAGGAAATAAAAGTTTGAATTCAGTTCTTTCCCTCCTCTCACAAGTAGCTCAAGAAGGAAGTGCTTCTTCCTCTCATTCAAGATCTTAACATTTTTTTTAGCTCCACCCTATGTAACAGTCATAGTTTCCGGAGGAAGGAAGTGCTTCTTCCTCCACTGCTTACGGAAGCTCCACCTTGTGCAGGCCCTGAAGAAGTGTCCCTGTCTTCCTACAGCTGCCGCTGCTGACCTAGAATCGGCCACCTTTTACCACTCTTCCCCCAACAACCAGTAGCGGAGACGAGCACCCGTTCACCCTTATCTTGCACATTAATCGACCTGATGCCGGACCCATCCTTTGAACTTGATCACCTCAACAAGGCTCTGAATCGATTTCGTTTGACAAGAAAACCTAGCCTCCTCCTCCTCCACCTAGCTCGGTTTCCTCCAACTGGTAGGCTATGAAGCTAAATGTTAGGATTTTGAATGAGAGGAAGAAGCACTTCCTTCTTGAGCTTATTGTGGGAGGAGGGGGAGAGGGAAAGAGAGAAGGAGAGAGCTAAATTCAAGTTTTTATTTCTTAATCCTATTACATCCTATTGCCTCTAATTATAAGCAACAAATAGCCGATACAAGCTGTAGGAAATAGTTGTCAATACATTGTTTAGATCACTTGTTAGATCTGGCCAACCAAGCTTCCACCTCCTCAATTCCATTAAAAGTTTGTGAAGAAACCAACATCATCGATCACATGTTTAATCTAGCTTTTTTTGATGAATTTTATATTTTGTTTGTGACAACTTTCTTACTGTTTTGTGAAATAGTTTCTTAGTACAAATTTTTTTTAGTAAGCTGCTTCATAAAACAGTAAAAACTATTCCAAAAGAAATCTTAATTATTATTAATATGCCTAAAAATTTATTGAGCTTTCTAGAAAATCTAACACGTAAAAGATGTCATTAATTAAAAGATAACATTGTTGCATTTAATCATATTTCTTAAATAAAATTATAATTATAAATCAATTTTTAATAATGATTTTAGCTTTCTATATATTCGACACAAAATGCTTTGAAGGAATTTCTCACATCTTTGCAGAAATGCTGAAACTATTTATGTTATGATGAACACATATTAGAATACAGATTTTGATGTTTTCGTTGTTATTTTCATCTGAAAATAACTCTCTTTTGATACAAACTTGGTCATAGGAAAGTTTATAAACAACTATTTGAGACTTTCTTTATAGAATATTTCAGTCCTTTTTTTGTCCGTTCATAGTCTATTGGGCTATAATGCTAAAGAATACTGTTAACGGGTCAATGCCTGCAAACATTTTGAATGATTGAGGGGCTGTTTGGTTTGAATAGAATATTTCGAATACAGATATTTTAATAATAAATAGGTTGATTTAGAAAGAGTAGTACCCATCCTAAAATTTTGTTTGTATTAGTAAAATAAGGTTGGAGTGGCATATAAGATTAATAATAATGTATTAAATTTAACTTATATTAAAAAAATTGGATATATACTTAAAAATATTTGGCTTGAAAATATATATAATAAATTACCTTTTTTTTAATTAAATGTAAATGAGAATCTGTCTCTCAGTAGGATACAATGGAGAAAAAATATTCATGTAACCGACCCGTACAATGGGATAAGAGCTTAATGTTGTTGTTGTTGTGGAATAAGTACTTTGATTATTTTGAATTTTTATTGCGTCCTCCCAACTGACGTAGAGATACGTCCTCCTACCGCCAAAAAATTCAGTTTTTGCTCGATATTGCTAGGTATTATTTGATAATTACGAGGAATATCATCATGTGAGAAGACCAATACCGAGTTATACCGAGCTATACCGAGCAATACAAAAAAATACCGAGTTTTTTCTAAGAAAAACTAGGTATTTTTTTTGTATTGCTCGGTATTGCTCGGTATTGCTCAGTATAACTCGGTATTGGTCTTCACATGATGATATTCCTCATTATTGTTTGGTATTGCTCGGTATTTCTCATTTTTTAGCGCGATTTTAGCTCTGGGAGGACGTATCTCTACGTCAGGTGGGAGGACGCAATAAAAATTCGATTATTTTATCCTTCGTGTTCTTAATAAATTTATTTGTAAAAAAAAAAAAAATCTTATATGTCACCCACTAATGCTTTATTTGGGACGGCTTCTTTATTGATTCTTAAAGCAACTTTTTAGTATAAAAATTTTAATTTGATGTTTGTGAATTTGATTATTTTTAAATCAAATGAGACAGTCATTATTATTATTATAATAATAAATTATTATTATTTTGATTTTTATTTGAGTTGTTTTATTTTTAATTTTAGATTATTTTGCGGATGCAATAGCAAACAAAACAATATTGGTATATATTTGAGTGAAAAAAAAATTTTTTGACAATATTTTCTTATTTTTTTAAAAGTTGCTTTAGAAATATTGTTTTAGAAAAACAAACTAGGAATTAAAATTGATAAAATAATTTTAAAATTTAATGATAAAAATATAAACCATAAATCTTCACACTCTTTTTTAGTCTTTCCTTCATTCAAAACATTAAAGCCTTAGGTTTCATTTGAGATGACTTTCTTATTGATTTGTAAATTTACTGTAGAGAGTAAGTTTTTAAAGTTGTTATAGAAAGCATCTTCTTTGTACAAATTTTTTTTGAAAGCCGCAAAAAAGTTACGTTGTCAAATAAAATTGTGATTATAATTTGAAAAGAAAAGCAGTAAGAAAGTTATCCCTAATTCCATTTACTAAATGATAGCAAATTATTACAAAATTACTATTCAATTGATTCCATTCGCTAAATCTTATTTGGCAAACACGCGTGAGAGTTTCACGAAAAGTCAGTCACCTCATATGAACTCTCCGATCCTCAAAAGGCATTCACCTTATAAGGCTAATCACCCTAAGAGCAGTCAATTAATTAAGAGGGGCACTCATCCTGGTAGCACTCATCACAGTATGAGAAGCCCTCCATTCAATCAACAGGAGAAGTTCATTCACATACATTGATAGATGGGGATGACTCTTACCCAGTCAGTGTCTCGCCCTGGAAACTTATAGAAGACATTAAAGACACTGATCACTAAATTCACCTATGAAGACTCGTTAAGGGCAGCCATAGATACCGAAAACCTCCAAAGGTTGTTGTCCACATATAATTTATAGTGTCTCAACCACATGTATGTAAAAATTAAATTATATATAATTTTATTATTTTTTTAGAGTAGTCTATACTATAATCCTGTTAATCCTATAAATGCAAGATTAGAAAGCTATTTTAAGGTTCTTTCCCCATGTATAGTGATCTTGTATATTTTAGAATGGTAATAAATCCAAAGCCTCTCTCTTTAAATTCTCGAGCTTCATTGGGCCATCTCTCTCTCTCTCTCTCTCTCTCTCTCTCTCTCTCTCTCTCTCTCTCTCTCTCTCTCTCTCTCCTCTTCTCTTCTCTTCCCTTCCCTTTAATCTACGAAAAAATCTCATGAGTTTTGTGAAAATAGCTTAGGTATCACCCACACAAAAAATTCAATCCAACATTTTTTTAAGGTGTGGTGACCATCAACTAATATTAAGAATAAAAAATCATGCACCGCAAGAAGAAAACATAAATTTTATCTCTTAAAACTCTTAAGAAAAGTCATATATATATATATATATATATATATATATATATATATATATATATATATATATATATATATATATATATATATATATATATATATATATATATATATATATATATATATATATATATATATATATATATATATATATATATATATATATATATATATATTCCTCATAAACATCTAATGCCTCAACTCCCTAACAATCCTAAGAAAACATTGCAAAAATCCCAATAAAGAAAAATAATTTTATACTATGAGCAACCAAATTAAAATCAGCATCACTTTTGAACCACTAGTCATAAATTTATAAGAATACCACCATTAATTCCCTAATATCTAAAGTCTTTGATCTAGAGTTCCTCATTAATTTTCTCCAAGAAAGACCTATCTTTTGACAAACTAGAATCTTCAATTCCAAAGCTATCCAAAAATCAGAGTTCCCATTTTTCTACCACCCAAATAACCCTTTTATCACAACTCTACGGAAATGTCAATCAAGTTGTTTCTTTCTCTAAACCCTAGATCAACCACTTCCCCTCTTTTTATTCCAGGTAATTATCAACTTCCCTTCCTCATTCTAATAACTTGACTTAAAATCTCTACAAGAATGAAGTTAAAGAATAAGATGTCTACATCCATCCCTTATATTTCTCAAATAATCTCCATAGTTCACTAACAATTAGGATATTTTCTTCATCCACTAGCGAGATAGCCTTTGAAATAAGATCTAAAGAAGTAAAATCCACCATTGTTGATGTCATAGTAACAACCGGTAGGGCATCGATTGAACAATGATGGTAGTTGATGAATAAGTTCATAAACAACCCTTCAATCACAACTCTAAGGAAATACCAATCATATTGTTTCTTTCTCTAATAATATTCTATAGACCCTATATCATCCACTCGCCATCTTTTCATTCCAAATAATTACCAGCTTCCTGGCCTTCCTCATTATAATAGCTCGCTTTAATATATCTATTAGGATGGGAAGTCAAAGAATAAGTTGTTCACATCTCTCCCTTATCAATCTAAAATAATCTCCATAGTCCACTAGCAATCAAGATATTTGCTACATCCACTAGTGAGATAGCCTCTGAAATAGGATCTAACGTAGTATAAGCCACCATTGTTGATTTTAAAGTAACAACTGAGAGGGTAGCGATTGAACTATGATGGTATTTGAACAAGTTCATCAACTCCCTAACAATCCTAAGTTACCATTGCAAAAATCCTAATAAAGAGAAAATTTTTTCTAGTCTGAGCAACCAAATTAAACCTATCATTTGACTGCTTAGAAGCTACAATTCCAAATGTATCCAAAAGTCTGAATTCTTGTTTTTCTACCACTCAAATAATGCTTTCACACAACTCTACGGAGATGCCAATAAAGTTGTTGCTTTCATCAGACCCTACATCTACCACTCACCCTCTCATTCCAGGTAATTATCAACTACCCGTCCTTATTCTAATAGCTTTCTCTAAAATGTCTACAAAGATGAGAAGTCAAAGAATAAGATATTCACATCTCTCACATATAGATATCAAATAATATCCACAATGCACTAACAATCAGAATATTTGCTACATCCACTAGTGAGGTAGCTTCTAAAATAGGATATAAAGTAGCATAAGCCACTATTGTTGATGTTATAGTAACAACCAATAGGGCAGCGATTGGACTATGATGGTAGTTGAATAAGTTCACAAATAACCCTTCCGTTACAACTCTAAGGAAATATCAATAAGGTTGTTGCTTTCTCCAATAATATTCTACAGACCCTATATCAACCACTTACCCTCTTTTCATTTTAGGTAATTACCAACTTCTCTTTCTCATTCTAATAGCTCGCTTTAAAATATCTATAAGGATGGGAAGTCAAAGAATAATCTGTTCACATCTTTCCCTTATCAATCTTAGATAATCTCCATAGTGTACTAGAAATTAAGATATTTACTATATTCACTAGCAAGGTAGCCTTTGAAATAGGATCTAACGTACCATAAGCCACCATTGTTGATGTCATAGTAACAAGCAGTAGGGTAGCGATTGAACTATGACGGTAGTTGAATAAGTTAACCCCCCGAAAGGAGTAGGCTCAAGAACCTCTTCATCATCACTTAGAAGCAACCACCACCTCTACCTTGTTAGTGAAACATTAGGATTGCCCTCGGGTGCATCATCCAAAAAACAACGAACATGTTTGACCTCATCATTTATAATTGATGGGCAGCCTGAATGGCTTGTTATTTGGTTGGAAAAAAAGTGAATGCAAAGTAAAATAAATGCATTACATTTTTACTTTTTGGTGTTTGGTTGGATGTAAAGCAAATCCAAGATAAAGTAAATGTTGTTTATGCTATTTTTGCTCATTTTTTAGGTAAAGAGTTCTCGACCAATTTGAGCGAGAATGCTTTACACAGCTCAAATGCTTCCGCCGCCGCCCGCCGCCCGCTCTGCTAACCACCTCCCTACCGTTCGTCGCCATCATCATCAAATACGGCCACAGCCACCACCGTCGACCTCCATAGCAGACCATTGCCGCCCCTTTGTCCCGGGCATAATATTTTTATACTTTACATTGCTTTCACTTTACTTCACACCAAACAAAAAAAAAGTTAAGTCATGTATTTCTTTTACACTCATCCAAATAATTTCAAAATATTCATTTTACATTGCATTCCTTTTACACTGCATTTCTTTTACACTGTATTCATTTTTCAAACAACCAAATAGCTCCTAAAATTTTCACATTCGTTGTAAAGTAGATATTCATGCACATAAGCTGAGCCAATTATTATTTATTGACCATGTTTATCTTTAGAAACTCGAACAACTCATGTCTAGTTGGCTTGATCTTATACCCTTACATCTTCAATCTCTCCTTGATAATATGGAGCAATATGAGGCCTCCCTTAAAATCTTATACCCAATGTTGATCACCCTGACACTTAGCATTGTTAGAACTTGACAAATGGAGTGAATTCTCTAATTTTCTCTGAGAGTTTCTGCACTATCCATAGTCTATAGCAATATGAGGCCTCCAAACAATCTCTTTGTATATTCTATTCTAGAAGCTATCCAACTTGAGACCCTTCATGAAGCAGAAATGTGTCATCTTTTTTTTTTTTTTTGTGAGTCTGAGTTTGTGTTACCTTATCTGCTCTCGTCTCTATTTCAACAGGAAAATGGATTCAAACCACACAGCCTGAACGATCTATTAAAAAAAGATTGAAAGTTTAGGAACTCTTTTTTTAAAGCTAAGTAGATAGAAGACATGTTTCAGCTCAGCCATGAAATTATGCATTTCAAATGAAAGTGCAGCAAGACAGCAAAAGAGATTTCTACTTAGGTTTCGTTTGGAACAGTTTTCTTACTGCTTTTTAAAGCAGCTTTCAAGTACAAAAGTTTTAATTTTTATTCTAAAAAACTGCTTTAAGAAACAATAATAAAGCCATCCCAAACGAAGCCTTACTCTTCATTATAAGCAAAGTTCTTTACTTGTATTCAACTTGATTAAGGAATGTTTAGGCAGAGTTGTTCATTATAAGCAAAGTTTACTTTTTTTCTTATGTTCTTTTTGTATTCAGCAGGGGAATTTGGTTGCATTCAACTCCAAGCGAGATGGATGAGAGTACATCAGAAAACTTATCAGCTAAGGTTGAGGTATTCCTCTTATTCTGAACTTTCTGTTCAAATAGTAACTACATGAATGAATATCCTCCATTGATGTGGTGATATTTTGGGAAATTTTATAAAAATTTATTAAAATTTTAGTTATTCAAACAATAGGCATAGTTTTATTAAAAAAAATAATTATAATATTAAAAATAAATATGTCTGGCTTTAATCACAATTAAGAAATTTAATTAACATTAATGCTGAAATATGACTTTGCCAATTTTTATTTCTTTTGCAGGTTAATGACCTTTCATCACCCAGTGTTTCACCAAAGGCAGTTAAGGAAAGTATAAACCCAAGCTTGGAGTTCACACTTGGAAGACCAGACTGGCAGAGCAAGAAGCAGGATTAGTTAAATATTGGTCATGTAACCTTCTTAGTTTTGATCAAGATCTTCATCAAGTGCACATAAATTAAAGCGCACGTTCAGTTGATCATAGATGTACAATAGGATGTGAAAAAAATGGAAAGCTAATTAATAGGAGAATTTATGCTCCTTCCTAATTACCATGCATGGTAATTAATTAATGAGTGATTTACAATTATTTGTATTTGATATGTTCGCAAAAGTTTTACTTGAGCGGTATGAATCTCAATGCATTATTTTATATAGAAATTTTTCGAAATTAAATTATTGATCATGTGAACTTTGACTTCAACAAACTTGAAGTAGAACTGAATGTCTTAATAAGATGAATCTAATGGCACCAAAAGCAAAATGATCTAAGTCCACATTAGATCAAATCAAACACTTTTAATTTAAAATTTTGGGACATTAATTGAAAGAATAAATAATCTCCAAATATTGCATGCTCGTAATCAAATTGATAGGTTTAATAAGATGAATCCAACGTGTCCGGGATCATTCTACTCTAAGGTTTTAAGGCAAATAAATACTTAATAAAAGATCTATGATAAAAGTTTTTAATATGGGTGGTCTGATATAGTGTTACGAGATTTTGACTAAATTTATGGAAATGCAACTCACAAGAAATTATAACTAGATCATCATTCTCCACATGAGGAAGGCTCAGATATAAGCCTGCCAACAACTCAAAGCTTTGAATAACTCTAGAGCTCCATCTAATGTTTGATGCCAACGTTGACATCCTACCATCATTACTGTTGGCCGGCCTCCATTTTTAGACTGACTTAGCTTGTGATTCGAGAAAGCCTAAATGCTTGAAAAATCTCAAAGCTCCAATACCACTGCCCAACCATTGTTGTTAGAACATTACTAACTATTGTCTTCAAAACACCGCACAACTACTGTTGTCGGAATAATTATAAAAGATCAAATAAGTGCTCCAAACTTTAAAATTTTGACTTTTATGGTTATCAGAAAAAAGGGATTTCTATAACTTCAAGTACATTGTAGCTTAATTCAACTAAGACTTTGTTTTGGTTAATTTTTTTGTTGTTTCTTAAAACAGCTTTTCAGTACAAAAAGAAAAAATTTTATACTAAAAAGTTACTTCGAGAAGCAATAAAAAAGTTGTCCCAAACTAGCCTAAGTTAGCCGCCCGTGAATTTTTGTTCCATTATGAATTATTCATATAAGAACTCTGGTATCTCATACATTTTTTTCTTTTATCTGTATGTGAATTGAATCTTCATACGTTGCTAAGACAAATTTTTTTTTCTCAAACACCGTAAGTTTTTATCATATAAAATATTCTAAAAATATAGTTCATTTGGATGTCTAAGATCAAATCATAAATTACAATAAGAAATTTTTAAACGATATTGTTTTTATTTACATCATTGGAAAAAAAAAAAAGCAAAATGTGGGTTTTTTTTTCTTTGCAAGCCTGTACATGTTCATATGTGAATGGTACAGCAGTTCTCAATTAATGCAGTATATTAGGAACTGAGCCTTGCCGACGCAATTAGAAACAAATGCAATTAATGAAATATAATGCAGAACTATTTAGTGTATTAACAATGTGTATAATTGAGTCAAGTAGCGCATGACCTTACACAAAATTTAATTGTTCCATCATTATTTTTAGATCGCATCTGCACTGTTCGAACTTGTCTGACAATGATTTACTGCACTACTTTTTTATTCAATATTATGAATTTGTTTGTGATGGCTTTTTTACGATTTTTTAAAGCAGCTTTTTACTAAAAAATTAAAAAATTGTATACTAAAAAATTATTTTAAGAAGCAGTAAGAAAGTCGTCCCAAACGAAGCCAATATCCATAGCACACTCATACATTTTGTAAAAATCATGTGGCAACAACCAAGGGCAGAACCAACCATAATTTTCAGAGGGTCAAACTTATAAATAAATGTTCGCATATATGTCGGGGGTCCAAGGGGGTAGCGCCTCCTGACGGTGTTCGACTTTGTATTTGGTTCATCATTCCCTAACAATAACACATCTACACAATATATTTAATTATATTTGGGGCAATTGCCTAAAGATCATAGTATTTTAACATTTTTAGGGGTGGGCAATTTCCTAAAAGCACTTGTAATAAAGACTAAAAATTACCTAAATAAGAGTATAATGAAAAAAAAAAATTCAGAACTGGCCCCCCTTAGCCACAAAGAGGTTCCGCCTCTGGCAACAACAACGTCTTGTTAGATTCCAGATTTATCAAACTTTTCAATGTTGGATTAACAGATTCAGAAGATAAAGTAGCAGAGGGGGGGGGGGGGGGGGGGCGGGCACAAACTTATAAGTAAAAGTATAAATTTTTTTTTCCAGAAATATCCTTACAACTAAAATTTGTTCCGACGGCGCTGCCTCTCAAGCCCTATTTGTTCATCGTTGTAAGATTCTCAGATGTGTCGATGAGGCGGGGGTTTCTAGGGGAAGCGCCCCTAAAACAAATTTTGGTTGTAAGGATATTTTTGGATTCTCTTTACTATTTCTCTTTATATTTGGTTCATCATTCTCTAACAATAACATTTCTACACAATGTATTTAATTATGTTGTGGCAATTGCGTAAAGATCATAGTATTTTAAAACTTTTATGGAGGACAATTGTCTAAAAACCCTTGTAATAAAGACTAAAAAATACATAGACGAGGACAAATTATCTAAAGAATCATATAATAAAGAATTTTTTGATTTTTTCGGGGGGGGGGGGGGGGGGGGGGGGGGGAGGGGGTTCAATTGCTCCCTTTGAACTTTAAGGTGGATTCGCCCATGGATACCTACGTAGCAAAGCAAATACATTAATAGAGGAGAATGATGCGGGAAGTTCATGGCAGACATTATTAAAGGAGTGCAGGCAGCAT
Organism: Dendrobium huoshanense; assembly: GCA_016618105.1. Classification (NCBI taxonomy): domain Eukaryota; kingdom Viridiplantae; phylum Streptophyta; class Magnoliopsida; order Asparagales; family Orchidaceae; genus Dendrobium; species Dendrobium huoshanense. The sequence continues at coordinate 21,026,675 of CM028343.1, forward strand.
AAATAGAGAAAACTACTCCAACAATCTTCTGCTCCATTGCTTCTTCGTCTCCTCTCTCTCCCACTCTCTCAGCTTTCCTATTACTTTTCCAGATTATAATAGGCGTGATGAGATCGTGTGCTGCTAATGGAAGGAACACAAAACTGAATGCTTCAATTACTCTTCTTTCTCCCACATCTTTCTGAAACATTCACAGTTTAACAAATGCAATAAATCAGAGGATTAATGGGAATAAAACCTCTTTATTTCATTTGTTCCAGTCTTCCAAATCACTTGAAAATAGTTGAAATCTAAGGAGGACAATTGAATAATGATAATTAAACATATTTTAGTAATAGAATCCTATGTCATTCAGAAAAAGATGATCATTTGGACCAAGTTGCCATTTTTTTTGGTTGTTTCCTTGTTAATCATTATAAGCTTGCCAATTGAATTTCATGAAGCTGCAACTTGATCAGCCTATTCAGTTCCAATCTCTCTAAGCCATATGATAAAAAAAGAATATTCAAGCCCGTCCATATCATCATCATAAGAAATCAATAAATGCTCCACAATCCCCAAATCTTTCATAAATTAATTAAACAACGAAGAAGATGTGATAATTAGAGCTCCATATTTTAACATAGATGATTCGAGTGGTTTAATCTGCACTAATTAAGCCGGTGCCCAACTTGCTAATGAGAATTTAATGGTTGTGATGTAAGCGCAGCGTCAACCTTGAATACACTAATAAGGTATAAGGTGATGTCCACATTGGGTGAGATTTGAAGTTTATTGCCCGAAATATATATTAATTTTAACCATGTTGTAGTTTAACTTTGTCCATAAGCAACTTATTGAAAATAATAATAATAATAATAATAATAATACATATTTGAAATTTGTGGATTAATTACCAGAATATTGATTGATTTTTGTTGGAAAGGTGAGTTGACAACGTAAATTTGATATAAATAAGATTTGAATTCAATATATTTGAAAACAACTTTTAGACCATTTCCAACCGCAAAATTCAATTTACACTTCAAAATGTATTAATTCTTTTCCAACCAAGCTCCATTTTATAGTATCAAAAAAGAATATAACAAGTACATTTTTCTCGAACCGAACGAAAAATGGCAAAAAATGGTGTGATGATGGCGTTCGGTTGGAGCTCATGGCGATTGTAAACGCTTGTTTGGCGTTCGGTTGGAGATGCCCTAATTTTATCAACTAAGACATCGTTTATGATAACTTTCTTACTAATTTGTAAAGCTATTGTAAAGAAATTAACTTTAAAGTTGATATAGGAAGCTTAGCATGAAAAAATAATGGTCAAATAAAAATCACGTTTGCAATCTTAAAAGCAAAGAAGTAAAAAAGCTGGCTCAAAGGAAGCCTAAAATAGCAAATACTCGTAATTAATTGGCTTTCAAGATCGATCATTTTGCAAAATGATAGTATTATTAGGTAGCTTACATTCTCCAACAATGACGACACATTGATGTTCATCTCTTATACTAATATATTGCAGCAGTGTTAGAGATATGCAATAGAGCTTAATCTTTATTGAAGATTATCTATGTTGTGTTATTAATTTGATTGATATGACTTCCGTAAGCTATTCTAATCTAGTTATATATACCTATCAGACATGTACTTGAATTGAAACTGAAAAAATAAATAAATAAATTTAAATTAGTATATATATATATATATATATATATATATATATATATATATATATATATATATATATATATATATTCTTTTTTTGGGGAAAATCCACAAAAGAGGACGACGTGTTAATTAAGGTGAAAAATACAAGTTCTTAAAGAACCAAAAGGCTCACTAAAAATCCAATATTTAAAATAAAATTTAGAAGCCGATAGCTCTACCTATTACAAAATTAAAGCAAAGGAAAAGCTAAAAAGAAGGTTGTGGGTGACAGGGTGAGGAGGATGAATTGGAGTGGACTGAGGAGTTTAATGCTATGTTTAATTTTAAGGTGAATCGCATGATAGAGAAGGTCTTCTCCCATGGAGGTGGCAAATGTTAGCAGCATAAACCCAAAAGGAAGTAATTGATTTTGTTGTGAGTCCTTTTGAGTTGTTGTCTGCTCTGTATCTTTTTGTTGATTGGTTGGTATTTGGATTTTGTGGATGTAGTTGGCTTTCATTGGATTGGATTGATTGTGGTTGCCTTTGCGGATGTAGTGACCCGGGAAATGATGAGGCAATTTTTTGCTCACCATCTGGACAGTTGTGGCTTGTTGGCAACCACTGGTGGTGCTTCTTCTTATTTTGATTGGTGGCCTTTGTTCTAGATGTAGGGTTATGCTTGTCCCTTTTGTGATTTCATCTGTGTGGGCTATTGCTTGCTTCCTCCTCTAGATGGTCCTTACCTAGCTTCTGGGTGGTTGCAGAAAGCCTCTTGCCAATACATGAGCCCAATTGAATTTTTCCTTCTTCACTATCTGTTGTCTCTACCTTGTTGTTATAGCTTTGTAATTTTTTTTTTTTTCTGCTTTGCTATTTGTTGGATTGGCTTATATACTCCTTTTATTGATGGAATAGATGTCCCTTTTGATTAAAAAAACAAAGCTAAAAAGAATATCAAATGAAAGAAGAAGGAAGCAACATGCATCCACTTGAATTAAAACCCCACGATCGTAAAGGAATTGCCTACAAAAGAGATACAAAAGAAACCCTACATACGAAACATAAAACAAGATCCAACAACCAGTTAACACAGTTAGCAAAAACATCAAAAGTCTCCAACACAATGAAAAGCACAAAAGCTAGCCAATAAACACCTAATCGACCCCTAGCAACCCACCAAAAAAGCCCAATAAACATAGAAGGGAGCAAAAACACAACCCCCAAGAGACAGTAGGGAGCATAGCCTGGGACATCTAAAACAGCCCAAGAGAACTGCAGGGGTAGTACATGCCAAAATAAGCAAACCAAACAATAGAAAAAGGGACAAAATCCAAAAAGAAAAGTATTTCTTTTTGGATTTTTTTCCTTTTACGCTTACCCACTTTTTTGAAAAATCATCCTCAATAATTTGAACAATATTTAAATCAAAGTTATCCTGATAATCCACATCTTGCACATAAATTTCTTCCCCAGCATCCTAGTTAGCTGATGAATCGCCATCAGCTAACCAGACACTTTGAATCACCTCATTATCCTTTGATTTAAAAGTTAAATGAGCTAACAAAGCATCATTTGATAAAACAGAGATTGGTCAATAAGAGGTTCAACATTCTTAGCCACAGGGTCAACACCATTAGGAAAAACATTAAGACGAGCAGGAGCATCCAAAGAAATACCCACTTCACCACTCTTAGCAGGCACAAACACATCCAAAAGGCTAACAACTTCATGGGCCCCATGTTCAAGAGGAACAAAATCATCAATAATCGCAACTTCATCATCACAAGTACCAACATTAGAACTAGGAGAGATAGTCTTACTAGCAACCATATTGGTCATGTAAGGGATAGGCCCCTCAACAACACCCTCCCTTGGTGTGACAAGAAGGAGCCATAGGAAAAGCAACAAACAACAGAAAGTCTGACTCCACAACCAAACCGCCAACCCAAATGTTACCAATGTTTTTGTCCAAATCAACTTCAACACCATTCTTCCCATTAACCTCTAACTCAGAATAAGTTTAACATGAATTATAGTAGGGGTAGAAGTATCCACATTACCTACAACAACCACTATTTCTCTAACAACATTATCATTCCCAGCCAAATTAATATGGTTATCCGAAGCAATCACCAGACGAGACGATGAAAGGGATCAACAGTCACCCCTTGAATGCCCTGTAGATTTATAATAAGAACAAAAGGTAGGATGATCCTCCATCACCACTTGTTGAACATAACCAAAATTTTCAGTGTCAAGCCACACTTTGTAAGTAAATTTTTTTTGTAATACCCAGCTCGACCAAAACATGCGCTACAGAGGAATGGGAGCCACAAAGGTCACATGATCCACTTTGAGCGGACGACTAAATAAAAATCCAGGTTGTGAAGAATACGGGGGGGAAAATAAGTGAGGCCACAAGTTGGTGAATGATATCGAAATTGGTATGACTGGGGAGTCCACACCAATATCTAAAAGAAGAGAATATTTGGTCTTCATATAACAATTGTTAACAAAGTAGGATCTATGGAAGAAAACACTACTATAGTCTAGATCATTCACCAATTAAATGAACACATGAGAATGGTCCAACAAAGTTATAGAGAAATTGTCATTAAGCTTAAGAGCGAAGAAGAACTTATGAAAGAATCGAGACTCAGCCACCGAGAAGGAAAAAAACCAACTAATGCGAAATTCAGAGGAGCCACAAGTGCAAGAACCTCATCCTTTAAAATCCAAAGGGAAGGTAAGCCACGAAAGGTAGAAGGTTTGAGTTCAGGAAAACATGCATCAGTGGAAATACCATAGACCGAGATTTGATATACTCATCCAAAAAACTATGGTCATCTCGTTGATTCACCGCCATTCTGGCCACAAGGGCCGGAGGCGGAAGAATCAAGAAACAAAAAAAAAAGAACCCACATAATAACAAGGCTGAGGAACTTCCCTTATAGTCGCCGACACGCCAGATGATGGGCAGACGTGAAGGAGGAGGACGACGAGGCTCCAAAAGTGTAAAAGGATGACGGAAGGCGGCTAGGGCGAAGCACTAGCATCGCCCCAAGAGCATCAAGAGTTTCAATATAAATTAGTATATATGATGACAATGAAAGAGATTTAGGATTCATTTGGTTCAGCCTTTTACAGAATTTGTGAAGGAATAAGGCCCTTAAAAGCTAGCAAATATGTTGGAACAATTTGGTTTGCTACATTCCTAATTTGATGTAAACTACAGGCCTACATTATGAGGATTCGGGTAATTTGTTGGTTTTATCTTATATGTAATGTAATTTATTGATGAATTTGAAATGCAATTCCTAGTTCATTTTTTTCATATATGAAAAAAAATGATTTGATCAATTTTCAAATAAATTATAAAATCTTCTTCATTTTCTATAGTAAACTATTAGCAGACCCATCTGTAGCTGCACATCATTGTCAGGCATAATCGCTAGCCACCACCATCTCAAACACCGCCATTGACCTCCATTGCCACCACTAGATGTCGTCTGCCAGCATCCTCCATCTACCATTAGTCGTCATTAGTAGTTGCCACTACCAATCATCATAGCCAAATTTTATACGAAATTCATTTTACTTTAAACAAAACACTAAAAAAGAATCTCTAACATTTGTTGTACACTCAACCAAATAAAGCTATTTTTTTACATCATTTTGCTATCACTCTGTTTTTTTTTTTTTTTTCCAACAAACCAAACAGCCTCATCTTTGGATTAGAAAGTTGGACCACTTGATGTTATCTTTTCTTAGCTTGTCTAAGAAACTCAAGTTCTTAAACAACAGAATGATAAAAATTTAAATTGGCCAATATACTTTATTATATTAACTGTTAAAATGAAAGTGCGTTAGTCAAAATAAACGAAAATTTTATCTTAAGATGACATCAGAGTTTTTTTGTCGATTTTCCTTCTCTCATTTCTTTCTTCACAAAGAGATCTGAAGAAAAGCATAATGAAAACTTAGATTTTTTTTTTTCAAAAGGTGAAAACATGTATTGAATGTCAAATGGTTTAGTTTTTGCCACTGATTTTAAATTACCAAGCCATATTTAAGAACAACTGGCAACCCTTGCATTTTGAGTTCATGTATGTGAGACTACTCCACGTTTAAGGCTACTACAGTCTACATACATATGAGGTGGGGTGGAACTAAATTTATTTATTTATTTATTTATTTTTTGTGAGGTACTAAAAGAAAATAAGCATTTATCATTATTTCAATTATACTAAAATTGTCTTTATTAATCATTGTTTAACATTCATTATGCAAATTTTAGCTAAAATAATAATTTAAAATTGATATTAAGTTATATATTGATGACTTATGGTATTTTTGAAACATTAATATGTTAATATTTGATTATCGCACTTTCTAAGTTCCGTCTCTTCAAATCTTGATTTTTTTCAAACTTTTGATCCCAATATTATGGAGCTTAATATTTTCCACACCATATTTTGAAAGTTGGAAGCAGAGCAAGGAGCCCTCCTCTCAGGGTTTTTGGAGTGGAGCCTGAAAGACAAGTTTCTAACATCGACAGCTATTTCATTAAGAACACTTCAACCAAATTGTATTATTTTTTGGGGCTATCCTAACTTCCAAAAAAGGTAAGAGAATAATAGGAGAAGGGCTTGTGTAAAGTGAAATTAAGGTCATGATTCTCTCTACAATGAATTTTAGTAAAATTTTTAATGGTAAGATGATAAAAGATCCTATATTTTCTTCGTACTGCTCTTATATCTATATATGTATGAGCGGAATTTTAATGCTAAGATGATAAATTTATCTCATGATAAATATTCCAACAAAAAACATTATGCATATTAAATTAATCAACTTCGTGGTAAGCAAAGAACCCAATTGCTATTAAAGATCACATCAATAAACAAAATTTTATTTGGCATGTACCAGCAAAAGAATATTCAGGCATTTACATTGGTCCGTTTATGCACATATAAATGGTCCCATTCTCTTAATTATACTCTTCAAGTGGACATTTTTTATAAATAGCATAGTAAGTTATTAAACATATGGAGCTAAATGCTTATCCTGACATGATCATGCATTATATAGTTAACGTGCAGCTGTGTGGTTTTAGGGTTTAGTGAGCATTATTTAGTATTATTTAAAAATCTTTTATTATTTTAAAATACATTATAAATGTAATTGAATAGAGACTTTTATTTGTTTTTTATTTTTTATTTTTTGCAAGATTGATGACCTTCTCTGGGAGCAGAGAATCTTCCATTCCCTTTCTTTTGTTCAGATGTCAATTCCTCCCATTTCTTCCATAGGCTATGGTAGAGCAGCAAAATTCCTTCTATTGTGATAGAACTCTTTCTTATTTATTTTGTATATTCATAAACAATTGGAAACTAGCTAGTTAATTAAAGCTACATACCCCATCTGGCTTAGCTCGGTTGGCCGGCGAGCGTGATCGTTTGATTCGACTCCTTAAGTGGGGAGAAAATAAGTACGTGGTCCGGCAGCTGTAAGGTTGGTTGCCGTTAGGTCCATCAAGAAATTAGTTACTCCGCCAAGCGTCTACTCGAGGGGCAGCGGATATATAGCCACTCCCGTTCCAAACAAAATTGAAAGCTACATCACTTCAACGTCAGAAGCAAAACTGTTTCTCTGCTCCCACACAATAAGCCAATAAACCACGCGGTGGGTCTCACTCACCAATATTATACTATGATTACCAACAGATTAATTAATCTTAACTAAACCACCATTCTTTATAAATTTATTATATTATCACATGCACAGCTCACAAACTCCTCTTAATCCACCAGGCCGGCCACCACCAGATTAAGCTAGCTTGCATCTTCACTTCCATTCCAAACATGCCAGAAAGCCAATTCAAAGGAGAGGTACTCTCTCTCTCTCTCTCTCTCTCTCTCTCTCTCTCTCTCTCTCTCTCTCTCTCTCTCTCTCTCTCTCTCTCTCTCTCTCTAGCCATGGATTAACAAGCAGTGATCGTGCATGTTTGATATATAGGTTATGTGGCCAAGATTGGTGGCCAACAAGCTGCTTCGGAGGCCATTGTTCAGCAGCTCCTTCGTTGGCGACTTCCCTGGCCCGTATGATCACAGTTTGAGCGGAAACGAATTGATCAGCTCAGATACTGGCTTTACTGAAGAAATGCAAACTCACAAGTTCAGGCGAGTTTGAGGATATATAACTGAATTAATTCAATAATCTATCCAAGAAAAACTCAAACAGGAATACTAACTATATTTGGGCTGTAATTTTGTGTTTAATTAGATTATTTGCTAGCACATGGAACGTTGGTGGCATCCCTCCAGATGATGATCTAAATCTAGAGGATTGGCTGGACACAAAGAACAACTACGACATCTACGTTATTGGGTACATATATGTACATGAAAATTGTCAATTATCGACGGCATTTTACGACAGTTCATATTACTTTTCCAGCGGTTTGAGAATATACCGATGGTTTTCCGGCAGTCGGTTAACTGCCGGTATAATCCGCGTAGGAAACAAATTACGGTGGCTATTTTCCGGCGGCTAGAACAGCCGGTAAATTCCAGCAGCCAAAGCGCCGGCGACCTCCGGGTATTATCGGAGGTCAGACCGCCGATTTAACCGCCGGTGATTCCGGCGGTTCTTTGATAAGAACCGCCGGTATTACCGTCGGTAATTGGTGATTTTTTTGTAGTGATAATTTGATCTATACAACAAAAGTAGTACCATATATAAAACATTTAATTCTTGAGCAAAATTTTGATTGCAGGTTTCAAGAGGTTGTTCCTCTTAGTGCTAAGAATGTGTTAGGCTCAGAGAAGCACGGGATTTCGATGAGGTGGAGTTCATTAATCAGGAAAACACTAAACAAGTGCTCTGTCACCAAATCACAAAGAGGTAACAAAGGTGATAAGTGTTCGACGAGCTTTGTCTGTATTGTAAGCAAACACATGGTTGGGATATTGGTTTCTGTATGGTTGAAAGAGAAGCTTCTGCCATTCACTCATCATCCAAGCGTCTCCTGTGTAGGTTGTGGCATCATGGGCTGCCTAGGAAATAAGGTAATTAGATTTCTCAATAACTGTTACTTTATTTTTTTATTATTAGCTTATGGTTAACTGTTTGATTCATTGACATTAATATACTAATTAATTAACTAATTCCTTGTTAATAACATCGCAAATGCTTCTGATATTTAGATATCAGCTGATATGATCAAACAGCCAATGGAAATTAAAATTATTCTTAATGATACTGTGCATATTTGATAAATATATTTCGCCCGACACCTTTAAAATACTGGAACTTGAGCAAGAAATCTTTAAAATACCAGCAAAAATCCGGCAAAATAAACGCCCGTGTTTTAAAAGCGGAAATTTCGCCGTTAATGTACTGGCGCATAGTCCGCCGGTAATTAGGACACCGGTTGTTCCAACGTAACTATTTCCGCCAGAAAGTCCGACGGTAATGACAGATTTTCTGTAGTGTAATCTGAAAAATTGTGCTGTGTTATTAATTAGTTAATTGGTCTTTTGTTTTTCTTGGATTTTGTGTAGAAGAAAGAGGAAAATTAAAATTGAGCTGTGGAATTGTTTTGCATGCAGGGGTCAGTATCGGTTAGGTTTTTATTACATGAAACGAGCTTCTGCGTAGTGTGCTGCCATTTGGCTTCAGGAGAAAAAGAAGGGGATGGGATGCATAGGAACTCAAACGCCATGGAGATTTTCTCAAGAACTAGATTCCCCTCAGGACCATCTCTTGATTTGCCAAGAAAGATAAATGATCATGAGTGAGTAACAATTAAAATATAGGAATTTTTTGCTTATAAAAAATTCAACATGATCGAGCAAATATATAGATAAAACATTTAAAAAAAATCATTTTTTTAATATTTGTGTCTTATATTTTGATTTGTGTTTATTTTTTTAAATGGATGAAGCATGTTCTTAGAAGATTCCATCCTCTTTCTCTCTCTCTATTAATCTTAAGATATTACATCTTTTCTTATTAATATATTACCACTGAATTTAAATATACTTAGACAAGTTGCGTCCCGGGGAGGCTTAAATTACTCTTTTCTCCTCCATTAAACAAAGGATTATTCATTATGTGCGGTCACTGAATAGCATCCAGAGACGAATAAGAACACGTCAAATCAATTTTTTGTTGTGTATCGATCTTTGTACTACTGTCTACCAGGTGACGTGGCGCGTTCTCATTCGTCTATGAATAATTCGGCTACCGCAAAGAATAATTTCTCCAAATGAAATGGCAATGGAATATGAGATATTAACTACCAAAATATGTGCTAAATTAAATAGTAATTAAATATGGAAATGGAGGAAAATGTTAAAGTTTAAAGTTTAAGGTTTTATTTGGCACAGTTTTTTATAACTACTTTCTGCATTTTTGAAAGAAAAATTATGTTAAAAAACTATTATAGAAACCAGTAAGAAAATTGTCATTAATGAAACTTTAATTGGAGTTCAATTATTGATTTTCCAAGTAAGAAAATACAATAAATCTTCAAAATATGTACTACACTTCTCATTTTGGCTTCCCTCATTTGTTTCTCTTTCCTTTCTCTCTCTCTCTCTCTCTCATTATCCTTTACATTTATTTTAATAAGAAATTTTTTATACGATTTGTTTGCGTCGCCTTAGGCTTCGTTTGTGATGGCTTTTTTATTGCTTTTTAAAATGAAGTTGTAGTACATATTTTTTAATTTTTGTACTAAAACTCCGTTTTCAGAAGCAATAAAAAAGCCGTCCCAAACAAAGCCTAAGAGTGCAATACAATATTATAGTTTTTATACGCATTACATAATATACAATTTGGTAAACAATTCCGTGTGGGGTCGTCATTATCAACTTTTTAGAAAAAAAACAAAAAACAAATTTAATATAAAAATTTAATATTATTTTAAAAAAAATCTACAATTTCTAAATCAATTGTCACCCACAAAAACATTAAGGACGCGATTATCATTTCATTACAAATCTTTGTCTTGAAAGGTCATCAATCACTTAATCATTAAAATAAACTAAGCCATCATATCTCTTTAATTTTTGGGTAGGGCTAACAAAAAATTCAGCTGACCTTTGAATCAGATATGTTTGAAATAGCTTTTTTATTACTTTGTTTTTTAAATTACAATCATAATTTCATTAGGCTAATACTTTTGTGCTCCTTTATCATTGATTTTCAGAAATTTCTATGATGAGAAGCTGCTTTTTATAACTCAAATTATTAATTTATCGTAATTTTAAGAAAACAGATGTTTGATTTTTAAAAAGAATATATTTATAACATCGACAACATCTTTCAAAAAATATATTTTCATCATAATAGTTTTACAAAACGGTGCTGCCACCTCACACTGATCTTAGGCTTTGTTTGGGACGGATGTTTTTACTGCTTCTTAAAGCAGCTTTCTAGTACTAAAATGCTTTTTTAAAAAGCAATAAAAAAGTCAACCCAAACAAAACCTTAATCACGTCGTCGTATTGTGAATGAGTAATTCTCACAAACTTGATATTTATTTTAAAATAATTTTAATTTGAATAATTTCACAGTTCATTGCATGAAACTTAAAATATCCTCAGAGATTTGAAACAAAATATGCATTTATTATTTAAAGAAGCATTTGAAGCAATAATCGATCTAATAATCACTACTTGCAAAGTTAGATCAAATCATGAGCCATATCTTGACATCAGAAAATAAATATTTAAATTAAAGAAGATAATTAATAAGTTAATTAATTAAATCCACTTGCATATAAACTAATTTAATAAATAATTGGTTTTGTAATGCGATCAATCGTAGCTACAAAAACATTTTAACCACTAAAACTTTAACACTAACTTGCTAGCATTCTATAATTAAAAATAACTAATAAAAAACTATTAGCGCGCATCTCTATCTCCTTTGTCAGCACTGTATAATTAAAAATAACAAGTTGAATGCTTAACAGCGATTAAACTCTGCTAATCAAGTGATTAATCTTTTAATACAGGCGAGTAATTTTGCTCGGAGATTTGAACTATAGAATCTCATTGCCCGAGGACGAGACGCGGTGCTTGGTTTATCAAAAGAAATGGGATTGTTTGCTGGAGAATGATCAGGTATAATTAATCCTTTACATTTATATTAATTCATAATTAAAATTTATAATCACAGACGTGTTTTGTTTTAAGAAAATACTAATTAATTATTAAATTTTAGTCAATTCAATTCGGATTAAAGAAAAAAAAAATTATCCCAACATTTTTATTAAAGATAAGTAGGCATAAAACTAGTAATACGGTCTTTCCACGTGGTTTACTCTCATAATTGCTCTCATGACCAACAATCTCCCTTTCAGGTTTCAAATCTATGACTTAGGCTTTATTTGGGACGTTTTTTTACTGCTTTAAAAAGAAGTAAAAAAGTCGTCGGCTTCGTTTGGGACAGTTTATATCATTATTCTTTTCCTACTTTCAAGAGATTCTTTTATAAAGCAGTAAGAAAACTGTCCCAAACAAAGCCTTACTTTGATACCAATCTTAGAACTGAGGTATTATAACTTATCCTAATACTTTATTGAGATGATTAAAAGGATTAAACTTAGCTTTTACTAAGAAAGCATTCCCTAAACTTCTAAATTTGAAAGTGTAGTTGAAAGTTGAGATTGAAGGTGGAGCATTTGAAGGCTGGCATGAAGGAGCCATCAACTTCTCCCCAACATACAAATATTACTCAAATTCTGATGAATATTATGGGAGTCTCCATGGCTTAAAAGCCAAGAAAAAAAGAGCACCAGCATGGTTAGCTAGTTTCTCCTCATCATTTTGCTATTATCTCTTTATTTATTAAGGCTTTGTTTGGGATGACTTCCTTATTGTTTCTTAAAGTAGATTTTTAATATAAAAATTTTAAGAAGCAGGAAGAAAGCCGTTCCAAACGAAGCCTAAGATCACATATATATGATATATACATGAAAGTTTTTAATCAATATGCAGGTGTGACCGCATACTTTTTCATGGGAGTGGATTGAATGAAATTGCATATGATAGATGTGAATCCAAACACTCCGACCACAGACCAGTTCGTGCAACCTTCAATGTTGAAGTAGATGTCTTAACTAATTCGAACTCATCCGACCAGAAGTTATTCTTGTCGGCCGGACCTGATCGAATTCCTTACAAATTAAGGGACTTTCTATTAGATGATCACCATCATTGCCATGATGATGATGATGATGATGATGATGATGATGATAGTGTCATCAATTGATGAGCATTTTGTTAGTGGCATGAAAAGTTAGGACTTGTTTAATATACATATATAGGATCATAGTTTTTATTAATATGAGTAAAACCACTCCAATATGTATGTAATTGATGTGGAATGGGATGGAGAAAAGTTATTAGATGAGTTTAGTTCATATGAGCAGTAAAAGTACTGAGGCAGCTCAAATGAGCTGAGTTCGTCTAATAATTTATCTCAAATTGGAGGTACGGTAGATAATTTGATGCAGCGGGGAAGTATATTGAAGGCATAGATTAGTCCTAATCACATATTTAAGAGTTTGTTAATGCGGCAGCTAATTATAGGTGTTTAATTAGTCTTTAATTATCTTAGTGCAGTAGAGTTGTGGGGGGAATTATATGCTGAGCGCTAATTATAGGTATAAACTTTACATGTATTTTGCCATACCAATGGTTTTTGAGTATTCGAACTGCCATGTGTATACATGATTATATGAGTTGAATTTTGAATTTTGAATTTTGAGAACTATTTTGATTGTCTTAAGTTTCGTTTGGGACAACTTTCTTAATGCGTTAATTTTTAGAATGCAATCATAATTTATATTTGGCCACAATTTTTTTGTTGTTAAAAAAAAAAAGGTTTACCACAACAACCTTACAGCTGCCTTTATATGAAAAGCTAAACCGCCCTAAATGAACTCTTAATTACTTTTTGTACTAAAATTTTGCTTTAAGAAGCAATAAGAAAATCGTCCGAAACGAAGTCTAAGAAATTAAAACTTATGTTTTGTTTGAGACGGCTTTTTTACTGCTTCTTAAAGCAGTAAGAAAGCCATCCCAAATGAAGCCTTAATCAATGAATCTAGGCTTCGTTTCAGGAATTCCTAATTAATGTCTAGTTGGATTATTAAAGGAAAAATCAAATTCTTTAAACCCAAGAAAAATCATCATCATCCTTAATTTTATCATTTTTAAGTCCGATTTTATTTTTTATTTTTTATTTTTATCGTTCATGTGATCCATTCCTTGCCCTTTATTATTCTTTTACCCTCTTTGATTTGAAATTGTATAAAGATAAATTTTCTGAGTGCTAAAACGAAATTGATAAAAATAACCCATCAGATACCTAAACCTAAAACACCAATTCCATTGAGAAATGAAAGGGATAAGAAGGAAGTTTATGACAAAAACTCACACATCAGAAAGCCCTCTGCTCATGACTTCAACAACTGATTTTTTTAATTAAGATTGTTACTACTTGTAAGGCTGAGGCATGAATCTCACCATCATTGATATTTAAATTTATATGGATTACATTTGGCTTATGATTCTTCGATCATCTTTTTAGATTTGATGGCTTCCGATTATGACTTTAATGAATTTTGTATTTTTAAACACATTGATATCTTCGTGTGTTCGATTTCGGGTTCTCAATTAATTGTACTTTTGCGCTTATTTTTTTGGGTTCTTCATCTAGATAGGTCTTGCTTTTTTTTTTTTTTTTTTTTTTTTTTTTTTTTTTTTGCAAATTTAACAAGTTCTTTTAATTGTTTTGTTTGTTGCATAACAATCATATATTATGAGAAGTAATCCTATTTTATGTCCATAAAATTTATACATTTTTATAAATAAAAAATATTATTATGTATGTTCAAATCACTAAAGATTATCTTTTTCATTAATTACTTGTTCTCTTAAGGTTATTCACACTCTCTTATCTTTTCTTACTTAGGCTTCATTTAAAGCAAGTTTCTAGCAAAAAAAAAACCTAATTTATCAAATTTTCGAGCATAAAAGTTGATTTAAAAAGAAGAAAGAAAGTCTTCCCAAATGAAACATTAAACTACCAACCAAACTTTATCACATTAGATCGATTCATCTCAATAGTCTCTCTCTCTCTCTCTCTCTCTCTCTCTCTCTCTCTCTCTCTCTTAATTTTAACATACAGGCAATACTAAAAATACTTGATCATGAAATGATCAGACCTCAACATTTGGAAGATTTGAGTGTAGATGAAGCACAATAATATTTGACCTGATCAAAAAATTTAACTCAAAATTTTTGGGTTAGGATCAACCCGTTTGGCAAACAGATCGGATTCAGGTTCCAAATTTTGCCCCAATTAAAAAATTCGGTCGAGTCCGAGTCAACCCGCTAACCCGAAGTTGCCCGGATCCAGGTTAGGGTTTGCATTTCATCTTCTCCCGCCGTTCATACCTAATACGCTAATCAATTTCTCTTGCTTCACTCTCGTGACTCATGAGGAAAAGTTTTGATTTTGAACGAGTCAATCTCATAAAACTCCGCCTCCTTCGACAACGTTCATGTGATGCCCCGGATTCTAATTTGGAAAAAAATATTCTTTTAATATTTTAATTTACAATAATCAAAGTTATCTAATATCATTTATCAGTAATAAACATCAAAATAGATTATATAATTCAAAACATTAATGTATACATCTGTATTCATTCCAAAAAATCATATACAATACTCAGGATCTATACAATCATATTATAACTATTCTATCCTGAGTATAAAAGAAAAATAAAAAAATAGAACAAGAAGAATCCTGACAAACCTAATTACACCATATTCGTCTTCCCTAACCTGAAATCATTTAACCACATATAATGAGCTTAAAAAGCCCATCAGGTCACCAAAATCTATAACTGAATTCAAAATACGACAAATGAGCAATATATATGTCAACAGTCAAATCATAAAAGTTGCATTCATATGATCATTGAATCAATACAAAAATAATAAAATTCATATACATTAGTAGCAGAATCTATAAACAGTAAAATACTACAGTACGAAAACCAATAAAGCAATAAATACATTAGAAGTTATAATATTATACTTTTACCCTCTTTGATTTGAAATTGTATAAAAATAATTTTTCTTAGTGCTAAAAGGAAATTGATAAAAGTAACCCATCAGATACCTAAACCTTAAAACACCAATTCCATTGAGAAATGAAAGGGATAAGAAGGAAGTTTATGACAAAAACTCACACATCAGAAAGCCCTCTGCTCATGACTTCAACAACTATTTTTTTAATTAAGATTGTTACTACTTGTAAGGTTGAGGCATGAATCTCACCATCATTGATATATAAATTTATATAGATTACATTTGGCTTATGATTCTTCAGTCATCTTTTTAGATTTGATGGCTTTCGATTATGAATTTAATGAATTTTGTATTTTAAACACATTGATATCTTCGTGTGTTCGATTTCGGGTTCTCAATTAATTATACTTTTGCGCTTATTTTTTTGGGTTCTTCATCTTGATAGGTCTTGCTTTTTTTTTTTTTTTTTTGCAAATCTTACAAGTTCTTTTAATTGCTTTGTTTGTTGCATAACAATCTTATATTATGAATAATAGTTCTATTTTATATCAATAAAATTTATTCATTTTTATAAATAAAAAATATTATTATATACTTTCAAATCACTAAAGAATATCTTTTTCATTAATTACTTGTCTTAATTAGAATTCATTTAAAGCAATTTTTAAGTACAAAAAATTTTAGTTCATCAAATTTTTTGACTAAAAAATTACTTTAAAAATCAGTAAGAAAGTCATTCCAAACGAAACATTAAACAACCAACCAAACTTTATCACACATGATCTATTCATCTTAATATTCTGAAAGTAAGTTCCAATATTGATCAATGACCTGATAATTGATCTCATTAATTAGTTTTTTTTTTTTTTTTCATTTAGAAATACCAAATCACAATACCATATACAAATATTTTTAATATGATTTTATTATGATTGGAAGCCCTTTCATCATTCTATAATTTCCATTGTTGCCAGTCTTACGCCATTATAAGATTTTAATAACCTCAACATTTTCTTACTATGCATCAAATTAATTCTCCCAATATTCTTGTAATAATATTTTTTCCAGATTAATAGTTATAATATTCTTAGCTCTCTCTCTCTCTCACTCTCTCTCTCTCTTAATTTTAACATATAGGCAGTACTAAAAATACTTGATCATGAAATGATGATAACTCAACATTTGGAAGATTTGAGTGTACATGAAGGCCACTAATATTTGACCCGATCTGAAAATCCGACCCGAATCCAACTAAAAAATTTTAGATTATGGTCAACCTATTTGTCAAATAGGTCGGATTCTGGTTCCAAAATTTGCCCCATTTAAAAAATTGGGTTAGGTCCGGGTCAAACCGCTAACCCGAAGTTGACTCGAATCTAGGCTAGGGTTTGCATTTCATTTTCTCCCGCCGTTCATACCTAATCTATTAATCAACTTTGCTTGTTTCACTCTAGTGACTCGTGAGGAAAAGTTTTGATTTTGAACGAGTCAATCTCATAAAACTCTGCCTCCTTTGACGACGTTCATGTGATGCCCATAATATAATTTGGAAGAATTATTCTTTTAATCTTTTAATAAACAACAATGAAAGCTATATATCTAATATCATTTATTAGTAATAAACATCAAAACATATTTTATAACTCAAAATATTAATGTACACATCTGTATTCATTCCCAAAAATCATATACAATACTCAGAATCTGTACAATCATATCATAATTATTTTGTCATAAGTACAAAAATAATAATAATAAAAAGATAGAAGCTGAAGAATCCTGACCAACCTTACACCCATGTTTGCCTGTCGTGACCAGAAATCATTTAACCATATATAATGAGCTTAAAAAGCTCATTAGGTCACAAAAACTTATAATTGAATTCAAAACACAACAAAGGAACAATATGCATGTCAACAATCAAACCATAGTAATTGCATTCATATGATCGATGAATAAAAATATAAATAATAAAATTCATATGCATTAATAGTATAATCTATAAACAGTAAAATACTACAGTACGAAACCCAGTAAATTAGTACGGGTATCAAATCAAAAAAACAATCGTCGTATCCTTAATACCCAAGGTTGTGAAAACCAGACCAGACAACGAACCGGAAGAATGAGAGGTTCATGGTTCGACCAGTCGAATCGAGGTCGAACCGGATGACGTAAAAAATAAAATTATTATTAAAAATTAATAAAATTAACATAATAATTATGATATTCTAACTTAAAAACTTATAATTCTAATAATTTAAACTCTATAATTTTAGTAGATTATCTCTAAATATAATTAAATTAAATTGAAATGATGAGTATAATTATATATTATAATTAAATTATAAGTCATATAGTTTAATTATATTATATTTATGAGCATCTAATAATTTAATTATAATTAACTTTTGCATTTAGTTATAGTGATAATAAATGAGATTCTTATAATATACATTATAACAAATTAAAAATTTTAATATGATATATAAATTTATAATATTAAATTTACAAATGTGTGATAAGATTAATATTTAATATAATATATAAAAGTATATTATTAATTCTTATAATATACATTATAATAAATTTATAATATAAATTAAAAAAATTTTGCACCCAACCAACCTAAATTAGTGGTCCAACCAGCCCAAATTTGTGGCATAACTAACCCAAATAAATGGTCCAATAAAAACCAAACTCACATTCAAACTCATATAGCATTCATGCAAGTTTTTTAGTTCTACATCATGGGGGAGTATGAGATGGTTGCCCAACGTAGCTCGTGATGTATGAGCTCATCTCTGGAAGATCATATAGAATATGTTTCCCACATTCTCAATGAGTTCATTTGAGGACTCGTCTAAACATGATTTCGCCCTCAGAGGCACCCGACTCAACAAAACTTGCTCTTCCATAGTAGTTGTCCACAATCAAGCACTTGTTTTCCATAGATATCCCAAATCAAGCTACATGAAATACAAATCTATACAACCGAGCTATGATCGTTACTAATTGAACTCGTCTATGACTATATCCACTTTCACGCAAGGGGCTTACCATTTACTCTCGTGAGCATAGTACTCTAGAAGGATCCACCTTCGCATACTCGCTTTACATACTAGTTCTCAAAGACTTGCCCAATGCACTCACCCTTGAAGATTTGCTCAGTGTACCTATTAGATAGGGTTGAACCCAAGAAATACTCAAGGCGCGCAATTGCCACCTTGAAAATTTTTTCTTCTTAGTAGAATAAGCATTTTAACTAAGTACTCCCGACCAAAACTAAATACATTTCTCAAAATTCTATATAAAAAAATTAATTTTTTATTTCCCCCTAAAATTATGCACAACCCATACTATTACCCATAACATACATGTTAGCTCCGCCTCTCCCGTCAGAGGACCAAGTGAAAGGTAGGGGGTCACATATGCCCCACTCAGCTTAGTTCATGTGTCTGTATCAATTCATGTTTATCATATCATGCATACACTTCTTAGTAGAATAAGTATTTTTCTGTAGTTCTCATAATCTTATAAATAAATATTGAATAAATAAATTTTTTACTTTATGATTCTTAGACTAATCAAATATACATTAGATCTTTTCACTCGCTCTACACATTTAATAATTCCTCACTTGACCTTTACTTCTGACATGCAAAGATCTATTAATAGATTCTGATAGATGTCATCCACCAATAAATTTGGATCCACCATATTTCTCATAGATTATAGATAAGGTCTTGATATAAACTTCAACCACAAAATGCGTGCTGCTGCAGAAGAAAGTCAACAGGTCTTCCAACAAGGCCTGGCTAGATTTGAGAAATTATGGACTTGCAAAGCTACAGATTCCATTTATTTTTTTCTAATTCAGCAGAAGCAGCCATACTCGATCCATTGAAATTATTGAATCATAAAAGAGTATCTTCTTCTACGATCTGTCATCAATAGTTTGGCAGTTTTTAAATAATTAAAAAGAAAAGAAAGAGTAACTGGTTTGTCGTGCCAATAAAAGACAATTTTTCAAAAATGGCGTTGCCTGGCATGCAGACTTATTTTCATCAACTTGGAGGTGAAGGGCCTTGGTATTATTATAATTCTCGTCAACCATATAAGCACATTAGAGTAATTTTTGGTAATGGGTTGAAACTTCTTAATAAATTATTTGACAAATCCATGGATATATTAGCTGAACAAACTCACTTGTCTCCTCGAGGGTGCTCACTCGATGCACTCATTTTTAAAAATGAGTTGCCAGGGCGGAGTCATGATATTTTCATGTGGGAGAACAAATCATTAAAGTAAAAAAAAAAAAAAACTCAATTTTTTTCATTCGAGCTTGTGATCGGCATTGGCAGTTTTAATTTTTTTTTAAGTCATTAGTTTGATTATAAAAAGATAAAGTATATGATAAAGGAACAAACTTATAATTGAGAATATTAAATCTTGATATTATTCTTACATAGTATCTATAATTTCTCCCACCGAGTCTCATTTTTTTGAAATTATTGTACAATCTTCATTGTCAATACTATTAAATATATATTTTTTAATATAAATAAGTAAATGGTCATTCATCCACGAGTTTTTCATATGATTGCGTAAACGATTCTTTATAATATTCATTGTGGAAAATCTTTGTTTGACTGTTGTTGTAAAAATTGATAATGTTAGATCAAATTTTATAAGTAAGAACACCAAAAAATAAATATCATTCTTCTTAATATATACTATTTTCTGAGCAAGTTTTTCAAGTCTTTTTAAATTCATAAATACATTATTCGATCTCATATTAACAATAAAATTTTCAATTTGATTGTCTAATATGATGAGATTCATTTCTAAAAAATCTAATTGATAAAAGTTTGCTAGATGTAACAATTGTTCATAACAAACTATTATGAAACAATTACTTAACAAATTATTACATTACTATTATCATACTAGATTGAGAGTACATGCTCAATAAAGTTATTGGTGTTAGAGATTGAGGAGAGTAAAACACTGCAATGCAACAAACAGAAAATTAAAGGCAATGGTAAGTAAAACGATACTATGATTTAACATGAAAATTATTAAAATTGGAAAAAAAATCACAGAGCTACACCACACCAAAAATTTCACTACAAAAATAGGGAGAAATAAGTATTAATCTCTCTTATCTCTGGCTCTCTTCTTGCTTTTCTTCTTTTACACTGTTATAACACACAAAACACAAAAAGTTGAGTAAATAACACCAAGGGATTCCACCCTTTAGAAAAACGAGAAAGAAAACTGTCAAATCTGCCTTGCAACGCTGCAAGGCTCAAGCCTCTGTTATTGCTCCCTAAAATAATGATGGGATGGTGAAACCCACAGGACTGCGACACTACACAGCGCTATGGCGTAGAATCTAGGTCGTTATGGTGTTATGCTCTTTGAGCTTGAGCTTGATTAATCCAGTGACTCGAGCTCTGCTTGACTCTTTTGAGCTCAAACTCGACTAATTAATCAAGCTTAAGCTCAAATTAGATGTGACTAGAGCCCTGCTCGTGGCTGCCCGCGCGGCCGCCAAGGTTGCCCGCGCCGCGCATCTGCAGCTCGTGAGTCATGCTCTAGCTGCCAGTTCGTGCCAGCGTTGCCCGCCTGCTCGCCCGCGTCTACGCGCCAACTTGGGCGCGCCCGCTTGAGCTCCCGAGTTTGCTGGCCCGAGCTCACGTCCCGCCTACTCGCCCGCGTCCCGCCTGCGCGCCAGCATCCCCCCTGCTTGCCCGTGTCGGGACGAGTCCGGATCCGAGTTTTCGACCCATTTACCTACCCAGGCCGGATTAGGGTTGACTCAATTGAACCCGGGTCAGTTCCAGGTTCGACCCGTGACCTGAAATTGACACCCCTACCAATAGGCATAAATAACAACATGTAGTCATTATATCAAAGTATTCATGGGATATGTTATGTTTTCTACAACAAATTCTAGTATGTTAGTATATATACCAAATAGCTACTAATGTCAAACTATTTCAATGCTTACGAATGCACCACACTAGATATACTTGTACTTCAAATGAATTATGGGCCATTCATCATTTTCAATTCATGTTCAATTATTTTTAACATGCATATGCATATACTATAGTTGGTTTATCATTCATAATGGAAAAGGTAAACGCCAACAAAAAAAAAAATCTAGGAATTTTAAGTATAGTCGTCACTCTGGTGGTTTGTTGGTCCCAGATTAGCCAATAACCAATAGGTTTCTACCGACATACACATCAATACATACAAACATATAATTTTCCTAGATTTTCGTAAACACATTTCAATGAATTTTATAGTTTCAATATGAAGAATATTCTTTCATAATAAAAATAAGAATTTGCCAATAAGAATGTTTATTACATTCAATTAGAAAAATTATAAAGTACTCTCAAATAATAGAAAAAACTTTCACAGTAATCTCTCCCAGGCAGGAGAATCAAAACGAGTAAGAAAATTTGCGAAATTTATGTGATTGTAAGGAGATTTGCAGCTAGGGGAGGCAGTTCGATCCCACTTCCGCGCGAAGGAGGACAGCCGCACGGCCCGCACGGTTCTGTGATTGGGAGGAAAGAGTTCGGCCCAAATTTTGTTGATGCGAAAAACCTAGACTGAACCGGTCCATATATATATATATACAATGAAATAAAAAATCGGACTAATTAACTTGATGGGAGATCTTTATCATATGCTGCCGTCGTTTTATGAAGTGATAAGAAGTCCATTGCTGGTAGAAGTCTAATGGAATCCATTAAATACTTAGCAAACAAGAAACATAAAGAAGGTATCCCACCAAAATAACAAAGTTAAGAAAAAGTGGGAAGAAAAACATAAAACACTTTATTACACATTTCACCCTCCATCACCATTTATGCAAATAAAGTGCTTCTCTCAGAGGGGTCACTTCATTGTTTGAATAAAAAATATATAGTTTGAAATATTTGCATTCTTCTATTTGAATGAATGCACATAAAAAGTAATAGGAATTTTAAACTTTATAAATACCTTTATAATGTTTTAAAAATAAAAATTTATTTTGCACTTAAAATAAGTAACAAAATTATTATTATTTTGAGTATTTACAGACATGACGCTCAAAATTTTCTTATTTACACATTATACAACTAAACTTTATTAGTTACGTATATATAATTGAGTTTTTTACACTTAATGTTTTCTACTCTCCTAATTCAACTACGGACTCACTCTCTTAGACTAAATTAAATATTGAATAACTTAAAATTTGTAGACACTTAACGAACACAAAGATAACATGTTTTTTATCAGATTTAGTTCGAGTCATTTCGAGTAAACTTGTTTCTATAGTAGTAGTCATTACAATACTTGTGTTACATTAAATCTTTTTCATTATTCAAATGAAATTTGTAAGCCAAACTTTAGGGTACTGGAATATCAGCCTAAGTGTTGGATAGTCTTTTGGTTTTGTGGCTTTTTGGCTGGATAGGTGTTGAGGCTCTTTATGCTCGGTTTAAGGGTTTTGTTCTTTGTTGGATTCATGATGGCTATGGTGGTGTGGTGGATGCCTTGTTGACTTTGTTTTGTTTTGCTCATGGTTGGTTTCCTGTCCTCTACTTTATTTTTTGCAGAAACTGCTTTGGAGGATGCAGGACCAGTTGCTTATAGCTTTGGGGCTTCTGCTGGCTTTTTTTTTTTTAAGATTTTGTTTTGTTTTAATTTTTGTAATTAGTTGTTTTTCGAGGCCAATAGGTTTTGATTCCATTGCTGTATTTTTAGAGGGTTTTGGAACCTTTAAGGTGATGCGGACATCCGATCATGAAGATTTTCAAAGGAGGAGACGACGATCGACGGTCAAGATCATTCCACCTTTTCTTATTTTGTTATTTATAATTTTTATATTTATTATGAATTTTTGTTTTTACCCTTACTTAAGAGGGTCATCCTATGTAAGCCATAGGGGCATATGTGTCTTGTTTTAATTTCTTAGGCCTATATATAGAGACTCTTGCTATTGTAATGTAATGTTGGATGATTAATAAAATTTTGTGTTTGCACTTGTGTTCTTTGAGAAGAACCATGGGTGAGATTCCTATGGGAGGAATTCGTAGCTTCCACCAGTTATAGGATGTGTCAGGGCTTGTGGCTTGAAGTCCCTTGGAGAAGGGCAATATAGTACCCGTCAGCTGCAGGATGTGTCCGGGCTCGCGGTTGCATCTTTCTTTCCCTAAATCATTTTATCCTCCTCCCTTGGCCGCTGGCCAAAATCCCCCACATTCTACGGGCCGATTCTCCCATAAACACTTTCTCTTCCACAAAACTGTCGGCCACCTCCTTCCCTAGCCCCACCTCCCTTAAAAAAAGAAAACCTCTTTCCTTTTTGAAGTTATCATTAATTTGAAAAGATTTTAAATTCAAATAAATTTAATTTGAATTTCAAATCCATCTTCATTAATTATCTTATTTTTGATAACCTCTTTCATTCGATCATTACTTTTCTAAATTAGTTCCTATCTTATTTGGAAAGTTTTCGGATTTGAATTTTAAATTCTTTCCTAAATAATATACATCTATTTTAGGAAATCCTTCAATCATATTAAATCTAAAATTATTTCAGATTTAACTCTCCAATCTCCCATTAATGCATGGATCCACATACATTATATGTGGACACCTTTCATTTCCCTCCTCATTAGGCCGGCCATTCTCTCTCCCCTCTATCCTAATTATTTCATTCCTAATTAAATGCCCCAATTAAGGAGATAATTAATTCATCTCTTCCCTCCCTCTTTTTCGTATTTGAATTTCAAATTCAAATCCATTAATTAAGGAAAATATGAGATGAAATTTTAGCTCTTTAATTTTTTTTTAATTACCTCCTCCCATTCTATATCAGTTGGTATCAAAGTATGATTACTAGGGGTGTGGAGTCGACGGAGTCGAGCTCTTTTTCACTCCGGGAGAATGATGTGGACATCCGATCATGAAGATTTCAAAGGAGGAGTCGACGATCGACGGCCGAGATCATTGCACCTTATATTATTTTGTTATTTACAATTTTTATATTTATTATGAATTTTTTGTTTTTACCCTTACTTAAGATGATCGTCCTATGTAAGCCCTA
Source organism: Dendrobium huoshanense (assembly GCA_016618105.1). Taxonomy (NCBI): domain Eukaryota; kingdom Viridiplantae; phylum Streptophyta; class Magnoliopsida; order Asparagales; family Orchidaceae; genus Dendrobium; species Dendrobium huoshanense. The sequence goes on from CM028343.1 coordinate 21,051,556, forward strand.
AGGGCATATATGTCTTGTTTTAATTTTCTTAGACCTATATATAGAAGCTCTTGCTATTGTAATGTAATGTTGGATGATTAATAAAATTTTGTGTTTGCACTTGTGTTTTTTGGGAAGAACCTTTGGTGAGATTCCTATGGGAGGAATTTGTAGCTTCCACCAGCTGCAGGATGTGTCTGGGCTCGTGGCTTGAAATCCCTTGGAGAAGGGCAACGTAGTACCCGTCAGCTGCAAGATGTGTCCAGGCTCGCGGTTGTATCTTTCTTTCCCTAAATCCTTTTCTCCTCCTCCCTTGACCGCCGGTCAAAATCCCCCACTTTCCACCGGCCAATGCTCCCATAAACACTTCCTCTTCCACAAAACTGCCGGCCACCTCCTTCCCTAGCCCTACCTCTCTAAAAAAAATAAAATTCCTCTTTCCTTATTTAAGTTGTCATTAATTTGAAAAGATTTTAAATTCAAATGAATCTAATTTGAGTTTCAAATCCATTCTCATTAATTACCTTATTTTTGGTAACCTCTTTCATTCAATTAATTAATCGATTCTGAAATTAATTGATTAATTAATCCCTTAATTCCAATTTTATTTCACCATCTTTACTTTTCTAAATTAGCTCATATCTTATTTGAAAAGTTTTTGAATTCAAATTCAAATGAATTTGAATTTTAAATTCTTTCCTAAATAACATACATCTATTTTAGGAAATCCTTCAATCATATTAAATATGAAATTATTTCAGATCATTTAACTCTCCAATCTCCCATTAATGCATGGATCCACATACATTGTATGTGAACACCTTTCCTTTCCCTCCTCATTAGGCCGGCCCCTCTCTCTCCCCTCTATCCTAATTATTTCCTTCCTAATTAAAGGCCCCAATTAATGAGATAATTTATTCCTCTCTTCCCTCCATCTTTTTAGTATTTGAATTTCAAATTCAAATACATTAATTAAGGAAAATATGAGATGGAATTTTAGCTCTTTAATTTTTTTTAATTACCCCCTCCCGTTCTACATCATATGGACTTGTAATTTTATTTTGGTATTAACGCGTAGGCCCCTACCGTGGGGTTTTTTCCCAAAAAAATGTGTTGGATAGTCTTGAATTAGCCATATTTGTGGTCTAACTGTATAAAAACATTATGTTATATCTCATTTGATTTTCCTCAATGCACTTATTCACTTACTGCTTCTTAAAGTGATTTCTAGTAAAAAATTAAAAAATTTATACTAAAAATCTGATTTAAGAAGTAATAAGAAATATGTTCCAAACAAAATCTAAATCTCCTATTATGCCTTTAAGCAGTTTATTATAACAAAAAGCAAACCGCACTGTTTATTGTATAACGATTAAGGCAGTCTTCCAAACTTGAATTTTGATATAAACTGATTTTAGCCTTTTTGCAACAGATATTTTGTTTCCCTATTGAGTTCCATATGGACATAAAAACTAAACTAAAGCTCATTTAAAATATTTTTTAATAGCAGTATCAAATGAATATTATAATTGTTGTTTCCTGTAAACTGAGAACTTTCCCTTGCTAATCCAGCTATCTTAATTGAAGCTGTGTGAACTATCGAAGTGCAAAAACCTTCAGAAGCTGCTCACACCTTCTTGCAACTCCTGTGAAATAAGCATTCCATAGAAGCCAAACTCTCTTATTGCAAAAGCTTTTACGTTGTTTAATAAGGTTTCTCATAGCAGCATATATCCTTTTACATTTCTTTTGAAGTGTCTTTATATGATCATATATTTGTTGTGTTTTGATTGGCAAGTTATCTTTCTATGATTTCATAAAAAAATTAAATTCATTTTCTGTATTTGCGTAGTTTTTTTTTTTTGACATTTTGAAAACATATCAGGAATTTGATTTTCAAAAAGTGAGGCGTTTTATATCTTTTCAAACCAGAATTCATACACTCTTTACAAAAATCTGAAATTACTTTTTTTTTGTTGCTTCGATGTTTTCCCGCTTAATTAGGGATGGTTTTCTTTCTGCTTCTTAAAACAGTTTTATACTTTTATATTAGAAAAATTAAACTTCTTTACTAAAAAACAAGAAAGGCGTCGTCCCAAATGAAACTAAAGTTGCTTTTGATTTCCCAAAATCTAAATTTTAAGTTCTTAATTGTATGCCTGCATCTCTTTGTTGTTTTTAGACATTGAAATTAACAGACACATGTTGTGAGAGACTATTTTGTTAAATCCTTGCTAGTGTTATAAGCTTTTATGCCAATCATCGTATGTTGTAAGATTGTAGTTTATTTAGTTTTCCTTCTAGCAAAAGATTTTGCAAGTCACATAGAGTAAGTATTTTATTTTGCAAAACCTTTTGAAAGTCCCAATGTGCGTGATATTGTAGCATAGACTGTTGTTGTTTTCGCTTGTGTAGGAGAGCAGTTATGTTATATTAAACTTCTTTGATCGTTGAGAAGTGAAGTTTGTGAGATAAATTTTGGGTATACTATAACATAGACTCAAACGAAGCCCGAGTCTCTATACAAATTTTCTAATGAAATTAAGGTTCTGTTTGAAACAACTTTCTCACTGCTTTCTAAAATAAAGTTTTGTAAAAAAAAAATTTGAATTAAATTTTTTGTCCTATAAAACTGATTTAGAAAGCAGAAAGAACCTTATCACTAACGAAGCTTAAGTGTTATTTTTTTCCGATCACCTCAGAGGATTATATATGCTAGAAGGTGTTAGGTGGTTCAATTATTTTCTTGCTGCTATGATTAAGTCCTTCAGAGAATCCTCCCATCTCTTTTGGTTCCAATTCATTCCATGAAGTTATCTACCAATAAATATCAACTGTTTGTCTAAGATAAAGAGAATAAGAATTTCTATGTAAGAATATGCAAAAGTTTAACAATGACGTGCATGATGTGACTTATATGACGACAAAAATATAACTAATTAAGGTCTCATTCATCCTATGTCTTCAATAAAAGATTTAAGAGCATGGTTTGTAAATAACTTCTTCTAATATAAATGATCGCTAGAGCAAGACAAATAAATATAACAAGGGGCAATGAAGGATTATGAATGATAGCACTTAAAAGCCATATGCCATTCTAGTTGAAGGAATTCAAAATGGACCAATGTATTAAAAAAAAAAAAATCTCTCACCATCATGATCATATCATATTCATACACATGTACATGTTCATAGACCTGTCAACATTGGACCCGACCCGAACCCAACCCAAAAATTTCGGGTTTGGGTTGCCCCGAACCCGAAGCGGGTCGGGTTCGGATCCTGAAAATCGACCCGTTTACAAAATCGGGTCTGGCTCGGGTTGACCCGGGAACCCGGGAATGACCCGGAATGACCCGGAAACCCAGCTGCCACGCTGCCCAACTACCCCGCGCCCGCTGCCCCGCTGCCCTGCTGTCCCGCACCCGCATGCCCCGCCTGCCCTCGCGTCGCGTCGCGTCACCGCCGCTTGCATCGCATCGCTCGAGTCGCGTCACCGTCAGTCGAGTCGCGTCGCCGTCGCTCGATTTGCTCGCATCGCTGCCTCGCCAGCACCGCCGCCGCTGCACCCTTCCGCCACCGTTGCACCCTTCCAGAACTCAAAAAAATCAACCCGTAGCAGGTCGGGTCGGGTTGACCCGAACTCGAAGCGGGTCGGGTTTGGGTCCGAAAAATCGACCTGTTTGCAAAAACAAAACGGGCGGGTTGACCCGAACCCGAATAGTGCCGGATCAATTCCGGGTTCGACCCGAACCCGACCCTTGACCCAAAATTGACATGTCTACATGTTCATCCAGACTAAAGTGTTGATTTAGGCGCCACCTTATAACTAAGAGGAATATGTGTACCCGACATACTCAACACCACAGGTAAAGGGACAATCTTTCTTAGGTAAAGAAGATCCAAACACAATCGCTTTAGAAGTCTCCACTCGAACACCACTTTGGATCGTGAAAAACAATAATGAGATAAATTATTAAGATCATATACGGCGATGTTTAGGAGTTTCACTACAATAAAATTTTTAATTTTTTTAGAAGAATTTCTTACGTCTTTTCGCGGCTTTGTTCCTGACGGAGTTTCCGATGGTTCATAGTAATTTTTGAAAATTCATATATTCATAATTTAATTAATTAAAATTTTTTAATTTATTTTAATTAATTATTAATTTAATAATTTAGTCTATTAATTGTTAATTTAATAACATATTTAATTAATTATTAACTTTACTATTTTATTTTTATTAAATTTTAATTATAATTTTCTCATAGTATAGTTTAAATAAATAATAATAAGAATTATAACATATTTTTCCTCCCAACAAAATGGTTTGGACTTAGCAAAAAGAATCAAACTCAATTCGAATCCCGGGCAAGCAGTGCGGTCGGGCAACAAGCGGGCAGCCAGGCAGGGCGTGAGCGCGGGCAGGCAGTCAGGCAGGACGGGAGCTCTGACAGGCAACGCTGGAACTCCGGCCGGCAGCGGGGCAAGGCAGGAGCTCTGGCGGGTAGCGCGAGAAGGCGGGTGGCCAGGCAGCTTCTTTTTTAGATTATTTTTTAAAAAAAATTTCCGGCGGCCATTTTCCGTTAGAAAACTGCCGAAAAATACCGCAGAAAATAGTTTTCCTACGCGTGTTTTACTGGCGAAAAATTTGCCGACGGAATTTTGCAAAACCGCCGGAAAATGTCCATTTGCCTTCGGTAAAATTCCACCGTAATAGTTAATTTTTATGTAGTATTTAAAACCGCTGCGAAAATATTAACTTCTTTATAACTATATAGCTCCAACACAATTAATAAAACGACTTAAAATGAACCGCTCTATCTTATTATGAGGAATACATGGCAATGCTAAACTACACCTTTATATTCGTTAGATATTATTAAGGTCTGAATATGAATAATCTGAACTCAAGAATCTTCTTTATGGTTATAAATACCTGATATTAGCATGCTGGAGGATCTTTTGGCCTTTCAATATCTAGTCTTTGGATTCCATAAACGGATATTTCATCTTACATTATTTTTCATTCACAAATATCCTTTAAGTACAGTAATATCATGATGCTTTTTTCATTGGTGTATTAGCCTTCATATATTTTTATTATAATTCTTGCGAAAATAGTAAAAAAATACTAGTTCATTTATAGGGGACTCAAGTCACAAAATCTAATCACTCTAAAATTACGATGTACTATTTCCTTATAAAATTTTATTTTTTTAACTGTCTTTTCATTGAGTAACTATGGTCATAGTAAATTTCCCAACTTAACTTCTTGAATCTATAAGCATTTAGTCTTATTAGGCATGACTATCCTTTGTAAATTTCCCTATTTCACCCCACTTATTCACTCACTTGGTTGCCTGGCCAAAAAGAAATTAAAAGAGGGTAATAAGAGAGGAGAGAGAAATATGTTTGGATCATATTTGCGGGCCATTCATGTTACAGATCTTGTTCTATGCATTATATATGATTACTCTCTTACTTATGTTTTCAATTCTTTTGATGAATTTTATCTCTCCTAAAACTGTCAAAAATGCATTATTTCCTGATTTCATAAGTTTTCACTATATAAGTTTGGATATGTTGAACAATTTGATATGATTTTATTGCTTTTTAATTGAAGTACTAAATGATATTAGATATATGATTGATAACTCAACGTGATTAACTGATTATGAGTTATAAAGAGCTGTAGATTGATTGAGAGTTATAAGAAGTTAGAGCAACTGATTCATGTGATTCAAGGGGAGTTATAAGGAGTATATTAATTGGGGGGAGGGGGCAATATACTCTTGTTATTATCATAATGATATTACTCTCATATTAGAGCCACTTAGCTTCTTGGAGGAATCTCTTTTCATCTCCATCTCCACATCACTCTATTGATGTATCAACCTCCATATTTTTATTGTTGGATTGAGTTTGGGGATGATTGATTTTTTTAAAGAAAATTTGGTTCATTAGATCCCCTTAAATCAAACTCATCCAAATGAAGCCTTATTATATAAATAGAATACAAACGGCTTGGGCCTCTTCTTTAATTCAATCTATCTTAATAAGGACTATTTGATCTCTTTTTTGAAGAAAGATTAGAACTCATAAAAGATTATAGATTGCACACCTTTTGTTATATCAAATTCATTCAAAAAGGATATTTAACGTCTTTTTAGAATAAAGATTAGAGCCATGTAATATATATTATGAGCCTTAAACACCTCTTCTCAATGCAAATTGCATCCAAACAAAGATTTCCACATATGCTAATGACATTTATGTCTATTGTAAAATGGTTTGTGGTCTGTTTTGAACAAAAAATTGAACACAAGCATAGGAATATTTATAGGATTTTATAAATTCTTTAAATTTAGATATCAAAAATTTTGATGGGCTTGAACACTGTTTTGTAATTTTCATGATAAATTCTATTAAATCCTATATGAATGTTTGGCTATAGGGCGGATTTAACAAGCGGACTCTTTCTCTCGAGCAAATGAATTCATAAATCCGACAGAAAACATGATTTTAATTAGAAATATGGGATTTAGCACAAAAAGGCAAAATTTTTCGTCTACGGTGGCTTTTATTTGCCATGAGATTCGGTTTTGCATTTTTGACAGTTTGGCTGGATTTCGCTCAAATCTGACCTAAATCCTGCTACCAAACAACCCCTAAATGTGAATTTAAGAATTAGATTATATGTAATTTATTAGTCACAAAAAAAAAAGACTAGTTTAAGGCTCATAAACCATTTTACAATAGACATAAATGTCATTAGCATATGTGGAAATCTTTGTTTGGATGCAATTTGCATTGAGAAGAGGTGTTTAAGGCTCATAATCTATATTACATGGCTCTAATCTTTATTCTAAAAAGACGTTAAATATCCTTTTTGAATGAATTTGATATAACAAAAGGTGTGCAATCTATAATCTTTTCTGAGGTTCTAATCTTCCTTCAAAAAAGAGATCAAATAGTCCTTATTAAGATAGATTTGAATTGAAGAAGAGGCCCTCGCTGTTTATATTCTATTTATATAATAAGACTTCATTTGGATGAGTTTGATTTAAGGGCATCTAATGCACCAAATTTTCTTTAAAAAAAAATCAATCATCCCCAAACTCAATCCAACAATAGAAATATGGAGGTTGATACATCAATAGAGTGATGTGGAGATGGAGATGGAGATGACAAAAAAAGAAAAGAGGTTCCTCCAAGAAGCTAAGTGGCTCCATAATCAATGCAATGTTTTAGTTTTTTTTAATATATTATAACCATTGGTGATTTTTTTCAATAATATTTTCTTTCCTTATAAATTTTTGATGTGAAACTCTACCATCTTGACTTTTAGAAGAAATTTCATTTTTTAATTTTGAAATTTGAAATTGATGCATCTCAAATTAGATAAATTTATATAGTTAAGTAAAGATATATATATATATATATATATATATATATATATATATATATATATATATATATATATATATATATATATATATATATATATATATATATATATATAAGGTTTTCATGATAAAATATTATAATTTAATAGTTAGAATATTAAAAAATCACAACTTTATTCAATCAATTTCTTTCCTTGATTACATTATTTTCAAATTTTATAGGATATGATATGCACATTCATAAAATTTGGCCAATTATTTTTTGCATGCTCCCCATGATGAGAGGCGTGCATTAATGACTAGAGAATGATTATACTAAGAAATTCTTCTTAAATTGTAAATGTATGCCTCAAATTTGTAAGATCTAGTGTATTTTCGAACTCATTTACTTTGATTTCGAACTCGTTTATTTTGATTTCTTAAATATGAGGCGTTTGATAAATCATAAAAAAATCAATCTTATTAAGTACATATTTTGATAAATACAATATGTTTGGATTCTATGGTCTTTAATTCAATGTTACTTATTTTCTATAATTTATTATTAGCTTGCTTAATGCATATGCTAAGAAGATGCCTCTCAGTTGATCAGGTTATGTTCATTTGCAATTGTTATGATAATTAAATGTTTTCTATAGGAAGTAGCTTTCTATAACATCTTTAAAAAATTACTCTCTCTATAACATTTTAAGTTCATATTTATAAAGAATTGTAGTGACACTGAGCGAATTCTAAGATTAGCCTTAAAAAAAATTTTGTGCTAAAAAGTTATTTTAAAAAATAACAAAAAAGTCTTCCCAAACAAAACCTAGTCTTTTTTTTCTGTGACTAATAAATTACATATAATTTAATCCTTAAATTCACATTTAGGGGTTGTTTGGTAGCAGAATTTTGGCCTGATTTGAGTGAATTCCAACTAGGGCTGCAAACGAACCGAGTCGAGCTGAGTATGTGAGTGTTCATGTTTGTGTTCATTTAATATCAGCTTGTTCAAGTTTGGTTCATTTAAATAAATGAGCGTTCATGTTCGGTTCATGTTCAGTTCATGTTCATTTGTTTAATTCTTATCGAGCTTGTTCGCGAACATATTTAACAAATTTTTTTAACTATCAAACAATACGTTCATGAACATATCTATGAACAAACACATTTATAATAAAAGCAATTGTCTATGTAATAAAGGCAATGATTATTTATATTTATTAATTTTATAGTCAAATATTAATTATTTTTATCTAGCTTATTCAAGAGTTCAAAATCAAACACGAATCAAGCTTTAATCGAGCTTCTTATCGAGCTTAATATATGTTGCGGGCTGAAAGATTCTTGGCGATAGAGTGAGTAAATTTTTTGTCTTAGCGATGCACGAATATCCAACACACAAACATAAAGAGAGAAGTAGAACACCAAATCTTTTTTTTACGTGGAAAGCACGAAGAGGGAAAAATCATGGGGCCTTGCCCAGATTAAAATATTAAACTAAACTTAGAGTGAATTACAAGGGTTGACCAGTCCCTCGATTTAAAGGCGGTCGAATTACATTAATTTGGAGAGACAGCCAAAGGTCTGGAGACGATAGTACGGATGTTCGGCGGGTGGTGGCCAGGCGGTAGTCCGACGATGGTCGGGCTGAAGTCCAGCAGGCAGCAGCCGGGCGATGGTCCGGCGGCAGGCGGCGGCCGGGCGATGGTCCGGCGGCAGCCGGGCGGCAGTCCGGCGGCAGGCGGCGACCGGGCGGTGGTGCTAGAGCTCTTGAAGCTTCAGAGCTCTCTTCAATCTCAAGCGAAAAGGTCGAGCTGAAGTCCGGCAGGCGGCGGCCGGGCTGTGGTCCGGCGGCAGGCGGCGGCCGGGCGGTGGTTCGGCGGCAGGCGTCGGCCGGGCGTTGGTATTCATTAATGAATTTAAATTAATTTATTAAAAAAAAATCCACCACCTCAATGAGGCGGCTACAATAGCTGCCTCTTTATAAGGCTTGTGATATTTTAAAGAAATATATTTATATATTATAATAATAATAATCTGCCGCCGAACCACCGCCCGACCGCAGTCTGCCGCTGGACCACCGCCCGGCCGCCTCCTGCCTCTGCCTGGCCGCCGCCAACCGCCGGACCACCGCCCGGCCTCTGCCTGTCGCCAGACCACAGCCCGGCCGCCGCCTGCCGCCGGACCACCGCCCGGCCGCCTCCTGCCGGACTTCAGCTCGACCTTCTTCGGACCACCCCCCGGCCGCCGCCTGCAGCCGGACCATCGCCCAGCCACCGGACCATCGCCCAACCGCCGGACCACCGCCCGGCCTCCGCCTGTCGCCAGACCACAGCCCGGCCGCCGCCTGCCGCCGGACCACCGCCCGGCCGCCTCCTGCCGGACTTCAGCTCGACCTTCTTCGGACCACCCCCCGGCCGCTGCCTGCAGCCGGACCATCGCCCAGCTGCCAGACCATCGCCCAGCCGCCGCCTGCAGCCGGACCATCGCCCAGCTGCCAGACCATCGCCCAGCCGCCGCCTGCTGGACTTCAGCCCGACCTTCGTCGGACTACCGCCCGGCCGCCACCTGCCGGACATCCGTACGACCGTGTCCAGACCTTTGGCTCTCTCCAAATACTGTAATTCGACCGCCTCTAAATCGAGGGACGAGTCAACCCTTGTAATTCACTCAAGTTTAGTGGAATATTTTCACCTGGGCAAGGCCCTGTGGTTTTTCCCTCTTCGGGCTTTCCACGTAAAAAAAGATTTGGTGTTCTACTTCTCTCTTTCTGTTTGTGTGTTGGATATTCATGCATCGCTAAGACAAAAATTTTACTCTCTACCGCCACGAATCTTTCAGGCCGCAACAATATCGAGCTTGTTCACGAACTTCAAATGATGTTGTTCGCGAACATAAACGAGCCGAACACATTAGTGTTCAAGTTTATTTATTTAAGAATCGAGTATTTAAAATATTGTTCAAGTTTGTTTGTTTAGCTAATTAAACGATCACAAACGAGCTTTAATCGAACCGAACATCGAGTAACTCGTCGAACGTTTGGTTTGCTTGCAGCCCTAATTACAACCAAAATGTATAAAATGCAAATCCAAATCTCATGGCAAATAAAAGCCACGGTAGATGAAAACTTTCACCTTTTTGTGCAAAATTCCAAATTTCTAAAATCATGTTTTATGCCGGATTTATGAATTCATTTGTTCGAGAGGAAGAGTCCGCTTATTAAATCCGCTCTATAGCCAAACAGTCGTATTGGATTTAATAGAATTTATCATAAAAATTACAAAACAATGTTGAGGCCCATCAGCATTTTCGATATCTAAATTTAAAAAATTTATAAAGTCCTACTTAAATCAAATATTGGGTGCTACCAAACAGCCCCTTAAAATCTGACTGGTCCCACCCCTAATTTATATATCGGTACAACTGTTAAACAGGATAAGGCTCCGGCGCAAACTTGTCAAAAGCTCGCCTACCTTTAAATTCCTCTATGCCATTCATATGCGGGCTCCACTGAAATTTTGTGTGATGGACGCTCACGATCTCCCGCACAAATAGCCTTGCTGTTCATGGGCGTGCACCAAATCAAAACTAGCTTCTTTAGTCCACTCTAATCCCGCTATTTTCTAGAAGGGAGAAACTATGGGCGGCTATTTACCCGTCGATTTAGCCATAATTACAAAGAAAGCCCCTAAGAACTAGCCAATTTTCTTTTTTGACATGGTTGCGACTAGACTTGTGAGTCATGATGCTTCAGTGCCGGCCGGCCCAAATTGCTGCAGCTTATGCAAAACTTTGAGGCGCTTATCGTAATTTTGCATCTCTTTAGGGGCAACCCCCGGACGGAGAAGATCGGCCGGAACAGCCCTGAAGGCTCGGCGAGAAAATATAGAACGAAATGAGGGATGCCAAAGGGGTTTAAATAGAACGGTGAGGGCATTGGCGGAGCAATTAACTGAAGAATTAAAACTCCTCCTCGCTTCGTTCCCTCCAATCGTCCATCATGGTGTCACTCTGGTTCTCTTCCTCTCACTCGCTCTCTCCGTGCTAGGGTTTACTCTATCTCGGAGAAGAGAGCTTCTCGGTGCTGTGATCTTTTCCGTGTAATGCTCGGAGTTTTCACCTGATCTGAGTGAGATTATCGGGAATAGGTTGCTCGTGCTACGATGTCGTACCAAGCGAAAAAGCTAATTAACGATCCTAGGGGTTCTCTCCGATCCTTTTGCCATTTCATGTACTTATTTTGGTTTTCTTGTCATTCTTGCACGCGCTCGCTCGGCGTGTATCGCTATTCTTGTTTTTACTCGCGGAGGTCCTTCTGGAAAATCTGAATTTCCTAATTTCCACTGATTTTCCGATACTGTTTTGATTTTTTAATGGATTCGTCAATTGTAATATGTTTGTCGAATGCATGTGTTTCTTTGAATGCAACGACGAATTGTGAAATTTTTATTAACTTGCCGATTTTGGCGATCTAATTTCGTTCGAATTTTGATATTGGAAATGCAGATGTCGTGACCGAGTACATTGAGGGCATGGTGGAGACATATCCTCACCTACAGTACTTGGATGGCTTCCCAAATGTTATTATCTTCTTTGTTTCTTAACAGCGTTCTCCTTCGCTTGATATTTAAGCATAGAGCCGTAAAGAGTCTGTGGTGTTCTGCATTGCAGATTAAGGTTGTTTTGCGTGCTGATGTCTTAGGGTCCACATATGACAAGGTTGCAGTTATCTCTGGTATGGATGTTTTCATATTTATTTTTAATGACCCTTTCTTGATGTTTTCTTGATATTGTTCGTCATCTCGAGTTATGCCTCATATTATAATCCATAGTTTATGCATATGTGATGGCATATGCATGGATTTGGATGCTCTCCAATTACCACCGATCACAGCCATCCATTCTTATTTGGATGGCTGAGATATGTATTTTACAAATTCGAACAACATTGTGCCTGTAAAATCAGACGCACGAAAGTCTTAAAAAATCTCAAGGGATGAGCTCATAAATGAAATTCAGATTGATGAATTGCTCCAGTTAGTTGACCCACTGTGAAATTCGTTTGTAATGTCTCAATGCATTTTTACGTTAAGCTTTGCTTTCCCAGAGAGAAGCCTTCCCAACCAGAATCCAAGCATTAGGTTTTCTGTGGAAGAGAATGGTAGTGCTGAAATTTGCGTCCCTAGTTGATTTGGGAGTTTCCATTTTTTTTAAATACATATTCTGTTAATAATTATCATTCCTCATTTTTTGGTTGAATTACATTGATTGAGAGTTGAGGAAAGGAAAGAAAAGATTTAAATAGAAAGAGAGAAAAGTAAATAAATAATAAATTTTCTTTTTTATTGCGAGTCTTAAAAGAAAAAGAAAACTAGACATCTAATTCATAAGTTAATGTTGAAGAAAACTATTATAATTAATTTGGCGTGTATAATCTTAGAAACAATCATTGGTTAGGATTTCTGATTGCATGCCAAAGACAACATTGAGCCAAAAATGATTTTTTTGGGTGATTGTGAGTTCCAAGAGGAAAATTAAAATTCTTCATCTAACTTTTATTTGAGAGATAAAAGAAAATAAAGGAAAAAATATAATTTGAAATTTGATATACATATTTTCATAGAAATAATGATAGGTTATGATTCTTGTTGCATGATGGAGATAATCTTGGGTTAGTCAAGATTCTTAAAAAGATATTGTCTCTAGTATGGGCTTACTTTCTACAGAACAAAAAAAGAAAGAAAATGCCCTGGGAATGTTTTCTTAAGTCAATGCCTAAGTTATTAAGTGGGCTTGAAGGCTGGAAAAATGATTGAAAACAACTCTAGAGAGCATTCTTGAGACAATGAAAAAGAAGCATTGGGATGAAAGGCATTTTTCTACTTTGGGTGGAGCATATGGCGGATTGTTAAGTCGCCTAATCAATGAGTTTCTTGATGGACCAACTAATCAATTCAAGGATAGTGAATCGATCCTTATTATCATCAAGATCCATGTTGAACCATTATGCCCTTTGGAGTTATGGGAGGATCAATAAAGTCCTCAAATTTCAAAATTAGTGTTACGGGATATTTGATTTTATCCATGAAATTTGTATCGAAGATTTCAAAATCGGTGTTGAAAATGATTATAAGAGGAAAACTAGATTTTCGTCAGAATTATGACATTGGTGTTGATCAAATTTGTTTTATCAAGAATGATCTAAAGGTTAATAAAAACCTTGGAGCAAGAGCAATCTGATGGTATATAAGTTGGAAGCAACATTACTTGTCCAATTGCTCATGCATGGGTATTTGAGGAGCACAAATTTGACACCTTTGATTAGATGGATGACAATAATCTAGCACCAATGTTTGTCAGGCGTATATCAATGCTTTTATTTAGATAAGATTAGTTTGTGTATTATTTTAAAAAATGCTTAAGTGAATTATTCTCTCTATTTTCGTCTCAATTTGTGAGAGAAACAAAAGCCCACATTTAGGAACTTTTATTTGGTTCGGTGTAAGGATGCAGAGGAACATTCAAAAAACTCGGTACACTTCGGTATAGGCGCGATTTTGCCTACGACCGAATGTTCCTCTGCATCCGGTCGGAGGACGTAATAATTCTTTCACATTTAGATACAATTTTCCTCTATTTTTTTTCTTTTTTTTTTTTCCTCATTTGAAACTGTCAATCAAAAGAAAGACTTTAATTTCTTTCTAATTCTTTTCATTTCTCTTGAAGTTCTAAATCCTAATAAGAGTCTGAATACTTACTATGAGTATTGATAATATATAATGTGGCTTGTTTATGCACGCCAAAAAGAATGGTAGACTTCTTAAAATTTTATTTATTTTTTATTTATTTTTGGATTGTAATCCAAAATTCCATAGAATAATCATCAAAAGGAATATCATAGTAGTGTGTGTCACATCATCCAGTTCTCCTTCTGTTGTGGAAGTAAACCTTGTAGGCGAATACAAAAAAGAAAGAGAAAACGCAATGAAAAGAAACAAAACCAAGATTAAACATGAAAAATCCGAAACTAGGAAAAAACTGTGGATCCAAACCACACTAAAAAATTCATTATGAAAATTGGGTGAAATTTGTACATTTATCTTTCTCTCATTCTTTCTTTGTCTCTTTTCACTCTTGCACCGTTCTCTTACATGAACAAAAAAAAAAAAACTAAAAACCACAAAGTGATGCAACCCTTCATGAAAATGAGAAAGAAAACTGTCTAGCCCACCTTACAGCACCGTGTTGCTTTACTCTCAATCTCTAGTCTACCTGACAGCGCCGCAATGCCAGGGTTTGGAGCGCTGCAGTATTCCACTCTCAGTCTATTTCTGAGCAAACTATGCAGCGCTGCAGCGCTCGGGTACACTAGGGGTGTAAATGAGCCGAGCTGGCTCGTGCTCGACTCGTTAACAAGCTCATGAGCCGAGCTTATCAAGCCAAATGAGCTCGCGATTCGAGCTTATCGAGCCACGAGCTCTCGAGATTGAGCTCAAACTCGAGCTCGTTTATCAAACGAACTCGAGTTAGAGCTTGACGAGGCTCGGCTCATGAGCTCGCGAGCCGGCTCAAAATTATTATATTTAGAGTATTTTAAAGAAACTGATGGCAACCAGCTTGTAATATGAGATTCAAATGTTGCTTTTAATGTTAATTCATATAATTTCATTGCCTCGATTCAAGTTAAGGCAATTTTTTATTAATGCAAACTTGAAATATTGAATGAATAGATCGTAAATTCTGAAATTTTGGTCTTCTTTTTTTCTTCAAGGGAAGATACTAATCGCGACGAGAATGGAATTTCCATAATTACTCCAAAACCTTCTTTCGGGGATGGAAATTTCATTCAAAGAATGGATATTCTGAGGATCTCTTTTTCTTCAATCAGTCTAGGTGCAGCTCGAGCTAAGACTCAGACTTCAACTCCAAGGCCAGGCTTACGAGAACGGGAGTAAGGATCAGGGTTAGAACTAGTCTGATTGTCACTAGCAAAGGGAAACGGCTCCATAGCACGAGAAAGTCAGTCGTGAATAACTTTCAGTTCGGGGGTGTATACTGTGAGAACTCGAAGCTCGTTTCTTTGATTTTCTTCTGGGATCGTTCGGGACGATGTTGAGATCGTCCAGAATGATTAGAAATGGCTGAATTCTGGGTGGATCGTCCAGGCCAATTTTGGATCGTCCTTGGACGATCAGTTCATGGCACAAGTCAGTGAGCAAGGGTTTTTATCATCCAAGGAAAATTAATTATCGTCCTGAAATATCGTCCTGGACGATTGAATTTTGTTCAGATCGTCCTGGACGATGTGGCGATTGGCCGGGCCGATCAGTTCATGGTTATAAGAAAATCAGCTCGTTTTGAGGAGAGAGAAAATCATTTTTTTAAAACCAAAATATCTGAGGAGAGAGAAGGAGAAGGAAAGTAAAGGAAAAGCTTGGTTTCGGAGACCGCGGAGCGCTTTTCGTTCGTCGCCGCTGTTGAGTAAAGTGTTGATCTCGCGGTAAGGACTCCGAATCCTATTTCTGTTTTCAGAGATATTGAGTTTTGATCGTATTGTGACCTGTTTTGTATTTTTTTGTGATCGAAAAACGGACCCGGTTTTGTATTGACACAACTTTTACCGCACAACTTTTAATATGTTATTGATATGATTATTCTACACATTTTGAGTATTTTCTGTAACGATTCTACCGGTTATTTTGGGTTCTACGCGATTTTGATCGAATAGAAAAATATCAGGATGTTTATTGATATTGATTCAGTAGAATAATAGTCTTATATTATTGTCGTGAACGTTCTATTGTAATTTGG
Source organism: Dendrobium huoshanense (assembly GCA_016618105.1). NCBI lineage: Eukaryota > Viridiplantae > Streptophyta > Magnoliopsida > Asparagales > Orchidaceae > Dendrobium > Dendrobium huoshanense. Next base: position 21,067,737 of record CM028343.1, read on the forward strand.
TGAATTGTGATTTTGTAGGATTTTTGTGTAAATTTGATAGACTGCCGTTACGCTGCCGATTTTCGTACGATTTCCGATTTTCTGAAATTGATGATTTGAGCTGTATTGCATACGAATATGAATATATGATTATTGATATTGAAAGACAAGTGAAGCCTGGTTGAACTGTTGGTTGGAGATTGATTGACCTGTACAGGATGGTGGGCCGACGGGCTTTCCTTTAAACTATTGATCATTGATATATTGATTGGGAGGCATAAGGAGATTCTTATGCCGACGGGCTCAGAGTGACGACTCTTATTGAACCAACATATGGATATCTACAACAGCACTATTGATTATTGATAGCCAGTGATTGAACTTGTTCAGTAAGACTATTGTATTGGAATGCATGTGTTCGGCATTGACTCGTGTTGGATTTATTGCTAATTTGATTTGGATTTACCGACGGATTTACGGACTTACTGCTATCGTACGATTTCATTGATATCTTCATTCTGTTACTGCGCATTGCTACTGTTATAGATACTGTATGGATACGGACATTGATACTATTGCTGCTACATTTGATTCATTGCTAGTATAGACTGGACCGTATTGTATTGATTTATGATTTCGTACCGATCGATTTGATTGACCAGATTATATTGTTTTGATTTGATATGATTGATTTGACTGATCGCTGTTCTACTGTTTATTGATTCATCTACCGCTACATTGATTACTGATTTGATTTCCGCTGCATTGATTCACTGATCATGTGTAAGTGACTGTTTTTGTTTCGACTGATTGACATGCATATTGTTTCCAGTATTGTGCTTTGATTTCAGTTGTAGGTATTAGGTGACCTGCTGGGCTTTTTGAAGCTCATTATATGTGGTTAATATTTTCAGGTCAGGCAAGGGAGCAGGTGATTGAGGTTGATCAGGATCTCCAGGTTTCTGTTCTTTTTGATTGTAGTGATTCTTTTGTACTCAGGACAGGATAGATTTCAGTTCATGTGTATTTGGTGTAGTTCCTGAGTATTTTATATGATCATTTGAGATGAATAGTATCGTTTATTGATGTTTTAAATGTTATAGAATTTTGCTAGACTGATTGAATTGATTGTTATAGATAGCTCCGGTAAATTGTTGATGGTTTGATTGAAATTCTTTCCAAGTTAGATCTTGGGGCGTGACATATACTTTGAGATATTGTAATGTAGCAGACAAATCTATTGTTTCGGCTACCACAATAGTGTCTTCCATTGCCCCTCATTCCTGGAAAGTAGTCACTACCTGAGCCACAGAAGATCCATCTGAGAAAAAGACCTGCACAGCTCCATTTCCCCTCCTTACTGGAAAGTAGTCACTACCTGAGCCACAGAAGATCCATCTGAGAAAAAGACCTGCACAGCTTAGCATATATGACGCTCTTATAATGTTTAAGGACCTTCGAGAGACTTTGATTCAGGCTCTCAAAAACCTTTGCAGCTTTTCAAGATAACAGCTTTTTAAGATGGCAGCCATTCATAGGCAGGAAAAATAAAAACTCAATTTGGACGGATTCCAGGAGGGAAATTAAGAACTTGGTGGGAAAAATAAAAAATCGGATGATTGAGAAATCGAGCGGCTCACGAGCCGGCTCGAGCTCGAGTTCGAGCTCGCTTTCCGACTAACGAGCTAAGCTTGATAATGCTAAAAGTCGACTTGACTCGTTTACACCCTTAGGGTACACGGTGCTGTAGCATTGTCCCGAAACCCAAGCAAGGAAGGACCCCCTACAACCCCGAATGGGCTCGATCTGTGAAATTGAAGTCCAAGGCAATGGTACAACTCGATTGATCGAAACAATCATATTCCTCACAAAACTAACACCTTCAAGCTCTCAAAGTCATGTTAATTAAGTTATTATCCCCTTTAATTCTCATAATACCTTGGGTCTTCAAATTCTCATGCTGCCCTCTCTTCTTCAAACTCCAAAAGAGTTGATGGAGGACCCCTAATGCTTAATGAGCCATTTAATTTAACAAAAGCTACATTACAATGAAATTTAATTTTATTTGACATTTAGTCACCAAGGATTTTGACCTGTCAGAATGCATTTAATGTGCTTATTCCTTTGCCTGCTCATAGAGTAAATTCATTTGCATCCTCCTCCATGTGATTCCTCAGTGTCATATAAAACAGTTGTGCATTTGTTTAGCGTCTCATGCCAAGTTTTTTGTAGCCTTGCGGTGGCAAGTGCCCTTGGAATGAGTTCAGTTTTAAATCTTTTGATATTAATGCTTCCAATGCTTTTAATTATCATCATCGTGAATAGTGGCTGTTACCCAGCTCTTAAGTTGCAGTTTGATTTTACAGTTTTGCCGTACAGTTAAATGATATGTAGGAAGGAATGACAGGCATATATCATCCAGTCACAGTTTGTTTGGATATCCCCATCCGTGTATGAATTGCTTATTATTTTTTCCTTCTATTAAATTTTGTCTTTTTACAGGTGGGGGTAGCGGCCATGAACCTGCTCATGCTGGATATGTTGGTGAAGGCATGCTCACAGCAGCTGTCTGTGGAGATGTTTTCACCTCTCCCCATGTTGATGCCATATTAGCTGTATGCCCACTTCTTGTATATCCTACACTGGATGAAACTTCAATCTTAAACTAACATGCTCAAACATTTAGGCTATCCGAGCTGTCACTGGTCCAAAGGGATGCCTTCTGATAGTCAAGGTACTTGCCTTGGGTCTTCAAATTCTCATGCTGCCCTCTGTTCCAATAAATGTAACATTATTGACATATAACCCATGTTTGTGCATTACTGTCCCAATTTCATACATTTCTACCGAAGTTTGGTGGCCAAGTTGCTCAGTATTCTATCTGTAGTTCATGGCTTCTTATTTTGTACGAAAAAGATGATTCCATCCCCTTTAAATCATGATTTTTCTTGCATAGGTTATGGTTTCTTGATCATGCCAGGACATGCTGCACTTCATCATTATAACATCTTGAATTTTATTTGTAATTTTCAATTCCAACTGTGTTTTCATCAAAAAGAGCGGTTTTTTATTCATGATTACAGAATTACACTGGTGATAGACTTAATTTTGGTTTAGCAGCCGAGGAAGCAAAATCTGAAGGCTATAATGTGGAGGTGAGCAATATGCTGAATTAACCCACAAAAGTTTTCATGCATCAAGCATATGATTTAATCGTGCAGATGGTTATTGTTGGTGATGATTGTGCTTTACCACCACCTCGAGGTGTCGCTGGTCGGAGAGGTTTAGCTGGAACCGTTCTTGTCCACAAGGTATGTTGAACTTCACTCTTTATTATGCAAGTCTAGGTTGCCACTTATGATCGAAAAGGTTTTTTCCCTTGTGATGTCGGTCATAATTCTGTAACATGACCTGGTGAGATCTGAATATTTTTTTTTTTCTAAGAATCATTTACCGCATATGTGAATGTACTTTGGAATTGCAGAACGACCCAATGGTTTCACTATGCTGCTGATATAGTGATGTAAAACAAGTTTAGTAAGCCTTACCTCTTTTATCCTATTTCAGCAGCATTGCACTCTTCTCTAGTTTAATGCTAATAAGGTCAGAATTGCTTCAAGGTCTGATCTTGAGCTGCTAATAGGAGTTGCTAAAAACATAAACTTTTGCTTAAATCTGCTGGCCAATCAGTTTGAGAAAGTGATACTCTTTGAGAGAGCATCTAAGTCCTTGTAAAATTTTTACAAAAATGATATGTTGAAATTTGAATAGTCAATTCCTCTATGTCAATCATTTTGAAATATTTAGTTATACTTACAGGAACTTTAAGTTCCTCAGGTCTTTAAGGCCTCTAGTGATCGAAGTTGAGGTTCCATCTAAGTGTCTTGTGCCTTTTAAGGGAGGCCATTTTTAAATATCGCTCCATGGAGTACTATTTTTTCAACCTTGTTGATTCATAAATGATGCATGTTTGAAACCGGTGAAAACTATTATGAATTCAATCCATTTTCTTCAATCTACTTCTTTTCTGCATTTTTAATTAGTAAAGTTTAATTTTTTTATTAATCTTTACATCAGAGCAAGTAATAAAATATGATATTCCTTTTTTCATCTACTTACATTCATTATTTTCATGCACTGCTTTTTGTCTTCTTTCTCATGTTATCTCATTTATTGTATTAATACTCTCTTATTATTCATATTGTTTATTATGTTCGTCATGACTTTGACTATATATGCAATTAGAGAAAATGATCAAAATGGTCTATCAATTCTTTGTGAGGGACCAAAATGGTTCTCAATTCTTTTGAGGAATCAATTTTGTTTCTCAACTCCTTAAAAAGGGACATATTTTATCCTAATATCAAATTTTGGGGTTAATGGTGTTAAATCAATAGGTATTTTAGTTATTTTTTAATTAAATTATTTATTAAATGTAATTTTCAAATAATAGTAACTTTTTAATAAAAAAATTATTAAACATTTCATTAATAAAAAAATTATTAATACTTCTAGTTTTAATTAAAAAATTATTAATAATTCTTGTTTTAATTTAGGATTATTATAGACTAGAATTATTAATAATTTTTTTATTAAAGAAATATTTAATAATTTTTTTAAAATATTATTACTTGAAAATTATATTTAATAAATAATTTAATTAAAAATTGATCAAAATAATTCTTAATTTAACATTATTAATCACAAAAATTGATGTTAGGACCAAAAAAGCCCCTTTTTTAGGAGTTGAGGGACCAAATTGGTGCCTCAAAAAAGTTAGGGATCATTTTGGTCTCTCAGAAAGAGTTAATGGACCATTTTGGTCATTTTCTTTATGCAATTATGAATAGAGAAATTTTTCGGAGATTTAAAAATAATTTTTGTTATAATTTAGTTTGCTATGTTATATGAATCAAGTGCAAGGTTTAAAATTGTGTAATTGGGTATTGATGCATTTTTTTTTTCTGAGGCGAAGCGAAAGCCTCAAGGCATTTTGAGGTGTAAGCCTCAAAATCAAAAAATTGCATAAAGATAAAATGATAAATTTTATATACACTAATGAGTAATCTAATGATATAAAACATAAAAAATCATAAGATATAAAGTGTCAAGTAATAAGTTTTTTGAAATTAAAGTGAAATTCAAACATCACAATAATAAGACAACATCAAATATAGTTCAACTCAAAATTCATCTTTCCCAAATCACAATATCCTTTTCATTAACATGTAATTCAAAAAATAAATAGCAATGACATAACAACTCAGAAGTCATCAACACTGTCATCACTAAGGGAGTCTTCATTTGAATAATTGTTATGATGTACTGCTCTCTCCCCTTCCTCCTCTCCTATGGAATCCAATGTCTCCCAATTAGCTCCTTCCTTAATATTAGTTATCTTCCTATTCCCTAAATATTTTTTAATAATATCAAATGAGTAATACATTAATAAAATTAAAGTCTAAGAAAACTGTGTTATTTATCACTATTTTGAAAACCGGATCGGACCGGTCAGTTCAACCAGTTTAAACCTGAACCGGTTTGGTGGCTGGTCCGATCAAGCTTCAGAACCGGCTCTGCATCAAATCAGATCAAACTGGATTGAACCGCCGGTTCAACCGGTGAATCGATCCAGGTTGGAAAGAACCGGCCAGTTTATAAAAATATTTTATTTTTGTTTTAATTAAAATTTTAAAAAATATATTTTAGTTTATTATATTTTTTTAAACTTTTTAAAATATTTTTATTAAATATGATGATTAATTTCACCATAATACATGCAAGTTATCTTAAATACCTTAGTACCTCACATAATTTATTTTGCAAAAAGAGTGTACTTCTCACTTTATATAGGGTTCAAGGAAACATCCTAACACTCCCCCTATGATGTGAGACTAAAAAAGTTGCATGAATAGTTTAGAATGTGAATTTGGGCTAGTTGGGCTTCAAATTTTTGCTTAGTTGGGCTGTAACTTTGGATAATATGTATTATAAATTTGATATAATATATATTAATATTAATATTATAAATTTATATATTATATTAAATATTATTCTTATAAATATATTTAATTATAAATATATAAATAGATTATTTTTAAATGATATTTATATTTATAATTTTGTTATATATATATATATATATATATATATATATATATATATATATATATATATATATATATATATATATATATATATATATATATATATATATATATATATATATATATAATTTATAAATATTATTAAATGGTCATATATTTAATTATTTATATTATATTAATGATCATAAATTTTTTATATTATAAATTTATATGTTATATTAAGTATTATTCTTATAAATATATTATTCTTAAATGATATTTATATGTATAAATTTTATTATATATTTTAAAATTTTATAAATATTATTAAATGCTCATATATTTATATTATATAATTTTATTTTATTAATTTTTAATAATATTGTTATTTATTACGTCATTCGGTTCGACTTCGAAATGACAGCGAAGTTAAAGCAGCAAACGTCTAAATATTAGGTTTAGTTTTTTTTTTTTAAATAATTTTAAGAGGTGTTCCGCCTCATAGAAATGAGGTGAGGCGTGCCTCCTCCGTTAAATTGAGGCGTACGCCTGATATTCCAGTCAGAAGGCGCAAGCTTTGAGGCTCAAATATGTGAAATTGCACTGAGGCACGCCTCTTATTGCACAATTTTAAAGCATGATCCAGTGTGAACTGAGGAAGAAGTCATTGATGGTCACTTCAGTGTGATTTAGTTGAGAATTTTAAGGGATTTGTGGCAAAAGTAACAATAATAGATTAAGAAATCTATTATTGAAGTAAGTTGAGGAATATTAAACTTAGGAGATTTGGGCATGCGTTAATGGAGGGCTGAAGATGCACTAATAAGATAAATAAATTAAATTAATTTGGAAGGATTAAGAAGAAAAATAAGCTTATTAAAGGTAACATGAATATAAATGCAAAACAACTTATATAAAAGAGAATTAACACCTCACATAATAATTAACAAGAATAAATAAAGATTGCGGATTAATAAAGTTAAAAGGCTAGTGATGATGATTATGGCTTCTAAATAATGATATTATAATTATGGTGTGCATGACTCTTGGTTGATTTCTCTTCTTTTAAAATTCTGTTGAATCTTTCCCACCTTGTTCTAATTTTAAGGGGTGAAGCATTTCACTTAGATAGTGAAAGGCACGCAGCGTTGAAGTGTACTGGCATAAGTTCAAGGACACTCATTGATCCAATTCTCTAGAAAACTAAAAGAGACTTCATTGAGGGGCATTGTCACATTGAATTAAGCACATATGCCATATATGGTCTCAAATGTTATGGTGGCACCATTTCTATTTTTATCTGGCTCGCCTTTGATCAAGTTTTGATATACTTAATGCTTGGTGTCATTCATCATTGCTACCTTTGGTTCTAATTCATCCTTTGATGTTCATTCCATCCATTTCACTCTTCTGACTCCACCGCATTGTGATGGTTCTCCTATTGCTATTAATGTTATTAGGGATTCACCCTATGTGGTATCTTCATTGCTTTGTGCTCCATGATCATTTGATGAGATTGTTAGCGGTAAGGGACATGAACTTCTCTCAGACTCATGTTTCGCCACTCTTTTCAACAAGGGCTTAAAACTACTCATTATTAGCAACCTTCTTTTGTTCAAGCCAAACCAATTCTCATTTTGTTTGACAATGAGATCTTTATGTTGACTTCGCCATTTCCCCTTTACCTTGTTGGTAAGTTCACTTGTGGCCATCCTAGATGGAATTTGTTCATAGATTCATACAAAATCTACATTTTTTTGGAGTAATAATCTCGGGCTTATTGGTTCTCATCATATTCTCGTTATGCTTTCCCTATTATTTGATTAATTCAATACTCTTTTCTCGAGGAACATACTATGAGGATGGTAGTGCAATGTGCTTAAGTGGACTACTCTTTTTGGTTGTTCTACGAAACCTAATTTTACAACTGTTTGGGTTGGTTTTTCCTCATCTTTGAATTCACTAATTCAACCAATCAATTTTTTTCTCTTTTGTCTCAATTTTAGGTAAACCATTTTAGGTTGATGTTGTTATGGCCAGGCTATCCGAGCCATCAGTAGCTAGATGGCTTGGTGATGTTCTTCCCTTTTGAGAAAGAAATTTGGATTTTCTCCACATCTAATGCCCTATTGGTATAAAGTTGAGTTTGAATACTTATTATTTTTTGTGCAAAATATTTGGTCTTAACTTTTCAGATTGCTTTAAGGCACCTCTAGAGTTGTAAAAAACTTGCAATCATGTCAGTTTGGAATTTTCATATGATAAAACCTTATCTTTTAATGCAATATTGGTAGTGTCATTTATTTTTGATCTGGTTTGTACTCACAACGTCCTGACTCTGCATAGCACCGTGCTTGGCCTCTCGCCTCGCGTTCGAACTCAATTTCCCGCACCCAGATGTCCCAGACCCGTACCTCATTCCACCTGTCGGCTGCTTGCCTCATGTACAGACTCTGCAATCCTGGATCCCGTGCTCGCCTCGCCTGCATAGCATTGGCGTCCGGGTTTGCAGGTCGGGTCAACCCGGTAACCCAACGGGTCGGGTACGGGTCTGAATTTTTGACCCGTTTATAAAATTGTTTCGGGTTCTTATCAACCTGTTTAGACTTTGGTCAACTTCGGGTTCAACCCGAACCCGACCTAAAAACCCATATTGACACCACCAATGTTAGGAGGGAAAGAAATGACAAGAAAATATACCGTCAGTCTCCAAAGTCGAAACTATATTAGACTCATAGATAGACGATTTTAAAGTCACCCTTTGGTTGGCTTGTCAATGTATTTTATTTTTATTTCTTATTTTCATCTAGCATTGCTTTATTATCGCTTCGTATTGTACTTTTTGATTAGTTAATGATAATTATTGCTTTCCTTGAAACAAGAGTGGTCTTCAATTTATGTTTAACAACTATCCTTAAATTTAAAAAATAGAGGAGAAAGAAATTTGATATCTATACCCTATGTTGTGGAAAATTGTCTCAAGAGAAATTGATTTTAAATTGATCAATGCCTTATTTGAAGTATTAGGGTTAGACTGCCTTGGCTCTTGCTTTTGGTTGGGGAAATTTTACACTGTGGAGACTTAACAGGGAGGGGCTTTTCTCATCTTTGGAGGAGAATCACCATTATTTTCAAATTTTAATTTTGTTGTCTTGACGTTTAAATATTAGATCAAGATAGTTTAGCCTTTTTATTATCATTAAAATTCATGGCATACATGATTTTGAAAATTTTTAAAAATTGTTTGATCGCCAATTTGATTCATCAAAATTTTCTCAATAGATGATTTAGATTGTAGGAAAAAAATAATTATGATTTTAAAATAAGATAATTTTAATGGATTGGACTTAAATACATGGGTTGTTAATGATGCATTTCATATATTTGATGATTTGAATGGTGAAATACATGAGTAAAATTTTATTTCTAAAATGCTTCTCTGTCTTATGACCATTTTTATTTTTTTCACATGTTCAATGAGGGTTTAATTATTGTTGTAATTAATATAAATCAACATTTTTCAAGTTGTATATAATAATAATTTATGTGATCATGAGTTTGAAGACTATGTATAAGGGTTGATGCAAAAAAAAAAAAAGGGTAGAACATAATCATTCTCCTTCTAGTAGAAGAAATGCCTTTCTTTCTCTTACTCATTCTACTTATATATATATATATATATATATATATATATATATATATATATATATATATATATATATATATATATTTTTTTTTTTTTTTCTTTTCTTTGAGGGAAATTTGGACCTTGGAGACTTGGTGGCATCTTAATATGTTAGTCTTGATAGGTACATATTCAATTGTAGAATCCGGTCTTGTGTTCTACTTGTTTTCCGTTCATCATTTTCTCGACTTTTTTATGTTTCGTTTTCATGTTAGGTTGCTGGTGCTGCTGCTGCTGCTGGCCTTTCCCTAACTGATGTGACTGCAGAAGCAAAGCATGCATCCGAAATAGTGGGAACAATGGGAGTTGCCTTTTCAGTTTGTACATTACCAGGCCATGTCACTTCTGATCGGCTAGGTCCAGGATTGATGGAGCTTGGACTAGGAATTGTAAGTTCACTTGAGATGATAGTATTCACGGTTTTCTTTGGATTATCTTTTTTGTTTTATGTGATAACTTGGATTACAGTGTGAAAATACAAAATTTTAGTTAAGCTAATGATGACTTTGAGGCTAAAAGCTTATTTAGGGGTAAGGTTAGAAGCTTATTTGGTCGTTTGAATTCAGGAATCATATTTTGATAAATAATGAATTGATTTGATTCTATCATTTGATTTGATATAGTTTGAAATAAATATTTATTTAAATTCTACAAATGCCTTCTAAATCTATCAAATATGATGATTTTAATAACAAAGCTTCTTATTTTTAAGCTCCTTGCCAATCTTCCATTACTAAAAATATTTGGGATATTACACCTTAAGAAAAAGAACCTTGTAAAATATGGCGTTGCAATTAGCTTTGTGGAATTTTGCTATAAATAATGTCTCATTAAGGGTTCTTTGGGCGGCTTAACTTTTTGTAAAAATAATTTTATTACTACTGTGGGAAAAAACAACTTTTTAAAAAGTTGTTGTGGGTATGATAATTTTTTTTGGAAAAGAATAGGACAATAGCTTTCTTACATTTACTATACATTAGTAGATTTAGTTGTGAAAAGCAACTTTGATCATAGAAATTTCTAGAGAGCGGTAATCAAATGAAAGTGCGGCAAGGGTTTGAAAATCAAAATAATGAGAACACTATACCAAACAAATCCAAAGTTTGAAACTCATCAATATTATTAAACTACTAAGCCCAAAGGGATTGTAGAAAAAAATATAGTGGATGCATGGAGAAACTTTCATCTTCTATATATATATATATATATATATATATATATATATATATATATATATATATATATATATATATATATATTTCTCATGAGCATTTTGCATTGTGATGGTTGCAAATACCCAAATAATATTTTTTCTGACCAGCCTATTAGGAGTCTTGATTTCCTCAGTTATTTTTTCATATGATGTTTATTGCTTAGCATGGAGAGCCTGGTGCTGCTGTTGCTGATCTCCAGACTGCTGATATAGTGGTCTCCCATGTGCTGAAGCAGATCTTATCAACGGTGTGTTATCTTACTGATTTTGCAGTGTCATATCATGCCTGTTTTTTTGCAAATTGAAGCCTCTAAAGTCACAGGACTACTCTGTTTATAGTGGTTTTCACGCCATATCACAATTGAATGTAGTGCATTATATGGCTTTCTGAATATCTTTTTTTATTTTTTGAAGTTGGATTGCAACATAATGGTAAACAGTTTATTTGATGCGTTTGCTTTACTAAATAAAGAGCTTTAGCCATCCATTTCTGAAACAAAATATTGTTGGCACAATAGAAATTAGTGAATCCAACTGCTCTACATTTGGCATCCTGCAAACAAACACCTCCCCAAAGCCCATCCTTTGCAATAAAGAAACAGTAGCCCATAACCATTGTTTCTATTTTGTTACAGTTGGATACTGCTGGTAGCAATACAGGCTGTATATATTCCATTATCTTTGATCTATTTTGGATGAAAATATGGAGATATACAGAATCACCTTACAGCCCATTTAACATATTCCCTAAGCATAAAAATCCCCGAAGGATAACGTTTCGGGTTAAGGGACTGCTTTGATTGGCTACTTAGCTGATACAAAGTAAAAGATTCACATGCATTTTAACTCTTCGATGATTATTCCTGGTTTGATGTATTTACTTTCTAATTCTCTCTTCATAAGTTTGGTGCCAACTGCCAAAACATTCCTGCCATAGCATTTTTTATTTGAGGATTTACTTTGTCTTGCAGTCTTTGAAATCACAAAACGGTCCTTAAATACATTTTTTTTTAGAATGTTTCATTACTCTGACTTGTTACTATATTGTTAGCTTATTTCTGTTAAATATTATTGTTCTAAATACTTACAGGAAACAAAGTATGTGCCAATTACAAGGGGAAATAGAGTGGTCCTGATGATTAATGGGTAATTGCACTTCCACTTATGATTCTTTTATTTTTTTTATTAAAGAAGTCTTGTATATGATCGATGATCAAGAGTATCGAAGTATTGTTAGAATTCCTGGTTACTGACTGTGCATGAAAACCATCAAAATTGCTGATTCTATTTCTTGTTTAAAGGTGATGATCTTCTTGACTCGTGCAAACTATAGTTTTCTAGGCAAACTAGGATTCTAACTTTAGAGGTGGGGCATGTTTGAAACCACTATTCTAAAGACATGATAGCATTCTCTCAAATTATGGGTATGCATGGAGATTGATCATTCTAATAAAAGGGGTAGTAGAAGTTTAAATTGACGACTTTTTAACAAACAACGCAACTGTTGATCTGAGAAACCTCCATGTTCCGATGGATACCATGCAGTTATTTTATTGCCCTGTTTTACTGTGCCAAGAAGCTATTGGCTTTTTCTTCTGCATTTGCTGGAAGAAGTTTAAGATTATGAAGAATTACTGACCTTTTGAGAACATCGCTCTATTTCTGTGCCCAAAACTGTTTACAATACTATTTATTCTTTAGTTGGTTTTTACTGTTCACATTTAAACACTGAAGTTTATAAGAGCGTGGCATGTAAGTATAACACATTTTTACAACTATTATAATATTTATAATAACTGTGGGTAGTTACAAATTCATGTGGGTACTTAACAAACAGTCATTGAATATAAGGTGAAATTATTCGCATGTTTCAAGCTACTATTTTTCTAAGATTTGGTTGTGTTTCTTGATAGATTTTCTCCTTGGATGCAGCTTTATTTCGTTTGATACTGTGAGCTTGTGTAGTTGTCAACCCCTGCTAATTACTGGAAATTTGAGTTTGTGCTTGAGATTCTAAGATTATTTCTTTTGATATTTGCATATGAGCTCTTTCATTTAAGTAGCAGCTCTTTCATTTAAGTAGCATACCCTTTCTGACAATTATTTGGCTTAATAATGTTTCATTTTCTATTGTGGCATGCGCAGCTTAGGTTCAACTCCTGCCATGGAACTCATGATTGCTGCTGGAAAAGCAGTTCCGCAGCTGCAGTTGGAGCATGGGCTAGCTATTGACAGAGTTTATACTGGATCATTCATGACATCCCTTGATATGGCAGGTAATTTATGCATAAAGCTTTTTTGTGCTATATACCATGTAACAAATTTCAGCCAAGCTTTTTGATTACTTTTTCTAGGATTGTCTATTTCAATTATGAGGGCAGACAGAATCATTTTGCAGCGCCTAGATGCCCCAACTAAAGCTCCTTTCTGGCCTGTTAGTGTTGAAGGTACATACAAGATGAAACTAAATCTTTTATTCTTTAATTAAATGAAAATTATTTCTTGTTTGGTATATGAATAGGCATAGATTTGTGAAACAGTAAATTTAAGGACTCTGTGATGCCATTTGTGTGGTTCGGCTTCATTGGAAAATTTAAATTAACATGAATTGGGTTTGGTTTAACCTTAAATTGTGGTTAATATTGTGTCAACTTTATCTACTATTTAGGTTATAAGGAATTAATAAATAGTGATCCTTTGTCAATCTTGCCTATTTAACTTAGGTTATGTGAATCTGTAAATACCAATTTGAGGCATATAATTGACATTTTTTTTGCTTGAATAACATCTCTTTTTAGTTCCTACCTTGTGATTGCAAGTTAGATGTGTGGATCCTTCGAGTGTGGTATACTTTGAGTGTGGTATAGGTACAATTACCTTATTTTAGGGGAAGCCATCTTCTTGTAATGGTGTAAGCCTTTTTTTTTATCTAGTTTGAAGTATTTTGAGTGTAAAGTATTTTGAATGCAAGGCTTTCTGAAATATGTGTCTAGTTTAAATTTGAAGTAAAATGTAGATGAATTCGAAACTCATCTCTTTGGTTATTTTTTGTGTATTCCAAAATTAGTCTATCGAATACATCGCAAGTTACTGCTTCCACCACTACCTACTATTGTCGCAATCAATTATTGTCGACCACCACCGGACACCTCCGCTTGTTGTCGATTGTCACAACTACCGTTGCTTACCCCACGCCACAACCGACCTCCGCCGACCACCAACCCGCCATCAACCACTATCATAGCCATCACTGGCACCTCCATTGAGCGTTATGTTGAATTCATTTTACTTCAAACTATATGCAAAATGTAATCTCATGTATTTATTTTAAACTCAACAAAATAACTATAAAATATTTCAAATGTATTATATTTATTTTAAAATGTATTTCGTTTACTTTGCATTTCTTTTCCAACAAACCAAATAACTTCTTATATAATTTTATTTTTTTTGTATGTTTCATCTATATAATTTCTTGATCTTGATAAAAAAGTGGCATGCTGAAAATTTGGTTTGTTGATTAATTTTATTTGTTTCAAATTTCTTGCTGAAATTCTCAAATAATTTTTATCATTTCATTTAAAATTGGTTTTAAACTGTAGTATGGCCTATTTTCTTTAAATTAATTGGGTTGTTGAATTGATTGAAGAATCCTCTATTTTTATTTACATGGCAGTATATTGAATATCATATTAGTTGTAATCCAAAATACTAACCCCATCATGCTACATCAAATTGGTGGTATTAGAGTGTGAAAGATTGTGTTACCATGTTATGCATAAGTCTGGCTAATTATCGAAGTAACTTAGTAGGTAGTAAAAGGGATGAAATCTAAACAACATTTTAATAATCAATCAACTAAATTGTTGAACAATCAACATCAACTATGTTATGACATTAACATATGGTTAAAGAACAAATTGACACATTGGAAACTGATTAAGGCCATGTACGTGAACTTGAAGTAATTTCAGTCATATTGATGAACTAATTCACTTAAAAGTTAATTCTGGTTGAAGACATGAAAATTATCTTGAAAGAAAATTCAAAGTTTTTAACAAAATTGTGAAAATGAAAGTTTAAAAAAAAAATTGGCATAGATGATGATATAATGAAAAATTAAAGTTAGATTGCTTATTCACAATGGTAAGATTGAACTTAAAAATCAATTAATTGAATTGTTACAACAACAACAACAAACATATTAAGCCTTTATCCCACTGTGGTGTATAGGGATGTAAGTGAGTCAAGTCGGCTCAAACTTGGCTTGACAATGAGCTCGTGAACCAAGCTTATCAAGCCGTGAGCTCTCACGCTCAAGCATAAACTTGAGCTCGAGTTCGAGCTTGACGAGGCTTGCGAGCTGGCTCGTATTATATATTTATTCATTTTTTATTAGTATTATTTTTTTTAAAATTATGCATTAATTAGGATACGAAATGAGCATATACGTGAAAAGGTTGGAGTAGCTCCAGTAGAAGATAAGATTAGAGAGAGTCGCCTTAGATGATTTAGTCACATAAAACGGCAGCCTTCTGATGACCCGATTAGGAGAGTAGAGGTATTAGATTTGAGTATTTGACTTATGTTAAGAAAGGTAGAGGCAGACCTAAAAAGACTTGGTTAGAAAATATTAGGAATGACCTTTCTTTATTAGATTTAGACGAGAATTTGATTTTTAATAGGACAATGGAGGAAAAGGATTCATGTAGCCGACCCCACGTAGTGGGATAAAGCCTTGATGTTGTTGTTGTTATATGCATTAATTAACTTTTTACCTATAAGGATGTAAAGTTTTTTGGGAAATATAAAGCTGTAAAGTAATTAAAGCAATAAATAAAAGCTACAGCTTTTTCTTAAAATAATTACAAAAATTGCAACATAAATTCCAAAAAAGGACTAGCAAGTCACATCTCTTTTAATACCTAAAAAAATTCTCTTCTTCTCTCTAAGCGCGAGACTCTTCCGATCTTGTCCGCACCTCACGCGTATTCTTCTTCTCATCATCTCACACTTTCTTCTTCCTCTCCTATGACGGTCAAGTCCCCTACAGTCATGAGCCAGCTTGTGAGCCCACCTTTCAAACCACAAGCCCAGAGTGAGTTCACCCTTTGAGCTCGACATGAGCTCGAGATCGAGTTCGAGCTTGGGATTTGGCCAGCGAGTCGAGCTCAAGTTAGGTATGACTCGAGCTCAACTCCACTCGTTTACAATCCTAGTGGGGTCGGCTACATGAATCATTTTTCTTTATTGTGTCTTATTTAGAGTCAAATTTTAATTTAAATCTAATAAAAATGATCATTTATACTAAGTCTTTTTAGATTTACCTCTACCTTTCTTAACATAGTCTAGAGTTAATACATTTACTCTCTTAGTAGGTTCATAGGAAGGCTGACTTTTTATATGACCAAACCATCTAAGTCGACTTTTTCTAATCTTATTTTTCATTGGAGCTACTCCAACCTTTTCACGTGTATACCCGTTTCACATTCTGTCTCTAAGTGTAAATACACTCATCCACCTAAGCATCCTCATCCCTTCAACATTTAACTTAATTTTATGCTTCTCTTTTAATGGCCAACATTATGTTCCATAAAGTATTGTAGGTCTCACCATCATCTTATAAAATTTTCCCTAAAGTTTGAGGGGCATTCTCTATCATACAACAGACCCGATGCATTCCTCCACTTCAGCCATCTAACTTAAATTTTATTAATAATATCCTATCTATTTTACCATTGTTTTGAACAATAGACCCGACATATCTAAAACGTGCACTCTTTTAATGATTTGATCACTCAATCTCACAATCTCATCATTACATCTATTACTATTAAATTACATTATATGTATTCAATTTTAGGTTAACTCAAATGAAAACTTTTAGACTCTAAGGTTTACCTCAATAAGAAAGTTTTTCGTAAACTCCCTCTCTAGTCTTATTAACAAGAAGAATATCATTAGCAAAAAACAAACACCAGTATACATCCTCTTGCAAATGTCTAGCAAGAACTTCCATGACTAAAGCAAAAAGATATGGACTTAAACCTGATCCTTGATATAATCCAATTGAAATTGAAATAGAAAAATATTTTGTCAAATCACTTTTTATTTGAATACAAGTAATAGCTCATGTATACATATCCTCAATAACTTGAATATAAGCATTATTAATTTCTTTCTTTTTCTAGAACTCTTCAGAGCACTTCCCTTGGTACTTTATCACATATTTTTTTTAAATCAATAAATATCATATATAGATCCTCTTTACTCTCTCTATACTTCTCCATCAAACCTCTCAACAAATGTATAGCTTTTAAGTAGACCTACTCGGCATGAATCCAAATTGATTTTGAGAAATATTAGTATCAAATCATAATCTATGCTTAAGAGAATTTATATTCCAAATTTTTATCCTAATTCTAGTTTCATGGATTAGTTTTTTTGTCCACATATGCCATAATGTTGGAACCCTTATTTAACATTGCACGTGGGCATCGGTGCAGCCTCCCTTACACACATTTCACTATATTTAGGCTATACAACACATCACTTCCAGGGAATATCCTAGCTTTAACACAATACATTAAATGATTCATGTTATGTTTATTCAACAAGTTTTATTGATGGTGGTAGGTAACCTTTTTGTGTGATTAATGGCTAGAAAAGATTATGTATCTTTAGTTTAATATTTAGAGAATTTGATGCATAACTAAATATGATTTCAATTAATGCTCATTTCATTCTCATACGACATCCCTACACTGCCGTGACAGTGGCATCAGCTTTTATCAAGGAGGTGGTTCACATACATGGGATACTGGAGTTTATAGTATCAGATTGTGATAAGGTATTCCTTAGCCATTTTTAGAGGGAGTTATTCAGACTATAGAGGACAGTATTGAAGAGGAGCACTTCCTACCACCCTCAGACAAGTGGTCAACAGAAGCTTGGAAACATACCTACGATGCTTTGTGTTGGAGACACCCAGGTTGTGAGCCAAGTTGTTGGCATGGGAAAAATATTGGTACAACACTTCATATCATTATGCTTCTTAGATGATCTCATTCAAGGTGTTGTACGAAAGGGAACCTCCTCCTTTGGTGCACTTTGGGCATAAAAGAACCCCAGTTTCTTCAGTAGAGTATTTGGAAGAAAGAGACCGGGTATTGGAAGAATTAAGAGGTGTTTATTGAGGGCCCAACATATTATGAAGAAATAGGCCGATAAGCATATGAAGGACATCTGATTTGAGGTGGGGGAAAGGGTATTCTTAATACTCCGACCTTACAAGCAGAGGACCGTCGCCAACAGAAGGAATGAAAAGTTTGCACCAAGGTATTTTGGGTCATTTGAAGTTAATGGAGAGGATTGGAAATGTGACATATAGGCTAAAATTGCCTTCAACGGCAATCATACACCATGTTTTTCATGTGTCACAACTGAGGAGAGCAATTGGGGAGCATGTAACCAGTTCTTAGCTACTTGTGACATTAACAGAGAACTTGGAGGTGATATTTGAACTCCTTGAGTTGCAAGGAGTGCTCCAAGGGGAAGCAGGGGTAAAGGAGGTATTGATTAGGTGGAAGGACCTCCCAGATTATGATGCGATATGGGAGCCTTATGAGAGGTGAAGCATCAGTTTCATTCTTTTCACCTTGAAAACAAGATGATTCTTTGGGAGGGCGGTATTGTTAGCCCTGTTTCTACTGAACCGGTCCAGCCGACCCAAAGAAATGGGCCGATTCTCACTTATAGAAGGCGGACCAAGCCCAATTCGGCCCTAGGGATTGCCGTCCAAGCTCCTTGTGGACCCCACTAGGAAAATCAATAAGGAAGGAGGGGGCGGCGAGGGTTGGAGGGAAAGTTTGAATGAAATATTTGAATTTATTTATTTTTTTATTGATTTAAAATATTTGAATTTATGTATTAAATAGGAGGAGATGTTTAGGGTTAGGGTTATGCTTTGTTTTGTGGCTGATATCGAAGTTCTTGTTCTTGGTGTTTTGGGCCCTTAGTCGTCTAGGGATTGGGAGAGAACGGTCCGCTTCTCGAATTGAGGATCAATTGTATTTTGCTTTATTTCTTCCGTTGGTTTGCTTTTTATAATAAAAACTATTGTTTTTGCTTGTTTTCCATTATTATTTTTTTAATTTTGCATTCTATTATATATAATTTTTCTTTTGTATTGATGAGAAGGTTTTTCCCAAATGAGAATTTTATTCTGCTAAGGATTCAAGATTTATATTGTTGCAAAGGAAAAGTAGTTATCTGTTTACCTGTGCTAATCTTTTATAAATGATGGGCGTAAGTTCCGCTAACTAGTTGAATGTACACTGCTCATCTCACACTAAAATGTCACATGTTTAATGTTCTTGCTTTTCATAAAATGCATGGCAGAAGTTAAACCCAGTCTTTTTTCATCTTGCTTGAAAGGAATTTGGAGATTTCTCAAATTTCACAAGTAGATTTTCCTTTTTCAACCTGGTATATTATGATATTAATTCTGTCATCAATATAATTGCAACTACCTTATAGTGGAAAGTTCATTTGGGACATAAATCTCCAAAACGATGTATGAGAACATCTGTGCTTGCACTTGCTTTCGTGCATTGTTATGTACTCTTCATTTTGGTGCAATTGACTGACTGCTTTTGACATACTGTTATATCAACTGGAAGTTTGGAAGTGATTCTGACACTGCAGATTGGAATAGGTCGACTTTACTGTTGCATTCTGCTCATTTCTTTAACCAGTGAATTCACACAACGAACTTCTAATTTGTTGTAGGAGACCGTCCTCCTGCTAAAATACCTATTCCTCTACCGCCATCTAAGATAGAAACAAATGTGGAGGTATGAATTAGCAAGGTCTCTTTTGTAAAGTTTGAAGATATTATCTTGTACACTGCTTGTTTGTTGCTTTTTATGGCTACTTCTTCATGTTTGTTGAGTACCCTCCCACCGAATTAACTCCCTTTCCTGAATGTGTCTGCAGTTGTTTGCTAAACCACAAGAGCTCAGTGAACAGGGTTGCATTCTAGAAGTTGCTATCAGAGCCGCTGCAAATGAAATAATCAGTCTAAGGGACCAACTGAATGAATGGGATAGTAAAGTCGGTGATGGAGATTGTGGTTCTACTGTGAGTTGATTTATTGTCCATTCAATTTTACTGTTGATAGTTTTTTTTGTTAATAAGCTGGGTCATTTTATGAAAAATTTCTTTGTACAGATGTTTAGAGGTGCTACGGCAATTATGGAGGATATGAAGAAATGGTAAAACTATTCCCAAGTTATTCAATGCTTTGTTCTTGCTATTTTTTTCAGTTTTATTTAATTTTTTAAAGCCTTATGATGGATCTGTGTGTTTCTACCTAAAGATTGGCATTTATGTGTTTATCGCATCCATAACTGTCATTAAAAGTTTCTACACTAAAGAAATAATTGATTAAATGTGGGCTCCGAAAATTCGGCCCTGGCCTCCGCTCGCTTTTCTTATTCGGCGAGGGAGTTTTAACGAACTAAGTTCCAGGGTAAATTTTGGAAGGCAGATGGGTTTGTAGATAAGACACTACCCAGAGATTTCGCCCTCATTTTGCGAGGACTTTATGATCTGAGTTCTAATTTCCTATAGGCGCAAGCTCCTATAGTTAATTACCTCTCTCGATCACGAGAGAGAACTTTCGATTAAGGCTAGTCGTCAATCAGATACGTATAGAGATACGTGTTATCTGGCATATAGTAGCAGCAATAGGTTTGGAATGTTGGAAAATGGTTGAAAATTGAAGAGTTAGGTTTGGAAGATTTGAAGATTTGGATTGGAATATTTAGGAAAATTTTATATTTAAAAAAATAGAAATTTCACCATCTAGCACTTAAAGCGGATGGTGGGGGAATGGATGATGGACCCGATCAAGATCCCATGGTTCCGTCGTCCCGGGCCATCGTGGTCCCTGGTCTACTTAGTCAGAGGAGGTAGTCGACCCAACCTGACAGAAGGATCCTTGTCGGCAGCCATGGGTTGCTTCGTTCAAGGGGACCTTGTAGACCGGGGTTGAATGTTTGTCTAAGGGGACAAATTTGAATTCACCTTAGCTAACAGAGGGCTTTGTGCCCTATCGATCATATCCTATTGATTCATATCTCAAGGATTTAACGCCATTAAGGAGCGTATTGGCTCTGGCCATAACCGCTATCTGTGGTGCCATTTGGCGGCAAAACCACTCGGTTCAGAGGGCCCCGGGTCATAACCGTTTACCTGCAGTGCCATTTGGCGGCGAAACTGCCGGTTAGAGGACACGTACCACGTCCTTACTGGCAAGAGATTGTTTGAGAATGGATCCTAGTGATATTTTCGACTAGGCATTTGGCTCTTTGTGAGCTAGAGTTAATTTCAATTTGTCCGCCTCGACAAACTATTGCGGAGGGCGGATGGATTTTGCTTTAAGTGATTAATGGGTTGAATTTCAAATTTAAATATTTTTGGGATTTTTTTGAGATTTTTAGATTTTTCTGTGATTTTGGGTGGAGCTTTGGAGCATTTGAAATGAACTTTGGATATTTGGGAGATATTTGAAAATACTTGGGGAACCCCTCCGGTTGAGATCTGCATTCAACACGGCCATCATCGGGGTGTTTGGGGGTCATTTTCATTTGAAGCTTGAACCTTGTTGACTATGTCTGGCTGTCGACAGAGGATCGGGTTTTGTAAGCTTTCAGCCTTTATTAGTGAATTCATATTGTTGTAGGCCTTGATGGTCTAATATGAATGTTTTAAAGCAAATATACCGGTCGCCACAACTTTATATTTGCTTAATGGTTCGAACCCTGTCGACTTTTATTGACCCGTATCGAAGGATCGGTTTCGAACCTGAATTCACTTGTCAACCCGCGCAGCATCCCTAGACGTCACGTGTGAACCAATAACACGCTCGCCGGGGCCCATGCGGATTTTATAATTATTTTTACCCCTTTTAGTGTACCTATGTGTATACAATTTATAGTGCACGTGTAGGGGTATTGAAGTATTTGTAGTTGTGCAGATAAATATCCTTTTTGAGTACACAACGTTGTATTTGAGAACTTGTACACGCCTTCTGTCCGCTAGTACGAGTGTTGCGGATCCGGTGGCGTGGCATAGCAGCTTCTGGATAGAATTGTTCGCTGCTTCATACAGGTAGACTGTCGTGCACTATTTATTGATTTTTGTAGGCGGATCATAGTGCACTAACTAATCTCCTGCCTTAACTTGTAGGTGCTTTTAAATGGCTCATTATTTGTACGATGAAACTACCACGGTAACCCGTAGTCACTTTGACATGATATAATCATTTGTATTTTGCTTGTGGACAATAGACTAGTGTGCTACGAGTCTTCTACAGTGGCCCATGGATGCTTGCATTAGTTGTAGTTTCTTTTATGCTTTCTCTTAAATTACAGTTTGCTGATTGTGTAACAAATACTCTGCAGCAACCCGTAGGGGCTTACATATGACATGTTGAATATACGCTTGTGCCTGTAGAGGACCAATCATATCTATAGTATATCCACCAATGTTGCTTGCAAGTGAATTGCCCTCTTTGTTTGCATTGATTACAAGCATCTCTTAGTATTCAATGTATGTTGCATATGTATATTTACATGATACATAGCACTTGAGGATACATTGACCTATCATTGCATATTGATCTTTTAGCACTTGTGAGGGACTATGTCTTTCATTTGCTAATTAGCTGAAGTTGGTCAATTGGATGTTGTGGTATTTGTTGCATATTAACTTCCCCCCTTCGTAGGGAATTTGTATATGCACTCATTATGTGTTATTGGCGGTGAGCATAATGTCCGTCATGATCTTCTTATTCATATTTGCATGATATACACCGCATTGATTATAAGTCACTTTATGTATGAATGAAGTTGTGTGCACATCATGAATCTTCTTACACCATTGTGCTTGTATTCATTACGACTCTTCCACCTTCATTTGCAAGTATATTGTGTTTCTTATCTATGGCTACTAATAAATTAGCATGCTCATTGAGAGTATCAAGATGTTCTTTATAACTTCATCATTATTTATAAATGTGTGATGCCTATAGTCCCTTGGTCCACAAGTCTTGTATATGTTCCCTCGCATTTGATTTAAAATTTGTTATCTTACAAATTATAATTCTATTTAGAGCATTATGACATTCTTTATATGATTTGATTTGCATATCAAACTCATCCTCATTTAGTCCATATCCAAAGTGGATTCAATTTTGAATTCAAGTTGTGCAAGTGCATTTGAGTCTAAATCAAATCCTTTGCATCGTTCAAGTTCAGTTCGTCGTCATCCATTGTACGAGCTCCCTATGGTCCGACTCAAGTCTCTCCTTGAGTTTAAATGGTTCAAGATTATGCTCAAGTTCATGGTTCATTTGAGTTCAAAGAAAAGCTTGGTTTCAAATGGTCCTTGTAGTTGTCCCAAACTACAATCTCAAGTCAATGTTCTTTGTTCTTTTGAGTTATGCTTAAGTTATGACTCATTTAGCTTTGAGTTCAATTAAGTCAATTTGATTCAATCAAGTCCATGTCCGGGTCTTTGTTCAATATAGCTCGTGCATGTCCTTTGTAGTCAATTTTGTATGTCCATGTTCCAAATTGCTCCAAGTCCTTGGATTTTCAATCCAAATTTCGGCAGCCTCCCGGCGTCTCCCCCGTTAAGGGGAAAAACCAAGAGACCGCCTACCCGCCACGTCAACAAAGACGTGCACGGTTGGTGTTGTTGAGACACCGCGGCAGTTGTATTGTTTATTTTTCTCCCACCACAGCCAACAAAGGCGTGCATGGGGTTTTAAAAAGTATTTTTATGAAAAGATACAGTTTTGCTTTCCCCCCGCCCGGGGGTACTTATGAGCGACCCCGCTTCGCCGTACGTACCGCACCGGGGTCCCATCCTACCACGGCCAACAAAGGCGTGCATAGGATAGTTCTCCGATTTGCCACGAATATTGAAGTAGGGTTTTGAGTTTAGAAAGATTCATACCTCCGCGGGGTAGTCGTGGATGACACATGGATCGAGGGGTCACTCGCCTACCTCGTCGTAGGTGTCGCACCGGATTCCCTCCTACCACGGCCAACAAAGGCGTGCTTAGGTGGTTTGCCGGTCCGACACGAACGTCGAGGTAAGAGAGTGGAGGGGAAATATATTTTTTTAATTAAATTAATTTTAATTAATTATAATTAATAATAATTAATTATCATTAACAATAATTAATAATAATTAATTATCATTAACAATAATTAATTAAAAATAAAAAAATAACTAATTATGATTAATCTTAATCATAATTAATTAGAGAATATTTTTAATTATTTATAATTAAAAAATAACTAAATTATAATTAACTTAATTAATTAATATTAATTACAGTTAATCAAAACTAACATAATTAAATACTATATATATATATATATATATATATATATATATATATATATATATATATATATATATATATATATATATATATATATATATATATATATATATATAATATTAACTAATTATATTAATTAATAATAAAAAAAAACTAAACCTATACCTACAGGCCAGTTGGAGCAAGGAAGAGGGGCGATCGGCTTTGGCCTCACGTGAGGTAGGAATCGGAGAGGGAGCAGGGAGATCGGGCTGGAGCAAGGTATGGAGCAAACTCTCTTCTCTCTCTCTCTCTCTCTCTCTCTCTCTCTCTCTCTCTCTCTCTCTCTCTCTCCCGGAATCGGCACGAGCAGGGCTCGGTTTTGCTGGGAGTTCGGAGGAGTTGAAGACCCGAGAAGTGTCGGATCTGGAAGAAGATCGGAGGTCAGATGTGGTCGTGAGGTTGAAGTCTTCAGTCGAGTGGAGATCGGAGAGAGTGGGAAGCAGTGGGAGGAGATCGGAAGAGCAGAGGGAGGTGTGAGAAGGTAGAGCTTCGGGAGCAGAGAGGGATCGGGAGAGAGTCGAGTGGTAGTGCCGAAGTGCGAAGGCCTCCCT
The DNA here is from genome assembly GCA_016618105.1 of Dendrobium huoshanense. Classification (NCBI taxonomy): domain Eukaryota; kingdom Viridiplantae; phylum Streptophyta; class Magnoliopsida; order Asparagales; family Orchidaceae; genus Dendrobium; species Dendrobium huoshanense. The sequence continues at coordinate 21,092,713 of CM028343.1, forward strand.
TTCGTTTTATAGACACGGAGAAGGGTTCGGATCGAGGCGAGTCGCGAGATTTGAGCAGGAAACACGGAGATTCGACTCCAACAGCGCCGATTTCAGCGGGATTCGCGGATTTCTTCGACGGATACGAGGTACGGAGCGAGATTTATGCACGATTTCGGCTGGAATTGAGGATCCGATGGGCAAAGTATGATTTTGAACTTCTTCTCTCTTTTTTTTTTTTGTTGTTTCCCTTGGATTTAGTATACAGGTCAACATTAAATATTAGCGGGGAAAATTGATTGTCAACTAAGCTTTAAAATGTTGGCATAATAACCCAAAAAAACTAGCCATATGATAAATACCTAGTATCCTATTGATACGGTGCTGTACTGCAGAATACTTGGCCAATGGAATTTAAAATTTTATTGCCCGTTGTGATCCAAATCTGTTCTAAGGCTTAGTTGACAAGCAATTATCTTTGGTGATATTTTATTTGATTAAGCCTTTAACTACTAGACGTGACGAATACTTATTTTATTCAGTATTGGGTAAAATATTGACTTGCTACGGTGCTATACAGCAGAATAGTTGGACAATGGGATTTAAATTTTATTGGCCTATGGGGGACCCAAATCTGTCTATCTATTTTAGGGTTGCTTGTAGATTTTGCCTTTTTGGGGACCGAGAGCTTCAAAACTTTGTAAATAAAGACATCAGTTTAACCTATTTTATCAAACGAGGACAACTAATGTTAGTTTTATGCTGGGGTTACTTCTAACTCCAGTAGTATTACTAGGGTTTGTTGTGAAGCCTGTTATTAATATTTAGGTTTATTATGAAGTCCTGACATGACAAAATATTAGGTTTCGATCAAGAACTAGTAGTATTCTATGAAGCACGTAAGTGATGACACCATCATGACAACACTTTATATTATAATATAAAGTAGAACACAACACACAATCATGGACATAATGCATTCATATAAAATATGTAATTTATATTGTTTTCGGGTTAAATTTCAAAATTGTCCCTTGACTATTTGTATAGGGACATTTTAGTCCAAGAGTATAACTTTGCTCCAATTTGGCCACTTGACTATATAAAATTGATCCAAAATGATCCATTTGGGACCAAATTGGAATCAATTTTGTAATGTCGAAGGACTAAATTGTGACTAATTTTATATCACAATTACAATATGATGGACTATTTTGGATCAATTTTGTATATTCGAGGGACTAAATTGAGATCACGTGAAATATTGGGATTAAAATGGTCATACATAAATAGTCTGGGGACTATTTTAGAATTTGTATGTATTATTTTCTAATAAATGAATCACCTGCTGATATTTATTATCATATGCATATACTGCAAAAGAATCTTAACAATAACAAAAAGAAAACTAACACTATTAATAATAAAAAAAAAAGCTTTATCACATATTACAATTGTCATTTGTTAGCAACACTTTAACATTAGAATTCATTAATCATTAACAATTGTCAAATGTTTTGCATGTGTATTGATATCTCACGAGCAGGTCGTCCTTCATGCATGTGTCTTTATGACATGTTGAGCTATGTATAGATCATGTCTAGTTGTGTTGACATTTCATAACCAAATTTTGTCTTTAAACGCTATGAAAATAAATTTGCGTATCTCAGGGCATGTGTTTGGGCGTGTCAGAGATGTGTTGTATCCCACATATTTCTGACATGAACATGGAAGGTACTTGAAAGTGTTTGTGCTTTTTATTTAGTGTTTGTACATGAAAGATACTAGTAGGTTTCAAAAAACTCTGGTATTATGTGTGACGGTTTGTTGTCTTTGTTTGCAAAACTGGATAAACTTTTAATCTTTATTTGCAAAATTTTGAAAATATTGCCTTTTTTTACCGGAAACCAAATTATAAAGAGTTCTATACAAATACTCCTCTTTTTCTATGTTGCAAGTTTTCAGCCAATGCTGTTGATGTAGAAATGCTTTTTGTCAAAATTATGGTTTATGGTATTGTAAAAAAATGATTTAAAGGGCTTAGTAAATATCATTTACATGTTGGGAATTCTGATGATGGTTGCTGCTTGTTTTTATCCATCCCAGTATGACGGCCTGGTAACAATTTTATGTTTTGTAGCTACCCTCTGAATGATGCTGCACGGACTGTAAATGAGATTGGGATGTCAATCAGGAGGGTGATGGGAGGAACAAGTGGAATCCTGTACTGTATACATAGCCTTTCTTATTCCATTTTTGTTTGAGATTTGTTCATTACAATTCACAATTCTCATTAGTGGATCATAGCAGAACGTTTATTTGATTAATTTATCATCGCTTCCTTTTATCAGATATGAGATACTATGCAAAGCAGCCTATGCAAGCTTGAAAGGTTCTCCTGTGATTACATCTAAGGAATGTGAGTAGCTTTTGAACTAGTTTCGTGCCAACTTTTGACTGGCCTTTCGCCCAAGTTCTGAATAGAAGGGTTCTTCTTTTGGTTAGGGGCTAATGCTCTCGCGGCAGGCATTGCTGCGGTAAGCAAATATGGTGGAGCTGGTTCTGGGTATCGCACAATGCTTGATGCTCTTATCCCTGCAGCATCTGTCCTGAAAGAGGCAAGTTAGATACTATTCCATTGCTATCCTTCTCCAATTACTCTGATATGATTTGACCTTTTGGTTACAGAGGTTGGATGCAGGCGTTGATCCTGTAAATGCTTTTGTCATGTCAGCTGATGCAGCATTCAGTGGAGCAGAATCAACCAAAAACATGCAGGCCCAAGTAATTCTCTTTCTTTAATCGTTCATCCTAGGTTGGCCAAAGAGTTTCTTCCAGCATCGTCTCATGGAACATTTTTCTTTTTTATTCTTTTCTTTTTTAAAGGAAAAACGTCATTTTCATGGAACGAAGTCCCGTGTTTTATACTTTTTCATCAACTCGTCATAGTTTTACGTTCATTCATTTGAAAATTAAATGCCCGACTTAGAACTTTTGCCTGAAAAACAGTGGAGTGGATCTGGTTCAATTGAAAATTAAATCCGTTTGTTTTCTTGCACATTAACTGTCTTTGACATACTCAGGCTGGCCGATCGTCATATGTATCAGCGGAAATGCTCGCTTTAGTTCCTGATCCAGGAGCCATGGCCGTAGCTTCATGGTACAGAGCAGCGGCAGTTGCGGTAGAGTCAAGGTTGCGGCCATCAAAGGACTAAGATTTGTATGGTTTCATGAGACGTCGGACTCAACTTACAAAATCTATACCTTACGGATCAGTTAATTCACAATTTTACCACATTTACAAATTTTGTTTTCCGCTTGTGTCCGAAGCATAAGCCGAGAAAGCGTGTTTTGAACGGATAATTTCCTTGTTGAGCCTGCTGCTGTTTTTTTTAAGAGTCTTTTGAAGGAATACCACCAATGCAACATTTTCCTATTTGTCCTACCATACTAACTTTCAGATCACTGCCAATTGTTTTCGTATCGATGAAGTTCTTTTTTTTTTTCCCCCTTGAATTGCGTTATTTTTTTCTTGTTGTGTGCCAAGATATTTATTAAAAAAAAACAGCCAATAAATAATAGCAAAAAAGAGCGCCGTTTCAAACTATCCATTTTACCTAATTGCTAACCCTATGGATCAGGCAGCTTTACAATCTGATTATGTTTTAAAAAAATTAAATAAAATTCATTTTACTTGTTCTATTTATATTATTACAACTCCTAAATATTTATATGAGAATAATTTTAATGGGAATTAATTTTCGGTATCAGTTTTTATAAAATGGCAATTTATAACTTTCTTTTTTATTTAAAATTTGGAAACCTAAAAATTTGATTCTTAAGAAACTGTGCAATGATAGTCTGGATTCTCAAGAACAGGATTAAGAAATTCTGGTTTCTTGAGAAATCGTAATTTTGTGTTCTGAATTCTTTTAAAAGTAAGGTCAAAATAGAAGCCGGAGAATTAAATTTCGGTTTCTATTAAAATAGGATTATGAAGTTCTGTATTTTTCTTTTTAAATTTTTTAATATACTGCTCCTTAAGCTATTTTGAATTTAAAACACGTTCCTTTTTATAAAATGACCGCGTTTCAATTGTTTTTATGAAACAACAATGGTTGGCTATAAAATATTCACCAATTTTATCAACAGTAGGACAGTAATTCGAAGAGATAGGAGGTATGACTTATGATAAGTATATGGGAATAGTTTCTAACCCTAATATATAACCAAAAATCTCATGAAATAGATACCTTAATGTGCAACATATCACGTTAATTAGTTAACCAACTATAAAGACAGCAATTGCTGGTTCCAAAATTATATGTGGATGACACCCAACCCTATTAACAGCTTTTAACAGATTATAGCTAAAACATTGAGTGAGAAAATGAGTATGGAAAATAAATAAGAAGCACGGGCATATTTCTTAATAATTGAAACATTGTATGTTTCAAAATAAACATATTCATTCATTATATATAGGATCGAGACTCAAGAGGGCTATAGTAAATGATGCACTTTGAATTAAAAAATAATATGCATGATAAGATAAGTTTATACTAATTAGATGTGGACTAAGCTAAGTGGTGCACATGTGATCTTGGGTAAGGAATGAGTACTTTGGGCAAGTCTACGACGATTGTTATGTAAGACATGTTTATAAAGGCGATTTCCAAGGAAAAAGTGGTGAGTCCTCATAAGTGAATTGCAAGTCCTATGAGGAGAAGCGGTAATAAGCTATGGATGAGTTTTGTTAATGAGTGTTTGTAGATTTTATAAGTGTGAGCTTCTTGTAGCTTAATCTAGGGTACCTACAAAATGCTGGCGGCCTTGATTGTGGGCAATTATTATGGGAGAGCGAGTAATTCTATAGCTAGTGCCCCATATGGTGCAAAACTATATGGACATGTCCTTTGGTCAAACTTGTCATAACTTAAAAATTTACAAAAAAAAAAATAAAAATTACTTGGAAATAATAAAAAATTTATTTCATAGTCATTATAATTTATAAGTCAAAATCATAAATCATCTTCGTCATAACATATATGTTATTGTATTTTAGTTTCATTAATTTTTCATAATTTTTGGGCACTGATGAAATTCTTTAAGAAATTAGCACATATCGATACAAGTGGGCTTTTTAGGACCGTGTCTGTTTTTGCAAATCGATTTCACCCAAGCATTCTAGATCTGCTTAATTTATGAATATTTTTCATAATTTTTTGATCTCCAAATTTGAAGATATAAAGATTTGTATTGATCTTTTTTTCTTAAAATTCAACATTTTGACTTATTACATTTATACCCTTATATTAATATATTATAAAAATCTCATCCCACGACTTATAAACTTATTAAATTACTTTGCTTTTTCGTTTTCCCCAATGAGAGAATGAAAAATAGGATTCGAGAAAAAAAAGAGATGGGAGAGAAAAAGAAAGTTTGTGTTTGGCGACCTTAGAGACATTTTCGCCTGTCAGTCCAATTGGGAACTTTGTTCTTCTCAATGTAGATTACATTTTGCCTATTTCAGTTTTTAATAATTTAATGTTTTGAAATTTTTTAAATAAAATTTGTATTTTTGCTACCGAAAAATTAGGATAATTTTGCTTGGGTAAAACTTTAATCTCGTAACTTTTAATATGTTATAAAGATTGAGATTATGAATATTTTGAGTATATTAATTCTGAAATTATTTTACTAAGTGATTTTTGAAAAGTAGCATTTTTTTATTCAAAAATTTATTTTGACATATTAAAATAGTGTTTCAGTTCAATTAAAGCTTCAAAATTATGTTTTACACAATTTATGATAATTTAGTTATATTTTTAAACAGTGAATTTTTGTTCGATAATGTTTCTGTTGCCTACAGTTTAGGCATTTTGATAACTTCTGAATTTAGTCTAATTATGCTATAATTATCAAAAAAAATGTGAAATAAATGTGATGTCATGTCTTGTCGGCACCAATGGGTGACATAGATGGAATTATGTTATGTCGGCACCAGTAAACAACCAAGGTGGGATTCTATTATGTCTGGGTTGCGGGCCTCCGATATGGGATTATGTTATGCTGAGGTATGCGGCTAACACTTCAAGTTTTTTATTTAAAAAAAAAAAAATGTTATGCTGAGGTATGCGGCTAACGAGCTGGGATTTTGTTCATAGCCATTGTGATAAAATGAATATATGCTTATATGAAGTTAGATTTCAGCTTACGCTTTAGTTTTAGTTTTTCAAACAATACTTCAGTTTATTTTTTATAGTGTAGTATTTTTAATTTTCTTTTTGTTTCATTTAGTGATTTCTATTTTTAGCTGCAATAACATACTAAATGATGTTAGCTTATTCCTACTTATGCTTCCAATTTTCAGGCCAAGTGGAGGGTAAGGAGTGAGTTGATTAGTTTTGGATAGCATACTCTGATATGTGTTATATGCATATTTTTTTTAGTTTTGTTTTTGCAAGATTAGCTTTTATTTTGTTATTCTCTCTTCTGTCAAGCATTATTGTAGATATACTTCAAATTGTATATATTTTGGATGATATATAGAAAATTATATTAAGATTTAGTAGTCTTCTATTTTATATTGCATTCAATAGTGGCTATGTGTAGTATATTAAATAAAAGTTTTGTTGTAGTACTTCTCCAACTAGATCTTGAGGTTAATCTTGACACAATCAAATCTAATATGACCTGTATGGTATCAAGTCATACCGTGTTGATTTTGACATTACCTTTCAAAAATAAGTACGCCTTCCCCTAAGGGCATGCTTGTACAACAAGAGCTCCACTGGGGTGAGCAATTACTTGTCCATAGGTTTATGAAAGTAACCAAGGACCTTATATAATCAACAATATCAATAATATCTTCCCAAAGTATTTCTATTTTCTCAAGACAATTCTTAGCATAAATGAAAGAAACAAAAAAGTTAATGGAGTGATAATAATCTAAATTGCCATGAATAAATCAAGGGTGAAGGATATAGCAATGAATTTAACCTTTTTAGCCTAAATTTTCCCACTAATGCAAAAGAGATGATTGTAATTTTTTTTTTTTTCCATTAGGGAATATCTTAAGTAAAGAGATCTAAAATATAATAAAAAAATATTGGTTTTAAGAAGATGTATAATATTAATATCATGATCTTTGATGAAATTTGTATAGATGGATTTCTATATTCCCCAAAATCTAACATCCCATACAAACATGAGTGGGAAGGTCAAGAGAATTGTTAGCTGTGAGAGGTGGTTTATTAATGCCTTGATTTTTCTCACTTTAATATTGAAAGAAGGAGCAATTATTACGCCCGGTCATCGAATGCGTTCAGAGACCAATAACCACGCGCCACGTCACCTAAAACTCGGTATTGCTCGGTTTATATTCGGATACGTTCGGATTTCACCGGACGTAATAATTGCTCTGAAAGAAGAGGCCAAGTTTAGCTATCCATACAATTTTTTTTCATGCTTGAAGCGGTCTAATAAATGGAAGCATCATTTTGCAAGATTGCATGGGCGACGTTAGGCTGAGCGAGATGATAGCGTTGATAGACATCTTGGCCATTAAAGAGCAGCTTGTTTGCTTGTTGGATGTGAAACGGGAGGAGGAATTATAAGTATTGAGAACAAAGGGATCAGGAATGTTATGGCCAAAGGTTATGCTAGAAAGGTAGAAAATTGAGACTTTATGTCATGCCCCTAAGATGTAAAGTGAAATAATTTTCATAAAAGAAACAATTGACGACAATCACCTGATGACCTTTCTCTGTCCTCCTCTCTCTTCCTCCTCTCCATTCTCCCTCCTTTGATTTCTTCGTAGTCAAGTAAAGAGTGAGGGAGGCAATGGGATGAAATGGCATAGATATTTAGAATAAAACATATATAAAAATATGGTTAGTGGCCTAGAGCCACAAAGTTCAGACACGGCGGTGCATACAAAATCCAAATTTATCATAGAACAGAGATTCCAATGCTGTGATGCCCATTCATGGCGTTGCACCACTCATGGACGTAACGCCGAAACACTGTAATTATATTTTTTATGTTAAAATACTTTTAATGTCTTTGGATTGTTACACTTAAATTTGCATTCATTTTTATTCCGTACATGCCTCACTCTAATAGAACGGCCTTTGTTAAAGAAGAACATAATAATTTGTTGTGCATTAGTAGCTGGATTTTGAAGGCTGTTCGAATCTTGAAGCCCGAAGATATCACAATTATGCTCGTTAGTTCGTTTACATTTCGCAAATGACTGGCTGATCAGCTTCCTTTCGATTAAGATTCAAAGGAGTATGATATAGAAAGTGGGTTTGACTCTATCATAATTTACTCTAGACTTTAAATCAATGAGAAGATCTTGTTTAAAGAGTCAATTTTGCTAATAATTTTAAATATTATACTTTCATTTCACCAACAGGATGCAGGTAATTCAAAGATCATTGTTTGAAGATAAAGGAATGCCCATTTAGGAACCATGGTCTACGATCAAATACTATTTTCAAGTTAGCCAGGAAAATTAATTTGAATTGTGAATTAACTGATCCGTAAGGTACAGATTTTGTAAGCTGAGTCCGACGTCTCATGAAACCATACAACTCTTACTCCTTTGATGGCCGCAACCTTGACTCTACCGCAACTGCCGCTGCTCTGTACCATGATGCTACGGCCATGGCTCCTGGATCAGGAACTAAAGCGAGCATTTCCGCTGATACATATGACGATCGGCCAGCCTGAGTATGTCAAAGACAGTTAATGTGCAAGAAAACAAACGGATTTAACTTTCAATTGAACCAGATCCACTCCACTGTTTTTCGTGCAAAAGTTGTAGTCGGGCATTTAATTTTCAAATGAATGAACGTAAAACTGTGACGAGTTGCATGAAAAAGTATAAAAGACAGGACTTCGTTCCATGAAGATGACGTTTTTTCCTCTTAAAAAAATACTACAACAACAACATCAAGTCTTTGTCCCACTACGTGGGGTCGGCTACATGAATCCTTTTTCGTCATTGTGTCATATTAAAAGTCAAATTCTCATTTAAATATAATAAAGAAAGATCATTTCTAATATTTTCTAACCAAGTCTTTTTAAGTCTACCTCTACCTTTCTTAACATAAGTCAAATCTAATACCTCAACTTTCAGGCCTCCGTTTAATATGACCAAACCATCTAAGGAGACTCTCTCTCTAATCTTATCTTCCACCGGAGCTACTCCAACCTTATTGTAAGCTAGCATCTGTAAAGTCTGTTTTAATTACAGTTTTACCTTTATTCATTTTCTATTTAAAGGCTCTGTTGCCTCCTGTACACGTATCATGATTCAATACATTTCTTTATTTTCTTCCCTCTGTTCGGTTCCACGCCTGTACCGTCCATCTCTTCTTACATGGTATCAGAGCCATGGGGGACCAAGATTCATCAACTTCCCTCCCTCCCTCCCAAGCGGTCTTCTCCGACACCACCATCACCGAGCTGCAAATTCCGGCACCACTAAAATTTCTAATCTCCAACATCAAGAACCTTGTTCCCCATGCTCTCACCGCTGACAACTACGCCATCTGGCGCATTCAGATACTTCAACAATTTTCAGCAAATGGATATGCCGGCCATCTAACCGGTACTGCTTCTTGTCCCGCTGAAAACTCCTCTCCAGCCTCGCAACGCTGGTACTATCTCATCGACAACAATTTGTTGTCCGCCCTCTTCTCCGGATTCTGTACCTTCCTCGGTCCGTAATTGCCTACATCGAAATGCCATAATCGTCAAAATATGTAGGAAATCCTACATCGAAATGCCATAAATTGCCTTTTGAATCATCTTATAATCGTCAAAATATGCCTCTCGACCTCATACACTCAGATGTCTGGGTCCGGCGCCGGTTATATCTAATCAAGGCTACAACTATTACGTCATATTTGTCGACGATTGCACTCGATTTATATGGCTTTTTCCTATCCGTAGGAAATCCTACATCTTACGTCTTTTTCATCTCAAATCCAATTTAAACTCCTCTTCCACGGACACTTCTCCTCATCTACTCGTGCTTGCCTCTGTTCTATCACATCCTGCTACCTCCACACAACAAGCCGTGCCTTCCCCCACTCAGGCAAACCATGTTTTCACTCCTCACATATCTCAGCCATCGGACAACCAAGAAAATCAGCCTGTAGCTCAGCACCTATCCCATTCTTCTAATCCCGTGGATCCCCAACCCATGCCGTCTCATTCTATGACAACCCGAAGCAAAACTGGATCTCTTATCCCTACAAAACGTCTAAACCTGATCCACCAAATCAGCCCACCGATTCTGCTCGATCCTACATCTTACGCTGAAGCTATCAAGAAGTTCGAATGGCGACAAGCGATGGCAGCCGAGTTTTTGGCACTTCAAAAGCAATCTACATGGAGCTTAGTTCCCCCACCTGATAATATTCCAATTATCGGATGCAAGTGGACTTATCGAACCAAATTACACGCGGACGGCTCGGTTGCTAAATATAAAGCGCGTTTGGTCGCTCTCGGCAACCATCAAGAATTTGGCATAGACTATACGGAAACATTTAGTCCCGTTGTTAAATTACCGACCATTCGTATATTATTATCTCTTGCTCTATATAACAATTGGCAGGTTCACCAACTGGACGTGGCAAACGCTTTCCTCTACGGATCTTTAACTGAAACCGTTTATATGAGCCAACCGCGTGGCTTCGAAGATAGCTCTCGTCCCCATCATGTATGTAAACTTCACAAAGCTCTTTACGGACTCAAACAAGCCCCTCGACAGTGGTACAACACGTTCACATCGTTCCTTGAGTCCATCGGGTTCTCTCACAGTCAATCCGACCCGTCGCTTTTTCTCTATCTCAAAGATAAGATTCATATTTTTCTTCTTATATACGTTGACGATATTTTAATTACAGGAAATGAACCGAATATTGTGCAAGAAATTCTGCACAAACTAGGTAACGCATTCAGCCTGAAACACTTAGGCCATGCAAATGAATTTCTAGGTATCCGCATTCAACGTTCAGCAGACTCATTCTTTCTATCACAACGAAAATACGCCTACCAACTTCTTCAGCAGGCAAATTTACTTGATTGCAAACCCCTTGCTAATCCATCATGCACAAAATTTCCTACGGCTTTCAGCAATGATCAACTTCTCTCCGATCCCACACTGTACCGTCGGCTGACTGGTTCTCTCCAGTACCTAACGCTCACACGACCGGATATTGCATTCAGCGTCAACCAACTCTCACAGAATATGCAGAATCCACTTCCTCAACACGTCTATCAGCTCAAACGATTGCTTCGGTACATCAAAGGTACGTTGGATTTTGGAATACCAATCACCAAAACTAATCTTGTCCTTAAATCTTTCTCAGACGCAGACTGGGCCGGTGACCCAGTGACCAGAAAATCCACTTCAGGCTACTGCTCTTTTCTCGGCGACAACATCATTTCTTGGACCGTCAAGAAACAATATACCGTCGCTCGCTCATCTACTGAAGCCGAGTATCGGTCACTAGCGGCACTTACATCCGACATAATTTGGCTCCGCAAACTTCTTCAAGACTTCGGCATCCCTCAAGACTATCCAACCGAAATGTATTGTGACAATACATCAGCTATCGCGTTGGCTCATAATCCCGTTTTCCACGCTCGCACAAAACACGTGGACATCGACCAAAAGTTTATCCGGGATCAAATTCAGAAAAATAACATCGCACTACTACCCATAAGCACTATTGATCAAACAGCAGACATCTTCACCAAGGCACTATCAACACCGCGGTACCACATGCTTCGTCTCAAACTGACTGTCATTCAAGACCCTTCAGTTTGACGGGGTGTATTAGAGTAGTGTATCTTAAACAGCACATTAGTTTTATTAATGTATCCTTAGGTGTCACCTAACCATTGGTTGTATATGCTAGCCGCTCATTACTAAGCTTATATAAACTCTGTATCTCTCGGTATCAGATAATAAGAAATATTATTTCCTCTGTTTAAACTTCATCTCTTCGGTTCATTCAAGAACCGAACATCTCTCTCCTCATAGTTGATCTTTCTTCAAACACCCATTTCATGGACGGTCAAAAAGCGAGCAATAGTAGCGAAGTCCTCCACCGAAGCGGAGTACAGATCCCTCTCTGCAGCCACATCCGATGTTGTTTGGCTACGACGCCTCGTCACCGAGCTTGACATTCCGCAAACAGCCCCTATGATCATTCACTGTGACAACACATCGGCAATCGCACTTGCCAAGAACCCAGTGTTCCACGCCAAAACCAAACACATTGAGATCGACTATCAGTTCATCCGACAACACATTGCCTCCGGAGACATCTCTATCAAACACATTTCCTCAACATATCATATTGCGGATATACTCACCAAGTCCTTCTCTCCAGCACGCTTCCATGACCATCGACGCAAATTAACCATTCGCAACGCGAATGCTTAATTTGAGGGAGGCTGTAAGCTAACTTCTGTAAAGTCTGTTTTAATTACAGTTTTACCTTTATTCGTTTTCTATTTAAAGGCTCTGTTGCCTCCTGTACACATATCTTGATTCAATACATTTCTTTATTTTTTCCCTCTGTTCGGTTCCACGCCTGTACCGTCCATCTCTTCTTACATTTATCACGTATATGTTCATTTTGTATCCTATCTCTAAGAGTAAAGTCACTCATCCACCTAAGCATCTCATATCTCCAACACTTAACTTAGTATCATCTTTCTCTTTTAATGGCCAACATTCGGCACCATAAAGCATTGCAGGTCTCACCACCATCTTATAGAAATTTCCCTTAAGTTTGAGAGGGACTTTTCTATCGCACAATAAGGTTGATGCATTCCTCCGCTTCAACCATCTAACTTGAATTGTGCTGATAATATCCCCATCTATTTCACCATCATTATGAACAATAGATCTAAGATATTTAAAATGTGTACTCTTATTAATGACTTGATCGTCCAAAGTCACAATCTCCTAACTAGATCTATTGTTACTAAAATTACACTCCATATATTCAATTTTAGATCTGCTCAAGCGAAAACTTTTAGACTTAGAAAAGGAAAATGCTCCATGAGACGATGCTGGAAGAAACTCATTGGCCAACCTAGGATGAACGATAAGGAAGGAGAATTTTTTGGGCCTGCATATTTTTAGTTGATTCTGCTCCACTGCATGGTGCATCAGCAGAAATGACAAAAGCATTTACAGGATCAACGCCTGCATCCAACCTCTGTAACGGCACGACAATACCAAGAGGTCAAATCATATCAGAGTAATTGGAGAAGTATAGCAAAGGAATAATATCTAAATTGCCTCTTTCAGGACATGCTGCTGGGATAAGAGCATCAAGCATTGTGCGATACCCAGAACCAGCTCCACCATATTTGCTTACCGCAGCAATGCCTGCCTCGAGAGCATTAGCCCCTAACCAAAAGAAGGACCCTTCTATTCAGAACTTGGGTGAAAGGCCAGTCAAAAGTTGGCACGAAACTAGTTCAAAAGCTACTCACATTCCTTAAATGTAATTACAGGAGAACCTTTCAAGCTTGCATAGGCTGCTTTGCATAGTATCTCATATATGATAAAAGGAAGCGATGATAAATTAATCAAATAAACATTCTGCTATGATCCACTAATGAGAATTGTGAATTGCAATGAACAAATCTCAAACAAAAATGGAATAAGAAAGGCTATGTATACAGTACAGGATTCCACTTGTTCCTCCCATCACCCTCCTAACTGACATCCCAATCTCATTTACGGTCCGTGCAACATCATTCAGAGGGTAGCTACAAAACACAAAATTGTTACCAGACTGTCATACTGGGATGGCTTAAAACAAGCAGCAACCATCATCAGAATTCCCAACATGTAAATGATATTTACTAAGCCCTTTAAATCATCTTTTTTACAATACCATAATAAATACATCCATAATTTTGACAAAAAAGCATTTCTACATCAACAGCATTGGCTGGAAACTTGCAACATAGAAAAAGAGGGGTATTTGTATATAACTCTTTATAATTTGGTTTCCGGTAAATAAAGGCAATATTTTCAAAATTTTGCAAATAAAGATTAAAGTTTATCCGGTTTTGCAAACAAAGACAACAAGCTGTCACACATAATACCAGAGTTTTTTTTTAAACCCACTAGTATCTTTCATGTACAAACACTAAATTGAAAGCACAAACACTTTCAAGTACCTTCCGTGTTCATGTCAAACATATGTGGGGAGGGAGAGTCATTTTGCCTAAGGTAAAGGCATGCTAATGCCGAGAAAGGCAGCCCGCCATTTCCCATCCATCGTCGCAAGAGCTTAAACACGCGAATATAATCTGCTCACTGCGATAACGGCATATTTCGGTTCTCAATACAATCGGGGCCATTGGATCAAAGGGCTTGATCTAGAAAATAATTCAAATTTCTTAAAAAGCATATTGGCACTAAACTATAACTAATTGGGTTAATTCTGGTCAAACTTGGGTTTAAAATCGAACTAGACTTGACTCGAATCAGGCTGACTCGGGTTCAATGCGGCTTGACTATGCTAATGCAATAAAAATCAAATCCAAATCAACGTCGATTCGAATTAAATCGAACCCGACGAAGACCGATCAACTCAACCAAATGCGCTCGAGGGAAAAATTAAGATAAAAATGAGGTCAACAGAATCATTAGCTCAGGAGAGTGCACAACCTCAGAAATCAACACAATCTCAGGAGACACCATAGAAGTTACCACAGGAACGGGCAAACCCAAACTACCACCATCAGTATAGCTTCCTAAATGACCTTCACCAACATCAACAGCCTCCTTTAGAGGATCCAAATCCACCTTCTCATTAACAAGCTCCACAATGATTGGCAAAACACTCTCATTACCCGCAATAGGTTTAGAAGGAGAAATAGTGTTAGGGGAACAACATTCTAACTTTGAATGGCCAAAAGATTTATAGTGCAAGCAATAAGAAGGAAATTCTTCCATGATAACAGCCTGAACATAACCCAAATTTTCAGGACCAACCCACACCCAGTCCGGATAGTGTTTGGTCACATCTAGCTCAACGAGAACTTGAGCAATCGACAGCCTAGAACCACAAGCAGTAGCATGGTCAATTTTAAGAGGTCGACCAGAGAGGGAACCTAATCCATTAAGGATACAGGGTGAAAAAAGGTGCGGTCTAAGATGGGGGAAAGATACCCAAATGGGGATTATGGGAGATTCCACCTCAACATCAAACATGGGAGACCACTTAAAAAGCTTCATATTGCAATTGTTCACAAAATAAGACCGATGAGCAAACACCCTACAATAATCCAAATCATTAACTAGCTTAATCAGAACATGCCTCATATTGAGAATGGTCACAGAAACTTCACCAATAAGTTTTAGATTGAAAAATAATTTACAAATGGCCTCAAGGGAGACGTCGAGCTGGAAATTTACCAACAAGGGCGAACTCGAAGGGTGCAGCAAGAGCTAAAATTTCACCTTCCGAAATCCAAAGCGACGACATGTCGCGATGTGAAGTGATTTTCAGCTTAGGGAAACTCGAAGAATGAGAGTCATTAGCTAAAGCATCTTTGAAGGAATGTGAGGAAGGCATCCCCTTTAAGAAACCGGGACCAACAAGACGACCAGCCATAACCACAAGCAGAGAAAATGGCACAACGGAAAACTGATTAGAGACATGACAAAAATCAATAGAGGAAAACTTCCTTGAGGGTAGGCATACGACAGAATCCTAGGATGCGGCTCCAGGCCCGAAGGAGGAGGTGGCTACATCCAAGCCCTAGCCGTGCCCCAGAAATGTCGGGAGTAGAGCGAAGCCAAAGCGAAAAGTTATTTTTTCTAGCTATGATTATGGGTTGTCTATCATTTGAGATGATGCATCATAATTTAAGACTTGAGATGTCCTTGAATGAGTGTTGACCCCTATATCTCAAATCACGCAAGAAAGGACCCAAACTGGTGAATAAAGTAATACACGCCTCAGCGACGCACGTCACTTGAAGGGTCAAATGACCTTTGATTGCCAAACGGACAACATCGTTGTTATTAAGATGTCGAATTCTGCTAGGTCGGGGCCCCTTGCAGTCAATCCGGATGAAATCGGTCAAAAATAATGACCGACACCTGAAATTAAAGCGCGAGACTGATCAAATGATGTCGGACCGACAAACAGACTTCATTGTTACGCCCGTAATATTGTCAACATCTGAAAACTATTTTTTGTTTATTCAATTTGAAGCATCCATATTGGAGACAAGGATATCAAGGCAATAGCACAAATTTTGAGGAGAATTGACCTCGTCGTTGTCCAAATGATGTTTGTTCGTGAAATAGATTTCTCCATTGCGATC
This sequence comes from Dendrobium huoshanense, assembly GCA_016618105.1. Classification (NCBI taxonomy): domain Eukaryota; kingdom Viridiplantae; phylum Streptophyta; class Magnoliopsida; order Asparagales; family Orchidaceae; genus Dendrobium; species Dendrobium huoshanense. The sequence goes on from CM028343.1 coordinate 21,109,087, forward strand.
AGAATAATGCAAATACTTAAGAACTATATTTTCTATATTCAATTTGGATCACCTAGAGTGGTGACACAAATTTCAATGCAAAACACGCATATCAAGGAAATTAGCCTTGACGGTGACGATCATGATGTTTGATCAACGAACGGATACCGTCATTGCGTCCAGAACGTCACCGACATTCAGAATATGCATTTTATTTAATAAATATGGATCGTCCGAGGTGGTGATCAATTTCAAGGCGATTCGAACATAATCCGAAGGCTCGCATTACGAGGGAAATTTGCCTCGATGATGACGATCATGATGTCTGATCGACGAACGGATAGCGTCGTTGCGTCCGGAACGTCGCCGACATTAATAATCTACATTTTATTCAATCAATTTGGGTCGTCTGAGGTGGTGGTGCGAATCTCGAGATGATTCAAATATGATGCAAAGGTATGTGTTACGAGGGAAATGAGGCCTCGACGATGCTCGAACGATGACCGATTGACGAACGGACTACGTCGTTGCAACCAGAACATCGACAATATCCTAAATCAACTATTAATTTGTCTAATTCCAATATTTGACAAATTCAACATGTTTAACGAGGAAAAATGTGCATGTGAATCGAAAAAACATGCAAATCGAGATGATTTTTAATTGATTGGAATATGACTGTCAGCCTAATTTATGATATTGCTTATAATAGCATGTTATTATTAGCTCGGACAGTGTATTTAACCTAAAATTATCAAATTAAATGTAAAATCAAATCATAATTAAATGCAAAACCTCAAACCTCTCGAAATCTCGTAAAATGTGCTGAAATGCATCAGTTAGAACTGGCAAGACAGTCACCTCTTTAGGATTTGTCCCGATCACCACTAGTTCTTCGTTAAAGTGTAAATGAGAGAGGCTTGGCGGGGGATATATGAGAAGTTTCACTCACTTCAACCAGCTCTCCACCTTAATCCCATAAAAAAAATAATAATAATAAAATCTCCTCCTCCTTTGCCTGAAGCAGTTCATTCTTAGGGTATGTTTGGGACGGTGGCACAGTTACTTTGCTTTATAAAAATTTATTAAATCGGCGTTTGGGGCATTACAGCACAATCACGTTAGAAAACATTTTGCGGCACCTAGTTGCTTTCCGAGACCTTTCCCGTGGTCCCGCGGTCCGCTACTTTCCTAGAAAAATGACGTAAATTCTCCCATGCAAATATTAGCAACCGTCGTCCGAAGCCTTCAGCACTGCTTCCGACTAAAATTTTTCGCCATGGCAGACGTCGCAGAGGAGATGCAGTCATTGCAGGAGAAAGCGTCGGTGTGGAGCGGCGTCGCGGTGAGCGACGTCTTTGCGATCGACGAAACCAATGTCTTCAATGCTGTTGACGGCGACATTAAGCCTTTTCTTAACCTGTCCACTAATTTCTACAACAGGGTTTATGATGACGAGGAGTGGTTCCGATCGATCTTCGCATGGTCGAGGAAGGAGGATGCGATTCGGAATCAGTATGACTTCTTTGTGCAGAGAATGGGAGGCCCTCCTCTTTACTCCCAAAGAAAAGGTCATTCTGCCCTAATTGGGTGCCATCGTTCATTTCTTGTACTCATCAAGCAGCATAGAGATGGTTACACTATATGCAGCAGGCATTAGATATTAGTATATTACCCCAAGCATTGACCTCGATTCAAAAATAAAAATGATGAATTTCTTCAGGCATACTGCGTTCTTTCTTGTGGCTGGGAATGAGATAACCAGGCAAGCTCAATAAGCCCCTTTGCGACAGGATAGAAGAATGCTGGTATGCTTGTAGGATTAATTTTCTTAAATAAAAGTATATACTCTATGGTTAAACTTTATTGTCCCTAAAGCTATTATTATTTTCCGGACTCGCTGAATCCAGACCAGTGCAAAGCTCACGAGGCAATTCTTCCTGCAAAGAATCAAACTTAACTTACAGACATGGAGCTTCACTAGAGCGAAGAGACGACATTGCATGATGTGAACGTGGAGCAGGAGATGAGGATGAAGCAACAAACTCAAGCTGAAATGCACAAGTCTAACCATCTTCTAAAGCTAAAAATTCTATAGTCAAAGAGAAAACTGGATTATTAGAAGAGGCGAAGAAAAAAATTATATTTTAAAAAAAATTATTTTCTCTTTATATACATAAGGATACGAACGTAATTTGTTTCCATGTAGCTGCAGCACAGCTGTTTTGTAGTTATACTATCCAAACAAAATATAATGATTTTTATATAGCAATTTCAGAAAGCAGCTTTATGTACACCAATTTCATATCCTGTTTTATCGACAGCTGCAGCCGTCCCAAACGCACCCTTAAGGCCTGCACCAGGCGTTTCCTCCCACAACCCCATATCCTCCCTATCTAACGCCAAACTTCTCCAACTCATGTTCTGAAACCGATTTCCCTTACCCCTGTCCGCCTCTACTTCCCGTCCGTTTTAACTCCACAACTCCAAGTCTCACACTCCACCTGCTCTGTCCGAACTACTCAGAGCCGTGCCTTCCAGTCATCCGTCCAAACCCAGGTTTTAGCTTCAGAATGCTTGTCACCTGCTTTCTGTTGAAGCCGAACAGCAGTAGGAGGCGCAGTCATCATTCTCCACGTGAAGGCTTCTCACAACAATAGCAATCTACCTCTATTACATTCTACTACAGCCGCTCCTTGCATAAAATCCCTCCAAGACAGTTTCTTTTTTTAAGCAGCCGAGCTTCTCTGCTTAGTGTCCACACACAAAAAAAAAAGGATGCAAGGATCAGAAACAATATGGAAATGATGCAGCAGCTGAAGCCAAGATGCATAAACTCTTGGCCGAATTCCAGCAACCAGATCTCTCTCATGTGAAGACCTTCCAATCAAGCCGCAAGCACCGCTCAGCTCTCCACTTCAAGCCCCGTCTCTGCTCGATCTGGTACCATGACCGACCCTTACCAAACCTGCTGCAAGAAAATCTATTTCTCGGGCTCAAAGATCTAAGCCAAACCTGCTCTCAAACCACTCCGGAACCACACGCCCCCATCTTAGTGCCTGAAATACAGCTTCACACACATCAGCTTTCAGCCCTTCTCCACGCTTGCAGCTGGTGGCAGTGAGAGCTGTCAACATTTGACCCGACCCGAAAACCCGACCTGAACCCGACCCAAAATTTCGGATTCCGGTCAACCCGAACCCAAACCGGGTCGGGTTCGGATTAGAGATTTCAACCCGTTTGTAAAACCGGGTCGGGTTTGAGTTCACGCGGAAACCAGAAATCGACCCGGTTTGACCCGTTTTTAATTAATTTAGAAGGATTTTAAAGGATTTTTATGAAAAAAATAAATGTTATTTTAAAAAATTATAAACATTGTTACCCAAATTAAATTAATCTTGATTTATTTTAAATTAATTGAAGTAAATCTTACCTTAATTTAATTTAGATTTAAATAAATTGAATTAAATAAAAAAATTTAATAAAATATACCCGAAGCGGGTCGGGTTCGGGTTCGGAAAACCGACCCGATTGCAAAAACGTGTCGGGTACGGGTCGGGTTGAACAGTGTCGGGTCAATTTCGGGTTGGACCCGAACCTAGGGGTGTCAATTCGGGTCAGCGGGTCGGGTTCGGGTCGAACCCGAAACTGACCCGACACTTTCGGGTCAACCCGAACCCGACCCGTTTTTAAAAACGGGTCAGGTTTCCTGACCCGAACCCGACCCGATTCGGGTCTGGGTCAACCCAACCCGACACGAATGACTCGAATTTGATCTAAAATTGCTAATTTTCGGGTCAAAATCGAGTCAAATTCGGGTAAAAAACGGGTCGATCTCGGGTTTTCGGGTCAAATTTGAGTTTTCGTGTCAATTTCAGGTCAATTTCGGGTTGCTAGGTCAACCCGAACCCGACCTGATTTTTAGAACGGGTTGATTTGTTCAACCCGAACCCGACCTGATTTGGGTTCGGGTTGACCCGAACCCGGATTATTCCAGGTCGAATTTGGGTCTTGTTTCGGGTCGTGTCAAAAATTGACATCCCTATGATAATTAAAAATATGCCTTGTGACTATTGAGAGCGAGTGAAAATGTGAAATAAGAAGGTAAAGCCATCGAATGACTCAAATCCTCTAATGTTCTAATCACCAATCGAGATTATGAAAGAATTGGAAGGATTGACCCAAAAAGAGGGAATTTTATGAAGCTAGCTTAATACCATTTGCATAAGATGAGTGCAAAATTTTGAATTTCAACACATCCAGCTACTAAGCTTAAAACAGTCCAAAAGCCCATTACAAGTCCACAAAAATCAAATCAGAACCTCACTTTTCCAACAGCAAACTTTTTTATTTTCATTATTTCATTATAATGGTCTACTAACATTTGCATTAGTTAGTGATATTTATGTTTGTTGTTATATATATATATGTTTGTAAAAAAAAAAAAAAAAGAAGTGGTGTGAAGATTTTTCAAAAAAAAAAGAGAGGCTGTTTCAAAAAAAAAAGAGAAAGTAAAAAAAAAAAAAGAAGAAAAGAAAGAAAAGAAAAAATAAAGAGAGAAAGAAATACAAAAAAAAATGTGTTGACTTTTTTTTTCAAGCCCTCTTGCCTCGAAGTTCATGTCGGGCCGGCAAACCCCTCATACACGCTTTTCTCTAGCGTGGTGGGAAGGGAACCCAGCGCGACACCTACGACGAGGTAGATGAGCAACCCCTCGTCTCCAAAAATCTTGCTTTTGGCGTTCGTGACGCACCGGAAAACCGCCTATACACGCATTTCTCTAGCGTGGTGGGATGGGAACCCGGTACGGCGTCTACAGCGAGATTGGGATATTCATAAGTACCCGCTCGCGGGAAAACAATTGTTTTTCTTGCAACAGGTACTGAAGACCCATACACGCCTTTCTCTAGCGTGGTGGGGACTAAAAATTTTCACGGCCGCGGTGTCCTCGTGCGAGGGTACCTACCGTACACGCTTTTCTCTAGCGTGGTGGGAGGCCCAGTTTTTCGTAGTTTTTCCCTAAACGGGGGAAACGCCATGAGGCTGTCAAAATTTCGAGTAAAAACATACTGTATCCGGACCTGTTTGAACTCAAAAGAACAAACATTGGGACTCAAATGAATGTGAACTGTGGATTTGTGGACCTGAACAAGAATTCAAATGATTAATAAAATGTCAAAATCAAATAAAATAAAACAAAATCAAATTGAAGTCAAATCCAAATCAATTTGAACATGAAAATAATCTACAAAGACTCCGGAAGACTTTGAACAAAAAGTGAACATGATCTTGAACTCGAAAGACAACATGGGACTTGATTTGAGCTACATAAAGGACCAAAGCCGAACTCAACTTGAACTTGAATATGATATGAGCTACATTGACTTGAAATTCAAACTTGGATTAGAATTTGAACTTGATAAAGAACTCAAACATGAATTATATGCAAGAGAACTTGAATGAGCACTTACAAAGGGCTTGAAGCACATACACATAATAGAACTTGAATCTTTTGCAAGAGAACTTGGTTTGAACCAAGTGATGGGGACATAGAACTTAAGCTTGAATCAATCATGGACAATGTGGGACTCAAGTTTAAATTGAGTTACATGGAACTTGAATGACATCAAACTAAAAATGAAATGCATGATTTGATATTTAAAGTGAGATTATGATTGGTGAGTTAATATGTCCAAATCAAGTGCAAGAAAGTACATACAAGACTTGCAATGAATGTAAAGCCTCACTCACAAATCATAATGAAGAATCATGCAATTAAGTGCAAGTTAGTGGTCAAGTGGATGAGTCGCAAACTTTTAACATGACATGCTTACAATCAATTAATAGCATAGAGTTTTCAAGGAATTTTGGGAGATATTCAAGCTAATCAAAATGCAAAAGAGCGTGAAGGGGACTTAGCAAAATGAAACAATTGTATTATAACACTCCAGCAATCTACATCAATATAAAAACAAGCACAATTGATCTACATGCCAGCAAAGATAAAAGATCTGCAATGCATACAATCTATCTACTAACATAAATGTATGTATAACGTGCCACCCCTATGTAGATACATAAATACTACAGTAAATGTAGTATCCTGTAGTCAACTTCAGTCTAAGGATGAATACATCTGCCTCCAGCAATAGTGGATGTATTGTAAAGACAAAAATCACAGCATAAGGTATAAAGAACACAAGTTCCTACAAGCTTCTACAACTTAATGCAGAAGATTAGTTGGTGCACTGCGTTCCACATGCAGAAATCATGTATGTAGTGCATGACAGTCTACCTGTATAAAGCAGCAAACAACTGATCCAGAAGCTGCTACGATACGCCACCAGATCCGCAATATCCATGCAAGCAAACATAAGGCGTTCACAAATACTTCAGAATACCCCCGCACGTGCACCGTAGTTTGTATGCACATAGGCACACTAAAGGGGTAAATACAATCATAACCCGCATGGGCCCTGGCGAGCATGTTACTGGTATACACGTGACGTCTAGGGATGCTGCGCGGGTCAACAAGTGAATTCAGGTTCGAATCCGATCCTTCTATATGAGTCAGCAGAAGTCAACAGGATTCGAACCATCAAACAAATATACAGTTGTGTAGATCGGTGTATTTGTTTTAATACATTCATATTAGGCCTTCAAGGCTTTTAATCAAGTGAATTCACTAATATAGGCACAAAGCCTATGAAAAATCTGATCCCTTATTAGCAAGTCGATAGGGTCGATAGGGTTTAATCAACAAAAGAGAAATGACCTCAAACACCCCGATGATGACCGTGTTAAAGGCAGATCTCAACCGGAGGGGTCCATTTCAAATATTTCAAAGCTCCACCCAAATACCCACAAAAATCCTAAAAAATCTCAAAATCCCAAAGATATTTAAAATTGAAACTCAACCATCCAATACTTAAAGCAAAATCCATCCACCCTCAGCAACAGTTTGCCGGGGTGGACAAATTAAAATTTACTTCAGCTCACAAAGAGCTAATGCCTAGTCAAAAATATCACTATGATCCATTCTCAAAAACTCCTACCAGTAAGGACGTGGTATGTGTCATCTAACCGGCAGTTTTGTAGCCAAATGGCACTGCAGGTAAACGATTATGACCCGGGGCCTTCTGAACCGAATGGTTTTGCCGCCAAATGACACCACGAAATACTGGTTATGGTCAGCGTCATTACGTTCCTTATTGGCATCAAATCTTTGAGATATGAATCAATAGGATATGATTGATAGGGCACAAAGTCCTCTATTAGCTAAGGTGAATTTAAATTTATCCCCTTAGGCAAATACCCATCCCAGGTCTAGAAGGTCCCCTTGGACGAAGAAACCCATGGCTACCGACAAGGATCCTTCTGTCAAGTTGGGTCGACAACCTCCTCTAACTAAGTAAACCAGGGACCACGATGGCCCGGGATGACGGAACCATGTGATCTTGATCGGGTCTATCATCCATTCCCCCACCATCCGCTTTAAGTGCAAGATGGTTGAATTTCTATTTTAAATATCAAACTTCAAATTTTCAAGCTTCTAACTGATTCCAAATTCCCAAATCCAAACCTTTGCTGCTACTATATGCCAGATAACATGTATATAATTGATGACTAGCTTTAATCGAAAGTTCACTCTCGTTACTGGGAGGGGTAATTAACTATAGGGGCTTGCGCCTATAGGAAACTGGAACTCATATCATAAAGTCCTTGCAAAATGAGGGCAAAATCTCTGGGTAGTGTCTTATCTACAAACCCATCTACCTTCCAAAATTTACCTCGAAACTTATCAGTTAAAACTCCCTCGCTAAATAAAAAGAAAAGGCGAGGAGGCCGAGGCCAAATTTTTGGAGCCCACAATGAGTTGCTGCAATAAAACTAGAAGAAGCTGCTTGAGTGGTAGTCGTTAATGAGGACTTTGGGAGCATTCTAGTGATGATCATATTCTTCTTGGAAGAGAGAGACAGTTTCAGGAGTATTAGTAGAATCAGAATGTTGACTAAAAATAAAAATAATAATTAAAAAAGAATAAATAAAAAAGGAAAAGAATGAACATTTTGAAATGAATACACCGCTGCATAAGTCCAATGAATAGAAGGATCATTTAAAAAACGATGCCTTTATTCGTACAATATGTTCGCTCAATCGATAAATACATGATGAAAGAATAAGAACTTATGCTTTGTTTTGGAATCTTCAAGCCTCCACTCCCTATTCCGCTTCTCCCAATTCGATGCCACTATACCATGCATAAATAGCCCTTATCTTCGCCTCTGCCCGCGGAATTGAGCCTGAAGCCCATGCCATTGATCTGATTCACGAACGCTTGGTTTAATCATTTGCCGTAAGCCCACCTCCTCATGCAACCTACCCTTTTGCCCGCTTTGCTCATTCGAAGCCCTAGCACGTGCATCTTCACACCAAAACATGCTCCGTTCTTTGACACCCTAGCCTGCTCCACTCGTCTAACACCACAACCTACCTATTTTAAACCTGACGTCTGACTAGCAAAACCCACACCCGAGACAAAGCTTGCATGCCCGTCGCTTCCGATTTGCACAATCTCATGTGTAACCTTCTGAAGCCTCCAATTTGTGGTTCTAATATATGAGTATCCCATATATATGCCCCAAGTGCATCAGGATTGTCAATCAAAGGGAAAAAATATTTGGTTTCAGTTTGAATTACTTATCTATCTTTATGCATGCACGATCATTCCAATCGATTGTATTGGCTTTTTTTTTAATTTACTTTGGTAGTAAAAAGCAACATGTATTTGTTAATTTCAAGACCCTACACTATTGATCTTTGATCTGGGTGGAAGAAATTTAGATTTAAATATCGGCAATTTCCATCTATGATCCAGGCGTAAATTTTTCAATTTGACTTAAGGAGAATGAACTCCTATGTCTCCAAAGTGGGATTCATGCTAACGCATCATTTTTCTTGAGCCAACACAAAAATAGTAGTGATAACATGTTGAGCAACATGAGGATATCCAAAATTGTCCAAACAATTATTATATGAGTGATTAGTTCTCAGACAATGTTTACAATATGTAAAGGAACTATGTACACAGCCACATCCACCATATCAGCCACAATCAAAATGATCGCCTTTAGTACTAGCAACAAGTGCAGTATGGTTAAGGCTAGAAGATGGCAGAGTAGGAACCTTAGTCACCCGAAGCATGTGGGAGTGAGTTGTAGAAATATTGGGTATCACTTAGTCAACAATTAATAGGGATTGAATTGAATAGAGGGATGGATAAAGACTAAAGAGAAACTTGGCAATCATGAGCTCATTTTGTTTTTGCCAACAACTAGGTCATTAGTAAAGGTTTGGTATTGAAGATGTTAATTCAACTTGCTTTTGAAGGTGTTACAATGGTCTTGAATAGATTTTTAACCCTATTCTAAAAAAAAAAATCATAGTGGAGAGTGTATAACAGAGAGATTTTATTATTTTTGAAGTATGTGGAACGAAGTCACACATTTCTTTTACATTTTTTTTTTTTTTGAAATATGATTGTGATGGAAGGTTCAATACTTTTAAGCATCCATGTGATAACCCCATAGCTAGAGGCCTGCTGCCATTTGGTATGCTCAATGGTTTACTTGCCATTTGGTATGCTCAATCCTGCCATTTGGTAAACTAGATGGTTTGGGAGCCTAAGAGTGAAAGTACTGAAGTTTCTAATAAGATCCAACAAGAAAATTAAAATCCTAATTCCATTGGAGGCAGTTGGTACTAGGAGTTTGATTGTAGTACTAATGCTTAAAAAAATATTTAAGTTATAGGAGTTGAGGAAGCCATCAATGCACACCACAAAAAAGGAGGGGAATAGTGATGAAATAATTAATCATAGAATAAGGAGGGGGACATAAGCAATAGTAGATGTGAGGATCACTCTAACGAAAAGGCTACATCATTAAATGAGTGAAAGGGTTGTAGGCATTAGGTGCAATAGAGGTGCTTTAGAACTATGGGTATATATGTGATAGGCTAGACAAGCATAATGAGTGATTGTGGTGAGTTGATAGGAAATTAGCATATGTGGCTACATATGAGTAGTGCAGGTTGCAATGTGTGCAATGTCAAGCACGTGTAGTGGTTAGCGGGCTCATGCGATGTTGGGGGCGGATAGTGGGTAGTGGGTGCATGTGATGTTGCGGTGGGTGATGCGTCGAAGGAGCAGATGGTGTCAAGGCAAGATATATTGTCAAGTTGGGAAATATTGAGGAAGGCATACGAAGAATGAAATTGTAAGAGACAAAGAGAGTATTGACGTATGGGCGTGGTCATGATCTAATACTATGTTGCAATAGGGAAAATATTTTCTTGTGATTATTCTGAATATAATGATGGCTATATATTGACAAAGAAAAACAACAAATATAAGAAATAAATAATGCATAGTGTGTTCTCATTTAAGAGAATATATTGCACCCTAATGACAATTAATGACAGAATATCCTCATTATTGATTTTCTAATATGGTACGATAGTAGTACCAATATAGGAGTGTTGAGAAATAGTATTTTCTAAGAGCATTAATGGAGAATTGTCATAAAAAGCATCGATGTAGTGAGGAAAAAGTAATCAATATAATCACAGTTAGAGAATAAAGACCATTATTAATGTTATTCATTTTTGAAAATTAGTGGATATTGTGCTTTAGTTGTTGATGATGATGCATGCATGTTGGTCAGTGATGATGATGCTACTAAGGTGGTCGAACATGAGTAAAGGATAACATCTTTTTTGAAAATTTTTTAGTAAAAGTATAAATGTGCCTATATATAGATAAGAGGAGTGCAATAAAAGAAAATACAATAATAGAGAATATCTTTAATAATGAGGAAATATTATGATAATAAATAATATAATTCTCAACTATAACTAATTTATCACATATGGTAATTTATATGTAAGATAATAAAGGCATTCGTGATGATGGTTATCATGAGAGCATGACTAAGGGTAATAGGTTAAGTCACTTAAGATATGTAATTCTCATTTTTACATGACACTATTGAGGTTAGAACGCGACTAGAATGTTAGTTATGAATGAAGAGTAAGATACGTACTTTAAGCTTCATTTCTTATGCTTTTAATGTTGGGTAGGATAAATTATATCAATACTAGAGAGGTAAGTTACCTTCAAAGTCATCAGTGTAATCACAATAAGAGAATAAAGACCACATATGACGACTTATCTGTGAAAACTAGCAGGGACTATGTGCTTCAGTTGTCGACGATTATATATGCAGGGTTGCCAATGATGAAAAGGCTACTAAAGTGGTCAAAGATGAGCAAAGGATAACATCTATTTTTAAATATTTTTAGTATATGTATATATGTGCCTATGTATAGATAAGAGAAAAGTACTGAAATTAAAGAGAATATAATAATATAGAATAACATCAATAATGAGGAAATATTATAATAAAAAATAAAATAGTTCTCTATTATATATAAGTAAGTTATCACATATGATAATTTATGTAAGATAATAAAGGCATCGGTGATGATGGTTATAAGGAGAGCATGACTAAATGTAGCAGGTTAAGTCAATTAAGGTATGTAATTCTCATTTTTTACATGACACTATTGAGGTTAGAACACGCAGAAAATGTTAATTATGAATCAAGAGTAAGATATGGACTTTAACCTTCGTTCCTTATGCTTTTAATGTTGCGCGGGATAAATTAAATCAATACTAGAGAGGTGAGTTATCTTCAAATTGTAGATTGTCTGTTTGTCACTTACCAGTATGAAATCAATTTCCTTAGTGATTTATTAGTCAGCCTATGGCGATGAATTCATTTTTGGTCCTTGTACATGCTACTCATTCTATTGTTCGTTTTTTTATTGTTTCCATTTGGATATGTTTGATAAATATTAATTGCATTGGCTCTTCATAGTACTAAGTATGCTAAGGTACGCAGGAGCATAAAGTTTTATCTCACATCTCATTAATTGTTAAGTGATCTTTTTGGTATCTGTCTCATGAGTGTTTACTTCCATTCAAAATTTTCAAAAGCGTAAAGCCTACTCCGCAAATGCATTTGCACAAAAAAAGAGTTTGGGCTTCACTTTGTTTTGCTGGATCAATCAATATTTTTTCAACCAAAACTCTATCTATTCTTCGTCCCATTTTAATTGGATCATCTAAAAACATGAACCTTAATTCCATTTTTTATTTGGATGTATATGAGCATAACAATACTTCATAAAAAATATCATGAGTAGTGGGCATTGATGATTGATGTTGAGTGATCTTTTAAGAAGAGATTCAGTAACATATGATAATTTGGGTTTGGTCCCTGATGAAATGGTTAAGCATTATGTTGGGTTTAATAGATAAACATTATTTTATTGGCCTTAGCTTTGTCACTAATTGATCTAAGCTACCTAACACATCTCTCATAGCTCTAGACTATCTTGTGCTAATACCATAGGTGTTAACTTAATCTTCGACATGCTTGAGATATTTTAATATATGTTATTTAAATATATTTATTGATGCATTTGTGTGTTTGCATGTAACTGTAACACTATAATTCTAAAAGGATAATTAATGACTTCTGAAGTGACTTTGGATCATATGAGCTTGAAGTAAAAAACTAGGGTGATGAGGCAGAGGTTAAGAAGTTATGGCTACATTCGGCCGTAATGTGGGGACAGTGTGATGGAGCAGAGGTTAAAATTCGGAATATGTGATTGTACGTAGAGTCATAATTTGGAGAAATTATTCTATGCGGAATTCGGATTCCAATCACCATGCGCTACGTCATTGGATGCACTGGGCCCCGGAGTGCATCCGATGATGTGGCATGCGGTGATTGGAATCCGAATGCATTCGGATTACGCACACAATAATTTCTCCATATAATTTGTGATATTTTTTATCGCTCTTATATATTTTGCTTGGTTATCCTTTATCCAAAAAAAAGGCTAAATACAATCTACAATAACTAGTAGCCTTAGGATTTTTAACTTCAGAATAATGGCAATTTAAGGGTGAAAACACCATCTTCAAGCTTTAGGAACCCCTCTAGTTTTGTAACGTCGGCTCATTGGTTGTTTTTTAAGAGATTTATTACAGGTTTTAAGGGCTTTTTAGGTACTAAAACTTGGTTAACATATGCAATATGTAAAAAAAAGTTTGCACTATTTACTCATTAAGTCCTGTAAGAATTGTGCTAATAACTGACTGAATTATTTGTTTTTGCGTCTCATAAAGTTGTAAATATAAAAGAGTAATTGATATGTCTCCAATCTAAGGTATATGTATATGTATGTATGTATGAAAGAATATACTTATATTTATGAGTATATTTAGATTTAAATTAATGTAGCTATTCATTTATCATATCATCAACATTATAGCCTTACTTTCATCAACATTATAGCCTTACTTTAATATTTGGGATTGGTATTATGAATTCTTATTTTTCATTCATTACTGGTGAGTGAAATTGAAGGTGCTTGGTTTTCGTAAATCATTTGGAATAATTTCTATCCATGTAGTTTTATTTCTACTTATTTTCCTTCTTAATCCTTCGACACAAATTTAATCTTTGCATTGAGCAAAATTTTTATTCTTCGTTACATATGTCAAAATTGCCTACATCTATTTTCAGTCATCTTATTTTTTTTACGCTTATTTTGTCATTCTTAGTGGAATTTGACCTTGAAGCTCCCTCCAAACCCTTTGATCACTTTCAAGCCTCTGATTTTGACCTGCTAAGCATTAATCTACATTTTTCTGAATTCATTTTGACTCAGATTTGACTTGAGGCCAAAATGACCAAAATGTCCTTAAAGGGAATTTTTGGACTTTTGGCCTAAACTCAACATGACTTAACCCATCAATCTTTGAAATCTTCTCCAACCATTTTCAAACAATTTTTGGGACCTATTAGACCCAATTTCAAACCTTGGGTCAACTTGGTTGTTGGCCAGGTCAACTTGGTTGGCCAGGTCAACCCAGTTTGACCTAAAGGCCCATTAAGAGTCAAAATGGTTATTTTTACCAAAATAACCTCACCTTGCCTTGGAATCCCTTCTAACACATCCAACATATTCTTTCAAACTTGTTGATCCTAGCTACTATCCTTAGGTCAACTTGGTTGACCAAGTCAATCAAGTTTGACCAAATGACCCATACACTCCTTTTTATCCAAATCCCTTGATCAAAACCATTTCAATTCCATCTAGACCCATGGGGTAACATCTTAGGCTTCCAAGAGACCCCTCTTGGAAACCCAAGTCTTGGGCTCATTTGGGTTGGCCATTTGGTTTGACCCAAGTGCCCAAAGAGAGACCCCCTTTGAGCCATGTTTCAATCCTAGCCAAATTGAATCCAAGCCAAGGTGTCATTGGGTCTCCCTTAGCCCAATACATATTCCTTAGCCAGCCCAACCATTGAATCAACTTGGTTCAAGAGTTGGGCTAACCCAAAGTGGCCAAAACCACTTGGGATTGAGCCAACTCCTACCCTAAGTTCAATTGAACCTAGCCAACACCTCCACTAGGTAGCCCTAGGTCCAACACATCTTCCCAAGCTGGCCCAAACCTTGGGTTGACTCGGGTCAACTTTTGGGCTAGCTTAAAGTGTCCAAAATCACATCAACTCGAGCCACTTTCAAACCCAAGCCAGTTCAAACCCGATTGTCACTTGCATTGGGTGGACTAGACCCAAACCTATTTCCCACATCAAGCCCAGGGTCTTGGCTGACCCGGGTTAAGCCCAATTCGACCCAAACCGAGCAGATTTGAATCAACTCGAGTCACTTTCAAATCTAAGCCATTTCAAACCCAATTATCACTTGCATTAGGTGGACCAGACCCAAACCTATTTCCCACATCAAGCTCTGGGTCTGGCCTGACCGGGTTAAGCCCAATTCGACCCAAACCGAGTAGGTTTGGGTCAACCCAAGCCACCCAATAAAATTAACCTCCCCCAGGCCCAATTGAGCTCACCCTCGAGTTCAACATGTCCCCATCACGCTTTCCAGGTCAACCCGACCCAGACCCTGGCTGGCGGCGGCCGGAATCAATGGAGTTCAAACTCCGGTGGTCCCCCCTTTGACCCTGAATCAAAGTCTTCCAAAGGATGAGCTCGCCGGCTTCAAGCTCATGATCCCTTTAGGAGGATGTCCCCTTCCACTTGGCATCCCTCTAAGGCCTAGCTCAATCGATCCTAGCCGTCCAAGCTCGTGGGAGTGAGCTAAATAGGGCAGCTAGTTCCAGGGGCCATCATTCGCTCCCAGGCATTCGAAAACCTTCCTCAAAGCTCTTTCGAGTTTCCTCTCTCGTTCCCCAGCTTCCCAGTCGCTCCCGTCCACCCGTTTGAGCAAACTCTGGCGAAAGCGTCTTGCACTCCGCTCGAAGTCGTACCTCCGGCCATCCTCCAGTCACGACGTCTGAAGGAGATATACTCGCCTTCATCCCCTGAAGCTTTCTAATAGAGAAGCTCATCTGTTGAGATATTCTCTGCGGTAATTTCTTGATCCCGAGCTCCCTGGATAGGTAGTCTGATCAAGTGTAAATGAAACCTTCACCCCAACGGATCTCCACATTTAGATTGAAGGTTTCCATGCTCCTGCCATTGATTTCACCTTCTTAAAGTTTATTTCACCTTCTTTTGAAGGTTTCCATGATCATCGAACTAAAATTTCATGTAGTTTATTTCACCCTTACTTACAATTAGGTTGTCCTAATGAATCCAAATATATGTGATAGGCAAATTACTAATTTTAAATATATGTTATCATTATTGATATATATATATATATATATATATATATATATATATATATATATATATATATATATATATATATATATATATATATATATATATATATATATATATATATATATATATATATATATATATATATATATATATATATATATATATATATATATATATATATATATATATATATATATATATATATATATATATATATATATATATATATATATATATATATATATATATATAAGTTTAAATATGAAACCTTTTTTTCAAACATATGTTTTAATTTTATTATGATGGTTATTTGCCAATTAAAAATTTGATAGCCTCCCAACGTTTCTTCCCTTGTTGGGGAGTTGGGTAGTCATTTGCCTTATATTCTTCCCGAGAGGAACAAAGATGTGATAGATGTGGGGTCTTAGTATAGTTCATTCTTCTTGGCCGGATTAAAGATACAAAGGACATAGGGTCTTCATGTTCTTCACCTTGCCGAATCAAAGATAAAATGGACACAGGGCCTTTCGTACTTGTGATTTGAAATGAGAAAGAGAAAGGATATACCTTCATGTACGGAGAGTGACGATGATGACGATGAGTTTGCAAATATCAAATAGAATATAAATTCTGTAGAGGTATTCTTTCCCTAAATTTTAGAGAGAGAGAGACTGAGGCGAAGGGGGGCGTCGACACTTGAATCAAGCGAATCGGTGGTGGCTAGACTAGCAACTGGTGGAGAGTTTAGTTAGGCGAGGGTAACAACACAAGCGGTCGGACGGAGTGGCTTGGTGTGGGCTTTTGTGTGCGATACAGAGAGAATGAGAGGGAGAGATAGGGGTGCGTGAGGCCCGGGTAAAGGATGGTCGATGTGCGGTGCAAGTCGGTATGGTCATGGGTGTTAGAGGGCTGAAGTCGTGGGTTTGGTCTTGTGCATTGTGCAAGTTAGGCCGCAAAAGGGCTGGAGGGCAAATTGTTGGGCGTCTGGGTTGCTCGTGCGTGAGGACAGATCGTGAAGGATGGGTCGCGTGAGAATCAGGTTTGTGTGCGTAGTAGGGCTAAAGTTGGAGTTTCGCCCCTTAGAGGAATCAAGAGGCTGGGCCATGAGAGAGTTATGAGGGAAAAAAATCACTCAAGCCACTTCCTAGCCGTTGATTTCAATCAACAGTGCATATTCGATCATGTGATTTCGAAGGCTGATTAATCTCAACTGTCCGATCTTTAATCCGACGGCTACGGTTAACCTGACCGTTATCCCGTCAACCGCTAATGATTGCTCCGCCAATCGTGACGCGCCGCATGTGAAGCGCCGACTGACTGGGTAATTGGGGGATTAATTTCACAAAAAATTGGGGGAGACTTCAAAATTTTAGATCTCTCAATCCACTTGACCAAATTAGGTGTTCTTATGCTCATTGGAAAGATCTCTAAGAGATCTACAAAAGCCTTATAGTCTCAAGCCCTAATTGCATATAACTATATAGAGTTTAATTTTACTTTGAACATTATGTATATTATTGCATTTTCTCATTAATTAGAAGTCATCAGAGCTTGGGACTTTGGGAGAGTGAATGTGAGCATGTCCCTAATATGTCCAAATTTCCCCTCCCCTGTTAGAAATGTTTAAGGGTATTTTCATACCCATTTTGATTTAAGGGTCATGGTTTGACCCTTAAATCCAAATTGAAATTATGATATATTCAATGATAATTAGGGATTGATTTTGTGTGTGATGATGATGCTTAGCATAAGGAGTTTAGTGCCAGTGATTTTGCCCCAATCCGACCTTAGGATAGCTCCATAGGATTTTTCTAAGGTGATTTAGAGATCACCTTAGGTGGCTTGGTTAGCCACCATAGAGAATTCCATTTGAGCTAAAATTTGGTGTATTTAGGCCCTGAGATTAGGTGATCTCATGGTCCAAATTTCACTGAATTTTGTGTCCATTTGGTCTACCAATTAGGAGCCAAAAAAATCCCTCTTTAGAATTCACTTAGAGCTCAAATTAACCCATTAAAAATTCTTATTAAATTAAAAAAAAAAATTATTTAAGGACCCTAATTAACCCTTTTTCAACCCCTAATCACTGAAAATTAATCCCCCTTTAATTTGACATTAAATACAACTTTAATTTAATTTTAAGTTAAAATCAATGTTTAATCAATTTTAATTAATTAAAAATAATTAAAAATCCAAAAAAATTCCTTTAACAGTTGCTGATCTCTCCTTAGATCATTTCTAATCTTGGGAGGTGATTTCAATGAGTTTGGGACTTGTTTCGATTCAAATTGCAAAAAGGGCTCTCTTATTAAGATAATTATTTCATAAATTCATAACTAATTGCAGAAAACTCCAAATTAGTCAAACTCAAAGGCTTATGACTCTAATTAAAATATTCTATTTTCTAAAAATGACAAACATCCAAAATATGGTTAAAGTCAAAAAGTCAATGATTTGGTCAACCTTAGGTTAAAATCTAGTCAAAACTTCAGAAATTCATAACTTTTCGTAGGAAACTCCGAATTGAGCGTACTAATAGTCTAACAACTCATAATAAAGTCTAATATTTATTAAAAATTTGAAACCTTCAGTATTAGATTTAATTCTAAAAATCAAATTTCAACCCCTTAATTAACCTATCTAGATAATTCAAAATTCGATAACTCATTAAAGTTACAGAATTTTCTATTTTTATTAATAAAATGATCAACTAATTCTTTAAAATAAGTAACTAATTCTTTTTTATATTAATTTGTCCTTTAATTCAAATTGCTTTAAATTAACTTAATCAACCCTGATCGTTACTTGGTAATCCAGGCCTACGAGGCTATTAGCTTAGCCCCAAAGAAGGTGAAATAAACTTCATGGCATCAGTGTGAAATAAAGGCAGTGATCACTTAATAATTAAAAGATATTTAAATAAATTTTTAATATATTAATATTTAAATTCTAACCTAAATCTCCATTTAAGCCTTAACAAATCTAAAACTTTAGATAACTTTAACTAACTACCCGACTTAGGATCTACCCTAGCCACACGACCTTCTACACATACTTTAGATGGTTTGCTAGGACAACTGACTCTAGATCTAGGTTAGGCTGGAGTTTACTTTTTTACAGTGTGCTAAATTTTTCGTGGTTTTACTGCGTGTTATGGATGAAAATGCCTACTGTGTTTGCTTACTTTTACTACACTTTGTGGATGATTGATGTGTTTGGCGACTAGATCACCCTTAGGATAGGAATGATTTAGATGTTCACTGAGTTTTGTTTAGGTGGCCACGCTCATGCAGAGCATTAAAAGGGGGCTAAATAAAAAAAATTAATTATAAATATGAATGCACAAGTGCTTCAGCTGCTAAGCTTCCAAATAATAAAAAGAGCGTGGCCAGTGTGTTTATTTATTTTTCTGCACATATATATATATATAACTGCTTGGAAATATTTTTGATTTATCAACTGCTTAGGATAACCTTACAAGAGAGTCTAGAATTTTCATTTTCATATAAATGTAATTTGTGCAAATGTTAAGTGTTGTGAAAGTGGAGTTTTGAGATGGGATACATAAATTCAAAACTTGGATTCCAAAGAGGAAAGGACACCCCTTAGGGGAATGGCGCTTTTCTATTTGGAAGTCCAAATTTGGATTACCTTTTCGTACCCAAAGCGGAAAGGTGGCCTTCCCCTTAAAGGAAGAGCCCCCTTATCCGTTTGGGTAGCCTACCACGAAGGATCCAAGGAGATCGAAGGAGAATAAGATTGAAGAACTGAAGATAGAGAGTATTTCACTCAAAATCACTTGTGTCTTTGTTAGGACAAGAATCCGAGTTGTTGTTAGTGGTGTCCGACCACTCTACTTTCTGCAGACGTTGGTTTGTAATAAGCAAGATAATTTTCCTATAGACATTTATTAATTAATTTATTTATATTTTATGTGTTGATATGATTGCATATAAAATCACATGCATTTTTTAGTTTTTTGGCGTTTGTGTGCCGCTTTTGCTTTTGCCTAGATACGTGAGGCTTATAAGGATGTGAAAATTTTTATACTCGTAATTAAAATGTTCAAAATTTAAGGAGTTAAATAACATAAAAATATAGCGAATCTTATTCTGGTTAGGAATATTGATGTAAATGGAGACTCAAATTTTTTATATTTTACAATAGAAAGTTGTGAATAAAATAATTTTCAAATGCTATTTCTTTTTTTATGAATAAGCAAAATACAAGCTATGGTCTTCTTGAAGCCTATCACATTTACCCTAATTTCTCCAAAAAAATATTATGATAATAAATAATATAATTCTCAACTATAACTAATTTATCACATATGGTAATTTATATGTAAGATAATAAAGGCATTCGTGATGATGGTTATCATGAGAGCATGACTAAGGGTAATAGGTTAAGTCACTTAAGATATGTAATTCTCATTTTTACATGACACTATTGAGGTTAGAACGCGACTAGAATGTTAGTTATGAATGAAGAGTAAGATACGTACTTTAAGCTTCATTTCTTATGCTTTTAATGTTGGGTAGGATAAATTATATCAATACTAGAGAGGTAAGTTACCTTCAAAGTCATCAGTGTAATCACAATAAGAGAATAAAGACCACATATGACGACTTATCTGTGAAAACTAGCAGGGACTATGTGCTTCAGTTGTCGACGATTATATATGCAGGGTTGCCAATGATGAAAAGGCTACTAAAGTGGTCAAAGATGAGCAAAGGATAACATCTATTTTTAAATATTTTTAGTATATGTATATATGTGCCTATGTATAGATAAGAGAAAAGTACTGAAATTAAAGAGAATATAATAATATAGAATAACATCAATAATGAGGAAATATTATAATAAAAAATAAAATAGTTCTCTATTATATATAAGTAAGTTATCACATATGATAATTTATGTAAGATAATAAAGGCATCGGTGATGATGGTTATAAGGAGAGCATGACTAAATGTAGCAGGTTAAGTCAATTAAGGTATGTAATTCTCATTTTTTACATGACACTATTGAGGTTAGAACACGCAGAAAATGTTAATTATGAATCAAGAGTAAGATATGGACTTTAACCTTCGTTCCTTATGCTTTTAATGTTGCGCGGGATAAATTAAATCAATACTAGAGAGGTGAGTTATCTTCAAATTGTAGATTGTCTGTTTGTCACTTACCAGTATGAAATCAATTTCCTTAGTGATTTATTAGTCAGCCTATGGCGATGAATTCATTTTTGGTCCTTGTACATGCTACTCATTCTATTGTTCGTTTTTTTATTGTTTCCATTTGGATATGTTTGATAAATATTAATTGCATTGGCTCTTCATAGTACTAAGTATGCTAAGGTACGCAGGAGCATAAAGTTTTATCTCACATCTCATTAATTGTTAAGTGATCTTTTTGGTATCTGTCTCATGAGTGTTTACTTCCATTCAAAATTTTCAAAAGCGTAAAGCCTACTCCGCAAATGCATTTGCACAAAAAAAGAGTTTGGGCTTCACTTTGTTTTGCTGGATCAATCAATATTTTTTCAACCAAAACTCTATCTATTCTTCGTCCCATTTTAATTGGATCATCTAAAAACATGAACCTTAATTCCATTTTTTATTTGGATGTATATGAGCATAACAATACTTCATAAAAAATATCATGAGTAGTGGGCATTGATGATTGATGTTGAGTGATCTTTTAAGAAGAGATTCAGTAACATATGATAATTTGGGTTTGGTCCCTGATGAAATGGTTAAGCATTATGTTGGGTTTAATAGATAAACATTATTTTATTGGCCTTAGCTTTGTCACTAATTGATCTAAGCTACCTAACACATCTCTCATAGCTCTAGACTATCTTGTGCTAATACCATAGGTGTTAACTTAATCTTCGACATGCTTGAGATATTTTAATATATGTTATTTAAATATATTTATTGATGCATTTGTGTGTTTGCATGTAACTGTAACACTATAATTCTAAAAGGATAATTAATGACTTCTGAAGTGACTTTGGATCATATGAGCTTGAAGTAAAAAACTAGGGTGATGAGGCAGAGGTTAAGAAGTTATGGCTACATTCGGCCGTAATGTGGGGACAGTGTGATGGAGCAGAGGTTAAAATTCGGAATATGTGATTGTACGTAGAGTCATAATTTGGAGAAATTATTCTATGCGGAATTCGGATTCCAATCACCATGCGCTACGTCATTGGATGCACTGGGCCCCGGAGTGCATCCGATGATGTGGCATGCGGTGATTGGAATCCGAATGCATTCGGATTACGCACACAATAATTTCTCCATATAATTTGTGATATTTTTTATCGCTCTTATATATTTTGCTTGGTTATCCTTTATCCAAAAAAAAGGCTAAATACAATCTACAATAACTAGTAGCCTTAGGATTTTTAACTTCAGAATAATGGCAATTTAAGGGTGAAAACACCATCTTCAAGCTTTAGGAACCCCTCTAGTTTTGTAACGTCGGCTCATTGGTTGTTTTTTAAGAGATTTATTACAGGTTTTAAGGGCTTTTTAGGTACTAAAACTTGGTTAACATATGCAATATGTAAAAAAAAGTTTGCACTATTTACTCATTAAGTCCTGTAAGAATTGTGCTAATAACTGACTGAATTATTTGTTTTTGCGTCTCATAAAGTTGTAAATATAAAAGAGTAATTGATATGTCTCCAATCTAAGGTATATGTATATGTATGTATGTATGAAAGAATATACTTATATTTATGAGTATATTTAGATTTAAATTAATGTAGCTATTCATTTATCATATCATCAACATTATAGCCTTACTTTCATCAACATTATAGCCTTACTTTAATATTTGGGATTGGTATTATGAATTCTTATTTTTCATTCATTACTGGTGAGTGAAATTGAAGGTGCTTGGTTTTCGTAAATCATTTGGAATAATTTCTATCCATGTAGTTTTATTTCTACTTATTTTCCTTCTTAATCCTTCGACACAAATTTAATCTTTGCATTGAGCAAAATTTTTATTCTTCGTTACATATGTCAAAATTGCCTACATCTATTTTCAGTCATCTTATTTTTTTTACGCTTATTTTGTCATTCTTAGTGGAATTTGACCTTGAAGCTCCCTCCAAACCCTTTGATCACTTTCAAGCCTCTGATTTTGACCTGCTAAGCATTAATCTACATTTTTCTGAATTCATTTTGACTCAGATTTGACTTGAGGCCAAAATGACCAAAATGTCCTTAAAGGGAATTTTTGGACTTTTGGCCTAAACTCAACATGACTTAACCCATCAATCTTTGAAATCTTCTCCAACCATTTTCAAACAATTTTTGGGACCTATTAGACCCAATTTCAAACCTTGGGTCAACTTGGTTGTTGGCCAGGTCAACTTGGTTGGCCAGGTCAACCCAGTTTGACCTAAAGGCCCATTAAGAGTCAAAATGGTTATTTTTACCAAAATAACCTCACCTTGCCTTGGAATCCCTTCTAACACATCCAACATATTCTTTCAAACTTGTTGATCCTAGCTACTATCCTTAGGTCAACTTGGTTGACCAAGTCAATCAAGTTTGACCAAATGACCCATACACTCCTTTTTATCCAAATCCCTTGATCAAAACCATTTCAATTCCATCTAGACCCATGGGGTAACATCTTAGGCTTCCAAGAGACCCCTCTTGGAAACCCAAGTCTTGGGCTCATTTGGGTTGGCCATTTGGTTTGACCCAAGTGCCCAAAGAGAGACCCCCTTTGAGCCATGTTTCAATCCTAGCCAAATTGAATCCAAGCCAAGGTGTCATTGGGTCTCCCTTAGCCCAATACATATTCCTTAGCCAGCCCAACCATTGAATCAACTTGGTTCAAGAGTTGGGCTAACCCAAAGTGGCCAAAACCACTTGGGATTGAGCCAACTCCTACCCTAAGTTCAATTGAACCTAGCCAACACCTCCACTAGGTAGCCCTAGGTCCAACACATCTTCCCAAGCTGGCCCAAACCTTGGGTTGACTCGGGTCAACTTTTGGGCTAGCTTAAAGTGTCCAAAATCACATCAACTCGAGCCACTTTCAAACCCAAGCCAGTTCAAACCCGATTGTCACTTGCATTGGGTGGACTAGACCCAAACCTATTTCCCACATCAAGCCCAGGGTCTTGGCTGACCCGGGTTAAGCCCAATTCGACCCAAACCGAGCAGATTTGAATCAACTCGAGTCACTTTCAAATCTAAGCCATTTCAAACCCAATTATCACTTGCATTAGGTGGACCAGACCCAAACCTATTTCCCACATCAAGCTCTGGGTCTGGCCTGACCGGGTTAAGCCCAATTCGACCCAAACCGAGTAGGTTTGGGTCAACCCAAGCCACCCAATAAAATTAACCTCCCCCAGGCCCAATTGAGCTCACCCTCGAGTTCAACATGTCCCCATCACGCTTTCCAGGTCAACCCGACCCAGACCCTGGCTGGCGGCGGCCGGAATCAATGGAGTTCAAACTCCGGTGGTCCCCCCTTTGACCCTGAATCAAAGTCTTCCAAAGGATGAGCTCGCCGGCTTCAAGCTCATGATCCCTTTAGGAGGATGTCCCCTTCCACTTGGCATCCCTCTAAGGCCTAGCTCAATCGATCCTAGCCGTCCAAGCTCGTGGGAGTGAGCTAAATAGGGCAGCTAGTTCCAGGGGCCATCATTCGCTCCCAGGCATTCGAAAACCTTCCTCAAAGCTCTTTCGAGTTTCCTCTCTCGTTCCCCAGCTTCCCAGTCGCTCCCGTCCACCCGTTTGAGCAAACTCTGGCGAAAGCGTCTTGCACTCCGCTCGAAGTCGTACCTCCGGCCATCCTCCAGTCACGACGTCTGAAGGAGATATACTCGCCTTCATCCCCTGAAGCTTTCTAATAGAGAAGCTCATCTGTTGAGATATTCTCTGCGGTAATTTCTTGATCCCGAGCTCCCTGGATAGGTAGTCTGATCAAGTGTAAATGAAACCTTCACCCCAACGGATCTCCACATTTAGATTGAAGGTTTCCATGCTCCTGCCATTGATTTCACCTTCTTAAAGTTTATTTCACCTTCTTTTGAAGGTTTCCATGATCATCGAACTAAAATTTCATGTAGTTTATTTCACCCTTACTTACAATTAGGTTGTCCTAATGAATCCAAATATATGTGATAGGCAAATTACTAATTTTAAATATATGTTATCATTATTGATATATATATATATATATATATATATATATATATATATATATATATATATATATATATATATATATATATATATATATATATATATATATATATATATATATATATATATAAGTTTAAATATGAAACCTTTTTTTCAAACATATGTTTTAATTTTATTATGATGGTTATTTGCCAATTAAAAATTTGATAGCCTCCCAACGTTTCTTCCCTTGTTGGGGAGTTGGGTAGTCATTTGCCTTATATTCTTCCCGAGAGGAACAAAGATGTGATAGATGTGGGGTCTTAGTATAGTTCATTCTTCTTGGCCGGATTAAAGATACAAAGGACATAGGGTCTTCATGTTCTTCACCTTGCCGAATCAAAGATAAAATGGACACAGGGCCTTTCGTACTTGTGATTTGAAATGAGAAAGAGAAAGGATATACCTTCATGTACGGAGAGTGACGATGATGACGATGAGTTTGCAAATATCAAATAGAATATAAATTCTGTAGAGGTATTCTTTCCCTAAATTTTAGAGAGAGAGAGACTGAGGCGAAGGGGGGCGTCGACACTTGAATCAAGCGAATCGGTGGTGGCTAGACTAGCAACTGGTGGAGAGTTTAGTTAGGCGAGGGTAACAACACAAGCGGTCAGACGGAGTGGCTTGGTGTGGGCTTTTGTGTGCGATACAGAGAGAATGAGAGGGAGAGATAGGGGTGCGTGAGGCCCGGGTAAAGGATGGTCGATGTGCGGTGCAAGTCGGTATGGTCATGGGTGTTAGAGGGCTGAAGTCGTGGGTTTGGTCTTGTGCATTGTGCAAGTTAGGCCGCAAAAGGGCTGGAGGGCAAATTGTTGGGCGTCTGGGTTGCTCGTGCGTGAGGACAGATCGTGAAGGATGGGTCGCGTGAGAATCAGGTTTGTGTGCGTAGTAGGGCTAAAGTTGGAGTTTCGCCCCTTAGAGGAATCAAGAGGCTGGGCCATGAGAGAGTTATGAGGGAAAAAAATCACTCAAGCCACTTCCTAGCCGTTGATTTCAATCAACAGTGCATATTCGATCATGTGATTTCGAAGGCTGATTAATCTCAACTGTCCGATCTTTAATCCGACGGCTACGGTTAACCTGACCGTTATCCCGTCAACCGCTAATGATTGCTCCGCCAATCGTGACGCGCCGCATGTGAAGCGCCGACTGACTGGGTAATTGGGGGATTAATTTCACAAAAAATTGGGGGAGACTTCAAAATTTTAGATCTCTCAATCCACTTGACCAAATTAGGTGTTCTTATGCTCATTGGAAAGATCTCTAAGAGATCTACAAAAGCCTTATAGTCTCAAGCCCTAATTGCATATAACTATATAGAGTTTAATTTTACTTTGAACATTATGTATATTATTGCATTTTCTCATTAATTAGAAGTCATCAGAGCTTGGGACTTTGGGAGAGTGAATGTGAGCATGTCCCTAATATGTCCAAATTTCCCCTCCCCTGTTAGAAATGTTTAAGGGTATTTTCATACCCATTTTGATTTAAGGGTCATGGTTTGACCCTTAAATCCAAATTGAAATTATGATATATTCAATGATAATTAGGGATTGATTTTGTGTGTGATGATGATGCTTAGCATAAGGAGTTTAGTGCCAGTGATTTTGCCCCAATCCGACCTTAGGATAGCTCCATAGGATTTTTCTAAGGTGATTTAGAGATCACCTTAGGTGGCTTGGTTAGCCACCATAGAGAATTCCATTTGAGCTAAAATTTGGTGTATTTAGGCCCTGAGATTAGGTGATCTCATGGTCCAAA
Organism: Dendrobium huoshanense; assembly: GCA_016618105.1. Classification (NCBI taxonomy): domain Eukaryota; kingdom Viridiplantae; phylum Streptophyta; class Magnoliopsida; order Asparagales; family Orchidaceae; genus Dendrobium; species Dendrobium huoshanense. The sequence continues at coordinate 21,135,835 of CM028343.1, forward strand.
TTTCACTGAATTTTGTGTCCATTTGGTCTACCAATTAGGAGCCAAAAAAATCCCTCTTTAGAATTCACTTAGAGCTCAAATTAACCCATTAAAAATTCTTATTAAATTAAAAAAAAAAATTATTTAAGGACCCTAATTAACCCTTTTTCAACCCCTAATCACTGAAAATTAATCCCCCTTTAATTTGACATTAAATACAACTTTAATTTAATTTTAAGTTAAAATCAATGTTTAATCAATTTTAATTAATTAAAAATAATTAAAAATCCAAAAAAATTCCTTTAACAGTTGCTGATCTCTCCTTAGATCATTTCTAATCTTGGGAGGTGATTTCAATGAGTTTGGGACTTGTTTCGATTCAAATTGCAAAAAGGGCTCTCTTATTAAGATAATTATTTCATAAATTCATAACTAATTGCAGAAAACTCCAAATTAGTCAAACTCAAAGGCTTATGACTCTAATTAAAATATTCTATTTTCTAAAAATGACAAACATCCAAAATATGGTTAAAGTCAAAAAGTCAATGATTTGGTCAACCTTAGGTTAAAATCTAGTCAAAACTTCAGAAATTCATAACTTTTCGTAGGAAACTCCGAATTGAGCGTACTAATAGTCTAACAACTCATAATAAAGTCTAATATTTATTAAAAATTTGAAACCTTCAGTATTAGATTTAATTCTAAAAATCAAATTTCAACCCCTTAATTAACCTATCTAGATAATTCAAAATTCGATAACTCATTAAAGTTACAGAATTTTCTATTTTTATTAATAAAATGATCAACTAATTCTTTAAAATAAGTAACTAATTCTTTTTTATATTAATTTGTCCTTTAATTCAAATTGCTTTAAATTAACTTAATCAACCCTGATCGTTACTTGGTAATCCAGGCCTACGAGGCTATTAGCTTAGCCCCAAAGAAGGTGAAATAAACTTCATGGCATCAGTGTGAAATAAAGGCAGTGATCACTTAATAATTAAAAGATATTTAAATAAATTTTTAATATATTAATATTTAAATTCTAACCTAAATCTCCATTTAAGCCTTAACAAATCTAAAACTTTAGATAACTTTAACTAACTACCCGACTTAGGATCTACCCTAGCCACACGACCTTCTACACATACTTTAGATGGTTTGCTAGGACAACTGACTCTAGATCTAGGTTAGGCTGGAGCTTACTTTTTTACAGTGTGCTAAATTTTTCGTGGTTTTACTGCGTGTTATGGATGAAAATGCCTACTGTGTTTGCTTACTTTTACTACACTTTGTGGATGATTGATGTGTTTGGCGACTAGATCACCCTTAGGATAGGAATGATTTAGATGTTCACTGAGTTTTGTTTAGGTGGCCACGCTCATGCAGAGCATTAAAAGGGGGCTAAATAAAAAAAATTAATTATAAATATGCATGCACAAGTGCTTCAGCTGCTAAGCTTCCAAATAATAAAAAGAGCGTGGCCAGTGTGTTTATTTATTTTTCTGCACATATATATATATATAACTGCTTGGAAATATTTTTGATTTATCAACTGCTTAGGATAACCTTACAAGAGAGTCTAGAATTTTCATTTTCATATAAATGTAATTTGTGCAAATGTTAAGTGTTGTGAAAGTGGAGTTTTGAGATGGGATACATAAATTCAAAACTTGGATTCCAAAGAGGAAAGGACACCCCTTAGGGGAATGGCGCTTTTCTATTTGGAAGTCCAAATTTGGATTACCTTTTCGTACCCAAAGCGGAAAGGTGGCCTTCCCCTTAAAGGAAGAGCCCCCTTATCCGTTTGGGTAGCCTACCACGAAGGATCCAAGGAGATCGAAGGAGAATAAGATTGAAGAACTGAAGATAGAGAGTATTTCACTCAAAATCACTTGTGTCTTTGTTAGGACTAGAATCCGAGTTGTTGTTAGTGGTGTCCGACCACTCTACTTTCTGCAGACGTTGGTTTGTAATAAGCAAGATAATTTGCCTATAGACATTTATTAATTAATTTATTTATATTTTATGTGTTGATATGATTGCATATAAAATCACATGCATTTTTTAGTTTTTTGGCGTTTGTGTGCCGCTTTTGCTTTTGCCTAGATACGTGAGGCTTATAAGGATGTGAAAATTTTTATACTCGTAATTAAAATGTTCAAAATTTAAGGAGTTAAATAACATAAAAATATAGCGAATCTTATTCTGGTTAGGAATATTGATGTAAATGGAGACTCAAATTTTTTATATTTTACAATAGAAAGTTGTGAATAAAATAATTTTCAAATGCTATTTCTTTTTTTATGAATAAGCAAAATACAAGCTATGGTCTTCTTGAAGCCCATCACATTTACCCTAATTTCTCCAAAAAAATTTGAATGTTTGTCTAAAAATAAAGTGGATAAAAGAGAAAATCAAATGTTTATGGATTTTTAAAAAGAAGGATGGATATGTTTTTTATTGATAATAATAAAATTTCAATATTAAAGAAAACAATAAATTTATTACTCTTTATTCTAAATAATTTGTTATTTATAAATAGTTTAACGGCATGTTTAATTACAAACAATCCCTTATTCCAATTATTTATGCTGAAATATTATAAATATCTAAATTGGATAATTTACACATAAATTTTTGTAATTTTATTTCAATAATATAATGTTTATGATTTTCTATAAAACATTTTAGCCGTCGCCAACTTTTTGGATTAAAGCCTGATTAATTATCGGTTAATCAAACTGATTAATTACTAATCGATTACTTATATAGTTTATTTAATGCTGATGAGGATATTTGAGCAAGAGTTGGGGAAGCAAAGCGCGCGAGAGCGCGACAGACGAGAAGATGGAGTGGGAGAGCTCCGATTCTCAGAGTCTTTTGCGTCGTCACCTTCTAGAGTTTCTCATCGACTCTGCCCAGGTAAAACTAAAATCTAGTACTGAGTCTCCTCCGCAATCCCCAGTTCGCAATGTTGAAAATGATTAAATATTTTTCTACCGATTCCAATCCTGAAAGAAACTCCTTGTTCGTCCAATCGTCAAGTATACCGCGCTTTCCTTCTTTGCCGATCGTTTCTTCCCTTCTGTCTCTCGCTCCAGGTTTCTCATCGTATTCTTCTTTTTTCGTTTGTTTGACGTTTCATCTTGTCAATTAATGCGTAATCCTCGAGATTTTGTCCCGACAGGAAAAACAATTTGTTCGTCGAGGCCAAATGTGAAAGGAACTTCTGGCTTCTGAATCCTTTGACGGAGAGCAACTTGCAGCTCTTCGCTCTAGTTTCAATTTGGGTTTCCAGCAAAGTAAATCGCACCTTTTTGTTTACCATTTTCCCATAGTTTTTTTTTTTTAATCTTTACTGTTCCTTTGTTTATTATATTTGCTGCAGTTGCATGAAACTCGGCCCCTTTCAGTGAAGAGCTTAAAGAGCTTGGGGGATATGCTCATCAGTGATCAGTGTTTCACGACTCGGGATTTTACCATGGCCGTGAGTGTGCTTCTTTGTAACTTGGATTACTTTTATGTGTTGATCAGATTATTATATTTTTAACTGAAACTGATGACATGTTACCGTTGCTCCTTGGATCAAATGTTTATATACTTCAAATATGTAGTTTGTTTCTATTTGACGTGTATTTCCTTTAGAGATCAAATGCTTTAAAATGATGATGATCATCATCATTAGCCTTATCCATCTACTTTAGGTCTATTTTATGAGTCCCCACTGTTCATTCACTTAAAGATAATATCTTAATCTCTCTCTCGTGTGTGTGTGAGTGAGTGTGATAACAAACCTGGATTCTAACTCTATTGTTTATGTAGAATCAGATATACCTTCTTAATGTTTTCGAGCTCCAGGTCCTATGGTAGAGTCGAGCTTGTGTATTGAGATGGAGTTCGACTTATTAAAGTAATTGTAAGCTCAATCTCGACTTGATAGCTCATTGGAGAAGGCATCATGACATGAACCCATTGGGGAAGCATCAATGAAGGGATGGCTCACTTGAGAAGGCATTGATGATGTGGTAGCTCACCAAATAAATCATTGCATTGATAGTTCGCCAGAGAAGGCGTCAACGGTGGACTCTCGACAGAAGCTTCTGCAAACCTCATTGACGATGTAATGAGAGCTCATTGGAGAAACATCTAATAACATCAACTTTTTTTAGAATGATAACAGGAGCATTATCTGTACCATTTCCCAGAAAAAGCTCTAACTCCACTCTAGTGAGAAGACCTTTGTGCACTTATTCTTCTTTAATTACACAACAGCTGGAACATTTTTTTTCTTGGAAGGATAACGACTTTAACTTATGCTTTATTTTCTTGGGTCGGGAGACAAGTGGGATGTCTAGCCAAGAAAGGATGTTAACCTGGTAGAAATGAGATTTAACTTAAGAAGGGAAGATACAAGTGACTCACGAGCCAACGTGTCAAGTTCGGTGGAGGTCAAACTCGAGCTCTATGTCATATATATGAGTTGTAATCTGAGCTCGAGCTCAAGCTCTTAATTCAACAAGCTCGATTTGCATTTTCGTTAACAAGTTGAGTTCGAGCTGACTTAGCTCACTTACACCCATAGACTTTGATGACAAACATAATATGTCTAATTCTCAAATATTTTAAATTTTTAAAATAAAATTGAGTAGACCTCTTTATCGATTTTGGAAAAATGTTGTTACTACCACAAAATATACTTTGGTTGATAGAAAACATAAACATAAAATAATATTTTCATTTAGTTATTATAGGGGCCAACTACATGATCATTTTATGAACTTTGAACAAGGTGACTAGGCTATTTTGAATATTTATAAGGTTTTAAAATCTTGTAGCCAAATATTATTTTGTTAGAGATTCCTTTGGTTGTATTCTATTTCGTTAAAGGTCTTAGGCAAGAAATTAAGCATGAATTAAGCCTCAATTCATCAAATAAATTAATGAATATTTATGATGGATGGTGGTGGGCGGATCTTGAGAATGCACTCTCTTGATTTGATAATGACGTATGGCATTATAATAGATATATTAGAGAACTGTGATGACAAATAAGGTTGGGTTTTAAGTGACTGTTGATGTCGGCCAAGAGTTGGAGGTGGAAGTGGATTTATTTGTGGAGGCTTGAAGAGGGGATGGGCTTGGATATGGTTTGATTTAAGTGTGGTCATGGAGTGGTCTAATAGGGTTTATGGGCCTGGAGGGAATAGGGGAGGCAGTGGAAGAGAGTATGATTTGTCAACTAGATTGTTTTATTTTTCATGTTTTTAAGTTTCTACAGCTACTTGTTATTTCTAATTAAAAAATTATTAAATCATCATTTGTATAGATTTTTTTATTTTTTTTTTAATTTTCCTGTCAAGTAACATATAATTATTAAATTTTAAGTTGTGAACCTTGAAGTTTCATATGCTTGTTCCATGATTTTGTTCATCTCATACTAGTTACGTATTAGAAACCCTAATATTAAGATGTCCTACATCCATTAGCTTTATCACATTAAAAAAAAAAAAAAAGCTTTATCACATTAAAAAAAGAAGCTTTATCTCATAGTTATTTGGGTTTGACTTTATAGATCATCTTTCTTTATTGCTACCTTCGATTATAACTCTATTTTGGGTATATCTTTTGTCAAACTTTTTGTTATGTTGTTATTCATCTACTCATTTTTCTTCCAAATTATTATTTTATTTACTCTCATCATTGATGTTTCTTTTACTCATTAATAGAAATGCTTCAGAATAACATTGTCTTTTCTTCCTGTCAGTACCAAGTTGTGAATTAATTTGTGCTGCACTACGTGGGTCTTCAAATTGGACCCATTTTGCTGAATCCTATTGACCAAAATATGGATTTAGCTCAATCTATCAAACAAAATTGCACATTTAACCAATATTGTTTGGTGGTGTTATTATTCCGTGCTTTCTCATGATTGATGGATTTTTATTCCTTTTTTGCAGGAGAGGCTCTTTTTGGAGGTATGATCTCTAAAGTGGATAAAAAATATTTCTTGGTTTGGTTATTTTTTTGTACAGAAATAAAATTGGCATCCCAGATTTCAAAGTCAAGTTGGGTGTTGTTTAGGTGACACAATTTGACATTGGTGCATCACAAGTTGCTTTTGTTTTCCTCGAAGAGCTTCTCATGCAATTCAGGTGATTGCCTGATTGAGATTCTTTGGTTTAGCATTACTATCAGGAAAGATTAATCTTTTTTAATTATTATTATTTCACGTATCGTCCTGTACTGGGATTACAACTAAATTATAAAATTTAGGGAAAGCTGTATCAGATGTTAATGGTATATGCTTTAGACGACTAAAGGTTGACAAGGTTGCACGGGGTCAATAAGATGATGCTTACACAAGTTTTGGCATGTCCCTTCCCCTAAGTTAGCCTATTTGATCGACCCAAGCCAAAGTCAGGTTGGGTAACCAATCAACATTCAATAATGGTGGTATGACAATGGTGATAGTTTGTGATGTTTCTAATCAACAAGCAAAGTATGTTGCATTATAGATATCAATGTTATGAACCTAACAAAGTTGACTAATTGAAAATCTATTGGTTAAATTGTTGGGGGAATTCAAAGAAAGTTTGCGAATCAAATTTATCGTTGCCAAAAAAAGTTGGTGTAGGCCTACATTTTTTTATCATTGTTTGTCTCCTTAAGAGAATCACACGTTGCATATGGGTTGCACATTATAGGCCTATTGAGGTCACAATAGTTCTTGGAATTTCATATCTAATTGGATAAACTATGAGAAGGCAGACACATCTTGGGATGATTGGACTCGTAGAATGCTTGTTTGTAGAGAGAGAATGTTGGAGGGCTAGATGGATGGCCTTCTTAAGGTGCGTTGATGTTGTGTGTGATTTGTGTGATGTGGGAAGGTGGGGGCAGTCTTGCCCCTATACCAATTTGGACCGATGCACCTAGGGTCAATTAGGCCAATTCAAGCCCCAAAGATGCTCGAATTCAAATGTGTTTAGTCTCCTTCAAATTGTCACGACTAAGCAAACATGTTGACTATAAACTTTTGTTGTTTGGAGTTCCTTTTATTCTCACTATAGTATTTGAAGTTTAATATGTAATTTGTTAAGATCTTTTGATTTTATTTAAATTTCTCAGGTGCATGCTGATAGGAAACGCTTATAGGAACAAGAGTTTTCCTTGCTAAATCTAAATTTCAGCACTTGCAAAAACAAATTGGAGAAGAATTTAGAAGAAATAACAAAAAATAAACATTTTTAATTGATAAAACATGGAAGAAAATGAACAATATACAATGGATCCTCAATTGGAGAGGAGGATTCATCTCTCCCAATCTCTAGCTGGTGGTTAGAGCCCAAACAAAACCTAGTAACTCTCCAAAATTCAGCAAACATCAAGATAACCCTAACCCTAGACAATCTCATCTATTTAAAGCATACAAATACAACTCCGATTCACTAAACAACCCCTCCCTAAATCAAAACCTGCCTAAACCACCCCCTCATCTTCAAGTAATGGGCTCCACAAGGGGGCCAGCGGCTTGGTTGGCCGCCTAGAGTAAACCAGCCCTAGGGCTGGTTCAATCGGCCCTCCTTGGGCCGGTCCTGCCGATCTATCACATGCTTAGTATAAAAAAATTATGCTTGATTAGATGGGGAGTTTTATGATCCCAACAATAATATGTTATGAATAACAGTATAATTTACTATTGTAGTGAACTTTAAGTTTTCTTATTATTATCAATTTTATTTTAGTGGCATGCGTTTGACCTTTTTTTCATCTTGTTTGAACTTGAGTGCAGGGAGTTATCAAAAGTAGGGAGCCTTGTAAGCCTTGAAGTTTGCATGGAGATCATGGATCTTCTTTATGAAACAGAACAGACTTCAATGCTTTTCAGCTCTCCCCATGCTCTTGCTGCATCAATTCTTGTATGTTTGGGTATATATAGTCATCATTCTTTGTTTCTCTTCTAGTTTCTATTCGCATATTTTATATTGTTGCAAAATTTTGCAGGTAGCAGCGTACTTTTTCACGGTGCCTAAGCAGCAATGGGAGTTCCCTCTTCTTCCATGGGGTAGTGTTTCATCCACCGCTTTTCTGACTGCTTACATGTTTACACAATAGTAAATGTTGAGCAACTATCTTAATGCTTTCTTGATATTCTATGATACTTTTTAACCTTTTCATGAGTGAATTGTATTTAAGGACTTTTTTCCTTTGAACTGAAATTTTTCTATAAAATCTTACAAGAGATACTTAAAACTAACTAATATTCAATAATCTCTTCATACATTGCCTTTCATGACTGTTAGGGCATGAAGAATTTGAAATGGAACAGTAAATATGAACTGCCACTCAATCCAGCTACTATATTGTGCATTGCTAAGCGAATAAGAATCTAGGATATAACAGTGGTTTTTCCTCCATTTTCCTTGTTTAGGATTGTATCTTTTGGATGGGGCAACAAGAAGGATGTTAAAGTTCTATCTCATCGTTAAGAGGGGTAATTAATTAGAGGGGCTTGCACCTATAAGAAACCTGGAAATAGATCATAAAATCTTTAAAAAATAAGTGTAAAGTCTTTGGATAGTGTCTTTTTTGCATTTTTGTCTACCTTCTGAAAATTAAATCCTGAATAAGAAACTCTCTTAGAGAAGCCAATGCAAATTTTTGGAGCCTGCAAAGACATTATGTAGAGTTATTAAGGAGAGGTAATGAATCCTTTCCAAAGATTGGAAATAGAGATCCATCAACAATGATGGCGGGAGGAAGAATTTGTATTATAAGTGATGAAAATAATTATGGGTTGTCTATCATTTGAGATGTTGCATCATAATTTAAGACTTGAGATGTACTTGAATGAATTGCTGCAATAAAACTAGAGGAAGCTGCTTGAGTGCTACTCGTCTATTAGGACTTTGGGAGCATTCTAGGGATGATCATATTCTTCTTGGGCGAGAGACAGTTTCAGGAGTACTAGTAGAATTAGAATGTTGACTAAAATAAAATTAATAATAAAAAAGAAGGAAATGAATACACCGCCGCATAAGTCTAGTAAAAATAAGCATCATTTCAAAAAAGATGCCTTCATTCGATACAATACGTTCACTCAACTGATAAATACATGATAAAAGAAAAGGAACTTATGCTTTGTTTTGCAATCTTAAATCCTCCACTCCATATTTCGCCTCTCCCGATTCGATGCCCCTATACTACGCGTGAATAGCCCCTATCTCCGCCTTTGCCCGCGGAATTGAGCCCGAAGCCCGTGCCACTGATCCGATTCAATAAGGTCTTGCTGAATTGTTTGCCGTAAGGCCACCTCATGCAACTGACCCTTATGCCCGCTTTGCTCATTCGAAGCCCTAGCACGTGCGACAACCTGCTCCACTCGTCTGACACCACAGCCTACCTGTTTTAAATCTGATGTCTACTAGCAAAACCTACACACGAGACAAAGCTTGTGTGCTCGTCGCCTCTGATTTGCACAATCTCATGTGTTACCTTCCGTAGCCTCCAATTTGTGGTTCTAATACGTGAGTATTCCAGATATACGCCCCAAGTGTATCATGATTGCCAATCAAAGGGAAACAATATCTAGTTTCAGTTTGAATTACTTATTTATGCTTTACACATGCACGATCATTCCAATTGCTTGTATCGATTTTAATTTTTATTTTTAATTTACTTTGGTAGTAAAAAGAAACATGATAATTTTAAGACCCCACACCATCAATTTTTTATATGGGAGGGAGAAATTTAGATTCGAAGACCGACGATTTCGATCTATGATCCAGGTGTAAATTTTCCAATTTGATGACCCGCGCCATCTATATTTGATTTGGGCTGATGGTTTTAATTTTTAAGGACATGCACCGTTAATTTTTAATCCGGGCAGATGAATTTGCTAAATAGAAGATCTTTCGCCGTTGATCTTTGATTCGGGCATAAATAAATAATGACAAGTGCTGCCCCGACCTCCCCGCTAGGGGAGGGGACATCAGGAGGTTGCCAAAATTGTCTTAGGAGGCTACTGATTGTAGAGTGATGAGGTAGAGGTTAAAATTCGGAATATGTTATTGTAGAGTCAAATTTTGTGATATTTTTTAACGCTCTTATAGATTTTCTTGGTTATCCTTTATCCAAAAACAAAGGCTAAAGATTGAGCATTTAACTCAACCTGCAATAACTAGTAGCCTTAGGATTATTAACTTCAGAATAATGGCAATTTAAGGGTGAAGGACACCATCTTCGGAACGCCTCTAGTTTACTAACGTCGGCTCATTGGTTATTTTTAAAGAGATTTATTATAGTTTTTAAGGTCTTTTTAGGCAATAACTGATAACACTTGGTTAACGTATGCAATATAAAAAAAAGTTTGTACCACTTGTTCATTAAGTCCTGTAAGTTGTGCTAAAAACTGACTGCATATATTGGTTTTGCGTCTCATTAAGTTGTAAATATGAAAGAGCAATTGATCTGTCTTCAATCTAAGGTACATGTATATGCTTGTATGTATGAAAGAATATACTTAAATTTCTATATATATTTAGATTTAAATTAATGTATGTATTCATTTATCATCATCATTATAGCCTTACTCCAATATTTGGGATTGGTATTATGAATCCTTATTTTTCATTTGTTACTGGTGAGTAAAATCGAAGGTGTTTGGTTTTCGTAAATCATTTGGAATAATTTTTTTTTGAGGAAAATTTGGGCTTCGCCCGTATATTAATAAATAAAAGAGGAGAAACGATTATATCTAACGATTACAAAAACTTCCCAACAGAAAAAATGGGACAACTCATTTGAGCGTACAAAAAACCCTGCTCGAACCAGATCAAGCATAACAAAAACATAATTGTAACTAAACTAAAAAACTGGATTTCTAGAAAGCAAAAAACTCCCATAGACATTAACTCCTGGGCTCAGAAAAACAAAATTCTCTAATAAAATATCCCCTTGGTTGCCCGGAGACCATCCAAAGGGGGCCTGCTTGGGAGTAGCATCATTGACCAGGTGTGTCCAATCTAGCGCAGTAGGCATGAGGAAAGGACCCCTCCTCATATAATCTATAAGCATGCTCGAAGGGCCATATAGCAGATCAGAAACCACATTGCAGATCCAACAGAGCACCTGCATAGAATAACAAAGAGCAGCCCAGCAAAGGTAACAACTAATCATAAATAGAGCACATATCCTTCCACATTCCCAACTTGGAATTGACAGCTTTTTTAATAGTAATAGCAGTAGTAGAACTACTGCTAAAAGTATTACCAAATCTCCTCATATTTCTCTCTTTCCATATATGGTAAACACTGCAGCAAGTGATAAGCGAGTAATAGTTTTTAGTAGGCTGGGTAGTATCAGGATCATCCGAGATCCATTCCAAAAGTTGTAGAATATTTGGCCTAAACAACAAATGCCTAGTGGATGGAATAAGATTAATCAAAATATCAAAAGAGTAAGAGCATTCAAAGAATATGTGAGAGGAGCTCTCAGGAAAGACATGGCATAAGGAGCAAGACGACGGAACAGAAATTTTCCGTAAAAGTAAAGCATCCGCAGTTTTTAATCCACCCACAAGAGCCAACCATGAAAAGATCGTGAACCTCAGAGTATACTTCTTGTGCCAGATTAGCTTATACCAAGAGCAGATGGGCTTGCTAGAATGAAAATCATTAATATAATCTGAAAATCTATTGTGCTTAAGATTGTTCCAGCTTACACAAGAGTTGGAATCCAAATAAATCGGGATATCACGAATGGCTAGCTGCACATTATCGGGGATACAGTTGGGAAGACTCCAGTAATTATCACAAATTAAATCCCTAATAAGCATGTTAGGATTAGTAGCTTGCAAGACATAATGCCCATTCGAAAAGCTATCCAGGTCACCATTATAACACCAATGATCCCAGTGCACAGCAATGGGGGCAGTAGGAGTAATCTTAAAAATAAAGTTGGATTTTGCAACCACAGCCGTATGACACATAGATTTCCAGAAAGGAGTAGCTGCCAAATTAACAGGTTTCCATGGGGATTTGTATCTTTGGGAAAGCCAAACATATAGCAGAGAAATAGTATTATACATTCTAATGATGATAGCACAGTTATAAGTGTATTGCATAGCCAAAAAAGAATGCAGACCCAAACCACCAAATTGAATAGGCAAGCAAACTCTATCCCAAGCCACCATATGGATCTTTTTTGACACACCAATTTCCCAAAAAAATAAAAACCTGGAGCTGATTTTCTTTAAGTGTTTAAGCACAGTTTTAGGCATAATACCACCTCTAATCCAGTATGCAATAGAGTTTATCATAGTGAATTTCAGAAACTGAAGTCTTCCAGCAAAAGAGAGTAAATTAGCCTTCCAGCCCGAAAGCTTTTTGTCAATGCTATCCACAAAGCAAATATAATCAGGCACTTTAAGCCTCCTAAAGGAGAGAGGGATGCCAAGATAAAATATAGATGAGGTAACACTTTGAATAGATAAAGCCTGACATATGCTCTCTTGATTAATAATAGCCTTAGGAAACATGATAGAGCACTCATTTGGAATAATTTCTATCCATGTAGTTTTATTTCTACTTATTTTCCTTCCTAATCCTTTGGCACAAATTTAATCTTTGTATTGAGCAAAAAATTTATTCTTTGTTGCATATGTCAAAATTGCCTACATCTATTTTCAGTCATCTTATTTTCAATAGATGCTAATAATAAAATTATTTCTTATTTTTGGCATTTTTAATATTTTGACACATCCATCTTATTGTTATTATATCTATCACATTCAACTTAAATATAAATTATATCGTAACATTCAAATCCATGTCATATTATTTGCCTAATTGAAGTCTTGTAAAATTTAAATTTATATTCCATAATATCCTCTATCATAAAAAAATCTCAAGTCTTTTCTCCATTTTTAATAATTCAGTCTTAATTTTAAAGTTATATCCTCTTATATATCTTCTATTTTTTATCTAATAGATCAAAGATACTTAAATGTATCACACCTAAGTATCATCTTAGCTTCTAGTAATATTAAATGATTATTTATTAACATCATACCCATTGAAATTACATATCACATACTTTGTTGTTGCTCTACTAATTGATGAAGATATCAGAGATCAGCGGCTACGATCTGGAGTTTTTTTTTTATGTGTTTTATGTACCAGTTTATTTTATATTTCTGTTTTTTCCGTTTTACCCCTAGGGGTGGTCATGTGGTGTTGTTGCCCAAAGGGCATTTTAGTCATTATTTATTTTATTTTCATGAGGCCTATTTATAGGCTAATTCTCTTGTATTTTGAGTTAATGATGAATATGAATAAAAAATTTAGTTTTCTTGTTCTTGATCTATTTGTGAGTTCTTGAGAGGAGAAACCCTAGGAGAGGGTCACACATCACCCGTCAGCCGCCGGTAGATTTTGGGACTCGCGGTTAGTACTCGTAGTATTTTCTTATCGTCTCTTCCTTTCCCCTACATCCGGCCACCTCTTCTTCCCCAACATCTGCTGACCCCTTTAAGTCCCCAAGCTGCCGATCAACCTCAACAAGATTCCTTCCACTTAACTCACACCCCTTCCTCCTTAGCCAAACGCCACCCAAATTCCAAACCCCAAACCCTAACCGTCGGCCTTCCCCTCCTGTGGATCCAAAATTGATTGTCTTGTCTCTTTCCAAAAGTGGAGCATGAAGATTAGGAGGGAGATCTAACTCAAAATATGATTTCAAATTCAGATTTTAAATTCTTTACTAAATTGACATAATCCATATTAGGAAAGTGCTCAATTCGTGGATCTAAGTTACCTAGCCCAATCCCTTGGCCGCCGGCTTGAAGCCTTCACCCGCAGGCCCATTGCTCCACCACCTAAAGCCGTCGGCCACATCCTTCTCCCCCACAATAGCCGCTGGCCACATAATTCCCTCCAAATTTTTTTGAATTCAAATCCATCATACATGCTTTCTTAATTTATCCCCACTAATTTAGGACGATAATTAAATTCAAAATCAAAATATTTGAATTTCAAAAGTCTTTTTAAATTCTCCTCCTTTAATTTAGGAAAACCTCCCAATTAACTTAAATTTAAAATTAATTTCAGATTTAAGTATTCAATCCCCTTAATTGCTTGGGCCCACCTCCTTAATGCCTAACCCCTCTCTCTCCTCTCTCCTTAGCCGGCCCCTTCCCCCTCCTCTCTCTAATTAATTAGTTCCCATAAATTAAGGATCTAATTAATTCAATCCCATCCCCACTTTCCTTCATAATTCCCACTCGTTTCAAATTCAAATTTCAAGTAAATTACTCTCTAATTACTCACTAAATCTGAAATTATTTTCAGATTTAATCATTTTCCCTTCTTCCCCTTTGCTTGGCCGAACCTACCCGATCCCTTCCCCCTCTCACTCTCTACTTTCTCTCTTAGACAATCATGCATGGCCGACCCAAATGTTGGTCATGGGTTTGTAGAGGATTCTTTGGACCGGACCGACATTCTTCGATCTCCATTCTTCGATTTCAATTTGGAAGTCGATGACTCCGTGGAAAGCTACATTGAACGCATCATCTTCACGTTGGCACCGTCAATTGAGGAACACCTCCCAACCGGATCGTGGATGATCGTGGGACATCAACCAATCCATCTATCACCGTCTACCTTCGCTGAACTATTTTCCTCACTCTTTATTTTCCTCGTTACTTTCAATTGTGGAATTTAATTGATTCATGATAGGAAATACTTGATTTCAAGTATTCCCTAATCACTTTAGCAACAAATCTCAAAGCGAGCTGCTGTCCACAGCAGGAAATCAGCCAAAAACAGTAGAAAAAATAGAGAAAAACTGCAGGAGATGAGGAGAAAACGCTTGTATTTTACTAGTAGACAATGAAAATAGCAAAGATACAATTTGTTCTTCAATTCGAGAGGAAGAACGTACTCTCCAAAGTCTTCGGCGAAGCCAAGAGCCAAAAACAAAACCTAGATCTCAAAGAGAAAACTCAAATTCAAGATAAGATCCAAATTCCCCCCCCCAAACTCCTAATTATACAAAATTAATCATAAAGGACAATAATAAACTTCCTAAAACAGCCTTCTCATTCAAAATTTCCCTCATAATCTCCTCCCCACGCTGCCTACGTGGACCTCACGCCTTCCGCCCCGGCTGTTTTCTCCGCCTGGAGTAACAGTGGACCGGTCCGGGTTGGACCAGTCCAGCCGGCCCCTCCTGGCCCGGCGTAACATTACCGCCCTCCCAAAGAATCACCTTGTCCTCAAGGTGAAAATCAGGGAACTGCTGCTTCATCCTCCCGTATGGCTCCCACGTAGCCTCGTAGTCAGGAAGGTTCTTCCACTGGATCAACACTTCCTTAGTATTATCTTCTTTCTGGCGAACACCCCTCAGTTCCAACGGTTCCATGATCACTTCTAACTCCTCCGTAAGTGTGGTCGGCAGCTCGGGAATAGTAATGTGATCACCAATGACCTTTCTCAACTGTGAAAAACCGGGTGTATAGTCGCCGATGGGGGTAATTTCAGTCGATAAGCTACTGCCCCAATCTTTTCCATCACTTCATAAGGACCAAAGTACCTTGGAGCCAGCTTTTCATTCCTCCTGTTGGCGATTGTCTTCTGCCTATATGGACGAAGCTTCAAGAACACCTTATCCCCTGCCTCAAACTGGATATCTCTTCTATGTCCATCTGCTTGCTTCTTTATGATTTGTTGCACTCTCTGCAAATGCCTCTTCAACTCTTCTAGCACTCGGTCCCTTTCCTCCAAGTACTCTTCTACTGATGAAACTGGGGTACTACTGCTCCCAAAGTGTACCAAGTGTGGGGGATCCCGCCCATACAACACCTTGAATGGAGTCATTTGTAAAGCCGAGTGAAATGACGTGTTGTACCAGTACTCAGCCCATAATAGCCACTTTGCCCATAGCTTTGGTGTCTCTGAAACAAAGCATCTTAGGTACGTCTCCAAGCTCCTGTTGACTACTTCCGTCTAGCCATCCGTCTGTGGGTGGTAGGCTGTGCTCCTCTTGAGCACTATTCCCTGCAATCTGAATAACTCCCTCCAGAAATGACTGAGGAACACCTTGTCCCTATCTGATACGATCGCTTCTGGTACTCCGTGCAGTCTGATCACTTCCCTGATGAAAGCTGAAGCTACTGTCACTGCGGTGTAGGGATGTCTGAGTGGAATGAAGTGTGCATATTTGCTAAGCCGGTCCACCACTACCAGTATCACCGTGAATCCTTCTGACCTGGGTAATCCATCGATGAAATCCATGGACACTTCCTCCCAGACTTTGTTTGGATGTGCCAATGGTTGTAGTAAACCTCCTGGGGCCATGGCCATGTATTTGTTTCTTTGGCAGACCTCACAACCCGCCACCATCTCCTCCACGTCTTTATGCATCCCCTTCCAATAAAGTTCTGTTGCCAGCCTCCTGTATGTCTTCTGAACTCGTGAGTGACCCCCATTTGAGCTGACATGAAATTCCTGCAACAGGTGGGGAATGTGTATGGAAGTTCGTGGCATCACGAACCTCCCCTGGTACAATAGTCTCCCCCCTTCAATGTAGTAACCAGGATGACTACTCCTGTCTTTCTCCAGATCCTCCCTGATCTTCCTCAGTTCCTCGTTCAGCATACTTCTTTGATGGCCCCCCAATCTACTATCAATGGTGCTGACACAACCAACTCCTGAATCTCCCCAACGCATCTGGATAAAGCGTCGGCCGCCTTATTCTCCAAACCAGGCTTATAGTGGATCTCAAAATCATAGCCTAATAGTTTGGATAACCACCTCTGATGCTCTTCGGTCACCATCCTTTGCTTTAACAAATACTTCAAACTCCTCTAATCCGTCCGTACAATGAAGTGTCTTCCCAAGAGATATGGCCGCCACTTTTGGATTGCCAAAACAATGGCCATCAGCTCTCTTTCATACACTGACTTCAATCTAGCTCTGGCTGAAAGCACTTGACTGAAGTACGCTACTGGCCTGTGATTCTGCATCAACACCGCCCCTAACCCATATCCTGAGGCATCTGTCTCTACTACAAAAGACTGATCAAAGTCTGGAAGAGCTAGAACAGGGACCGTCGTCATGGCCTCTTTCAACCTCTCGAATGCCTGGGTGGCCGCCTCTCCCCAGCAAAAATTATCCTTCTTCAGCTGCTCAGTCAGAGGCCAAGCAATGGTACTGTATCCCTTCACGAACTTCCTGTAGTATCCAGTCAATCCTAGAAAACCCCTCAATTCCCTGAGGTTCCTAGGTAGCGGCCATTTCTGCATTGCTTCAATTTTAGTTTGATCCGCTGCTACTCCTTCTGGTGATACCACATGACCCAAGTATTCCACACTTGCCTGAGCAAAACTGCACTTCTTCAGGTTGGCTTTCAACTGGTGCTCCTGTAGTACTTCCAATACCAGTCTCAAATGCTCCCAGTGTTCCTCCATAGTCTTGCTGTACACCAGGATGTCATCGAAAAAGACTAGGACAAACTTCCTAAGGTGCTGCTTGAATACCCGATTCATCAGGGACTGAAATGTTGCAGGAGCGTTAGTCAATCCAAAGGGCATTACCAGAAATTCATAATGCCCTTCATGAGTCCTGAACGCTGTCTTTGGAACATTAGTCTCCTTCATCCTGATCTGGTGGTAGCCAGATTTTAGATCTAGCTTAGAGAACATCACTGCACCATGTAGCTCGTCCAATAGCTCATCAATCACAGGAATTGGGAACTTGTCTGGTACAGTGCCTTTATTCAGAGCCCTGTAGTCCACACAAAATCTCCAACTCCCGTCCTTCTTCTTAACTAGGATGACTGGACTGGAAAAATGGCTGTTGCTGGGTCTGATAATCTCTGCCTCCAGCATTTCCCGGATCAGCTTTTCAATCTCATCTTTCTGAATCTGTGGATAGCGGTAAGGGCGGACGCTGATCGGAGTCTCACCTTCTTTCAGAGTAATGGCATGCTCCAACTCTCTCTGAGGAGGTAACCCCTGGGGCGGTTGAAAGACTTCGCTGAACTGGTGTATGAGCGGCTGTACTACAGAGGGAACATTGCCTTCCTTCTCCAATCTGACTCCTTCCAGGCGGTGTAACTCTACTAAGAAGCCTCCTCCTTCCTCATGAATGGTTCTGATGAGGGATTTGAGAGAAACCCCTGCTTTGGTCAGCCCGGGATCACCCTGAATCGTTCTCTTCCTGCCACCAACTACCAGCTCCATCTTTAGTGTTCCCCAATTGATTTTGGTCTCTCCCAGTGTCTGCAGCCATTTCATCCCAAGGATGACATCCGTACTCTCCAATTCCAAGGGAAGGAAGTCTTCCTTTATCAGGATCCCTTGAATTTTCAATACTACTCCTCGACAGACACCTCGACCCATCTCCACCTTTCCAGTGCCCATCATTACCCCGTAACCTCCGGTATCCACTAGCTCCATCCCCATCACATCCACAATCTGGGTGGAAATGAAATTGTGTGTCGCTCCACTGTCTATCAACACCACAACCTCACGACCAGAGATCTCTCCTTTCACCTTCATAGTGTGACTCGAAGTGAGTCCCACTACTGAGTTCAAAGAGACTTCTGCTACATCCAGATGCAACTTCTCATCCTCCTCCACCTCGGGGTCATTCCCACCTCTCTCTTCGTCTTCCTCATCTTCGCAAACGAGGAGAACCTGAAGAGATCGGTCCTTGCATCTATGCCCCGGCATGTATTTCTCATCACATCTGAAGCACAATCCTTTTGCTCTTTTGTCCTGCATTTCTTTTTCGGTCAGCCTTTTGAACTGCCCCCCATTTCCTCCACCCGTCTTTTCCTTGGGTGCTTCCTTTTGACCCCCCGGTGCTACCCCCTTAGAGGGTAATACCGCAGTAGTCATTTTGTACGACCCCCCTGAGTAGTTGCCTCGAGCTCCTCTTTTTGATCTCTTCTGATCTTCCACCAATTGTGCAAGCTCCATAGCCTTGCCTAAATTCCTTGGCTCCAATACTCTGACAGCTGTTCTTATCTCAGGTTTGAGCCCCTTCATGAAATTTCCCTCTAGGGCTGATTCTGAGATGTGATCCAATCGGCTAGCCAGATACTCGAATCTATCCCGGTAATCGGCCACGGTCCCCTCCTGAGTCAGAGCAAAGAACTGTTCGTAGAAGTCTCCTCCCCCATCGGCTCGGAAACGTTCTAATAAACAATCCTTGAACTCTCTCCAGCTCCTGATAGGCTCTCTCCTGTCTCGCCACTGATACCAGGCCAACGCCTTCCCTTCCAGACACAATCCTGCCGCCGTCAGCTTCTCATCGTCTGTCAGCCCGTTGACAGCAAAGTAACGCTCCACCTTGTAGATCCAGCCATGGCCATCTTCACCCTCAAAGATGGGCATCTTCAACTTCCTCACCTTCGGATCCCTCCCGTTACCCCGAAAATCTCCGTAACCTCCCGTTCCTCGAAGAGGAGGTGCTCCCCAAGTGTCCCGATCCTCCCTCCGACATTGGTAACCGAATTCTTCGTCATAATCTCCTCTTCCCCTTTCAAAATCAGCACCTCGACGCTGAAATTCAGCACCTCGACGCTGATATTCTTCTCTCCTCTCTCCAAAATCTGCACTACCTTCATATTCCCCCCGCCTGCCTCCAAAATCCACACCTCGACGCTGAAAATCAACACCTCGATGTTGAAAATCAGCACCTCGGCGGTCATTCCCCATGCTCATCTCCTCTCTAGAGAGTGGCTCTAGAGGTGGCATGTCGTCATCCCCTTCAAGAATCTCCACCTCCGGATTCCTCCTCCCCCGAATTGGGTTTGGATTTCCTCCTACGCCATGGCCATCAGTAGTCTCTTGTGGGTCTCCGAAAGAATGCCGCTCGTGTGGTTCGAATGCAAAGAGTACGATCACACAATCCCGTATGATAAAATGGTCGTAGACCTTTACAATCGACACAAGCAGGCCGATGGAAGAGCAGATGGAGTTATAGATACGATTAGCCATGGATGATAGCGGCTTTCACCTACCAACCTCGATGGATAATAATATCTATAACCCAAAAGTTCACGAGATTTCCCCTATTCGATACATCAGCATCGAATAGGGTTTATTTGATTGTGGGGATCGATTTCCTACGGGCGCAAGCCCCCGTAGTTAATTACATCTTAGACCTTGATCTAAGAAAATTCTCGATTAGGAATGTTAGATTATCTTCTCGAATGGGTTTAGTGCGAAGGGTTTCCTAGGTTTTCCTAATCAAAAAGAAGGTCCCAAATTGGCTCAATCAGATCACACATGGTTCAGTCAACATTCGGACGGCCCGAGGAAGAGAAAACTGGAGAAAAAGAGAGGAGACACGCATCTCAAGCAAACATGAGAGAAAGAAGGAGGTGGTGTCATCTGTGTGACGCGGATGGGTAGGGTTTATAGCTTCCGAAAGAATGGAGAACTCACCCACCATTAAGGCGTATAGAAGTACACTCGTACCACTCACCTTTAGACCCTAAATCTATAAAAGATGTAGTGTTATACACACAACACTAACATCTACGACCTAGCTAATGCAATCTGGACTTATTCCTTGCCTGAAAAAGGAAGCCAGCTAAAATCCTAGGCACAACCAATCGTCCTACATGTATGCAAGATAGGAAGGCTCTGTCCTAAAGAATCAAGGATTAATAGTTTAAAAGATTTAAATCAAGGACTCTACAGTATGCAAAGGAACAGATCTAGCGTTGTATGATGCATGAAACAAATGTATAAGTAAGAAAGATCCTTAAATCCACTAATGCAATGCATATATGTAGGTAAAGTGCATTGTGAAGAAAAGTGTGTAAGAACATATGCATTATATCCAGAGTACAAAAAATAAGTAAATAAACACACCCTAAGGGTATTCTTCAGGCAAGATACCCGCACAGAAAATCATCATAGCAATGCCCACTTCGTGTGGGAAAACAACGGTGCCCAATGGCATGAGTAGGTGGCCTACTCTACAGGCCTAAATGACCCTAATGGTCTCTAGGGCTCATAGAAGGTGGGGGGTATCATACCCAAAATCGGAAAAGGCCAAAAAATCCTAGCAGAAAAACAACGATGCCCACTTCGTGTGGGAAAACAATGATGCCAACCGGCATAAATAGGTGGCCTACTCTACAGGCCTAAATGACCCTAATGGTCTCTAGGGCTCACAGAAAGGGGGCAAGCTTTGACCTATAAGGCCAAAGCTTCGTTAGTGCGCTATCCTATGGCTGGCTACCTAAACATGCTAGAATACCTATTAACAAATTGTGTGTGGAGTGTAGCAGTTCCGATATATAAGACTAAAGGTTTAGGTTGTGGAAATCATACCTGAATGTGGCGCTGCCACTTAAAAGCTCCTAAGCAAATAATTTCAGATTGTGGCGCTGCCACTTAAAAGCTCTTAAGCAAATTGTCTCATTTGATTCCTGATCATCAAGCTCCGATGTACCTCGTAAGAAAAGATAACAGAAAAATATATATATGAGCGTAGATGCCGTTCAGAAAAGAAATGCAGGTAAATAACAAAAATATAATTAATAGGAAATTAAATATAACTAACAGGAAATTTAATAATTGCATTTATAGAACATGTGTATATAACAAGCATTGAATAATAAGAGAAAATGCAAGCCTAGCCTAGAGCTAAAGGTCTTGTCCTAACCAAACAAGTCTAAGGTGTGTGTAGGCTGTGCAGTTTTGGATAGATCCTATGCATGATGATTTAGTTAGAATTGTTTGTATTTGATTTGTTAGAAGGCAAAAAGGGAGATTTTAATTGAAGTTGAAATATTAATAATTTAGGATTAATTTTAGATATTTTTAGTTTTAGAATTTGATCGATTACCACCTTTGTTTCACACCGAGGCCGTGAGGTTTATTTCACCCTCCTTGGGGCTAACTTAATAGTCTCGTAGGCCTGGGTTACCCAGTGATAACCAACTAACCAATTTTTGTTGAATTATTTAGTTGGTTATAAATTAGAAAGAAAGATGAATTAGGTGGTTTATTATCAATTAGGGTTTGACTTAAACCAATTAAGAAATTAGTTTTAGGTTTAACACTCCATTAAATCCATTCGTGGCGTTGTGCCACCAGGCTCGAGGAACCAGGCCTCCTTAGGACACTTAACTCCGCAGCCCGGAGTAGTCCATCCAATAAACTTCATTTTTGGAGTGGTTGTTATGTATTAAGGGATTTGTTAATTGATTTTATATGATTAATCTAGGGTTTGATTTTTGGAAGTCTTTTACCCTAATAAGTTTTAGATTTAGATTTGATCCCTTAATTAAATCTACTTCTTTTAAATTTTAGGTTGGTTAGGAGTTAATTATTAGATTAATTGGAATTGATTTAGATTTATGTCTTAGGTTTATAGTGTAATGATTACAAATGTTAACAATAACTTGATTAAGAATTAAATATTTTAACACATTTTAAGAGTTAGGTTATAAATGATTGGTTGATTATTAGTGGATTAAAGAAAGAAAAGGCTAAACCTAGGAAGACATGTCGCTAAGTTTAGTTTTGATGTCTCTACCCTACCGGGAGCATGCATCCTAAGTCTATGTTTTCTAAGACTCAATCCTTAATTTTTGTCCTTAGGTGTCACTAAGGTGGTAGGATTGAAATGAGGTTTTGTTTTCTAACCCTTAGAACATTCGTACGTGTGCTAATAAGCTTAGGGATCTACGGACATAATTACTATAATAAGTAGCAAAAACAGTAGAAAGAAAAAGAATAAAAATTAGAAATAAAAGGAATGTAGGCATTGTAATTATTAGGCACACTTCTGTGAAGTCAAGTGTGCCATAAAGCAACATTTACAATGCCCTTTGTTATTCCCACATTCCAAATAAAGCACTTGATACATTACATGACTTACCTACATGAATCATTCTCCAAACAAACTCAAAACAGCGAGGGAAGCTCAAGTTCCCAAAACTAGAACTAAAACTAGATCTCTTTTTTACCCACCACATCCTTCCAAACTTACACCTTAGAAGCAAACACTAATGAAAAGGAAGACAACCTATGCAAGGCAAATCGTTTCATCCCAAAAAGAAAGATCTAGAGAAATTCCTAACACCAATTACATCACAAAATTTATCTACCCCAAAACAATATCTTGTGAAAATCCTCCAAAATGAACCAATGCATAGAAATCTTTTCATAAACAATCTACCAAAATGACATTGACACAAAAAAAAACAACAATCAAGTGCTTCTCTATTTTATTTGGAGTGGGATAGAAATCGCAAAGCTTTCAAACAAGAAAGTTGTATAAAACCTCTCGTTTTAAAGCCTTCATTATAAAACATTCGCAAAAATCCATCGTAAAATCTTTCGTAAAACTTACAACCATAGAATGATTCACAAAATCTTTCAATACAAAATAATTCATAAAACCTTCCAAATCATCCTCATTCTCCCAACAAGGAATCGCAAGCAAAAAGACTATTTAATCTCGCCAATACAAATTCGATAGAAACATTGAATCCACAAATGTATGCTACTTTATATGCTAACGGAAGAAAATTCATTTATAGTGAAATAAACCAGTCTCCATTCATAAGTATATAAACCATCATTGCCAATCATACATGTGATATTGAGAAATACTCATAAGTTCAAACTTCTCTAAACGTGTTAATAAATAAACACTCACATAGCATCGCAAAGGATTAAGTGTAATTGCAAGTAAAAGAGACATATGTCTTCATGAGAGAAATTAGAGAAACTATTTATGTAATCCTTCAACTTTTCTTTCTTCTCCTTTTTTTTTAATGCCAAACATGAATGAGTAAGAACAAAATTATATAGCATGAAACTTCTTAAATTCAACACTTAAGCCACATGTATTTAGCAAAAAGAAAGAAATTCTCATGTCCTCATTTTCAAAACTCAAGGGAAAAGAGCAAGATATTATCACAAAACAACATAGATTTAAGATATAAAAAAAAAAAAAAAAAAAAAAAAAAAAAAAAAAAAAAAAAACATAGATTTAAGATATGAGGGTATAGATTTAAGACATGAGATATATAACTATTTTCCAACAAACTTCTAGTTTCCACCCCCATAAACTATCAAATATCTCCAAGGGCTTTTTAACACAAATTCGTAAGCTTACTTTAGTGATACCAAACATATGATTTTGCAAGTGTTTTAATGGATATCAACTACATTCCTTCAAATTTACCCATGGCTTTAAGTACAAAGCTATACTAATCACATTCCAATCATTCATGTTTCAAGATACATGCAAAGTGAACTTCACCACATCATTTGCAAGAAGTTTAAACTTTGGAAAGAAAAGATGATCTCAAATTTTCATATTTAAATATTTTTTTCTTAAAACAACAATGTTTCACCTTTTGAAAAACCTTTACAAAGAAGAGCAACTCATGTTTGAAACTCTATTTTAAAAATATATATAAATCATGCTTTCAAGTACACATGTAAATGCTCGGATCATGACAATTTATCCAATGATCTATATCGAATATTATAATAAAGAGCAAGAGGGATGATGTGTAAAACTTTCATGCCAAATACACCCTCAATGCCTTAGACAATGTTTGACCGGAATCAACAAGCATGCTTATAAATTTCATGATTAATAACTATTCAAAGAAACTACTCTCTTTTTTTTTTGTTTATTCTCATTTGCAAGTCTCTAGATAGCATATTCAAAACGTTTGAAACAAAGGATACTACCATACTAAGCTTCAATGCAAATCGAACACTTATAATTTCTTTCCAACGGTATGCCACCAAACACTTGGTATGCAACACTAGAAAGCTTATACAAAAGGAAGTAACCACAACAGGCATGATATACACACTTATTTAATCAAAAACTCTCCAAATACCTCACAAAACAAAACAAGAAAAATTTTCATGATCCATATAATGATTATCCCATTAAGAAGACATATACATAAGAATAAAAGATCAAACAAAAGAAGCTTCTTTCTCAGTTTTTTTTTGAAGGAGAAGAAGTAGTAAGTGAAGGAGAAGAGTGCACATGAATTTTTCTAGCTATCATCCCCATCAAATAAATGCATATATATTTTTTCAAAACTGAAATAATAATCATAAAGTCATCAGATAATAAGCATTGTATTCTTTATGTAATTCATTGAACCAAAATTTAATACAATGCTCCACATAAAATCCATACATTGAGGCATAAAAAGTGTTATGATAACTTAAACTTGTCATCAACCCAAGCTTACGAAAGGGCTCAACAAAACTTCTCATGAAAAACATCAACAACAAGAGGGCACTAAACTCTTTGTTAGAGAAACTTTGAAGAAGACTTGACAAGCACAATGATGTTCAAACTTACAAAGGACAATATAAAAGAAAGCTCATCTAACATTTAGTTAAGTGGCTCCACACACTTCATGAGTCTCCAACCAAAAGTCACCAAAATTTTCTTAAAGGCATTTCACCAAACACCTTATATGTATTATTTTGGTAAAGAACAATATAATCTACCATGGTCTTTAACATTTTATACATAGAAAATCTCTCTAAATGATGTACCACGTGATGCGATTCATAAATAAGCATGGATCTTACGTACCGAACGAGTTCACTTTCAAACAAGCTTACACATGTATCTCTTCTTAGTAAGCAAAATCATAAACACTTTAGGTGCATATGTTGACAACAAATAACATAGCTTTCTCAAGATCTCTAACAACCTAAATATGGGATTTTGAATAAACTTACCAAAACATGATCGTGTCATTTTAATCCAACTTACTTAACACAATTTATATAAAAAGGAAAAGTCACCCAATGGAGATGAGTATTAGAAAGCATATAGATTGTGTGATGTCGACTACAACAAGAGAGCAAAGTGGCTATCATTCATTCTCAACATAAATATTCATTATTAGTCTCATATCTTCAAGGAATATAAATATCCATGAAGCATTGAGTCAAGAAAACAACCATCCAAACATTATTATTTTCTCATTAGCATTTTGTCAAACACTTGATATGCATTAATCGTAAGATCGCAGAAAACAAGCTATTATGAAAGTTTGATTTATATGCCTACTTGATCGAAACCTTCTAAATAATCCATAAAAGACCCTTCATGATTAGTGTAACAATAACTTCAACAAAGAGATAAAGAAGATACATATGAACACACAGATAATGAAACTTCGTTCTTCAAATTTTGCAAAGGATTTAAACACGATTACTCTTCTCATTCATTAACATGAAAGAAATGGAAGCAAATAGATGTAAGGAAAAGGGAAAGAAGATGAAGAAGAATGAAGAAGAAGGAAAGGGGAAGTATACTCACAGAGAGGAGCTCGGTTAGATCCAAGCGTCGGACAAGACGACGGGCTCGGTCTTGGAGGTCGGACGGGAGTGGGGTCGCCGGAGGGGACTCGGGTTTCTTCTGGGATTCGTGAAGCCGAGGGAGCAAGCAGGTCGGGCGCTCCTAGTGTCCGCAAATGGAGGGAGACGGAGGAGGGTCGGTCTAGGCGGACTCGGGTTCGATCCTGGAGGTCAGACGGACCTTGGCTTCGGTCGGCATCCGCGAACAAAAGGGGCAGGGAGGCCGGCGTTGAGCTTCCTGGCTTGATCCGAGCAGAGGAGAAACGGAGAGGGAGAGAGAGCTCGTCGCTGACTGGAGCAAGGGAGTTCGGCCTTGTCCAGGCTTGGTCCGTCACCTGCTTGGGGGTCGCACGAACAGAAGGAGACGGAGGGGTTCCGCCTGGGTATGCCAATCTGGGAGAAGGAAGGGGACTCGGCTCTTCTTGTTCCGAAAGGGAGAGATTGAGAGGGAGAGTGTCGCCTTCTGGACTCAGACGGAGGCAGGAACGACGGGAGAAGGAGCTCGGCCTAGCTCCTTTTGCGAACAGAGGGAGAGATCGAGAGCAGGGAGAGGGGTTTCGGGTGCCTGAGAGCAAGGGAAAGCCCAGAGAGAGGGAGAGAGGGCCCGTCCCCATGAGGGAGCCGAAGGCTTCCTCAAGCCTTCTAACGTCTCCTGACGTTCTGCTCTGCTCGAAGACACCGAAAAATGGCATTGCCTCAGTCTGCTTCTACCTAAAGTCGCTCGAATCAATTTCTTCTTCGAGGGCACACGTGATTGGGAAGCCTTGCAACGGTAGAGTCTGAATCTCAACACGACGAGAGCCGTCGGATCCAACTACTTGATTTGGAATTACATTCAAAATTCACTAAAAGCATTGGAGTTGAGTCGAAATAATCTTAGGCTGAATTGAGTCAAAATTAAGCTCAATTCGAATGAACTCGGGCTCAATTCAAAGCCAATATCTAGGTTTGTTTGGGCTCGAGACGGTTCGACCTAGTCATGCCGACAAAATTGCATCCGAATCGACATCAATTTGAATCAAATTGAACTCGATGCAATTAATAAATTAAATTGAGTGCAATCGAGTCTAGTTGAAATCAATTTGGATCGATTCGAATTCAAATTGGGTTCGACGAGGTATAATCGAATCAATCGAAGGTGCTTGAGAATATTTGAGCCAAAATCGAGGTCAACATCTCTCTCACTTCCGATGTACCCTGATTGGTTTTCATCTCCAATAGTTTCTTCATCATTTCTTCCATAGCCGCGAACCTCCCTTCCAACCTATCATTGTTGGTGGAGATTTCCAGGAACTTTCCCTCCATATCTGACTTCAGTTGACCGAACTCGCCTTCTAATACTTCCACCTTCTTTCCGGCCATTTTTCTTCTATCGGATCCACAAAAATCTTCTTCCGGAGACGAAGATCTTGCTGAAATTTCAGAATTTCAGCCGCCGGTGGTCCCGAATCGATGCTCTGATACCAATTTGATAGGAAATACTTGATTTCAAGTATTCCCTAATCACTTTAGCAACAAATCTCAAAGCGAGCTGCTGTCCACAGCAGGAAATCAGCCAAAAACAGTAGAAAAAATAGAGAAAAACTGCAGGAGATGAGGAGAAAACGCTTGTATTTTACTAGTAGACAATGAAAATAGCAAAGATACAATTTGTTCTTCAATTCGAGAGGAAGAACGTACTCTCCAAAGTCTCCGGCGAAGCCAAGAGCCAAAAACAAAACCTAGATCTCAAAGAGAAAACTCAAATTCAAGATAAGATCCAAATTCCCCCTCAAACTCCTAATTATACAAAATTAATCATAAAGGACAATAATAAACTTCCTAAAACAGCCTTCTCATTCAAAATTTCCCTCCTAATCTCCCCCCCACGCTGCCTACGTGGACCTCACGCCTTCCGCCCCGGCTGTTTTCTCCGCCTGGAGTAACAGTGGACCGGTCCGGGTTGGACCGGTCCAGCCGGCCCCTCCTGGCCCGGCGTAACAATTCACTGAGATCATGTTAATCCTCCGATAAAGCCTAGTAAATTATAGAGTTGTGTGAGGGATCCTTCATAGTATTAATCTCATTGTTAGTCTAGGAATTTCTTGTTGAAACTTTTCATGTATGCAATGTTAGACTAATTGATTATTTTACGGGCTTAACTCCTACACATGTGATTTAGCCTAAGCTTATGTCACCGCTCTTTGTGTTTTATGTTGTCGCTCGAAATCACTATAAAGATATAATTATTATGCTCTAAATATTAAGCGTGCAAATTCTTTAATCTAATCATCCTTCCATTTTTTATTGCACATCTGTAATTCTAAGGCATTTTATTACTTTCAATGGCTATGTCACAAATTAGAATTACACCGTCTACAAAAAGCATATAGGTACTTTCTTTGAATATCTTTTGTAAGCTTCTTCATAACTAATGCAAAAGATATAGACTCAGCATTGAACCTTGATGTATATTTATGGTAATTAGAAACTTTTGACTTACTCTACAACTACAAATATTAGCTTGCGCTTCATCATATTTATCCTATAATATCAATATAATTTTGACACACCTTTCTGCCTTAATGCATATCAAATTAATTATAATAGTACTTGATCCTATGTCTTCTTATACAACCACAACAACATCAGACCTTTATCCCATTGTAGGATCGGTCACATGAATCTTTTTTCTCCATTGTGTCATGTTAAGAGTCAAAATAACGGATCATGCCTTCTTATGATCAATAAAATTCATATTTAGATCAAGGCTTTTAAAACCGGACCGGTCAATGAACCGGAAGGAGGGGTTAGTGGTTTAATGGTTCGACCGGGGTTGAACCGGGGTCGAACCGGTTGATGTAATAAATAATAAAATTAATATAGTAATATGATGATCTAACCTTAAACTTAAACACAAATTCATCCTATCCTACAAATCAAATATCTAAATTAAAAATAAGTTGGAGGTTATTTTATAAATAATATAATTCATATTTAAAATAAGATTAGCTATATGTTTTAAATTTAATATAAATAATTTCTAATTTATTTTATATGTTTAGATATACTTTATACTTATGAAAAGTATACAAAATTTTCATTATAAGATTATATCTATATTTTTCATGTAATATTATTTAATATAAAAATAAAGATAAAAATTTTAAAAAATATATATTAGATAATTAAATAAAATGAAAACAATAATACATAAATATTAAGTATTATTTGTATTATTAAATTTTAATTATATATAAATATATATATAATTATATTTATAGTGTATGTATAGTGAACTTGAGAAGTGAGAATTTTTCTTTAGGTTTTAGTCTCACATCACCTAGACAATATATGTTAGCATTGTTTTTGTCTATATAAGCTTTTTGGCTCCTTTAGGAAAAGGCACCTGATATGATGGGCCATGTGCCATGTCATAAAACATTTTTTATTCTTATTTAATTAAAATATATAAATTTTAAATTTATTTGTTAAGTTAAATATTTAATAATAAATGTATTAAATATTTTATTTAAAAAAATATTAGCCAAACTGGTTTTTGAAAACCGGCACCGGTTCGCCGGTTAACCGGTTGAACCGCCGGTTCAATCCAGTTTGTGGCTGAAGCGGTTTTTACAAAATTCCGGACCGGCCGGCGGACCGGTTCACGGTTCAACGGTTGAACCGGCCGGTCCGGTCCGGTTTTTAAAGCACTGATTTAGATTGTTTTTTCTTATCTATGCTTCTCTTTTAATTATCTTAAAAAAAAAAAAAATTGCTTTCATAATACACCTTTTTGGTATGAAGCTTAATTAGTTATTTGAACATATATTCCAGTAATCATGTTCATAGCTTTGTTGTATGAATCATTAGTTTAATTCTTCTATTAAACAATTAACTGAATTTTTTAAGGATGGGACCTTTGGCTCAAAAAAATTTTCTAAGTTAAATTATTGTAATATCTCTCTAAAATATCCAAATATTGGTAATTATTTCTTCTGGACCTAAATTCC
Organism: Dendrobium huoshanense; assembly: GCA_016618105.1. Taxonomy (NCBI): domain Eukaryota; kingdom Viridiplantae; phylum Streptophyta; class Magnoliopsida; order Asparagales; family Orchidaceae; genus Dendrobium; species Dendrobium huoshanense. The sequence goes on from CM028343.1 coordinate 21,166,198, forward strand.
TATATTTATACATCTTTTTTAGGCCACTACTCTTCATTTTTGTAATCAATCTATAATTTGCTTCACTACATAATTTGTTATGCTCTTCTAAAATAATTTTTCAAAGAATTTTTGTTTTCATCTTTCTTTATTGTCTTCATATTTAACAAATTGAGTAAACAATATAATTAGTCATTTATGATTTTAAAAATTGTGCATTGCAAGCGTGCCCTTGTAATTTTTTTAGTTGTAGATATTGATTGTATACTTGTACTCCTTCCTCGCATTAGATTTTCTAGCTATTAAGCGTTTCATGTTCTTTTCTTTGAAAATAGTGAAAAAATAATAATCAAAAGCTATCATACCACAAAAAGCATAAGAAAGCTATCATACCACAAAAAGCATAAGTTGATTAATACAAACCAGAAAGTAGCTAATTGCTAGATTAATAAATTTAAAAAATAATGAGAAAATGTTCATGTACATTAATATAACATAAGCCTTTTCATTTGCATATTAGTATAGTAGCGTCAGCGCAGCTAATAGATGTTCAATTGCATTCCAGTTTAAGCATATTTATAACTAAATATTCCTCTTATAAGCCTTGATCTAATTCCTTTGTACTCACTTAGTGAAGTTTGCCACCTCCTATGAAGAAGCAGATATTGGAGAATTGGTTCATTATATTCTAATGCATGTACTAGCAGCTGAGCCAACAGATTCAACTTTATTCTGAACATTCTCTTTTACTGTCATTCATCGAAGTACAGCAGGTATGTTGATGTACTGTGCTTAGAAGATTTTTTATAATCATTGAATGAAAGCTTGGTCTGCTTATGGAAGTATCAGTATATATATATACATATCTTGAGGGAGGAGATACATATACTGTATGGTATTTTCAAGCGTCTCTGATAAAAACGAAAGATCGAGTGATGGCTTGCCTGGAACTTTCAATTAAAACACTATAACATGCATAGCTCATTTTGATGTATTGGTTGAGAGCTTAGACAATTAATTAAAAGGTTTTGAGTTTGTAACTTGCATATGTGATGTGCATGTGAATTTCTCTTAGTTGGATCAGAAGTTAAAAAATAAATAAATAATTAAAATATGATAGAAATTATAAGAAATAAAATGATAAAGTAAATAAATGATATCAAGAAGAGTTTTTAAATTCAAAATAAGAGGAATTTCTATTAGATTTCTTTTTTTCTCTTACATCAAAATGACGAGACTCAATGCATTTTTATATTTGTACAAAGATAATTTTAAAAACACATTCTAGAGATTTCCATAATAAAAGTTCAACTATCAACCACCAAAAGTTCTTTCATTTTCTAGATATTTCTTCCATACAATTTCTTAGGTAGATAATTTATTTTGGTTTACGTTTTCAACACTCCATTGTTCGTGTTCGCGAGTTTTGCACGGTTGGCCGCTCATAGCTTACACTTCATCACCCCTAGCTCTCTCTTTTGTTGCAAGCTTGCCAGTTGATTTAAGCAAACATGTTAAAGTTGGAAGTTGAAAGCTTCATCTTCGGCACACAAAATCGGAAAAATCAGGTTTTTTTTTTCAAATGAAATTTACAGTGTTGTAATGGCATCCTTCTGCTACTTCTATGAGTATTGAGTAAGAAATTGCAACTGATACATAGTTTGGGCCGTTTGGCTGCATTTGTATCCTGCAAATTCTGTAAAAGACTCTGTATCTATTTTATTTTCTGCAATGAAGTTTATGCTAAAAAATCGAGCGATGTTACGGATTTGCATATCGGCATCAAGGTGAGCTGCTAAAATTAATTTTTGTGTTTATTGAAATTAGATTTTAGTTTGTTGAAATCAGATTTCTTAATTGCTGAAATTGATATTCATATTTGATGAATTTGAGATTTATATGTGCATTGCATTTGTGTCATATCACTATGTTAATTTTATTAATTTTTAATAATATTATTATTTATTACATCATCTAGTTCGACCAGTTGAACTGTGAATCTCTTCTTACAGTTCATTGTATGGTCTGGTTTTCGCAATCTTGCAATATAATGTAATTTTAAAGAGTTATAATGAAATTATTTAAAAAATCAATACTTAAAATTATGATTAATTCTTAATATTTTCTTGATTTTCTCATACTTCATATAAATATGTTTATAATTTATTTATAAAAAATTTATAAAATGAATAAATTATTTTGAATTTTATACAGCCCTTAGAATTAAAAAAATAAAAAAACTAAATATGGATGACAGTCAATAAATGGTTATAATTTCTTTTATTAGAAAAATTAGAATCATTGTTAAAATTAAATGTTATAAATTTACTATTTTTAGAAAATTGTTTTGCAACTTCCATCAACAAAATGTGTCCCGAGTGATATTGAAGGTTCCTCATGGTGGGGCCAAAACAGAACGGGTTTGTTTCACCCACAAGAATGTGCCATCATCTTATTTTCCCATCGTGCATGTAATGTATTAGTTATTTTATTGTGAATTTGTGAAGATACTAATCTAGCATGGTAGTTAATAAAGAACTGTTCAATAACCTTTTTTTTTAATCCATTTGCTTTATTATCTTAAAACAAATGTCTTACATGCAAATGTTGAGTTTTTAGAATCTGTCATGGAAGTAATAAGCTGTTGTGGTAGTTAGAAATTCAAGCATGCTAAGTCGTGTGCCCTTTTCCCCATACAAACAGGGGCGGATTTACGCTGGGGGCACTGGGGTCACGTGCCCCCACTGAACTTTTTATTAATGTCTTATTTAATATAATTATTACTATCTAATTATAACTCTAAAGCAGAATTTAGGTTTTGGCTCTTATATTACCGCTAGGAAACAAAAGGCACGAAAGTTTCAAATTTTTTTCTCTCGCCGTCTTGCGAGTTGCGACCAGACCAAGCGGCGGAAATCGGAAGACCAGGCGGCGTAGCCGCGTAGGGCGCTTGCATGTTCGCCTGCTCAGGCCGCTCGGCGTCGGCGGTAACTGGTAAGAATCCGCTCCTCGTTGCTCGCTTTAAGCCTTGTCTGCTCGGCTGCTTCGGTGGCGGTGCTCCCAGGACCCAGCGTAAAAAAAATTTGAAGCAGTTTTTTATTTTGTATTTTGCCATTCCCTTCAGTCCTTCACAATCCGCCCCGCCCCTGATTCAAGGAGTTTTGATTTACCAAAAAAAAAAAAGCAGTTTTGCTATTTCGGTAAAAAAATTTTGAGCTTTTTATGGTTAGAACTTAGAAGCAGATTTATGTTGCTTTTTTATTTCTTTCACCCCATTAGAAAAATTCAGCGAAATCTGATGCATTTTTTTTGTATGATACAAACATAGGTTATGAAGTTCATATGTATATATGAATGTGCCCTTTCCAACGTTGAGAACTACCGTAAGTGCTAATTCTATCATCCAATATTGATACAAATTAGTTGATCGCACAATTAGTAGAACTTCTCATATGGATATTTATATATCCATTTGATGAGTCCTAGTAATTTGGCGATTAAATAGTTTGTGTCAATGTTGGACGTTAGAATTAACATCAAATGATAGGTTTAAGTTTCTTGTCAACATTGTGTTGGTGACAAGTGTCGGCATTAGTGTGGATGTTATGTGTCATTATTGGTTTCAATGGAGGGAGTTGACGTTGATGTTGATGTTAGGCTACGATTATGGTGTTGTCACATGAGTCGGTATGAGGCATTGACATTGGTGTTAATAACATGTGTTATTCTTGTTGGGGATAATAAACGTCTGCATTTGTGTTGCCGGCGTGTGTTGGCCTTGATGTCAGTATTGATTGTTAGTTTTGATGTCAGCATTAGGTGTTGGCATTAGTGACACTTCTCACGACCCGGCCTAAAAACTCAAATTAATGTGGCGGGAACGAATAGTCGAACGGTTAATATATATTTTCACAATTACACATAAGAGTAAGGATTAATATTCATCAAACACTGAAGAGCCACTAACATTATTTATTCATTGAATATGCATTTAAATATAAACACATTTTACCTACTTTCATTGGAGCGACGTCTTTTGTAGACAAACTCATCTCTTTTAGTCATTTTCACTTATCAGGATACTTACTTGAAAATGTTAGTTTAATAGAATGATTTTATAAGTAAACTCATTGGGTAATTATTCTTATAACATAATTGTTATACATGAAACTCACACTCGTTTACTTGTTTACTTGCACTGGATTGAATGAATCGAAGATATGACTCACGAGGAGTCATATATTTTCACTCTCGTACGCGATTCTTCGCTTAGAAACAAAAATCGACCTTTCCAGCCTTGTACGAGCTCTCATGCTGTCCGCCTAGCCCACGATTTTTTTCGCTCTGCTCGTTTACTCGCCTGTTGTGTTTTTTTATTTATGGTTGGCCATTCAATTGAACCGGCTAGTTAAATCGGGTATTACATCAATAGTGGCCTTTGACATTCATGTTGATGACATGCTAATAGCTTATTGGTGATGAAGTGCATCAAGCTTGCTGGCGAGAACAAATATTGATGTTGTTGTTTATAGTGGTGTCATCTTTTTTAGTGATGATAGACATCAAGTTTGTTAAGTTCATTGGCAACTACATGCATCCATGCTATTATTGTTGATAGACGTCAATATGATTAGGATGATAAGTGTCACTGTGTCAGCATTGATATCAATTGCATGCGTCAACCTTACTAGCAACATAAGGCGTAAGTGTTAGCATAGACATTGGACACTAATATTATTAGTAATGATGAGTGTTGGCATTAAAGTTGACAATAAAAAATTTTACCTTGATGGCGACAGGGAGCTTTGATGCAGTTGCTGATGATAGGCATTAGTCTTATTGATGGAGATGGGTGCAACATTGCTATCAGTGTCTTACATCAACTTTATTGGTGATGGTAAGGCATTGACATTAATTTCGATAATGAGCAATTGCCTTGTTCACGACCGTAGATTAGTATTGATGTTGACATTAGGCAAGGGCCTTTGTTGTTGATGTTGGGTGTCAAAGCTGATATCAATGTCATGTGTCATCATCGATGGTGATGATAATGCTAGTGTTGATGTCTACATTAGGCTTCAATGTTGTTGGTGATGACAGACATCGATGTTGATGTCAATGATGCCTATTGGCGACTTTAGGCATTGATGTTGACATCATACATTGGCCTTCAATGGTCATGGATGGTGTTGGTGTGGATGTTAATGGCAAGTGTTGACCTTATTTTTGATAGGCTGCGTGAACCATATTAACAGCCATAAATGTTAGCCCGATTAGTGATGTCAAATGTTAGCATTGATATCAATGACATGTTTCACCATTGATGTTGATGGTGGGTGTCGACCTTGCTGGTGAAGGAGGGAATCACCATTGATGTTGATAACGACTATAGACCTTGTATCAATGCAAGTATTGACCTTGGTGGCAATGTCGGACATTAGCATTGGTGTTGATGGTAGGCTTCAGCATTGCTAAAGCTTCGGTGTTATTAGCAATAATTGATTTTACTATTGGTGCAACATTAGAAGTAGGCCTTATTAGCGACAATAAGTGTTGGCGTTGATATCAATGGTGCGTTTAAGCCTCATTGTCGTCGAAATTAACTTCACCAACATATTTTAGTGCTAATGTCGAGCATTAATAATGACCCTATTTTTTCGTCCTAACATCAAACATGACGATTATCAGGTGCTTGCCAATGTAAAGCTACAAATTCTCTCCTCTAAAACCTTTCCTCCGACTACATCTAATCTATTGAAATGTATAAGCTATATATATATTATAAATTTTAATGAGGGATGTTTTAATAATTCTTGCAAAAAATCATAACAGTCTAAATTATGCCACTTTAAACTTTGTAATTCCTCGGTGATATCAAAATTAAGTAATTTTGAATCTGTGGACCTCATCTAGTCAAAATGCTCCATTAAAATCTAAGCATAAATTGACGGCTGACCTAAAAATGATCTGCTTATTAACTGAGCAGCCGACCAATTTTCTAACGCAAAATGTCAAAATATCACGTCAGCAATAGTGGCCAACAGCTGTGCAATACAACAACACAACACGGCCGTTACCCCCTCTCCTCTCCTCCGGTGGCCCATTCATGTGTCATTCGGATATGCAAGCATATATGAGATAAGATTAACCAGATGACATAATTATCATACTAAATCACGCAATTATATTATTCTTCTTAGTACAGCACAATAATTTAGACTTCCTGTGAGATAGTTTTTTTTTTTTTGAGAGATTTAGATCAATTAAGACAGATTTACACACACATCATAGATCAAGATGATATCTTTTGAGATAATTTGTTTGCCGCTTTATTTTTAGATCGTAAATCTAATTTTTATGTGGTCATAATTTTTTATTGCTTTCAAAAAGTTTTTATATGATAAATTTGTTCTAACAGCAACTTCAAAAAAAAAAATTTCTATAAAAGCTTTATAAAAATAGTAAGAAAATTATTTTAAAAGCATTAAGAAAACAGTCTCAAACGAAGTCATAGTTTAACATTCGTTGATGTCCTTGTGAATGAGAGATTATTCTGTGCGGTGTCCGAATGCATATGGAGGCCAATTCGGATGTGTTACATCATCCAATTTACTGTGCATTGGATGATGTAGCGCGTTCGGATTTGTCCCTGACCCATCCGTACACCGCACCTAACAATTTTCCCTTGTGAAGCGTGTGAGTACAGCTGGAATCTTATTTTATATAAAAAAACAAAGAGAGAGAGGATCGCAGAAGCATGAGTATTAAAATACTAAACTATGTAGATCACGTGTGATCTTGCTTTGTTACCGTTGCAATAATAATTAAGTCATTAAAACCCCCACAGCCAAATATACTAATCATGGAAAAGGCCCATCTCTTTTTCTCATTCATTTCAATGGGATTATTATAGACTGCGACCTACTTCTGCACTAAATTAAACGGGTCCCTCGAAAGCGATACCAGAGAAGTCTTGCCATTCACAAGCGTACTGAAGAGATGATTAGAAGGTTTTATAATTATTTTTTTTTTTTTTTAATGAGGGTATCTATCCGCTGCTATTCTAAAGAGAGCGCTTGGTGGCATAACTAATCCTCAACGGAACCTAATGAGTCCACCTACTGGCAACGAGCTCACACTTGTTTTGCCCTACTAAAGAGGTGAGGCCATAGTAGAGGAGAATCAAACCCAGGATGGAGGGATCCCAACAGTGCTTGTCCACCAACCACCCTAAGCCAGCTCGGTGGGTATTTTGCAGTTGCTTGTTATAGTTCTTCAAAAAAGACTTTTAATTTCTTTTAATTGCTTGTTATAGTTCTTAAGATTTTTTTTTTATTTAAAAATTCGGCAGTTGCTTGTTATAGTTCTTCAAAAAAGACTTTTAAGTTCTTTTAATTGCTTGTTATAGTTCTTAAGATTTTTTTTTTTAATTTAAAAATTTGGCAGTTGTTGGAAAAAATTGAATGCTCACCGGAAATTTTCAAGCTTCAATGAATTGTAAAAGGCAATTGGATAACTTGAGGGGGACAGATTGAAAGAGAAGCAGCAGCGGCTGTGTTATGGTGAATATTGTTTTATATATCAGATTATTTTTCAGTTGCAATACTCCTTGCTATATATTCATGATTGAAATCATATTCCATTTATTAAGCCTCGAAAAGGATTTATGTAGCTGATCCCACGTAATGAGATAAATACTTGATGTTATCGTTGTTGTTGTATGTGATTATGATATGAACTAATAATCTAATATATATTTTTTAAAGTATTGAACTTGAATTGATGTTTTGAATATGATTTTATAACTACTGGTTGTTAGAGCTTATAAAAATGGATGTCCATCTTGTTGACGAATATAAGCATCGATGTTAGTGTTGCACATAGGAGTGGGCCTTATTGGCAATGATGGGCATTATCACTGGCGATGATGGTTGGCGTCAATTTTTGTTAATAGTGGATGTTGGCGACAGGCATTGCCCTTGATGGAGATGCATTGATTTTGGTTATGATGGTTGGTGTCATTTTTATTGATGACGACAAGCTGTAGATCTTATTGACAATAGTGAGAGTAGATGTTAGTGTCAACAATATGTGTGGATGTTGGTGCTGATAGGGGTGTAAATGAGTCAAGCTGGCTTGAACTCAACTTGCTAACGAGCCCATGAGTAGAGTTTATTGAGTTTTCAGTTCGAGCTCGAGCTCATTTACTAAACGAGCTCGAGTTCAAGCTCAGTCCAACTAGACTCGTTAGCTGATAGAGTTACTCGATTTTTAAAATATTAAAAAAATTAATATGCCATTTTCTTAAGAATTTTTTAAGGTAACAAAAATTCTAGCTTCATAAACGAGTCGAGTTCAAGCTTTTCAATAGAGTCGAGCTTGAGCTTGATTTTTATGCAACGAGTCGAGTTCGAGTTCATTGAATGAGCTAAGCTTGATAATGTCTATACTCGACTGGAATCAACTCGTTTACTTCCTTAGGTTATGACAATGCATTGGCTTTATTAGCCATGATGGTTGCTGGCCTTATTAATAATGACATGTGTGTGAGATTGCATGTTTGGTCGATTGATAATGATGAATGTCGATGGTGGTGACATCGGGAATCAACTTTATCGATGTTGATAAGTGTTGACAACGAATGTCTGCCTATAATGAATGTCTATCATATTAACAATGATGGGTGTTGACATTTAGTTCTATGGCGAGCTTCAATTATCATGCATAAAATACATTAATTTAATCCAAATATATTTCAGATTTTCAAATCTTAATCAAATTAAATAAATTAAAAATTAAAAAAATTAACTGAATTCTAATCGAATTGGATTATATTTTTTAATTTATTTTAATTTTTTTTTTCACATATCCCATTTTGAAATAAGACAAAATATCATTTTTAGTCCATGCTCGTGTGGTGTAGATTGTAGAAGCACGGTTACACAATTAATAAATTAATAAAAGGAAATAAAGTTTTTTTTTTTTTTTTTTAAAATATCGTAAAATGACCTTTATATTCTACAACTGAGTGTTTTTGTCTGCTTCTTTCCAAGTGTGCTGCCGTTTCTCCTTTGCTCTTCGGTGAATGCCTGCCGGGAATCTCTGCTGACGGCTTTTCTCTTCGTTGTTTGAAGCTTTCGTCTCCTACGACCTTCATCTTTCGCTTTCTTTATTTTCTTATGAAGCTGTTTGATGGTGCGCTCTAATGGCGGCTTATCTGCTTCACTGCACTGTTGCTTCCCGTAGAGTTCTTCTCCTTCATAAACCCAAGGGAAGGCGGGAGTAGAGAAAGAAATCCGCCAGGGTAGACTGAAAATGATGCCATTTTCTCCTAGATCTAAGATTCACTCATCTTTCATCTTTCGTTTAACTCGCTACCTCTCTCTTTTCCTTTAATGAGCTCTGAGCGTGCTTCTAGGGTTTTTGCTTTGCCGCTTTTCCGGCGACCGAGGAAGGTGTAAACATAGTTCTCTCTCGCTCGCTCTTTCTCTCTCTCTCTCTCTCTACCTCTCGCTCGCTCAGTCACTCTCTGTACTACTCTGTCCTGGTCACTTAACTGAAGACTGAGGGGAAGGTGGGACAGCCAAGTGAATGGTTGGGACGGGGGCCGTGAGGTTAAGCCTCACCAACGTCAACATGCAGACTACTTGCGAGGCCTTGCTTATTGAGCTGGAGGTCTTTTATTTTTCACCCTACTCCTATTTCCTCTTTCTAATTTTATGGATGTGCTCGCTCTGTTGCTTGAAACATAAGTAGAAATCCCACACCGGTTAACGGTTCCTTCCTTTGTGTACGGATCTGGTTTATTGATTTTTTTATGATTTCATAATTTTGCCGTGGTTTGGTTTAGCATTTGGCATATGATGTGCTTCTGTTCCGTAATATTATAAGAGTATCGGTGATTTGGACGAGTTGATCACTGTTCAGCTATCTTTTTTATGTTGGTTTGGTTAAGCGTTTGATACAAGGTTTGCCTTCATTTTCTTTCTATATTTCACTTAATAGTGAAGAAAAAACTTGAGTTGCTGGAATCATCTAGAAATCTTGTACCCGAGTAGATTTGTTTTCAATGCCTTTGCCAATTTATGTGAAGGTATTTTTTTTTTTGTTTTTATGATTACGAGAGCAACTCTGGAAATTGTTTTATTGGGACTTATGATTTAATTTATGAACAAACTCCTAAGATATGTTGATAGTGATTTCAAAATGCTCATGTGCTTCTGTTTTCATGTATACATTGCTTGAGATCAGCAAATATGGACAGAGATAGGCGAGGGCGAAGTAGAAAAAGATAAAATGTTGCTGGAACTAGAGATGGAGTGCTTACAAGTTTACCGGAAGAAAGTTGATGAGGCATGTGACACAAGGGCCTTTCTCCGTCAATCATTGATGACTAAAGAAGCCGAGATGGCAGCTCTCGTAGGATCCCTTGGGGAGCATAACCTTCAATTGCAGGTACTATCTTGCCACCACGACATATATCATTAGTATAAATTTAGTTGGTTCAGTTGTTTTTGTGCATTTGATTGTTGGTTCCAACAAATATCCATTGTAGCTTGCAAATCTATCATTTAGTGTAATTTTTGTGGTAAAAAATGCTTATTAAAGGGTAATATAGTGGCTATACTTGTACCTATCTTGGGTTTCTGGGTAGAAAAATGTCGTTAATAAATCAAGTAATAGCTTTTTTTTCATAAATAATTTAGTGCACCTTGCTTCCCTAGCTCAGTATTTTGTGCACATTTCTTTCTTTGCTCAATACCTAAAAATTAATTTAGCATTTTAATTACAAATAAATTAGTTGTCTTTGATAATCATTTTTAACTGTAATTACCATCAATAAATTATTTTAAGATAAAGAAATATTATATTATCAGGTCAAATTAGTTCAAATTGGTTTAAAAACATTGACCAAACAGTTTAGGGGCTGTTTGATATTGGATTTACGCTCGGATTTACACCATATTTACGGTAAGTCTTGCCTAACGGTTTCTAGGGCTCCGTAAATCCCAGTCCTCAGTAAATCCCAGATTTACGACGTAAATCCAGGATTTAGTAAATCCCTTGGTTCAGCAGATTTACGAATTTACGGACTGGGATTTACAAGCTTGCAAGCAAGCTAATCCATAGTGAAGGAAGGATGCGAAGGTTACCTACGCAGCGAGCTAGCTCCCGTTGTGACTTCTGATCTGACGCCTTCGAAGGAGGCTAAGCTGCGAGCGAGCTCCCGTCGTGCGAAGCTCGCACTGCATGCGAAGCCAAAGTAGCCACGAAGAAATGATGACGACAACGAGGAAAAGCGACGAAGCACCTGATAAGAGGAAAAACAAACTCTATACAGCCTACATTATTAAGTATTATTATTTGATAATGTAATAAATTAAACTAAATTAGCACTATAATATAATTAACATATTAATAATAAATTAGATTAATTAAGTAATTAGTAGTATTATAATTAAGTAATCTAATTTAACTTAATTGAATAATTAGTAGTATAATTATCATTAAATTAGTTTAATTAACATTTTTAATTTATTAGTTATTATAGTTTTAGTAGTATAATTATCATTAAATTAGTTAAATCATTGGTATTATTGCGTCCTGGAGTATTCGCGGTAGTAGAGAAATATAATGTTTAGCGTCTTAGCATTGTTCGAAGATCCAACATAGAGCAGATAAGAGAGATGGTGTAGCGTTCATAAGAGATACTAGAGTTTTTACGTGGAAACCCCTAAAAAGGGGAAAAATCATGGGGCATGGCCTAGTTTGAATGAATTAACTATTATTTCTAGTCGATTACAAATGAGGCTCTTCTTAGGGAGAAGGCCTTGGCTTGATATCACAAATGTACATTATATAAGGCGCATTACATGGTGGGAGTTAAAATAATCAACATAGACATGTTTGTTTGGTCGGCAGGATCATAGTTGATAGGATATAGGTCGGAAAGACCGTAGTAGACAGGAGATCGAGGTCAAAAAGACCATTGTCCGGCGATGTAGGTCAGAAGGACCGGAGTATGCAGGAAATCGAGGTTAGAAAGATCGGAAGGACCGTAGTAGGCGATAGAGGTCGGAAGGATCGTAGTAGGCGATAGAGGTCGGAAGGATCGTAGTAGGCGATAGAGGTCGGAAGGATCATAATCGACAGGAGACAGGGTTCCGAAAGATCGTAGTTGAACGGAGATCGGGGTCAAAAAGACCATTATGTAGGGTGGTACTCTGGTAGAACTCTAGTCGTCAGGTGGTTGTCCGGTAGAAGTCCGGTCCTCAGGTGGTGGTCCGGCAGAAGTCCTGGCCTCAGATGGTGGTACGATAAAAGACAGGGCCTAAGGTGGTGGTCCAGCAAAAGTTCGGGCGTCATGTAGTGGTCCGGCAGAAGTCTCAGGTGGTGGTTCGGTAGAAGTCTTGGCCTCAGATGGTGGTCTGACAAAAGTCTGGGCCTCAGGTGGTGGTCTGGCGAAAGTCCGGGCCTTAGGTGGTGATCCGGCGGAAGTCCGGGCCTTAGGTGGTGGTCTGACAGAAGTCTGGGCATCAAGTGGTGGTCCAGCAGAAGTCCGGACCTCAGGTGGTGGTTTGGCAGAAGTTCTGACCTCAGATGGTGGTCCGGCAGAAGTCTGGGCCTCTGGTGGTTGTCCGGCAGAAGTCTGGGCCTCTGGTGGTTGTCCGGCAAAAGTCCGGGCATCAGGTTGTGGTTCACCGGTTCGGCAGAAGTCCGGGCCTCAAGTGCTGGTTCGACAAAAGTCCTTGCCTCATATGGTGGTCCGGCGAAAGTTCGGGCCTCAAGTGGTGATACGGCGGAAGTCCGAGTGTCAGGTGGTGATCCGACGGAAGTCCGGGCCTCAGGTGGTGGTCCGGCAGAAGTCCGGGCCTCAGGTGGTGGTCCAATAGAAGTTCGGGCCTCATGTGGTGGTCCGGCAGAAGTTCGGGCCTCATGTGGTGGTCCGGCGGAAGTCCGGGCCTCAAGTGGTGGTCCAATGGAGGTGAGGGCCTCAAGAGGTGGTCTGGCGAAGGTGAGGGACTCAAGCGGTGGTCCGACGAGGGTGAGGGCCTCAAGTGGTGGTTCGGTGAAGCAACGATGTCATGCGGTGGTCCGGCGGTGGTCGAGGAGCGAGGAGGCAAGAGCGATCTCCGATCTCTCTCTTGCACTCTTTCTTGGAGCCCCCCTTTCAAGAGGAATGAGTGGTCTATTTATAGATTTTTGGAGTGACATGGCCCGTAAATAGGTGGGAGATCAAGGGTAAATGGGGAGTGGTTGGATGGATGGCCGATGTTGAACCCCTTGATGGATATTTGAATGTCTTAGTGATGTCGGAATTCAATGATCTTGGGCTCGTTGGATTCGTCTCGTCGAGCTGCTCGATTCGACTATAAGCACGTTATGTTTGTAAACCATTTGGTAATCCAAATTGTGGTTCAAACCCTCCAACAATGGTTCAGACCCTTGATTTGGACCCATTTGGGCTTAGATTGGGTTGAATTTGGTGTCGTTGGGTTCGTATTCTCGAGAAGTTCAGTTTGACTATAAGTTTGCTGAAATCGGAGTTGGGATGGTCCCAATTTTAATTTCAGAAGTTTCCAACTTGATTTTGCCTTGAGATTCGTGCCCGATCAAGATAATTTTTTGAGTACGTATCAAGTATGAATATTAGTAAAATAATTTATATTTTAAAAAAATAATTAACTAAATAATTAATATTTAAGAATTATATTAGATAATTAGTAATTTAAAATTAACACTTAAATAATTAATTTGATAATTAGTAATATTAAGCTAATTTGTAATTATATTTTTTATCATTATAATATATTAAATTCAAACCATAGTCAATTTAATTTTTAAATAAACCAATTAACTTAAATCTTGAATTACATTGCCAAACAATTTTTCGGGATTTAGCATATGTCATACAAATTGATTTTCAAGATTTAACACCTTATAAATTTATTAATTCCGGATTTACAGGATATACTAATTCCCACTAAAATTAAATCCTACTTGTTGCCAAACAACACCTGAGAATTATTATAAAGAGTTCAAACAGAACAAACAAATTTTAGTGTAAAACATTATTCGAACAAAAAAGTTCATAAAGTAGTTATTGTTAAGCATACACCATTTATATAAAGGCTTATAGAATGGTTTATGGCAAGTATACCATACTTTATCTGAAAAAGACAAAACTAAACTTATATAAGAGAATACATGTAGCATATGATAAGTATAATGATATGCTTATCACACATTTATCATTCAGACAAGGACAATTTAATCTATGCTATAGAGAATAAACTGGTTGAAGGCAAAGGCAAATCAAACACAGATCATTGCCAATGTCTTTGACCGTTCATGATTAGAAAAAAAAATTAAATAATCCTTTTAAATATGACACCTACAAAATTCCTTTAGTAGTTCACTATGTTGCACCGATATATCTATTTATGTAGGCGTGTTGTATCCGATACGTGTCAGACATGGATACACGTCTGATACGGCACCGATACGTGTCGGGTACGTCAAAGCTGTATTCAATTAAAATACTATTTAATTTCAAATGGACAAGCATATCGGATACGCGTGTCTGTTGAAAGACGAAAAAAAATTCGAAAAAAGACGCGTCATATACTCATATTTACTTTCTCGACCAAGCAAGGTTCTCTCATTTTCGAACCTACGAGCCATTTACATTGATGTTAGTTTATTAGAAAATAGATTATTAGGGCATCAAATTATTTGCATTTGTAATGCTTTGATTTTTTTTCATATATTAAAAAAAAATCATGTTATTGTGGTTTGTATGTTTTCTTAAATGGAAAAAAAAAAGAAGTTTAGCTCTCATATGTTATTTAGTAAACATGCCACCAAATCATGCAACAACATAATTAGTGGAATCATGCAACAACATAATTAGTGGAATCATGCCACAAAATTCTTATCAGGAAATGAGTTTTAAGTTTTAACTTTTCCCTTAACTCAATGCTTACTTTTATTTTGATATTATAAGCTACAAGGATCAACGTTTTAAAAGGCGAAATCGGGAATCGAGGCGTTTTGGCTAAGCGAGGCGAGGCGTAAGCCTCGAGGCGGATCGAGGCGTAAGCCTCGAGGCGGATCGAGGCGTAAGCCAAAAAAATTATAAAAATAAAGTAATTTAAAATTATGAATAATGACAAAAATGTCAAAAAATAACAAAATATTACGTCAATTGTGAATTTGTTGATTTGTTCTAAGAGAATATTAGTATATTACTGGAAAATATGATTTAAAATAAACTCACTTAAAAATAAAACATCCCTTTAAGATCAAGACCCAATGCAGGCTCATCATCACTTTGATTTTCTTCAGAAGAATTTTCATAATTAATGTCAAAGTCATCCTCAAACTCTTCTTCATCTATAATATTTTTTCCTTTATCCCCTATATCAGTTAATATTTCGTTAGCTCTAGAATGAAACAATAATAGCATAAAAAAATAATTCATTATATTTAAGAATACCTTTGAATTTTTTTGAAGCTCCAATCTCACTTTGTTTCTTTCTTTTATATACATGAGTAGTTGCTTCACTGTCTTCATTGACTTGAGTTTCTCCTTCTACTTCAACTTCAGAAACATCAACATTCTTAGGAGTAACCCATTCATCATCAGATTGTAAATCATCAACAAGTAAATGGTCAATTTCATTATCAATGTTTCCTTGCTTCTGTAATTTGAGATGTCTATCTTTCAGTTTTTTGTTAAACATAACATAAACAAGTTTGTTTATTCGATCTGTGGCCAATCGATTTCTTCTCTTAGTATGAATTTGATTGAAGTTGCTCCAATTACGCTCGCATGCAGAAGCCGAACATGTTAGGCTAAGAACTTTAACTGCAAAATCTTTCAATTCAGGAACATCATCTACAAATTGACTCCACCAACGTTCTACATGAAAATGAATAATATTTTATGAATATTGATTGAAAATTAAGACTTGAACATAAATATTAAAATTAAAATTATAAATATATAAATTATAAACATACTAGGAGATCGTGTTTTGTAGCATGTTTGTGCTTCTCTAAATCCAAACATTCCCTTCTACAGATGAAATTCTTCAAGTTGATCATTCACTTTGAGATAGTCTTCTTCAGAAACGAGTCTGTCCATACATGCATACAAATCAGTTTTCATCTCTTTATCAACATGAAAGTCTTTATCATAATGAAATTGAGGGTTTAAATAGTATGCAGCAGCATGTAAGTGTTGGTGTAATTGACGATCCCACTTTTCATCTATAATATCTCATATTTCTTTGTAGGCACTTTCTTGACCTCCCAAATCTTTTGCAATATTTTCTTTAGCCTTATTCATTGCTTCATAAATAAATTCCATGGCCGGGGCCCTCTCACCATCAACCATTCTAAGCACCTTAACTAATGGTGTTGTTGTCTTCAAAGCATAATTTGTACTGCGCTAAAATGAATCATCTTTCATAACAATTTTTTTTACCTATTTTCCTTCTTGTTTTTTTGCCCATGAACTTTTATCCCATTCTTCAGAAGCAAACATAGCTTCCAAAGGTTGCCTTAACTCCTTGAATCTCTGCAATGTTAAATATGCAGTAGCAAATCTCGTAACAGCAGGTCTAATAATTTCCTTGTCAGTGAATTTTCTCATCAAATTGAGTACCCAAGAATGATTGTATATGAACTTACTAACGAATTTGGCCTTCAATAAGGCTGATTTATGCTGAAGCAACTGTCCCAACCTCTCAAGCATTAAATCAATGCAATGTGCAGCACAAGGAGTCAAGTAAAGGTAAGGTCTCTTCTCCATTAACATTCTCCCTGCAGCTTTATATGCACTTGCATTATCAATAACAACTTGTACTACTAAAGCATCATCCACTTCCTCAACAACTTCATCCAACATTTCAAACAATAATTGTGTATCCTTTACAAAACTTGAAGCATCCACTGATTTTAGAAAAACTGTTCCATATGGATTGTTGACCAAAAAATTAATAATACTTCTATGTCGAATATCTGACCAACCATCTGACATTATTGTGACTCCTGTCTCAATCCAATTCTTCTTAACATCATCCACCATTTTTGAAGTTGTCTTGATCTCCTCATTCAGCATCCAAGTCCTCAGTTCATACATGCTTGGAAGTTGTAGTCCTCTTCCATAGCTTCCAACAGATCGTAACATATTAATCCATGACGGACTCCTAACAACATTAAATGGAATCCCATTTTCATAGATGAATCTAGCGATATCCAAACAAACCCTATTCCTGAGTTCTTTTGTAGCAGTAGGAGGCTGAAGATCCTGAGTGTTTATGTTATCCTCGTCATCAATATTTATCATAAATCTATCCATAGGACCTCGTGTAATATCAAGATCTGCTCCAGGATCGTCCAGGACGATCTGGGATCGTCCTGGGACGATCAGTTGATATGAAGCTCCAGAATTTGCCCAGATTTGCTCCAGGTGATTTCCTGTAGGCATCGTCCAGGCCGATTGGAGACATCGGCCAGGCCGATTGGTACTGTAGAAAATATCGGCCAGACAACAGCCCTGGGAGCTTTCCAGGACGATCCTTTTGGTCGGATCGTCCCGGGACGATCTGGCGATCGGCCAGGCCGATCTGTGTATGATTTAAGGGAATTCAGCTCATTTGAAGAGAGAAAAGATTTTTAAAAATATCTGATTTTCGATCTGAGGAGAGAAAAAGAGGAAATTTGGAAAAGTTGATATCGGGAAGACGCGGAGCCGTTTTCGTTCGAAGAGACTGTTGAGAAAATTGCTGTGCACGAGGTAAGGCACAATCCGACTTTCTCAATTTTCAGAACCGTCGAGTTTGGCGGTATTATCTGTCCGGAATTGATTTTCGTTCGTGATTTTCGTCCGTATCTTTTGATTGGTTCAGTTTTTACCGCGTAAGTTTCTGTATGTTGTTGACGTGCCGAGTGTGCACATTTTGGTTATTTTCTGAAGATTTTTGTCCGGGTATTTTTGATTCGACTGTGTTTTTAGTCGACTGGATTTTTCTGTGAACTTGGAAATTTTCTGTGCAGTAGAATAAATGTTCTGAATTGTTGATATCTATATTCTGTGCGAATTTGGTGAATTTTGATTTTCAGGAAAATTGTGTAAATTCTGTATACTGCCGTTGTGCTGCCCGATTTTTGGGTAATTTCTGATTTGTCCGAAATTCTTCTGATTTAATATACTATCTGTATCTGTATATGCTAAAACTTAGATGAGCTCAAGTTGGAGAAATATCTGTTCTGTTCCGGATCCGAGGAAAAATCTATTTAGGTGCTATAAGCACTATTTATGTATTCTGGTGCCGTCAGCACATTTAGCTATTAATTACTCAGCTATTATTCTGGTGCTGTGAGCACAAGGGAGACATAAGGGTCAGAATCCGTAGTGATTCTGTTTAGTTTAGTTTAGCTATTAATTAAATATCTGATATCTAATCTGATATGATTCTGATACGATTTTATTCTGTTCCGATATGATCTGTACGATTCTGATTCTGTTGATCTGATATGTCTGATATGTTCTGTTTCTGATTTGATACGACTTCTGTTTCCGTACAGTTTTGTTTGATTTGATATCTGTCCGATTCCGTTCTGATTTCTGTACGGATTTGTCAGATGTGTTGGTTTTGCGATTCTGAGGATTTTGATTGGAGGTTTGTTGCTTTGCTGAGCTGTTGAGCTCACCCTTGCTTTCTGGTGGTTTTCAGGTTCTGGGAAAGGGAAGGAAGTCCAGGATTAGTTCAGAGTCTGATCAGTATAGGTATTGTTTGTACTTTTGATTTTTTGTACAGTCATGGCTTTTCTGTTGTTTTTCTTTCTGTCTAAAAGCCATGTACTGTATTTGTAGATGATTGTTTTGAGGAAAAGAAATGATAGATGTTTTGTTCCGCTGCATTTGATGTTTTTAGTAGCTCTGTGTTTGTTTGTGTTGTTTAAAATAATTTGGAAGATTCAGTTCCGAACCAAATTCCAAAGCTAGATCCTGGTTAGTGCTTCTCTCGTCGCGGCCCGGTGCGAACGGGATCCGTCTCGTCTTGGGTCGGGTCGTGACAAGCTTTTTGGTATCAGAGCATTGGTTTTGGAATTTGGGATTTTGTGAAACAGAGCTATAGGAAGTAATCAGTAAGTCTGTCTGGGGGGTAGTTTTGGTTTGTTCGGCTTTTTATTGTGTTGTTTTTGTGATAGTTTTCCGGATTTTCTGGATTTTTCTGTATAGATCAGCCAGACCCAGACATGACAGATGGGCAGAGTGCAGATCAGGCAGCACCAGTGGGGAGTACAGCCCCAGTGGTCGGTGCTGATACGCTTTCTCAGTTTGCTTCACTCGTTGCTCAGATGATGAGCGAGACTCAGAGCAGAGCTTCTACTGTCCGATCTGATGACCTGGATAGACATTTGCAGTTATTTCTGAGGTTGAAACCTCCGAGATTCGAGGGCGCTGTTGAGCCCAGAGCAGCCGAGGAGTGGCTGAGGAGATTAGAGAAGACTTTTGACGGGATGCAGTGTCCGTCAGACAGGAAAGTACCGTTGGCAGTTTTTCTGTTGGACGGAGAGGCTGAGCACTGGTGGGAAGGCCAGCAGGCAGCCAGATTTCAGGGCAGACTGAACTCTTTGATTACCTGGGAAGAGTTCACTGAGATATTCCGAGATTGGTTTGTTCCCCCTTCTGCACGACAGCAGATGCAGGAGAATTTTTTGAGACTTGTTCAGGGGAGCAAGACGGTGATGCAGTACAAGGCTGAGTTTACTGCATTAGCCAGGTACGCTCCGCAGCTGGTTAGCACTTCTGCTGAGGGGATTACGAGATACCTTGAGGCAGCCCCTGATACCGTTCCGGATCACCGACTTCTCTGAGCTTGTGGAGCGAGCTCGTCTGATAGAGAATGACTTGATGGCTACTCAGCAGCGGTGGACTGCGAGTAGGAAGAGGTTTGGAGGCGAGGCATCTGGCAGTGGTTCCTCTGGGAAGAGGAGATTCATCTCTGGTTATGGATCTGGAGATTCCAGGAGGAGCGGAGGGTCGTCTGGTACTGCTACCAGTACGACGAGTTCTGGATCAGTCAGTTCGGCACCTGTGTGCCAGAACTGTGGACGACGACACTTTGGCCAGTGCTACAGGATGGCTGGTCTGTGCTTCCGATGTGGTCAGTCAGGACATCGGATTGCAGAGTGTCCACAGATGGGATTTGATCAGCGTTCTGAGATCAGATCAGAGGGCTTTGTCAGACCTGCCGGTTCAGCAGCAGGAAGACCGAGGACTGTTCCTCCACGCCCTGAGGGATTTACTGGTAGAGGTGGTGGTTCTAGTTCTGCACCACGGAGACCACCTACTGTTCAGAGGGAGCAGAGTAGTTCTGTTGCTTCAGCTCCTGTTTCAGTTCAGCCCCGAGTTTACAGTCTGAGTCAGCAGGAGGCTCGAGATGCTCCCGATGTTGTGACAGGTACGATTTACATTTCTGATCAGTCCTGTCGTGTTTTGTTTGACTCTGGAGCGAGTCATTCTTTTCTGTCCGAGCACTGTTTTGAGATTTTGCATTTGGATTCGTTTTTGCTTCCGGTTTCTTTGTCTGTAATTTTACCGGCTGGGAATCCTTTGATTGCTCGACAGTTTTGTTTGTGTGAGATTGAAATTGCTGGCAAGAAGTGGAAATCAAGTTTGATTCGGTTGCCGATTTCTTCATATGATGTGATTCTGGGCATGGATTGGCTGAGTCAGTATGAAGCTCAGATAGACTGTCTGAAGAAGCAAGTGAGTTTGCTTATGGCTGGAGAGAGAGTTGTATTTCAGGGATTACGAGGTGTTCTCTCCAGTCTGGTTTCTGTGTTGGAAGTGAGCAGAATGTGGAAGAAGGGATGCCCAGTGTTTTTGGCTTCGGTGCAGGATCTGAACCTAGAGGTTGGTTCTGTTTCTGAGATCCCTGTGGTACGGGAGTTTGCTGATGTTTTTCCTGAGGAGTTGGTTGGTTTACCTCCGGATAGAGATGTGGAGTTCTCTATCGATGTTTTTCCGGGTACCGCTCCGATATCAAAAGCTCCGTACAGGATGGCACCGAAAGAACTTTCTGAGTTGAAAGTTCAGCTTCAGGAGTTGGTTGACAGAGGTTTTGTACGTCCTAGTGTTTCGCCCTGGGGAGCACCTGATTTGTTTGTGAAGAAGAAGGACGGTACACTCCGTATGTGTATTGATTACAGAGATTTGAACAAGGTTACGATCAAGAACAAGTATCCTTTGCCTCGAATTGACAATTTGTTTGATCAGCTTTCCGGATCTTCGGTATTTTCGAAGATTGATTTGAGATCCGGATATTATCAAGTGAAGGTAAAAGAAGTTGATGTTGTGAAGACAGCTTTCAGTACTCGGTACGGGCACTACGAGTTCTTGGTTATGCCTTTTGGGGTAACCAACGCGCCTGCTATTTTCATGGATCTGATGAACCGAGTATTCAGGGAGTATTTAGATCAGTTTGTGATCGTCTTCATCGACGATATTCTGGTATATTCTGCATCTGAGGATGATCATGCCAGACATTTGAGGATTGTGTTGGAGACTTTGAGGAGGCATCAGCTGTATGCCAAGTTCTCCAAGTGTGAATTCTGGCTGAAGAGTATTTCTTTTCTGGGGCATGTGATTAGCGGAGAAGGCATTTCTGTAGATCCCCAGAAGATTCAGGCAGTTGTTGATTGGCCAAGGCCGACTACGGTATTTGAGGTACGTAGTTTCTTGGGCATGGCCGGGTATTATAGGAAATTTGTGAAAAGATTTTCACAGATTTTGACGCCTCTGACGAGACTGACGCAGAAGTCAGTACCTTTTGTTTGGACACCGGAGTGTGAGGCGAGTTTTCAGAGATTGAAGGATTGTCTGACTTCAGCTCCAGTACTAGCACTTCCGTCAGGTACGGAAGGTTTTCAGGTGTTCAGTGATGCTTCACTGAAAGGACTAGGTTGTGTCCTGATGCAGCATGGCCAGGTAATTGCTTATGCTTCGAGACAGTTGAAACCACATGAGAAGAATTACCCGACACATGATTTGGAGTTAGCTGCAGTAGTTTTTGCTTTGAAGATTTGGCGTCATTACCTGTATGGCGTCAGATGTGAGATTTTCACTGATCATAAGAGCCTGAAGTACATTTTTACTCAGAAGGATCTGAATTTGAGACAAAGATGGTGGCTCGAGTTGATCAAAGACTATGATTTGACTATTCAGTACCAGCTTGGTAAGGCTAATGTGGTAGCGGATGCTTTGAGCAGGAAGTCTTCTGGATTATCAGGTATTCAGCTTACTTGTGATGACTTTCTGATTCGTGACATGGAGCGATTGCAGTTGGAGGTGATTTCCTCAAGTAGTTTGGAGTTGACTCAGATGAGTATTCAGTCTACTTTGGAGACAAGGATTCAGGAAGCCCAGAAGTCAGATTCTGATTATTCGAAGTTGATTGCTCAGATTGGATCTGGTAAGACTCCTGAACTTTGAATTTCTGATTCTGGTGTTATTTTCTGTAAGAACAGGTTGTGGATACCTGTGTTTGGAGATTTGAGGCAGGAGATTCTATACGAATCTCATCATTCAGGCTACACTGTACATCCAGACAGTGGTAAGATATACGCTGATATGAAACTTTTGTTCTGGTGGCCTGGAATGAAGAAGGATGTGGCAGAGTTTGTGTCGAGATGCGAAGCCTTTCAGTTGGTGAAGGCAGAGCATCAACGACCCGGTGGACTGTTGCAGTCGTTGCCTATCCCTGAGTGGAAATGGGAGGAGGTAATAATGGACTTTACGATGGGTTTTCCTCGATCTAGGCAAGGGCATGACGCTATTTGGGTGGTTGTAGATCGATTGACGAAGTCCGCCCATTTTCTTCCGATCAGACAGACGGATTCAGTTGATCGCTTGGCACAAATGTATGTGAAGGAGATAGTCAGATTGCACGGTGTGCCTCGTGTGATTGTTTCTGATCGAGATGGACGTTTTACTTCCAGACTTTGGAAAGGCATTCAGCAAGGCTTGGGTACGAAATTGCATTTTAGTACAGTCTTTCATCCTCAGACGGACGGACAGTCTGAGAGGACTATTCAGGTGCTGGAAGACCTGTTGAGACTTTGTGTTCTGGACTTTGGCGGAAGCTGGGAAGACCATATCCCGCTGATTGAGTTTGCCTATAACAACAGTTTTCAGTCCAGTATCGGTATGGCACCGTACGAGGCTCTGTATGGCAGGAAGTGCCGTACTCCTTTGACTCTGACGGAGGTCGGAGATAGACAGGCTTTGGGGACCACTTTTGCTGATGAAACTGCTCAGAAGATCAGTTTGATAAGAGAAAGATTGAAAGCTGCTCAAGATCGACAGCAGAAGTATTACAATCAGAAGCATAGGTTTGTTGAGTTTCAGGTTGGTGACTTTGTGTATGTCAAAGTCAGCCCGATGAAAGGTGTGAGCAGATTTGGTTAGGTAAGCAAGCTTAGTCCAAGGTATGTTGGACATTTTGAAATTTTGGAAAGGATTGGAAAAGCTGCTTACAGATTATTGCTTTCTGATTCTATGCCTGATGTGCATAATGTGTTTCACATATCCACTCTGAGGAAGTGGGTATCCGACTCTGGGAAGAAGGTATCTGTTGATGAGGTTGAGATTCAGGAGAATCTGGCGTACAAGGAAGAGCCAGAGTTGATTTTGGCGTACGACATCCGGAAGTTAAGAAATAAACAGATTCCGATGGTTAAAGTCCAGTGGAAGCACCGGACTGCACGGGAAGCGACTTGGGAGAAGGAATCTGACATGAGACAGTCGTACCCGTACTTGTTTTGACTGAGTTTGGACTGGATAATGTCGAGGACGACATTTTTCTGAGTTGGGGAGATTGTAATATCAAGATCTGCTCCAGGATCGTCCAGGACGTCCTGGGACGATCAGTTGATATGAAGCTCCAGAATTTGCCCAGATTTGTTCCAGGTGATTTCCTGTAGGCATCGTCCAGGCCGATTGGAGACATCGGCCAGGCCGATTGGTATTGTAGAAAATATCGGCCAGACAACAGCCCTGGGAGCTTTCCAGGACGATCCTTTTGGTCGGATCGTCCCGGGACGATCTAGCGATCGGCCAGGCCGATCTGTGTATGATTTAAGGGAATTCAGCTCATTTGAAGAGAGAGAAAAGATTTTTAAAAATATCTGATTTTCGATCTGAGGAGAGAGAAAAAGAGGAAATTTGGAAAAGTTGATTTCGGGAAGACGCGGAGCCGTTTTCGTTCGAAGAGACTGTTCAGGAAATTGCTGTGCACGAGGTAAGGCACAATCCGACTTTCTCAATTTTCAGAACCGTCGAGTTTGGCGGTATTATCTGTCCGGAATTGATTTTCGTTCGTGATTTTCGTCTGTATCTTTTGATTAGTTTAGTTTTTACCGCGTAAGTTTCTGTATGTTGTTGACGTGCCGAGTGTGCACATTTTGGTTATTTTCTGAAGATTTTTGTCCGGGTATTTTTGATTCGACTGTGTTTTTAGTCGACTGGATTTTTCTGTGAACTTGGAAATTTTCTGTGCAGTAGAATAAATGTTCTGAATTGTTGATATCTATATTCTGTGCGAATTTGGTGAATTTTGATTTTCAGAAAAATTATGTAAATTCTGTATACTGCCGTTGTGCTGCCCGATTTTTGGGTAATTTCTGATTTGTCCGAAATTCTTCTGATTTAATATACTATCTGTATCTGTATATGCTAAAACTTAGATGAGCTCAAGTTGGAGAAATATCTGTTCTGTTCCGGATCCGAGGAAAAATCTATTTAGGTGCTATAAGCACTATTTATGTATTCTGGTGCCGTCAGCACATTTAGCTATTAATTACTCAGCTATTATTCTGGTGCTGTGAGCACAAGGGAGACATAAGGGTCAGATCCGTAGTGATTCTGTTTAGTTTAGTTTAGCTATTAATTAAATATCTGATATCTGATCTGATATGATTCTGATACGATTTTGTTCTGTTCCGATATGATCTGTACGATTCTGATTCTGTTGATCTGATATGTCTGATCTGTTTTGTTTCTGATTTGATACGACTTCTGTTTCCGTATAGTTTTGTTTGATTTGATATCTGTCCGATTCCGTTCTGATTTATGTACGGATTTGTCAGATGTGTTGGTTTTGCGATTCTGAGGATTTTGATTGGAGGTTTGTTGCTTTGCTGAGCTGTTGAGCTCACCCTTGCTTTCTGGTGGTTTTCAGGTTCTGGGAAAGGGAAGGAAGTCCAGGATTAGTTCAGAGTCTGATCAGTATAGGTATTGTTTGTACTTTTGATTTTTTGTACAGTCATGGCTTTTCTGTTGTCTTTCTTTCTGTCTAAAAGTCATGTACTGTATTTGTAGATGATTGTTTTGAGGAAAAGAAATGATAGATGTTTTGTTCCGCTGCATTTGATGTTTTTCGTAGCTCTGTGTTTGTTTGTGTTGTTTAAAATAATTTGGAAGATTCAGTTCCGAACCAAATTCCAAAGCTAGATCCTGGTTAGTGCTTCTCTCGTCGCGGCCCGGTGCGAACGGGATCCGTCTCGTCTCGGGTCGGGTCGTGACACCTCGAGTGCCTCGGTTAGAAGAAACTAGATGGCTTCCACTACTGGAACATTCATGTTGTGATCCATAATAAGAAGAGTTTCATATCATCTCTTCCATATTTCTTTGTGTAACCTCCTTTGTGGTGGCAAACTTCTTTAAATAATCTGTGCATTCCTTTTTCACCTCATCAGGTACTTTTGCACATGGTCCCACATTGACATGAGTACAAGCTAGATGATCCTTCAACCTCTTAACGCCACCAGTTATGCGTTTCTCACAGAAATTACATTTCATGTAAACATATCCCTTATTTGCACCTTCGCCAGACACTTCAACTTAAGTTCCATATTTCCATGCAGGATCTTTCCTTCTTGTACCACTAGTCATGTTAATAATAGGACAGATATTAACAATTATTTATACTACCAAATACCAATAATAAAACAACATGAATACAAAAATATACCAGTCTGCCGGGGGTCCAAGGGGGCGCTGCCCTCTGGCGGGGTTCGACCTGCCCGGTCAGGTCACGGGGTCAAGGGGCAGTGCCCCTGCGGGGGTTTCTGGGGGCATGTACCGCTCAGTACCGAGCATATACTGCTCGGTACCGAGCGTGTACCTAGTGGTACCGAGTATGTACCGCTCAGTACCGAGCATATACTTGCTCGGTACCAGGTGGTGCTGGCTTGGTACTGAGCTGTACCTAGCAGTATCGAGCATGTACTGAGCAGTACCGAGCATGTACTGAGCGGTACCGAGCATGTACTGAGCGGACGAATGAAAGAAAGCCGAATCAAGAGTTATTCAAGCTTTCTTTACTACACCTCAAAGTTAAGGCCACAACACCGCTCACCTGCTCTTCCGACCTAACCGAGGCCTGAACGTTTACTGCACTCACAACTTCGGCTTCGTTTCCTGCTTTCGAAACCGTTATTGCTTTTGGATTCGTTTTCTGCGTCGTCTCCTTCTGACTTCGTCTCCTGCACTCACGGCTTCGTCTCTTTCCCTCACGGCTTCGCCTCTAGTTCGCCTTTCAATTCTCACAGGAAGCCCTAATCCTCTAATGCGTACGCCTTGTGCGAAAAAATTGTAGGCTTCGCTGGATGGTTCGAGGCGTAAGCCCTGATACACATGACTTCCGCCTCGACTTGAGGCGCGACTCAATGCGGACGCCTCGTTCGCTTTTTTAATGGTTGACAAGGATACAAATGTGTTGCTTTCATTTTTTTGTCATTTCAAATATTATGCTTTAATTATTTTCTTAATTTGTGTTTATGATTTATAAATTATAATGCTGTGTCCGTGTTGTACCTGTATCCTATATTTTTTAAGAATTGACGTGTCCTGTATCCGTATCGTGTCATATCCGTGTTGACGTATCCGTATCAGTGCAACATAGGTAGTTCATTTCTAGTTGCATAGAAAACTATTGCCAATCTTCAATTCATATAGGTTCATCATTTATGTGGGATATTGTCTAGACAAATAAATATGTATCTCAGGGTGAACTTTTGATTATCAATTTACCTTGGAATGGACTACTATTAGCTAGATCCAACTAAGGACATAATTGTTGACCTTACTTTTGTCTAAACTCTTGGGTCAAAGGGTTGACCTGGTCAAATTGACCAGGCCAGGTTCCAAGACCCTCCCATTCAATTCAGTGGATCAAATTAAGTTTGTTGAGCCTTGACCCAGGCCTTGGGTCAACCTGGGTTGACCCAAATTGACTCAATTCACTTTCTTTTGATTTCAAATCAAATCTATTTCTTCTCAAGCTCAATTCTCTCCTCCCTTAGACTCCATTGGGC
This sequence comes from Dendrobium huoshanense, assembly GCA_016618105.1. Taxonomy (NCBI): domain Eukaryota; kingdom Viridiplantae; phylum Streptophyta; class Magnoliopsida; order Asparagales; family Orchidaceae; genus Dendrobium; species Dendrobium huoshanense. The sequence goes on from CM028343.1 coordinate 21,193,573, forward strand.
CCAGACCCAAGCCTTGGGTCAACCTGGTTGACCAGGTCAACCTAGGTTGGCCCAATTAGCCTAAATGGGTCATTACAAGTTTTAATTCAATCCACACCCTATCTCTTGCTGAACTCTTCATCCCTAGACCTATTTGACTGGGTTGACCAGGTCAATCATTGACACGGTCAACCCAAGTCTTAAATAGGTCAATTTGACATTTTTAGGTCAAATTAAAGCCATTAAAATGCATTTAAATCCTTCCCTATTGATCTTTCAATCAAACCACGGCTTAATGACCCTTATTTCCCTCATAATTGGCTCTAGATTCAATCACAACTCTTGATCATGAGTTTAAGGCTCTAAATAAGGGGAATTAGGGTTTCAAAGGGATCCTTTTGCTCATACTCTCTCCCTAAGCTCTCTAAGCCGAAATCCTTTGATGTGAGAGTTCTCCCCACTTCCTTACATCTTTCCCGAGTTAGAGCAACCCTTGGGACCCCACCGGCGGCGATCCTCCGGCGACATCAAGACTAAATTCGTCAAAGGCCTCAACCCAGTTGATCTAGAGCTCGTTTGATCGTGGTTTCAACTAGAGAAATATACGAGGACAATCTACAAGCTCAACCATATCAAAATCCAGAAAATACAACAGTTAGATCTCCCAAAAACTCTAACCCTAGGTCACTACACATAGAGCTATTTAGCGTTTCGAAAAGGGTGTTTTAGGACTCAAAATTGATCCCCCACGATTTCTGTTCACCTGCTTAACATAGGTTTAAAATTTCGTGAGATTTCGTTGATCCGATCAAGAGACAAGTTCAAAAAACTCCTTCTAGGGCTCGGTATCCGCAGACCATAAGTGTGCAAGATTCGGGCCGTTGAACACTTCATCAACGGCGCGGATCTTGCCATCTTGTGGTTCCTTTCGACCGCACGGTTTGATCCGCGTATAATATCTCCGTCTGGAGAGATCAGAGCCATTAGTTTTAAACCACAGATGATCGGACGGCTGCGGGCCGTATCCGACTCGGTTAAATACCACGACACTGAATCTAGTGTCGCTACAATCATGACCAATGATTGCGTAATGACGCAATCATTGATAATGATTGCCCACGTTTTCGTCCACCAACTGGATGTCGCCGCGTGTCATCCGAGCCGTCGCCATTTTAATTTAAATTAATTTTAAAATGTTTTCGTATTTGTTTTAAATCAAATTTTATCCAAATATTTATTTAAAATTATTTAAAATTAAAAATATAGGTATTATATAGGGGTGTCAATATTTGACACTACACGAAAACCCGACCCGGAAAATCTGGGTTGAACCCGACCCGATTTCAAAACGGGTCGGGTTCAGGTTCCAGAAATCGACCCGTTTAAAAAACGGGTCAGGTTCGGGTTGACCCGGCGGGTTGCCGGGTCAACCCGCCAACCCGTTTAATTCAAAAAATTTCGAATGCCGCCTCTGCCCGCCCGAGCTGCCCGCCGCGCGCTTGTCGCGCAGCCCGCCGCGCGCCTGCCCGCCGCGCGCTCGCCCGCGCTGCCCGCCGCGCGCCCGCCCACACTGCCCGCCGCGCGCCAGCACGAGCTGCCCGCGCTGCCCCCGCGCCCGCGCGCTGCGAGCCCGCTCCTGCGCCCGCGTGCCCAGCGCGCCCGACCGCGCCCGTGCTGTCCCTGCTCGCGTCCGCCTGCCGCGCTCGCGTCCCCCGCTGTCCGCCGCCGTCGTTCTGACGCCGGCAACCCAAACCGGGTCGGGTCGGGTCGGGTCAACCCGGCAACCCGTCGGGTTGGGTCCGGGTTCGGTTTTCCGACCCGTTTGTCTACCCGGGTCGGGTTAGGGTCGACCCGTTTGAACCCAGGTCAGTTCCGGGTTCGACCCGAACCCGACCCATGACCCGAAATTGACACCCCTAGTATTATACATCAAATTTTGCAGAAAATTATTTTTCTTAATTTTAAAATAATATTACTTTAAAATTCTAATTATATTTTATTGTTTTATTATTATTATTATTATTATTATTACCATTATTATTATTATTATTATTATTTAAAATATAAATTTATTTTAAAATCAAAAAATTACTTTCAAATTATTTAATTTTAAAATTATGTTATTATTTTTAGTAATTTTTAATTAGTTAAATAGTTAATTACTTAAATACTTAATTAATAATTAATTAATTTAAAATTCAATCTTTTTTTCAAAATTAGAAAAATTATTTTATTAAATTATTCTAAATTATAGAAGCTTTAATTTTTTTAACTTAATTTATTTTAATAATTATTTTCAAATATCTATTATTTTAAATTATTTTAAAATTACTTTTAATACTTTAAACTTCATAAATTCATCATAATTTCATTTCAAATCGGATTTTTGCGTATAATACCTCAAATTTTTCAGAAAATTATGAATTTTAATTTAAAATTATTTTCAGAAGATAAAAATTATTTTTTTGATTTATTTCTGCATTATTTAACAACTTTTATTATTTAACAAATATTTTATAACTTCTCACTTTAAAAGAAAAATCATTATTTAATTATTATTCATTTTTAAAATAAAATTTCTATTAATAAAATTTACTCTCATTTTCTTTAAATCCTTAGCTCATAAATTCATTATTCTTTTAAATATAATTTATTATATCAACATAAATTTAATTTATCCTATTTAATTTTAAATCTCATATATAGAAATTTAAATGTGCTTTCTTTATATGTATATAAATATATCTATCCTCAAACTTATTTGTTTGTTCATTGTATTAGTCAATTTACAGACTTATTTCCAGGCATGCCTACTCCACGCTAGTTAATTGTCCATTCGCTTGATTGTCTTGACGAGGCAGTTTAATCTTGAGCTTATTACAAACATCAGACCATTTGAACGAAGCAAATAAAGTGAGGAAAGGAATCTTATCATAGATTTTAATAATTTATCAATTTTTTAAATCCTTATTTTGCAGAGACATGTAATTTTACCCGAGTTATCCTAGGTTGAATGTCTCACAATGATAATCTTCTAAATCTTCCAAATCATTAAAAATAGTGTGCAGCCTAGTTAACTATGTTTTCTAATGGAAGAATTTTAAAAAGTAATCTTTGTTGGATCCTTGACTCCTACATCAAGAAATTAGTGCAAATTTTCTATACTTAATAAGTGCAAAAAATTATTCTTGTGAAGTTTTGCCATCTATTTGTGCTGTCGTACATGACTCTGAGAGAGCTCAATTTGAAATGCATGGCCATCTTGGCATTTTTATTAGATGGGAGGACCCAATACGAAAATCTATGGGTCAATTCTTTGGGAGTTTTGAATTTGATGCTCGTTACGGTCCAGTATTTGTAGCATCATTGGTATTTTAAATTTCATATTTGTGTACTATCTTTAGATGGATTTTAACTTGAAAGGCATGTCGCTCAATCTCACAGCAGTTAGCTTTTTTCTGGATTATACTTTGCAGACAGACCAGAGGCTAGAATCACTAAAAGGGAAACTTGCTTTTATCACACCGATGCTGGAGAATCTAAGGTCGAAGAAGGATGAAAGAGTAAAAAAAATTGCTGAAATAAGATCAGAGATTGAAAAGATTTTTGGAGAGATTAATGGACAAAATTTTCAAACTAATGTTGGTAAAGTGGACGATGATGATTTGTCAATAAGGAAGCTAAATGATTATCAAGCTCAGCTTCGCTCTCTTCAAAAGGAAAAGGTATCCATTTGGAGTTTTTTTATTCACTATCATTTAAAATCTTAGTCCATTTTGATGGATCTACCATGCATGAATCATGATGACATGTGTTTTAAACTTCTTATGAGAAACTTGCAATTGAATCAAGTGAAATTTTTTGAGAGATTTAGGGCTTTTCTTTTTCATTGCTAAGCGATGGTTTGCTCAGGTTTTGAAAAGGCATGTGAGAGTCATTTTATTGTACTTCATAATTGTGGTTTTTTTCGCTAGTGGATCATATTTTCTCTCCTCTTTAGTGGATATAAGCTTACTAAAACTAACCATATAAAATTTAGTGTTTTTTTTTTTTTTTTTTTTTTTTTTTTTTTTTTTTTTTTTTTTTTTTTTTGTGGTGGTTGAATTTTCTTACACTTATTTTGTGGTTCATTGTACTTGTTGATGGGGTCTGATGTTAGATCTTTTGGAATGACCAAAAGACACTTGAACGGTTTTTTCTAAGAGGCTTAGGAAAGTAGTGTAGGGTATGGGGAGGCTAGATTTTAAGTGGAGTTAATGATATGATAAGGAGAGTAGTCAACCATCACAAACCAGAACCTAGGCAAAAAATAGGTTGATTGAATTTCCAATTACTTGTGCAACCAACCTACACAATCTCTACCCTTGAAGCCACTTGAAAATAAAAGAGGGAAGTATCTACTTTTGATATAGAGAATTTCATAAAATTCAAAGGGATTTTGACATTTTCTTAGAATCATTAGAAGTTTGGGTCAGTGGAAAGCATAATCTTTCTTGCAGCACAAATCAAAGCTCAAGACTTCGAATACTTGGTTTAATGGAAGGGAAAAATCTTGGGAACTCTCAGAAGTTGAAATATAATATATCTAAGTTAATTTTGGAGGGGTTTTTTTTTTTGGGAGTTTTCAAGAATTTTAGAAGAATTTAAGAACACCAAACCTAATTGAAACTATACTAGATATAGTCTTGCACCCTTTTTGCCAAATGCTCCCATTTGAATTTCCTGGACAATAGTTGGGAAATTTGTGAAGGATTTAATTTTCTAGGGTTTTTGGGAGGAGGAAAAACACTTACTACATAAAAAATCACATAAACACAAGATACAAATTTAAAACCACTCCCCAAAGTTATTTTGGAAAAAAGAAATTACCTAGTTCCTTTTAGGTTGGTAATATGCTAGAGGGGGCCCACCTTGTGGGTCTTATGGGAGCTACTATTCATTATGTAAGGAGGAGGAATCAAGTGGAAGCTGTTTAGGAAACTTTCTAATTAAGAAAAAATTATTTAGGAAGGTTCCTAATCAAAGGGGGAGTTATTTAGAAAGTTTCTTAATTGTGTTATGCTATTTCGGAAGCGTTTAATTGTTTAGGAAGAATTCCTAAAATATGTTTAATTATTTAGGAAGGTTCCCTAAATTATGTTTAATTACTTAGGAAGGTTTCCTAAAATATGTTTAATTGTTTAGGAATATTCTATTTGTGTTATTGTGGCTAGGGCTATTTAAGGGGGAGTTTTGATTAAAGTTAGGTATCATGATATTGCTGAGTTTATTTTCCTAGTATTTGTTGTGAGTTCCTGGTGGCGACTAGGGTTTGTGGGAGAATTCATCTACCTCTCGAATAGTAGATCAATGGTATATTGCTTTATTTTTTAAGGAGAAATCAGAAAAAAAAACCATTATCTTTGTGTTTCTATGCTTTTCTTCTCTTTTATTTGTTGTTTTTTTTTTACTTCCAAGGCGCATTAGTTGATCGACCACCAAGCCCTAACCGGTGGATTTCTTCAACTCAAAACTAGTGGTAAAATGTCTCTAAAATTTCATTTCACAGAGAAAAAGTTCCATTTATTGTTTTACAATTAGTTGCTAAAGGAATTCAAACTTAAAGAAAAGAGGCGAATATATAAAGGTGGGCCATTCCTCTCCAAATAAACACCATAACTACCTTGTTATGGCCGGCCACTCCACTCCACTCCACTCATATAGGTAATTGCTTTTATTTATTTGATTGTGTGAATTGCTATTCCTTCAACACTAAAACTTAAAAAAAAAACAGATTAATAGCCTATCTTCACTTGACTATTTATATTGGTCCTTCTCTATTAAAGCTCTCCTAGCTTTGGATCTTGTTAATGAGCTTCCAAGCTCTTCATTATCACCATGTGCTACACCAAGTGCTTTTTAGTTGATGCTTTTGTAGCATAAGGTTAGATGTACTCTTTTCTTAACAATTGGTATTAGAGCGAAAGATTATGAGGAATACGACAACCATGAAGTTCAAAATAAAAAATTTTGATAGTTCAAATAGTTTTAGGCCTTTGAGAATAAAAAATGGCTTTCTAATCTGATATATACTCGTGATGACACATATGTGAGTACTAAAATTCTTGAAATCATCTGTGAAGAAGTAAAGATAGAAATCGATGAGAATGTTCTTTCAAAGATTTAATTTTGTTTGATGGATGGTAGTAAGGCCTGCAATGCTTTATGGTGCCGAATGTTAGCCATTAAAAGAGAAGCATAATACTAAGTTAAGTGTGGCAGAGATGAGGATGCTCAGGTGGATGAGTGGCTTTACCCTTAGAGATAGGATACGAAATGAGCATATACGTGAAAAGGTTGGAGTAGCTCCAGTAGAAGATAAGATTAGAGAGAGTCGCCTTAGATGGTTTGGTCACATAAAACGGCGGCCTTCCGATGACCCAGTTAGGAGAGTAGAGGTATTAGATTTGACTTATGTTAAGAAAGGTAGGGGTAGACCTAAAAAGACTTGGTTATAAAATATTAGGAATGACCTTTCTTTATTAGATTTAAACGAGAATTTGACTTTTAATAGGACACAATGGAGAAAAAGGATTCATGTAGCCGACCCCACGTAGTGGGATAAAGGCTTGATGTTGTTGTTGTTGTTGGATGGAGTCTTGTTACTAGGGGACACAATTGTACAATGTTTGTGGCTCGATTTGGAGTCTATATATGTGGCTAATAGTCTCTTAAACAAAATTTAGACGTAGAGACTCTACTTACTTCCCATTTATTATGATGCACTTATTAAATCATGTATGAATGATTTTAATGCCATCATTTAAGATTTGAGAAGTATTGATGTGATTTTTCATGATGAAGATCAAGCTTCTTGCTGATTTTGTGTGCTTTTTCAATGATTTGAGAAGTATTTTTGAAGACTACTTACTGTAAGAAGAAATGACACATAAAAGATATATTGTTATGCTTTGAAGAGGAAATAACATGCAAATGACATTCATAAGAAGAAGTTAGTATATTCAAGTGTAGTTGCAGTTTGTTTTGATTTTAATATTAACAATTCTCTTTGTACTGATGGAGATAGGTGCAAAGAGAATTAGATTATGGACTTGCTCTTTTTGTGATTGGTGGTGATAGGTGTAAAGAGCAGTTAATTATGGATTTAGCGTGTTCAAATCTCTTATTTTTTATTGAAAAGGTTTGCCATGTATGAGCCAGGTGTTAGTGGTTGCTTTTACATGGGTATAAAATTATGAACACATGGCAATGATTGTTTTGTCGGCTAGAGTCAAATAGGTATCAAATTTGAGAAATAATATAATATCCTTATGTGCTCTCAATATTGCAAGACATGCTCTTTGGTGATGCTAATTGCGTTAAATGTTACTTTAGTTGTTCTAAAGTGGTTGTTTTTACATGGGAAATGAAGCTGTGTGCATGATTAGAGGTTTTCACACTATAAAATAGAGGACACATGATAATGATTGTTTTGTCTGCTGGAGTCAAATGGGTATCGAATTTGAGAAATAATCTAATATCTTTATATGCTCTAAATGTTGCAAGATATGTATTCTTTGGTGATGACATTGCTCGTAAGATCTGCAAGGGTGTTTAAGTTGTTTTGAAGGAAAATAGATTTAGTGGATTCTATAAAATGTAGAGTATACCATATCGTGTTTTCCTTAATTTATTCTTCCTAGTTTTGGTGCACATTTTTCTTAATTTTCTTATTTTTTTTCACATTCAACTTAAATATCAATGCATTTTTTATCACAGCATTTGGAGTTATAAAACATTGACAACCTAATTGTGGTTTTATATCAACGTGTTTTTTATTGTTTATGGATTTACATATAAAAAGCATTTAAAGTGGCAAGTTTTGGTGCAGACGATTTATGTAGTTCATATAGATTTATTGGTAAAATCTCCTTCAAATAAGTAAAATATTAAAATATGTTTTTGAAGATAAAGGCTTATGAGCAATAGAACAAAGACCAAGTATATGCCGCTCAATTTTATTGAATGTGAAATTGATAATTATTTGTCAATTTATTTTTATTTTTTTTGGAAATTTAATGGATGCTTATGTGTGTTACAAGTATCTTGAATTTATTAAAAAAAGAATGAGAATATATATGTGATGCGGACATCGGCACGAAAATCTGGCGCATCTATCACAGGAGGCGTCGTAAATCGACGGCTCTGATTTAAGTTGTCATTTATGAATTATTTTCTGCATTTTAGTTTCTATTTTATGTTATTTCCTGTTTTAACCTTAGGTTAATTTATTTGAGTGTTGTAGCCCGAGGGGCAAGTTTGTAATTTTTTTTTATTTTCTCATGTTGTGGCCTATATATATGGCCTTTAGCTATTGTAATAGGATGATGAATGAATATGAAAATTTTATGTTCCACACACTTGTGTTCTTCTTGAGAGAGAACGTAGTGAGATTTCTATGAGAGGAATCGAAGTCTTCACCAGCCGCAAGATGGGTCCGGGCTCGTGAGTTGAAGTCCCTTGGGGAAGGGCAACGCATCACCCGTCAGCCTTCGGAAGAGTCCAAGGCTCGCGGTTCTAGCTTTTCTTTTTATCTTGTGTTTCTCGTTGTAGTTTCGTCTTCACTCACCACCCTCCTTACTCTTCTTCGTCACATCCAATTCATCCACCAAATTTCCCCACTCTTCCCCCACAACAAGCTCCACTAAAATCCCCACCATAGCCGCCGGATTTTCACCTCCACCCGAAATCCCCCATACCCGACCCATGCCGCCGGCTCCACCCCATTAGCCGCCGGCCGAACCTTCCTCTCCACCCTCTTTTGGATTTCCTAATTTGGTTGGGTTAATTTAGGGATTGATTTGAATTTGAAATTATTCAAATTCAAATTTCAAATTCTTTCCTAAATTAGTGATTCTATTTTAGGAAAATTCTTAATTTACATCCATTTGAATTTAAAATTTAAATTTGAGTGAATTATTTTCTTTCCTAATCTTTTTTTTAAACCAAATTAAGAAGTCTTAATTATTCCCTATCATCCACCTTTGGAAACCCAAAACAATAGCAGTTGAAATTTTCAACGGGCCAAATGTTAATTCTTTCCTAAGAAAACTGTCATGGGAATTAAGAAAGAATTTCCACCTTCAGCTCCAGCTACAGCCGACCTCCTCTCCTTTATTAAATTGATTTTGAAATCCATTTCCAAAGCCTAAAGCCATTCATAACTTTCCAAAACTGAGAGTGAATTTAGGAGTCAATTCTCTAATTCAACTCGTCAATCCCGTAACTCCCACCTGGCCAAAAAAAAAAGTGTTTTACTTGATTTCAATTCCCGTTCCTCTTCCTTTCCCTTGCTGGCCAAACTCTCCAATTCCTGCACATTAATTCCCCCCCTTTCCTTTTATGTCTTACCATAATTAAGACATCAATTAGGTAAACATTTAATTTCTTATTCTCCCCCTTGCTGGCAGAAATTTCTCAACGTTGAGAGCTCAATTTTCTTCTCAGACTTTTGAGAGGAAAATCTGAATTTTTTTTTTTAGATTTCCTGAAAGAAAAATTTCAGATTTTGTGAGCTGAGATAAATTCAGATTTATTTCAGTTTGTAAGGAATAATTTCAGATTTTTTTTGGAGAGGAGATCCTCTCCGTAGCAAAGCCGGCGTTTTCGTCCTACATCAATATGACAACTCAACCTCAACTTATTGAGCAAAATTTGATGGCTAAAATGAAAAATTGTTAGAAATACCATGCAATATAGGATTATTGTGGAGACTGTAGAGGCCAAGTTAGAAATTGCAATTAAATAGCCAATGTTTTGTGAATATAAGCGTTAGGAAACAATGCGGTCCTTGATAAGTCTAGTTGAATGACGAACATGAGAAATTTAAGATGGGTTTAGATTGTAAAATTAGGAACGATGGAGTGAGAATAGGCCTATGTGTTTTGGTCATTTATAAAGAAGGAAAAAGATGCTCCAATAAGGTAAACAGATAGATTAATTTGGATTATGAAGGGAAATGTTTTTTAAAGGATTCATGTCATGTCTCAAAGTGATGTATTCCTCTTTAGATATCTTGGTTCTATTGTTCAGAGTGATGGTGAAATAGATGGGGATATTATCAGCATAATTCAAATTAGATGGTTAAAGTGGAGGAATGCATCGGGCTTACTGTGCGATAGAAAAGTCCCCCTCAAACTTAAGGGAAAATTCTATAAGATGGTGGTGAGACCTGCGATGATTTATGGTGCCGAATGTTGGCCATTAAAAGAGAAACATATTACTAAATTAAGTGTTGCAGACTTGCAGAGATGAGGATGCTTAGGTGGATGGGTGGCTTGACCCTTAGAGATAGGATACGAAATGAACATATGCGTGAAAAGGCTGGAGTAGCTCCAATGGAGGATAAGATTAGAGAGAGTCGCCTTAGATGATTTGATCACATTAAACGGAGGCTTTTCGATGACTCGGTTAGGAAAGTTGATGTATTAGATTCGACTTATGTTAAGAAATGTAGAGGTAGACCTAAAAAGACTTGGTTAAAAAATATTAGTAATGATCTTTCTTTATTAGATTTAAATGAGAATTTGACTTTTAACTGGACACAATGGTGAAAAATGATTCATGTAGCCGACCCCACATAGTGGGACAAAGGCTTGATGATGTTGTTGTTGTTGTAGGAAGGGAAATGCTTGATTAAAAGCAGCATATCTTGAAGATGTGCAAATGGAGTTAAAATATCATGTAGCATTCACTAAGGAAAGGAGTATCCCTAAAACCGAGCTAAAATATTTGTGTTGGATAATGATAATGTTGGCATGTGCCATACAACAAATAATTGTACATGCTTCCGGTACCACATGTCCAAGTTAGGTGGAATATTGGGAGCTTCTCTTAAAGTCTTCACCTTCTATCTCGAGTATATGTAGAAACAATTGCAAACGTCCCAAATTATCATTGGATTTTGCAGGGTTTGTAAATTGAATATTTTGGCTATGCTAAGCGTGAATATTGTATCAAGAATCTAAAAAGATCTCTCTGCTTCTTAGTCAAAGTTGGACCAGACCGGAGTATTTTATCGATTCTCACATTTATTTTTTGTTGTTGAAAACAGGAGTAATTGTAATCACTTAATGGATGTAATAATGCAAATTTTCAGATGGCGGCTTAAAAGATTTTAATTTCATTGACTGGCATATTTTTGGATGAGGCCAATTCACTTCTTAAGTGTCAATTTGCATTTTAGAAGTATAGTACATTCTAACTCTGCTTTTTTTTATTGTTCCAGTCCGAACGTCTTCAGAAGGTTCTTGAATATGTAAATGAAGTGCATGCATTATGTTGTGTGCTTGGCAATGATTTTGGCAAGACATTGAATGGGATTCATCCAAGCTTGCATGAGCCTGGTTTAGGGCAATCTACAAATATTAGTGATAGCACATTGGAAGGGCTGTCTCAAATGATCCAGAAATTAAAATTAGAGAAGAGGAAACGAACTCAAACGGTAATATTAAAAGCTCTGCTTTCTTTTCTTGCTAAATACACTTGTAACTCTTATAAGTCCATAATTCCAGTTGCGGCAAGTCTTTGAATCCTTAATTGAACTATGGAACCTGTTGGATACACCGGAAGAAGAGCGCAAGCATTTTGAAAAGAATTCATGTATTCTGATGTCACAAGCGGAGGATGTAACAAACTCTGGTATTCTATCGATCGAATCTGTCAAGGAGGTTTGTGCACAACAACTTCCAGTTTTCTTGAAACATTTTGGGTTATAAGCATCTTGGAAAGACATCATCCTTTCTCATGTTTCACAGATTGAGGCTGAAGTTGACCGGTTAACAGAGTTCAAAGCCAGCAAAATGAAAGAACTTGTTTTGAAGAAAAGATTAGAACTGGAGGAAGTGTGTCGCCAAGCACATATTGAACCTGATATGAGTACCGCATCAGACAAATTGTGTGCATTGATTGATTCTGGTGTGCATCTTATTTTCCATTTTTCGTAAAGGTTTATTCTTATCTGAATCTAACCAGTTAACACTTTTTTCTGTGATTAGGTCTTGTGAATCCTTCTGAACTCCTGACTAATATTGAAGGTCAAATTACAAAAGCAAAGGAGGAATCCGATATCAGGAAGGATATCTTGGACAGAGTAAACAAATGGGAAGCTGCTTGTGCGGAAGAAAGGTGGCTTGAAGAGTATAACCAAGTAAGATGGTCTTCCCTCTTGATGCTAAATTGATATGATGGGACATCGGAAGTCCTGTTGAGGTTCTTTCAATTTTGAGGAATTATGCCTAAGTTCCTGATCTTTGGCCATTCCATTTTGGTTAAAATGCCTGATGTACAGACCATTTCCCTAGGGTGAGAGTTGTAATTTCAAATTTCTGCACATTTAGAAGAGTTATTTGGTCAAAGCAATTGAAATGAAAAACTTCGACATGCATGGTGCCAAATTTTAGGAACACAAGTTTAGTTCTTGAACATTATGAATATATCTTTAAATTGCGGGGAACTTAATAGCCTGCTTAGTGTTTATAATAAATTTCATTTGCCATGCATGTACAGATTCTAGTTAGTAAGAGCTTTATACTTTTTTTTATGAATCCTGGTTTTCTTTGTCATATGGATCTTAGCAGTCATGGCTTTGCTTGTTTGAGCTAATCTTACCATATGTTTGTAAAAGGTCAATTCCTTGAAGTTCATCAATTGAATATTTGGTGCAATCTTTTCACTGTTCAGGAAGTTATTCAATTAAACCAGGCTTCGTTTGGGATGACTTTCTTTCTGCTTCTTAAAGCAGATTTCTAATAATTTTTTTTTTTTTTTTCTATTAGAAAACTACTTTTAGAAACAATAATAAAGCCGTCTCAAACGAAGCCTCAATCTCATGAAAGCCAGTAATTCTATCCAAATAATTTCATTAGAATTTAGTTTAAACTATGCCAAATCCGGCAGGCGCTTTCATTATTTGTTTTTTCATGTTCATTCTTGTTCAAGAATAGACTGACACCTTCTAGGATACAGGATGAGAACAGGTATAGCGCGGGAAGAGGCGCCCACTTGAACCTGAAACATGCAGAGAAAGCTCGGTTGACATCACTCAAAATTCCAGGTTTTTAAGGCCTACACATCCTAGTTTCATACACGTAATCTGCAAATACTAAATTTCTTCCTTGTTCCAGGCATTGTTGACAATTTGATAAGCAAAACATTTTCCTGGGAATGTGAAAGGAACATGCTTTTCTTTTATGATGGGGTCAGTTTGATTTACTTCTCTTATAACATGCATTTTTATCTCATATTCTATTTGAATTTTTGGAACTACTTCGTCATTCCTAGGCCCATCCGGCTTGGGCTTTTCTGGAATTACTCCAGAAATTTTAACTTTCTGAATTATTACGTTCCAATTTTGCAGGTTCGTTTGGTCTCTCTTTTGGAAGAGTATAAGCTTTCTAGACAACAAAAGGAAGAGGAGAAAAAGCGTTTTCGTGTAACTATACCATTCAGAATAATGCTTCGTAATCTCTACACACTCATAACAATATAAGCATTTAAGTTTATTATTGCAGGATCAAAAGAAGCTGCAATATTTACTTCTCACTGAGAAAGAAGCACTTTATGGATCAAAATCCAGCCCAAAGAAGAGCAACAGTTTCAAGAGGCCAACAAATGGATGTCATACGAATGGTTTCATGACACCTGCACCTCGAAGGGTTTCTGTAGGCAGTGCAACACCTGAGCTTCTCACTCCTCGCTCATATTCCAGTCGTCAAAACGGTTACTTCAAGGAAATGCGACGATTATCTACAGCCCCTCTCAACTTTGTTGCTATACCAAAAGAGGATACAATATCTTCTTTCACATCATCCTCCATCAGTTGCTTGGAACCTGGGTCTCCCCCGCGGGGTTAAATAGTATGATCTCCTTATAATCTCCATCTGCTATGCTGCTAAACTTTGGCTTCGTTTGGGACGGCTTTCGTTCTGCTTTCTGAAGCAAATTTTCAGTATAAAAATTAAAATTTTTATACGAAAAAGTTATTTTAAGAAGTAGTAAGAAAACCGTCCCAAACGAAGCATGTATGTGCTCTCTTTACTTCTTAAGACGGAGCGCCTGATTGAGATTCAATATTGCAGGAGGAGAAGAATTTAACAGATGAAAGAACCAAACGAGGTATGATTATGGCTCTAACTGCGCTGAATCGTTTAACATTTAGGAACATATTTTATTGTGAAGATTAACTGCATGAGTGGATTTAGGAATTTGTGATGATTGACCTCTTTAAGTTAAATGTAACTGTATCCCAAGAGAGTGTTAGCTTTAGCAGAAACCCTGTATCTTATCTTTATGATGTTTTAATGTATATATATATTATCCTTGTGCCACTCATATGTAATCTCCTAAGCTATTTAAGCTCATTGTTTCATATTTCTTTGTCAGAATTTGGAAATGTTGCTTTGATTCCTTTGAATTCTGTACTACTTGGTTAACAACAATGTCATATATTAGCTTTATGTAGTATTGAAATGTGTGAGGGAGTTCAACTCCCATCTTCAATGATATATATAAATATGTTGTAAATATTCTTTTAAGAAACTCCAACGGGCTCATCCGAGTCATCAACAAAAAGTGTACTTGAATAAAGTATTGCTTTTGACACAACTCATCTTGTCCTATTGGTTGAGAGCTTAGACTTCTAATTAAGAGATCTTGAGTTCGAATCTTTGTGTAAGAGTTTGCCTTAAATGAACTAAATGTCCCAAAAAAATAATTGCTTTTGTTAAGTAAATCGCAGCTTTTCTGCTCAACGACTTATGTTTCATCTTTTTTTTTTTTTTAAATTTGTGATTGATCCAGTCATTGCAAAGCTTAAAAGAGTTTTTAAGTAAATTCTCTCAGCTTCTCAGGCTTTATTTCATGTTTTTTTGTTATCCGAAGTGAAATTAAATAAGAAATTGATACATCATTGACAATCATTTATTTTGGGCACAAATTTTAATATATATTTGAGAATGGAAAATTTTTAAAATTAAATTTAGGACCATCCAAATTTTGGTTTCAAAAAATTTGTAATTGAATTGAACATTTAGATGAGATGAGATGAATTTGATGATATTAAAAGTGATATAATCTAAGCCTAAATAAGCTTATAGATTAAGCACTTGGAGCATAACAAAATATTTTAGATAAAGTTTGAATGCTTATAGTTAAATTAAGTGTATTAATGAATCTAATATTTCTTAATTTTGATAGCATTAAGATACTTTATTTTTGAACAAATTTTTTATGATTAAGGAAATTAATATAGGGCATCTAATGGAGTGTTTTGACTTTCTTTCTATTTACATGTCATTGTACTCGCAAAATAAACAAGTCGACACTCTGTGCATGAGAAGATATTGATAGTGTGGACTATAAAAATTTAACGTTGCTTAGAGTCTATAAAAATTTAGAAGCTTCATTCAAGCACCATCATTAGATCGCTGACTATCAAGCCATCGTCCAACAGCCGCAATTGATACATGATCGTCTGATTGCTTTCATTGGAACACCACTCTACCAGCATCATCATACTATCATTGTCAACTACGAACTTCCACCCATCGTCGCTCAATTACACCCCTTTAATAATATGAAGTTGTACCCTTAAAAATTGAGGTATCTTTTGGTGAATAGTTATAATTTTATTAGAAATTCAAAGTTAATCTATGCTTGCATAAGAGCACTCCTAGCCCCTAGGATGGTGACCTCCTGGCGATATATATATAATTATGCAATATTTAAATCATAATAACTTAAATACTTGACGCGTATTAAATAAATTCATATTAGGATATAGATAGGGATGTAAGTGAGCTGAGATGGATCAAATTTGATGACTAACGAACTTGAGAGTCGAGCTTATCGAGCCTCGAGCTTAAAAACTAACTCGTACATTAAACTCATGAGTTTGCTTGCCTAAGAAAATATTTAGGAATAAAAAATAATATTATTTATTAATTTATATCATTTATAAGTAAATTCACTTTTTTAGTAGATTCATTTTAGTGCATTTAATATAATTAATGCATTGTTGTTGCACTTCTCCCAAAAAAATAAAATCTTTTTTTTTTTTGTGCTTCTTCTCCAACAAGTTGATGTCGTACGAGCAGAGCTTCTTTCTCCTGCAATGATTTCGTCTTTTTGTCTGTTGTGCTTCCCAAATGGAGTCGCATGTGCTTGAATTGAGCTCTCGAGCAGAGGAGTTAAAAGGACGAGCCAAGCCCAAGCTCAATTTTTGGGCTTGAATCGAGCTTAAGCTCAAGTTCAAGCCGATATTCTTAATGATGAGCCGAGCTCGATAATCTCACTATTAGACTTGACTTAACTCTTTTACATTCATAGTTGTGGATTTGCACATTTGAATAATCTTCTGCGAGTAGAGTTTCTTTCTCCTGCAATGATTTCGTCATTTTGTCTGTTATGCTTCCCAAGTGGACTCCCATGTGCTCGAATTGTGCTCTCGAGCCGAGGAGTTAAAAGGAAGAGCCAAGCTCAAGCTCATTTTTTGGGCTTGAATCAAGCTTAAGCTCAAGTTCAAGCCGGTTTTTTATCTAAAGAGTCGAGCTCTGTAATCCCACTATTAGTCTCGACTTAACTCTTTTACTCCCCTATTTGTGGATTTGCTCATTTGAATAATCTTGATTATTTTGTCTGCTTGGTAGGACAAGGCCTAGATAAAAAAATTTCATATACGCAAAATTTCAAACAAATGAAATTTCATGCTCATCAAATCATGCAAAAAATTTGGACAAATCATTATCACACTCGTCACATACATCTCCAAACATGATAACGGATACTCACATAATCCATTTGTGAATATGAAGGCAAATCATGATAACTACGAGTGATTCAAATTATTATCACGCCCAAATCAGACTCAATCAATGGCAACTAATACTTGATTAATCCGAGCTAGCTTGGTATATGGACCATACCTTCTATCACTTTCTCTATAATAAGCTATAGCCAATATGCTACAAATAAAAACGACCCTAAAAGAATTTTTATTATTTTAAAAATAGGAACATAATATAATAAGCGCATTAATATTGATAATTTCTTACGTTTTAAGTAATGAAAATGTTTTTTTTTTATTTTAAAAATAGGATCATGCAAAAAATGTGAATGGCAAGATGCGGTTGCAAAATTAAGAAGAATCAATCAATGAATGATTATATCATATGAAGAATCATAGAAACGGATATGTCCTCGAAAAATTATCTTGATCGAGCACGTTTGTACTTGATGCCAAGTTTCTACTCAACGCCGGACTTCTTCCTATTGTCAGACTTTCGCCGGATATCTATCTGATGCTGAATTTATGTCAATTGCTGGACTTCTACATGACGCAGTCCTTCCGACCTCAGTTGCCAGCCAACTACGGTCCACGTGACTTACGTCGCCCACCGACTACAGTCCTTCCGACCTCCATCGCCCGCAGACTACAGTCCTTCCGACTTACGTCGCCCGCCGACAACAGCGCTTCCGACCTCCATCGCACACCGACTACAGTCCTTTAGACATACGTAGCCTGTCGGTGACAATCTTTCCAACCTCCATCGTCCGTCAACTACGGTCCTTCTGACTTACGTCGCACACCGACTACAGTCTTCTGACTAAACAAACACATCAACGTGATTCTTTGTATTCTCATCATGTAATGTATTCTATAAGATGTACATCAAGTAAAGACCTTCCCCCAAGGAAGGACCACATTTGTAATTAACTACATTACTAGTGGATTCATTTATATTGGGCCAGGCCCCGTGATTTTTCCCCCTATTCAGGGGTATTCCACATAAAAATCTTTGTGTCTCAAATGATGACGCACTCTCTCTCTCTTATCTGATTGCGTGCCGGATTTTCATACAACGCTAAGATGTTAAACTTCATAAACCTATATTGAAATAAAAATAATTAAAATTAAATTTAAGTGACTATATATTTATAACAAAAGATTATATATAATATATATATATATATATATAATGAGTATACATTATTGTAAAAATTAATAAATTAAAGGTGATATGAATAAAAATTTAAAATGATATGTTGCATATGTCCAACATCTCAATATAAAAAACTACAAATAAAAATGTATAAAAACATATTGTAAAAAATTATGATAAATTTAAGGATGATAATAAGATGTTTTCAAGAAAAAAAACTAGGTGATTGGCCTTCCTAGCATAGCTCCCGGGTATATAAAAATCACACGTGTCAAATTTACAATGTTAGATTTAAGTCCATTCTCTCTAATTCTACCACCTATCATAAAAATATGCCACCCAAGAATTACGTCATAGAATACTAATATCTCCCATCAATAAAAGTGGTGCCTCTCCTTGTTCTAGGCCATAGACGCAAAGCCAAGCTCTCTCAACTCATCCTCTCCTTCACTAATCCAATCAAGGAAGGGGAATAGAGATAGAAAGAAAGGGGGAAAGATCAGTATAACTTGTCTTCTTTTTATTCTTCTTCTAATTCGAACAAAAGATGGAGAGGCTGACGAGTGCAGAGATAGCACACCTCAAGGAGGTTTTCAACATCTTCGATAAGAATGGCGATGGTAAATGCAATAACCCACCTTGACCTTTGTGTCATTCTCTCAATCTCATTCTAATTGATTACTTAAAGGCATTTCTTAAGTATGTGGTTTTATATTTAGAACAACGAGGCTTTTGTTATTTGTTGACATATACAAGGATCTTTAATGCATGGTTGCGCTATTGTGCTTAATGTAGATGACAATCATTTTTTGTCTTACATTGGATTGTTATGGCATACTTCGCTACATTTAATCTTGTTTTACCTTTTTTTTTCTA
The DNA here is from genome assembly GCA_016618105.1 of Dendrobium huoshanense. NCBI lineage: Eukaryota > Viridiplantae > Streptophyta > Magnoliopsida > Asparagales > Orchidaceae > Dendrobium > Dendrobium huoshanense. Next base: position 21,212,406 of record CM028343.1, read on the forward strand.
AACCACTTGCTCGGCTTAAATTTTTTTATCTGATAAATTTTATGCTCTAGCGGTCATCATCAGGTTTTGATTCTTCAAATGATGATTTCAGATATGTGTTATAACCTGAGTTCTTTTGAATTGTAATAATATAAGGGTTCAATTTCTCTCAAGTCTTTATGGCTTTAGTGAAAGCCTGAATTTATTCAAGATGACTCATGTTCATTCTTACATTTACTTTATTTTGTGTTCTAAACAAATTTAGAGCTTTTTGGTGTAAGGTGGGGAGCAAGCGATTTAAGAGCATGTTACCTGTATCTCTAAATATGTCAAAAACCTCAAGCTCATAATGCTTTGAGGTGCACTCGCCAAGGGTTTATGATCACTTATTTCTCAGCTGGCAACACTCGTCACTCATCACTTGACAGACTACACTCGTCACTAAAAACAACAATCAAAAATGAAAAAAATAAAGATTTGGTAAAAATAATAAATTAATGAGAAAAAAATTTGTATAATTTTCAAGTCTATCTTGAAATAATTTATATAAGGGTATATTTACATTTTTTTTTAATCTATATATTTATATTATTTGTTTAATTGTTTATTAAAATTGTTTCTTACATTTATATATAAATAAATTGAGTTTAGATATTGTAATCAAAATTTTATTATAATATGTTATAAATTTTTTAATTTATTTTGAAATCAATATATTATAAGCTCAAAAAATTTCCACGTTATAACTATTATAAAATTTGTCTACAAATTAGAACTTGAAATTAATGAATCAATGATAATTTAGTAACAAAATTATTATTAATTTAAATGATAACTAAATATATGATAAAATGAGGATCATAAAAAGACCAATGGAATATTTTACACTTGAAAAAAATATATTATTTTGCTAGTGATATATATACATTAATGATACTAAATTGTCATGCAAACATGTGAATTTTAAGTTGCAATAACAAAATTAAAAAGAATAAATAAATGAATCAACCACTAAGTGGTAGTACTACTCAATATAATATGTTATCTTTCTTAACTATTGATAGCTCCCACCAGTAAATATGATATGCCTCTACGAGAAATTATTCTATGCGAAGTTCAGACGCAGAGTTGTGTTCGGGCATATGAGTGTACACAATATGTTTATAATGTATACATCTTGTGTATAAAAATAAAAGGACACACTATACACTCGCATTATGGGCATAACATTGCCCCACATTGATCTCTATTTGGATCCTTCGGTCTCATTCTAATTGATTACTTCAATGCTTTTAAAACTTTGAAGGTCTATACTTATACTAATGGGGCATTTGTTATTTTAACTTAGACAAGGGTCCTCTGGTTAAGCTATTGTGCTTATATGGATGACGTTCATTTATTAACATATTGGATCATTATCGCATACTTCACTTTTATTTGAGCCTTGTTTAGCTTAATTTTTTGGTCGGCTAAATTTTGAGCATTGAGTGATCTCCATATATGTGTTGTAACTTGAGTTCCTTTAAATAGTAAATTAAGTATACATGCGTTTCAGTTTCATAGGAGAGATTATTACATGCACAGGACAGTTCAGAGGCAAATCACGATAAGTCAATTCACCAGGTGCCGATACAGAACAAAAAAGTAACATGTCACTTCTTGATTCCTCTCTAGACGGAATCTGATAACCACACGTAATAATTTCACCAAGGGGCGAATCTACAATGAGGGCCCTGGGGGCACGGGCCCCACTGGCCCAATAATTAAAATCAGCTCATCTTAAACCAGACTAATAAAATTATAAAATTAAATTTGATTTTTAAAACCAATCATTTTCGGCTTCTCCTCCGCCTCCGCCTCCCCCTCCCCAAAAAAATCTCTCCGCCTGACCAGCCCAGTTTTTTTTCTTTTTTTTGCTAACTTCACGATATGCTTTTTCTTTTTCTATCCCTCGTTATTAATTGTTATCTCTGCCCTCTCTCTCTCTCTCCCTCTCCGGTTTTTATGGAGGGGAAATTGATATATTTTTTTAATAAATTTAAGTAAATTAATTAGTTTAATTATATCAACTTTATAGTTTTGTATTATTTATAATTCATCTGATAAAAATAATATAGAATTGAATTAAACAATTAATTTAAAATTTGGCATATATATTATGATATTTTACTAATTTATTTAATCTGAATATAATTCAAAATTAAGAATTAAATTAATTATTCCAAATAAAATAATCTTAAGTATAAAAATAATTTAGTTGAACTCAATTTTATAATAAAAATAATATTGTTTTTTATTAAATAACAAGATAGAGAGTGATATATCTATTTTTTTAATGGAAATGCATATGATTTTAAATGTGTTTTTATAATTTTTTATTAAAAATATCTCTTTTACACTGAGTAAAAATTATATTTTAAGAATAATTTAATAATTAATGTTAATTTATGCTTCCATATAAAAAAATTTCTGAATCCGCCCCTAAATGGCCTCAGTTGTTGCAACGAACCCAATTTTGATTTCCTTTGGTTCACAGTTCATGTCAAGGATTGAATTTCTTTCAAATTGTTAAATGATATGATTCACTTCTCTTGCTGATCTTAATCTGACTTTGATGCCGGAGAAGGCTTCATTACTTCCGAAGAGCTTGGTACAGTCATGAGATCATTGGGCCAAAATCCTACTGAAGTGCAATTGCAGAATATGATCAGTGAATGTGATGCTGATAAAAATAACGCCATTGATTTCCCAGAGTTTCTGAATCTTATGACGAGCAAAACAAATGTGAGTTCATCTTTTCTATCGTAAGCTCTTATATGCTAATCTTTAAACAGATATCACCTTTTGATTTTTTGCTTTCTTTCTTATACTCTCTGCTGCTAACTCGCTCGATGTCCTTGCTCAAGGTAACTGAGAAGGGACTTAGGGATGCTTTCAACGTGTTTGATAAAGATCAGGATGGCTTCATTTCTGCAGCGGAGGTAAGCTCCCAGCTTCTACTCTCCATTAAAGCACAAACAAAATGGAGTTTTTTAAAGCTATCTGAATTGTGGGACATTTGCAGCTCGGTCAAGTGATGGCAAACCTTGGGCAGAAACTGACTGATGAGGAGTTGAACGAAATGATAAGTCAGATAGACTTGGATGGAGATGGGAAGATCAGCTATGATGAATTTGTGGTGAAGATGATGGAAGGCCACTGAGATGACAGTTTCTATCCATGGCAAAAAGGCTTAATTAATGTTTCAAATGTCATCTGTACGTACTGAAAAATATTTTAAAATAACTATATCCTAACAGTATTATAAGAAAATTCAAAAAAAAAAATTATAATAAGACTTATTTATCTATTATGCTGATTGCAAATTTGCAATATTGTCATGGCTTATCTAATTTCTTCGCATTGAACACTTTTTCATTGGTAAAATGTTGAGGCTTTGGTTTGAGGTATTTTTCTGATATATTAGCACTACTAAATATATGAGATTTTGGCACTCTTTATTAATGTCGGTCAGCAAATCGGTGCTATAGATCAGTATTCGGAACGGTTTTGGCCAATTAAGATAAATACAAACACACATCACATATATAAGATTCAAACTTAAGACCTCTTTGTTGATAGTCAAATATTCCAGCCAACAAACCAAAGTTAATTGCGTTATTAGAGTTTATTTTAATGCATACATGTTGGAATTTGTATGATGAAACAAGTGCTAATTATATATTTATAAAAAATATATTATTTGCAACTATTGATATTTATTTTGCTTCAACTTTTTATTTTAAACATTCATTGGTAAAAATTCAAATAGGCTCAATCCTACTTTGATAGTTTGATTTATATTTTCTTGAACTTTAATTCATTTTGATCTGATTTATTAGTTCTAAACTCTCTATTTTAAAAATGAAGTGGTCTTTTGCGTTCACATTTATTTTTTAATTTTAAATTTAAATTTGTTTTATTTTATTTATATTTTGATATAAAATAAAATATATTTAATATCTTTAAATCTATTATTTTTTATTTTAATTAAATATTGAATTAATTGATTTATGAAACCATAGCAACGTACATAACAGTGACATTTTTTTTGGGGAAAAATTAAGGGCTAAGCCCTGCTGACCTCGTTTTATTTTAGTTTGCCCTCGAGCATTTTCGAGTTATTTAATTGAACCTTATCGAGACCAAATGGAGCTCGAGTTGACTTGACTCGAGTCGAATTTAACTCTACCAAGTTTAATTAACCTCGATCAGTGCATATCGCCCCGTCAGGCTCGATTTGATATCAATCGATATTATTTTTGGGTTTAATTTTGCAGAACTAAATTAATTGAATTAGAACGAACCTAATTCGACCCAAACCGAGTTAGATTTGGGCTCAAATTCAACCTGATTTATCCTAATTAAATCGTATTAAACTCAATTGATTTCATCATCATTTTAAATTAACTTCTATTTGAGTAAATTTACATCCATGGGCACGATCGAGCGAGCATACATGACATGATTTTGTAAGCTGAGACGAGTGGCGGGATTCCCTCTTCAGCATTAACGAGCATTTAACTCTTGCCCTTATCGTCGATCTAGCCGTTTGTTTTTTTGGGCTCTCCGGTTCAAAATCCCCTTGGCAAGCTAGCTCCGAGGAGGAGGCTATCGGTCTCGACGCCCGTTCGCGTGGAAGCCTAGGCCGAAGGCCCTTTGCCCGCACTCCAGTCCTCCTCCTCCGTCTCTCTATGGTTTGCACGATACCGAGAGCTGAAACCCCTATCCGGCCTCCCTCTCTGTTTCGCACAGCCCAAGCCGAAGCCTCCCCAATCCCTCTGTTCGCGCGACCCCAGCCAGGCCGGCCTCCCATTGCTTACAAGGTAAGCTTCTTCTTCTCTTCCTTCCTCTTCTTCCTCTTCTTTTGTTTCTTCTTCTACTTCGTTTCCTTCTTCTCCTTCTCCACCTTTTTCTTCTTCTTTCTTTTCTTCTCCATTTTCTTCCTTCATTCCTCCTCCTCTTACTCTCCTTTCTATGTGAGTAAAATCTACACTCATTTGAAGTGTAGCTTCTCTAACGTACAAAGACTTTTCTCTAGAAATTGAGTGGGTTATAGCCTCATGGACTGCGAATTAGCACTATGACATGGTTTATGTGGTTTGAAATATGAACCCTGGTGTGTAAAATCTGTATTCGTTGTTTGCTTACACCCTGCAATGTGTTTAGGACCTCATGTGTAGGTGATAGAAATTGTAGCATCTTTTGCCAAGTGCATGGAAGGTGTTCGTAGTCATGCTCACTAAGAGTGTTCATATATAAACTTCAATCGAATGAGGACATTGAGAGAGCATATTGATATCTCATCATTCCTATATCTTTAAGAGGGCTATGAATTCGGATTACGTGGAGCAAAACCACTTGGTAGTATTGTTGAAAATTTCTGTGTTGCTGCTTCTTTTGCTGATGACCGGTAGATATATCACAAAAAGTTTTTTTTGCTTACATGGCCTTTCAAACGGATAACAGAAAAGTCTACTTTCTTCATTAATATAAAATTCGCATGAGCAAGCCCAATACTAACATGAAATATATAAAATAAACATTTTAACATTATACAGGATGTATGAAATAAACAATCACATAGCTTCAAACACTTTAAAATTATGAATTCATTTTTATATGGTATTGACTAAACATCAGATCTAGAAAATAATAACCCTTCATAATCTATTAACACCCATACCCATATATTCATGGCATTTCTCAATCCGAAGACAACTCATGAAACTCTCTAACACAAAGTCACCCGCGAAATCATATGTATTTGAGAAAGAAAATTGAAACTGTGTTTTCACAAACCAAGTAGCAAACAAATAAATCATTTAACATTGAATCCCAACTAAATTGTAATCATAAGAATGACAGCTTGTTGCAAATAGCCTCGGATTTTCCCCCAAGAGATTTTTCAAAATATAACCGACCATAGATACTCGTCAATAAAAGAGAGGATATCATGCATATTTTCTAACACTTCTCTAACATACTTTATGAAAGTATCACGAATGACCATTATTGGGAAAGAAAACATACATATCTCTTCAAATTAAACCATAAGAATAAAATTTAACATAACTAACGCAATCTTGCATTCAAGCCAAACATTCTCAAGGATTGAACTATGAAGCATGTGCGACCTTTTCAACAAACCCTTAAATCTCATTTAATGTCAAATATACATAATCGTTATTTGCCAAAAATCTGAAATTAGCATGGTATTTGTTGAAATAAAAAAAAGGAGAAATCAGCCCACTTTCTCTTATATACCTAGGTTCCATGCAACTGTTAGGAGTAATGTAAGAAGGACATGCAAAAACACACACGAAACCTTCCAACAGGACATTCCAACATGATCTCAATCCAAACTACTTGTTACTAGGTATCGAGACAAACTTCGCCTATGCCGCTAATGATAAACTGTGTATTTTATGAGTGAGCAAAAAAATCCATAAGGAGTAACTTCAATCTTTCCAGCAAATCTTTATAAATATGAATAAAATAAAATATAAAAGAAAACATCAAAAAAAAAGTTCATTCCTTTTTTTTTGAGGTCCACAAGCCCATTCTATTAAAAAGGTGTACACGTAAAGTAAATAATCTAGGCAGGATTCAGAATAAGCATATATCTTGACTTGAATCATACTCATATTTCCCAGTGACATTCAGAAAGAATCGAATAATGATGACAACAATAATTTTCCAAAAAACACCAAATTATTGTAGAAACTCTAAGAGTTCTTGAATGAACCTTTCGGTTCTTGAAGCAGAAAACAGAGAGGGAAAACTGAACTTTATTATTATCACCTTGTGTTACAGGGAAAAGGAAAGCCTATAAATAGGCAAGCATAGACATACAGATAGAGGCAACCAATGATCTACTGCCAGCTCATTAATAAGTATTAATTACATTTTGGTTTACTTCCTAATATTCCCCCGCAAACTGAAGGGTCTTGCTTGACCGTTAGTTTGGTCCGGAGAGCTCGGAAACGAGGAGTAGATAAGGACTTAGTGAAGATATCGGCAGGTTGATCAATGGTGTTGATAGGGAGAATTCGGATTGCATTGTGTATGATATGATCCCGGACGAATTTTTGGTCAATCTCAATGTGTTTCGTCCGTGCGTGGAACACCGGATTATTCGCGAGAGCAATTGCCGACATGTTGTCACAAAAAATTTCAGTTGGATTATCTTGGGGGATACCGAACTCGGCCAGGAGTTTGCGGAGCCAAAGGACGTCAGCTGTAAGAGCAGCCAGAGCTCGATATTCAGATTCGGTGGATGAGCGGGCGACCGTGTGCTATTTCTTTACAGTCCAAGAGATTAAATTTTCGCCTAAGAAAGAGCAGAATCCAGATGTAGACTTGCGGGTTAATGGATCTCCAGCCCAGTCGGCGTCTGAAAAAGAAGTGAGGTGGAGATTAGATTTGGAAATTGGAAGCCCGAAATCCAGCGTACCTTTGATATAACGAAGAAGTCGTTTGAGGAGAAAGATATGCTGCGGTTGCGGATCTTGCATGTGTTGGGATAAGGTATTGACGTTGAAAGCTATGTCGGGACGGGTAATGGTTAAATACTGTAGGGATCCCGTGAGCCGGCGATAAAGGACCGGATCTGAGAGCAATTCTTCCTGCTGAAATTCGGCTGGGAGCTTTGTGCAGGAAGGATTAGCAATGGAATTGCATTGCTGAAGGTGTGCTTGGTGAAGTATTGATAAAGCATACTGCTGCTGAGAAAGAAAAAACTGCTGATTGTTTCGGGTGATGTGAATACCCAGAAAATTATTTACCTCACCTAGATGTTTAAGAGTGAATTTAGCACCTAACTGAGAAATAATGTCATTGATGGCAGATAAGTTTTTACCCGTAATTAAAATGTCATCAACGTAGATAAGTAAGAATATGTGCGAGTTAGAGTTTTGGAAAATAAACAATGACGGATCTGATTTACTGTTTGTAAAGCCAATAAGAAGAAGTTGTTGTGTGAAAGTATTATACCATTGGCGAGGAGACTGTTTGAGACCATAGAGAGTTTTGTGAAGACGACATACGTAATCGGGATGGTTTGGATCTTCGAAACCGCGGGGCTGTCGCATATGGACGGTTTCGTGAAGTTGCCCGTGTAGGAAGGCATTCGCCACATCAAGCTGCTGAACCTGCCAGTTGTGATGTATAGCAATAGCAAGTAAAATGCTAATAGTAGGTAATTTTGCAACAGGACTAAAGGTTTCGGTATAATCAATGCCGAATTCGTGGTTGTTACCCAACGCGACCAGTCGAGCTTTGTATTTGGCTATAGAGCCATCGGCATGCTGTTTGGTGCGATACGTCCACTTGCATCCTAAGATGCCCGAAGGCGGTGAAGGTACAAGCGTCCATGTTCCCTGTTTTTGCAAGGCTAGAAACTCTTCTGCCATGGCTTGACGCCATTCAACCTTTTTAACGGCGTCCGTGTAACAAGTGGGATCTGAATTTTGTTCGTGCAGCTGATTCTTGTGAAAGAGATTGAAATGCACGTTGGGTTTTAAGGAACCTGTTTGGCTTCGGGTGACCATAGGATGATGGTTTGGTGGATGAGCAGTCATTGACCCATGAGTATTGCTGGGACTGGGAGGCCTGAGCGGCTGATTAGCAATGTGAGGCGAGGTTGGAGGTTCACGGACAATGGGTAACGAAGGCTGAGTAGGAGATGTAGGTTTAATCGTTTGCTGTTGCACCGAGGTGGGAATGAGCAGAGCCGGTGGAGTTGTGGAATTGTGCTGAGCAGAGGAGGATGGGTCACCTGAGAAAGGAAAGAATAGTTCGTCAAAGATTAAATGCCTAGAAATAGTTACTTTTGATGTGGAGACATCCAAGCATTTGTAACCTTTATGTTTATCAGAATATCCGATAAACACACAAAGCTTAGCATTGGACTGAAGTTTATGACGTTCATGAGACGGTAATAACGGAAAGCAGGCACATCCAAACGTGCGCAGATGAACATATTGAGGTTTAGTGGCGTAGAGTAATTCGAACGGTGATGGTTTATGGTTGTGCAGAGACGGCATCCTGTTAATTAAATAGACCGCGGTGAGTACTGCATCGGGCCAGTAGCGGTAGGGAACATTGGCCGTGTGTAAGAGCGATCGCGAAGTTTCTATGATATGCCGATGTTTTCTCTCAGCCACCCCGTTTTGCTCCGACGTATGGGGACAAGAAATCTGATGGCTTATACCATTTGATTTAAGAAAATTTTCGAGCGAGTGATTAAGATATTCGCCACCGCCATCGGTTCTAAGGCATTTTATGCGCTTAGATATAAGATTTTCAATATGATTTTTGAACTCAATAAAAACAGCGGTAACATCAGACTTAAAGCGTATGGGAAAAAGCCAGGTAAATCTAGTATAGTCATCCACGAATATGACATAGTAAAGAAAGCCATTGGACGAAGCGACTGGAGCAGGACCCCAGACGTCCGAGTGGATTAAATCTAACACAGATTTCGTTTGATGTAGAGATCTTTCAAACGGAATCTTGTGAGTTTTTGAGGAATTACAAGAATGACAAACAATGCTAGTATTATTGATATGTAAAGAAGGATTTGAAGCAGCTATTGAATATAAGATCTTTTGGTTCGGGTGTCCGAGCCTATTGTGCCAGGAGAACAGAGGCTTGCGGATGGCTGTGTTGGCAATCGCTTGGCTGCTAGCAGGTTGAGGATGGATCGGGTATAGACTGTATAGTCCACGAGTACATGGACCTTGAAGCAGTATCTCCTGTGTCTGCAAATCCTTAAAGATAAATCCATTAGGAGTGAAAGTAATAGAAACGTTGTTATCCCGTGTAAGTTGCGAAATTGAAAGAAGATTGTAGTGAAGGGATGGGGTATGCAAAATTTTAGATAAGAACAACTTACGAGCAGGTGTTGGAAGAACACCTGAGCCAGAATGAGTAATACCAACTGAGCTACCATCGCCAATAGTCACACCGTCTGAACCGTGATACGAATGGGAGACTGAGAGATTCTCTAAAGAATTGGTGAGGTGAGACGACGCACCCGAGTCAAGATACCATTCATCAGTGGTTCTTGAATTTCCGGCGAGCAGTGCAGTGTTCGTCTGATTTTGCGTTGGAGGCACGTACTGAAGATTTGAACGGTGCCAGCAAGAGGTAGCCGAATGACCCCGTTTATGACAAATTTGGCAGATAACGGGTGATGTGGTCGCAGATCTTGGCGGATTATTGGAGGAACGCCCTCTGGAGCGGCGTCCACGGCCACGGTTGGAATAGAGTGCCGTGTTAGTATCGACGGATATAGTACGAGCCGCGTCTGAAGCTATATTGACCTCTTCGCTGAGTAGAAGAGCGTACAAGTTGTCGAGACTGATTGGGGAAAGCATAGTGCGAATGGAAGTTTTAAAAGATTGATATGAGGGAGGTAATCCGTTAAGAATATAGAGGACAATGTCTTCAGTGTCTACAGCGGAGCCGGCGGCAGCAATTTGATCGATAAGAGATTTAATTTCAGACAGATATTTGGTGACGGTGGAGGTTTTGAGGGAAATATGGTGCAACTCATTTTTCAATTGAATGACCTTGGATCTATTGGTGGATTGAAATCGGGTTTCAAGTGTTTGCCAGATCTCAAAGGTAGAGTCAAGATTAATGACGTAGGGTAATATAGAAGAAGAAATGGTCGAGCAGATGGCCGCGGCTAGGTTCTGGTCGGTCAGTGACCAAGAGGAATGGGCGGGAGTGGAAACTTCAGATCGATTAAGAAGAGGAGGAAGCGGGGAGGGAGGATGCAGATGAGATTCGAACCCATTTGCCCGAAGAACCTTAGAGACATGAGCCCGCAAAATAGGATAATTACCCGGTTGAAGCTGGATTTGGACGATGGATTTGAGATTGGACACAACGAACTTCAGAATAAAAGAAATGACCAGAGAATCGCGCGTGGTTGTCGTGGCGTCGGAGGCGTCCGGAGACGGGGTAGACGATGTCGCCATGGATGCCCAGAAAGAACGCGCTGTCTGATACCATGTAGAAACTCTAAGAGTTCTTGAATGAACCTTTCGGTTCTTGAAGCAGAAAACAGAGAGGGAAAACTGAACTTTATTATTATCACCTTGTGTTACAGGGAAAAGGAAAGCCTATAAATAGGCAAGCATAGACATACAGATAGAGGCAACCAATGATCTACTGCCAGCTCATTAATAAGTATTAATTACATTTTGGTTTACTTCCTAATAATTATTAGTTTGAGCATTTTTAAAGATAAAGAACACACACATTTATAAATTTACTTTCAAATAAATATAATTAATAACGAAATTGGAAACAATTTAATAATAGCTCAATCATCGATTTAAATCCCCCATAACTCTTTCTCCCTTCCATAACGTCTCTCTCTCTCTCTCTCTCTTCATGTTCTTCTGATTAATTTTATCCTCCTGCAGGACCTACACGCATTTCTTCCTTCTCTCTCTCTCTCTCTCTCTCTCTGGCAGACAAAGAGGTTTGTCGGGGGTTTCCACGGCGTTAGTTCTCTCGGGTGTCTCTAATGGTTTACGTCCGATAATTAGGATGGGTCGCATAAGCGGTTATGGTGGCAGAGTGTATTAGGTTGTGCATCACTAGTGTGAAAATTGAGAGGTTATCAGATGTTGCTGGTTGCTGGCATGGAACTAGGATATCAATATTTGATATGACTCAAAAATTTATAGTCTGCCAAACGGGTCGGGTTCATATTCCATGTTCTGACCAGATTATAATTTTAGGTTGGGTTTGGATCAACCCGCAAACCCAAAGCAACCATGAAACTGACATATTTCATTGTCCATCGCAATCGCCCGCTCGTCCCCATCCACCATCATGCTTGCTTGCTCGACATGCTCTCCCTCACCCGCTAGCCCTCGCCCGATGCCGATATTAAATTATTATTAGTTATTATTTTTTTAAGATATTCAATATTATTATTCAGTCAGTAAAGCACATCATTATTTTTAATATATCTTAAAATTAATAACTCTATTTGCAACCTTTCATCTTCCAAATCATAGCATTCTTGCATCCAATCCAAAGAATGCAAAAAGTTAGGGAGATGTCTCTAAAAGTTCCAGTATAAATTATCACTTCAAATATTATATTTTTGATAAACTATTTTTTTTTTTAAAATTTAAATTAAATTGTTGTGATAAAAGAAAAAAATCATATAAGAAAAACAATGTATCATATTGATTAAAATCATGATAAAAAAAATCACAAATAAAACTTCCTCTTATCAAGTGTATTATATTACCAACTTTCTTATTGGTAATTTGATTTTAAAATTATTTATAAAATAAATTTATTATTTTAAATGAAATATATGAATAAAAAAGTAATTTTCTCTCAAATTTATTCTATTAATTTTATTTATTTATTATTAATGTTTAAAATTTTATTAGTTTGTAATTAAAAAAAGAACTTATAATTTTCAAGAAAATTTCACTTAAAAATAAATAGATTGTTTATTGACTAATAAACAAAATTTATTACCAAAATAATTCATGAATAAAAAAAATTCATATATCTTATAAAACACATATCTAATCATATAAAACTTATCATAATGATTATAAGTATTTATAATAATAATTTTTTCATCTTAATTATTATAATATGATTTTTTATTTTTAAATGTTTATTAACGGGTATTTTTACTAGTCTAATTAAGTATATTTATGAGTCATTAATTATAGATTAAATCATATTAATTTTTTTTCTTCCCAAATAGAAATCCCGCCTCTCTGCTTTTCACAAGCATTAAATCCTGCTCTTATTTACCGAAACAAATGGAGGAATCGCATAATCCTGCCGCCTCATCTTCTCTGAGACGCCTTTCTCTCCAACGTGATCTTTCGTCCTCGTCCACACTCGCGAGTATGTAACCTTTTTCTCTTCTTCGTCTTCTTCTTCGTCCATATTGTCATTGTCTTCCTATGTTTGCTTTTTTCTCTAATTTGTCCGATTTGAAGTAGATAGAAGACAATGTAAAAGATTAATGCAGCGGCACTATTTAATACCCCGCCTCCCGTTTGCTTCCAATCCCTATATTTTTTTCTTAATTTTCTGTTTATAGAATTTGCTCATTAAGATGCTTGACCTTTTAGTCTACTAGTTTTTGTTTGCTAATTATGCAAAAAGTTCTGTAATAAGTAAGGGAATAACAAAAGGGAAATATATCAGTTTTCCAATTATGATTTTTCCTATAATTTAGTTGCAGTTCTTAGATTTTTTTTGGAAAGCAATTCACAATTTTATATAATAGATATAGTATAGATATAGATATTCTTTATATCTATATAATAGTATAATTTTTTTTTTAGTTCTTTCCAAATAAAATTCAAATATGCAATATCAGATTAAATATTTGCCATCTATTACATGAAACGGCATCAATTCTCCGCTTAATTTGTTTCTCATTCATTCGAATCCCAAAATAAAATTCTTCCGCTCCCGATTCTGCCATCCAAATAAAGTTCTTCATTTTATATCAATTACTGGATCCAATTTATGCTTTTGATTCCGCTTCGTCTCTTCTTCACCAATCCCCGCCTGGTTTCTTGGCATAAATGAGTTCCGTCTCTGCGCCGTAAATTCTAGAAACCAAGCTAAGAAACATCGGAAACAGCTCTCAGAACCTTCCAAAATTTCTTAATGCTGGTTCATGTTTCTTCGAGCACGTTAATCGTCAATCCTTATGCCATTTCGAGCATGTTTAAAACATTTTTAGTTTCTAAAAAATCTATTAGTGCATTGAATTCCATCTACCATATTAGATGAACATTTGATATTTTAATATTTTTGCATATTACTTCAATAACATTTTAAACTTCTTAATGATAATTTAAACATGTATGTTAAATTTGTAGATATGTGAGAAAATCATGAGCTATATGGTATATTTACTTGCAAATAAGCAAAATAATTTTAGTGATATCTCATGGTGTTTACATTGACCTTAGCATATGATCAGCTTCACTCTTTAAAATTTATTTTCTTATGCTATAATTAAACAATTATTTGCTCTTTCCATTTGTAGGATTACAATGGTACAAGAGAATCTTTCGGCATATACCTACAAGAGTTTTTCAACAAGAGCTTTTGATTCTCCTAATATAAAATCTCTGCCTTTAAATTTAGTAAGTAAACCACATCTCTTGAAATTTGTTAACTATTTATATACCAATTTTCATAATTTATCAATATCTATGTTATATATAAATAAAAAAATTTATGTTAATATCTATCTATAATAAAAGTTGAAGAGAAGTTGTAATTCATATTGTGAGGTAAAGAAGATATTCATTTTACTATCTATAACTATATATTATCTATGAAAACAACTAATTTTATTATCTATTTAAGAATTAGAGGAGTCTTAATTCATTTGTTCAGCGAGAAATAAAGAGACGCCATTGAACCAAAAAATATAAACCGCTAGATTTGCACTCTCTTCAGTAATACCTCTGAGAGTCTAACATGCCTAATGCCTTGTGCATTCAAAAGTATTCCCTAAGATGCAATCATCTTCTAGGTATTTTAGTCCTCTTTATTGCGCCCAATGGTTTGTCTTTAAAGGAAAATTAATACTGCTCTGATTATTTTTCTTGTCCTTGTAGAAAAAATGGGGAAGATAGAGAGACTTCTTTCTATATTTTGATAATTGTGTAGTTTGCAACAGGAGGTTGCTAGAGGTGCCAGAGAATCCAAGGTTCTATCTGTTTTGGTGTTGATATATAAGAGTGAACACAATGGTTAGACATCTATCTATCTTCCCTTTCTATAACTTTTCTTCTTTTCTTAAGAATTTCTCGATGACAAAACAATCACCTGAAAGGAATTTTTAGAAGAGAATATAGGTGTTGGCTAATATAGAGAATACAAAAAAGTCATCATAATGTCTAAAATAAATTCGGCAAATGCTGGGATTTACTAAATTCGAGATTTAAGACAATAGAAGAGAAAACATGTTAAGATTCTGTATGATTTAAAACAGCTTTCTAGTATAAAAATTTTAATTTTTTACTAAAAAGTTGATTTAAGAAGCAAAAAAAATGTCATCTGAAACTAAATTTTAGTTTAAATGCTCCTTAAAGCCTGCTACCTAACAGCCTCTTAAAATTTAATTATAAGATTTATAGTGCTCCTCTTTCACATTCAAAATCAACACAATGTAGAGTTTACCACCTTCAAAAAATTGGTATTTTCATTACCCTTTTTTTGTTACTATTATCATCCTTGAAATGTTAGAAATGGCATTCTATTTGCATTGTAGATTAATTATTTTTAAATTATTTATGTAGGAATTTGTATTATTCATACTTTTATATTTGATGGTTGCGATTATTGCTGGAGCTTCCCCAATTTATAATGTGATGGCATACGGAGCAAGAGGAGATGGCAAAACAGATGACACTAAGGTAAATTTTGTAAATTATTTCTTCAAATTTATGCATTCTTCTTCTTCTTCTTCTTAAGTTTTTTTTTTTTTATACTTTTTTAATAAAACATGTAAATATTTTTCTAACAAATTAGTTTGTTCTCGATAAAGGCTTTTTTGAATGCGTGGAAAGCTGCCTGTGCAGATCCTAGAAATCCATATTTTGTTGTGACAGGCAAAGGAGGAAAGAACTATTTGCTCAGCAAAATAATATTTGAAGGGCCCTGTAGTTCCAGCTTGAAGTTTTTGGTAATTATGTCACTTTTAATGATTCAATTATTTGGATAAATATTATCTTGAGAAAGACAGTCATTATATCTAAATCAATCGAAATTTTGAATTGACAAACAGATAAGTGGAGGACTTGTGGCCCCAAACAGATTGTGGACAAATCAAATCGATACGTGGATCGTATTCAAAAACATACCAAAAATAACTGTGCTCGGTAATGGTTTAATAGATGGGAAAGGCTCCATATGGTGGGATTGCTTGTCCAAAAATGTAAGCTGAGCTAGCTATTATTAGCAAATTCATTTATGATATTAATTATGCAATTAATTATTTGTGATTAGCCTTCAAATCTTTGCTTAACTAGTTTCTATTTTCTTCTCATGCTTTTTGCTGACAGCAATGCAAGGATGCACCATATGTAAGTATGAATATATCAATATTTCCAGTGTGCTTGATTGTCATCTATTGATTTATTTTTAACAGAATTCGTTTACTTTGGCCTCTTTTGAATGCAAAAAATTCTGATAATAACATCAGATAATGGAGTTTATGGGATGTGATTATCTTAGAGTGAAGAATCTTAACCTAAAGGATAGCCCTGGGAAGCATTTAGTTGTGTACAAAAGCGATTATGTAACGCTGAGTGGTCTCAAAATCACTTCTCCTGAGGACTCGCCAAATACTGATGGAATTCTTATCTCTGATTCCCAGCATGGCACCATCTCATACTCCACAATTGGAGTAGGTATGTCACTTCAATATATTCATTTAAAAAATTATAACATCAGGAGCTGTTAATTCAAAAATATATCAAGTATTTGCATCAAGGGGCCCTCATACAAATTTCTTACATTTACATTGTTGATTGTACATCTATGCCTTCATATTTTGAACGTTTAATTACCATATAAAAATGAAAGTTCGATCATCTTCAGGAGATGACTGCATCGCAATCGGGCCTCGTAGCTATGATATTAATGTGAGCCATATTACTTGCGGGCCTGGTCATGGAATAAGGTTCGTCATAAAATTTCTAATGAAATTTGTTTATTGTAGGTATTTTAGGCTCATGTATGGCTAAAGAGAAAAATACATAACGTTATTCTTTTAATTCATGTGTAGCATTGGAAGCCTTGGAAAAAATGGCGTTGAAGACAATGTTGAGGGAATTCATATCTCCAACAGCCACATTTTTAACACCCTTACTGGTATAAGGATTAAGACATGGCAGGTAAACAATCTCACAAACAAACAATGATTTTTTTTGTTTTAAATTATCAGAGTATAGCTTCATCACTCTTCTAATGTTACTTGTTATATTGCAAAGTTATAAGTTAAGCTCTAATTTACTAGTTGTTTCATCGCCGGAAAACCGCCGGAACTATTGGTTGCTGGAATTTCTTTTCTTCGTGATTTATTCTGACGGTTTGTGAAATTCCGGAAAATTTCAAAACCGCTGGAACAGGTCGCCGGTAATTGACGATTTTCATTTGGCGATCACCTAAGAATATGCTAATCCAGTCTCGTCCGTCCGAACCAAACCATAGTTCTCTCTCTTATACTATAGTAAATGCTAATTTCCTGTAATTGTGCATTTGATAGGGTGGGGCTGGTCATGCCAAGTCTATCTCCTATGAGAACATCAACTTCACTTCAGTTAAAGCAGGTGTCATAGTCATCGATCAGTACTACTGCCCCGAACTAAACTGTCCAAATAAGGTGAGCACTATACAATTAACTTTGGCTTCGTTTGGGACGCCTTTCTTACTGCTTTTTAAAGCAGCTTTCTTGTACAAAATTTTAAATTTTTTAACTAGAAAGTTGATTTAAGAAGCGAATAAAAAAAAGTCGTCCCAAACAAAGCTTTTATATCCTCATATTAATCAGCCTCTAACAATGAAACTTTTTGTTCATTTGAATTTGATGATGATGATGATCAAAGACGGGAAATGTGGCAATAAGCGAGGTATCGTATCTGGGTTTGCAAGGAAGCTCAGTCAGTGATGTGGCAATCAAACTGGCTTGCAGCTCGAGCATGCCGTGCCGCGACATCACCATGAGTGAAGTGAGCTTTACTCCTCAGCAAGCCAATATTCGTCTTCAATCTTATTGCATCAATGCACAAGGAAGTGCAAGCGGGCATGTCACTCCTCAAACTCCCTGCCTGAAACATTAGCTATATTCAACATTTACATCTTTTGTTTGGAATTCAGTTTTTTTTTTTTCTTCTTGTTGGGGAGTCTGAGCTGTACGCGGAATGAGACCATGTGGACAGAATTAGCTTCTTTTTGTGATTATCTATAGGTTCTTTCAAGATTTGTGCATAAGGATTATTGAATAGTCTCAGATTAATAGTTTCGTTTTTTGATATGGTATTAATGGTATTTATCTATTTGCTTCACTTGTTAGGTTAGCGAATGATTTTTATTCATATAGAAGGCTTAATTCGGGCGCTCATGTTAGCTAGAATTTATTATTATTTAATAATTTGGTAGTATAAACATAATTTTTTCAAACGTGATGTTTGAATAAAAAACTTGGTGGGACCGGCAGTTCACTCTGGTTTTGGAGAGAGTGAATCAGGATGCACCACGTCACCTGATAAACAACTAAAAAATGATAGGATGGGTCTTGATTTGCATCCAGATGGTATCTGGTGACCGCACATAATAATTTCATCCGGCTTTGACTGATATAATTTTAAAAGAGATTTTGAATTTGAACGAACTGATTACCTGGCTAGTTCCCCATTGAACTGATCAGTTCGGTCCAAATTTTAAAAAAGTGGATAAAGTAGGTGAGCTTTAGGCTTTTGAAATGACCCTGATGAATTGATTATAGAAAATTTGAAAGAAACATGCCTTAAAATAATTTTAAATTTAGTATAAGACATCTAAAATTTTAATTTATTACAACATAACTTTTTTTTTTTTTTTTTTTTTTTTTGAGATTTTGTATGTTCTATTTGTGGGTTGAAATTTTGTTTTTGGTAACTTTTTTTTTTTGGCTACTTGTTTTAGAACTTTTCCCCATCTAAGAAATATTTAATTAATTTGATAATTGATAATTATATTTAGACTAAGCATAAACTCCCCAGAAAAAAAAAGGAATTTTCTTCCTATTGTTGCGGGCTAGAATATTTGCAACAATAAAGTAAGAGAGTTTTTTGTCCTAATGTTGTACAGATACCTAGCACTACAATTCTAAATCTGATTCTGCTTCTGATTCTGTGGAATCTATTGGAGATGGAGATCATGTTAATTCTTTTAATTTGTTGCACGATAAACCATTAGTGCCTGCTGCTTCTCGTGGTAGATCTCGTGGGAGGGGCAGGCATGGTCGTTGATTGTTGGTTGCTGCAATGGTTTTGTTTTATTTGCAATTAAGTGTGATTTCGGTTGCTGCAAGGGTTTGCATTTGTGGTTGGTGGGTTGGCCGTTTTGATTGTTTCGATTTGGACGATGAGGTAGCAGCGATGTTGCAAGCGTCGTGGACGGCCAGGGTTGGTTGGCAACATGGTTGGCCCTTCGATTTTGTTTTTTACCAGTGGATGGCCCCGCCCTGGCAACCCTTAATCATTCTGATCTTTTCTTTGGTTTTGATGTTTTGACTGTAAGCATCTGACGTGGCCCTTTGAGGGGTCTTCTTTTTGTATCTTTTTTTGTTCAATATATTTGGTGGATGCTTTAAAAAAAATACCTAGCAATATCATAAAATTAGAAATACTAGGATTTTTACTAGGAAAATCAATGATGATGGCTGAGCAAAAATCTTATGGCAGTAGAACATTAGTTTGATGCTTATCGGGTAGAAGTCTGACGATGGTAGGTTGTCAAGCGAAATTCCGGTGATGGTTGGTGGCTGGGTGATGGTCCAACGGCGGTCGGTGGCGGGAGGAAGTTCGGCAACGATCGGTGGTCGGTCGGAAGTTCGACAACGGTTAGTGACGGCCCATAGCCAGGTGGCAATCAAGGAGTCAATTGGCAAAAGAGCACTAGATTTCTCGTCCTCACTTCTCTTCTTTCTCTTATTTGCTCTACTCCCTTTCATTGAAGAATGATGGGTCTATTTATAGTTTTTTGGGAGTGACATGGCTAGTAAATAGGAAGAAAATTAATGACATATTGGGAGTATTTTGATGGACGGCCCATATAATTTCCCTCAATCATTGATGTTTATTGAGCATTTGAGTGTCTTATGATTTCATAATTTGATGATCTTGAGCTCTCTTGCGGCTTGATTCGACTATAAGCACCTCATATTCGGATGTTATTTGGTCATCCTATAAGTATTATGAAGCTTCCAAATAGGCTTTGATAATTTGATTTGGACTCATTTTGGTTTGATTTGGATCGAATTTGATAACGTTGGGTTCATCTCCTTGAGATGCTCATAAACTTGCTGAAATAGGAGTTCAAATAAATCCTAATTTTAATTTTTGAAGCCTATCACTTATATTTGCATCAAGATTTATGTCCGATCAAAATAACTTTTGGATGACATATCACCTATCAATCTAGGCTTCTTAACGTTAGTTTTGACGGTGAAAACTCCGTCCCAACGTATCAAGATGGGCCCAGCCTTACTCTAAGGTATTCCAAAATAGCACGCGTCCAAACCTCCATCGGATTTAAATCACTCCATCTTGCTGCCACCTGTCCCTACTAGGCTACGACGCACAATTAAACTTCCATAATTTATAATATAAAAATTAAGAATATTAAATTTATCTAAATATATTTTATTAAAACTTTAATTTTCGCTTATTAGTGTGGAACACCTGAACAATTATTACGTCCTCCGACCGGACGCAGAGGAACGTCCGGTCGGAGGCCAAATCCCGCCAAAAAACGAGTTGTACCTAGCAAATACCGAGCAATACCAAATAATAACGAGGAATACCATCATTTGAAGACCCAATACCGAGTTATACCGAGCTAAATCAAGAAATACCGAGTTATACAAAAGTTGTACCGAGTTTTTCCTAGAAAAACACGGTACAACTCGGTATTTCTCGGTACAGCTCGGAATAACTCGGTATTGGTCTTCAAAGAGCGGTATTTCTCGTTAATATCAAATAATACCTAGTTGTACCAAACAAATACCGAGTTTTTTGGCGGGATTTTGCCTCCAACCGGACGTAAAAGTTCATTAGTGTGAGGCTGTGAGCACCGAGCACAACTACTTTTGTTTTTTCCTTAAGAATTTCAGCGGGGAGGAGGGAGTGAAGGGAGAGAGCACGGTAGCCTTTAGCCTCCTCTTTGTCTTATTATGCTACGCGGTTCGGAAGCGGATTGCTAATCTCTTTGTAAGCTGAACTTTCTTCGCTTTCTATGTCAAAGCAATCAACGAGGAGAAAGTGAGAGACTGAAAGTTAAGAAACTGTAGGATCCGTCTTCTTGTTTATCTTCTGAGAGCTTTAGCAAATGGCGGAGAGGCTGACGGCGGAGTTCAGGGAGGCTTTCAACCACTTTGATAAGGATGGCGACGGTATGTGCGCAGAAACCCCTTGCCCAACATCATTTGTTAGAATCTAGGAAGATCGTCATTTCGTTCTCTCAATCTCATTCTTAGGGACTGTTTTGGCAACAGGATTTATGTTAAATCCTGCCAAACGGGATTTGAGCACCCGGTAAACCTCCTCCGTTTCCCTCTTTTTGCCGTAAATCCCGGATTTACTAAATCCTCGAATTCGGCGGATTTACGGATTTGGTCGAAGAAGCGCGCGAAAGGGAGAAAGATGGTTACTTACAGCGAGCGGGTTCCCGTCGTTACTTCCAATCCCACAGGAATTACGTCGCCGAAACGTCGTGACTTCCGATCCGACAGGAAGGGAACGTCGCCGAAGGAGCCGAGTCAACGACTCGTTGCGGCGGCTTTGTTTGTTTGTTTGAGCGTTTTTTTCCCTTTTCCGTTTGAGGAGGAATTTTTTTTTTTTGTTTGGTTCGTCAAATCAAGTTTCCAATAACTCCGTTTTTTTTTTTTTAAAAAAAAACAGTTTTGAGAAGGCTTTTTATATATGCTTCTCCCTTAGAAAACTCCATTTTCAAAACTAATATTTTTTAAAACTGACTTTTACAAAAAGCACAAAAAAACCAAACAAAGCATTAGAGTAGATGAAAAGTGTAAAATTCAGAGATCATTTTGGCCCTCTAATTAGTGCCCCGAAGCTTTCATCTATTCCTGAAGTGCTTGCTCTAGGCTCATTTTGACTTGATTAGATAACTTTTGAATTTATTGGGTTCGTCTCATCTAGTTGATCAGTTTGGTTCTAAGTTTATTGAAATCCAGTTTCGGATAATTTGTAGCTAAATTTTGAAAGTTCTCCTTTCAACTTGCATTGAGATTCGTATTTTTTGCATGACATATCAAGTCCAACCTTGAGTTAAAAACATATCAGTCCTATATGCTTAAAAAAATTTGGGTTGAAAATACATAATTATGTGTTACAAACTCATTTTTTATTTTATTTTAGTGTAAACTCTCTAACATGATATCATTGTTAATTAATTATTTGGATCATAGTTAATCAATCATTCAATCATAATTGTGTGTTGTTTGTAACTTACTTGAGCCTTGGGGCTTTTTTGAGTTGTAGAGCTTTTTATCATGTTTGATAAATTTAAGAGTGGTGACACGTATGGAAACTATGGCTTTCTTTCTTGATGCTGCTTTTTAAAGCAGTTTTTTAGTATAAAAATTTTAATTTTTAAATTAGAAAGTTGTTTTAAGAAGCAAAAAAAAAAAAAAAAAGTCCCAAACGAAGCCTATATACTTGTTGAGGAAGTGATGGTCAATATGAACTATGAAGTATTCTATTATTAATTGTTTAGAAGTACAAGTGATTGATTTTCACTTAGAAATTCAAAATTTAAAGACTTTAATATGATTTCTGGCGTTAGTGTATCAATCCCAAATTATGTTTCTTTGGTTCACATTTAATGCCAGTTGTTAAATGATATGACATCCTCTTACAATTTGTTTTGGCTGGCTTGGACGATTTTTTTCACTTTATAATATTAATCTGATTCTGATGCCCACGAAGGTTCCATTACTGCTGAAGAGCTTGGTATAGTGATGAGATCATTGGGTTTAAATCCAACAGTAGTGGAATTGCAAGACATGATCAGTAAAGTTGACGCTGATAATAGTGGCACCATTGATTTTGAGGAGTTCCTGAATCTTATGGAAAGCATAATGAAAGTAAGTTCTTCTCTTCTATCATAAGCTCCATACGCCAATGCTCAAGTCATGTACGTAGTAATGGTTTACTATAGACAATTTTGTAGTGCTTTGGATTCACATTTTTACATCATGCACTAATGTGATGGCCCTTTTTGGTTCGTAGGATACTGCCCTAACTGATATATATTGGTTAATTTGGTCAATGATGCACTCAGCCTTACGTACTAATTTCTTTTATTTTCTTTTGGTTTGTTCTCATTGTTATGATATTCTCGTTTTTTTCATATGATAAATTTTCTTGGCGTTTGTGATTGATTACTAGCTTTTAAGCTTTATGGACCCTCTACGAGAAATCGTATTATGTTAATCGACATTTTTTTTTCTATTCTTTTACTACTGCAAAGTTAATATTAATAAAAAATATATATTCTTGTCATATTATATTAATTATGAATCAATAATTTAAAGAAAATTCTGAGATATTTCTAGTTGATCTGATGAAACAATAGATTGATGACATCGATCCAAGCAAAACCAATTTAAAATAGACGCTCACCCTCCTAACATTTTAATTTGTCATTATATATAATAGATATATATAAATAAACATTTCTTGTAGTAAAAATTTGATTTTGTACCCTCTTCAAAAATTAAAATTAACTTTTGCGCTTCTATCACAATTTTTTTTTTTGGTCTGTTACTGGATCCAAGTGAAGAATAAACGTATCATGGAATCTATGCTTGCGTGACTTTTCATCTCCCGTTGCATGCTAAAGACTATCATACATAATTAGAAGAATATTTTTCGTTGGTTTTCTCAAGCCAGGCATGATTGGATGCTTAAGCTCACCATTAATGCATCATGCCAATTTTGGTCTATTTTTGGTCCACACTCTTTAATGGGTGGTATCAGGGAGAATGATTTGTATTTTTACTATCTTTGCAGTCTTACTGAAAGAGCCGTGCATCTAGCCTTATTTTGAAAGAACTTGAAATTGTATTTTTTTGCTAGTTCATGTAGGCCCTGCTGTTTAAAAAATAAATAAAAAATAAAAAAAATGTAGGCCCTGCTGTTCAGGATCCTTTGGCACCAATATGTTATGTTTGCTAGAGATAGCCTCATGCGTTTTGATTCTCCTCATGCTTGCTTTCCTTTGTTTTTTCTCTCCTCCATGTTGCTAACTTCCTCCCCTCATTAAAGGGCATTAATTCTGAGGAGCTTTTGGAAGTATTCCGTATCATCGACAGGGATCAGAACGGCGTCATTTCAGCAGAAGAAGTAAGTTCCATTCTCCTCTCTATTAAAGTACAATCAAAATAAAAGTTAATTTAAACTTTCTCAAGTGATTGTATTATTTCTCATATAAAGGTTGATGTATGTTCTAACATCTGAAATTTTTCTGAATTGTGGCACTTCGGTATTGAATGTGCAGCTCCATCAAGTGATGGCAAACCTTGAAGAGAAACTAACTGATGATGGAGTTAATAAAATTATACGTGAAGCAGACAAGGATGGAGATGGGCATATCAACTATAAGGAATTTGAGACGATGATGTCAGCCAAGTTTGATTTCAGCCTCCAGCCTATGGCAAATATTCTTTAAATATTTCAAATCAGGTATCAAAACATTTTAAGCTGGTTTCTTATACTTTTTTGCATGCTTGCTTGCTCCCCTATGCTTTTATGCGAATTGCATGGTCTCAACTTGTCTATTTTGTTCACAATGAGACACCTTCCATTGATGAAATGTTGAGGCTGTTGCTGATGTTTCTTTTTCTGGTACTAACATTTAGAGATTATAAGATATATGAGCTTTATAAAGCCTTAATGGACTAATTAGACACTCGAGTAATAATCATCATACTAGAAGATACTAAAAAGATAGAAGATGAATTCTCACCTGAGTAGTTAGGCTACTGCAACGTTAATTTCTGACCTGGTTGTGGATTTTGTTATTCTTCACTCTATTATCTGGTTTAGACTTCCCAAGCTGATTGATGATATGAAAATTGTACCACCCCAAAGCACCCATTACCAGCACGTGAAGTATTACTAATATAAACATCTCATCGTTTGATCAAATAATACTTTTGAACATTTGAAAATCTTTATAAAACATCCAATATTCCTCATTCATCCCGTCAAATAAAAGCAACTAATAACTTTAATTTCAACATTAGATACTTACGGAGCAACTACTAAAGAAAATCCAGAGTAATATATCACTAGTTACATACCTCAAGTTTAGACTTCCCAAACATAGATAAATACTAGCATAATATAACATGTCGAATACTTGACAATTTAATCTACTATGATCAGTGGCGGATCCAGCTTCTTCTTTTAGGGTGGGCAAAAAAAAAATTTTTTGTGAGGGATGGGCAAATATGCTTAGGATTGATAAAAGTAGGGCAAAAAAATTTTTTAAGGGGGGGCAAAATGCCCAAAATATCCAAAATATTTCAAAATCTCCTCTCAAAATATTAAAATTTTTTTTTTTTGAGGGTGGGCATTTGCCCACCCTAAGCAATGGGTGGATCCGCCCATGACTATGATCTTCTCCTTGTCATTTTCTGTTACAACAGCCAGTATGAAAACACTGGTGAGTTATGAGACTCAGTAAACTTTGCAAATTAATTAACATTTAAAGTACAATCATTGGGAATAATCAAACAATAAAATCATTATAAATTTATAATTAACTTTAATCTTTACTTCTTCTGAATTCTACAATGAATACAAATTTTATCTATAAAAGATTTGGCTACACTTCATAACATTATTCAATGGAGTCCAAGTAAACCTAACATTATCACTATTGAATTGCATAGAGGTCTCTTTTGCCTCATTAGGCGTCCCTTTTGCCCCACCTGCTATGTAAATATCATATTCTCTAGGGTCTCTTTTGCCCCTCATGTAATACAATATATTATATGGGGCCCCTTTAGCCCCACCTGTAATTACTGTTATACCCCATTTGTAGCCTAACTTTACTTTTCAATTGATATTCACAAAGCTTTTCAGTGTTCATAAGTCATACTTAAGTTGTTGCATTTCTGTCATAATCATTGATGTAATCACCGGTGTACAATTAAAATGCACACCATATGCAAGTAAATTGACATATTTCCAAAATAGTATCAATTAGGAAAACTGATGTGATACAATCTCATGCGAAAATGATTTGCTTAAGAAAATTTGTACGCTTAGATTTAGAGGCAATAATAAACAAAATCTTATGCGGAATTGAACGATAAGATAAATATTAAGTGGTACTTAGCTTAGGTTAATTCTCATGCATAGAAGTTAAGTTCAAAAGATAGCCATCTTAATCCAACATTGCATACGTAGATTGTTCCAACTATAAATTTCAATACTAACAATAAGATTAGGCTATGAAAGATCCCTCACACAACTCTTCTAATTACTATGCTTTAGCGGGTAGAGCTAACATGATCTCAATGAATCAATTAATTCCACATTAGAAAATGACTAGGAAAATAAAGAATGAAGGAAAGAGATCACCGAAGCCTGGGCTTAGGACTTGGAACATCAATAAAAAAAATAAAAAAATCTGATTGGGCAAGACAGTCGCCCCCTTTGGCTGAATTTTCTTTGGACAGCAACCTGAATTCTGTTTGGAGAATTGTGTGGCAGTTGGAGGACTTTTGATCTGCATAACAATTGTTTCTACTGCTGAAATTTCTCTGGACAACAACCCTATAACTTAGAAAATCTGAACAACAACCATAGGAAGGCTTTGGACAGCACCCGGAGGGTTCTTAGCAGTGAAACTGCTGATTTTCCTTTGCAGGAATTTCAGCCAGCAGGGTAGCACGTCCAGGAACTTGAGGCAGCGGGTGTGGAAACCTCCTGGACGGCATGACAACAGGAAGAAGCCTGCTGGTAATGTTGCCGGTTTGAATTTGAATCGGAGGGAAATTGATTCAGATTTTCTGAACTTAATTTCAATTCCAACGGGTAGAGATAATTGGGGGATTGATGGTTAATTGGAGGAGGTATTAAATGTTGCTTAGTTGGCAAAGTGGAGAGAGAGAGGGGTGAGAGCTTTGTGTAGAAAAACTGAAATAGATTTCAGTTTTTATTGGGATGGGAGGCGGTTTAATTGAAATCAATTTCAGATTTCAAATTTTAGAGGGGGTGCATTGATGGCAATCAATGGGGAGCCCAATGAGGGGGTCGGCAGTATGGAGAAAGAGAGAGGGAGTTAGGGAGAGAGGGAGAGGGATTTCCAAACATGAGTGATGACTAGGAAAATTCTAAATAAATCCAAATTAATTTAATTTATAATTTGAATTCATTCAAAAAATTTCCATAAATGGAACTTCCAAATTTGGAAAGAATTTGAATTTTAAATTTCAAATTCCAATGAAGGCTAGGGGGGAGGCGTGGGAGAAAATGGCGGCGAGGGGAGAGGCCGGCGGCAAGGTGGCCGACGGGTGGAGCTAGGGTGGAGATGCTAGTGGAGGTTTCGGCTTCTTCCCCTCTTGACTTGACTCGCGGTAGTCAATGGAGGAGAAGAAGAATGTGCATGAAGAAGGGAGAAAGGAGATAACCAAAAAATATACGAGAAAGATAGAGATAACTAACGAACTCACACAGAGATCGTAAGAACCGCGAACCTCGGACTCTTCCAAAGATTGACGGATATTGCAAATTACCCTCCTCGGGCTTCTCCTCTCATGAACTCACTAAGAGATCACGTGAACTCACTAAGAGATCAACAAGAACATAAAACTTTTCATTATCAATCATCATCCCTCAATACAAGAAAGCTAGCCTATAAATAGGCCTCATGAAAAGAAAAATAACAAAGACTAAAATGCCCTTCGGGCTACAACACTATATGACCACCCATAAGGGTATAAATGGAAAAACAACAATATAAAATAAACTAGTACAAAAACATATAAATAAATAACTAAAAAAAAAAATCGTAGCCGTTGATCTCCGATGTCCTCATCAAAAACATTTAGATTAACATACTAAACCTTGTTTTACACTTGATTTCATTATGTATCTGGTTGTTCATACCTGAAAACTTGAATTAAAAATCATTTCTATACATTAAACAAATTTCATAACATTTTATTTTAATGCATTCAAATTCAACCTTCATGCATATAACTGAAAGTTCTTAAATTTGAATATAAATGCATTACTTACCTTCTTGCCGAGGTGTCTCCAATTCTCTACTTCGAAGTCTTCTACGATTGTAAGTCACTTCTAAGCTTTCTCTTTGCATAAGATCAGACTAATTTATGACACAATAAATATAACATTTTAAAAAACTTTAATACCTTAAATAATATAAAAGACAAGGAAGAATATCATAATTCTTACTTTTCTTCCAATCTTTTAAATTTCTTCTTTACTGAAATAGTTCTTCCAACCTAACCTCTTAATCTTTCTTCATTGTTTCCATCATTAGTTTGCACAAATTATTATTATTACATAGTTCAAGATTGATTCTATCCAAATCTTAATGACAGTATTCAAATGGTGTACTACAGTGCCAAATTCCTTTCCATTCACTATGCTAGATTCTTCAGCCAAGCATTGTGCCGCACTATTCCTTCTTAATAGCACTGAATTGCGCTTTAAAATAATTCCTCACATTCATGGTTCCTTCACACTGCTACAGATCTTCACAAGGCTGATCTTATCTTCAAAACAATGCTAAATCTTCCCTCTGCTACAGCATCTCCCAATTCTCTCTTTAATAGTAATCCCATAATTGCTGCTTTTGCATGAGTTCCGAACCAAAGAAAAATTCTGGATGAGAGGCCCCAACACTATAACTGCCTTATCTTCACTTTGCTTCCAACCGCCATTGCATGCGTGAACTTCAACTGAATTAAAAGGGCCCACAAAAAAAATAACTACCACATTACTATTCAATGTAAGCATCTATTCGGTGATTAGGATATTAGGAGATATTTAATTTTAGTTAAACTAGTACTTAATATAGTTGTTAATTCTAATTTAAGAGTAACTAATTGTTTAGAATAAATCAATAAACTAATAATTTTCTTAAATAAAGTTTTATTATTCTTACCTGAATTTTGGATGTTACAAAAATCATATGAGATGCCAATTTTGATATAAAAAAGTCCTCATGGTTCAATGTTTTTGCATACTAAGAAGAAGGATGTTTGTTCAGAAAACTCTTTTACATGGTGATATGTTGAATGGATTTTGGGGGATGATCATTTATTTTATTAAGTTATTGATTTTCACATTGAGCTTTTGTTTTATTTGTTGAGTGTTTCTACTGAAATTTTCTCACAGTTGTTATTTGTATACATCTCCAGCTGACAACTCAACACAATTTGGACGGGAGTGAAGATATAGACTGATAGCATGTTGGGCTTTTGCTGTCCAATCGATTAAGATTTCGTTTGGAACGGCTTTCTTACTATTTCTTAAAGCAGCTTTTTAGTTTTATTTTTAATTAAAAATCTGCTTTAAAAAGCAGTAAGAAAGCCGTCTTAAACGAAAGCCTAAGATGTATAAAGTAATAGTCGCGAGTTATTTCTTTATATTTACAGTTTAAACACCTCATCGAGAATCATCGCAATTGGCATTGTTCATTCTGAATGATTACTCTTTTATGTTCCTTTTACATTACTCTAATGGGCAAAAGATATTCTGTTTGTTGACCTGCTGCTTTCCAGCCTAACAGAATTGAGCTAATTTGAGTCCACACCAAAGAACAAACATGAAGGTTACTTTATTATTCCTTTAGATGGACAAAGGCAAAGTCCAATCTCTTTGTAAATCTTAGATAATGCATCAACATACTTGAATGATTAAAATTCAAAATAATTATGTTAGACATGAATGTTTTATTATATAACATTTTCAAAAAATTTCTAATTATGAAGAGGCATGTTACCAATCTTTTCATATAAAAATAAAGATACAGGTGAAGATGAAAGAAAATATTGGATCAAAAGAGTAGTAAGGTAAAAAACTAAAACATGAGAAATATATGACAAATCCCAGAAAGTTCAATAAAGAAGTGTACTAAGGGCACATAAGACTAGTAGCCCAAATATCTTTGGGAAGAAATGTCATTAACACGAAAGATTATTCTATGCGGATACCAGATAAAGAAAAACGTCCGATTTTATCTTTGTGAACAGTAAGAGCGTAGCGAGTTACAGTAAAAGTGCAGCTCACTGCTCTTTTGTTGCTCGTTGTATTTTTATTGTTCACAGAGACAAATCAGACGGTTCTCTCCGTCCAGTATCCGCACAGAATAATTTCTCCCTTTACACAAAACTGATTTTGTGGGAATAGAGATGCTAAGTATCTTCCTAGTTTGAATTGCCATCTGATTAGACATCACCTATTCAAAACTGAGTAGCGAATCACTTGACAATTGACATACTATTAGATGAGATTGGCTTAAAAATAATAATAATAATTAGATGAGATTGGCTTGTTGAAATTGGTAAAGATGGGAATGGAGTCACAATGTTTGGTGCGAACATTTGTGGAAAAAATCTAATTATGCTTATGAAAATATCTCATTAGCAGTGACATTTTCATCAATTTTAATTTTTTTATCATTTATAATTAGAGTTGGTAAGCCCAAATGTATAACAAATTGTACAGAGCAAGGGGATTCTTTCAACCACCGTTATTTGTCTATACCCACATTCTCTTGAACTAGTCTATATATAATTGAGAAAGTACTCGGTAACATATATTTCACAAGCATTCTAACATTGTATGTCCTAGTTAATGTAGCAGTATGAACGTTTATATGTATGTATTTTCCAAATGAAAAGCCCAGAGTAAAAGAAACATTGAATTTTTCTCTAGAAAAAGGTCATATTATGGAGATTGTTATAAATGGGAGAACTGGAGGCGAACTACAAACAAGAACCTACAAAAATATCATGCCATTTCAATGAAAGAGGGTGATTCAAACTTCGGGGGGTTCAAGTGGATCTAGAGAGGGTTAAGCAAGAGCCCATCCCAAGAGGGTAGGGATAGCCGCCAAGTGGTGCATTGAGTAAGAAGATTGCAATAGAGCGTAAAAGACGTAGTGGTGCAAGAGACACCACCATAGAGGACTTAGGGAGTTTGCCTAGATAAGTAGGCCATCGAGATTACTAAATCATGCCCAAGTATGTAGGGATGTGGTTAACTCACTCTATGATAATGATAGGAGGCATCTAGAGTTGATATGATAGCTAACATTTAGGGCCTCCACAACAAGGAGATTTCATCTGATAAAGGATAGGCAAAGAGAGGCTGGCGTGATGGGTATGGAGATCTGTAAATTAGGGTCAATGCATTCAACAATATGTCATGTGAATATAATCTAATTGATGCATCAATCAAATCTTATGATAGGTGGCGGCTGCTTGTTATTGACAGTGCTTTCCCAATGCCTAATTTGCCATCATGTAAGGTGAACTCCAAGCCGATCAGGTTTGAACGACAAACATTTAATGTGCATTGACTATTAATGTCAAGTCCATTGGCCTGCAGGTTGCAATGCCATAATCATCTTTAATAAATGTACTCTTACATCTTGCCAACATTCTAGTCAATATTCTCACGGTCAACCTTTACCAATTTCATCATTTGATGCACATTGTCCTTCATCGACATCATGGACCATCAATACCCTAAGCCACAATCTCAGGAGAAAATCTTCAAATTCCAAATTCTCATATTCCGCTCTTTTCTTCTCTAGTTACATGAAATGAAAAATCTTTGTATTTTCAACTCATATAAGTGGATTTATTTCAATTAGGCTGACCTAATATTGTTTTGTTTTTTGAGTTATTCACGTGATAAATCTCTACGCTAGATATCCATATAACTTTCATTCTATCTCCATCTATATATTAGGTCTTCCGGCAAGTTAAGATGTCTATTCAAATCTTTTATTGTCACAATTCATGATATATGATATTTACTTTAATTTTTAAATAAATTCAATTATAACTTGATTTAAATTTATCTGTTCAATCTTTTATTTTAAATCAATAAAACTAATACTTTAATTTTAAATATCCCTCTAAATATAAGATATAAGAAAAATCATATTGAAATGATTATTTTTTATCAAATGCATTAGCTTTTTTTAAAGAAATTATGATAATTTGTAATAAATTTGATATATGCCAGAAGTTATTCAAATTTTAGAGGCATAAATAATTATTTTTTCTAAAATATATTCTATAATAATATTAAAGACGATTGGGTAGTAGTGTAAATAAATATTTTATAAATATACAAGAAAAAAAAAATAACTAAAGGATATTCTTAAAAATTCCACATCTTCTGACAACTGCCCATCCCCGAGATCATTATCTCCTCTACTTCCGGAACTTTCCTGCCCGCAAAGCCAGTACAAAAATAGAGCCTCATCATCTTCTTAGTTTTTATCACTAATTAATGACACGCTTCATGCAGAACTAAAATAGGCCCATCAATGAAGCGTGTCACGGATAAGGAGATAAGATTTGGATACTATATTTAATCTATGCTAATATTTTATCATTAGTAACTCTAATTATTTATTGATATATCTAAAAAAAATTAATTGATTGGCATGAATATCGTGGTAAAATTTGAATGATAAATTTTTGAAATTAATTCAAAATCATTTGAACTCCGATTTCAAAGAGAATTGCATGTTTTGGTAAGAAGAACCAAATTGTCAAATGTGGTTAAATCTGAGTTTAAATGAATCCAAATCAAGTATTTGATGCGTGATTGAAAACTTTAAGCATTAATTGGATGATTAGATTATCTACAATTTTGAGATTTTATGATCGTATCGAGCGTCTTGACAAGATGAATATAACAACCCCCCTACCACCATCCTTTTCTGCCGTATCGTACTCCTTTGTTTATTGTTGTCCATCGTCACCTATCTCTGTCATTGTCCACCGCAATCACAACCATGCCCTCCACCGACCTACCGCCCCAGGCACAACATTTTTATACTTTATATTGCATTCATTTTATTTCAAAAAATAAAAAATCATACGTTCATTTTACAATCATTCAAATATTCATTTTAGATCGTATTTCTTTTACACTATATTAATTTTGAACTACATTTCTTTTTTGGTCCACCAAAGAGCCCTTAAATTTTTTAGAAGAGTGCAATCATTAATTGAATGTATATAAAATATGATAATAATTTTAAATAATTTAAATTAATTATATTTATTTTCTTATGTTTTAAATAATATTTGCTTAATGATATATTCAATTTTAAATGCCTTAGCTAATTTGTATAAGTGTTATGAATAATTAAACTATTATTAACATTAATTTAAAAATGATATAATTAAATTTGCTTTGATTTATATAATTAATGACGTGATTTTAAATTTGAAGATTATATATACAACGATAACGACCGATTAAATATTTCTCCTCTCCGCTCATCTCTATCTACCGGATCGAGCAGTGGCGAAGAACCCTAGAGGAAGCTTTATACCAGGTAAGCGCTCCCCACTCTCTTCCTGTGTTACATTGACTTGCTTCGTCTTGACTCAACGCGATCGGCCTTAATGACATTACTTCTCTAGGGGTGGCTGAAACCCGATCGAAGAAGAAGGAGGAAATCTTGATGGACGACGAAGGCACGCCAGGGCTACAAAACTGGGGAAGGTATTATCGGCCGCCGCCATTGAAGGGAAACCTTGGCCTTCAACTAATGTCCAATGTTGGAGAACCCATGACAATGCCCTTTCTATCCGGCGGCCACGGTAGCAACTATACCCGTCGGGAATGCGGCGTGCCCGAACCTTTCTCCCCCAAAAGATGTATATTTTCCCCAAAAGGCACGCCTGAGCTCTCCTCTATGCCGATTGACTATTCACGGGACATTTGGTTCCATAACAATGATCAAAACGGAAAGATTCTTCATGTCTTCCCAGGGAATCATCACCAACACTCAAACAGCTATGTAGCACTTCTACCTGAAGCCACTGTCGCCTCTGCAGGAACCAGCGCCCATACACTTCAAATGCTTCAGCCGGTGGATCCCCCAAAGGAAGAAAAGGCAGCACTCATCGAGGATCCCGGTGTTCCTCAGTTGGATATTGTGCCCTTGAAGAAAAGATCCAAGGGTCAGGGCCGCCCCTTTAAGCATGCAAAGCAGAACATGGGCAAGAAGGCTATCGCACCCAAGGAAGAGTCTGTTAACTCTTCTGGGAGAAGAAGATCGGCGAATAAGAACCTTGATATGGTTATCAATGGGATTGATTTAGACTTGTCGGGAATTCCAGCACCACTCTGCACTTGCACGGGCCAGCCGCAGCAGTGCTATAGGTGGGGTGCTGGTGGGTGGCAGTCAGCTTGTTGCACGACAAGCATGTCCATGTATCCATTGCCGATGAGCACTAAAAGGAAAGGGGCACGCATTGCTGGGCGTAAAATGAGTCAGGGTGCCTTCAAGAAAGTGTTGGAGAAACTTGCAGGGGAAGGCCAAGATTTCAGTAACCCAATAGACCTGAAGCCTTTCTGGGCTAAGCATGGTACCAACAAGTTCGTGACAATTAGGTAAAAGATGTGAGTAGTTTTTTAGCTTTGGTAAGGTTCACCATTGCATTGGGTCTGTTCTTTTGTTATGCCAATCAACTTGAAGCTGGTTTCTGAGATCATGATACAGGGTGTAGCTCTTAATTTTATTCATGTGTATCTAACATGAGTTTTGGGTTGAAAACTTTCTGGCTAACTGAGCTTCCATGTAGTTTTATATTTCTTAAGCTAAATGATAGAAAATTTGCTCCCACCAATCTTCTTCTA
Source organism: Dendrobium huoshanense (assembly GCA_016618105.1). Lineage (NCBI taxonomy): Eukaryota > Viridiplantae > Streptophyta > Magnoliopsida > Asparagales > Orchidaceae > Dendrobium > Dendrobium huoshanense. Next base: position 21,247,124 of record CM028343.1, read on the forward strand.
GAAATTATTCACCCTCTTGAAAGGATTAGGATTTTATTTCTATCCTTTTTTCACTTGTTAGGATCTATGTAATTTGTATGTTGAAGGGTGTATTCTTTCTAATCGGCTAATTGACTTTCTCTATGTTGAAGTTTCCATGCAGGGGCATGCAGTAAACGCTGCACGAGTGAGTTGCAAGAGCTTTTCCAAATTAAGTGCAAGGTTATGCTGCTGTTTTAAACTCTGTGATGTTTGGGACATCTTAGAGTTGTTCATAGCTAATATAGGTTTTTCTTTAAATGTTATTTAATTATGCCATTATTGATTAATGTTTTCCTTTCCGTTGATGTACCCGTTTCTAGGATTTTGTTTTGTTTTTATGTATTGGTTCTCATTTTAATAGTGTAAGATTCTCTGTATGCTTAAAGGCATCCATAGTGCACTATCTTGCTTCATTGATATAGATGCACCTAAAAAGTCTGTGGTTTTTTTTTTAAAATTGCGGTTATTTATCTTAAAATGGAAATTCAATGGGTTTTCTATTATACATTGATAGGTTAGTGATTTATACTACGTATCCTAGGGACGTTATGCTACAAATTTGGCTACTGGTTTAAGAAATGTATAATTAGTATGTATGCTTTGATAGGCTTGTGATTGATAG